>OX352221.1:0-2400000 GCA_947086425.1 Xanthorhoe spadicearia
TGAGTTTACAACAGTTAGGTTTGGTACGGTGAGGTTTATATTAGTTAGGTTGGGTGCGGTGAGGTTTACATCAGTTAGGTTTGGTACGGTGAGGTTTATATTAAGTTAGGTTGGGGTGCGGGTGAGGTTTACAACAGTTAGGTTTGGTACGGTGAGGTTTATATTAGTTAGGTGGGTGCGGTGAGGTTTACATCAGTTAGGTTTGGTACGGTGAGGTTATATCAGTTAGGTTGGGTGCGGGTGAGGTTTACAACAGTTAGGTTTGGTACGGTGAGGTTTTTATCAGTTAGGTTGGGTGAGGTGAGGTTTACAACAGTTAGGTTTGATACGGTGAGGTTTATATCAGTTAGGGTTGGGTGCGGTGAGGTTTACAACAGTTAGGTTTGGTACGGTGAGGTTTATATTAGTTAGGTTGGGTGCGGTGAGGTTTACATCAGTTAGGTTTGGTACGGTGAGGTTTATATTAGTTAGGTTGGGTGCGGTGAGGTTTACAACAGTTAGGTTTGGTACGGTGAGGTTTATATTAGTTAGGTTGGGTGCGGTGAGGTTTACATCAGTTAGGTTTGGTACGGTGAGGTTTATATCAGTTAGGTTGGGTGCGGTGAGGTTTACAACAGTTAGGTTTGGTACGGTGAGGTTTTTATCAGTTAGGTTGGGTGAGGTGAGGTTTACAACAGTTAGGTTTGGTACGGTGAGGTTTATATCAGTTAGGTTGGGTGAGGTGAGGTTTACAACAGTTAGGTTTGATACGGTGAGGTTTATATCAGTTAGGTTGTGAGAGGTGAGGTTTACAACAGTTAGGTTTGGTATGGTGAGGTTTATTTGAGCTAGGTTTGGGATATTGAGGTTGCGAATAGTGAGGTTTGCTATAGTCTTTAAGAAACAAAATATAAGTAACTGCGGATTGGGTTAAAGGTTTTAGCGGCAATTGCTAGTATACTTACTTATAAGACGCCTAACATACCACCATAGTAATATTTACTTTTAAAACTCTGAAATTAGAAAAGAAGCTTAGGATAATAAAGATTAGCAAGACTCGAGAATCGAGATGGAATGGCCTCGAGCCTCGAGGAAGTCTCTCTAGATTTCTTTCTGGAATGAAAAATTTGAAAATCACCATCGATCGATAGATCATCCATCCTAGGAGAAGACATTGACATTGGCAGTCGAGACTCAATAAAGTAACAACAAAATCCCCTGACAATGGCATATATAAAATATATGACAGACGTCATGACTTTGTTTAATATAATATAACCTATCTCGCTGAAAGGAAGTTTGAATGTTGAAGTGGGATATTCAAAACTGAATTAAGTAATTTGCATTATCAAGAACCATAATGGTTTTTAATAATGATTGGTAATTTATCTAATGCCGACGCTTATAATAGAAAGAAAAATAAACGATTGGTCTTTGTGATTTGCAATTTTTTTGACAATTATCAATAAAATATTTGACAATCTCGCAAATCACAAGAAAGACAATTATTTTCGACGACTAATCACGTACATATGTCTATTTGTTTTCCAATTCGTTTCATTAAATGAAGTTGACTTGCTTTGATGTCTTGTTAGATGGAATGGCCTCGAGCCTCGAGGAAGTCTCTCTAGATTTCTTTCTGGAATGAAAAATTTGAAAATCACCATCGATCGATAGATCATCCATCCTAGGAGAAGACATTGACATTGGCAGTCGAGACTCAATAAAGTAACAACAAAATCCCCTGACAATGGCATATATAAAATATATGACAGACGTCATGACTTTGTTTAATATAATATAACCTATCTCGCTGAAAGGAAGTTTGAATGTTGAAGTGGGATATTCAAAACTGAATTAAGTAATTTGCATTATCAAGAACCATAATGGTTTTTAATAATGATTGGTAATTTATCTAATGCCGACGCTTATAATAGAAAGAAAAATAAACGATTGGTCTTTGTGATTTGCAATTTTTTTGACAATTATCAATAAAATATTTGACAATCTCGCAAATCACAAGAAAGACAATTATTTTCGACGACTAATCACGTACATATGTTTATTTGTTTTCCAATTCGTTTCATTATATGAAGTTGACTTGCTTTGCCGGATTTGTAACATGACATTACATTGACTGCACAGATTTCAACGAATGAACGAAGATAACGTGACGTGAATGAATGATCGCAAACGATTTTGTTCAATTTTGTTTGATCTGTCAGACGGACAGGAGGACAGTTTCTGTGTTGATTTTTCAGAATTTTTGTGGAGTTTAGTTTTGCTAAACTATTTGAATAAACATTTTTAGACGACTTAATTAAAATTTGTAATAAAATAAGTTTCTGTGCGGGCTCTCCCGTAGTGTGTGCGTGAAAGTGTCTAGGAGCGAGTGCGGCAGCATGTATTCGTGACCACTGTTAAGATGCTCGGTTTGTTGACTGACGATTCGGTACGGTATTGAGATGTGCACAAGTGCGGCATTTACAAGCTCATAGAAGTCTCCTGCGGTTCACGACCGGCCAGAACAGTTTCCGCTCAGAATGGCATCATACGAGACGGACGAGGTGAGTTACATTTGTTATTACCACACCTATCTGTACACTAACTATAGGTGTATCTGCTCCGCAGCAGCGAGCTCCGCCGTGAGCACTTCCTAACGATGCTATACGTACATATATCGTATATATTATTGATCAGGTGTGGAATAAGGAGTCGGAGAGCAATCGTCGCGGGCACTTCAGCGCGGTGAACCTGCACAAGTTCACGGGCCTGCTGCGGGACAACACCGTGCTGCTGCAGCGGCTGCACTTGTGTCCGAGGGACGATCCCATACACGTGAGCACATATACACTACACTTTTATACTTTGTTTTGGTGCTAAACCACACTTGGTATTTCATCAGAAAAATGTAATAATCTTAATAAAAGTTATGACACCGGCAGTATTCGACTGGAACGAAAGCACGATGCCTCACCACTCGGCCATGAGTCGTGAGGCATCCTGTGTTTAGTGAGATCGCTTGTATAACGCAGGTTCCAATAATGCCCGTGTCATAACTTTTATTATGATTTTTAAATTGTTCTGACTTACAACTACAAACAAATTATAACATACATGCTCAGAGACCATGCATTTATAATATGAGGAGGATATTGAAAAGCAGGGTACTCACCAGCGCTGTGCAGCATGTAATGTATCTGATACTGTATGCTGTGAGCACCGTGGTGTGGACAAGCCATATCCATAGAGCCACAGTACCACTGCACACACAGATACATCACATGCTGCACGATCAGTCACCAGTCTCAATAAACTATCTTTGATTTTGCTCACTGCTACATTTGAAATGTATTAAGTATTTGTTGACAGTAATGCAAGCCGGAGATAGGTTGTGGAGAGTGGGTACTGTGTTGAGGTGATATGTGTGTGTGTGTGTGTAGGAGCTGAAGCGTCAGGCGCTGGAGGAGGCGCGCGTGAAGCTCGGCCTCGCGACCGTGGACCAGGTGCGCACGCGCATCACCTTATTCAGGAAATTCGCAGCCAAGAAGGTACACTGACCGGTCACCATCTGCAGGCATCCTCCAACTCTCACATCTAATGCTTACTATCCAAGTTAGGAACTTATCTATTATCAGTACTATCATTTCACAGTTTTTTTTGTGGATTACTGTGATTTTGTTACGATGCAACTTGATACAAGTTGGACGTACGCCTGTCGATGAGGATCCTCATATCCTTCACATTATAATTGAAATTGTACGGTGCACGGACCGCACACTCGCTGTTGTCAGCATTTTACTTCATTCTCACCGAGGAGCGCGCGCCCATCAACTCGGTTCACGTTCGCTACTCATCAAACGCGCGGGTCTCAAATCAAATCAGTACATAAACATCTATCAAACAATTTATCAATTTATCATTTAAAAGGTGTACCTTACAGAAATCACATTCAATTATTTAATTGCTTTTCATAGAAAATTGGAATATGATAGACATGTTCCACCGTTTGTTTTCAGTGAGCGAATGACAGATGATCATAATACGTACAATAATATATGTAATGTGTGTGTGTGTGTGTGTATAGTTCCGGGCGAGCGCGTCCCGGTTCAGCGCGGGCGCGGCGCCCGAGACGATCCTGCGCTGCATGCCCAAGTGGCTGCGCGACCTGGAGCCACATCTCAACTTGTGGCAGTTACCTATGGTACGTACCTACCTATACTCTACGCTGCTTCCCTATATACTTGAGGCAACGTGTGAGCGAGTGTCTTGTGTTATGTAGAGCGACGACACGACGACGACGGGCGGCGGCGACGAGGGTTCACCGGTGTGGGTGGGCGCGGGCGAGGACGCGGGCGGTCGGCTGGCGCGCGCGCTGGCGGCCCGCGCACGCGCACTGCGCACGTTGGAGGCGCGCGTCGTCGCCACCAGGGTCGGCTCCCTGCCGCAACACAAACAGAACCAACTGCACTTCATATGGTAAGACCGCAACAACTAACCAGGAAAGCTCTTATTTCGTTCCGCTTGTGACATCATATCACACGGACACACCTTGTTTTAATTCTAAATCTGAAACTAACGACTTATCGAAGCATGACGTCTCACCCGGTAGACACCTGATGAAGGGGGAACCCTTTCAGTGTACAAATGAGCGATTCTGCGCTTATGACAAGCCACGCCCTCTTACGTTCGACAAATAAAAACCAGATAAGTGCCCCGTGAATATTTCTGATTTGTCCGTGACCTTGAACTGACCAATAAGCGCTTACTTTCACTGGGATTTTTTTGACAGAGAATATAGACTGTTAATAATGAAAGTTAGTTAACATTGTCAATTCGTGTGTAAGGTGGCGCATGTTGGACGTGGTGCGACAGAAGCTGTCCCTCCTGTGCGCCGGGGGCGGTGGTGGGGGCGGTGCGGGGGGCGGTGGGGAGGAGCTGGTGAGGCTGACGGGGGCGGAGCCGCTGATAGCGGAGCTGGTGCTGCTGTACGATGACTCCATCAACACGCTGCCAGACACAGAGGACGTGGAGGGCATGCAGGTATACCGCACATTACACAAGTACAGATACCTCATCTCCATCATTGAAATGACTCCTTTTTTCGTCGGGCTATTTTTGTGTTTGTGTTTTCCTTGACCGTGTAAAACTCGTGTTAAAGCGCATATAAAAGTTCATTGATGCACTGCCGGATTGGATCGACTCGGTGAACACGGCTCACCTATAGATATACATTATAAGATGTGCTTGATGTGTGTGTGTGTGTGTGTGTGCAGGCGCTGGTGGGTCTGTTCCACGTGGCGCAGCAGTTCCGGCTGGAGGAGGAGCCCTCGGCCGCCGCCTGGACCCGAGCCCACACTGTCTACATCAACAGACCACCCAAACTCAAGTAACATACGTCATCATACCAACACTACTTCCTATCTATACTTCTATACTAATATTATAGAGAGGTAAACTTTGTTTGTTTGACGAAGGTGATCACCGAAACTATTCAGACGATTTAAAAATTCTAAAAATTCTTCTTCACCGATGAGTAGAATGTAATGTCAGGCTGGTTATAGATAGGCTTTATTTTATCCCGGTAACTTCACAGTACACCTGTGCAAAAAAGCTGGGACACGCTAATAGGATATCAGTAGGATTAATTCGAGTGTAAGATTATGTGTTATGTGTGTGTTTGTGTGTGCAGAGGGTTCTGTGCGTCCCGTCTGCTGATGCAGCGTCGCTGGCACGCGCTGAAGGGCGCCGCTCGGCGCGCCATGCTGCGGTACGCTCGCGAGGGCGGCCCCCCGCCCTGCCCGCTGCACGCATCTATAGCCAAGAGGTAACACACACCACCGTCTGCTGATGCAGCGTCGCTGGCACGCGCTGAAGGGCGCCGCTCGGCGCGCCATGCTGCGGTACGCTCGCGAGGGCGGCCCCCCACCCTGCCCGCTGCACGCATCTATAGCCAAGAGGTAACACACACCACCGTCTGCTGATGCAGCGTCGCTGGCACGCGCTGAAGGGCGCCGCTCGGCGCGCCATGCTGCGGTACGCTCGCGAGGGCGGCCCCCCGCCCTGCCCGCTGCACGCATCTATAGCCAAGAGGTAACACACACCACCGTCTGCTGATGCAGCGTCGCTGGCACGCGCTGAAGGGCGCCGCTCGGCGCGCCATGCTGCGGTACGCTCGCGAGGGCGGCCCCCCACCCTGCCCGCTGCACGCATCTATAGCCAAGAGGTAACACACACCACCGTCTGCTGATGCAGCGTCGCTGGCACGCGCTGAAGGGCGCCGCTCGGCGCGCCATGCTGCGGTACGCTCGCGAGGGCGGCCCCCCACCCTGCCCGCTGCACGCATCTATAGCCAAGAGGTAACACACACCACCGTCTGCTGATGCAGCGTCGCTGGCACGCGCTGAAGGGCGCCGCTCGGCGCGCCATGCTGCGGTACGCTCGCGAGGGCGGCCCCCCACCCTGCCCGCTGCACGCATCTATAGCCAAGAGGTAACACACACCACCGTCTGCTGATGCAGCGTCGCTGGCACGCGCTGAAGGGCGCCGCTCGGCGCGCCATGCTGCGGTACGCTCGCGAGGGCGGCCCCCCACCCTGCCCGCTGCACGCATCTATAGCCAAGAGGTAACACACACCACCGTCTGCTGATGCAGCGTCGCTGGCACGCGCTGAAGGGCGCCGCTCGGCGCGCCATGCTGCGGTACGCTCGCGAGGGCGGCCCCCCACCCTGCCCGCTGCACGCATCTATAGCCAAGAGGTAACACACACCACCGTCTGCTGATGCAGCGTCGCTGGCACGCGCTGAAGGGCGCCGCTCGGCGCGCCATGCTGCGGTACGCTCGCGAGGGCGGCCCCCCACCCTGCCCGCTGCACGCATCTATAGCCAAGAGGTAACACACACCACCGTCTGCTGATGCAGCGTCGCTGGCACGCGCTGAAGGGCGCCGCTCGGCGCGCCATGCTGCGGTACGCTCGCGAGGGCGGCCCCCCACCCTGCCCGCTGCACGCATCTATAGCCAAGAGGTAACACACACCACCGTCTGCTGATGCAGCGTCGCTGGCACGCGCTGAAGGGCGCCGCTCGGCGCGCCATGCTGCGGTACGCTCGCGAGGGCGGCCCCCCACCCTGCCCGCTGCACGCATCTATAGCCAAGAGGTAACACACACCACCGTCTGCTGATGCAGCGTCGCTGGCACGCGCTGAAGGGCGCCGCTCGGCGCGCCATGCTGCGGTACGCTCGCGAGGGCGGCCCCCCACCCTGCCCGCTGCACGCATCTATAGCCAAGAGGTAACACACACCACCGTCTGCTGATGCAGCGTCGCTGGCACGCGCTGAAGGGCGCCGCTCGGCGCGCCATGCTGCGGTACGCTCGCGAGGGCGGCCCCCCACCCTGCCCGCTGCACGCATCTATAGCCAAGAGGTAACACACACCACCGTCTGCTGATGCAGCGTCGCTGGCACGCGCTGAAGGGCGCCGCTCGGCGCGCCATGCTGCGGTACGCTCGCGAGGGCGGCCCCCCACCCTGCCCGCTGCACGCATCTATAGCCAAGAGGTAGGTCAGACCACCGCAGGTCACCTGTACCGCCTGGAACCTTGAGATGGACCAGGCTTGTAGCTGAACCATCCTCCCAGCTGACCCACATATCCACAGGAGCCATTATCATCAATCAGTCTATTATAAAGTGTAGTTTACGCCTACATTTTTGGTCCTTCGAGCCGGATAAAATAAGTCATATACAATTTAAAAATGTAGCATACCATGTAATAATGACTGTATATGTTGTATGGTATAGGTTCCCGCACGTGGTGACTGCCCCGTGGCGCTCCTGGCGGAACGTGGTGCACACCAGCGGGGTCGTCGACCCGCACGAGGTACATTACATACATCACTTTATAACTATATCTCTTTTATATTATAGTGTCGGTTGCCATCGGAGATGGACAATCAGCTCGCCCGTCCCTATAGTATTATATAATGATATTAGTTCAATGATATATAGAAAGATAAAATGATAACTGATATATTGTTACTGATCATTGAATTCACGAGACGGCGGTCGAACGCGTACTGATCGTTTTAGCATAAGTAAGTATGAAATATATGAATATGGAATGCTAATAATCAAAATAAGTTAACATTGTTCATGTGAATTGCAGGAGTGGACGGGACGGGAGGGGGGCGCGGCCGCGGCGGGGTCGTGCGCCTACCAAGCGTGTGAGTGAACTAGCTGACACCAACACTAACACTGTACATAACTACTATATCGTACCAAGCGTGTGAGTGAACTAGCTGACACCAACACTAACACTGTACATAACTACTATATCGTACCAAGCGTGTGAGTGAACTAGCTGACACCAACACTAACACTGTACATAACTATGTACTATATCGTACCAAGCGTGTGAGTGAACTAGCTGACACCAACACTAACACTGTACATAACTACTATATCGTACCAAGCGTGTGAGTGAACTAGCTGACACCAACACTAACACTATATCCTAGCTCAGCCTAGCCCCGAGAGCAAGCTCTGCTAAATAAATGTATGAAGTGTGCCTACATTAGATTAGAGATGTAAGTGTGTGTGTATGTGTCTGCAGTGGACGTCGCCGCGGACGATCCCGAGGGAGAGGGAGAGGACGACCTCATCGTGGTGGAGAGGGAGATAGAGACCATAGACCTGGAGGGAGAACCTACACCCGCCGGGGACACTATACACGATACACAACACGAACAGGTATGTTACACAGAGAGAGATATGGTCTTTGTTACTCTTTCACGCTTAAACAGCTGAACGTTTTTGAATGAAATTAAGTACCTACCACGGTAGCTTATATCTTGGAGTAATACATAAGCTACCTTTGATCTCGGTATTTCCAAGGGAACAGTAACTATTCTAACTAGTAATAGATATTACGCGTATTGAAATTATTTTATTTACCTCGACGTTTCGTTATATATATTTTGTGTGCGTTGCAGGACATGGCTGCGGAACTGGAGATGGATCTCGATCGTCAGCTGGCGCGGCTGCCCTCCGAGCGAGGGGTAGGGGGGGCGAGGGGAGGGGGAGGGGGGGGACTGTTCGCGCACGAGCCCAGCGGACCACCCACCTTCATATACGACAGCGATGATGATGACGATCACCAAGACAGGTACATACATTCATAACAAAAGATGAAAAAATATATACATTTATTCAGCAAACATTCAGAATTAGGTACAAGAAGAAAAAAATAAATAAATGAGATATGAGAAATAAATGTGACCGTCTTCAAAAAAGAGGAAGTTCTAAGTTCCATTTTGTACTTTCAATTTAATTAATAGTGTGAAATGTCCAAAGCATGTTTTTATTGCATGGATACGTGCATTATTGAAGTGACTCATTGTATACACTGTGGCTCACTGTTGACTCACAGTTTGATGAATGCCGGCTTCGACAGTGAGCCAAGCCGTGATATGAACTTTTAACTATTTTCGTGTCCTAAAAATAGATTATTAAAAATTATAAATAAGTATAAGTAAGTTAGTTATTTATAATTTGTGTGTTCTCAGACAAAAGAACATGGAGTCGATAGCGTCTCGCATCTGCTCCGAGGTGGGCGACCAGATCTCATGCGATGATGATGATGATGATGGTGGTGGTGGTGATGACGCGGTGATGAGCGGGGATGATGAAGAGAGCGGCGCTATCGGTGAGTTGTACTTCAAATGCATCGCGGAAATATAAGCCAGCACCGTCGGCGAAACGACTATATTTTGAGAACAAACACGCAAAAAAACTACTAAACCGATGCAATTAAATTTGGAATATAGGTAGCTAAAGACCTGGAATAACACATAGGCTACTTTCTATCCGTATATTCCCGCGGAAACGGGATCTACGCTGGTGAAACCGCGGGGCGCAGCTAGTATCATTGAAAGTGTTGGAAGTTAGTGTTTGTTTATAGATGAGAAGCTGCTGATGGTAGCGTGCGTGCCCCTGAGCCGCGTGGACGTGGACGCGGGCGCGCGGTGGCGCCGCGCGGCGGAAGGAGGAACTATCAACGTGCGCCATCTCCTGCACACCTACCCGCCGCCACACAAGAGGATCAAGATAGAACCATCAGACACGCAGGACCAACACACTAACATCAAGCAGGAGAAGATCGAACACGACCCAGTGTGAGTCACTTTATAACTACAAACATACATACCGTACACACCTCGTACCCAGGGGGTAGGCAGAGACCGTGGATTTATCAAAATTAACTTTTTTAAGCCTACACTTATTCTATCCCACAAAGTTTGTGACTACAGACAGATGTTTGGATGGATGAAGGTTTGTTGCTCTTTCACGCGAAATCTATTGATCGGATTTGAATAAAATGAGGTACCAGGAAAGCTTATATCCTGGATTATACCCTAGGCTACTTTCGGTCTCATCATTCGCACGGTAACGGGAACTATTCGCTGCGGGATAACAGCTGGCAGGCAGCAGTCAGGGTGTAATGAGTATATTGTGTGTGCAGTTCACAAGGTCGCGGCGAGCGTCAAGTGAAGAGCGTCGCGCGACGTCTGATCGCAGAGATGATGCGCGACGCAGACGCGGACCCCACCAGGCCGGGACAAGGAGCCAAGAAGGTAACACTATTGTCTCACTATACTACGAGTATATCAAGAGCGTTTCATTGACAGTTGTTATAGTTATATGATTGTTGTCAGGTTCAACTCCCGGACATCGACGAGCTCCGCAAGAACAACAAGGCTCTGTTGACGGCGCAGGTGGCGCCCCTAGCGGTAGACCCTACAGGTATGTACCGGACCGGACCAGACACGGCTATATGGCCTGTGTTTATTCCAATAGTCCGAAAAAACATGGAATCGGATGAGTTGCTTCGGACTTTTATTATAGATATAAAACACCCAGACCACCAAATATTTGTCCTGTAGCGAGAATCGAACCCGTAACCTCTGCCTCTCTGTCAACTATAGTTCAGCCTACATCAAACTTACTATTTTATTAGGTGTGTACTGGGTAAGTATAATGTGTATGATATAAAACAAGGAACAAGTATGTATATGATTGTTGTTTGTGTCAGGTGACGGCGGGGGCGGTGGGGGTGGGGGCGGTGGGGGCGGGGGGTCGGAGGCGGCCCTCTCGCGGGAACAACTGGACCGACTGCTGGAACAACTCACGCAACAGGTCACACTCACACTCACACTCACCTACTGTAACATACCATTAAATATTTGTGTATTTCATAGTATCATAGCTGTCAAGAGGATGGACCGATTTGAAATCCGGTTTTTTTAATTGAAAGGTGACCGCCTCATTCTCCAAATAACACGGCGAAAACAAAAGTAATATGATAGATAACGTGCGATCTCTTACTGCGTCATGTTTTAATAGTCGTCGAGAATCGACCTGCTGACCGAGATTACTATACTTCATGTCTTGGATCGAGCTAACAGGAACAAAAATAAACGCACGTGATTGGTCGTCGAAAATAATTATCTTTCTCGTGATTGGCTAGATTGTCAAATCAATTGTCAGTTGTCAAATCTAGCCATCACGAGAATAAACAATTATTTTCGACGACCAATCACGTGCGCTTATTTTCCTTCCTATTAGCTCGTTTCAAGAAATGAAGTATAGTGTTGTTTTGTTGATAGTTATAAGAATATGTACCTACTCGTATATAATGTATATGTGTGTGGTTACAGCGTGGTAGCGGCGGCAGCGTGTACTGTTGTCCGTCGCGCGAGCAACACGCCGCCGCCGTCAAGAGACCAGCTCCACACCACCAGCGGGACATGCCCGCGCGGTGAGTACATTACACACCGCGCATTGGTCTCACGCGACGCACCTTGTTGCACTGCCTTCTCCCTTGGCCGCTTCAAAGCCGCGGTCCACCCCACGAGGTTCTCGCCTGATTCTTCCCCTGGTGTAGGAAGTTACGTTGGAACAGGCGATAGTCACCTAGCTTATGAGACTGTACATTTTAAGTGATCCTTGAGGTCCTACAAAAATAAATACATTTTATTTTTTTCCCATACATATTCTGTGTTTATCTCTGTTGATATGTTTAAGGTCTAGTTTAGCTTGCGGTAAATATAAATAAAAAGACGTGTGTCACTCGGGGACTGCCGCGGTAAAGCTATCGCATGCCACCTAGAGGCGAGTTGCTGAACTAAAGTGACAGCGTTAGGTTTTTTCGCACCACCTCTCCCTCGAGCTGCACCGCCGCGCGGTCGAGGGCGAGGTAGTGCGTCCGGGGCACTCAACGTGTTAAAGCCTCTACTCCAAGCGTAGTGGTAGCTGGTGTCGTGTAGCGGTGCAGGCTCGCTCGCTCATGTAACTGTGTGTCATGTTGTGGTAGATGCTCGGCGTGCGCGGCGTTGGGCGGCGCCTGCAGCTGCTGCTGCGCGCACCTGTGGGCCCGCGCGCCCGCGCAGGAGGCACGCGCCAAGCTGCGCCGGGAGACCAGCGAGCTGGCAGCCGCGCTCACACACCTCGCCACGCACACAGCACACCCAGAGACACAGGTGACGCACCCTGTACACTGTACACCAAGCTGCGCCGGGAGACCAGCGAGCTGGCAGCCGCGCTCACACACCTCGCCACGCACACAGCACACCCAGAGACACAGGTGACGCACCCTGTACACTGTACACCAAGCTGCGCCGGGAGACCAGCGAGCTGGCAGCCGCGCTCACACACCTCGCCACGCACACAGCACACCCAGAGACACAGGTGACGCACCCTGTACACTGTACACCAAGCTGCGCCGGGAGACCAGCGAGCTGGCAGCCGCGCTCACACACCTCGCCACGCACACAGCACACCCAGAGACACAGGTGACGCACCCTGTACACTGTACACCAAGCTGCGCCGGGAGACCAGCGAGCTCGTCATCATCACTGAGAACAGCTCACCAGCGACAGTTTTATCTGAATGTCACAGCCAGCAGGGCGGTACAGGCTCGCTGAGCAGGAAACATTCGGAAATCGAAACGAAAATTTTTGATTGAATGATTGATTCACTCAAAGTCAAAGTCAAAATATATTTATTCAATAAAATCGTATTAAAGACCACTTTGACACGTCACGTTCTTAAAACTAGGGGATTCTGAGAACATCATAACTTTATCTTATCCGGACTCGATTCCAAAGTTTGCATCTTTCCATTCCCAGGTCATCTTCACGGAAAGACCCAAGAAGAGATCTTACAAGGAGAAGAAGCAGGGGGTGACCCCTCCCGCGACCCCCTCCGACGACCCCCTGCAGGAGTGGATCCGACAGAAGAACCTCAACCAGCAGTACTTCAACCTGAACCTCAAGACCCCCGCCCCCGCTCCCCCCAAGGCCCCGGCGCCCCCACCCGCGCCCCCCGCCCCCACCCCGCCCGTAGCTCCACCCCCCTCCACCTCCAAGTTCCTCACCATCGTCCCCATGGCCCCCGGCACCGCCATCGCTCCCATCGAAGTGGAAGTCCCTCCCCCTCCCCCTCCCCCTCCCGCTACCCCTCCCCCCCCGCCCCCCTCCCACGTGAACGTGTGCGCGGTCGCGTCCGCCTCGGCCCTCACGAGGAAGGCCCCCCCCGACTTCAGGAAGTTCCTCCTGATCCCCGCCGACGGCGACCCCCGGGTGAAGACCAAGGTCGTGTTCGCGAACAACAACCCGGTCCGGCGCCCCGGCCCCGGGCCGGAGCCGGGCCGGAGGAGCCTGCTCCTGAACGGCTCGGTGGACGGGGTGCCCTCGTTCGCCTCGACGCTGATGACGCGCAACCCTAAGACCCACGCCAAGCTGTACACGGCTATGAAAGGTCGCGTCGTCGCGAAACAACTCGCGGGGGGCTCGTCGAAGCTGGTGGTGGGTCCGTCGAGGACGCTCCCCGGGAACCGCCTGGTGCGGCTGAGCGCGGCCCCCACGCTGCTCAACTCGGCCGTGCCCGCCGGGCCCCCCCGCGTCTTTGGAGGGACCGGGGTGGTGCGGCTGGCCCCCAAGCCGGCCCCCTCGGGCCCCAAGCTGGCCGCCCTGGCCCCCAAGCCGGCTCCGGCTCAGGCCGACGCCGGATGTATGCGCGGAACGGGAATGGAGGTCAGACATTCTCTCTGTACACATAAAAAAGCCGCGGCCCACCCCGCCAGGTTCTCGCCTGATTCTTTCCCTGGTGGTTTACTTTGGAACAGGCGATGGTCACCGCTTATGAGACTACATTTTTCTTCTTTAAATAAACTTGTTATTTTATTTCGCATTACACAAATGAAGCGAAACGTGTGAGGTAACCGGTTAGCTTTCTAGCGGTGTCGGCGGGCTTGGTCGTGATCCTATTACAATTTATTATATGTAGAGAATATACAAGACCATTGAATGTTAACATTGTGGGACAACAGGACTCTTGTGCGGCCAAACATACATATAAGATCTAATGCACCAACTTGAAACAATAAACGAATATGAATAAAATATGAATGAATGTATCGCAGGTGACCAAAATATTATCGTCGAAGACCGCGGGGTCTGGCGGCCCGACCGCCCCCAGGAGCCTGCTCAGGGAGACCCCACCTGACACTACCAACATCGGTGAGAGACAACATCATACACCATCTACCTTGCACATACACCATCTGCACAACACTAGCAAATGAACCTTCGCGGTATCTGCATTTTGACGATCAAATGTATCCTATGTTTCACAGTATCTGCCGGTGAAAGTCCTATTAAATATGTCTAGCTGTTTCGGAGATTGCCTCCAAAAAACAATTTATTTTGGAAGTTTGCCCATAATAAAAACAGTAAATTAAAAAAAGGAAACTCAAAAATGATGTCCAAAATTATTCTCTCTGCATTCAGAATAAACAGATTCCAACTAAAATATTTCATATTAATTTAATAAAATGACACGACATCAACAGATGCATTTTATACTTTACAAGCTTACTCCCGCGGCTTGGCTCCCGCTGTAAAAGGTATGTGGGAATAACTATGTGTAAAAAGTTAGTGAATTAGAGCCTAGTATGTTATATTTCAGGTCCAACTATTTAGAGGTATACAGTTATGTATTAGTTTAGCTTCTGTAAATAAAGTATAAGTAATTACCTGTAGCTATTCTGCATTTTTTTTGTTTTTGTGTAATATGTTAGATTTTTCTTTTCCAATAGATTTATCAACGAGCGCTGCTGTCAATAAACAACTTGTCAAAACGTGCGTCGGTCAGAAAATACTGAATAATCAGAAAGTGATCAGCATACAGACCGGTCAAAAAGTGATCAGCAAACCAACTGACCAGAAAGTGGTCAGAAAACTGACTGATCAGAAAGTGATCAACATACAGACTGGTCAAAAGGTGATCAGCACATCAAGTGATCAGAATCTGAGGAGATTAACAGGTACCTATCCGTACAAGTTTCATCACAAATAATAGTTTTAATAATAATATTAAAAAAAAATATTAAAGCAGTAGGATACATTAAATAATATTTTAAAACAAAACAATGTTATATGAAATATGAATAGATGGCGCTGTGCTCACCAAGATGAGTCCGGAGAAGGGATCCACGTCGCCAGCCGACGACGACGACGCGGCTCATAACTACTTTGGAAACGGTAATTGACTATTTACTATTGATGAGGGCCCCCGCAGACGGCCGACTTTTTGTAGGTGGAAAAGTAGGTCGCCTTTTCAACCGATTTTTTCACCTACTTTGTCACCGACTCCAACGCACACGACCGTCACTTTGTAGGTGGCTAGTGAGGGGACAACATCGAAAAATACTAGAACGGTGGATTTGCAAAGGAAGATAATTAAGTAGATAATATAGTAGAAGATAAGACTACCTAGCTTTCTTTTCTTATAATGCAGCCGAAATATACTTCGGTTATAATCCTTTCTACTAATCTTACGAAAATTCCTACTATAATTTACTTATCGAAAGTTTGTGAGTATGGATGTATGGTTATTTCTCTTTCACGAAAAAACTACAAAACCTATTGTATACCTACTTTGGGATATAGGTAGCTAATGACTTGGTATTATACATAGGCTACTTTTATCCTGATATTCCCGCGGAATTCGTTGAAATTACTTTAAATTACAATAAGTACTTAATAAATTACATGGTTAGGTAAGTACCTACTTGTAATATTATTATTATTAATCCAATGACAATAAATTATAATTATGAATGATTGAACCTACTTATCTACCAGAAGTGTACCTAGGTACCTAAGCAAATAAAATTCGGAGTAAATAGTCCACTTGCGGAGTAAGCTCTATCACTTATTCCGATAAGCGCATCACTAAACGACCTACACATTCGGAGTCGGTGTCGGGTCGGTCGGAATGCCACCTACTTTTTTCTCACCTACTTTTTGTAGGTCGTGTGCGTTACACTATTGTTGTCAGTACGTTCTATTTTTCGACCGATTTTTCCACCTACAAAAAGTTGGCCGTCTGCGGGGGCCCTGAACGGAATTAATGGAATGAACGAAATGAATGAAGTGGAAGAAATGAATGATTCATTCAATTCGTTCATTCCATTTATTTAAAAGGAGTGAACGAAATGAAGTAATTAATTTATTTATTTTTAGTAAGAACTTGTCCTTGCAGTGTGTAGTTAGTAATAATAATATTGCTTTTACGCGTGAAGGTAATGCCGGAGCACTTACAGTGATTAGGTTCGAGCTTATTAACACGACAGTAGTCTTCTAAGCGATATAGATCATCCTGTAGGGCAAGCATGTCCTCGTTTGATGATATAGAGGAGAAAACTTTCATGTCATCGGCAAAGCACAACAAGTTTCAGGATTAAAGGCATGAATCTATATCCCTTACGAAGATTATGAAGAGAAGAGGACCAAGTAGGGATCCCTGCGGTACACCACTAGGAACAGGAACCCAGCTAGACATGTAGTTATTGAGAACAACAGCCTGAGATCTGTTATCAATGTAAGATGAAAACCACCTCAGCAAATCCCCGCGAATACCCGACTGGTTAAGCTTGTATAACAAAATATTATGAAAAATTTTGTCAAAACATTTACTATAGTCAGTGTATACTACATCTACTGACGCCTTTTTGAATTTAAAGAAATAAATAAACAAAATAAAGGAGTAAAATGAACGACCGAATGAAGTGAACGAACAAATGCAGTGAGTGAGTGAGTCAAGAGTGACAAGTCTAATCACACATTTTCATGTCCCACTCGTGGAAAACCCTTTACAGCATGTACCAATAAAGTAACATGAGTTGTATGTCTCTTAAGATTCGGCAGTGATGACACTAACCGCGTTCGAGTCCGGCGGCTTGCGGCTCCTCGTGCAGGTCGCGGACAGGGGAGCGCCCCCGCTCATGGTGGGGGCGCTCTCATACCTACTGACCGAGCGCGCGCTGCACGCCGCCCACCCGGCCTTCTGGACACTCACGCATCCACCCACCAGGTGAGACCTACACCGGCAGCTTGTAGACAAGGGAGCGCCCCCGCTCATGGTGGGGGCGCTCTCATACCTACTGACCGAGCGCGCGCTGCACGCCGCCCACCCGGCCTTCTGGACACTCACGCATCCACCCACCAGGTGAGACCTACACCGGCAGCTTGTAGACAAGGGAGCGCCCCCGCTCATGGTGGCCGTGTATTATAATGTGTAAAGCTTCCCTAGATCTTATCAGCTCAATACTTTTCGTTGGCTATATAAATCGTAATCCCAGGCTAAAATACGTCGAGAGCGCCCCCCTCGCCCCCACTAGGCAATCACCGCAACAGCGCCCTACTCTACTCCCTCATGCTAAACAATTCATGAAATAAATGCACTTTATGAATTGCTAGCAAAAATGCTCGAAACGGCCTTTTTAACCCCCCAGAACGCCTGCCTCCTTGTTGTGAACTAATCTAATATGTATATTTTGAATAATATGATGTTAATATGATGTAATGTACAGGTTGGTGTCGAAGAGTAACACGTTGTTCCCGCCGCTGGAGCTGGTGGACAACAAGTATCATCTCCCGCTGCAGGACGAGCCCAGACTCTACGCCAAGGTACCTACGACACTACAACACAATAACATAACACTCTCACATCATTATTATTGAACTAGATGTTTTACTGTACAGTCGAGGAAAGACAAGGTTCCTTAAAGGGGTCCCTAGACGATCAAAATTGCTTGACAAGCACGTTAAATTAACGTGCTTGTCAAGTAATTTTGACCGTCTAGGGACCTCTTAAGATCTGTTACTGCTTGCTAGGTATTAGTTTGACAACCATTTGACAAAACATGTCGTGTGTATGGATCGGAGTGTTGGGCAATGAAGAAGACTGATGATAGGTGGAATGTATAAAATGTTATGTTATGTAAAATATGAATGTATTTGCAGGTATTCTGGGTGGTGCACACGGTAGCGCAGTGCCTGTCTGAGCTGTCGTCTGGCGCGAGCCTGTTTGTGACGTCACCGCGGGGGTCACTGACCCCGCTCCGTCTCGGCCCCCTCAGCGAGCTGCAGTGCGACGACAAGGAGGCTGTTCAGGTTATATATATGTATATATAAACACACATTACACAGTATTGTTATTATTATGATTGTGAAGGTTTCCTCTCACGGGACTATGGAGTCCTGGACCTTTGGTAGGCATGCATGGGGCCGAAGCCAACACACAGAGGACATTTGACAATATTGATGTTAAAGTGATGGAGACAGACGGGGTGTAAGAAACTGAAAATCCCATAATCCCGAATGAATGTATTTAATTTAAATTCATGAACGAAATGAAACGAATGGACGAAATAAATGAAAAAATTTAACGAAAGGTGTTATTTAAGTATTTACATTTCGCACTTCTCGGGCCCTTGTTCTTGCGTTAAGTGTTTAATTTAATTCTCATTTTAAATGACCTTTATAAGTACTTACTTTTAATGAGAAAATCTTTTACCTTTACTATAATGATGTGTGTGTTGTGCAGAGACTGTCTGTGATCCTCGGGTCGGGCAGGAGCAAGGCAGCCAGCAACGCGCGCGCCCGCGCCGCCTTGCAACACAACAACGAGCGGAGACGACCGCTGGAACTAGTGCAGCTTGACGACGACGACGACAAACATGAAGTCAAGATCAAACAAGAACCGAACCTCAAGACGGAGGACAGGTTCAATGGACTCGAGCGGTTCGAGGACATGGAAGACTTTGATTTATGATAAACTAGCTGCGCTCCGCGGTAAGTCCCGTTCCCGCGGGAATATCGGGATAAAAAGTATCCTATGTCACCCTCCATCCCTTCGACTATCACCACACAAAAAATCACGTCATTCGTCGCCCCGTTTTGCCGTGAAAGACGGACAAACAAACAGACAGACAGACAGACAGTCTGCGGCCGTTTGTGAAGGCACTCTGCCTTTATAATGTACCTTGTAAATAGTTAGAGGATCTAATAATGTATTAACATATTAAGAACACTTGATCAGTTTTAAAAATAGTGACTTCTTTTGATAATAGCTAATAGATATATAAAAGTGTTAAAATATACTACCTACTTAAGTGTAAGAAAATGAATTTAATTTAAGCTAAAGTTCTACTAATAATTACAGTTATTGTAATGTTGATGTGTTCTAAAATAATCATTTGTGTTTATTTTTTCTACAAGTTGGTACTCGTCGTACTTTTGTTTATTTTAGTTTCAATTCTTGCGCAACAAATAGTTTAGAAGTTAATAGAAAATAGTGATTGTAATGAGCTATAATATGACTGAATAAACATCCAAAAGTTTGTTATAATTAAGTGAAAATGTTTAATTAGTTACTTAGTTAATTTAATCCCCAGACTACCCTCATAAGAAACCGATACCCGCTTAAATTGTGAATCGATGTCTTGTTTGAAGGTCATGTGACTAGTCGTTCAAACGACTTCACTCGGTACACATAATATGGTGTTTTTTGTTCCACTATAACTATTTGTAGGTACCTAATATCTAGGTATTATAGGTACGAGAGTTTTTTCGGAGTGATAGAGAGAGACGTGAATGCACTTGAATGTAGGAGCTTGCACACTAAGTTTTAAGCCCCTGATACAAAGAGAGGGTGTTATAAGTTTGATCGCTATGTATAGTGTACCTGTGTATGTGTCTCTCAGTGGCACTCTAGCTCTTAAACGACTCGACCTATTTGAATGCAGTTTCTTAGGAACAAGCAGTCTCGTACTAGTTCGTTGTGCGTCGTACAAACGCGAGGGTAGTGTGCAGCGTGCACGCTCGGAACATCTAACTTCATTTGTTCTCCGCGCGCGTTACTATCGATACAAAACGCGGGGCAAAAGAGACCGTGTGCTCTTACAACTTACATTTTATAATCCTTTTTTTTGTGACCACTATTATCATATACTTATTGCTTTTGTGTTTTATCGATTATAGTATAGGTAAGAATTCATTGTTAATTATTATTCTAATGTAATGAAGAAAGTTATACCAAATGGTAAAACAATTTGCAAATGTAGTCTTAACTCATGGACATTTTCTTTATAGATTTACTTAAGTTTTCATATAGATATACCTATTTTGTCGTAAAGTACCTACTCGATGTGTTGGAGTGAATAAAATAATTACAAACAACCAAGCTGTTATTATTTAATGTCCCATTTTCTGATTAAATAAAAGATGGTATCTAATTCATGTTTTCAGAGTCAAATTGATATGAGCGTCTAGAGTACCAAAATGATCTGAAAAACATAAACGCAATTTGATATATTTTACGCAGTTCGCATCATCATAATATTGTTGTAAGCTCAGCAAACTGCACAAAGCTTTTGCAATCTCTTTCCGCTTATAAAAGCTCTAAGCAAACCTCAAGATTACCTTTTAAGCTCGCGTCCGTTGCTCACAAGACATTTAAATAGTAAAGCGAGCGCAAAACAGACCCGCTAGGGTGTCCCCCTCTCCCGGAGTCCCGGACACGAGGGAGCTTCGAGAACGAGTTCTCACGAATTGAAATTACTTATACGAAAAATTAAAAAAACAACATATCCGACGAAGGCCACGTAGGATGTTTTACAAAGGCTGATGAAATTAAAATCATTCAATTAAAGTTTTCATTTCAAGTTGATGAATTCATCAACAGTACCTACCTACTTACCCACCTACCTAACTACGTCTTTAAGAACTAAAGTGGATGTTTATTTTTTTCCGGATTGAAGTAACTTATTGTATGGTGACCCTCCCTCGTGCCCGGAGGGGACTATATGAGCAATATTCTGTAAACACTTCGCGGTAACTGAAACTGGCCAACTGACACGTGCCACGCTCTGCGAAGAAATATAGAACATAAACAGGCTCACGGCTGCAACATTTAGAAATGGGCACATCACCTTGGGCACACGCATTCCACAAACATTTTGTCTAATTTTCCAATACCTGAGTACATACCTACCTATTGCCTAAGTTGCCAAGTTTTCGGTTTTTGTATCTATACTTCATTTCTTGAAACGAGCTAATAGGAAGAAAAATAAATGCACGTGATTGGTCTTCGCAAAATAATTGTGTTCTCGTGATTGGCTAGATTTGACAACTGACAATTGATTTGACAATCTAGCCAATCACGAGAACACAATTATTTTGCGAAGACCAATCACGTGCCTTTATTTTTCTTCCTATTAGCTCGTTTCAAGAAATGAAGTATAGGTACCTACCTAGATAAAAAGCAGACACTTAATTTAGATACTTCATCAATGATGACAGCCCTTCTACTCTACAAACCGAACACGATGCATTGTGACAGTGACAATCATAGCAGGTCAGCTTATGTTTGTCAATAAGAGCTCGTGTTTCAATGACGGCAACTAACACGGTTATCGTTCATTGGCTCGCCACCTGCGCCCGCCGCCATGTTGTATTGTCTGCGTCCGGCAGCGATCCGTCAGCGGCGCGACAACGTGACGCATCGCACGTCATCTCGCGTTAACCCACGGAGATCATACAGAGGCCCTACCACCAGTTTACTGTAGTATTTATTACATACTATTCTTGATACTGACTACCGAGTCTAGGAAATGTAAGTATGTACCTAACAAAATGTATGAGAATGCAGCGGAATAATTTTTTATTTCACTCACAATTAAAATAAAATGACAAATAACTACTGGCTACTAGTAAAATCAAAAAAAGAGAGGTTATTGAGATTGGCCCGTTGGCCGTAGGTAAGTAAAGTCGTCTGGAATACCTAGATTATAAATATCTACCAATAGCCTTGATGGAAATGTTTCCTAATCAGCAAGAAGATTGGTAGGTAGGTAGGTATGTCGTACTAGGTCGGTAGATAGGTAAATTAAATATAATATTTTATTTCTGTCGATGTTTAGAATAAGTTGTGTGTTGTGAAGCGCGCGGCTCCACAACTCTCCACAAACAAGAATAATCATGTTACCTGCTGTCAGGTGAGGTTGCTCGATTAGGCTGCTAGGTATAAGTAGGTACCTATTAGGTACACTTCTAGTCCTCGACTAAAAAGTAGACTGTTATGAACGTAACGGATAAACTGATTTTGATTTTATGATTAGTGATTGCGACACTTTGAAACTACGTAACTGTAGGTAATTTTGTGAAAATTTGTTGATGGTCATAAATAAACGAAAAAAAGAGTGGATATAAGCAAGTAGTCAACAACCTCAATAATACCTACAGGTACATATATAACTTACTGAAAAAAAAAGCAATTTTCCTAAGAAGTAGAATGAGACGAATCGAACGATCTCGAATCACGGCAGCCCTTATTTCTCAATGTATTTACAATAATTTTGAACGAGTGGGTTTGAGGCAAAAGAAAAACTTTTGTGTAGGAGCCAATCAATGGCTTTGATATATTCATAAGTTTCATAACCTACAAATCCAAATTGTTAAATATGTAGGTATACGTGTAAGTAGGGGATCATACATAATATCTCTTATCCTATTTATAAGCATTCTGTGTATCGTATCGGCGTACCTACGAGTACCTAAGTTGAATAAAAGCACATTAAAGTAAGATTAGGTGAGGCGTTGCGTTGGTAACTCTAATATATAGGTACGAGTAGAGAGGAAAGCCTTAGGGTATCGATTGCCCACAAAGCATAGTCGCCTTTTAAGCTACTGCAGCAAATGCTGCGTGGTGGCCAATTTTCAAAACGCAGTAGATATTAAGGTAGGTAGTATATAAATCAAGTTCAAAAAATTTTACTAGTTTTGAGTATTTCAAGGAATACCTATATAAAAACCTACCTATACCTATATAAATACCTATACCTATATATACCTATATTATTATTTTTTTTTAAGTAATATGGGTCATTCCCGGAAGATGCACTCGAAGTGCGTGACGCCGTGACGCTACAAGGAGTTACGCAGCGGGGCTGGCGGCGCTGAGCGAAACTATCTTATGCCTCAGACACACTACGCGGCGAAGAACTTTAAATTTATATTTTTACTAAACATTAAAGCAAACTTACCTTTAAGTAGGTACCTACTTGAACAATTTTAGACCTTTAATGCAGAAAGTACTCGTAAGTACCTATGTTATAAAGCAGGCATGTTCTGCCTTAATTTTCGATAACGGTAAACAGATTTACCATCAGTAAAAGAAATCAATGATACTCGTAATTGTTCTTAAAATATTAACTATTGAAAACAATTTAGAAAGGCATAAATATTTTTGTCACTCTTACAACAAAGGAACCAATCGGCGCTGGATATCTAGATAACTGCTCTAACGGCTCAAGCATCGCACCCTCGCTCGTTCATTATGTGGTCGCAACTACCGCGGATTTACCGTCGTATTCGTACCGCAGAGTGTGGCCGACGCATCATGTGTTAGCTATCTTGACAGGTGTTTGACAAGTAGTAGTGATTAGTGCCGCTGGCCGGCCCTTCGAGTGCTACACACAACTACACACAACTACATGATGTGTCGGAGATAAGGGACCGTGTCCTACGCCTTTAGGACAAGATTCAATTTAGTATTACAGATGAACCTGGTATAAAATAAATAAGAAATATCCTTGGACATTTCACTCAGCGTCATCTAGTCCCAAGCTAAGTAACTAGCTTGTGTTATGGTAACCAGATGACTGATATAATACTAAGATACATATTTTTGTAAATATGTAAATACATACATATTATAGAAAAAAAACACCCTGACACGGAACAAATATCTGCAGAACACACAACCATTTGTCCCGTAGCGGAGATCGAACCCGCGACCTCCCTATTGAGCGTGTAAGAGGTTGAGTGACCACTGACCATGTACTCGTAATGCTCCTTCCTTGTAAACGGTCTTCGTCTATAAATAAGTGTCCAAAGATATGGTTGTCGTCGCCCGCGGCCGTTGTCGGCGAGTCAACAGACTTGTTTGATGACGAAGATCTATTTGAAGTCCTTTCTTGAATAAATACAGCGATAAAACACTTAGTAGAGATACAACAAAAATAATCATTGGAAAAACATTGTACAGTGGGAGTGTCTACACTGCACAGTGTTTTTCATTGATATTTTGACACAAACTTTCAGATAAATGTGAAAGTTTGTGAGAATCTCCGCGAAACAAACAAACTTCTCTATAATATTATCTATATATAGATTAATAGATAAATAAAGCTTGCAGACCTTGAGGCAGACCTCCCACAACTTGTTGGAATGTAGTGCTCCATTCAGGTGATATTATATTATTTATTACAAAATTCCCGCAATTGAATTGATGGAAGTACTTCGATGTCGCGTGGCGGGAAGCCTCGCGACCGCAGATTGCATCGCATCGGTTCCCGCAATTCATATTCTAACGAAGAATCGTATCTTGTGATTAATTGCTTTCTTCGAAGTCATTTAATAAATACTCAGTACCAGTTTGTTTACCTCCTGAACATGACATTATTTATTTATTAATCAAACGAGCCCCAGCCTCTAGCCGCTTGTCACAAAACTCGACAAACTTGACTTTTAATATTTATCACCTTAAAACCTGTATATTACTGTAAACTTATCGTTGACTCTTTACCTTACGTAGCAGTGCGTAGCACTGTGTAGACGTACGTAGCAGTGTATTAGACGTGCGTAGCGCTGCGTAGACGTTCGTAGCACCTCGTAGCACCTCGTAGCGGTCTGCTATTTCACGGTAGAGCTTGCAATGTATTAACTATTTATTAAATAATAAATAAATAAATATCCTTGGACATTCCACACAGCGTCATCTAGTCCCAAGCTAAGCAACTTAATGCTTGTGTTATGGTAACCAGATGGCTGATATAATACTTAGATACGATTTTTTTTTGTAAATACATACATGTTATAGATAGAAAACACCCAAACACGGAACAAATATCTGCAGAACATACAAACATTTGTCCTGTAGCGGGGATCGAACCCGCAACCTCTTGCGTCTCAGCCGGGCGTTCACCCAACTGCGCCACAGAGGTCGTTATTGTGTGTGAATAGTAAATTTCATTTCGAAAATGTTTTAGCAAATTAATTTAAGATTTGTGGCTAAGTAGTTAAAGCAGTCTGTGTTAAGGATAATCGCTTCTATTATTTATATTCATTTTCAAATCCTCCCGAAGTCGTATCTTTTAAAATGAAGGCAGGCAGTTAGAGCCTCCAGACGTTTTACAAACCATTTGTAGAATATGTATGTAGTCCAAGGTTTTAACCTACATCGTTTTTATCTGCTTGACCATCTGTGTGAGTGATATCAATAAATGTTATTCATTCTTTTAGGAGTAAGAAATAAAAAAACCCCTTCATTTCCAACTTCATATAATTCGTAGAGTTAGAATGATTACTCAACAGTAACGTACCAAGTAATGTCTTATGTTATATTACAATGCTTAGTTTATACCTAAGTACCTACTTGTTCAGCCAGATACCTTACAAAAATGATATTATACTTCTTCTAATTTGCTGTATAAAAATAAAATCAGTTTCATTTACCTACTCCGATTTAAAATGAGAAGTCCAAATGTGGTATTACTTAACATAAGAAACACTGTAATAATAAAAGTAATTTTTATTTTGATAATGAATTTTAATTTGATTTGATTTCAAATATTTACAAAAGACATGAATAAAATGCAAAATGGTAGGAAACTACTAAAAAAGCCGAAGACAATGTGAAGTGAATTATGAAATGAACGTCGCCCCGCGCTCCCAGCCCGGGCGCAGGGCGAGGTCACCCATCCATTTCTAGCTGTCACATTGAAGTGAACTCACGTATCTATGGGCATGCCTATATTTGGACAAGTTCAGTTCTAAAAGACCCAACCATTTTTTGAATATTTATCAAACGTACTAAACATTTGTGTAAAAATAAATAATAAATAAATAAAATAAAATGAAGGAACCTTAATAAGTAGGTATTTCGATGACTGCCTCACTATATAGGTGTAGGGAGTGGCGTTGGAAAAGGCAATAGAGTCATCTAGCTTATAAGACTGTACTGTACATTATTAAGTGATCCTTGAGGTCCCACAAAATGATATAAATTTTTCTTTCTTCCTTTCATCATCTATCTGTTGTAGAAGGTCGGTGGTAGATAGGTGGCACATTGGAGGCAGATCGTTGGCAGACTGTGGCAAGTCCTTGGCAGATTCTGGCAACTCCTTGGTAGATTGTGGCAAGTCCTTTGTAGATTGTGGCAAGTCGTTGGTAGATTGTGGCAAGTCGTTGGTAGATTATGGCAAGTCGTTGGTAGATTGTGGCAGGTCAGTGGCAGATCAATGACAAAACGGCAGGAAGTTGTCAGATTGGTGATAAATCATAAAATCGGTGGCGGACGGTGGCAGACGGCATGACGGGTGGCGGTCAGTCGTGATTTATTGTTCATCGTTCGGGGCCGGGTCCTCGTCTGCGCTCCTGTTTGTAAACATGAAACTTGTATTATTTATCAGTATCTCTATCCTAGACATAGTTACCGCACATGACCTGGATGCAAAAGGCCCAGAATAGAGCGGTTTGATGTTTATGCTTACACCGAGCAGGGGGTGGTAAAAGTGTTCAACACTTTCAGTGTTTCTGTTCACACTCACCTTTCAAAGCTATTCGTATTCGCTCTTCTCGTACACCTGTAGAACTCCATGAGGCCGGTGTACCGACAGGCTAGCGCCCCCCTCTCGCCCCCCACGTCCGGCGGCGAGGGGGGCGCGGGGGGCGAGGGGGGCACCTCCAGGGGGCGCTCGGAGCGCTTGCCGTACCGGGTCGTTAACATCCATCTGCAAGGAGTACAGGGAAGTCGCTAAGAAGATAAGGAATGTGCCGACTATTCTTCTCCTCTGAATAGTCTGTGCTGTGATTGTTCATGTTTATTTTGACAACAAGCCCGACTTCACTGAGAGGGTGGTATTTTATTCAAAATAGGTCTGATGAAAGAAAATACGGCAACAATTATTTATGTTTTAACAGGTATCGCATGGAGTTATTTGCTATTGTAACTAAAGCTGCATCTATTTTAGATCTTTGAAAAATATATAAGTCATGGTTTTATGATCAAGAATAACTGGGTTATTCCTCAGTGTACGCCTTTTCTTCTTTTGTAAATATACAAACCTGTCATTCCTCGGCGTGATGAACCGGTCCGGCGAGCGTCCGTACCGCGCCGCGAACGTGAACGGGACGGGAGACACTACAACACACACACATTACATTATTATACAACACATATATATTCCTCACAGAACCATGCAATAAGTGAGATACGCGACCTACGGAAATCATCAGGAATAATTTTATAAATAGGAAATCATGTGTGTGTCTGTTTGTCCGTCTTTCACGGCTAAACGAAGCGACGAGTTGACGTGCTTTTTTATGTAGTGGTTAAAGGGATGGAGAGTGACAGGAGTCAACTTTTTATCCTATTATTTCCACACCGCGGGACACAGCTGGTCTGAAATACACACCTCTGTGTATCAGTGCTGTATCCGATACTGTATCAAATGAGTACGTAGGTGTGGACAAGCCGCACCCATAGAGCCTTAAGTACGCGTGCGTAAGCGCAAGGGCGCACAGCAGCGCCTCTAGCGGCAGTTTAGGCTAAGTTCAGACGAACGCGCAGTTTAGAGATCTACTATCCAGTATTGACCTGTTCACTTGACCGCGTCGCCCCGCGGTCAAGTGAACATAACCTTACAAGTGAGTGTGGTGCGTGAGAGAGAGTAGAGTGCGGTGCGCTAACCTATGGACTCACTCTCGGCGCGCTTGTAGTGCGCGTGCGCGAGCGCCACGCAGCACAGCAGCGCCAGCTCCACGCTCCGGCAGAGGGACATCGCGGGGACTGGAATAAAACACCTCATTACATTACATCTGGCAATGTTGCCCGCTGCGTTGCCCGCGCCACCCCCGCCCCGCTGCCGCTCCCGCCCCGTTGCCCGCTAATTTTCAGGCAGCAGCGGCCGAGACACATTACCATTGCTTATTATCAGTTTGGGTGCCAACTGTTCTAACTTTATGTCAAAAGCAGTTTACTACAGGACCTAAACTGAATCGCTTTTAACGGTCATAGTTAGCCGGCAGCTCTTTAACTCACATCGCGGTGTGTACACCGTACGAGTATGTCAGCTAGGACGCATGTGCTTCGCGCTAGCACAGAATCTACATTTAGAACCGTGGCAAAACTTTTAAAAGTAACCCCTGGCAAAACAGACAGATGAGAGTATGGCGAACTGGCGAAGTTATAAACAGAAGTGTGCCACGAGAGTGCATGAAATTGGTTTCTTCTCACAAAATTCAAGACGTTTTACTCGTAGTATAAGAAAAAAAAATGTTACGTCAACTTTAGAAAGTTGATGTTTAAGGGAACATAAAGGTTGTAATGAATATTAATATGTTATTTAGGAGACGGCCTCTCCAAACACAAGCGATAACTTTACGATAATAAACACAACAAACGCTCCTGACATTGTACCGTCCCGTCCCGGTGGACTAGAGACTAGAGGTTCTATGATACAGACCAACATAACTATTTAACTACCTATACAATTGTCAAATTTCAACTTCTAACTTACTAGCGACCCACTCCGGTCGATCACTCTATATATTAAAAAACCCACATACCATACCATACCTTACTTAACTTCATTAATCATTTTAAAGATGTGCCTGAGTTTTTTTCTGTTCATTTAAATGAAAATTAAATGACATGAAATTATCCTTCACACAAAATAGACGAAATGCCAGATGAGTTATGCGACAAATCATTGATCTTCAATAAATAAACGAAGGAACTTGACCATTTCTGTGGTCGTCGTTATTGCTTCGTTGTTGTCTCGCCGGAAGCGAAGCCTCCGCCGGTAATTACAGATAAAGGTCATAGCCCACTTACACAACTCTGCCCCAACACCGCCCTAAGGTGCGAATCAAACAGAAATGAGGTAGGCAAAGGTGCGAGACATTGAACCTTCGCTTGATGCCGTTTTTGTATGATTTCTGCATAAGACAAGACGTAGACAATTTTGTGCCTCATGTCGGCTCAAACCACCGTACTAATTGACGATCAAAAAGTGTTCGGTGTCGGTACTTAAATAGAAACTGGTTTGCAATCAGTACCAGACTACCGTAAATGTCAAATATCGAGGCGTTTTCAGATTCCCGATATCAAATACCTACACGACAATTATGTAAATCCAAAAAGCTTTTTTTAGTAAGGTACCTGGGTCCACACCCAGGGGTGCAATCTAATAATAATAACTAAAAAGCACGACCTAAATGTCCATAGTACAAATTGAACTTTCGCGATCTTTTGACATAATTTAGGTATATGAAAATACGGGACTTTTATTGAAACAATAAGGTAAATAGGTACGTGATAAAGTCCCGTAATTTCATAATTGTCTAAAGCCATATTTAAATGTTGGTGGGAGTGGGCAACGACCTTAAGGCTGTTTTTTCAGTTCCTCTAACAAGCCTCTGCCCACGATTATAGGGTTTGCTTCATCCATAGCCATAGTATATATACATACATACTCGTATCTGAAATCGATAAATCGGCCACGTACCTACCACCTGTTTCAATGTAATACATAAATGGGTGTACCTAACTCTATTTCTTATTATTTTAACATTTAAAGTAGATATTCTGTTGAAAACAAAAAAGATTACAAATCATAAAACATCCACGACCTTTGTAAAAAAATAACTTTTAAGTATTAATCTACGATCGTCATCGAATATGTATAGTCGACAAAGAAATTGGTTTACCACTTTTGATGACATCTCCCAGTAACATAATTATTCGCTAAGGATTACTGAATGACAGATTCTGACGTAGCAGGTCAATCTGTCAAGCGAAAATAGCCCTTGATGTTTTGTACGTGCAAATGATATTCAGCCTTAGACTGGTAAACCTATTTCTTTGTCGACTATACATTAAGGTGCGCACCACACGCGGTGACAAACTTCGCTGATTGCTCAAAGAATGTACAATAACATTACCTAACTTATTTCTGAATGTAGCTATAGATAAAAACTAAGCTTTTTTTTTCTTGCTTTTCTGTAAATCCGCTTAAATCCGTTCAAGAAATATTTGCAAATTTTTGAAACGAAGGTAAAAATGTTGAAATTTTCCACTAGGTCAGAGTAACTTACAATGAAATCGTAAGTTACTCTGAGTTTACAATAATTCACATATGAAAATTTTCTATGAAAACCACTGTCTACTATACTTATGTAGGCAGAGTATCGTAAGCATGATTAACTATAACTGTCCAAAAATAAATTGGGTGATCAAATCAACATTTAACCGACGCAATAACAATTAAAATGGTGTGCAATAAAAATGTACATTTACCTGCGATTGATGTCAAATGGGTTTCTATTTAAGAACTGAGCCGTGTTCGTTGTGTAGTGAGCACTCGGTGAGTACCTCGACTTTAGTTCAGAAGCTTGTGGGTTCGAACCCCAGCCGTATATTAATGAATTTTTTGTTACGCAAAATGTATATGCACTTGAATTCGAGTTCTACATGGTGAAAGAAAACGTATAAGGAAATCATTATCTTTGTCATCCCCACACGTATTGACCATTGTCTTTCCTGTGTGACAAGTCTCCATCTCAACAATGTCCCAGGCACTACAGTCATCATCATCATTCGTCTGCCCTTATCCCACGTTAGGTGTGGTCGGACCAACATGTTTTCTTCTTCCATTCGTCTCTATCATTCGTCAACTCCGTATTCACTCCTCTCACATTCATATCCTCTTTTACACAATTAATTCACTTCTTCCTCGGCCTTCCTCTACTTGTATATCCATCAACCCTCATACTCACTCCTCTTTCTTAGTAATACGGTGTCCCGTTAAAAAGACAAGTATCCTGACGCTGTAATCATCATCTAGTAAAGGTCTTATATATTCCAGTGAAGTAATTTCTTCAAAAATGTCGCACAACACGAAAAATGTAAACATATTCGTAAAAAGCACACACTAATCCTAAGCACACAAACACGCTCCATCAATTTACCGCGGACTCTTAAGTGGCCAGTTCACGAAGTATATTTTTTGAGCCCCAACGACCCTTTTATTATTTTGACTTATTATTTTACAACCTTTTATTATTTTGACTTTCAATTTATAATTTAAAATGTTTATTATATTAAAGCGTTATTTTCAAATTAAACTTAGTTAGTAGGTACTTAATACTTACCTACGTATAAAATAATTTTGCTCAGTTGTGGGACTTCACAATTACATTACGTGTCTCGATTTTAGAGTTTGAAAGTGTCTCAAAAAATAAAAATAATTATTCAAAAACAATGCCAAAGTATCTATGTATTTATAATAATAGAAGTGTTGCTTGTTGCCATTCATACATAAATCTCAACTTAAATTGAAATGAATAAGTTATTACATTTATTCCGTATGAGTTCGTTTTTACAATTTGCATGTTCTTACAAAAGATTTAAACGCGCGTCCGCCATTTGTGAACATCTCAGAAAATGTTGTTATATTATTAGAGCACCTACTCGTTGGTTCTCAACAACGCATTTAATTAACAGCTTTAACATTTTAACAGTACTTATTTGAATACAATGAAACAAAGATAATGATTTATGTAACACACTTAAATGAAAGAAGTCGCATTTGACGAAAGTTACAAACAAAGCAACTTCTGAGAAAAAATATTTAGTTTAAGATTTTTTTATTTTTTTTAGAAATATCAATAGATAGAACGTAACATTTATTATTTTAGATTAAAAAAAAATATTTTTATCTGCGTTATTTGAATCATAATTGAAACATCGAAAAAATCAAGTCTAAATTATTAAGTTCCTATTTGGTCACAATCAAATACATACAGTAAAGGTACTCACGTGATGCTGGGCGGCGGTTGCGGCTGCACTGAGCCCGGCGCCGCCCGCCCCGGCCTTATAAACCGGCCGCCCACCGGCGAGCCTCATCACAGCCGGTGCGATGCGGCTGATTTGGAAAAACTTTTACGAAAGCAATATGAGATTAAGAGAAAGAGAACAGAGAGATCAAGTCCCATATGTTTTGTGAAGATGGCTCTGTTACACAACTGTGGAATATGATGGTATGTGAGTTACTTGGAGATTAGACGAACTTACCCTAAGTGAAGTTCTATCCAAATTATACGATTTTGCTTCGTCCGAGAGATTAGTACATTTGTAGTATACGCCTAGGTATCGCCTTTGACCACTTAAGTTAAAAGCAGAAATCCTGCTTCGAAAACATAATTTTTTCCTCCGGTCTACCGCCCGTCTGCAACTCATTAAGTTTAAAGCCTGCAACTAAAACCATAATATTTCACACAAGTAGGGGGTCATAGGGTTGGGAGGGACCTAATCTCTCGGACGAAGCAAAATCGTATAATTTGGATAGAACTTCACTTAGGGTAAGTTCGTCTAATCTCCAATTATACATCTATTTTGCTTCGTCCTTCGAGATTAGTACATTTGTAGATTTTGAAAGACAGTGAAATATTACACTCATGTAGGTATTGTTTTGTAAATAAAAATCAAAAACAAAATGAAAATAAGATGCTCTTCCTTCAATGAAGGTAAGTATTAGGTAGAGTCAAATACGGTTTCTTATACCCACTATACACAATATACTCGTATTGTATAAATTATTTCTGATTTATGATAACATAATCTATGATTATAGGATTCATTCAGTATGAGAATTTTAGACTGGTACAGCTAAATCATCAGATTAATCGCACAGAAACATCCCTATGATAAAATTTGGCAAATACAGTTGAATTGCCACTCCATCCAGCTGTGTTTCGTATTGTATGTAGGTATCAATACGCCAGCTCTGAGCGTCTGAGGTAGCATGTCTGGTGGATTGAGCAGAGAATATGGCGGTGTCAACTCTGCTAGCTGAAAGCGTGTTCTTTATCCATCGGCTGATGATAGTATCTTTAGACACTGATTTGTGCGGTTGTTTAAAACTAATAAATAGGCTACTTTCATTGTTTCTTAATGGCTTCGTCCTATCCATGTAGATATGCTAAAAGCACTTCTGCCGGACAAATTTCCGGTCGATCCTTATAAAAACGGAATTTTCAGACAAGGTTGAGCTGAACCAGGGCGCAATGTTTTTATTAAATTACCTATTTCAATTAATTTTTATAAAAACGATTTTACTTATAGTCTGCACTTTATGAGCAGTCAGATAGGTACTAGCATAAGTAACGTGACTATCTTTTTACTTAGACGCCCCAAGCTCAAGTTATTATTAGGATACATTGAGATAAGAAGTCTAAAACTAAAGTTGGATTCCAAGTTATTTTATAATAATAATAATAAGTAATATATTTTTATAATAATATTAGTAATTACTAATAATTTATATATTTGTGCTGGAGGACGAAGTTTATAGAAACCTTATAAAAGTCCTGTAATACGAAAATCAGACCCTAGATACTCTCGATCCTAAGATCAAAAACAGCAGAGCGATGACTATTGAGAGATCCATATTGGAGGCCAGATTCAAATAAACCCGTAAGAAAAATATATCACCATCGGAATTGACTCCTCATATATCTCAAGGTTTTTGTTCCTTACAAAATTTTACCCAACGTCGTCGTAGGTACTGCAAAGTTGTATTGTTTAATGGAATTTTCAGATAAGGAAGCTATCATAATATTATCTAATGATGACGGTGGTACACTATTCTGCAGTAATGCCGTCCTGATAACTTCCCTGCAATCAACGCTACCCTGGGATGGCTGTTAGAAATAGATCATCACAAAGGCTGAAATGTATCAATTCAGAACAAAGAAGTTTCTGAAATAGAAGAAACCAGGGCTGTGAGGGCCAAAAAGGAACTAAAACTATCCCCTCAGCTTGAGCTGTTACTATCTTTCATAAAACCTCTAATATGGCGGGAAAGCGTAGTAAGAAAGATCTTTCCAATTTTGAGTAGATAAAATGCATTTTTCGGCGAATGCTCCGGGGTCTCTATACCTATATATTTTTTACATTTATTTTATTAATTCTGGATGCAAAAAGATCGAGTTTGGGTTGCCCTAGAGCTTGCGTTATTTTTAATTACAAAAGCATAACCATTCATTCTATAATTCCCATTCATTATGTGGGTAAGACCTTCGAGACTCTGCATCTGCTATTTCGCGAGCTTCGCACCATTGCATTGCCATAAAGATTTTGGAATATTAGTAAGATGTGAAAGGCTTACTCCTCCCATACGATTTATGTACGAAATAGCAGTTGTGTTATCAATGCGCGGTAAAATTTGACAATCTTTAAATTCTTTTGCGAAAAAAAAAGTTCTAGATAGTTGATATGATTAACTTCTGAAATACTCCACTGGTCACTGGCCGTCTCCGTGCCGCATGCTGCTCCCCCCCCCCTTTTTTGCTAGCGTCAGAAAAAAAAATCTCAGCAGTAGCTATCTTGCCTGATAGGGTTGACCGAAATATCAATTAAATAGATTTTAACCACCAAGAAAAATCTACCTGCAAGTAATGATATGAACGTATTGTACGAGTAGCTATCTGTGCTACACAGAGCAAGGTATTTGCATCTTTCCATCTGTTTGGTGTACATCTATCCGTATTGGATGGCCCGGCAAGAAAAAATGAGGAGTCCTACCAAAAAACCTCCGACCGACGTGCAAGATGTCTTATTTTGCATCGTCGCTTCGCTTCAGTTGAAAAGATTTTAATTCCAGTTTGATTGAGTGTCATTTTTCATCAGTCAAGGAGACGTGAAAAAAGTTCAGTAAGTACCTATTATGAAATCAAGGTATTTACAAAAAGTACTTGGTATCGTACAACTCTTATCAAATTATAAACACTAGAAACGAGATATTTACCATGATCTGAAGATTTATGAGTTTCTAGTGTTTATAATGTTCAAAACCGTGATAGTTTTTTAACACTTATGAACGTTAATTATGAGACCTTCCAAAATGCTTTTAGTGTGTAAAATATTATCTAGAGATAATGCAGATATCATCTAAATATATATATGACATATTATAGCCCAATGACCTGAGCAGTGACATAGCTGGTTTCAAAAGAAGCTGTATTCTGACCGAATGCTATAACCCGAAATTCATACAATTTACCCTCGTATTTGAATTGTAAATATTTTCTAAAGTCTGGATGTAGACAGACACAAGAGAATATGCATCATTTAAATCCAAAGTGGCCATGAAAACAGTTTCTTGATAATAAGAAAGTAGTTCTTAAGTCCTCAATTTTAAAATGTTCTGATAATAAAATGTATTTAGATATTTAAAAGATTTTAGATTTAGGATAAATCTGTTTTTGCCACTAGGTTTTTAACTAGAAAGTAACTAGAAAGAAACTGTCCTTTACAAGGTGTACAAGGTGAGATAGCTCCGCTACTAAAAATTTCAGATAAGGCCACTCTGTATTGAACGGACTCGAATTCTGATAATACCGGCTTTGGTTCGTATGTTTGAGTAACCGTTCTAGAAAGATGTACCTCGTACCCTTTTTACCCATGATAAGATCACTGGGTCTTTAGTTATCAATCGCCATTGATTGTTAAAAAAAAAAAAAAAAAAAAAAAGATAATCATCCAACAGAAACATACCGGGTCTAGCGGCGGCGTTGGCTCGGTTGATGATAAGAGCGCGTCGGCTGTCGCGATTGCTGCGGCTGCCGATGTTGACGCGACGTCGATGGCGTTCGCGTCGGCTCGAACCTCCTCGCTGCTCCCGCCTGCCTGGCTGCTGGGAGCGGCGGCTTATAGTTTAAATTCTGAAAATTATGTTTAATTTTCTGTGTTGGACTAGTTTTCTTGGCTGGTGTGATTTTTATCTCAGCGCCTAATTTAGATAACGCCTTGGCAGTCGTGAGCGTGTCGGCTTGCTTCTCACCAAATAGGGAACTGTCGATTTCAGTGTTAAAAATTTAAATTGATCTTCAATTTCATAAAATATTCGTATAAAATGTCTTCTTGTCATAGATTCGTCAGTAGTTTTATTATGACCTGATCATTTTGTTCCAAGGCGAACGATTTCGTTAGAGCTTCACTGATACACGATAATGTTGCCGCAAGCTGCAATAGCTTATTTTCTAACGCCTTATCTTTTTTGATGAGCATTTCCGATAAAGCAGCCTCCAAGAAGATTTATATTCTTCATCCAGGTCCGGCTCATCAGGTTGTAACTCAACATTGTAGCTCAGCTTGCTGTGCGTCTGAGACGGTCTGCGATTGTGTTTGTGAAGGAGACGTACCTACTTGGGGTTCTCCTTCAACGATTGGCCTTAGATGGACCTCGGATCGTACATCCATTTTATCTAAAAAAATCATAGACCTAGTAGGTAAAAAAAATACCTATGTAGGTACTTACATGAGACCAACGTCCAGCAGTGTACTGGCACGGCTGATGATGATGATAGAATAAAAAAGTATGCACATCTAAAAGCGTAGGGTTCATCCCTATCAGATGACCACAACTTAAATGCAATACGGTTTTTAAAATTATTTTTTAAAACAAAATAAAACTTGTTTGTTGCCTAGATAGGTACGAAAGTGCGGCAATAGTCCTTATAAACTATCCACATCACAAAGTACCTATTAGCTATCAACGCTTATGTGGTGATTAATATCATAAAATGTGAAGGTAACATTCCCTTGAAATGCACACAATCACAAGGTAGGTACATAGGTACCAGCGTCCACCAGTTTTACCTTATTATTAGGAAGGTAAGTATGTGTTTTCCGATTATTATGAAGGTAACATCCCCTTGAGATGTACACAACATGAACTGGAAAAATAAAAGACATAATGTCCAATTTTGATACGGATATAGTCCTTTATAACTATTCACAATATCATAGTGGAAAGGAAGTAATAGCATAAGTAGCAAGATAACACTTTGTTGATTACCTTCTTGTTCCGATTGTATCGGGGTAATAATAACGATTCAGAACGATTTCTCGGTCGTCTTCTCTTTCTTGCGATTTTCCTTTCCATCTTCTGTATTTTTCGACGTAAATAATCCTCACTATCGCTGTCCTCGTTTTTGTGACTTCGTTTCGGCATATTTTAATACTTTTTTGCTAAAAAAATAGAAATTTGCGTGGTGTTCGGCGAGGCACTAAAACGCGAATGAGTTGCAGACGGGCGGTAGACCGGAGGAAAAAATTATGTTTTCGAAGCAGGATTTCTGCTTTTAACTTAAGTGGTCAAAGGCGATACCTAGGCGTATACTACAAATGTACTAATCTCGAAGGACGAAGCAAAATAGATGTATAATTAGGAACTAACTTACATATTTATTCATTGTCTCAAGTTGGTACATTATTATTTCTATGGTACTTAAGGTTAATCAGTGGAGTAGGGGCCGGTGTCATGGTTTACTGTTATAAGTTTATAACCCACTAGCTGCGCCCCGCGCCATTTCCCTGCCCTTATCCCACACTAGGTGGGGTCGGCCCAACACCGGGATAAAATAGAGCCTATAGCCATCCCGACAGTCCATTCTACACATCGGTGAAAGAATTTTTCCAATTATGAGTAGTTTCGGAGATTACCTCCGTCAAACAAACAAACAAACATTACCTCTTTATAATAGTAGTATAGATAAGTATCCAATTTTATTTTGGTTAGGTATCCAAAGTTTTTCTATGTTAAATAGTAAATTATAACTATACAGTTTTGAAGTATTGCGTGGTGTGGTGGGCGCGGGGCGCGGTGTGTGGCATGAAGCGAAAAATTCATGTAGGTAGATGTTATGATATGGATAAAAGCCACAACAATTTTTGATTAAAACTTATAAAAAATAAGGCATCAACATTCAATATAAACATTAAAGGATTTAAATTATTTTATTAAAAATAATTTTTTTGCTAGAAAAGATAGGTACTCCTCGGGTAGTATTTTCTTGAGGATGAAGACATTTACGAATAGAAATATCTTATTCGTATTAATCAATTCAATTCAATTCAATTCAATTCAATTCAATTCTTTATTTCAAAAAATTAACTATAACATAACAGAACAATTCTAAATCATTATAGCTAACAAAAAAATGTACACATAAGCAAATATCTATAAAACACAACGAATTAAAATTATAAAAACAAAAAAAAAAAAAAAAAAAAATCTAAAAACACAATAACTATGAAGTAATATTAAATAATAGGAGATCAATTACAGTCTATTTACAAATTTTCACAAAAATCTAAGCACACCCGTTCTATCTCCTTCCATCCATCCGCAAACACATCCAACTGAGGATGTACAAGGAAGAGCGCGTTAAGGTATCAATGATGACGGAGCCACCTAAAGGCCTCCGTCATGGCTTAACGACATAAAAGCCGGTACCGACAATTGAACGTGCCCTCCGAAGCACGGAAGCGCTCAGTTAATATCACGAGCGGTCTCCCATCCTAGTTGTGAGGTCTGCAAACTTCGTCACGAGCGCTTCAATTGGACAAGTTCGATGTCATTAGATAGGTAAGACGTACAAGTGTAATTGAACTCATATTGAAAGTAACTACTTAAGATTTATTTCTCATTAGTGTGGTTTTATAGTAAATAGTAATTTAAAAATGCTAGACAAATTAATTCAATCATTTTAATTTAATAACGTCTTCTCGCTTTTATATGAAATAGTGGATTGATGTAAGACATTTTTGATTTGTGTCTACACTCAAGGGTCATTCTTTAGGAAATTCTGGGTTATTCCACTAATCCCCGTTGGAAATCCCCGTCAACGGGGATTGTGTTACTAAATTGAAGTCTACAGAGGAAGTTTTTATTTAATTACTAGCTGTGCCCCGTGGTGAACAGTTCCCAGTTTCCGTGAGAATACCGGGTTCAAAAGTAGCCTATGTGTGGGTATAAGGTATCCTGGTACCAAATTTTATTCAAATCCGTCCAGCCGTTTGAGCGTGAAGGAGTAACAAACATTCGCCTTTATAATATCAATGTTATCAAACCTTGCAAGCAATAACAGATCTTAAGGTGGTCAATTATTCATTCCGCGACTGTACACAGGAAATAGCTACAGAAAATTACGAAACTGAAATCAAGTTTTTTTAAAGTTTTTATGTAATTGCGAGACGAGTTGGATTCCCATCTAAAGAATTGGTCCACAGTGGCTCAAGATAGAGATAACTGGAGAGAAGGAAGAGAGGCCTTTGTCCTGCAGTGGGACGCTACAGGCTCTCAATAATTAATAATAATTTAACTGTTGCGACTGAACTTACCAATTGTTTGACCTTAATTATAATTACCTACCCACACATGTTTATGCAATAAATGATCTTTATCTTTATCTTTAACTGTTGGAAGAGGAAAGGTTTGAAATGAAACGAGTAAAGTCAATAAATACAAGTATATTGTATGTACGTACAGTCAGCGACCATCTCGGATACTCAATGTATACATGGCTCGGCTAGCGATGTTGCCGTCCCTTTCATAACTATACAAATAACAAGGACGGCATCATCGTTCGTTTTGGCGACAACAGAACTGCCACTAGGTAGGTACTGTCGCGAATTAATGTCGTTTTTGCACAGACTTTACAAAAGTCTGTAAAGTCTGCACATAAACTTTCAGAGCTAGTTTTTAGAGTTCATTGAAATTATACTAGAACCCTTTCAAGTACTGTCAACAACAAAAACAGTATTTTGAATTTACATGCTTTAAAATAAAATGAAAAGTCACCACAATTATTAAGATTGCATAATAAAATACTGAAAAATACAATTTTCTATCATATCATATCAAAGAAAAAAGATGCCGACCGACAAATTATATAAGTAGGTATAAATAAAATAACTTAAGTAATGTATGTACCTACTCAATTTGATATTATTTTATTTGTAGCTTAATTTTGTTTATTATAATTACTAAAATGGTATATTCTTGTTGTTGACAGTAGAACTTATCTCTTGCCATCAGCCGTCCTCGGACGCAATACAAAATCTACATAAAATACAATAAAATACAAAATTTTGAATAAAATAATATCCAGTCTCGTGATTGGTGGGAACCTAACGCGTGCGAATGCCTTTCACATCCTTATTCACAAACACGCACCGACTTACAATAATGATTGTTGGTAAAATAATTAATAAGTTTTTATTTTACTAACTCAATCGTTGATAATTATGTTCAATTATATTCAATTATGGAATAACAAAATTTTGTTAGTTGTCAATCTTATCAAGTCAATTAAAAACTGAACAAATGTCGCGCGTTACTGCTTGTATTATGGTAACCAGATATACTGATATAATACTTAATACTTACATTTTTTTTATAAATCCATACATATTATAGAAATGGAGATCCGTGGTCTCTGCCTACCCCCATGGGAAAGAGGCGTGATTTTATGTATGTATGTATGTATATTATAGATAAAATACACACAGGTATATGTTAAAGTTTAAAGTCAGTGTAAGACAGAAATGTCTGTTCGTCCGGTACGTGTTTGTGAATAAAGATTAGAATCGAAACTCAGAATACTAAAACTTGGTTGATTCTTTCTGACGGAGCCATCTTTGCAAATGAGCTCCTCCTAAACTTTTCTAATTAATTTATATATCTCTCAAACAATATGAAACGAACTCGCAATTATAAAACAAATTCAAATCAGTCTAATAGCTCCACCTAAAAACTAATTATAATACGGAATAATCCACGCCAATGTGTACTCTAGCCCGTTGAGATAAGGTTCATGTTATGGGAAGATAGGGCGTGGTCACACTGCAAGCGAGTCATCGCTATAATATTTTAAATCTCTATTTAAGGACACTGGAACTTAATTTACTTAATTTAATTTATGCGCGCACAATATGACCCCGCCTTTATCTAGTGCAATTCCTTGTATAGTGATGTATATTTAATAACAATTAGGAATATTTACATTGGAGTCTTATGAGGTCGTAATTAGTGCGATTATAAAAATTATTAATAATAAATAAAAAGTTTATCAACAGTTTTAGAATGAAATTCGTGTTAATTCATAAATAAAAACAATAAAAGTAAGCAGTATTGCTACGTTGTATCAAAATTTTTACATTTCTTACTGTTAGTACAAATATGTGAAAAATGTGACTTAAGTAAGAAAGTTGTCAGGGCGCGGATAGAAGTGTTCAACCACTTTTGAATACAAATAGTAAATACTTCACAGACAGGAAATAAAAGTGGTGTAACACTTAATATTTGACGTAGATAAGTTTTTTACCAAATATTATTCAAATCAGCAAAATTTACCTTATAACAAAATTAAGTCCATTAATAAACTTGATTAATGATTGATGAAAATCTGAAATTTCTACAATTTATTTCAGTTTGGGACAAACATCGACGTGAAATATTATTTGAAATAATTATAATAAGAGTGTTATCCGTGCCCTAATTACAAAATGCCTAACTATCCTAATAAACTTATTATTAAATTATATGCAGAGTTATTGACTAGCTCCCTACTTTACAATAATCTTATAAAAGTGTTATTTACAAATTAGGCGATTACAAGATAACCCTCGAAAATGAGCTTTATTAGCCCTATTGTGATGGTGTTTGAGCTAACTGATAGGCCACGAGGAACTAGCCCTTTGAGCGACAACTGTCTTTTCAATTTCCTAAAATAAATTAATTTAAAAGAATTTCAAAAAGTGTTTCTAAATATAACTAAGCTTAAATATGTACACTTATAAAGTACTATATAAGGATCACATGTACACACACAGAAGTAAACGTTACAAGGGATATAGGGAGTCGAAACGGGTCATTTATCTAAAAGTGATCTAAATTTATATTGGTGTTTATCAAAACTCTGGTCTTTTTTGTATGAATGTCTAAATACGTAAAATTTCGATGTAATTTTATAATTTTTTAATCAAAATTTGATAAATTCAAACATTAAATTGAAATGAGATCTTTTAGCTGTAAATATCAAATACAGTCAATGCGGTAGGTCCGTGCATAGTTTACAAGCTAACAGACGCACCACACCTTTATATGAGAAAACTTTAGGGCACAATGATTTGCCATATTTTCTTTTTTAATTTCCATTTTTCAAGGAACTTTAATTTAGTTTAATTTTTTAGTCTTCTTCATGAAGACAATTGAATGAATGAATGAATGAATGATGATGTATCTTTTCTCAAATCTCTCTGTGGTATTCAAATACTGTCTGAACAAAGTAACGAGTGAGTGAAGCAGATAGCGAATGAACGACACGAGTGAATGACTCCAGTGAGTGAGTCTAGAGTTGAAAGTGAATGAACGATTTGACAACGATTTGTGAGTGACAGGAGTGAATGAGTGAATGATGTTAACAATGGAACTGGTGTTGAGTGATGGCGGAGAGATCCTTCATGAGTCCCTCTAAGTTCTGCATCTCTCTGTGGAGGCGCTCGGTGGAGCGCGAGGGAGTGAGCGCCTCCAACTCCTCGGGGCACTGGGCGACCCCGCACGAGCCTGGAACAGAACCCACACACATTACATAACTACAGATACCTCATCAAGAACATTGAAATGACTCCTTCTTTTTAGTTCGGACTATTTTTGTGTTTGCAAAATGCTGTAATTTTTAAACTGAAAAGCTTTTCTAAAATTCAGAATTCTCACCAAGTTGCAATCGATTCGGCACATGCCCGGGACTCGAACTGGCGCTTTTCTTATAAGGAGATGTCTCTCGCACGCTCCCTGCTAACAAAATATTGTTAAAATCATTATAGCTTAACCAAGTATAAGGAATTTTATAAGGTCCTTAATTAAGTTTAAGGCTTAAATCACAATGAAAATGAAAATGAAAAAATGAAAAATATTTTATTTACTACTTAAACAATTATACAATTATCATTTTACATGGTAAAACTAGCAAAAAAAAAACTAATTGTAAGCAGATGATACTTAATACATTTACAAATTACTAATGATCCCCACACTAGGCTAGGCCTGTATCGTGGGAACCGAAATACGTTTATCAAAAAGGAACGCCTCAATTAACATGCAAACACAAAAAAAAACAAAAATGTAGACTAAGTAGGATGACAGGACAATTAATTTAGAAGAACTCAACTCAATAAAGAAAAAAATACAATAAAAATAAAACAAATAATAATAATTTACAAATACCTAAACCTTAGAGATGCTGTTAGATTAGTTTAACTAGTAGTTTTTCAGTGTCCTCATATGACAACGGTAAAAGCCAGCATAGCACAGTGAATTTAGCCTGACGTACAGACATCGAGTGAACTTTACAGTGTCTGATAACCTTCTTGTAAATAAGACATTTGATAAAATCACCAAAACGTTGAGCAAAAGACGTAGAAACTATGGGGTACAAAAACCTATGTACGTTGTTTTTTGAGCGGTATTTCACAAAGGAATGAATCTGATGAGTGAACAGAAAGGAAGGTTTTTAATATAAACAATTTTCGCACAGATAACACACCACTTTCTTTGTATACCTCGTAAGTTGAGTATCTTCTAGGTTTATTTAATAAAACTTTTAAAACCGAGCGTTGAGCGCGTTCAACCTGGAGTATAAAAGTTTTGCCAGCGGACCCCCAACAAGTGTTACAATACATCAACAGAGATTGACACAACGAGTTGACGTTGACACAATAATATGGGTGTTACTCTTAACCATCAACATAATACCCAGCAGACACCTGATAAAGGGCATACGCTTTCAGATAACACATTAGATAAATACGTCTTATAACAGCGCCCCCTTGCGTTCGACCAATAATGACCAGATTAGTGACCCGTGAACATTTCTGATTTGTCACGATTTGTCCGTGACATTGCACGGACCAATAAGCGCTCACATTCCCGCTCCCGCACACCTCAGTTGGTCGATGCCTCACCACTCGGCCACGGGGTCTGTCCTACCGGGGTGGAAACTATCATTGACATCATTTTATCTGTTAATGCACCGAGTGTAGATAGATAGATAGAAGATAGAAAATACTTTATTGCACACCATATTTACAAATTAACAGAATGTGCTACATACTAAAACTACCTTAACTATGACATATAATCGGCAGTCTTATCGCTAAGAAGCGATCTCTACCAGACAACCTATAGATGTACCGGGTAACTAGTATGGTTTGTACTGACCTCTGCTGTGTGAGTGTGTGGGTGTGCTGTGTTGCGAGGTGTTGTCTCCGAGTGCGAAGCTGTGCAGGGGGGCGTGTCCCCCGCCCCTGCCCCCCCCGCCGCCCCCGCCGCGGGGGAGGGACCCCGCGCCAGCGACCCCCACACCGCCCCCGCCAGCGCCCCCCACCTCGCTGCTCACAGAGTCACGACTGGAATTATATAACATGGGTTATATATTTTTTATAGTGCTAACTAAACCATATTTAGGCATTTCATTTATAAATGAAAAATCGTAATAAGACATTTTTCTCCTGAATAAAACAACATATTTAACTTTAGTTTGACTAAAAAGTAATTTTAAAACTGTCACTCAAACTGGTATTTTGTTTTTAACTTTATTGAGAACGAAATAAGAGCTTTCGAATTTAGGAATTTTATAATTAGCTGCAACGCCGAATTACCGCCAGTATCATAGATAAGATAATACTAAACTAATAAATAAAGATATGGAGGCGGTACTTACTGCGTGTAATGTCCGAGTGGTTCATACGCCACGTAGTGTCCCCTCTCCCTGGCCGCGCACGCGTATATGTCCCCCCCGAGGGGGGCGGGGGGCACGCCGGGGGGGCAGGGGGGGCCGCCCAGGGGACACGAGCCTGAACCACCTGGGAGTTATAATGAATTAATATCCTTAGACATTCCACACAACGTCATCTAGTCCCAAGCTAGGCAATTTTATAAATTTCGGAACATACATAGGGGTGATCCAAGGGGTGTTCAATCTGACTTTTGCTTGACACTATATTTTAGGTCACCATGTATATATCTATACTCTATACTAATATTATAAAGAGGTAAAGTTTGTTTGTTTGTTTGACGGAGGTAATCTCCGAAATTACTGGACCGATTTCAAAAATTCTTTCACCGATGTGTATCATGGACTGTACGGGTGGTTATAGGCTATATTTTATTCCGGTAGCTTCATTAGTACCCCCGTGCGAAGCCGGCACGTTCTGCTAGTATATACTCACAGGATGGTGGGTGGTGTAGATGCGCGTGCGCAGCGCCGGGCGAGGGCAGCGGCGCCATGTTGGACAGTAGCGGGGTGCTCTGGAACACCTTCATTATATCACCTTTACTAACTCACATTCTTGGCTCAAGCAAACTTACAAGATTACGAGAAAAAATATAGAAGTTTATGCTGATTTTTAAGCTATTGCATAGCTTCTATCGCGGCCCTTGAGCGTGGAGACCGAATCCAGAAGTTCTGTAACGAAATCACCTAACGCTGTCACTTTAGTTCAGCAACTCGCCTCTAGGTGGCATGCAATAGCTTTACCGCGGCAGTCGCCGAGTGACACACGTCTTTTTGTTTGACCATATAGGAGAAACTCCAAGCAACTACGGGGTCGGATTCATCGTCAAAAAGCACCTCATTGGAGAAGGCTAGAGGAGGCCTTTGCCGAAGGCTAATCGGACTTACAACAATTTACGAAAAAGAATAGAATTTTAAAACTCTGTAAAGTTCGAAAATATGACATGTATTTGGACATACCTCTGACTACCCTATTGGACATAGTCAAAGGATCTATAGAATTACATAAAAATCTGAAAGAAATGTCTACCGCTCCCTGGGATACAGTCGTGATAATATTGTAATGTATATAATACCTGGTCTGGATGTGGCATGCGATGTCTCCTGTCGCAGGTGGCGGCGCAACCGGGACCCAGACCCATGCCCGTCATGGCTGCAACCAATACTCGAGCCTTCACATCTGTACTACATCATCTACACAGCGTCAGGAGGCAATCTCTGCCTACACAGGACACTGTAGTGCCTGGGACATTGTTGAGATGGAATAGGCTTGCCCAGCACCTGAACCACCCTCTCAGCTGTCACACATATACACAGGAGAGATAAGCAAAACATGTGGGGCTGACAAGTTTCCTCACGATGTTTACACGATTACATGTTTTATATTTTACAACACTCTATTTATGCCACAGTATGTTATGTTTAATTCTATCCGATGTGAAATTTCATTGTGTCGACACAAAATAAACTTTTCTATTTTATTAAAAACGAACAAAAATTTGCAAATAATAAAAAATGAACCCCTTACGTTTGATATAGTCTTCGCACCGTCCACACATCGAGGGGGCCAGCGAGGGGGGCAGGGGGGGCGAGGGGGACATGGAGGGGGAGGGGCGCAGGGGGGCCGTGTCGTCGCTGCCCACCAGGGACGCACACCGGTAATCTACACGACACGGATAACTACACTCAAACAAATATAAAACAAGCGAAAAAAAAAACATAATCACTACGAATAAAACAAAGTCGCTTTCTCTGTCCTTATGTATGCTTAAATCTTTAAAACTACGCAACGGATTTTGATGCGGTTTTTTTAATAGAGCGATTCAAGAGGTAGGTTTTAATGTCAAATCAAAGTGTTATCAACATTATAAGGCAATAGAGTCACCTAGCTTATAAGACTGTACATTTTAAGTGATCCTTGAGGTCCTCTAGATATAAAACACATTTTTATTTCTTATAGTGAAGACTCATAGTCACTCAGAGTGTACTTAGGTACTTACCAACATAAGTAGGTACATAATGTCTTCTGTCGAGGCTGGCGGGGGGGTGGGGCGCGGGCTCGTACTCGGCGGGGGCGGGGGCGGGGGCGGGGGCGCGACCCAGGGTCAGCGTCGACGACATCAGGCCGCCCTCCACGCTGCCCGCTGATACTGGAACAACATTATGAAAATGAAATGATATGAAATGAAATACTATCACGAGTGTATAGCGGTAGCGGTACACATTTACCACAACACAAGCATTAAGTTGCTTAGCTTGGAACTAGATGACGCTGTGTGAAATGTCCCAGGATATTTATTTATTTATTTTATTTATTTATTTGTTTCAGATCTCTAGGGTATAGAGAGGGGGTGGTATAGAGAGGTGGGCTCACTCTTGCTGGCTACAGAGAGGGGGGTTATAGAGAGAGGTGGGCTCACTCTTGCTGGCTATAGAGAGGGGGGTGGTAGAGAGAGGTGGGCTCACTCTTGCTGGCTACAGAGAGGGGGGTGGTAGAGAGAGGTGGGCTCACTCTTGCTGGCTATAGAGAGGGGGGTGGTAGAGAGAGGTGGGCTCACTCTTGCTGGCTACAGAGAGGGGGGTGGTAGAGAGAGGTGATCTCACTCTTGCTGGCTACAGAGAGGGGGTGGTAGAGAGAGGTGGGCTCACTCTTGCTGGCTATAGAGAGGGGGGTGGTAGAGAGAGGTGGGCTCACTCTTGCTGGCTACAGAGAGGGGGGTGGTAGAGAGAGGTGGGCTCACTCTTGCTGGCTACAGAGAGGGAGGTGGTAGAGAGAGGTGATCTCACTCTTGCTGGCTACAGAGAGGGGGTGGTAGAGAGAGGTGGGCTCACTCTTGCTGGCTACAGAGAGGGGGGTGGTAGAGAGAGGTGGGCTCACTCTTGCTGGCTACAGAGAGGGGGGTGGTAGAGAGAGGTGGGCTCACTCTTGCTGGCTACAGAGAGGGAGGTGGTAGAGAGAGGTGATCTCACTCTTGCTGGCTACAGAGAGGGGGTGGTAGAGAGAGGTGGGCTCACTCTTGCTGGCTACAGAGAGGGGGGTGGTAGAGAGAGGTGGGCTCACTCTTGCTGGCTATAGAGAGGGGGGTGGTAGAGAGAGGTGGGCTCACTCTTGCTGGCGGAGCTGTGCAGTCCCTTGTCCATGTGTTTGAGCTCCATCTGGTCGTGGTGGATCCAGAGGTCGGGCGGCTTGATGCCGGCTGAGGCGGACGACTTCTGGTACGTACTCGACACCAGCGCACTGCACACCAAACATACTAATATTAGACTAGCTGCTCCCTGCAGTTTCACCCGTAAGTCCCGTTCCTGCGGGAATATCGGGATAAAAAGTAGCCTATGTCACTCGTGGATAATGTAGCTTACGAATCGTGAAAGAATTTTTAAAATTGGTCTTTAAGAAAGGTTAATCAAAGTTATCTGTATAAGGAAGCGCTGGAGAGACGACGTTGACTCTTTTGAGAAAGATTGGTACGATACGAAGTCTCAAAGGACTGAGACACACTTTAAACGATTTGGCATACCTAGTAACATTCTTCATTCTTGTGGGAAGGGGGTTTCTGTATGTATTTGTATGAGTGTGTAAAAGAGAGGGGGGTACATAGAGGATCAAGGGGTTTTTATACTGCGGCAGGGCTAGTACTGTTGTCTCACCTGGTGGGCGGGGTCTGCTTGCTCCGGCAGCAGAGGGAGAGTGCTAGGGCTGCGGCGAGCGCTAGGACTGCGCACGCGCCGCCCGCGCTCGCCCACAGCCACGCGGACGTGGCGCTGGCTAGCCCGTAGCCCTCCCCGCTCTCTGGAAGGCGACACAATGACAATCATGAGCATTTTTGATAATAATAGTTTATTATTTCAACCTAATCATAATGGAAGCAGGTATTGTAGATGATGGCACAGGCCTATGCCCAGCAGTGGGTGAAGTCGGGCTGTGAATAATGGTGTTGTCCCAACCAGGTAGGTTTAGGTAGGTTTGGCCCTTGTTGTGGCCAAACCTATAGTATAAGACCAAATATACCTACTTAAAACAATAAATGAATATGATGATGATAGTATTTCTGTACTTTCTTGCAAAATATATTCTTTTTTATTAAACCGCAAAGCATTTATATTTAAACCGCAAGGAATTTCAAGACAAAAAATCCAAGAATCATAAAGACAATACTTATAGGACTCACCCATAGCCGTGGTGTAGGTGACTGGCGCGCACACGGGGCCCATCCCCTTCCCGTTCCTGGCCTGCAGCTTGAAGAGGTAGGTGGTCCGGGGCCGCAGCCGGTCGACGCGGGCCCGCGTGCGCTCGCCCGGGACCGTCACCGTGGTCCACTCCTCCGACCCGGTGGGACTGGGCCCGCGTTGCACCGCGTACATCACTAGGTAGCCTGGGGGACAGTACGTTCACCCTCATTACAAACAACTATACTTCATTTCTTGAAGCGAGCTAATAGGAAGATAAATATACGCACGTGATTGGTCGTCGAAAATAATTGTCTTTCTCGTGATTGGCTAGATTGTCAAATCAATTGTCAATTGATTTGACAATTGACAATCGTTTCAAAAAAAAAAAATGATGTATTTTAGGCGGGAATTTGAGAAGTCATGTTTTCCTTTTGTTTTAGTTTCTAAATCTTGTGTTTTAACGAATGTTAATGTGTAATAATGGTGGATTATATTATAAAGTAGACTTACTAGTTATAACTCCATTGGGTTTGGTCGGCGGGTGCCATATGAGTTCGACGGCGCGCGCGGGGGGCGGGGCGGGGGCGATGCGGAGCTCGCGGGGGGGCGACGCGGGGGGGGACTCCAGCGTGCGGTTCCACACCAGCATCGACCACGCGGACTCACGACCCCCTGGCGAGTAGGGGGGTCAATATACTGGGGGGTGGGGGGCAACGCATTCCTTAACCTACTGCGGAGCTTTTCCCCTCAGCGTTCTTTTTACGTGACGTACACTTACCTTTGATAAGTTTCACACTAAACTCATACTGCGTGTACGGCTTGAGTTCATCCAACATGCAGTTGAGGTCGGTCGCGTTGAAGTAGCGCACCTTCCCGGGGGGCGTGGGGGCCGGGGGGGCCGCCCCCGACCCCCCGGGGCCCCCCGCCACCGCCCATCGGACCACGTAGCGACGACCGTCCGCTACCGGCTACGATTTAAAACAACACAAGTTTCAGTGGGGTTTTCGATTTGCATTTACAAAAAGAAAAAATTTGGTAAGTAACTTAAATCTCAATAGATTTCAGGGTATGTCTATTGGTAACTATAGTGTATGTAAATGTGAAATGAAAGAAAACAACCATCAAAAAAAGTTATCTGAAATAAATGTCTACCGCTCCCGGGGATGCAGTCGTTTTTAATTACTTTGATCTTTCAACTGTCCCTTTTTGATCTTTATTTAATGAAAAAGGATTTATGTAATGAATAGCTCACCTGTCCCTTGGGTAGTGTAGGATCAGTCCAATATACAACCGCCGTCGTCCCACTCAACATTATGGCCTGCAAATATGTTATTGTTAAAAAAAACGACCGAAGATAGTATAGATAGAAATGAAAAGATGAATGATTTAAACGCTAGTTATATAAAGACGAATATTTATCGCATTAAATCCAAGTCACTGAACCCCCACAGACCCCCACGTACCTTGACCCCCACGGGCGGTATGAGCGGGGTGGGTTCCTCCTCGCCCCCCTCGTCCAGCTCGTCCCCCTCCGGCTCGTCCGCCTCGTCCCCCTCGAGGGGCCCCCGGGTCCTCACGGTCCCGTACACGGCGGGCCCCAGGCCGCGCGAGTTGCTCGCTCGGAGGGAGATCACGTACTCTGAGTTCGGTTCTACAGGGGACAAATAAAACCACATTAAAAAGGGGGTAATGGATCAATTTGAAAAGATTAGTGGTCAGAAATAGTAGTAAAATCAGTTAATTATTTAAAAAGAGGTGTTATAAAATCCTGATTCAAATAAATTTCAAACTTCAGCTATCTTCAGGTACACTTCACTTGACTCATCTCTGTAATTTGTTTTGTCTCTCAGCCCCCCGTGTGCCCCCCCCCCAGCCCCCCGGGCCCCCACTCACCCAGCCCCCGGATGACGTGTGAGTGCGCGTGCGCCGGCAGCGCCCGCGACAGCTCGTCGGGGACCCCGAGCCCCCAGCCCAGCAGGTACCCCCGCACCACGGCCCCCCCGCCCCCCTCCTCCGCCCACCACACAGAGATCCAGTCGCGGCCGGAACGAGCTGGAATACACACATCACTATATAGAAGGCGATACAGTCACAGATATTCTGTTCACCGAGTCGATGGAATAGATAGAAAAATAAACGCACGTGATTGGCGTCGAAAACGGGTCCAGGGCGAGTTCACATTGCCTAAGTAATGTATTCTTCTAAAATAGTTTCTCTACACGCTAGCAAAATACTTACCGTTGTACAAAAAAAAATTATGGACAACACATTTAGTTTTTTAATTTTTCGATCGACTCGGTGACTGTGTATAGCTTAAACTAATAGCTAGCTAATTAGGGCACTCTGGGGCAAAGCCGGGACGAGATGCTAGTCATACATAACAATACTCGAATCTACAGAACTATATAAAAATACTTTTAACCAAACATAACTCTTTATTTGTCAGAGCGTCGATATGAAACGTATAAGACTAGACAGCAGCATACATACTTGTGAGCGGCGGCGGCAGCGGCGGCACCTGCGCCTCGGTGCGTTGATGAGCGTGGGTCGTAGCGGTCACCCACTCGCTGAACGGACCCGTGCCGTTCGCGTTGATGGCGGACACGCGAATCTATTCGAATAAGAGTTTAAATATAATGTGGTAAAAAAACACAAAATTATCTACAATATCTTATTATTTATTTTGAAAAAAAAACACTGTAAAGTTGAAGATTCATACTAAACATTCGTTATTTTGAAAATGCTATTACCTACTTAAATTTTCATGACAAAAAACCCTTCCCCTAATCATTCTTTTCACGTGACGCGGCTTATACTATGGGCTCAATAAACTGACCTGATAAGTAGTAGCAGTGTCTAGGTCGGTCAGTTCGGCCCGCCTCGTGTTAGCGGGGGTGGTGAGCGAGTCCGCCTTGCGCTTGGCCTGGGGGCCCGCGGGGGCCAGCGGCCGGTAGCGGACCTTGTAGCCCGTGAGGGGGCCCCCGTGCGTGCGGCCCGGGGGGGCCTCCCACCGGACTATTATAGACTGGGGGACAGATTGACGGTAAACATTATTGAAAATTAGGTGATGTTGTTTTGATTTTTTGATACAAAAACTAATATTCGTTTTTGAGAAAAAGGTCAGAGACATTTTAAAATCAAACAAAAAAATAGCCCGAAGGAAAAAGGAGTCATTTCAATGTTCGCGATGAGGTACCTGTACTTATGTAGGTACTTAATCTGTGGTATAGAGAGTGAGACTCACCGTGGCCCCCGCGGGCGTGGCGGTGAGGTTCTCTGGGGGCGCGGCGGGGGGCGCGCTGGCGGTGCGCACGGCGAGCATGGGGGCCCCCACGCCGCCCCCCGCGGCCCCCCGCGCCGCAGAGACCCCCACGGAGTACGACGTCGCGGCTCTCAGCCCGGAGATACTGAACATTACAACACCAAAAGTCAAAATATATTTATTCAATAAAGTCGTATTAACGACCACGCACGACAAGTCACGTTCTTAAAACTAGGGGATTCTATTGCCTGTTCCAACGCGATTCCCTACACCGTTCATTTCTAGTTCATTAAGTATCTTTCACTGGTTTATCTATTTCTGTATATGTATGTCATTTAAACTTACTTTAGTTTTCAAAAATAAATGAATTTGTTTTGTATTGTATGTATAAGCAACGGAACGAATTTATAATTTATTTTTTATTTTATTTACAAATGAAATTTAACGGTGCTTTAACCGAAATATCATCTTACCGATAGAATATAATAGAATAAAAAAAAGTGTCACATTAAATTTTCTGATTTATAAGGCGCGAAAAGCGGGGATCGAACCCGCAACCTCCGCGTTTCAGGCGGGCCTTCGCCCACTGCGCCAAGGTTGTCCATGTAATGTGTATGTATGACTCACGTGTGTGAGACGACATCTAGCGTGGGGTCCACCTCAACTTGCTGGTACTGTTCACGACCACTCTCCACCTGAACACAAATAACAATTGTACTACACCACGTCCTGGCTTCGCACGGGTGTACTGATGACACTACCGGGATAAAACATAGCCTATAACCATCCCGACAGTCCACTCTACACATCGGTGAAAGAACTTTTGAAATCGGCTGAGTAGTTTCGGAGATTACCCTATACAAACAAAAAACCAACTATACCTCTTTATAATATTAGTATAGATTTACCTCTGTGTAATGCACTGTGTATTTAGTGGGTGGTGGTACAGGGGGCCCGGTTGGGGCGGGCGGGGGGGCCGGGGGGCCCCACGACACTCGGATGGCGTGGGGGCCCAGGGGCTCCGCGTGCACGTGCTGTGGGGGCCCGTGAGAGAGCTCTTCCTCCGCTGTCTGGACTTCTATCACCTGGTTATTAATAGGTAAGAGTTTAAGTTAGGCTAACCACCGGTTCCTATAACAAACTAACGGATGTTCGTAGGTCCATCACCATAGCAACGTTGTTATTTCAACATAAAATGTATGAAACTTTTTGACAGATAACAACGTTGCTATGACGAAAGTCCTACGGACATCCGTTAGTTTGTTATAGGAACCGGGGGTAAGTCTCAGTTTGAGGCGATAAGAAAGAAAGAAAAATGTATTTATTTTTGTAGGACCTCAAAAGGATCACTTGAAAATGTACAGTCTTATAAGCTAGGTGACTCTATTGCCTGTTACAACACAACTCTACACCAGGGGAAGAATCAGGAAGAACCTGGTGGTGTGGGCCGCGGCTTTTTTTAAAGAGACATGTGCCTTTTGCCTCACTTGCTTCAGATGATGACGAGGCCGAGGCGCCACGCGTCTTGCCTCAGCCTAGCCCCTTGCCTCACTCACCTCGGTGCGAGGCGAGGCGCCGTGTCTCGTGAGGGTCGCTACTTGGAACTCGTACGTGGTGTTTGGTTGAAGAGACGCCACGTTCATCTCGTGCCTCGCCGCGCCTCCTTTTGATACTCTTTCGCTGAAATAATAGATCATTTTGTAGTTTTTAGCCGCCAATAAAGAGGAGATTTTTGTTTTAGGTCGCTAAAAATTACATCAAGATCTAAAATATGTCTACTGCTCCTTGGAATCGTGATTATATTGCATTTAATTATCATTATTTAAGCAAGATGAATGAATGAATGAATCTCACCGTTCACTCCCCTTCACTCTGTATATAACAGCATATCCCGTGACCTCTCCCTCATCAGGGCCCTCCCAGGAGAGCGTCACGAATCTGTGCTTCACGATAACAGCCTTTAACGCCCTCGGCACAAGGGTCACACTCGCGTTAACCTCCACTCCTTCGGCAGCGTGAAAAGTATCGTAAGTATCAGAGATTGTGAATGCCGAGGAAGTCTCGCCGAGGAAGTCGTCAGAGTCGAGGATGTCGTCTGAAATGTGGCGAATATTGTCAGAGTCGTGAAAATTGGAAGGAACATAGAATTGTAAATAAATAATAGAAAATAATAAACAAAATAGTTTCACTAGTCACAACAGACAAGCGCGTGTCGAGCCTCAATGTAGGGTTCCAAGTTGACCTACTAGTTCTTACACCATGAGGAAACGTGGAGTCGGCCGGAGACGCTAATATAGTGGGTACCCAGCAAGGCGGGCGGAGTCATCTCCTACAGATGCAGTAGTACCATAGACAAAGTAGAACCGTCCATGTCAGTAGGTACCTTCGTCCGGCTGCAGCACGGTGAGACGCAGCGGTGCGGCGGCGGAGCCGGCCGGGGAGGTGGCCACGCACTGGAACATGCCCGCGTCCACCGCCAGCACGCCCAGGATGCGGAGGGACGACCTGGGAGGGAGAGGCAGTTGGTAGAATTAAAGAAAAGCAAAAGACTGAGGCACTCGATCAAGACGCTTTTTTATAATAAAGGTACGAGTATGTATTACCCATCAATGATGGCGATGTCATGGTTGTTGGGGGCCAGGGGGTCCCCGTCCTTCATCCAGAGCGCGGCGGGCGGGGGCCGGCCCCGCACGGCGCAGCGCAGCACCGCGTCCCCCGCCGCGCGCGCCCTCACCACCCCTCCCGGCACCACCACGCGGGGGGCGGTCTGTAACACACCACATACGAGTACATTAACACGTTGGGTGCCACGGACGCACTACCTCGTCCTCGGAGCTCGGGACTTGGGCCTTGAATGTGTAACACTTTATTGCACCAGCATTAGATAATGTTTCAAATGGTTATGTTGAGGTTGATATGTAGTATAGTGATATAACTTGGGGAGCGTATAACGTCCTGATTCTAATCGTATAAAGTGTCTTGCAAGCACGGAGCACGTTTCATTTGCACTTTCGGCGCCGTCTACAGAACATGGAAAGTAAAATAAAATCTTTATTGAGTATACAGTTTGCGACACAGATATAAATGGGCTTTACAGTTAGGTACCATCAATCAATCGGCGGTCTTATCGCTCACGGCGATTTGTTCCATACAACCGTAAAACTAAAAGAGAAAATGCCAGACACCAGTCAACGAAATTTAGCACTTTAGGTAACCAGTAGTAATCATTAGTCACCTGCACATTGAGCACAGTGTTGTGATCAGCGGAGTCGAGGCGGCTGTGCGCGCGGCACGTGTAGACGCCGGCGTCGAGCGCACGCGCAGACTGCACGCACAGCGAGCCCGAGCCGGCGAGGAAGAAGCGGGAGTCTAGGTCGCTGGGGGGAAATTATAACATAAGTCATTAAAGATCCTACTTCCTATCCTACTATCCTACTAATATTATAAATGTGAAAGTTTGTGAGAATGTATGTATGTATGTTTGTTTGTTATTCTTTCACGCAAAAACGGCTAGATCGATTTGGTTGAACTTTGGTATGTAGATAGGTGATACCCTGGATTAACACATATGCTTTTTAACGTGGTATTCCCGCGTGAAACCGCGAGGTGTAGCTAGTAAGTATATTTACATACTATATCACGTAAGTATCCATAGATGCCAAGGAAGTTAGAACATAAGTAGTAATTTTTTTGAGATGTGGTAATTATTATGAGAAATAATTTTGGACCTAATGAAGATCCTTGTAGAACACCTTTGGTGCGTTTCATAATGTGTTGCAAGATTATCTTCCCCGAATGAATTAGACCGACCATCTTGTTTTACACTAATTCGTTTTAAATAGTCGAATATCTAAAATCGATTTTTAAAGTTATTTAGCATTTGATTTTGAAGTAGCTTGGCATCACAAGCATAAGTTAAGACCATAAACATGAGAGTTGGAGCTTACTTTAGATCGATGGCAACCCCGTTGTTGAGCCACGTGATCTCGGGCTTGGGGTTGCCAGTCGCTGCGCAGTCGAATGTTACCGATGCACCTGGAACCAATTTAATACACTTAACAACATGTTTATATTTAGTAAGTATTGGAATTGAACAGTGTTGAACCATTTCACTTTCAAAACTATCGTGAGTTGTACTATTTATTTATTAAATCGTTTAATTATAAAACTTTGAAGATTATTTTTATCTTTTCCTAAGGAATGTCTTGTGATGCTCACCTTCCATGATGGTGAGTGGTTGCGGCGTGGCGATGAACCGCGGCGGAGACTCCACGCCGGCCACCTCCGTGTTCACCTTCAACTCTATCTCCTCACCATCTCTGTCAAATTAACATAAATAAATATCCTTCCACATTCTATACCTACACTTAAAACGGAATATTTACCATAATTCGTAGATTAATGAGTTTCCCGATATTTCGGCACAGTTGCATGCGCCATGATCACGGTTAAACTGCAACTGTGCCGAAATATCGGGAAACTCATACTACGAATCATGGTAAATGATAAAAAGTTTGAAAAAGTTTCATAACTAACTAGCGCGATGGCGCGACGAGTTGGACGCCTTTAGCGATAACCAGTGGCAGCTTATGGCGGGCAATCGAAACGATTGGAAAACTCGAAGGGAGGCCTTTGCCCAGGACACCCAGGCTAGCAACAAAAACTAGATAACTAACTTGTATATATGTGTCGCGGCGTGCAGTGCGACCCGGCAGCGGTAGAGCGCCGCGTCGTGCGCCCGCAGCGGGTCCATCTCGAGCGCGCCGCTCGGGGTGAGCGCCACGCGGGCCCCCTCCATGCGGACCGGGGAGCCGTTCTTTAACCAGCTCACCTGGGGAATACATACATCATAAATGTACAGTCTTATAAGCTAGGTGACTCTATTGCCTGTTCCAACGCACTCCCTACACCAGGGAAAGAATCAGGCAAGAAACTTACATTGAATGAACAAGACTGAAAAAGAAGCTTACATTGAGTTTGAGCGTGGGCGGTGCATGCGGGAGCCTCGCGGCCCCGTACACCCGGCGGTCTGGCGCGGCGGGGGTCACGCGGAGCGCCACGCGGGGGGAGGCCCGCAGGCCGCACGTGAGGAGCGCCACGCTGCCCTCCACGCCCAGGATCGAGCGCGGGCCGGGCACTAGCTCCGGCACCTCTGGAATACAAGTCGCCGTACAAGTTAGCGTTCTTTTTACGTGACGTGTACAACCAGCGCACGATAATTGTCCTTAATAATATCTTTGATAGCGATCGAATTCATAATAAACTGTCAAGTTTTGTAGTTAAACGTATTAAACTACGAAGGGAGCTCTATAATCACGCGTGTGAGTAGAGTAGCGTCTGCAAATAAGTTTTAAAGAGAAATCAAATCAAATCAAATCAAAATATCTTGATTGATACAGTTTGTGACACAAATACAAATGGGATTTATAGTTAGGTACAGTATCCATCAATCGGCGGTCTTATCGCTCACGGCGATTTCTTCCAGACAACCGTAAAACTAAAACTAAGGAGAAATGCCAGACACCAGTCAACGATATTTAGCGCTTTAGGTATTCATTCAGAAATAAAGGAAACGATTAGTTCCCTTGTTGAGAAAGTACTTACCGGCGAGGAAGAGGGTGGCTATCCTGGAGACGATGGTGCCGACGCCGTCCACACTCACCACGCACTGGTACTGACCAGCCAGCGCGCCGGACATGCTCTCGATCACTAGCGAGCAGTTGATGAACAAGTACTTACCGGCGAGGAAGAGGGTGGCTATCCTGGAGACGATGGTGCCGACGCCGTCCACACTCACCACACACTGGTACTGACCGGCCAGCGCGCCGGACATGCTCTCGATCACTAGCGAGCCGTTGATGAACAAGTACTTACCGGCGAGGAAGAGGGTGGCTATCCTGGAGACGATGGTGCCGACGCCGTCCACACTCACCACACACTGGTACTGACCGGCCAGCGCGCCGGACATGCTCTCGATCACTAGCGAGCAGTTGATGAACAAGTACTTACCGGCGAGGAAGAGGGTGGCTATCCTGGAGACGATGGTGCCGACGCCGTCCACACTCACCACACACTGGTACTGACCGGCCAGCGCGCCGGACATGCTCTCGATCACTAGCGAGCCGTTGATGAACAAGTACTTACCGGCGAGGAAGAGGGTGGCTATCCTGGAGACGATGGTGCCGACGCCGTCCACACTCACCACACACTGGTACTGACCGGCCAGCGCGCCGGACATGCTCTCGATCACTAGCGAGCCGTTGATGAACAAGTACTTACCGGCGAGGAAGAGGGTGGCTATCCTGGAGACGATGGTGCCGACGCCGTCCACACTCACCACACACTGGTACTGACCAGCCAGCGCGCCGGACATGCTCTCGATCACTAGCGAGCCGTTGGGCAGCTGCTTGCTGGAACATTACATGATATATGATCACGACTGTGTCCCATGGTGCGGTAGACATTTCTTTAGATTCTTTGAAAATGTCTAATGGGGTATGTCCTGATACATATTTGGTACATGCCCATATTTTGCAGGTGTTAGCTTTCCATATGTGACAGGTTGCAAGCCCATCGACGCTGCTAGAAAGCTAACTGGTTTCCTCACGTTGTTTACCTTCACCGTTTAAAGTTCGTGTTAAAATGCATAGGCACGGCCGGATTCAATCCCACGACCTTCGGACGGTGTACCGAGCACAATGAAGAGAGAACCCTACATTCTTCATTGTCTCCCTGCACTTATCCCACTAAGTGGAGACCCCACTTAGTGGGATAAGACCCCACACAACATGTTTCTTTCTTCCATTTCCTTCTATCGCTCGTCATCTCAGTGCTCACTCCTTTCACACACAGTCCATCCATCTTTTGTTGGGCCAACCTCTCTCAGTACCGTTAGTCTTACCGGTACTTATCATCAATGGAGAGCACATGGTCCCTGGTGGGCATGGCGCCCACGCTGTGTCGCCAGGCGAGCCGGCTGGCGTGCCTGGTGAGCGCGGCGCAGGGCAGCAGCACGGGCGCGCCGGGCGCCGCCACCGCGTCGCCGGGCTCCACGGAGAAGCGGATGCCGGGGTCTGCCTCCTCGCCACCTGGAACACAAATTAGTTTTTATTGGTTTTATTCTTTACCCCAGCTGCACCCCGCGGTTTTAGGCGCATAAGTCCCGTTCCCGCGGGAATATCGGGATAAAAAGTAGCCTATGTCACTCTCCATCCCTTCAACTATCACCACTTACAAAATCACGTCAATTCGTCGCTCTGTTTTGCCGTGAAAGACGGACAAACAGACACACACACTTTCGCATTCATAATGTTCAAAAAGAAATCGAGCAATAATGTTATCGCATCGCCTTTCATTCAATCACAAAACACCACAACTCACTTATGGCCTGAGTATACCTGAGTTTTGATTATTTTATCCTTATAGGCATTTAAGGAGGGGTTCCTTAGTTACGAGGCCGTGTTGGCCAAGTGGAAACTGGATAGTACCTGACTTTCGAACACGGTCGTTGGTTCGAATCCGGCGGCCATCAATATTTCATTTTGAGCTTAAGTAGGTATAATATGCGCAATAACGAGTTCTTAACGGTGAAGGAAAACATTGTGAGGAAACCGCTTGCAACCTGAAATGTATTCACTTTTGCAAAATGTGGGCATGTACCAAATATGGGACATACCTCTGACAAGCCTTTAGCCATCTTCAAATTTGTGAAAACTTCAATTCTGTGTTATAACGGCACCGTTATGGCTATACATTTATTTATTACTTTTGAGAAAAAAAACTATTTATTTATTTATTTATTATACTTACATATAACATTTCTTTATTTATTATACATATAACGGTGCCGCTATATTAAGGCTATAAAAAAGGCTTCACTTCACCAAAGTCATATTCTTTTTGCAAATTAAACCCATACCCTCTTAAAGGTACAAAACAAACTCTTTATCACATCCACGCCATTCAATTATCAACTTTACTCCCCCGACATACGTGTTCCACATAAACATTATTAGATTAGGCGATATTGAACCTTGTTGTAGGCGGATAAGAGTTAAGTGTGTTTTGGGAAATCTCCACATGTAAATTAAATTGTTTGCCTTGATTTTGGGTTTCCTTTTACATCTAAACAGAGGTTTTATGTCTGTTTGTTTGTTTATCTTAAGTGCGGCTTTGGTCTAGTGGAATTTTTCATGCTTAGTGGGTTCAAAGCCCGGTGTATTTTTTATTTCGGAAACTTAATTAGAAGATAACCGCGGCTAGTCAGCCCCACACGTATTGACCATTGTCTTTCCTGTGGATATGTGTGGCAGTTGAGAGGATGGATTAGGTGCTACAAGTCTATTCCATCTCAACAATGTCCAAGGCACTACAGTGTCCCGTTAAGTGTAGGCAATGATTGCCTCCTGACGCTATAGATCATCTAGTAAAGATGTAAAGGCTGTGTTGTGTTATTTTTAAATAATATCATATATAAATTTAAGTATATGGCGGCCATTTTCGACACTAAACTACTATTCATGTTCATGTCAAGATAGAACGTGTCAACTCCGCGGCGGGTTCCGTCGATAAAAACAAAAAAGTTGTAGCCGATCTTCAACTTGTAAATCTTCAAATCTTTGCCGAACAATTATAAACTTTAACTCGACGGCATACGGTTCGGAAGCGATATCGATACGTGAATGGATGAACTTTAAATTTAGAATTCGGGTGAATAGGGTTGTCAGGAGCTAAAAACTTTTAAATTTTTTAAATGGTCGTAATTTTCGCTATATTTTTAGCATTTTATATGAAGCTGAAGGTAAGTAAGTTCGTATAAGTATTTGGCCAATTGATAAGAAGTTATAAGGCCGCCTAGAGGCCTCCATCATGGTGATTAAAAACAACCATTCCTCTCTATCTCCGAAGCACTTAAGCATGTTACGCCACAAAAGTTTTAGCCTAGATAGAATTTCAAACACGTTTTGTAAAATGAATGTTATGAATAAATGAACTGAACTGAACTGAACTGAACTGAAAAGTATTACTTATTTAAAAAAATTTAAACAGTTAAGACAATAAAAAATAAAAAAATGGCACATGACACATTAAAAATATTCTCACAAAAAACTAAACAGGATGTCGATTCTCGACGACTTTCAAAACATGGCGCGGTAAGAGATTGCCGTTATCTAGTTTTTGTTTTCTGAAATCCATCGCATTATTCAAAATAACACCGTGTCGTGCTAAGTCAATGGTTATTTGGAGAATAAGGCGGCAAGTTAATATGAGATGGCATTTACTACATGACACAATTCTTTGCAATTCACTTTAATAGCACTAGAAAATCAACAACATTAAGCATAACAATAAAAAATTAGAAATCAAGCATGAATATAATAAGTTAGTACTAATAACTTCATTTATAAAATTAATATTCCACTCATTTCGGATTTCTCTTTCCCGTCTGATTGAGCCATTCATTCGATATTATCTGATCATAAACTTTTAAATTGAGTCTATTATGCTTAGAAACGTTGAAAATTATGACCTTCTCATTTAGATCGGGATGTTTTTTATCAATTTGAATGTGTGTACAAAGAAATAATATGGCAGAAGTATGGGTTTTGGCCAGTTTAAGAGTTTTGCTCACTTTGAGGCGTTATAATTTAATAATTAATGCTTTCAAGTACGTTATTATTGCATAAAGTTATTCAAAATATATTTAATTTGATAAACGAAAAGTAAAAAAAGAAATCAAACACACGTAGACAATTATTTATAAGAAAAAGCAAAAAAGGGTCCTTTGTGCCCCTTCTGGCCAGTTTAACCCCCCTTCTGGCCATACCTCATGTGCCAGTTCTGGCCATCCAAAGTAAAACACAAAATATATTAAAATAATCCATTTTATTGGCATATTGCACAACAATTAAAGCTAAAATTGAAGTGAGTATTAAAATATAAGTTAATTCAAGTCTGTTTGGTAACAAATTGCAGAGAGATTTTGTTAAACAAAGATTATGATACGAACTGCGAACCGCGGTTTCACCCGCGTAAATCCCGTACCCGCGGGAATATCGAGCTAAAGAGTAGCCTGTGTGTTAATCCAGGGTATAACCTATCTACAGACCAAATTTCAATCAAATCGGTCCAGCCGTACATACACATTGATACATTCTAACAAACTTTCACATTTATAATGTAAGTAGTATAGGAAGGAAGGAAGTAGGACACTAGGATAGGATACATACCTACACCGTGCTCTTTTAACCATCTTAGATTCATATATTTTTCAACATAAGGAACTAATAATAACGTATTTTAATTTGTTTGTTTGTTTGTTTGACGGAGGTAATCTCCGAAACTACTGAACCGATTTAAAAAAATTCTTTCATGGGTGTGTAGAATGGACTGTCCTGGAGGTTATCCTATCCTACTTACTACTATCCTATCCTATTTCTTACTTTCTACTCCTACTATATAATATTATAAATGTGAAAGTTTGAGAGAATGTATGTATGTTTGTTATTCTTACACGCAAAAACGGCTGGACTGATTTGGTTGAAATTTGGTATGTAGATAGGTGATACCCTGGATTAACACATAGGCTACTTTTTATCCCGATATTCTCGCGGGAACGGGAATTACGCGGGTTACGCGGGTAAAACCGCGGGGCGCAACTAGTAGGCTATATTTGGTAAGGGTTTAGTTAAAGGTTGCAGGCTTTGAGAGATAAAAATTATCAAATCTAGTAGAGTTTTGCTTCCTGATTAAGAATCTACCACTTTTATTTCTAGGAGATGCTTAGTTTTTAAGAAATTAATTAAAACATTTTTCATTCAAATTCAAAGGAAACGTGAAACGAAACAGGATAAAAATAACTTTACATGAATTTGACAGCTTATTTGTCGCAGTTTGTTATCTATGGTGTAAAATGGCGCGCAAAAACAATGCACGACATGTAAATTGTTTAAGGTTTAGTTTTTTTATTTTAAGATTAGCGCTAGGTAAGGCAAAAAGTAGGTAAAGATTAATTTTTTTTTTCATAAATTTTTCATTTAATGAAACCGAAATTGATTACTTACACAATTTATCAATTCATCAAAAGGATCTTTTTTTTTTTCATTCCACTTCTCTTCGCCATATACTTTGGGTGTTTTCTATCTATAATAATGTATGTATTTACAAAAAAAATGTATCAATGTATTTTTTTTTTTTTTTTTTTCACAAACGTTACATGTCATTATATCTTAAGTCTAAGGATTTAGGCAGAAGTACAATACAGGATAGAGAAACATAGGTACCCAAGCTAGGTATAAACCTGTGATATGGCGTTATTATATCAGTCATCTGGTTACCATAACACAAGCATTAAGTTACTTATCTTAGGACTAGATGACGCTGTGTAGAATGTCCAAGAATATTTATTATTATTATTATTATTATAAATATTCCATCATTAAAGATTCAATGATAAACCCTGTTGTTGTAATTTTGCTGTGTAAAAAACCTCTTAATGAGACGCCACTGTACCTCAGTTTTATGAGTGGGCTCGCTTCGCTCGCCTTTTTATATAACAACCTAACCTAACCTACTCTTATGGAAGTTAGGGTCTTAGGTCACCAGATTTTTTGATTGGAAAATTTTACGTTCCTTTCATCGTTTTTGCGCGCCATTTTACACCATAGATAACAAACTGCGACAAATAAGCTGTCAAATTCAGGTAGAGTTATTTTTATCCTGTTTCGTTACACGTTTCCTTTGAAATTGAATGAAAAATGTTTTTATTAATTTCTCGAAAACCAATCATCTCTTAGAAATAAAAGTGGTAGATTTGTAATCAGGAAGCAAAACTCTACTAGATTTGATAATTTTTATCTCTCAAAGCCTGTAACCTTTAACTAAACCCAAGCCTGGTGTTTAACCCATTCAAGGCCCAAGCCGTCCGGCTCGTGCTGCAGCTCTGCCGCCGGTCCGGGGCATCCAACGTGTTAAAAAGCGCATGACAAAAATAGATGGCCAGAAGTGGTGAAATGGCAAAATTGTGGTGTCACCTGTGGCCACCTACTCATAACGTTACTTCTTAAAAGTGTAGCAACAAAATAGCTTTACATCTACTTAGATAATATATTTTTCCTATAAAATTAACAAAAACATTAATGATTATAAACAAAGATTTCGAAAATTATAACTGATTACTAACCCGCTCGCCTTAGTGTTTTTGCTAAGATTTTAGTCAAATTCACACCCGGCTACAGAAATTAGCGGGTTTTATGAGAATGAAGTGCGACACATGACAGCTGTCAACAGTAGCAGAATTGCCATGAATTATTATTTTAAAAACCGTAAACAGTAGAAGAATATAATTCTTAATGACTTATTTATAACGATTTAAAGTACCAAAAGGCCAGAAGGGGGTCAATGGCCTAAACCCATACTTCTGCCCTACATGGCAAAAATGTTATCGAAAAGAGAGTTAGTTGGTTAGGTCGGACTCACGTGCAATTACGCATCCAATTTCAACCAATATTAAGAATTGACTGTCAGAACCTATATTTTAACTTTAACCCCATTATTCGTAAAGATTTGTCAATTTAATAAAGGTTTTCAAAATGTTTTTGTCTTGTTACTCCTACGTCAATGAAAAGAGATAGAGGTAAATATCAAACAGATAAATTACCCGTTCAGTTAACGTAAGTTTACTAGTCCTTTAAGAATAACTAGGTAAGTAGAAATACGCAAGGCAGTGTTTCCAAAATTGACTTTTTCCCAACAAAGCTGCGCCATTTTGAATTGTGCGGGATAGCAATATATTTGTGACAGCCCTATCTCTACAATAGGGTCTAAAGCGCGACAAACGAGCATCGGTTCGGTTCTCAGATCGGGTCACAGCACAACATCAATCAGCTAGGTAATATAAGGAATGAGCAAACTCCAAACATACTGCTACTATCGCGTTTGCAAAAATATCGAGATGTGAGAATACCTATAGTCGTGATTTTTTGTGTGTGACACCATCGTCTTTGCAAAAATAACAGCCTTAAAACCCCCATAGACCTCGTCAAGGAATCTTTGGATTAATACACCGGGATTTTCGAGAATGCCTACCTTACGTATCGCGATGTTTTTAATGTTGTTTTCTATTTAAAAAAACAGATACGTAAAGAACGTACCCAGCTATCTCAGTATCCTGTGTTCTCCAGAGAGCTGACACAAAACTTTGAGCTTCGCCTCTAATGAAGTCGCCGCTTACCTCCGGTAGGCCAAGCACGAACTGACATTCGAAATGCAAACATTTCAGCCAATCAGAGCATACTGAATGCTAATGTGACCAATGGGAGAGCGGCACGAACTCAATCTCAAATGGAATCGGAGAAATTACTTTATTTTATGTGCGCGATTCTTTTGAAATAGGTACCTAACTACGAGTATAATTTGAAAATCTTTATTCTAATGAACGTTACTAAACTCCCTTTTTCAAATTTATATCCTAAAAACATGTTTTAAAATATGATCAAATCTAAATTCTCGGCTGGATGCGGGCGATCGACAGTCATTGCAATTGATAGTTTACAAATGTTTGTATTGTGATCCAATTGAGGCTGATCTTCCGATGAGCAAGGGGTCGCGGGTTCGACCCCTGTGATGAAATCTGATGGATAGTTGCCTGATCGTATATGCAGATAAGTAGTTTGATTTGTAAATAGTAGTTTTAAAAAAGACGACGGAGTCTTAGTAACATGGTCCAATTTTTACCTTTTGCTCGCGGAACCCTAAAAAGTCGACTAAATGAAAACATTAGCATCATTAAGCTAGAGAGTCGGCTCATCAATGGATGACTAATTGACCTAAATGTCTGTCTCATCACATCTGCTTATCTAGCACACTGTCATGTCGCCAGCTAGCCTGATTCCACGAGGAACGGGATTCAATGATATGCTAGAGTTAATAAAATCACCTCGCTTAAAAGATGTACATTTTTAACTGACGATGAATTAAGCAACGTTCTGAGCGGTCACTATCTGGTTACCATAATGTCCTTAAAACCATGACATTTAAAAAATTTAGGTATCCTACTCGAGACCTCTATATAAACTGTAAAGTTCTGACAGTTCGGCAACTTTATGTCCTTAACACGATTCTAAGAATACATAAAAAAATCCCGCTACACCCTTCACACACACGTAGAAGACACCGAATCCGGACTATTGTACATAGAACAGAGTTTATGAAACACCAATTCGACTTCATGGCTATCCATTTATACAACCAATTAAATAAATCACTATCAATACACTCACTGAACTATAAAAACTGCAGTAACACACTAAAATTATGGCTTCAAAAACTGACTTATGCTGATACAGAGAACCTTTTAACAGTCGTGAGATAAAATACTTTTAGTAATAAATTAGCTAATAACTACAGATTGTCTACACCCAAAGAAATTAGAGTGTCCATAGAGGGGCGCTCGGAAACGGGATACAGAAAATCTAGTCCGTCTCCCAGTGTACTTATATTGTTTTTAAAACAAAGCTTAAGCTCATAAGTATCTGTTAACCTTAATGTTAGTACCTACCTTTATGCTTTGTATCTGATTGTGTGAAATAAACTTATTATTATTATTTATTATTATTATTATTATAATACAAGCATAAAGTTGCTTAGCTTGGGACTAGATGACGCTGTGTGAAATTTTCAATTATATTTACTTACGGACCGTCGCGTCGTCGCACTATCCGATCTAAACTCTAATTTTGTTTACTGTGTCGGTACTTTGACATTAATTTGTATGGAAGAAATGTCAAATATCTACCAGCAGTAAGCAAAATCAAAGATAGATTATTGAGACTGGGGTTTATAGATTAATGTCTTAGTAATAAACAAACATCGATAAAATTGTTAGAAAACATTAAAACAATCCCCTAATACAAACCTCAAGCACATACTTACGATTCAATGGACAATATTTGCTAACCATTACTGCATTTCCCAAGGGGATCCCCTCCATTCGAAACCCCACTCTACTTTCTAAGCAATAGCGTATGTAATACAATAGCTGTACTGGAACATCTATTTGAAAAACGCATTTTGCGACTTACAAATAAAGTTGAAATTCAATGCAAAAGTAAGTGAATGTTTTTGCCATTTTGAGAACTGTTGTTATTGAAATTGAGTTTAGATTGCCTTGGTGGCAAATCATATAAAGAGAACCTAATCATATGAAAAGAACCTATCTATATATAGAAAGCTCCTGGGTTCTCCTGCCTTCCTGGTACTTAAAGTCAATAGGCATTCAATTGAATCAGACCACTTGAAAAGTCCAGAAAAGTTTATTTTGTGATAATACCCTCTAGAATCTCTAGATCTCTAGTACACTTTCTGAAAGCACTTTTAAATGAAGTAAAATTTAAAAATATAAAACGGCGTCCGTGCATTTCTTCTAATAAAGATTCTAGTCACTTTTCAACAACAACTTCGAAAGAGCGGAGGGAGGTTTTTTCCTGCAGTGGGACAATATGGGCTAGAAATAATTAGATATACATCGGAGTAGTCGGTCTTACTTTAAAAAAATATAATTTTCAAAATCGGTCCAATATAATCCAATATAGCAATATGACATGTTTATATATTGTAACTAATAAACACAATATCTAGGATTTGACGTATTGTGACAAAGATAACATCACCCGCTAGGCGGCGCCGGAGCCAATCACTCCTCGTGTCCTCTCAGCGGAAGAAGGGCCTGAATGGATACGAATACTTTTTCTCCTTCAATGGACTTATCAGACGGAGTTTTGGAAGACGGTGACCGATTCATAGCGGGCGTTTCATCTGAATAATATATAAAAAAAATATCCTTGGACTTTTCACACAGCGTCATCTAGTCCCAAGCTAAGCAACTTAAAGTTTGCGCGATAGTGTTAAGTGTAAAATATGTGTAAAGGTAATACCGCTTACATGGCAGCACAAGGGTGGCAGTGCACGTATTATAACGTTTTGAAACCACCCAGACCAGACGGTCATGACTGCATCATACAGCAATATTTCCACTGACAATGTCAAGTGTACTGCGTCAGATCTGGCTAGACACAATAACGAGCGGTGCCTTTGTTGCATGACGGCCATTTTGTTGTGAAGACTACATTGTAAGTGCTTATTGCTGGATAGTCAGTTTTTCTGGACGTTCTCTCAGAATATTGTAACGTATTTGGGTTTTATTCAGCAATTTTGTGAACGTATTTCGATATTTTTGTATTATAAGGATAATTGGTGGGTGATTAAATTCTGTGGTGTCTGTCTATTATGATTAATACACTGACCAAACTAACAAAATACAAATTGCTATTTAACATAAATATTAATATATAAATAAGTAATGGATAATTGTAGAATATTTTTTATAGCATAATTCTTCGCCTCGTCGATAATGTCGTAGCAGTTAGACGAAATAGTTTGGCACATCATCAAACATCCATTTTAATGACTAGCAAAAGTGTCCTAGGAGCGGTTTTATAAGTCTCCTGGTGGCTAACTCTTTAAAATTAAAAATCCATCGAAACGTCACTATCTCTTAACCAATAAAACTCTTACGGCCAATCTAAATAACCCATCTATCTCTGGTTTTACTTACTGTCGGTAGTTCGGTATTTGGTACATTTTGTAAGGAAGAAATGTCAAATATTTACCAGAGGTAACCAAAACCAAGGAGCTAGGTTATTGAGACAAGCGGTTAGTGTCAAGACTCGAACCCAAACAATCAAAAAGTCGATCCACTACCCAACACGTTCATGATACTGCAGCATTCCCTTTTCTATCACAGTTCAATAGCCTCCGAATTTGCAGACTGTAACATAGTGGCGCCTAACGTGGGGCAACTCACGGCTCCCCGGAGACACCTGACCCTGCCGTAACGCAATGCCTTTACTGCCTGTGGGTTCGCACGTTACGCATCACATATACACTTTACACGCTGATCTGTTTGTCTGTATTGTTATAACTAAAAGCCGCTTATGATAGCGTTTTTCAAACATAACGCCTTTAGACATCTTCAAAGCATTTAAAAATACACAAAGATATGAAAGATGTTTATCTTCCGCACCTTGGGAATACAATCGTGATCATATTTCATTTTAAAACATTTTTTTACATTATTAAAATAATATCACATTTTAAAACTAGGTACCCAAGAACTTATCATTACATTGCAGAATGTTTACACGTCTCTAACATCACTCAGCATCGCCATTCTGCATTTACAGACAATAGCGTAATGGCGCCCAACACGGGGCAACTCACGGCTCCCTTGAGACACTGACCCTGACATAACGCACACTGCCTTTGGGTTTGCACGTTACGCACCACATAATACTTTATACGCTGGTCTGTCTGACTTATTCTTATGGCTGAAAGCTGGGATTTTTCATAAGCTATTTAATAACATTCGCAAAAATGCTACTAGCAGGTACTGGATTTGATTTGTGTCTACGCAAACGACTTTTAACTTAGCTAATCTGTCAAGGACATATAAAATAAAACTTTTTAAACTATCATGGTGTTGGACATATAAACACTTTAAACGCGGCGCATGCAATTGTGCCGAAATATCGGTAAACTCACATATCATAAAAAAACAAATCATTAATAAGACTGAAATACGATTTGCCCTCTCGTATAATGAGCTTTACTAGATACCTAGCTTGAAACTGAACTACTATTCAATAAGTTTTGTTTAAAGTAGGTACATACATGTTTGATCGTGCAAGCATATTCAGATCGGCTTGCAGTGGTATTTCCTTTGTTTGTGTAGTTTACGGCAGAATGAGCGCTGCGGCGAGAGTGGCAATCATTGGGCTTTCAAAGGGAATGTATGGGACATCAAAATGATAAAGATGTAATTTAATTTGACACACGATTTATTCACTAAATTGACATGTTAATGAGCCGCGAGTTGAATGTGGACTGCCGGCGCTCGCGCTCATGCATGGAAATGCAAAGATTGCATATTTGTGCGGTGTGTGAACCGTACATGTTACAATATTTGAGTTATTTGTTTTTCAAACAGGGTTTGCAGATAAGTATCTGCCACTCATAAACATAACGTTTATAAAATCATTCATTTCACATGAATGAAACATGAACTCATAACCACATGAAGATTCTCCGGAAGAATAGAAACATTGTCAGCATCTAAATCTACGATATTTTTACGTGAGTAATTTCCCGTGTGATTATAATATTTTTAATGCGGTTTAGAGTTAGATATTAGTTACAGATAGTCAGGACTGTTGTAGCATTTGTACAAAACTTTGTCTCTAAAGAAAGTCATAGTCGGTGGTCAAGAACTAGCGCAATAGGAAAAGTAACCGAAACCCGAACAATCGGCAAGTTATTGAAATGCCGACACGTGCGCACGCGGGATCACTCCCTGAGGCACGCTGCCCCTTGTTGGGGCGCCATTAGAGGAGAATGTTAGGCGAATTGTTTGGCTAGTTCCTTTCTTAATGTTTATACAGTTTACGAGTTTCTGTGAAATATATATTGGTTTCCAGGAGATAAAAATTATAAGTTAACACCCTCTGGTGACCGCTTGAAATATTACATCGCTGAACTAATGTAGAGGCTAACGTTTGTATGGATTTGTCAATGGTTTGATTTGTGATTGGTTGTCAAGTATCAATACAAAAAAAAAGCAAAAGACAATCGGAAACCTGTGCACTTTACAAAAGCAAGGAACGTGTCCGATGCACACTACCCTTGCTTTTGTAAAGCGCTACGAACTGTGACGCGCTACACAGAAAAGCGCAGTGACTGTTTGTTCTAAAAACGCCTAAGCTCGGACCCAAGTGCTTTTATAGAATTAACTTTTACACGGTTCGTTTGGGGGATTAACTGCCCCCGTTGGGGCGTCATTTACGAAAATCCACCGGCGGTACTAATACGACTAGTGGGATCAAAGTGTTAGACACACACAATGCTAAAGGCCTCCCTTAGCCATTCAACACGGTTCTGTGCCATGCGACACTCAGACTTTTTTGGCCTTCACAAAAATTAAGCTACTATAAAACACTTAAAAGAAAAATTACACCCACTCGATATATTTATATTTTTTTTTAAACCCAATCTTGACCTACTGTCATAAACTTATTTACTTACTACCATCATTAAACTGTCGGTCCCGGATTTTAAAGTCGTTAAGCCATAGGCCTCTTAACTTGCTCATCTGAACTAACTTACCACACTCCAGTAAAATGTTATGTACCTAACCTACCTAATGCTCAAGTTACGTGCAATCCGGGAATCGAACACGCTGCCTGTCGTTAGCACTGCAAGACAGATAGTGACTGCCGCAACATAGTTTACTCAACAGTTTGTAAGTTAGTTGCGTGATCTTTGGAATTTTATTTTCCTTTACTTTTAAAGTTTTTACCACAGAACTTGTCTTTTATTTTTAGTTACTGTGTTTTTGGATCTATAAATTTTATAATTCTTACAAATTACAAGTTTCAAAACTTGGCATACTTAGTTAGTCTGCCTTTTTTTTACAATTGGAAAAATTTAACGGAAAAAAATTAATTATTTCTGGTAATAGTTTTGAAAGTAAAATAAATATTAATTATACGAGCCTATATTGTGGTTCTATCCACAATCCATAGACAATTCGTTCATACAGTTCAGACTCTAGAATATCATTTCGTCTGTAACGGCGGAATGGGACATAAAACTTGTAATTTTGTTTGTCTCCCCTCCAGGCTCCACCCATCAAATTATGGCAAAGTTTGTTGACCTTTCAACTACGGCCATGGTGTATTGACAGACGCCATAGACACGCAATTACTTTAAAGATAATTATGTTGTTATAAAACTCATCAAACAGCAGCTAGCAGGCGATAGATTACAGTATCTAATGGAAATGGAATACAACTTTATGAACTGTAAATATGTATCTACAACATCATTATCATGATCCACAGCCCATAGATACCCACTGCTGGGTAGGCCTCCGTTCGTAAACGCCACAATACTCGGTCCTGCGCTATGCCAAGCCAGGAATTGCCCTAAGGTGTACCAACATTTCTGTTAAAATAAATATTGATCAGCTTGAATGAAGGGATATTTTTAAAAAACTAAATACTGATCAATACCGTATTAGGTTGGAATACCATACAGCTTAGCTATTTCGATCGTCGTCAGTGAAACGACAGATTTCGGAAGATTCAAAAATGTAAGTACCACCTAATTTTGGTAATAATTGATAAAAGTTATGAAAATATGTAGAAGTAGTGTGAAGTAGTATTAAATAAGTAGTTTTTGTAAATAAATGCACCAACTATCAATATCCTAATTAATAAATTCATATGAATGCGCCTCTATTCAAACGCTCAACATTTTCCCCGCTCTCTACATCCTGAAATGCCAGAGTCCCAGTAGGTCACAAGAATTTGTTTTAAATTATTGTGCAAGTTTTTTCAGCAATTTGCATTGTTATTGGAAGATTCTACGAGTTGTAAACTTAATGGAACTTGGAATGGAATAAATATTCAATTCTATTTGTCTAGACTAGTTTGGGTTTTCAACTTATAGTTTGAAAGAGGAAATACCGATAAAGTGAAGTTCTTCCTTCCAGCTCGCTAGACTAATAGTAGATTTGCCAAAAGTTTGAAAACCTCTGCAATGGAGTGGGTGAAGCTCCGACTGAGGAAGTTGCGGGTTCTATTCCCGCCACGTAACAAAATATGTTTAATGATCTGCAGATATTTGTACCGGTTCTGGGTGTTTTTGTATCTATAATTGTATGTAAGTATTTAAAAATATGACAACTATATGTATCCAAGAATTAAATCAGTTACAGTAACTTGTTACATAAGAATAACAAAATGTGCCTCTATATTATTGTGTACATCTTAAACGCGAAAATATAAGAAAACATCTACTGCTTCGATAATACTCCTACGTTATCCTGTTTCGCCTCATATCCACTAATCCATGGCAGAATCTGAGGAGCACCTACGAATATTTCATAAAAGGGTAATAATATAACGTCTCCACATTCCCCGCGAGCGCATAACTACATTGTTGACTGCGTCGTTTCGCGCAATTTCACCCGTGATTGTGGGTAGGCGAATATAAATAAAGCATGTGCTAGTAGCACGCGCCAGCTACTATGCATAGCAGCTGCTGAATTACTTACAATCTCAATAACCTGTATAAATTTGCTTTAGTTTGAGGCTTACTATGACCGTTAAAAGCTCAGAGCAATCATCTTCATTGGTTAAAAGCGATTCAGTTTAGCTCCTATATGAACTGCTTTTGACGTAATCCAAGGCGCTGACTTAAAGTTAGAACAGTTAGAACCTAAACTCAATTGTTTAATAAAACGTCATGGTAATCCCCCTAGACAATTGTTTTTTTTTATTTATTTACCATTTGGACGTCGGCGGAAAAACTGCCACTCTTAAATGGAACTGGGCGGGCCATGTGAGTCGTATGGATGGTGACAGGTGGGCGGGGATCGTCACGCCATGGGTGCCTGCAGATGGGCAACGAAGCCGGGGCAGGCCGAGGAAACGGTGGCGAGATGACCTCGACACCTTTCAAGAGGGTTGGTGGGACCTAGGAAAAGACCGAGAGAGATGGAAACAATTGGGGGAGACCTTTGCCCAGCAGTGGGAAAGTATAGGTTAAAAAAAAAAAAATTACCGTTTAAACAATAATACATCTTAAAAGTGTTGTAAACTTACGCTGGCCGCTATGAAAATATAAAACGAATTTCAAACTTACAACAGATCTTTTAGAGCGTTTAAATCAGTGCCGTGGCGATAAATTTTCTTCGAATTTCGTTTTCCTTCATCCATTTTCTTTTTAACCTTTCAAGAGTGCCAATCGGATCTTTTCCGAGGGTAAAAAATGTAGAAATGTCAGAATTCCAACTCGATTCCTTTTCAGCCACAAAAGCCAAAGGCTATCGCTGTGGGTACCTAATTATATTTACTTTTATATTGATACCTTCGGCTATTCCTCACAAAACGGTTTCAGCGGAACCCTTTTCACAGAATGTACGTCCTGTCGCTTAAAAGGTTTTCTGTTCATTTAGAGGCACGGAACCCTAAAAACTATGACATCTAGAAAATACGTTTTCGATATAAAATCGAATGACGCGGGTCGGAGGCCTCGTGTTGTCCAGAGACGGATTGAGAAGGGATAAGTCAGGGCCCGGTTTAGAAAAGTCATAAGTTAAGGGGTAAGTTTTGTTTGAGTGGACAACTCTAGCGAAGTTTTTAAGCCACCTATTTCCTTGACTTAACTATAAAACCGACAGTTTACCGTGCCCGAAGGATGGTAATGACTCTTGCGGTAACCCGTCCAAATTACGATCAGAAATGAAAAACACCAATTATTATTATTATTTATTAATTACCCTTTTATGACTCGACTCATTCTGCCCACATTGGACCACACTAGTTCTTGATAGAGACGAGTGGAAGGAAGGAAGGGAGGCCTTTGCCCTGCAGCGGGACGCTACGGGCTCGTCATAATAATAATCCTATTAGTGTATATTTTCTTACCCCTCTAGCAAACACCGGTGGGACTTAGGACCCGTTCAAGCTAGGGCCCAGCTAGCAAACCCCACCTAGCCTATATGACCAGTCCGACTCTGGATTGTCTATTTTCGCGCTCTTTTTGCGTTTTTTACTTCGGGCTTTAGTTTGCTGTATGGATGGTTGGCGTTGATTGTGTTTCGTGATTCCGGAGGAGTTTAGTATCGAGACTGCGGTAGATATACGAAAAGGGTATTTTGTATCGCTTTCATGTGTACATGTATTGATCTAAGGAGAATGTCTACTGTTTTTAACAGCTGTAGAAAGAGAGGGATGTTATAAGTTAGTAGTGTGTATTAATGTGTCTTAGATAGCTAGAGTAGATCCCATAAAAAAAATTATGGATCATCGGAGTTATAAACAGAAATCCACCTCGAGGGTGCAGGAAGTTGTACTCATCTTACGAATTTGAAGTAGGTTACAATATTGCCTCTTTCTCTTTGAAATTTGATTATGATTCACTCACAACAGTCTTAACCCACTTAATACATCAAACAATAAGTAATTTAACTTTGGAGTTCATTTCTTAGAATGTAATAGGATCAACTTACAGACAAACAATTCGAATGATCAAAACAAGATTGATTTGTTAACTTTTCTGTCAGAAGTCGTTAAAGATTGAAAAACAAATGAGATCGAGAAAAACAATGCTTCGGAGTTTTTATTAAGAACACTGATAAAAATGAAAACCTTTGCAGTGCGATTGAGTCTTGGTTAACTGCCAGTTTCAATAACCTAAGTTTTGCTTACTGCCAGTACCTATTTGTCATTTTTTAAGCATAGCTTCTATCGCGGGCCTTGAGCGTGGAGACCGAATCCAGACATTCCGTAACGAAAATAACCTAACGCTGTCACTTTAGTTCAGCAACTCGCCTCTAGGTGGCATGCAATAGCTTTACCGCGGCAGTCCCCGAGTGACACACGTCTTTTTTATGAAAGAAATGTCAAACATCTATCAACAAGCAAAACTAAAGAGTTATTGAAACTGGAATTAAGTGGATACTTTTGCAGCACTATATCAAATAATTTATTTTGGAAATAACGTTATGCGTAGTAGTGCTGCTAGTGTTAGAATAGAACAGCGGCGTGGGGCTCGCAACCTAATAATATGTATAGAGAAACAACACTTTAAAATGTTACAATAATCTTTTATTTGCACGTTTCTACATTTTCATTGCCATTGTTACAATCTATCTATAACTATAATCTGTCTATCTATCCATGCCTATAAATCTAACCATCTAATCTAACATCTATCTATCTAACAATGTCTATAAATCTAAGTACCTATATTTTGTTACAGTCCAAGTAGGTATGCACTTACCCTAGTTAAGTGAAGCTTCCAGCTCGGCAGTCAGACAACGAATGATCCCGGCACGACTGCCCCCACTACTTTTATAACCCGCTTTTTCGTAAACAACAAGATGGCGGCGGTGTCGTGCCGTGACGGCATTCGTTTAGTGACTTTGAGAAATATACAGAATATAAAACAACTAAATATCTTCTATTAATACAGTGTAAAATAGTAAGCAAGATTAATAACGCCATTATTCATATTTTCACAAACATAAACAATTAAACATACTATAAGCTATATTTTGAATCACTTCCGGTCAATCCGGACTAAATATTTTACAAACAGTATCTAAATTACTACATTAAATTTATGAAACCTTACATTCGGCCATTCTGATAATATGCATGTCCCCATGCATGTTTCTGTTGAAAACCTAATAAATTACGAAACCTTACATTCGGCCTATAGTAGTTTTCACTATGAAGTCAGAGTCAAGTCATGACAATCAACTCTTACGTCTCACTGCGTAATACCTCATCTGAATCTTTCTACGGCTCACCACATAATACATCCTCTGAATCTGTCTAAGTCTCACTACGTAATACATCCTCTGAATCTCTCTATGTCTCACTATGTAATACATCTTCTGAATGAATCTCTACGTCTCACTACGTATCACATCCTCTGGATCTCTACGTCTCATTACGTAGTACATCCTAGAATGAATATCTACGTCTCATTACGTATCACATCCTCTGGATCTCTACGTCTCATTACGTAGTACATCCTAGAATGAATATCTACGTCTCATTACGTATCACATCCTCTGGATCTCTCTAATATAGGGAAGCTAAATTCACCAACCAAGCCTCAGTTCTGGCATCACTTGTGTTATCTCGTTAAGAGATTTTTCTGATTGTATTACTAGGACTCGTCCCCTTCCTCATAGCCTTCGACGCGCTGGCGAAACCAGGTCAATCAACCGATCATCACTATCGGTCCTGGAATTCGCCCATGTTCATCTCTAGCATCTTGGAGGGTCAGTCCATGGTAATCAATCTGCAACAACAACAAAAACAACTTTTAAAGTACAACTATATGATTTGTTGAAAATCCTGAATAAACATCAATCAATCGTAGAAATAGTTTTTTTATTGGCTCACTGTTTTTAGGCAGTCGTCTCACCAACTGCGAGTAAACGACTAACTATCGGCTATTTTCTCGCTCAAGAAACGTACAATAGATAATACTTTCCGTGTGAACAAAAAGGGGTGCATATACAAATAGTTGATCGCTGACTGTTCACACTGCCGGCGAGCACTCTCTTCACTAGTTTGTCGCTGAACGACAAGAGCTATTAAGATAACACTCGTTCGGCGATACTCGCCAAACGATTAGAACTCACGCCGAGAGAACAACCAGTGGTCATCTCTCTACAGTGCTTGACTGCCGCTAGCGAGTGATGCGAGTAATCGCCCGCCTCACTCGGACACTCGCTTATATCCGAGCTATACAAATAACGGAACTAACCCTGGTTGGCATAGCGGAAAGCTCTACAATAATATCCTACTCTCCTCACCTCTCTATTTCTCTATTTCTATTATTTTTATTTAAGGTTAATTTTAGCAATTTAAGAGTTTGTACCATTGTCACCTCTTAACAGGAAGTCCGATCTACTTGTTACTGTATTAGTTCATAATGGTGATCGGAAATAAATATCTTTCTTTGTTTCTTTCTTTCTTTCTAACTACGCACTCGCTCCTCGCTTCTCGCTAACTCGTTTCTAGTTCTAGCTCTACTCGTTACTTGTTGCCGGTGTGACAAGTGCCTTAGCAATTTTGCCACATCTTTAGACGAAAATAAATAAATAATAATAAATGTCCTTGGACATTTCACACAGCGTCATCTAGTCCCAAGCTAAGCAACTTAATGCTTGTGTAATAAATTCTGGATAGAATCAAAGAAGGAACCGGAAAATGAAACTCTCTTAACAGACTTTAAAGCAAAAAGAGACCACACTGCAAAACTTATTCAGAATACGAAAGATAATTACTACTACAAAGAATTCATAACATGTACTACTAACAAACCCAAAAATGTGGAAAATTATCAACAATCTGACAAATAACAAAATTAAAGAAACATGTATCCACCAAAACTAATAGTTAATTCTAAACAAATTACTAATAAACGATATCTGTGAAATGTTTAATGAATATTTCTCCACTATTGGCCCCCATCTGGCTGTTCAAATACCTAAATATTACCACAACAACTTCATAAAAGCACTCCCAACAACTATTCTCGATAACAAATTAACTTCCTTCGATCCCTGTATATCTTGTGAAATTAATAACATTATAAAGAATCTGGACTTGATTGACTTAGAATTTGTCTAGCTCTGGCATTGATGGCATTAATACTAAAAGCACAAAATGTATAAAAACCTTATATTACATCAGCTTTCCAATTGCTTTCTGCTTGATGGCACATTCCCTGATATACTTAAGATTGCCAAAATGTCTCCTATACACAAATCAGGACCGAAAACAGATCTTGGCAATTACCAACCTATTTCAGTACTACCTATGCTTTCCAAAATTTTAGAAAAATACTTCAAATACGGTTAGAAAGATATTTAAACCGAATAAACTTCATTTGCAAAGAACAATACGAATTCAGGCCCAAAAGTAACACACTAGCTGCGGCAATTGACCTAGTCACTAGAATCAAAACAAATATAGATAACAAAAACATTGCTCTAGGTATATTTATAGATCTGAAGAAAGCATTCGATACGGTTAGCCACAAATTACTGATCAAGAAATTGGAATGCATAGGTGTAACTGGAACTGCCCTAAAGATGTTTGAGTCATACCTATCAAACAGACTACAAGTAGATAGAATCAATAGTTAAAATCAATAATGCTCAGAGCAAGTCTATGCCTATAACCTGCGGAGTCCCACGAGGTTCTATATTATTCCCATTGCTATTCTTGATTTACATTGAACACTACTTTTAATAGCTTTTGTTTTTCAATTTACCTAGCCATCCTTCTGAGGCTATCAGAATCACTCTTATTCAAAATCACCTTTTCATCCACCAATTATTTTATTTCATTAAGTAAGTACCTACCTACTTATTCATTATAATATTATTTATTATACCGTGCATGTTATATTTTACTGCACAAGGGCGGGTACTAGACCTCACGACACAGGTATTCCTAGTGTGAGGCCTAGGGCTCATAATTATAATTTGTAACTCTAGTAAGCAGCTTCCTATCCCTCGACTTATAATCCATTGTTAGGTACTAGCTCCTAATTAGTCCAAACAACCCATACTATGCAAGTAATACCTAAGTACTCTCACAAATCACCATGGTTTCAACATGACACCATGTCCTAGATATGCATCTATAATAATTATAGATTTTAGTTAGTACCTAATTTACTTGATGTGTATGTTTAAGCTGCTCAATAAATAAATTTCATTTCATTTCATTTCATTAATAACATAAATAAAATAGGCCTATCTGGTCAGATAACCCTGTGCGCGAATGATACTTGTCTGTTTTACTTTGGACCCTCAATACAAGATGTAAGTTACATCATGTAACTGCGTTAGCTCAAAAGATCTCAATACGTTGTTTGACTGGTTTCAACACAATCTCTTGTCAATTAACACTACTAAGACATGCTATATCATATTCACATCAAAAATAAAATAAGCCCACCATATATTCACCTGACTATCGATAATGTAGCCCAAGAAAAACACACTGAAGTATAACTTGGTTTACGTATGGACAGCGATTTGACATGGAACACACAAATCGAACACATCACATCCAAACTTTCATCACTTGCTGGATCACCGCGAAACATTGTCTGATGTGTTCCATGGCAAATACGCTACATGATTTATAACTCACTTGTCAACTCACATCTACTCTATCTAGTGGAAATTCGGGGTAGCGCCACTAAAACCACACTGAGTAACCAAGCTCCAAATTATCCAAAACAAAATTATTAAAATACTATTTAATTACCCTAATTAACTTCGTCAAAAACAATTTACCAAGAAACTAAACTGATGAACATCAAACAATTATATAATTACAGTACTGTATTCTTGTTAGAAAAAATCCTCCACAAATCAATCCATACTAACTGGAACAACTCGAGCAGCGACTGAATGAGGTCGCCAACCAAATAGCACGGTGGTTTAAGTGGAATGGACTTTTGCTCAAACTAAACAAACGCATTTCATTCACTTCTCTATCTCGGGTAGGCACACAAAACTCTAAATGTATGCATAGACAAGACTCCTGTGGATCAAGTAAAATCCATCACTCTGCTAGGGTTTGTGATCGACCGTGGCTTAGGGGCAGTCACATAGAAAAGTTGTGTGCTAGGCTAGGCAGCGCAATAAATTAAAATCGTGGCTCATCGAGCAAGCGTTCTATCGTGTTGAGAATTTTGTCTGTAAAATCCAGTGACCATAAAATTATTTAAAACAACATGACTGTTATTTTTTTATTAGACTTGTACCTAATAATATGACTCGTAAACCGGAATTTACCAATAAATTGATTATTCTGATTAGCCTTTACTAAAATCAAGCAGTTAGCAATGCGAACACGATCCACGTGCCGCAAAGGAAGTTTTCTCGTCCTACCCAAGACTCGCACTAACTACGGCAAAACTGCTATTGTCTCTGATGGCGCTCAGCTGTACAACAAACTACCCGCTGAAATAAAAAGTGTTGGCTCATTTGATGTTTTTAAAACAAAAACTCGCTGACTTTATCCTGTCGGATAACTAGGTTTACTTTTAAAGCATTAAAAGATGCATCAAATGAGCCAAAACCTCAAATAGATCAGATACCCATACTTTGTAACTTCTTTTGTTTTTTTTTTTTTTGTGTATACAAATCTACATACTATAGATAGAAAGCACCCACGAAACAAATATCTGCAGAACATACAAACATTTGTCCCGTAGCGGGAATCGAACCCGCAACCTCCGCGTCTCAGCCGGGCGTTCGCCCACTGCGCCACAGAGGTCGTCGAAAATAAAAAACTACGTGACCTTGTCGTGAGTGCTGCGCGACGCTGCTCCCTCGTTGGCAGTCGTCTCGACGTCGCGCCAAGGGTGCTCGTTGCTTCGATGTCCCCGATACGGCTCGCTGGCTGGGTGGACCGGAACGTGGCTGAGTGCGCGCCCATCGCTTCGTAAGCGTGCTGGACTGTGGCTCTGCTCTCGAACGCTGCGACGACTTGGCTCGCGGTGGCGAGCGTGTTGACTTCGACTTCGACGACGCCGCCGCCACGATGCCATCAGGCGTCCTTAATCGACGTGAACGTGACGATCATTCACGATTAAGGAGCATCTCGAAAACAGATAAAAAAAAAAAACAGAGTTAAAACGCTTCATGTCGATTATCTCGAAAACGGTGCGTCGTAGCTCAAAAATAATGATATTTCACTTCCCCGTAGACCCCATACTAGTACCCCTTCATATGAATTGACATTCATATCATAGGAAAACAGATTTTTAGTAATTAAAGGAAATAAATATTCAATGAGGGTACCTTGATTTCTAGTAAAAGAAAACCATTATACTTAATCAGTTTAAATCATTGTGATCACTTATTATTTTGTAAATTAGGCCATTGGATTCGTTAAACTCTATATTTATCTGGATTATTATTGCAATATTTGTACTTTTTGAACAAGAAAATATGATAAAGGCCTACAAGCACGTGGTCTTGTCACTTCTGACTTATAGAGAAACAACACTTTAAAATGTTACAATAATCTTTTATTTGCACGTTTCTACATTTTCATTGCCATTGTTACAATCTATCTATAACTATAATCTGTCTATCTATCCATGCCTATAAATCTAACCATCTAATCTAACATCTATCTATCTAACAATGTCTATAAATCTAAGTACCTATATTTTGTTACAGTCCAAGTAGGTATGCACTTACCCTAGTTAAGTGAAGCTTCCAGCTCGGCAGTCAGACAACGAATGATCCCGGCACGACTGCCCCCACTACTTTTATAACCCGCTTTTTCGTAAACAACAAGATGGCGGCGGTGTCGTGCCGTGACGGCATTCGTTTAGTGACTTTGAGAAATATACAGAATATAAAACAACTAAATATCTTCTATTAATACAGTGTAAAATAGTAAGCAAGATTAATAACGCCATTATTCATATTTTCACAAACATAAACAATTAAACATACTATAAGCTATATTTTGAATCACTTCCGGTCAATCCGGACTAAATATTTTACAAACAGTATCTAAATTACTACATTAAATTTATGAAACCTTACATATGTTACAAACTTCTGGAAAAGAAATGCATCTGCAAAACATGCACATTTTTTTACCAAAATCACTAAGGATACTGGCACACCTTCGAAGTAAAAGTTGAAGTCCAGGGTCCATTCAGTCAACACACTTCTATTTTATATTTTTAGATGTAAGAAATTAAAATAATATATCTTTTTCGCATCATTACGCTTAAGTAAAGTCAATACTTTACAAAACATGGCGCCTCGCCATAAAAATTATAAGTTGTAAAGAAAACAAGTCGGAAGGTTGTATTTATTGAGCACGGTCATTAGTTCAGTGCCGACTGCCGAGTAGTGCAGAGTCAGCGGTCGATGCCTACAAATGGACTGTTTGCAATGTTTAAGCTGAGTGAGAGGGAAGTAAATATCAATCATTTTATATATAACTTATATTCGTTAGAATGTTTTGGCTGGACACGCTCAACCAACATCAACCATTCTGGGTTAATGGGCTTACCAAGCTAATCCAGTCAAAAGTCAGTCGTAGAAGATACTGGCCATTCAGTATCTTCAACGTGACTGTTGGCAAGCCCGTCGCCGCCATCAACAAATTCTATCAAACTAGTCTATATAGAACTAAGTCGTAAACCCACACTATTTCCAGCTGATCTCGAGTTAACATTCCGTAATTAATTATCTAAAACCAGCACTTAATCTTAAGATTCCCTTTAATTACTTTCCTGAACAATTCGAAAACTTCAAGATGGCGTGAACGATTTGCTTCTTAATGTAAAACAACTTTCCTTTTTTTAGAAACTTCTAACAATGTTATTGAATTCGAGAAAAATAAATGGTTTGAATAATTACGAAATACAGAGTTTTAGGTCAGTACTGGTAGGTTACTGTAGATAACATCGGACCAGAAAGGGCTGCTCTATCATAATCCCATCAGTGACCTTTACGGTGAAGTTAAAAAGAACATCAGGCACACATCCAATGCCTAAGCACAGTATTCATTAGTCCAACAGATTTTCTCATATTCATAATCCTTGTTAGAGGTTTGTCAGGAGCAAGTCTTTCCTCAAGAGTCATATTTTTACATATTTTAAAAATATATTTATAAATATTAACGGGACTTAATCGCGTATTAAAATCATATTATTTACCTCGACGTTTCGGTGGCGTTACAGTCACCGTGGTCACGAGTAGACTGAAGGCCGGCACCCGCTCGCATCTTCAACTGACGAGGTTTTTGTCTACCCTCAATCAGTCAACACAAAACTACTACTAGGGTTGCGACACACCACACTCACAATGTCCGGCGAAATGTTAGACGACTTTTTTCGATGCGAACACATTCTTATGACTGGATCCCACGTTGATGACAATTTGTAACCACTGTCCCGGTTAAAATTCTTGTGCTTCTTAATTTCAACCGCTTCACGCACAATTCGGCTATAATAGTGGCGATCATTGGACAGGATTATTCGCTTGTTGTTTTAGGAAATTGTGTTGTTGTGTTGTTTGATCTATCTATACTATATATTTCATACTTACACTCACATACCCACTGTACGTAGTGTACGTTACGTACTGTTTATACACGACCTAACCAGCTCTTGCTTTATGTTTTTAAAAAAACACAAACGCATAAATATCAAAGGTAAAACCAGAAAACAAAATATTCTTCATTTCTAACTGAGAGAGCATACTAAGTAGAAATATTAAAAATATATTTTCTCCGTACATTTTCTTGGCGCCCAACGCGGGGCATTGCTCATAGTCACTTTACCTCGGCTGCGAGAATGATTGTGTACTTAGCTGTGTAATTTATATGTACACAGTCTCCTGAAAGCTGTGCTGAGTACCTACTGATACAAACAACATGAGCACAACTCTTTATTTAAAGAGAAAATGAAGTGTGAAGTGAAAACTTTGCACTACTTTACCAACTTTGTACGTGCACACAAACTTTTTAGAACAACTGCATTTATAAAACTTTAGATAACCAGACTTGTACTAACTTCCTACATTAGTTATGTTAGAATAATGCTATTACAGTAAAAAATCAAGTATTCTAAGACTCGACTGATACCTAACAATACGAATTCAGGTTAAACCTTCATTTCCATTACCTAACAAGCAATATCACCTAGCTTTAAGACTACATTATTAAGTGCTCTTTGAGGTCCTACAGAAATATCCACATTTTTATTTCTTTCATTTTCAGTAAGAAATAAAACAAGACTATATGAGGCACAAAGTCTTGTTTGTTCACCTGTGGTCTAATTTATTGATTAAGAGAGTTTTTCCTTCAAATGTTTGTTTGAAACATCAAAGCATAATACAACAAAAACACATTAAATAATTAAATTGATTTGATTACTTTGTTTGGCGCCCAACGTGGGGCCCGCGCTCGTGTCATGCTGCGCACGTGTTCCCGTTTGCTTTTCTTATTAAAACCGGACTAAAGCTTTGTCAATATTAATATTAATAACATAAAACAATGTTTTGATAAAATACACACGAGTTCATGTTGTATTTGGAAACAAATGTTAGACATTTCTGATCAACTTGTAAACAAATATTGAAGCTCAATTAGAAAGTTTTATTTTGATCGCGCGTTTTGTATTGCATAGCCATTTTGTATGGATCGTTGTATGGAAGGTTAAGTGAGCGATCACAATTTGGATAGGCGACTACAAATAGCATTTACAGCTGAGCGCTTCCGTTCTTCGGAGGGCACGTTAAAATGACGGAAACCTTTACTCAAAAGACACACGCATACAAATATACACATACATACTTAGAGTCGCAATTGTGATTAGGTATGACTAAGGCTCGTATTCAGAGTCTGCACTCAAGCTTGAGCCTTCCCTCAACTATCGAAATTTTACAGTTCTTTGTCAAAAAATCAATATTTCTCATAGAAACCTCTTTCACACGACTCACGTTTGAGTTTGAACTCTACGAGCTTAGGCCTGTCAAATGACGATGCGGTAGATTTGCCAATTGGAAACCCGTTCCTGACGCGCTAGAAGACGATCAGCACCACTGGATACCTAGATATAGACATGAGCTTAATCCGCGGTCTTCTAAGAAACTACAGCCGACAGAATCTGGTTATACTTTAGTCAAAAAACTAGGCTAACTTCATTATGAAATCAGGTTCTACAGTGGGTGGCCTTTTCGCAGTCGAAGGCAAAATCTAGATCATTAATTGCACTGTTAGTTTAGGTGAATTAAATTATAAAGCACCATTAAAAAATACATAGGCTACTTTTTATTCAAATAGATACCAGCCGCGGACGGGTAAACTAGCATTCAATATATGATTTTAGAGTTTTAATAAGAGCTTTTGGAAATCATTGAGGCTCGTTAAAAATATAAGAACAAGCAGAAACAAGTAGTTAAACAAGACGTCTCGTTCATATTATCATCCTTTTATGACGGTCAACAAACTCAGAAACAGCGCCTGTAGCGCGGAACCGTTCATTTGCGGCGCGAGACCGAATATGCAATACAAATATTGAATATCCATGTTTGAGGTTATGTACACTTCGTTTTGCGACTGTACAGAACGGTACACTGCAGTATAAAATTCATTTTCAACCGCTCAAACAACCCAGTGGGATAACTGGGTTAAAACCCACCTTTGGATTTTAACCCGGGTGATTACCCATCTCTGCACTGTACGTACTGCTCTGCTAAAAATACGATACGCTTCAAGAATCCTTATATTAAAATTGCTAGAAATCTTAAACTCTCCATTCAATACACATGCTATAATGGAATAGTTTGATGCAAGGCCATTATGAGAGGCCGGCACGTGCGCCGTAACGAGAGTCGAACCCGCGACCCTGCAGAAGCTGAGGGGTCACGGACGTGGGGATCATTTAGGGGTCACTTTTTGGTAACAAGTGGAAATATTTAACTGGCATCAATTTCGTAACAAGAAAGCAACTTTTTTCAGTTTTGTAAGTGCATTTCTTTTAGATCTTTCACTACGTCAAGTCAACTGTCGCCGCATCAAGCCCGCTGCAAGCTTGACGGTAAAATTGATCGTTTGTGACTGGCATAGGGGACTACGGGATTGGCTCCGATTATTAACATAAAAAAGGGCAGACTGCACGTGTAATTGCATTTCGGAATGACATCACATAATAGCACGGCACGCTGCACTGTGCCACTGTGTTATTGGGGTAGTGCAGCGCAAATAATGCAGAAAGACAAATATAGTTTTCTTTCATTCGTTGTTAATAACACAATGTTTTTATTTTATTTATACCTACTTAAATTCTGAAATAAAAAAAATGTTTGCACTCTCCAGGTGCAATTTCTGTTCATAGCTCCGAAGATCTTATCCAAATCCATAGGTACTATTAATATTAAAAATAAATAAATGGAAAAATAAGTACGTGTGTGTCTGTTTGTCCGTCTTCCACGGCAAAACGAAACTACGAATTAACGTGATTTTTTAAATGTTGATAGTTGAAGAAATGCATATACTTTTTATCCCGATATTTCCGCGGCAACGGGACTTACGCGGGTGTAACAGCAAGGAGCAGCGTGTGTTATAACTTTTGAAGTGTCCTACAACATTGGTCTCAAGTTAATTTACTGCGGTACTTCAAACTGTGGTGTGTTCAAACAAGTAGACAATGCGAGTGCACCCCTTGCATCGCCGATGGGGTGGCACTTGATCAATACTTATAATGTTGGGGTAGGTCCCACGACATCTTGACAGTTTTGACAACATCAAGCATATCTTGCCACATTTGACTTTTCTATGAACTTTTTGACACTTCTTAGGATTCCTATCCTACCATTTTATTAACCGACTCCAAAAAAGAAAGGGGTTATCTGTTTCACTATATGATATTTATAGTTGTGGAGTGCAAAAGTATTTTTTAAAAAAATGCAGGTTTTAAGTTCCACTGTTATGTACTCCTATGTTTATCGAGAGGACCGATTTTTTAGGTTACTCGCCCGCTGCTTCGCTCGTGCGCTATTCCAGATCATGAACTAATGTATATTCTAAATTTCAACTAAGTCTGTTTAGTAGTTTAGAATAGAATATAATATTATGATTTTTCATAAAATTCTCATCATCAATCATTCATTTTGGGTGAAAGAGGAACAACCATACATCCATTGTAACTTTGTAAATATTAGTACTTAGTAGAAAAGAACGATTTTGCGCCCCAAATATAGAAATCCCCACATTTCCAACGTAGAAAGCGAAAAAGGGTTTTCCGCGTAAATCATTTGGCTGTAATTTCTCCATTTTCCTTCAAATATCAGTAAATTGAGCAAGTTTCGAGCGAGGCGTGCTAAGCGACTTCCGCCTTTCGTAATGAGGATTTATAGTCGAATTTGCGTCATCGGGTATTGTAGACACGTGCGTTCTGCAAAGTTCCGTTGGCGTTATTATGTTTTTGGAAATTGCGACTTTTCTCAATAAAAAGTTATTACTTTTTAACTTTTAACATAATCGATGTCAAAGTTGAGTAGTTTGAAAGAAGTAATAGAGCTGCAATTCTTAGACTCATGGCTTAACAATTCAAGCTAATTGATGTCAGCTTAACTCATGGGTTAGTCGGAGACACGTCCGAATACATTGGTGGTAAGCAAGCCATCTAATAAAAAATAAAATACTAGCTCAAATTTTTGTACTAGTTTTTAGGACACCAAAAGGCCTCTGTCGTGGCTTGACGACTTTTAAAAGCCGGGACCGACAATTTAACGTGCCTTCGGAAGGCACGGAATCGCTCAGTTGTTAAAGGGTGACGGAGCGTCACTGATGATGGGTTGCGGTCTCCCATCATCAGTGACCTCTCAGAACTCTGGTGACGGAGTTTTAGGCTGCCTAAAGGCCACCATCATGGCTTAACGACTACAACTATTTGATTATACATTGAAATATCGCGTAACATTTCCGTCAGCCATCTTTCATCTTTGATTATCCTAACCCAACAACTGCTATGGACATAATAGGTGAACATGTGGAGTGTTGACCGCGACGTCGGCCAATTTCCCTCGACGACCGCACTTCCGGTCAGAGAGTGGCGCTTCCGACGCTTCCGGCCACAGACTTAGAGTACACTGCTAGAAAGGCTGTTGCGTTGGAACAGGCAATAGAGTCACATAGCTTTTAAGACTGTACAATTTTGAGTGATCCTTGAGGTCCTACGAAATAAACATATTTTTCTTTCTCTCTTTCTTTCTTTCAGGCAATAGAGTCACTCAGCTTATAACACTGTACCTATATTCGTTGACACATTCGTTGACGCACTCGCTAACGCTCGCGCGATAAATCATCTCATGCATCGAAAATTTGCCTTTATTCCCTTGTATAGCAATCTATTATTCTTTAGATAGAATAGCTCGCTGTTAAAAGTGTAAATAATAATTATAAAGTCAGTTTCATTGTGTTTTATAAATATAAGTGTAGGCTTTCCCGACGCTGTATAAATCCTCTAGTAAAGATACAAAGGCCTGAGTTTTTTTATAAAAATGGCGTGTCCAGCATTCTATAGTTGGTTGTTGCGAGGTCACGCCGCGGTGTAAGTGGTCGGCTAACTCTTGTCACGACCGAAATGACATGAGAGGGAGGAAAGTTTAGCTAAGTGTACCACTTTGATTGTGAAATTAAAACATCTACGAGTTTACTAATATTATAGAGGTCATGTTTGTTTGTTTGTAGGTTTGTTTGTTGACGGAGGTAATCTCCGAAATCACGCAGTCGATTTCTAAAAATATTACACCCATGTGTAGAATGGACTGTCGGGATAGTTATAGGCTACATTTTATCCCGGTAGATTCATTAGTCTACCCGTGCAAAAACAGGAACGCGCTGCTAGTCATCTAGTAAAGATGTTCTTTAAGATCTAAGTATATATTTGAGCAGACAGTAGCATATTGGCCGGAGAAGGAAGGCCCTGGTCAAACTCGGGCCACTCGGCCCTTCCGCCTGACCCACATCCATCGTTTACCGGAGATAGCACATTACGAGTGGACTCACACTCAATCAGTCACCAGCACGTATTGTCGAACTTGTATCAAATTGTTGCCAATCAAAAACAACAGAAATCCGCGAAAACAACTGTGAAAAATATGATGGTATAAGTATGTAGCGTAAAATATGACCTTTGTGACTTTGTTGACGTTGTCTGACGATGCTAGAAAGCTAACTGGTTTTCTCACGGTGTTTTCCTTCACCTTTTAAAGCTCACGTTCAAGCGCATTTACAATTTTTGACACGAAAAGTTCATTGATGCGCAGATTCGATTCCACGACCTTTTCGAAAGTCGAGGTACTAATCTACTTGGCCAACGCGGCTTTTCTGTGGCAGTTTAGTTTCTATAATTAACTGTCTTCTATTCTAATGAATAAACGTAAAGACGCAAGAAGCAGGTAGCAAGAGCTAGTGATGAATATTTCTAATTTCCCGCCATCGATCCCGCCAGCTGTGTCTCTCGCTTCACTATATTAAAAGCGTAGACTTATTTAATTTGTCCGCCATTTGTCACACCCGTGCCCTGGCTGGAAAGTACAGCCATCGAGGTGGTGGGCTTGCCACCCGTCATGATACTAGAGAAAATCAATAATATAAATTCAATAGTAAGCCTGTATCATTTTAGCAGGGTTTCCATTGCCTGGACACGGATAAAACAAACTATAATTCAGTTTTTGAAATCTTATCCATGTTTTTTGGCAATTCAAAAATAAAAAGCAATGCTCGGTCATCCAAGTCATATTTTCAAATACACCAGCCACCCCTTATTTGCCACTTGTGTCCAGTAATTTTTTTTTAAATTCAAAAGAAGCTTACGTTTAGAGACTTGGCCACAGTCTACCCCTCACTCCTCACACTCCTAGACTACTAATAAAGGTCTACTCATTTATCCCTTTCTTAACGAAGTTACAAAAATCTGTTACAAGTTAGAACAAGTTAGGGGGCTGGCGATTCACTTAGCAGCCGAGTGGATATTAATAGGGTTTGTTTTATTAATAAGGGCAGATTACGTGGGAGGCAGTTGACCTTTCTATTGTAAGGCCTTCAGTCTGTTTTAGGTTTTATCACAGAGTAAATCATAAAAAACTCAGGCTTTTACATTTTATAAATGATTGATACAGGGTCAAGAGACAAATTGGTCTCAAGGATCACATAAAAATGTACAGTCTTATAAGCTAGGTGACTTGTAGGCACTGACTTGTAGACAACTGATTTAGCAAGCATCAAACTTGTCTGAGCTAGCTTCGAAGTATTAAATCTGCACGTGAATAATATACGTGACCTGGTTGAGAAGCCAGGGTCTCGCCAGCATCCATATTGTAGCGCGTCCGAGGTCGTGTGGCATACTTTGTGATCGGGGGTTTTGGCTCACTGAGAGTTGTGCAGGTTCAAAACTTTAAAAATCGGTTCGACAGTTTTTAGAATCGCTGAACATAAAAATACAGTGATACACAGATCTTTTTTTTTGAAGTGGGTCAAAATGAGATAGGAACTTAAACTAAGTATTACATCTTTCTTATTTCATTGTAATAGGTGACAAGTCGTGACCACATTGTCGCTTGACACAAATCAACTCGTCGCCGGCTGATTGATTGCACTCATCCATCGAGTCGGCTTGTGTAACTTGAACTGTTGAACTAACGTATCGAACTTGGCAAGTCAGTTGCCAGTTGAATAACTATTGTCATACACTGACTTGTGCTTTCGAAACTGTGTTGTGAATTGAGTTTCTGTAGTGCTCCTACGGTTTTCGTGTGAGCAATCATTCGCACGGTGTCAATTACTACTCGTATTTGTGTAGGCACCTACCTGAGTAATCAGTATGAGTATCTACTAGTAGTAACATAATTATGTTTACATAATAATGACGCCTTTCATATTTAGTACTTTTGACCTAGACAGACTGTGACCTAAAATGTGTCTAATGTGCCCAAATCAGCCTAACATGCCGTTCTCTCATCCATCACACACATCAAACTGTTTCACTTATTTTATTTCTTAGTACAAATTTATGGAAACGTTTTTTTTTAAACTCTTATTTTTTACTCTTATTTAAGCAATTCTGTATCAATTTAGTAGATGGAGTTTGCCTCGAGAAACCTTTGATCTTCAACAATCCACTACCTCACTAAAATAAGCCGCAAAGATAATAAACCCGTCAAATATCTTGCAATAAAACAAAGCGCGCCACTCCTCTCGCTCCATATAGCCGGCCGCCATTTTTCAATCAGAGCGCGGGAAACTTTGACAGTTCCGTTCCTTTTTCAATCGCTCTTTCATTGTGGCCAGTGACTTTGTGACATACATCCTTTGTCGAGGTTTTATTCCAGGATTTTTAAGCCAGGTGAGGTTTTAATCTGAGATGAGACTGATTTCTTTGCAAGTTTTTATGTTCATTTTTATGGAATAGTGTTTTCTGTTTGCGTCAGTTTCGATGTTAAATTGACGATGAGATTATTAGGGGGAATACTTTCTTGCTCTAACGAGTGTATGAATTATTATGAAACTTACATCATAATTTATCAATCTATTGTGGAGTCGGAATCACATGTTTTTTTCTTAGGGGCTGTCTCCACGAGCGAGATAATCGCGGCTTATATCAGCTATCTATCTATCTATGAATTTCAATTTTCCAAAGTAAACTTATCCCGACCAATACACTCTAACACTCGCGTCGCCAAACTTATAACTAGGCCGCATCTATTATTCCATTGTCCTAGGCACACATACTTCACTCGACATTCAACCTTAGCCTTTAATATTTAAAGCGTATTCTCCAGTGAATCACATTAAATGAGGCGTGGCCGGAGTGACGGCGAACTTCGTTCGTTCGTTCGTGTGAGCGAGTGGCGAACTGAAAATAATTAATTTTCATGACCTTGGGTTTAGAACTCCCCAGGTTGTCTAGACTCTAGACGAAAGCATTAGGTAAGTAGCCGCGGTATTACTTATGCTAAAATTTAATCTGCATTATGTGAAAATGTTTAGGTAAGTTTTTAACGGCGAGAAATATTACTAGATTTTTGAATAAAATGAAAAATATGAAATATGATCAGGACTGTACTTATCTCAAGAAGACATTTCTTTCGACGTAGAAAAAAACTACAAAATCGATTGCGATGAAACGATATTCCCGCGACTTAGGAGGGTGAAACCGCGGGGCACAGCTAGTAAGATTATAAAGTGCTTTCACAATAACCCAGCTGCCAGCGAACAGTGTGACCGCACCTCGTGGTCTAGGAAGCAATTACCTCAACATTAGAACAGTCTCTCGATTCAAATGTACTAAATGTATGCTTTCAGACGAGCGGCGATAGGATTGCCATCCGTCATTAACACGTGCCAAACTTTATTGGCTAAGTGAGAATTTGGCTTTTTAACCGAATTAAAAAAAGATGTTTTTGTCTTTTTCACTGGATGTACCTACCGAAAAAATTAACCGATTTAAAATAAGTACTTTTTAAAGTCATAACTCAAAAGTACTCAACTCAACTGTTTAGTAAAAATATTACTTAGCTCCTACCATTAACTTATAATAATACGTTGAAAGCTAAATGAGTACCAAGAAAAAACCTTAGATCAGATTTTATTAGTTTAAAATGTATCCTAGCAGGTTTTTCAATTCAATCGAATACTTCCCACATAAATCCAACCGCACGCGTCAAATCGAAGTGCCACTACCTGTAACAAAAAAGAGAAATAAGAACACAATACATGACATAAATAAGTAACTACCCGCAAAGCTGAGGTGTTGGCGCGCCGCCAGCCATTCGCGCGCCAGACGCCGCGCGGAGCGGTCGTCCCCTTTCCGAAATATGTCGGAAAATTGCGAGTAATCTCTCCTGATGGCGTGATTAAACTAATGAGTCTGGTAGGGTTAGTCTTTATTCCAGATGGGTGAATTCTAGCCCTATTTACATTCTGACGTAATGAGGTCTTAGCTGGCTGCATAGGATGGTAGATTCTAAGCGATTTAGGTACATTTATGTTTATTTATTAACTTTTTGTTATTTAAAATACTTTTTAAACTATCGCGACTTTAAAATATTAACTATTACATTAAGTAATAGTTGCAAGTTTTGTGATATAAAATACGAAATTATCTTTAGAAAACAATCGTGATCATATTTATTTTTTCATAATCCTCTACATGGTCCTCGTTTCCCAGAAAACCAATATTTAGTAAATTCAGCGGACACAAGCGCTTTCCGTATCTGTAGCATTTTATTTCGCAAAGTTATAAGAAAATACGGATTTAAATAGAAATGCTCGTAGAGATGCGCTTATGCAGCGCTGTACTGGAATTTTGTAGATTTCATTTTGTTTGTTATTCATAGTGAACCAATGCAAAGATAATACTTATATTTATACGGGTATAAAATATTTGAGGAAAAGGATTTTGCAAAGTTTAAAGACGCGACTGATTTTTGTTATTTGAAATAAATAAATCAAGCGTCACCCAAGCTAAGCAATTGAATGCTTGTTATGTTATGTGTGATGTATGATAATTAGATAACAGATTATGCTGGCATAAGACAGTTTAAAGCGATTCAGTTGAGGTCCTATAATGAACTGCTTTTGACGTAAGCTAAGGCGCTGACTTAAAATTATAACAGTTAGAACTTAAACTGAATTGTTTAATAATATGTACATGGTAAGCCTCTTATGAAATCTAAGGGTGTTATGCATAAAAACTTGACAATTTAATATAGGTTTTAAGTACGTTTTAGAACGTTTTTTCCTTGTCACTCATATGTCAACTGACAGCAACAGATTTAATATGCGTTTTAGCTAATACAGGTTTTAGGTCGAATATGCATAATGGGGAAAGACTTTAAAATAAGATTTTCGCTCTATGTTCAAATAATGTAAAATGTATACAAAAATACCTCAAAGGATACAGTCAGACAGATGAGTGACGGGTGTCGGATTACGTTGCATTAGTGAAGGGAACGCTTACAAGGGAATCAATGCTACCAACCTTTCAACTTTTACCCGACTTCGGATGTATTGATATAACTGATGAAATACGTTTTACATTTACTGGTATATAAACTCAGGTTTTTGCATCTATACCAGATGATATTTTTTTCTGATGACGACCTCTGTGGCGCAGTGGGCGAAAGCGCGCCTGCGACGCAGGGGTTGCGGGTTCGATTCCCGCTGGGGACCGGATGTTTTCATGATCTGCAATATTTGTGTTGAGTCAAGGTGTTTCATGTATAATATATTTGTATTTACAAAAAAAATGTATCTTTGTCTGTTATCTGGTTACCATAACACAAGCATTAAGTTGCTTAGCTTGGAACTAGATGACGCTGTGTGGAATGTCCAAGGATATTTATTTAATTAATAATTAGAACTAAATTATTACATCACTAACTACTTTTGAACCTACAAAATATTTTTAAATTTTATGTGTAATGTTTCAAGAGGGTTGGTGGGACCTAGGAAAAGACCGAGAGAGATGGAAACAATTGGGGGAGACCTTTGCCCAGCAGTGGGAAAAAAAGAAATGTGTAATGTTTGTTGGTGTCAGACATTAGGGCTCGATGATGTGTTAGCAAAGGCTCCACTTGCAAGAAGTATGAGGCGCGTGTCGTGGGCGGACCGGAGTGCGGCAGTGAAAGGTCTACATTTGCATACGGACGTACCCTCGTACCTACTGCAGTTTGTCCTCCACTTTTGACTGTTTAGGGTTCGAACCGAAAATTTAAAAACCCTTTTGAACCGACTTTAAAAAAGGAGGTTATCTTTCACTATATTTTTGTGGATTACTCCGTCAAAAGTGGATGGTCAATGGAAATTATCTTTATGGTTGAAAAAGTGAACCCGAGGTAAACCCATAAAAACATTTTGAGGATCTGATGAGGATCTTAGCAAATATGAACAGATACGCACCTCGAAGGTACTCGCTTTACAAAATTGAAATCGGTTTAATAAAAAAAAATATTTTGCCTTTTGTGTCTTACAAGCTAGGTGATTCTATTGCCTATGATACAAATATTTGACTTGCCGCGGGAACAAACCTGTGTATTAAACTGGCCTTCGCCCCACTACTCTATAGGTGTCACTACAAGGGCCTACTTATTGAAAACCCTTGAAGGCACTGAACATTTAGCGAACATCTCTCAATTATATAAAGGTATAGATACTTGAACACTGAAGTACTATTAGAGATAATTAATTTCATCTGATAATGGTACAAAAAATCCTGATTGATTGAAATCTGATAACTTAATCAGTGAGCCACTTAAGTTCAACTTATTCCGGATTAAACGAATCCATACAGTCTCTATAATAATTCATATTCTTGGACATGTTACATGCGTCATCTAGTCCCAAGCTAAGCAACTTAATGCTTGTGTTATGGTAACCAAATGACTGATGACTTAGTTAGATTTTTTATTTATAAAACATACATAGAGAAGAGGCCTTTACCCAGCAGTGGGTGTTACCGGCTGGGTAGAATAGAATAGAAAACATACATATTATAGAGAACACCCAGACACGAAACAACTATCTGCAGAACATACATTTTTTAAACTATCGCGACTTGGAAACATATTTATAAATACTATCGGGACTTAAGAGTCTACTAGGTAAATTAACATTATTTCAATACGCGTTTAAGCCCCGATAGTATTTCTAAATATACAAACATTAGTCCCGTAGCGGGGATCGAGCCCGCAACCTCCGCGTCTCAGCCGACCCTTCGCCCACTGCGCCACAGAGGTCGTCTATCTACCGCTGGATCAGACAGGCTGAGGCTTCAGGCTCGTGCCAAAATCAATGGGTCCTCGATACATGTCGGCCAAACCTCGCGGTTCACGGATAACTTGCCAATTCTATACACCTATAGCTGCGCCCCGCGGTTTCACCCGCGTAAGTCCCGTTCCCGCGGGAATATTATAGCGTAATGGATTCTTCGTTTCGTAAAATACGAGTATATTGCTGATTAACTCCAGTTTTAAACGGTAAAGGAAAACATCAAAAAACCGCGGCTTCAGACACGTATTGACCGTTGTTTTTTTATTTTTTTAAATTGTCTACAATTATGATTAAATCGGTTAAAATACATAATTAGAAAATCATAACATATAAAAACTTTTTTGAAGTTGTTCAAAAATACCTAAAAAGTTAGAAAGCTAAAGTTTACACACGGCGATTTTGACGTCGAGCTTGTATTGTTAGTTTTGTTATAATTGGCTTTCTGAATCCATTATTTGTAATTACCAATTAATCTGTTGGGTCTAGCTAGATATATAAATATCCCTCTCCCTGTGTCCCTGTCATCCACAGTATCATGGCCCGGGTTTCCCCGGGGCGTTGTAAATCACGTCCAGATTAGCGCATGAATAACGCGTCTCGATACCAACGAGCGATTTATCCATCGATACTGTTTGAAAATAGCTTTCTAGTGTCGATGGGCTTGCAACCTGTCACGTATGGTAAGCTAACTTCTGCAAAATATGAGCATGTACCAAATATGTTTTTGGACATACCTCTGACTAACCCATTTGATATTCTCCGAAACTATTCGACCGATTTTAAAAGTCTTTCATTAATGCGTAGAATGGACTGTGGGGATGGTTATAGGCTATATTTTATCCCGGTAGCTCAAGTTATTGCATCAAATTATAGGGAAAATTAGACTATGGTTTTGAAAAACCAGATTTTTGTGTAGTTTATTGTTATAAAAAGAAATATGATAATATTGTTATAAAAAGAAAATATGCAATACCCTAGAATGAAGGAAGATGATTGCTCTGAGCCCTAGAAGGTGCTACCAGCATCTTGACAGCTGACATGACAGCTGCTCCGGCATCCATTACGTCATTCATCATTCAGGGTTTGACAGGTTAGAAAAGAGAAAAAAGTGAAGTATTTACTATCTGGACGGCAAAAATATCAACGAGTTCTTCGATTTTGAGTGTGCATTCAAATAATTTAGTAATAACGTGGCCAACATTGGAAACGTTACTTAATAAAAAAATATATAATAAAAAAATGATTAAGCATGATCGAGAGGTCTATAATCTACAAAAAAGCATGTTGTCTTATAAGTACTTATAGTCGCGGATTTCAGAAAACAAAAGCTAGATAACGCGCACAACTCTTACCGCGTCATGTTTGAAAGTCATAGAGAATCGACATCCAGAGCCGTAACTTGGTTGAAGTGCGCTAGTTAGCCTAGTTTTGTTTACCACTTTTAAAACGCCAATGACCCATCTACCTCTTTTCTTTTTTATCATCACTGTTTGTACATATTTTAAAAGTTCCATAGACCATTGACGTAATGACATTATATTTAACAATAAAACTAGCCATATATCAATATTTCGAGTCACAAAGCCATAACTCACATCATGTCCCATAAATGCGCGCGCGCAGCCATCGATCACTGCGCGTGCGCACGTGCCGGCCAGGTGTGCGCCGCATCTGCGCGTGCGCATAGATATTGACGAGTGTTTACTTTGGGTCTACTTATACTTGAATGAATCTTGGGTTGAAAAATACAATAATAAATATTCTTGGACAGTCTACACAGCGTCATCTAGTTCCAAGCTAACTTAATGCTTGTGTTATGGTAACCAGATGACTGATAAAATACTTAGATACTTTATTTTTGTACATGCATTCCTAGAAAAACACCCAGACACGAAAGAAATATCTGCAGAATATGCAAACATTTGTCCCGTAGCGAGGATCGAACCCCCAACCTCCGCGTCTCAGGCGGGCATTCGCTCACTGCACCACAGAGGTACAACTCACGATAGTTTTGAAAGTGAATTATTACAACTTTTAACAATACATATTATTTATTTATATACATATTTATTCATTCTCAGTGAGTCCAACAAGCGTTTACGAGACAAATGATAAATGACGCGACAACGTTAAATATTGTTCTGACACAATAATATTAGAGAGAGTAAATGGGACAGCTGGGAAGGGAAGATTGGTGACCTTTTGGAAAAGGGCCAGGTCAAAAGTATCTTAAACCGGCGAGCGTGTATGAAGAGTGTAATGAGAGTGAGTGAGGCAAAGGTGTGTCAGGATCGTAGAAAGTGGAGGTCCGTGGTCTCTGCTTACCCCTATTGAAGGAAAGAAAGAGGCGTGATTATATGTATGTACTAGCTGCGCCCCGCGGTTTCACCCGCGTAAGTCCCGTTCCCGCGGGAATATCGGAATAAAAAGTAGCCTATGTGTTAATCCAGGGTATCACCTATCTTACATACCAAATTTCAACCAAATCGTTCCAGCCGTTTTTGCGTGAAAGAATAACAAACATTCTCACAAACTTTCACATTTATAATATTAGTAGGATAGTAGGAAGTAGGATATTAGTAGGAAGGATGTTTGTACAATAATATTAACACCTATATATCTCGTGGCTTAAACCGACAAGCAACTTAGTTGCTGATAGAAAAATAAAACGAAACTTGATTTGAAACTAAAACAAAAAAAAATTGCCCGAATGAGTTAAGTACCTACTCAGACTCTCGAGGTCTATTCCATCTTAACAATGTCCCAGGCACTACAGTGTCCCGCTAAGTGTAGGAAAAGATTGCCTCCTGACGCTGTATAAATCATCTATACTATATTTCTTGATTCGAGCTAATAGGAACAAAAATAAACGCACGTGATTGTTTGTCAAAAATAATTTTCTTTCTCGTGATTGGCTAGATTTGACAATTGACAATTGATTTGACTATCTAGCCAATCACGAGATACACAATTATTTATGACAACCAACCACGTGAGTTTATATTTTCTTCCTATTAGCTCGCTTCAAGAAATGAAGTATGGTAAAGATGTAAAGGGCCTGAGTTATCAAGGCGACAAATAACATCTGGACTGAAAACAAATATTTGCAGTTCACACTAAAATTTCCCCCGTGAGGTTCGAACCCGCAACCTCTGCGTCTCATACGGGCTTTCACCCACTGCGCTACAGAGGTAGTTATTATAATGTAACGAAGTTATGCGCTTGTTTTGAGAGAGCTGAGTATTTATGCAGATGTCCCATTGTCCATAGAAACTATGTCGTGAAAACTATCTCTATTGAACACAAGTTAGTTAAACAAAGATACACGTGCTTGTGACTCACTTTATGATGTCGATTCTCGACGACTTTCATAACAGACGCCTTAAGAGTTATCTAGCATTTGTTTTCGGAAATCCTTAGCAATATTCAAAAATACCACGCCGTGTCGTGCCACGTCAAAACATGGTTATTTGGAGAATAAGGCGGCAGCTTAAAGATTTTGAAATTCCATTAATAAACAGTTTTTAAGCTATTGCATAGCTTCTATCGCGTGCCTTGAGCGTGGAGACCGAATCCAGAAATTCCGTAACGAAAAAACCTAACGCTGTCACTTTAGTTCAGCAACTCGCCTCTAGGTGGCATGCAATAGCTTTACCGCGGCAGTCCCCGAGTGACACACGTCTTTTTTATTTGTTTCAGCTATTCTGTAAACTGATTTTGAACGTAGAGCTAAATCCGCAGAGAAGTTGAATTATTTTTTCTTCGACTTACTGTTATTTTTGATTCGCAACAATTTGACACAAGTCAGACAATTCCCCGCGGGTCAAAGACTTTCCTACGAGTTCATAGTTTAAGTCTGTACATATTTTAAAAGAAATTTAAATTTCCCTAAGATTGTTGAATACTTCCACAATATGTTCCCAGCCGTATTAAAAGCTTTTGAACATGAAAACATATTCAACGCTCAAGGCAGATTCCGGGGCTCATTAGCAAGGGGTTCCAGGGGGGTGGGAGGGGGCAGGGGGGGGGGCTCTGTCGACGAGATAAGAGACATGGAAATGTCAGGAGGGTGCAAGAAATTAGATATTTTAACTCATACTTATAGTATAGAGGAAAGATTTTTGTATTTTTGTATGTAACGTATAGGGCCATGATGCGAAATCGGGACATGCAGCTAGTGATAAACCTTGGACATTTTACACTGATCATTTTTGTAGATAAATAATCAATACTATTATAGATAAAAAAACACCCAGACCCGGATCAAACATCCGCAGAACATACAAACATTTGTCCCGTGGTGGGAATTGAACCTGCAACCTCTGCTTCTCAGGCGGGCCTTCGCCCACTGCGCCACAGAGAACACAATAACAAGTAGAAATCAGTGTTATAATATTACGGGAAAGCAAACATTGCAAGAAATTTGTTTACATTTCCCATTAAAATATAAATCCATTGCTATATTTAGGTGTATTTCTGTTTTTACCCACAATTACTTCCCAAAAGCAAAAAGTAATAATAATTTTTGCCGTTTCTACCCACTCACAACCAAAATGATTATTTGGTTTTCCTTACGGAACCCTAAAACAAACAAAATGTGTAAAGCAAAAAAAATATATAGCTCTCTCGCGTCCACAGACATACGAGTATTACCACGATAATGCCTACGCCGTAGTCACGTAGCGCTACGCCGTAGCGTGCTACGAATCACACGTACTAAAAAAAAACATAACCATGTTTGGGTAGGACCGGAGGACTCCAATGAAGAATTTTATTTTTATGCTGATGAGATGATTTATTATGTTTTTACAAAGTCTTTTTCGTATAAATTATGACTAAAATTACGGAGGGAACCGACGTGGTTTCTTCGCGTGCGAGAAGAGAGAGGGAGACACACGATCCGACACGTCTTCATGATTCTCGACGATGACGTTGACATCTGACGTTGACATCTGACACTTGACAGATATAGTTGGCCACCATCAGTAATTCTATTCTGAACATACCGCCGGCCTTGAAATCTTCAGGTTTCAATCTAGACTCAGGTTGTTGTATTCTCCGGTTGTGTATGTAGGTAGTGGGCAGATCTCCGCATATGATCTCCGAATGACTCCACTTGTAGTCCGTATATCAGCCAACCGGGAAACGCCGTCCTTGCCTGTTAGATTCCACTTGATTCTAGTCTGTAGCTCCGCCACGTACTCCTTGGACCAGCGCCGCCAGAACTGTTGTCGCAGTTGTTCGACTCGCTGGTATCGCGTTAGAGTCGTCGTCGTCGCTCTGGCTGTCAGGTCTTCGCATGGAGGAGCCACCATCGGACGTCCGATCAGGAAGTGAGATGGGGTAAGCGGAGACAGGTCAGTAGGGTCTGTGGACATAGGTGATAAAGGACGGGAATTCAGGACAGCCTTGATCTGTACCAATACTGTGCCGAACTCCGCGTAAGTCAACCTAGCAGTACCTACTACTCGCCGCAGGTGATGCTTACATGAGCGTACTCCCCGTTCCATTAAACCACCAATATGAAGGGAATAGGGAGGAGTAAACAATAATTTAATTCCGTCACTAGAGAGGGAATCAATGACATTTTACTGCGAGGTTTATTAAAATATAATGAAAGTTTCTTTTGAACCTACGAAAATTGTGCCATTATCAGATAAAATAATTTAAATAAGGTTTACCTCGTCGAGCAATAAATCGTTTAAAGTTAAAAGATAATCGTTAGCTGAGAGACTAGTCACTAAATGAGTTGCGCATGTGACTAAACAAACAAACAATGCAATATAGCCTTTTAAAAGTTGAACACCTCAATACAAGTTACATTATTCAAAGTAACATTTTTTACCAAGTTCCTTGCACCCAGTGGCCACCAACACTCACGTATGTTAGACAGAAGAAGTAAAGGTCCGCCATGTAATAACCTTGTGTGTTCATATCTGAATAATAAAAGTGTTAAATGGTTACCGCATAATAAAACTGGATGTTTTTTTATCGTATTTTGAAACTTTAGGTATTTTCTATTCGACCACATACTCTAATTATTATCTCATTATTTATTATCCATAAAAACATTTCTCACGTTTGAAGTTTTTAAGTCGGTTAAATTAAATTCATTTATTTTGCAACTATAATTATCGTGTTTTAAATTAAAATCATGACATTTAAGTTAACTAGGACCAGCCTAAAACAATTTGGAATGAATAAATTAATTTAAGTATATTTGCGTTATATTTATAATGATATAAATAAATAAAAAACCTTCCTTCACTATCGCATTTGGTACTTGCAATAAATACCTAGTTTTTCACACTTACGTTTGTCGGCAGTGAGAACCCTACCTATCTGGTAATAATGAGGTAGGTAAATCTTCAATTTCCCCGATTTTACATAACCCTACGTCTATTGTATCAGTGAAGTTACAATGCACCTGACCTTGCGTGATATACTTTGTATTTATAGGACCGGAAACTAACCAACCCAACTTAGAATTTTGTAAATAAGTTCCGTTAGGTAATTTAATCCTATTTTCGCATAAAAGTTCCCAGAATTTATCAGCACCTATCAGTAAATCTATTTCTGCTGGCGTGGTAAACTGAGGATCAGCAAGTTGTAAATTGTCAGGTATAGTTACGTTAAAATCAATGTTTACTGATGGTAAACAAGAAGTTATCAATGGCAGCACTAAACAAGTTAATCGCGTATTATAGGTACTTGTTTTAGAGCGCATTAATATATCGCATGAATTATTCGCATGTGTGAGGTTACGCCCCACTCCCGCTATACACACTGTGGACTGTAAATAAGGCGCATTTATTAATTTAGCTAACTTTTCAGTTATAATGCTATGCTGACTGCCGTTATCAAGAAGCGCACGTACAACATGAAATTTGTTGTTTTGGTCGGCTACTTCAATCAAAGCGGTGGAAAGCAAGACCTGATTTAAAGCTAAATCTGAGCTGAGCGTGTCGTGCGCGGCGCGCTCAGCTGATGCATACAAAGCTGTAGATGTAGTAGCGCATGTGGGAGGCTCCTCCACACACACATTCGCATAGCTACTACTCTCGCCCTGCTCGTCTAAATGGAGTAAAGAATTATGTTTTCGTTTACATTGCATGCAAGGACCGAAGCGACAATCTTCGATTGCGTGTCCAAGCCGTAAGCAATTTATACATAATCCGTTCTCCTTCACGCATAGAATCCTATCTTTTACTGATAGATTTAAGAATTTAAAGCACGCATAAAGTTTATGTTTACCGTTACATTTTACACAACTTTGTTTCGCTTTAATAAATGAATAGTGTGGCTTGTCTTTAGAAACGTCATCGCTAGAAGTCGACACGTAGCTGTGAACAACTTGATGAACGTTCTTAGTAGTGTCGTTACTACTAGACTTGCCCTGAGACTTTGTATGATTCGCGTCTATCATCTCTAACATATCCGCCCTGTTTCGTAAAAAAGAAAGAAGTTGTTCTAACTTAAAACCTTTCGCGTTTGAATCTAGGGTTCCTTTGTAGTTCTCCCACTCGCGTTCAGTGGACGAGTCTAACTTGGACACAACTAAATAAATAATTAACGTATCCCAAGATTCAGTAGGTTCGTTTAATGTTTTCAGAGCTCTTAAATTCCTTAAAACTGTGTCTATAAGTTTCCTAATATGAACTGCCGATTCTTGCTTTATATTTGAAATATTAAATAACGATTGTATGTGGTTATGTATTAGAAGCCTATGATTATGAAACCTATTTTCTATCAGCTCCCATGCATGAGTGTAATTGGACGCAGTGAACTCTAATGCACTAATCACTTGCAATGCACTACCGCTGAGTGAAGATTTTAAATAATGGAACTTGTGTATTGCGTCTAGATCCGTACGTTCATGAATCATAGTAATGTAAGAATTTCTATATTCTAACCATTCATCGTATTTTCCACTGAAGGTGGCTAATTTAATATACGGCAATTTAATATGCGTTGGTGCTGAACTTTCCGTGGCTACATGATTACATTTAGAAGGCTTAGAACTGTCACTAGTCTCACAACTTTCGACTAAACCTTTAGCCATCGCCATGGCAGTGAAATATAAAGATTCTACCGAGTCGATGTAGTCAAAGTTACTTTCTATATCTTCGGCTGCAGAATACAATTCTATATCGCATCCTATACTATTGAATTTACTATAATACTCCGCAGCTGATTCTAATCGCAATTTCATTTCTATTACTTGTAAACTCGTTAGACTAGCACCACTAAATGAATCAACATATTTTTTAAATTGTGTTAACCGCCCCTTTATATGAGCCCTTTGTTTCTTTAATTCGGATAAATTATCATCGTTAGATCTCCTACTAGGTGAACGAGATGAAGGCACTGACAATTTGGATTGTTCTACAGACATATTGGTGGTTAACAGACAAAGGAAAGTACTCACGTGTCAGCCACACCGTACGACCCGGCACCGATCGCCTGGCACTGCTAGGCCACGTACAGCTGGAATTCACAACACAATAATGTAGCACAGTTCAAGGTTTTGATGAGGATAAGGATGGAAGTCCTGACCGTTCGCTTGATGGCTCCACTCCACGCGCCACGTGTTGCGCCTGATGTCTTGACTCTTGACCCGGCTCGTAGGATCAATGTTTGGGTAGGACCGGAGGACTCCAATGAAGAATTTTATTTTTATGCTGATGAGATGATTTATTATGTTTTTACAAAGTCTTTTTTCGTATAAATTATGATTAAAATTACGGAGGGAACCGACGTGGTTTCTTCGCGTGCGAGAAGAGAGAGGGAGACACACGATCCGACACGTCTTCATGATTCTCGACGATGACGTTGACATCTGACGTTGACATCTGACACTTGACAGATATAGTTGGCCACCATCAGTAATTCTATTCTGAACAACCATATTGATCCAAAGAGGTAGACTAGACATATATACTAATATTATAAAGAGGTAATGTTTGTTTGTTTGTAGAGGGTAATCTCCAAAACTACTCATCCGATTTTAAGAATATTTTGACCTATGTAGAATAGGCATTCCGGATAAACATAGGCTATATTTCATCCCGTTAAAACCCCGTAGGATAACTAAACAAAAGATTTCTAACACAAACATTAAGTTGCTTAGCTTGGGACTAGATGACGCTGTGTGGAATGTCCAAGGATATTTTTTTTTTTTTATATCCAAGTCCAACTCGCACTTGGCCATTCAGTTGGATCACAGTGACACTAATTGGTGACGTAATGACCGTTTAATTAGCGATTACGCTTGTCATTTCACGGTCACCGAGGGGATTGAATAATGGCCCGTCATGACAACTCATGACATACGGCGATGGGCTAATTACTATTACAAAATTAACGTATTAAATAAATGTTTAATTAATAAATATCCTTGGACATTCCACACAGCGTCATCTAGTCCCAAGCTAAGCAACTTAATGCTTGTGTTATGGTAACCAGATGACTGATAGAAAATGTAATATAAAATGGCTAGAAAATAATAATTTACAAATTAATTTAAATAAAACTAAAATAATTCACTTTCGACAACGTGACACAGCTACATCTTCAGACTTTGACATACATTACAATAATAATACAATTGAAAATATTGACACTACAAAATTCTTAGGTTTACAAATTGACAAAAGACTAAATTGGAAACCACATACACTACACATTTGTAAAAAATTAAATAGTTTAGTATACTTGCTGCACAAATTGTCATCATTAGTAAATGTGGAAACTTTACTGACGGCATATCATGGCTTGATTGCCTCATTAGTCAGATTCGGAATCATGTTTTGGGGCAACTCCACAAATGCCGAAAAGGTATTTAAATGTCAGAAACGTTGTATTCGTACAATGTTTCACTTAAGGGTTACAGATACATGTAAACCCTTCTTTAAGAAATATAACATTTTGACAATTCCCTCGTTGTATATTTTGGAGACGGCTATGTTCGTTAGAAGCAATCCACATCTATTTTGTCGACTGTCAGAGGTCGTCGAACGCAGCAGACGAGACAGAAGTAGAGTGTGTGTTCAGAGTGCAAAGACCACTTTTATGCGCAAAAGTATCTTCGGTATGGCACCGATTCTCTATAATAAAATCCCAAAATCCGTAAGAGAAATGCCCTGTTCGATGTTTCAGAGAAGGCTCAAATTACTGCTGTTAGATAAAACCTATTACACAGTCGAAGAGTTTTTAGATGACAAAAACGTCACTGTCATTGCTTAGAACCATCTTATTTATCATTATTATTACTATGTCTGTTAAATTAAATTAATCCTGTGACATGACTAAAATTACTATTGCTAATTTGTTATTATTTAATTTTGACTTTTATTATAAGTATTGTTCATTTTATTTTGACATGTTTTCTAAATTTTTAATGTCTATTCTCTAGATTTGACATTTTCTTTATAATTATGAATAAATAAATTTGTTAAAATAAATATTGCATGCCCAAAACTAGGTAGAATACATTGATACTATATTATTAACATAACATATTTTGTACCTACATGTATTCGTTGCAATAAATGATACTTTGACTTTGACTTTGACTTTGATAAACTTAATACTTTTACTTCATTTCTTGAAACGAGCTAATAGGAAGAAAAATAAACGCACGTGATTGGTCGTCGAAAATAATTATTTATTCTCGTGATTGGCTAGATTTGACAATTGTTTTGACAATCTAGCCAATCACGAGAAAGACAATTATTTTCGACGACCAATCACGTGTTCATTTTTCTTCCTATTAGCTCGTTTCAATAAATGAAGTATAGATACATTTTTTTGTAAACAAATATTTGTCTCGTAGCGGGGATCAAACCCGCAACCTCCGCGTCTCAGCCGAGCCTTCGCCCACTGCGCCACGGAGGTCGGCAATCTTATTACATTCATACATGCTCGCCTGTTTAGGTTACTTCTGACCTGGCCTTTCTCCAAAATGTCCCCAATTTGGTAAAAAAAAAAAAGCTTTTAATAAAAAAAAATCTGTTGTCTTCAAAAGAAAACAATAAAAAGAGGATCAGTCGAATCAGAAATAAAATACAGTTAAAAATTATAAAATTGTGTTATATTGAAAGGTCACTCAAAATGTCTTTTTCTAAAAAACAACGCGTTTCAACAATTTATATAAATTCACCTAATACGGTGACTTCGCCCACGCGCTGTCAAATCAATCTCTGACTTATACATATAAACATAAAAATCAATTTCGCAAAACTCAATTTGTACTTAACTTGATCGCGATTTAAAGTAAATTGGACTTAATGTTAAGAGTGGAAAAGGTTTTATTGGTTTGATGGTGATGTTTTATGATTATAGGACGTTATTTTGGAAATGGGTATGATATTTGCCCACGCCTGTCCATTTTGTTTACTTATTTTTCCTTATATTTTTAGAAATTTCACAAGAATATATAGTCACAGAACGAAAGGTATTCGTTTGACGCGTTGCAAACACATGTCTAAATATGTATTGGTACATGCCCACAAAGTCCTGTGAAGTTATAAAGGTCCCAAAGGCGTTAAGAATAGTCCGTATGAAAAAAAAGTACAATAATATTATTGACGCTGCAGTTCCCCGATGTTTTCCCTCACCGTCCACGGAACCTCCCCCCCCCGTGCCCCCCTCCCCCCTCCCATTGCTGATCGACACCCTATTACGGGGTGCTTTAACGAACTTATGCCGATAGTCACATTTTCACCATGAAAAGTGGCTTGACCTATATCCGAGTTATTGTATTTTGAATATTGTTGGCGTTATTTTAAGCTATGTTGAAAGTAGACTTCTTTAAAATGTGGGCATATCCTTGAACATTCCACACAGCAGCGTCATCTAGTCCCAAGCTAAGAAAATTTAATGCTTGTGGTAACCAGATGACAGATATAATAGGTATAGATTAGTATAGACTAGCAGCAATTGAGTTTGAGTTTAATTAAAAGTATAAATTAAGTTTTCTAGTCAAAATGGCAGCAATCTTAACTTATTTATTTTCTTAGCAATTCCCAGTTATTTGATTTAATTATAACTTGAAAGGTTATTTGTTAATTAACTTAAGTAATACAAAGACGAGAAATTATATTATTTCTTAACTTTTTAAGTTATTTAAGTTTTTAAGACGAAAAAGGTTCGTTTGCTATAAATGACATTACAGAAACACACACAAAATTAAAACTTAGAAATCAAACAACAATAAAATAATTGAAATAGCGACTTTAATACAACACAACAAAGCGCAATTTAGCTTGCACGAGCGCTTGGTGATTTTTTTTTTCAGTAAAACCACAGATTACCTACATAAGTCAGATACCTCATCTCGAACATTGTTCTTTTTTCTTATTCAGGCTATTTTTGTGTTTGATTTTTGCGGCGTCCCGAGCGGCGTTTAGGTCCTATCTGCAATCAAAAAAAAGTAACTCCATCTAGTGCTAAGTAGCATGCAGTCGGATGCCTAAACGCCGCTACGTGACGCCGTAAAAACACCAAAAAATAGCCTGAAGAAAAACGGAGCAAATTCAATGTTCGAGATATGGTACCCGTACCTACTATTTATAACTAAAAACACAGGCCTTTGCATCTATAGTAGATGATTTATACAGCGTCAGGAGGCAATCTTTGCCTACACTTAACGGGACACTGTAGTGCCTGGAACATTGTTGAGATGGAATAGGCTTGCCCAGCACCTAAACCACCCTCTCAGCATAGCCGGACATATCCACAGGAAAGACCAGACAGATATTTATAACTACTACAATGCATTATGAATAAAGTGGAATACATAAAAAAGCCCTAACAAGAAGAAAATATAAATTAATCCACCAAATTAGTTTAACGAGGCACACATGGTCACTCAACGAGGCCATTACTCTTTATGGCTCTATTTATATTCTTACACGTTACTTAATTACTTGCTTCCCATAAGGGTTTTCAATATTTACTAAGGAACCCTAACAAACAACTCACGGGAAAACCACCTTTATAAACAAAGCAATAAGTCAAAAAATCCTGTGCGTAAAACTTCAAAACGCTGACAACACTTCGATTAGTACATTCAATAATCATCTTTATAAGTGAGAGTTAAGAATGAAGTTGCTTTGAAGAAATACATAGTAATTATTTTATCGTATTTAAAAGTGTAGGGGAGGTGCTGTAATAGGTTTTATGTCTTAATGGAATGTAAATAGAGTTTACAATCGATCGGTTGTTGTTTATCATTAACTTAAGGGCGCGCTCTATTGCTTTCAATACAAAGTATGTTTTGAAAAGTCTTTACTTTTTATGTGAAATGTTGAAAGTAAAGAAACTAATTAATGAAAGCGAAAATGTGGTTTGCTTTTATTCAGCTTTTTTCTGTATGTTTTTTATTTGTTACTAGCAGCACGTCCCGGCTTCGCACAGGTGTACTAATGAAACTACCGGTATAAAATATAGCCTATAACCACCCGGACAGTCCATTCTACCCACCCGTGAAAGAATTTTTTAAATAAGCTGAGTACTTTCTGAGATTACCTCCGTCAAACAAACAAACCAACATTATCTCTAAATAATATTAGTATAGATTCTAATTCTCTCAAGTATTACGAACGAACCCGCAGACGAAAGCTAACATCTCTGATAATAAATATCACTTAATTCTTACTTAAGTATCGCGAACTCCATTTAAGCCTTTTTAAGAAACCGATAAGAGCCGTACCCTTTTACTGTCCCGAGCTGAATTAATAATTAGCACTATGATATTAAGACGGGAATCAATACACACGGGCAACTTTTGAGCAACTATTTCTGTAACATTCATATCTTGTACTATGATATTAAGACGTGAATCATTACACACGGGCAACTTTTGAGCAACTGTTTGTAAAACATGTATCTTGTCTAGTTATGGAAATGTATTCGAACTGCTTTATTATTGTACTTACTTTTTGGCAAATAAATGATTTTTTTGATTGATTGTTATTATTTAATTAGGTATGATCTGGTTACTTCACTCTAATTTGGATAAAAACTATTCTTTTCACGAGAAATATTCATGGTCTTATTTATAAAGATTTGTCAATTTAATATCAAATTGGTTTCAAATATATTTTGTTCTTGACTCCTATGACAATTAGCTGAGATTTACTGGTCGATTTGCACAAAAGGTGCCACGGGCCATTAGAGGGTCGCAATGGTAGCTTGGCAACTCACATACTGGCAGTGCTTCTTTCTAGCAATAGTTGCTACAGTTGCCTGTGTACATTCCCACTAAGCCTCGCCCTGGGCCATTAGAGGATCTCGCTAGTCACGTGGCAACTTTACTTCCAATCTCTCGGCCGATAGTTGCCGCAAGTTGCCCGTGCCCAGTCCCACTAAGCCTCGCCCCGGGCCATTAGAGGGTCGCTATGGCCTGAATATTGCAGAGCTTGTAATGTATAGGGTTATACCTCAAAGGATCTTACTCTCGTCAACTCATTCATCAGGGTTCCGTAACCGAAGGCTGAAAACGGGACCCTATTACTAAGACGATGCTGTCTGTTTGTCTGCCTGTCTGTCCATCTGTCTGACTGTAGAGAAATATTTTCAGAAAATAATAACATTAGACCCGTGCTGAGAATCGAACCTCGGGCCTTCACCCCACAGAGAAAGAAAGAAAGAAAGAAAATGCATTTATTTGTGACACAAGCCAAAAAGAAAAAAAAAGGGTCATTCAAGGTCAAGAATGATGATGATAATGAACATCCCCGATGCCGGTGAGCCGCGTCGGATGCGGCTGGGCCTCTAATTATAGCAGCTAATGGATTTAACATGCTGTTGTATTGAATGGTACTCATTTAACTAGAGGAAGCTTTCTGATAGACAGTAAATCAAAAGCTTTCGTTTTTAACCGACTGCAGAAAAGAAGTAGGTTCTATAATAATAATAATAATTTATTTATTTATTATGACAACTGAGTCCAATTTTGTTAGTAATACTTAGTATCTAGGGGTTAGTACTTATATTCTAATTTAGATTTGGTCTATGTTCCACTATACTTACTTAAGAGAGTTTGAAAACTTTTTCTAAATTAACAAAAAAAGACGTGTGGCACTCGGGGACTGCCGCGGCAAAGCTATTGCACGCCACCTAGAGGCGAGTTGCTGAACTAAAGTGACAGCGTTAGGTTTTTTCGTTACGGAATTTCTGGATTCGGTCTCCACGCTCAAGGCCCGCGATAAAAGATATGCAATAGCTTAAAAATTAATCAATAGATTTGAATTAAAATTTTAAGTTTGTTTCAACCAACCGATGTCCTAAAACAACCAAATTAATAATCTGTGTTCAATACAGTCCACAATGGACTATTATTAGTTCATTCACAAAGGCGCGGTTGTATGCTTCGCTTCACTGACGCTGTTGGCGTAGTGGGGTGATGTTACTTTAAGAATCATTCAAAATCAACAGTTGACTCGTTGAAATTGATGTTGACCAAGAGGCATTTGAAAGTTGACTATTTTTGACTATTAGCAAATTATTATAAAATCAAAACTACTAGGTATTTTTGAATAAAAAAAACTAGTGTATTTTCATACATACAGGCTTTACTGAACATTTTAAGCGATTTGGCATACCTAGTAACATTCTTAATTTTTTATTTACGAGTATGTATTTAACCGACTTAAATTTTGTAAAAGAGTTAATTTCTGCACCCTCATGCATTTCTGTTTCAAATTTCCTCGTTAGATCCTCAAATTATGGAACCATCTCAGGAGTAGTCAGGAGAAAACCCTTTAAAAATGATCTTTACCCAGATAAAAAGAGGCAAATTATGAAACTTGGTAGGAATGAACACTTAACTTTTGAACGTGAACGTAACGACATCTTGAATGAGCCCCGCTTATTAACTTGGACAGAAGCCGACTTTGTCTACTTCACTTGTTCTCTGATGTTTTAACACACCAAGAACAAGAGGGTTGAATTAGCTCCGAAACGAATGACCAATTTTGTATTTCGCTTTTTATTGTAATAAGCCATTTTTTTTGTTTGAATTTTTTTTGTGTTTTTACAACACACAAAGAACATGTGACACACACACACTAAAAAATGTAGAGTCTTACAAGCAAGGTGACTATCGCCTGTTCCAACTCAACTCTCTACACCAGGGATAGAATCAGGCAAGAACCTGGTGGTGTGGGTCGCGGCTTTTTTTTTAAAGCGATCCCTTTACAATTAAAATAGTCAAGCTCCAGTGAGAAGCCAGTCAAACAAAGTAACGCAAGTCAGAAGTCAGAACATGAGACAAAGTCTCCACAAATAGCGCTGACACATCAAAGACATCTGCGATCGCTATCAGATCGCCCACACTGCAACCCCAGACTATATTTAATACATCTCAGGGATAAATCTATACTAATATTATACTCGTAGAGGTAATGTTGGTTTGTTTGTTTGACGGAGGTAATCTCCGAAACTACTCAACCGATTTCAAAAATTCTTTCTCCCATGTGTAGAATGGACTGTCGGAAAGGTTATAGGCTATATTTTATCCCTGTAGTTTCAAAGGTACACCCGTGCGAAGCCGGGACGTGCTGCTAGTTTTGTAAGGAAAGCTTTAGGTCATCATTTTATCACCTTTCTCGTTTTAGCGTGTTATTAGCGAGGGCCGTGTGAGTGCGGTGGACAATGCACACGCTAATTGTAAAGTAATCCTAATATTGTGATGCATTGACGACCCCTGTGGCGCAGTGGACGAACGCCCGGCTGAGACGGAGGTTGCGGGTTCGATCCCCGCTACGGGACAAATGTTTGTATCTTCTGCAGATATTAGTTTCGTATCTGGGTGTTGTCTATCTAAAATATGTTGTATTTACAAAAAAAATGTATATTAAGAATTGTACCGTGGAAGTTAAGCAACGTTCTGAGCGGTCACTACTTGGATGGGTGACCGCCACTGGCATTATCAACTGAGTGCTTCCGTGCTTCGGAAATCGATGAGTAGGTTAAACAAAATACATACAGTGGAATGTAGAACTTTCTTTATTTTTCTCGGTCAAAACTTGCCTATTATTTTTTTCTTCGTTTACTTTTGAAGTAAAACAACGTGGGTAGTAAACTCAAAATTACAACTATAGAAGACAGAAAATGGTTTTAACCAACGAGTTTCCAAGAAACCCTCAACTTCGTCGTTTGTAGCACTTTAAAAGGCAACCTCTTAAATAATTAAGTTGGCAAAGGGTAAAAGTTAACAAGAACTTTAGATATCTTGGGAATTAAAGATTTTCTTTTTAGATTATGAGATGTACTTGTATACTGAGGTTTATTAGTAGGTTAAGTTTTTGGGTAAATTAAGTGTATATTTTTTGTTTAATTTTTCGTACTCTTTAGGAACTCTCCATTTTTTTTAAACTTTTAAATATCTTAAACTTAATTATTAATATAATTCATACTATTTATTAATATATTCATAATAACTTATTTAAAACATAAATCAATAAACATACTACTTACTTAAAAACTTTTAACTTACTTAAAAAAAGTGTACAAAAATGTAATGTTGGGTTTTGAACCAACACTCGTTTTCAACATCATAAACAGGACGTTCATCAGAGTTCTTAAAAACATTTTATATTTTTTCATTTAAACAGAGTTAATAAAATATCTCTGATATGCAAACTTTAATGAGTACATTGCTTGAAATTCCATACAATAAGCCATACAAGTCACCCGCCCTAACGAGGGTAGTCAAGGCAAGCTCGAGTCAAATTAAAATTAGGGTTCTGCACGTTAAAATTGACCTATTGGTGTAGAATCAGATCCTGTATTTTGTGGGTACCGAGTGTAATCTGAGGAATTACTCAATTTTGAAAGAAAGAAAGTAATATTTATTTTTTAGGACCTCAAGGATCACTCAAAATAGTACAGTCTTACAAGCTAGGTGACTCTATTGCCTGTTCCAAAACAACTCCCTACACCCCTGTAGAATATCAGATCCTGTATTCCGTGGGTACCTTGGTGTGGACCAGTGATACTCAAAATAGGCGCGCTCTGAGGAATTACTCAATTTTGAAAACGATAGAAACAGGTTGTTCATAATGTATGTATCATGTGTGTATCATAATGATTTCTCTTATTGTTACTCTTATGTCAGAGATAGCCATCTGAACTATGGAAAGTTTCATCATCATCATTCTCCTGCCCTTATCCCACACTAGGTGGGGTCGGCCCAACATTTCTTCTTTTTCTATTCAAATGAACTAAGTATGTATAGGTAGTTTATAAATCCATTATGAATGGGGTTAGCTTCCACTCATATCTTGCGGAACCCTCTCGGATTCCTTGTATTAATTAGGGAACATCAAAAGGCTGCCCGCGGCCCACGGATCCCTAATATTTTGCAAATAATATCAAGTACAATCGCGGGGTAAATTCATTTCGGAAATATTTCGAATTGAGAACTCAAATAACAAATATATTTTTTTGTTTTGTATGTTTTGAATAATTAGATCAATTTTTACCGGTATGACCTTTAGCAAAAAAAAACATCAGTTAGTTATTTTATTTACTTATTTATTTTTATCTAAGTAATAGAAAAATAATAAGTTAAGATAGAAAGAAAGAAACATGTGTTTATTTCTGTAGGAGCTCAAGGATCACTTAAAAATGTACAGTCTTATAAGCTAGGTGACTCTATTGCCTCTTTCTTTCTTAACTTAATCACTTTCACAACCATTTTTCAAAACTAGTTAAAAAAAACACATTCTATTCCATATTAAGTTATTAGATACCTACTTACTATAACAAAAGGTATTTCTTTCTTTCTTTCAGTAACTTGGGTCGCTGTTATTTATTTAATAATTCAATCCATTTTATAATTTAAATGACCGGGTATTTATCACGTTACATTTTTATTATTTATCCCGACGTTTCGAGACGGATGGCACCGCCCAAATCAATGCCTAATTCAATCCAACAGAAAAAAAACCCATTCACTTGTGAACGCGCCTGTACCAACGGATCGAATCGAGTTTTTAATTAGAATTGCACTCGTATGTTACCGAATCGATTGGGCTCAATTGCACTGTGAATTTACGAGGGTCAGCTGCGTTGGTGTAGTGGAAGGAAGGAAGCTCTTGATCTGAAGGTCTTACGTTCAAATAACGGAAAATAAATGTTTTAAGACTTTAAAAATAATAATTTTTTTAACAACCTGTATTATCTCATTTCCTGCTCAAGAACCTGTCAAATAGCCAAATGCACGTCACATTGCCATGTGCGTCATGGGCACTGAACGCGTTAAACTTATTATAACCATCTTATCATGTGCATTTTTAAATAAAAACTTTCAATCTTAAAGACTAATTATTAATCTCATAATAAAAGAACAGTAAAATATTCCGAACTATTCGAAACTATACACAAACAATTTGCGCCATCTCACTCATTAAAAAACAGCACTTTACCCCTCGACTGTACTTTTATTACCAAACAACTTTAAACTCTATTCCTTAGAGATACAACATAAAATAACTTTCATAAAACTAGTAATAACCGCCATGGGAATTTAGTCTTTACTACCCATAAACACAGCACAATTTCGCTCGCAACTTTTCCGCGCTGTCATTCACTTGTCATGTTAAATTTCAACTTTATGTTTCGGGTGATTAGGCACGAAGTTGCTTGCATTAACATTCATAATAAAGTGAGGGGATTTTGAACCTTATGCCAATGACATTAACGGAGGTGACTCTGTTTAAAATTCATAGGTACATTAGCAATGCAAACTCCATCGGCCCACTTGCACTGTTATCTTAACTATAGATTAAGTTTCGATTTAACCGCTAATGGTATTAAATTATAAAAGGATGCTTTGTCGATAAGGCTTTAGATAAAAAATAAATAAATATATATTATAGATAGAAAGCACCCAGACACGGAACAAATATCTGCAGAACGCACAACATTTTCGGGGATCGAACCCGCAACCTCCGCGTCTCAGCCGCGCCTTCGCCCACTGAGCCATGGCTCATTGGGCGATAGTAATTTTAAAAAAATGAAAATGAAATGAAATATGATCACGACTGTATCCCAGGGAGCGGTAGACATTTCTTAGAGATCTTTATGTAATTCTTTAGATCCTTTGAAGATGTCTAATGGGGTAGTCAGAGGTATGTCCATATAGTAATTTTAAGAGGCACAAAACCCCAATAATTGAGAGATCTATGTATGACTTAAAAAAAAATTTTTAGGATAAGTTTGTTAGCACATTTTGCATCGGCTGTATGTCTGACTCTGAAGTATAGGTTCGTCTTAACAATAACTATTAAGGCTAGATCACGCTGTAAGAGATGTTTTGTTATGTCAGTATCTAACTAAGCAGAACAAACAGAGCAGACTGGGAAAATGGCAAGAGAAACTAGAGAGAGTGGGCCTTAAGATCAGCCGCACTAAAACAGAACATCTGTTTTGTAATTTTAGTGGCTCCTCTAGTTTCTCCCGGATTGCCTTAGATGGTGTAACCCTACCAGTCTGCTCCGATTTTAAGTACCTTGGTTCCCTTCTCCAACACGACGGCAATATTGACCGGGACATTAAGAACAGGATGAATGCGGGATGGATGAAGTGGCGACAGGTCTCAGGGACGGTATGTGACCCCCGAATGCCCCTTAAACTTAAGGGGAAAATTTACAAGACTATAATAAGAACTGTCGCGTTGTATGGATCGGAGTGTTGGGCAATGAAGAAGACGGATGAGAAGAGAGTGCATGCTACTGAAATGCGTATGTTAAGATGGATGTGTGGAGTGACGCGAATGGATAAAATAAGGAATGAGTATGTCAGGGGAAGTTTGAAAGTGGCACCTGTGACTGAAAAGGTGAGGAGTGCCAGATTAGCATGGTATGGTCATGTAATGAGGAGGGATGAAAGTCATATAACTAAGAAAGTTATGAGTATGAGTGTGGATGGACATACAAGTAGAGGAAGGCCGAGGAAGAAGTGGATGGATTGTGTGAAAGAGGACATGAGTGTGAGAGGAGTGAATTCGGAGTTGGCGAGTGATAGAGATGAATGGAAGAAGAAAACATGTTGGGCCGACCCCACCTAGTGTGGGATAAGGGCAGGGAAATGATGATATCTAACTAAGCCACCTAAGGACCGTTGCAAATGGTCTATCTAGATACCTCAACTGATCCAAACCACTGCCAGACGGTGAGTGTTCCGCTAAGACTCCGAGTTACTAACTCACTTTACATGCGATGCAAGTTGGTCCGATCTAAGATGGTCGCCAGATTTCAATTTTAGATGATACATTATTGATAAAGTTTACGTTGTCTTCTAAATATTGCTGCGTAGATACTTCTTATAGGTACCTACTTACTTGGAAATTGTAATAAATTGACAAAAGATAACAAAACATTCTTTTAAAATCTCTATCAGGGTTAGTGTTAGTGTGTTTTTAACTACAAACTACTTTTTTTTACTTATATTAGAAGAGCTTATCATGTTTTGTTTTAAGGTTCATTATTCCACAGTTGGTTTAATATGTACGTACACTTTAATATGACATAATGAGTTTGTTTTCTTTGGTTGCTTAACTTATGTCAGAATACTCAAACAATTATTAAATATTAAATATTATTAATCGTTAAGGAAGTTATTTTTGACAGATTTGTATAGACTAATGTTAAGTTCCGACAGATAAGCAGGACTTACTTTAATTAGATTTGAATTACTTTTAATTATAATTATATCGTTAGGCTAGATCCTGTTTAAATTGCCAAAGATCACATCTATCAACAAGTGATATTTTCATTTCAAAAACAAAAATCTCTAGAGAAAAAAAATATCAATTTCCCGCCAATGAGATGTCAGTGTCAAAGGAATAAAGACGCGGCCACACACCGCACGGTCCAGGAACGGTATTGACAAGGGAGTTCTTCTATTGAAACTCTACGCACGTCCAGAACGGACCAGAAAGGGATTATTATAAGTTTTGCATTGAACCTATAAACTAGAAGTCCCCTTTGCTAGTGAAACTTTTAGGAATTAAATATTTAACGATTTCAAGTATTAATATTGTATTATTTTATTGTAGATGCTAATAACCAAATCCAAAAAATTTGGTTGAGTTGAGAGTGTAAGAAATTGCTTTTTAAGTATTAGATTCTTTATTTTGAAAGTTTTTTTAAAAGTTTCTGGTGCACGCAATCAAAATATACCATAATTACATCAACTTATCATAATTTAATAAGTAAAATAACAAACTACGATACGATTTAAATAATTTTAAAGTAAAAAAAATACATCTCCACGAAACTAATTATTCCGCGCCATAAACATGTCACTGTCATATTTTTTTTTTTAATAAAAAATGGCTGAGAACAGCTTCATTATTCAGATCCGCAAACATTGTGACTTGGGGCCCTGGACACGTTCAAGGGAGAGGGGGGGGGGGTATTGGCAAGGTACTGAAGGTACGTGGGAGCCAACAGGCCTCGAATTAGAGTAACTTGAATTATTTACACGTCTAATGATTTGGGGTGTATGGAAATTTAAAAAAAAACTTATAATGAGACTTCCATTTAGCTAATTTTATTATTTATTTATTTTTATTTTGAATTGTACAATACCGAGCGCTGACTCCACTACTCAGTTTTTCAACTTTTGTGGTAGTCAACGTTTCTTTTTGTACCCTATTTCATTTAATTTGTTCCAAAATAAATGATTTTATTTGATATACTCGTAGTTCGTTCGTATGAGCAAAGCAAGTGGCCAACTCTGGGGACGAAGATTTTAGGCCGCCTAAAGGTCTCCGTCATAACATAACGACTTAAAAAACCGGGGCCGACAATTGAACGTGCCCTCCGAAGCACGGAAGCGCTCAGTTGATTTGATACAGCATTGATGCACGGCTTTCGATCCTACAACCTTCGAATCGAGATCCGAGGTACAGCCACTTAACACGGCTTTACTGAGTTAAATTCCACGTCAAATACTATAATTATTTAACAGGCAATTAGGCGACGCGTGACTGTTTAAACTGACATCGTCAGGTGGCTGGGGAAAGTACTAATGACAGCTAATGAGCTGCCAAGTGGCATGATTAGTACCGTTACTTAGATTAACCACTCACAACAGGCAATAGAGTCATCTAGCTTAAGACTGTACATTTTTAATCCTTGAGGTCCTACAGAAATAAACTCATTTTTCTTTCTTTCTTTCTCAATTAAGGCACCAACCGTTAAGGAAGTTACTTTTTAAAAGATTGGACAAATGTCAAATTATGACAGACATACTCTTTGTTTTCAATGTCGGTTAAAACCTAGTTCCCACAATATAAACTTGTAAAATACGACCCAAACCAATGGGATCAAATATTCTAAGGATCACAATCGAACATGTTACCATCCCTAGGCACCGGATGGCTGAGACAAGAGCTAGTAATTAAAGTGTGGGGAAGTAGGGAATTAATTAATGTTGTGTCTGATGCAGATTTTGTGCCCCCGTTGTACATTTGTAATTAAGCTAATGATTGTGATCCCGTCTAGTGTGTAAGAATATTAAAAACTTAAGTACTTGTTAATAAAATAAATAAAAAATAAAGGTACCAGGATAGCTTATACTATACCTTAACACATAAACCACTTTTGATACCGGTACTCCCACGGGAACGGTTACTATTCACAGCGGGTAACACCGCGGGGCACAGCTAGTATAGAATAACGAGTTGGTTTTAAGTCATGTTTTAAGTATGTGCGTAAACAAATAAACTCCTTGTAGTTAAACCACGAATAAATAAATCAAATAAAAAAAAAATGAAATGAGTTTTTCAGTTCATTTTCTTCAACGTGCCTTAACAATATTAGCCACACTAATATTAGTAACGTTGATTACAAATGTCGATTAGTGGGTGAGTTGTGATGCAGGGCATGGTCTCGACACGAGGGCAAGAACTGCGTCTTAAGCACCTCTCATCGGCGCCGTTTCAACCCCTGAGTGACGCCTGATGCTGTTCGGAATATTACTGACGTCATATATTATATTTACTAGACCAATATTGTTATTTCTTAAACTTTCGCGATCACAAATCATAATTTTGAAATATTATGTAAAGACCAATATTGACCAATTTTAAAATAAAAAAAGAAAAATGTGCTTATTTCTGTAGGACCTCGAGGATCATTTAAAATGTACTGTACAGTCTTAAGCTAGGCGACTCTATTACCTGTTGAGAGTGGTTATATCTTAAGTAACGGTTCTACATTATCTTACAAGCTAGGTGATTCGCCTTACAGTGGTAATACAGCGTTGACGGCTTCCAAAAGACCCTGGACCTTAATTTTCCGGTCACGCACGCCCCGACTGGGGGATGGCAAGATGGCATCCTTATAATAACTGCATACCAGTTGACTGAATGTCAGTTATTTTTACACAAATACAGCATGAAGATGTCTGGCCTTCATCTGTACTAGATGATTGTATACAGCGTCAGGAGGCAATCTTTGCCTACACTTACCGGGACACTGTGGTGCCTGGGACATTGTTGAGATGGAATAGGCTTGTAGCACCTAAACCATCCTCTCAGCATAGCCGGCCATTTCCACAGGAAAGACAATGTCAATACGTTACAAGTCTATGCCCCCAGGCACTACAGTGTCCCGTTAAGTGTATGCCAAGATTGCCTCCTGACGCTGCATAAATCATCTTTACTTCATTTATTGAAACGAGCTAATAGGAAAATAATTGGATTGGCTAGATTTGACAATTGACAATTGATTTGACATTCTAGCCAATCACGAGAAAGATAATTATTTTCGACGACCAATCACGTGTGTTTATTTCTCTTCCTATTAGCTCGTTTCAATAAATGAAGTACTTATAGTATGAAAGAGTTTTTTTTGACATTTACTAATATGAGAAAATATGTTTTTAGGTCAGACAAGTAATTTAACAACGTTTAATAAAATATGCGATAATAGTGAACCCTGACCTTTATAATCTTCTCGAGATAATTTATCTAGAAACTAAAATAGCGTGATGGCTAACAAAAGTCGAGGCACTAACCCACTCGGTTAGTGCCTCGACTTTGTTAGTAGCTTTATCTCGGGATCTAATTAAACGATGAAGGAAAACATCGCAATGAAACCAGGAAAATTTCTAGTGACGTCAATGGGTGCTTGTTGTTATGACAAGCGGACGTTTCAAAATAAAGCAATGATTGGCTTCATCAAATTCAGCTAACTTCACAAGGAAACCTACCTCTCATTGCTAGCCGCGGGTTTCCTCACGACGTTTTCCTTCACCGTTAAAAGCTTGTGTTAAAGCGCACACAAATTTTTAGACACCAAAAGTTCCGGGGGTCGTGGGATCGAATCCAACCATGTACTTCTAAAGCTACCATAAATACTCATATATTTACATCGGCCATTAATCAGTCGCCAGACTGTCGTAAACTTAAAAACCGTTCCTAAATACTTTTACAACTTAAAATGTCACCAAATTAACCCTTTTACTAGAACCGGAAGTTTTATTTTAGGGTTCCGTAGATGAACTAATGGGTTCGTAACATCTGATGAAGGAAGATGGCTCTGTAATAATATTCTTTCATACAAATTGCTCTGACTCACTGAAGCTTGACTATTTAGATAGTTAAGCTATCGCTTTAAAAAAAATCTAGGTTAGCCCACACCACCAGGTTCTTGACTGATTCTTTCCCTGGTGCAGGAAGTTGTATTGGAACAGGCAATAGAGTCACCTAGCTAGTAATACTGTACATTTCTAAGTGATACGACGTCCTACGAAATAAGCATATTTTTCTTCAAAACACGGTGCAAGATAGTAGACTTTTATCACTGATAAGAAATAGTAAGTACGGAACCTTTATTCAGAACTCCAAGTTCACGCACACTCCGTTTGTAGTAACTAAAAACGCGTAAAACGAAACACGCCGGATACATTCCCGCGCGAATCGACGGCAACTAGAGATGGATATTTTCCACCAACGTTCGCACATCGTTGTTTCGTTGTCAACAACGTGTTGAACAACAGCTGCTCGATTCTTGACGGCATTGCACGTTATCTAGCTTTTGTTTTCTGATGTCCATAGAATTTTTTTAAATAACCCCGCCGTGACGTGCCGCGTTAAGACATGGTTTTGTACAATAAAGCGGCTGATTGACGGTACATTCGTTATTCGGCTGCAGGACGTTTCTGTTCGTTTTTCAGCGTGTCCAATCGTGTCATCACCAACCGACAACGACCGAGTCGTCCGATATCAATGATATCGGAGGTTGTAGGGAACGGTCAGCATTATTCGGGTAATATTGCTCTGCTGATCGTTGTTGCTTGCATCCGTTTTTCAACGTTGCTAACTTGTACTAACCATCGTTGTTCACCAACGTTGTTTGAACAACGTCCATCTCTAGCAGCAACCTCCATTAAGGGAAAATGGCGTCGTTTTATTTGCTACATTTTGTTAGGCAGCGATTGAAATACAGATTTTGGGTGTTAGGGGTGTATTTTTTACTGACGCGTAAAATTATCTACAGCGTGTGTATTTTCGTTACAGTTTTAACAAATTTAAAATGTTCAAACAAACTTAATATTGAGACGCCATTTAGTTTCATTTTAATTTTAACGACAAATGCATACTTTTACTTAACCGACTTAAAAAAAGGAGGTAATTTTCAATCGAATGTTTTTTTATATCATGTAGTATTTTATTGTTAGAGTAAGTAAGTAAAGTACTCATTTATAGTCCTGAGGTTCAATTAATATTTGAGGATCCGATAAGGATCTTCTTCTTCGGAGTAGTACGGAGTTGGAATTAAAAAAAAAATTATCCATAAGTCCGTTTTTTTAAATATCATTCTTAACTGTTATTCTTAACTCTACCATCTAAGTAATCATATACTTGTTATGGTTTATTGTAAATGAACTACATAAATTAATCTTATTTTTGTAGTAATAGTAGGTACTTAGGTGCATATAAAATGTCTCTGCTATAAGGCTGGTACGTTCCGTAACGGTGAGTATCTTGTAAATGGACCCATTTGTGTCAGATAAGAAATGTGATCGCAACGAAGCTGGCCAAATATATGCGTAGGATTGGTGGGCCGGATGTTTTGTAGGTAAATATGGTGTAAAAAGTATTTGTTTGTCTGTCACCAGCGGGTAGCCAAGTCGGTTAGAAGCAACTCCACTTAGGATTATCATCAGCATCATCATTTTCAGCCTGTGGCAACCCACTGCTGGGTATAGGCTCCTCCAATTTCTGCCACTCCATCCGGTGTTGGGTCGATCGCATCCAGGTCTTGTTGGCGACCTTGACAATATCGTCTACCCATCTGACAGGTTTACGTAGGATTATACATACTTAAGCCGCGTTGACACGATCAGAGCCAGCTCGGACCAAGCTCGGACCGAGTGGACTCGTAGGAGTAGCTCCTTCCAGTCTACACTCGGACTTGAAACTTCGCTGAAGTTTTGATTTATCGAAAGTTCTGTGGAAACTGAGTGATGAATCAATGCTTAAGGTTTTTCCATTAGAAATGATGAGCGCTATTTATAAAGCGATCGTGGACAAAAAAGAAAAAGACGTGTGGCACTGACTGCCGCGGTAAAGCTATTGCATGCCACCTAGAGGCGAGTTGCTGAACTAGCGTTAGGTGTTTTCGTTACGGAATTTCTGGATTCGGTCTCCACGCTCAAGGCCCGCGATAGAAGCTATGCAATAGCTTAAAAATAATTATAAATAATCGAACTACAAAACCCTGGTACTCATTAAAAAGGGTGCAGCCACATTTTTATCTCCGCGATAACTATTTCCCCGTAGTCAGTAAAACATTCCTCATTATCTTATACTTACAATCTAAGATCGCAGATCGAGATCACTATCCTATCTCGTAATCTCGCAGTTATTATAAGAACCTTTACATGCATACCGGATCGTAATCTACTCGTATAGCATCCCACTTATCCCTATTTATATTATACTAGCTGCGCCCCGCGGTTTCACTCGCGTAAGTCTCGTTCCTGTATTAACTATCACTATTTATGACTTGAATAACACTATTGGCACGGAACGCGTTAAACAATTCACAGATTTGGAATAAGAATAATTGGAAATTGCCCTTAGTGAGTATTTAAAGAAAATATATTACGCATGACCGGGACTCAAACTCCCAACTAGATCGCAGGTCCGAACAACCCACTAAGCAACCACGGCTCTAGACAAACTAAGCTTCAAACAACCAGAAGCATCGCTTGCGCTACAAATAGTATTTCAACCAAGTCGATACAAAAACCTGTCCATGCATTTATCATTGGTATCTTAGTTTTTCTGTCCATCTTGGCGTAATGCAGTAAGAAATTAGATTAGAGTAAAAATAACTGTGTAATGAACTGGGTATGAACCGCGTGGGTGTGAACTGGGGTTGTGACCAAATTTCATGTTTCAAGTTCAACAGTAATTCTGAACAGGCACCTTATTCTCCAAATAACCATGTCTTAACGCGGCACGTCTCGGCGTTCTTATTTTGAAAATTCTATGGGTTTAAGAAAACAAAAGCTAGATAACGTGCAATCTCTTACCGCGTCATGGTTTAAATGTCGTTCAAGAATCGAGCTTCTGAACAGGCAAAAGAGTCACCTAGCTTATAAGTCTGTACATTTTTGAGTGATCCTCGAGGTCCTACAGAAATAACACATTTTTCTTTCTTTCTTTCTGTCGCGTATATCTTTGACGCAGAATTACCGCTGATACACGACCAATGCCATGACGCAACGTATTTTCGGCATAATAAGTAATTAATTTGTAGTATAAGTGTGGTATAAGTTCATACTGGTTCATAAGGGAGTTGTTTTGAAACAGGCAATAGAGTCACCTAGCTTTTAAGACTGTACGTTTTTGAGCGATCCTTGAGGCCCTACGAAATAAACATATTTTTCTTTCTTTCTTACTGCTTTTCATACTGCTCTGTTGTAAATTATGTCTCCAAACAGCACGCCATAAGTAGGTATTTTAATTAAAGCACATCTACTACATTAATTATCACTAACTGGGGATAGTTAGTACATACTTGGAACCGTTCCAGATTGCAATAAAAATGCAATACTGAATATACTGTGCTATGTCATTTGATACAAGTTGTAGGGTAATGTTAGACATAACTTTGGATAGAATAGATTTAGATAGGTACCTACCTAGGTTCTTAATCTACATCTACACTAATATTATAAAGAGGAAAACTTTGTTTGTTTGTTTGGTTGTAATGAATAGGCTCAAAAACTACTGTACCGATTTTAAAAATTCTTTCACCATTCGAAAGCTACATTATCCACGAGTGACATAGGCTACTTTTTATCCCGATATTCCCGCGGGAACGGGTCTTACGTGGGTGAAACCGCGTGGCGCAGCTAGTAAGTATATATGTTAATATGTGTGTTTTTGGAAAATAAAACTTTTTTCTGTTCTATTTTTATTTCTATTTAGGTATTACCTTACTTACTTAGAAAAAAAATAGAGATATTTCGTCCTTGTGTCATTAATATTTACCTACTTGATAGATCTGAGTTTAAAAGCAGTTTTAAAAGACAAAATTGGTTGAAATAGTTTGTGTGTATAGTCGGAGTGAAACTTCTGTAGTAAAGTTATTTTTTCTGTGCTCAACTGTCGGATTGAAGTATTTACTGAGATTAGAGACTTAAAATTCTTCTAATTGGTGACTTTATTGGTTCAGGATCTAATTTTGGCTGTTTTTTTAAGATTATGGGTTTCTCTCAGAATTGATATCTTAAAGAAATCTCTGGTGGAGATTAAGACCTGATACAACAATAAATTAGTTTTATTGTTACATATTAATTTAAGGTGGAAGTTAAATAATTATTAAGAGAATTTTGCATCTATACCCATCTTTATTTAGACCACTTTAACATCCATAACTGAAAAAGTTACTTTTCTTATTATTAAATTTTTGTAGTGCTGGATTTGTTTTACTAGGAGATAGTTTAACTTAGTTGAGAAATCGCAAAGTAGTTACATACCTCTACTTCCTAGATAGGTACCTATATAAGTTGTACTACCTGGGTAACAAGTTTACCTGACATAGTTTAAGTAGGTAAATAAGTACATTGGTACCTGTCAAAGCACTGGAAAACCAACATACCAATCGGAAATACTTTACTAATTAGAAAATACTCAAGCAGGTTCGATCGGCACCAATTAAACAAATTAAAAGCTCAAACTGTGAAGTTTGGCCCCAATAAACTACAACAGTTTACTGCCAGCGCTAGTACACTGCCCGTAAATCGCAGTAAATCTGGCAATGCACCGTATCCCGACCAGGGACTTTTACAACGCACTTTGCGTAAATAAATTTCTAAATTCGTCCCACGCACAATAAATAAACGAATAACGAGCATTGTACACCGAACCCTCGTTTAAATGCCTCCAAGAACACAACAATTTGCATCAAATTAAAACATACCAATTAAAAAAGCTACTCCGCTCTCACGATCGATAAAACAACGTTATTTACAACAAGATTACCTTGAGCGTATGTAAACAATTGTAGTGCCACCAACAAGAAAATCCAGTTTTTGATGCCGAAGCGGCACATCCCCGTCCGGCACATGCTGCAGCGCACTTGTACCACACTTTTGTATAATTTTTAATTCATCATTATCACATTTTCACTTAAAAATATTGATTTTGCGCGAATATTTCACTTAGCTTTCGAAAACGATAGGAGGGAGACGATCCGCCATTTTCAAAGGCGAGAACCGGCGCGTACAGAATACACTGCTCAAAAGTGAAAGGGCAATGCCCGGAGCAAAGTGCCTACTGAAATTAGCTGCGAATTGCGAATTGCGAGAAACGTCAATGTCAGACAACCGGAAGTTGGCCATTTTGAATAATGTTGCCATTTTTCAAATTCAGAATTTCTCACAAATATTCTGATGTTGTGTGAACTTTGTCTAATCAACATTTTAAGCATACAAATTTGGCATCTCTTTCTACTTCTTCAGAATTTTGTGCTATCTCTTTCAAAAATTGACATTGATTAAACATAAAAAATAAAGAACCAAGAGCCAGACTGGAACAAACCTAAATCAAAAAGTTTGTGTTTTCGTGGTGGTGATACACTTTCATTCAGTGCTTTCTCTATTTTATCTCTCAAAAATAAATCTTTTTTCATACCTGCTTGACCAGCAGACCTGATAGATATGGAGCTGATCTATTCCATGAAGCGGAAACCTCTAAAATGCGAACCGCTCCGGTTCGACAAGTAATACATCTTTCTCGCTTGATTCTTTGTTTGTTTATAACTTAATCATCTTACAAACTACTTTATTCTAAGCCACAAACATTCTACATTTCACCAATAATACTTATAACAATAATATCTTCATTTTCAGTGCAACAGATACAGAAACAGTTCGTCCCATTTGCACCATCTCAAATGCCAATATCATCGCATTCTCGTCTCCGACGGAGCTGGCTGATGTGGACGGAGACACCTGGGGTGGGCATGTGTATGTGTGTGACATGGACACGCCTTGGGACAGCCACAAAGTTGCTAGCACGTCTCATCCGGTAAGAATTGTGACTTCAAAATAGTTATTGCCTAGTCGTCATTTATTTACTAATAACTAAACAATATGGCAAATTAGCAATCAAGGGTGCACGTGAGATCTTTTCTGTAGGGGATAGATTAAATTATAAACATAGTCTATCTCATAAACTTGAGTCTACAATGTTAATGTTAATAATAGCAAACATTCTTCTCTTTATTTGTGTGACTGAGAAAGGTATATTAATCGCTCTGTCTTACTCCCTCTATGCTTATAGGTTTCAGCCCTGGAATGGGACTTGGAAGGCAAGCAGTTGTTGATAGCGACCACAGTGGGTGATGTCTCCGTTCACGGACAGAAGGATTACCTGCTCAATGAGTGGCAGTGTCTCTACACTGCTAGCTTTCCCGGTAATTAGTCTTGTAGACAGAACATACATACATACATACTCATCGGGTATGCAAGCCACCATAGAGCGCACCTGAGGGTGGAACATCCACACCCTCCATTAAGTACTCAATGTACTCATAGTTAAATATGCCTGTCCAGTCAATTTATCAGTCGCTGTGGTCGAAATCTGCCAAGACAGATATATATACATACATACATATAATCACGCCTCTTTCCCATGGGGGTAGGCAGAGACCACGGATCTCCACTTGCTACGATCCTGACATACCTCTTTCGCCTCACTCACTCTCATTACATTCTTCATACATGCTCGCCGGTTTAGACAGAACAGAAACAGAATAACTAAGCACACCACAAAATAAAATACAATGAAACAAAACATCAAACAGTGTACCAATGGGCGACCTTATCGCTGAAAGCGATTTCTTCCAGGTAACCTTTGGGTGGACAGGATAAAAAGTAACTGGTAAAGACATTGGCATAGAAAATAATTGTCTATGTAATTTATTTCAGGGGAACATATAATAAAGTCAGCATTCTTCCACAACGGGCGTCGTGTGGTAACTTTGGACAAGAAACCTGACGCCCCCATCACGGATAGAATACAGGCGTTAAGATGCACGCCCACGCTCAAGGGATTCGGGTGAGAGGAAAATAAATAAACTTGGACATTTCACACAGCGTCATTTAGTCCCAAGCTAAGCAATTCAAAGCTTGTCTTATGGTAACCAGATGCCTGCCTTCGTAACCTCTAGGATCACTTAAAAGTGTTCAGTCTTATAAGCTATGTGACTCTATTGCCTGTAGGGCTCTGTGGCTGAGTGGTTAGCAGTCCGCGTATAGAACGATCGCTTGTATCATCGCAGGTACGAATCCTGCCGGAGTCGTAACTTTTATTAAGATTTTCCAATGTTAAGCTACTGCATGCATAGCTTCTATCGCGGGCCTTGAGCGTGGAGACCGAATCCAGAAATTCCGTAACGAAATAACCTAACGCGTCACTTTAGTTCAGCAACTCGGCTCTAGGTGGCATGCAATAGCTTTACCGCGGCAGTCCCCGAGTGCCACACGTTTTTCTTACCTTTTTGATATATCCTCAGGGGGGTAGCCGCGGAAGGCGCCTGCATCATAACAGCGAGTGGTCTGATCGGCACCATATTGCCGGTCGCGGAGTCGACCCCGGCCAGCACCACCACAGACTGTCTACAGCCCACGAGGGACCACGTCACTGCGGCCAGCATCGCTTACAAGAGTTAGTATTTACAATTTTAACTTTAGCGATCTTTAAATTGTATTATGTATGTATGTATACTTAATTTATAAATTATGTCCAAAAGATGTTTTTATTTTAAATTGCTCGATTAACAACAATAGTATGGAGAATTTAACACCATATAATTATTTTACGTTGGCCTTTTTTTTTAAAAAAATAGTATTGTTGAAATAGACAACCTTTGCAGTATATGATTTCTTGAAACGAGCTTATAGGAAAAAAAATAAGCGCACATGATTGGCTAGATTTAACAATTGATTTGACATTCTAGCCAATCACGAGATAGACAATTATTTTCGACGACCAATCACGTGCGATTATTTTATCTTCCTATTAGCTCGCTTCAAGAAATGAAGTATAGTTAGAAAGATAAAAAGATATTCTGTTATTATGTTCGTCTGTGTTGTGTTTTCAAAATAAATTATGTACTATTATATTATATGTATTTGTATGTGTATATTGTATGTGTATATTGTATGTGTCTGGGTGTTTTCTATCTATAATATGTATGTACATATTTACAAAAAAAAGTATCTAAGTATTATATCAGTCATCTGGTTACCATAACACAAGCATTAAGTTGCTCAGCTTGGTTCTAGATGACGCTGTGTGGAATGTCCAAGTATATTTATTTTATTTATTTATTTCAGATGGCAGCCTGCTAGTGGCCAGCGTGTGGGTGTGCGCGCGGTGTGTGCGCGTGTTCCTGTGCTCGGCCAGCAAGGCGGCGCCCGGGATGGCGGCGCAACCGTTACCGGCAGTCTACCTGTTAGATAACGACCTGCCAAGTGAGTCTATCTATCTATCTATCTACTCAGCCGGTAACACCCACTGCTGGGTGAAGGCCTCTTCTCTATACTTCATTTATTGAAACGAGCTAATAGGAAGAAAAATAAACACGTGATTGGTCGTCGAAAATAATTGGATCGGCTAGACTTGACAATTGACATTGATTTGACAATCTAGCCAATCACGAGAAAGATAATTATTTTCGATGACCAATCACGTGTGTTGATTTCTTTTCCTATTAGCTCGTTTCAATAAATGAAGTATAGTAAGTCTACACATCATCATTTATTTGTTTATTTATTAGAGATCCAACAGCTTACATGTATTGGAAATAACAATGAGTTAGCTATAGGAAGCCAATTATAGGTTCTCGCGATTATACTATGGACTAACATTAACAGTGAAAACGGTGAAATTATACAATACTAGCTGCGCGGTTTCACCCGCGCAAGTTCCGTTCCCGCGGGAATATCGTGATAAAAAGTAGCGTATGTCATTCCCCATCCCTTCAACTATCACCACTCAAAAAATCACGTCAATTCGTCGCTCCGTTTTGCCGTGAAAGACGGACAAACAGACAGACACACACGTTTTCCCTTTTATAATATTAAGTATGGATTTCAGAAACAGTAACATGGTGCCAACGCGAGGAACCAGATTCCTTACTTATAGGGGGCTCCACTCTCACGCTGTGGAAGTGCACAGAGAGGGCGCACCCTGTACATAAACTGCTGGCTAAAGGTAATGTGAATCTCTTTTAATGATGGTAAAAGACTTTCCCACCTGTATGTTTTTTTATATATGGTCAATAGTTAGGCTGAAGCGCTCGTGGCGAAGCTAAGATAAGTTTACGACGTATAAACACTTGACACAGTTACATGCGCCATGATCACGGTCAAACTGTTAGTTTAACCGTGATCATGGCGCATTCAACTGTTAGTTTACAACATTGCAACTTTTAGTTGTATATGAAACTAGCTGCGCCCCGCGGTTTCACCCGCGTAAGTCCCGTTCCCGCGGGAATATCGGGATAAAAAGTAGCCTGTTTCACTAGACATCCCTCAAAAATCACGTCAATTCGTCGCCCCGTTTTGCCGTGAAAGGCGGACAAACAGACAGACAGAGAGACAGACACACACACCTTCCCTTTTATAATATTAGTATGGATTGTTTGCAGGTCCATTACAAGGCAGCACTACACCGGGCGGTGGTCAAAAGCCGACCTCAGATGCTTTTAATACTGTTGTAAGTAAACTGTCACTTAAGTACATTAATAAAAATAAAAAAGCCATTTCCCTTAAATAATAAGACTTACATTTAGGGTTTAGTATTTAAAACACACACCAAATGGATTAAGTAATAAATATTATTTACGCTTAATTTTTATTACATGCAAAATTATTATCATTGACTTACATTACAAGGTTATTATTTAATTGCAATAAATTAAAGTTTTATATTTTTCTTATAGTGTTTTTTAAACCACACTTGGTATTTCATCAGAGAAATTGAAAAATCTTAATAATATTTTCGTTTGACGGAGGTAATCCCCCAACTACTCAGCTGATTTCAAAAATTCTTTCACTTATGTGTAGAATGGACTGTCTGGATGGATATAGGCTATATTTTATCCAGGTAGTTTAATTAGTACACCCGTGCAAAGCCGGGACGTGCTGCTAGTACGTGATAAAGTCCTGTAATTTCATATAATTGTTGTTTGTTCATGTACCCCAGGTGTGGCAATGCGTTGGATCGTGTTCCTCCCTACAGTGTGTGTGGTGTGCTTGTGGCTCCACACACGCGGTGCTCGCGGGAGACACGCAGATACTGATGCTGGCTAGAGACTCACTGAGAGTGGTGAGTGTGGACAATTATGTTGAAAAAAAAAAATTATATAGAAATTATGATCACGACTGTATCCCAGCTGTAGACATTTCTTTCAGATCTTTATGTAATACTTTAGAGCTTTTGAAGATGTCTAATGAGGTAGTCAGAGGTATGTACAAATACATATTTGGTACATGCCCACTTTCTGCAGAAGTTAACTTAGACTTAGACATCTTCAAAAGATCTAAAGTATTACACAAAAAATCTGAAAGAAATGTCTACCGCTCCCTGGGATACAGTCATGATCATATTTCATTTCATTATTTAATCTATTGCATAGTTTCTATAGCGGCCCTTGAGCGTGGAGACCGAATCCAGAAATTCCGTAACGAAAGCACCTAACACTGTCACTTTAGTTCAGCAACTCGCCTCTAGGTGGCATGCGATAGCTTTACCGCGGCAGTCCCCGAGTGACACTCTTCTTTTTATTTGTTTGTATTAACTTAAATGTATGTATTATAGTTATCGAGTCGTACACTAGGCCCGTCCACTACGCCGCCCGCCGCCTCGCCTCCCAAGAAGACTAAATACGGACCCGGCGCTACTCCTGTAAGATAAACATATTATTATTATTACGAGCCTGTAGCGTCCCACTGCAGGGCAAAGGCCTCCCTTCCTTCCTTCCACTCGTCTCTATTGAGAGCTAGTGTGCTCCAATGTGGGCAGAATGAGTCGAGTTCATCTCTCCGCCGCCGCCGCGGTCTGCCGATATTATTTATTATATTATTTACATATAGTCTATTTAAACTTTAAACTATGGATGTATGTATTACCACGGTTATGTATTTACCACATCTCGAACATTGAAATGACTCTAAGATAATCATATTGTCTTTATTATATTTGGAAATCAAACAGAATCAACAGCTTATTTTAAAAACATTTTTAAATGAACCGTTCATGTCCCACTGCTGGGCAAAGGTCTCCCCCAAAATCTTCCACTGACTCTATCCTTGGCGATCTCCCACCACTCCTCTCAAACACGTCTAGATCGTCCCGCCAACGCTTCCTCGGCCGGCCTCCTTTATTATTATTTACCATCATCATCATCCACAGCCCGACTTCACCCACTGCTGGGTATAGGCCTCCCTCAGTTTGTGCCATCCACCACGATCCTGTGCCAATCCGATCCATCTTCTGCCCGCGACTTTGCATATATCGTCTGCCCATCTCGCTTATTATTATTTACCTTATTAAATAAAAAATATAGTTTGTGCCATCCTTTTTACAAAATTTCTAAGTAAAGATTACAAATTATAAAGTTAATCTATATATTTATGTATGTCAACAGACAAACAGCACATCAGCTACAATATGCCACGTGGATATATCGACTCTGGGCGGCGTGTGTGTTTGTATCGACACACACACACAACTACACGTGTATAGACTACCCACGCACACTGAAATACGTGAGTATAACCACAGATAAAATGATACTAGTAATTACTTTATCTGTGGTATGGTAAAATATAGTAAAGTTAAACTATGTCGACCTCTGTGGCGCAGTTGGGTGAACGCCCGGCTGAGATGCGGAGGTCGCGGGTTCGATCCCCGCTACGGGATAATGTTTGTATGTTCTGCAGATATTTGTTCCGTGTCTGGATGTTTTTTATCTATAATATGTATGTATTTACAAAAAAAAAATGTATCTATGTATTATATCATTTATATCAGTCATCTGGTTACCATAACACAAGCATTAAGTTGCTTAGCTTGGGACCAGATGACGCTGTGTGGAATGTCCAAGGATATTTATTTATTTTATTTATTTATTTATGAATAAAGACCGGACTAAGCAACTTATGCTATGTATTTACAAAAAATATGTACCTATCTAAGAATTATATCAGTCATCTGGTTACCATAACCACAGATAAAATAATACTAGTACCATAAAGCATTATACTGCTTAGCTTGGGACCAGATGACGCTGTATGGAATATCCAAGGAATTATACCGATATTCCAAACCCGTGAGAGCTGTACATTTTGTTTAAATAAATAAATAAATAATAATGATTGTTTCAGCTGTACCAATGGCGGTGCAACAAGTGCATTCCATCCTGGAATACTCCATGGTGTCCGGGATAGACTGTCTGGACGTCTTGATCACTTTGAAGCCAGCCCTGGTCGAACCTTTGTATGAAAGGTAATCTATACTGTCTATATCTATACTAATGAGGTAAAATTTGTTTGTTTGTTTGACGGAGGTAATCTCCGAAACTACTCAGCCAAATTTATTTTTTTTGCTTTAGTGCTACTTCTTTTGTTTTATTTTTGTTGTTTTTATTATGTGTTACGTGTTCGGCTAAATAAATGTATTTTCTTTCTTTCTTTCTTTCGATTTCAAAAATTATTACACTGATGTGTAGAATGGACTGTCAGGATGGTTATAGGCTATATTTTATCCCGGTAGTATCATTAGGACACCCGTGCGTAGCCGGGACGTGCTGCTAGCTTTTTTTTATACAAATGGTCTTATTCATAAAAACTTATGTGTTCCTTGAGGTCCTACAGAAATAAATAAATTTTTCTTTCTTTCTTTCTGTTGATATCCTTAAGGTTCTGTTTAGCTTGCGGTAAATATAAATAAAAATCACTGTATAGGTGTGCTCGCGATAAGGTTTATTTGCAACTGGTTTATTCACATGCGTGCGTCGACTTATATCTAGAAACGATTAGGTAAACAAAAGCTTATTTATTGAAATATGACATAACATTCCGCCCACCAAAAGGACTAACAAGTCTCTTTTACTGATTGATACATATTATACAGTCAAGATATTTTATAGTGATTTGAATGAAGAATGAATGAACTAACAATGAATTGAATGCATGCCATTTGATAAAAAACTATGTTGATTAATGAGTTATCTACCTACCGTATCAAAGTATCAAAGTATCCTACCGTATCCTATCAAAGTATCCTACCTACTTGTTTACATTGTTACTATCCAGCAAAATAAATTTCAAATGTTGTTATTGTTACTAATCAAGTCTTTGAGTATAATAGGTACGTACATTTTATGGAATCTAGTCATAATTAACACAATAATAAAAAATGCTACTTCGCAGAATTTCTAAAGTTACGCAGTACCTACAAATGACAAAATGCATAAATTATCTTTGACTATTCAATCAGAATCTATAGGGAGGGGACACAGTTTCGACATCGATCTTTTTACAACTTTGCTATGCTACCACTTTTTACGCTGTAAACTCTTGTAGGTATGAGAATCGGGTCCGGGGTGTTTTTGTTTCCTGGAATTATAGGATGTTTAGCGTGTTCATCAAGAGTTGCGTGCCGCAGACGACCGCCCACCCTGAGGATATCGTCCTTGTCAAGGTAAGGGTTTAGTGTTTTTATTTTACTGTCTCCTTTCATATCTTTATTTCTCTTTATTCTATCTATCTCGTTGCTAAATTCTTCTCTTGTACTAGTTTAAATGCGTTTTCCAAGTCTTCAGTAGGTAAGCTACTTTCTAGGTCTAGTGTTCTTCTTTTAAAATTCAAAAACCGTTTGCAGTAGGCTATGACTTTGATTAATTCTTTTAGGCTTTCAAATTGGTCAAATTGTGACGTTATATTTACTTCTTCATTTTGAATATTTAGATTAGTCTGTATTTTTACCTTTTTCATTTCTAAGTCAGTAGCTGTTAGGTACTTCTGTGTGTTTTAAACTTATTTTCTTTTCAGATAGCCACGCTGAGCCTTGCTACGAAAGGTTTCCATCTATGCGGCTCACCAGACAACCATGCAATTACAATCGTTGTGTCGGTCCACGCATATATCTGTGTCGTTGGTATTCTCATAGCTTGTTCTATTTGCTTTAACAGCTTCGACAGCAATAATGCTCCAGACAGTTCAAGGCGTGTCTTCGAGGTTTCTTTTTCTTCCCGGATCACGGCGTGGTGTGGTAAGTACACTGTTTTCTCTTTACTTGTTTCATGTTCATGTATTTCTTCCATGTGTCCTAGTGTTAAGTATTCTTCCATTACTTTCTTGTAGTCTTCTTTTAGCTGTGGTGTTCTTCTGAATCTTCTTTCTAGTTGTAACAGTCTGTTTCTTACTTTCTTGTAGTCTTCTTTTAGCTGTGGTGTTCTTCTGAATCTTCTTTTTAGTTGTAACAGTCTGTTTCTTACTTTCTTGTAGTTTCCTTTTAGCTGTGGTGTTCTTCTGAATTTTCTTTCTAGTTGTAACAGTTTGTTTCTTGCTATATTTTTTGTATTTCCTTCAGTTGATTTTGTATTTTCTGTACTAAAAGGTAACTTCACTACATATCTCCCTTCTTCTGTTCTTGTGTGTGTTTCTTCATAGATAGATTCGCATTGTTTTTCTTCTGTTGTTAGCTTCCTGTTTTGATTTGTATCTATTTCCTCTTCCTCTTCTATTTGTACTTGATGATGAAGGACCAGAAGTGAATTGTCTTGCAAGTTCGTTGAATCGATTTCACCGAACAGAATCCATCCAAGGTTTGTTTTTTGAGCACACGGAGAACCTGGAGGACCCTTGATAAGTTGTTGTTGCACAATTTGTGCGTACTCTTTGACGCCTAGAAGTAAATCGATCGGACCTGGTGTATGGTATCTAGAATCAGCCAGATTGAGTCCTTCTAGGTGTGTCCAATTGTTGACAGTGACAGCTTTGGAGGGGAGTTTAGTGGTCAGCTGTTTGCTCATTACATAAGCCTTTAGATCCATCTTGAAGCTTGGTTCCCATTGAGAACCAACTTGAAGCTGTACCACGTGATTGACGTTCGTTCTTGTTGATCCCACTCCAATGATACTTCCTCTTGCTGACTGTTTGGTAAGGTTGAGCATTTGAGTTGCCTTTTCACTTATAAATGCTGCCTGCGAACCTTGATCTACTAGCGCACGGAGAACAATGGTTTGATTATGCTCGCCTCTTACGGTTACCATTGCCGTTGCTAGTAGTGTTGTGCCAGTGCCTTGTTTAGTAGTGTTGAGTGACGCGATCGTTGTGTTTACCAATAGATCTTCTTGCTCTTCTACAGTGTGGTGAGATGCTTCCGGTTGAATAGTTCCTGATGTTTCCGGAGCATCAAAGTTCTTGTTTTGATGTAGGAGAGAATGATGGCGTCGTTTGCATATACGACAGGACATTTGCAATCTACATTTATGGGCAGAATGTCCTGATCCTAAACAGTTATAGCACAGGCTGTTCTTTTGTATATATTCATATCGTTCCATAGGTTGCAGTTTGATGAATTCTTTACAATGACATAAGGTGTGATTTTCTTTACATATTACGCATGTCTTCTTTGATAGAGTATTTGACGAGTTTACCGTTGTGTTAGGTGACGTTGTTGCAGTGGTAACGTGAAATGAACGCTCTTTCATTGGTTTTTCACGGGAGCTCGACGGTGACGAGGAGACAAGTTCCAGTGTTCGATATTTTGAATGTAAAAACTTCTTCAACTCGCTCCAGGTAGGTAGTTCATCTGCTTCTTCTTTGTATGCATTTTCTTCCCAGTCCTTGTGTGACTCAGGGTCCAATTTCTGAGTGACCAGAAATATAATTATAGAATCCCATGAATCTGTAGGTATGTTTAGATTGTTCAGGTTGTTCAAGCAATCCATTGTAACGTCAAGTAGATTCTTGATTTGAGAAGAAGACTGAGAACTGATCTTCTTCTGGGCGAACAATTTTTTCAACACTGAATTGATAAGTAATCTTTTATTTCCATACCTTGCTTTGAGAATATCCCATGCTTGATCATAATTTTGTTGAGTTACCTGGATGTGTTTCAATAATATCTGTGCTTCTCCCGTCACACTAGTCTTTAAATAATGTAACTTTTGTACGTCACTAATTGTCGAATTTTCATGTACCAACGATGTAAACAAGTCCTTAAATGTAGACCATTCTTCGTAATTTCCGCTAAACTTTGGTAATTCTATTCTAGGCAGCCTGACGAGTTGATTTGTGTTCGCATTGATACTTGTATTCGTGCTGTTTTGCGAAGCAGAAGCAGTAGCGGGCGATTTGTCCAAAGAAGTCAATAAATCTCGTAAATCCGCCAGTAAACAAAAGTATAAGTCCTCGTACACGTAAAAGTCTTCATTTGCAAAGTACGGTATCGTGCTCTTTTGTTCTTTCGGTGTGATTTTGACTAAATCTTGATGTGTATTTCTAAAAATCTTCCAATACTCTTCTATTCCATTAATTCTTGCTTCGATGTAGCCCTTAGTTAATCTTGCCTTCGCACATTTCTTCAAGTTAATTTGAGTTTTTTGTAGTAATGAAGCAGTATCTTCCAAAACATTTATTAATTCCTTTATATTAGACATTGCGCTAAGTTCTTATCTCTTCAGGAATGCGGCCTCTATTGTTCTCGCACGGCGACCGACGCTTCGAAGCTCGTAAATTATCCGGTTCGATTGTGACCATATGTTGATATCCTTAAGGTTCTGTTTAGCTTGCGGTAAATATAAATAAAAATCACTGTATAGGTGTGCTCGCGATAAGGTTTATTTGCAACTGGTTTATTCACATGCGTGCGTCGACTTATATCTAGAAACGATTAGGTAAACAAAAGCTTATTTATTGAAATATGACATAACACTTTCTATATTTTCAGATTTAGTGAGAGTTTCCAAAGGCAGCCCGCTGCGTTCCAACAATTCTACTATCACAGTTGGCTGAAGATTAGAATTGCTCTTTGCAGGTAATTATATATTCTATACTCTAACGAATTAATGAATGAATGAATGAATGAAAATACTTTAAAGCACACTGACAGAAAGGAACTTATGAACTACAAATCGTTCGTAATTATATACTTTGTAAACTAATATTATAAAGAGGTAAAGTTGGTCTGTATGTTTTTACAAACAGACCATCTTTACCTAAATAATCGTAATCTAAATAAAAATAAAAAAAAGTTAAATGTTTGTATGATCTTTGTCTCGAGTCTGGGTGCTTAAATGTAAATATGTATCTACGTATTTACATACTTTTCTTTTACCCCCTCCCCATAAAATATTCCATAATTCACCCCCACTTTTTTATTATTTAAGTACTTTCAATATCTAAATTAATTTTAATATAATTATTATGTTTTTCAGAATGTGTCCAACATTACAAATGAGTGCGTCATCTCTGACTTGTATACAGATGTGTTCGTGCGTGCTGGCGGCGTGTGCCGCCGCCTTGCGCCCGGACTTGGCACTGCCTAGCCTCGACGACGATACTGACAAGGTACATACTTATACCCAGGTTTGGTTTCCCTGGTGTAGGGAATCGCGTTGGAACAGGCAATAGAATCCCCTAGTTTTAAGAACCTGACATGTCTAAGTGGTCTATAAGATTTTATTGAATAAAATATTTTGACTTTGACTTTGACTTTGGTACCTATCAAATTAAAAGAAATCAGATATTTGTTCCGTGCCTGGGTGTTTTCTATCTATAATAACTAGCATCACGTCCCGGCTTTGCACGGGTGTACCAATAAAACTACCGGGATGAAATATAGCTCAATAACCATCCCGACAGTCCATTCTACACATCGGTGGAAGAATTTTTGAAATCTGCTGATTAGTTTCGGAGATTACCTCCGTCAAACAAACTATCATTGGACTAGATGACGCTGTGTGAAATCTTAGATAGATAGATAGATAACAACTTTATTGACTTACACATTACAGCACTGAGTATAAAAAAAAGAGACAAATTAAAAATAAAAAAGAAACCAAAAAAGACAAAAAACAAAACAAAAAACAGACAAATACACACATTCATATATTTTTAAGCTATTGCATAGCTTCTATCGCGGGCCTTGAGCGTGGAGACCGAATTCAGAAATTCCGTAACGAAAAAACCTAACGCTGTCTCTTTAGTTCAGCAACTCGCCTCTAGGTGGCATGCAATAGCTTTACCGCGGCAGTCCCCGAGTGACACACGTCTTTATTTATATATTTATAAGTGGTATATATATGTTTGTAGAGTATAACAACACTGGAGGCCAAGCCCGAGCTAATAGCGGACACGGCGCCGCTCTCCGCGCTGCGTCTCGGGCTGCAGCGTGCGCTAGATGTGGCCATCACCGCCATCGCACAACAACCCAGGCCGCCGATGCAAACGCACGGGTAACCATCCTACTTCCTATCCTATCGTACCTTCCTACTATCCTATCCTACTAATATTATAAATGTGAAAGTTTCTGAGAATGTATGTATGTTTGTTATTCTTTCACGCAAAAACGGCTGGACCGATTTGGTATGTAGATAGGTGATACCCTAGATTGACACAGGCTACTTTTTATCCCGATATTTCCGCGGGAAAGGGACTTGCAGGGGGGAAACCGCGAGGCGCAGCTAGTCATTAATAATAACAATAATTCTATATAAATATATTTATTTTATATTATTATTTTTATGTATTCTGCATTATAAATGATTTGATTTGATTCCAGGTACGAGATATGGACAGAGCCCAACGCTCTAAGCATCCTACGGCGGCTGGTGGTCGCGTGGCGCGCCGCCGGCCGCGGGGGCGAAGCCCTGTCGCGGCTGCTAGCCCGGCCGAGGGCGGAACTAGCAGGTCACTACACTTTTGCATGGCTCATCATCTCGCTGCCCTTATCCCACTGCCAGTCTCAATATCTATCTTTGGTTTAGCTTACTGCGGGTAGATATTTGACCGACAGATCGTTCAGATAGATACCGACAGTAAGCAAAACCAGAGATAGGTAGGTTATTGAGACCGGCCGCTAGTGGAGTGAATTGTGACTTTAACTATATTATATCTTAGTACTATTTCTTTATATTTTAACTAGCTGCGCCCCGCGGTTTCACCCGCGTAAGTCCCGTTCCCGCGCGAATATCGGGATAAAAAGTACCCTATGTCACTCGCCATCCCTTCAACTATCACCACAAAAAAAAACACGTCAATCCGTCGCCCCGTTTTGCCGTGAAAGACGGACAAACAAACAGACACTCACACACACACACACACACACTTTCGCTTTTGTTATATTAAGTACTAGCTGCTCCCCGCGGTTTCACCCGCGTAAGTCCCGTTCCCGCGGGAATATCGGGATAAAAAGTAGCCTATATTACTCGTGGATAATGTAGCTTTCGAATGGTGAAAGAATTTTTAAAATCGGTCCAGTAGTTTTTGAGCCTATTCATTACAACCAAACAAACAAACAAAGTTTTCCTCTTTATAATATTAGTGTAGATGGATGGATAGTATGGATATATTTCGCATGTTATTTTTACCTAAAGATATTATATTTATTTAATGTGTATACAGATGAATGTGTGACGCTGGCGGCCCAGTCCCCCTCGCCCCGCGTGTGGGAGTCTCTCCCGCGATGCTGCGTCTCCGCGCCGCATCACAAGCCATACCCGCTACACGTGAGTATTTATATATATACCATGTAGGTACCACAGATTGCCTACATAAGACGGATATCTCATCTCGAACATTGGTCATTTTTCTTCGGGCAGTTAATAATCCTTACACATTAACATTCGCTAAAGTTAAAACACAAGATATATAAAATAAAAAGGAAAACATGACTTCTCAAATTCCCCGGGCATTCCGCCAAAAAGTCCACAAAGTATTTTATTGGTAGGTAATTTTGTTTAAAATTACCGCCATTTCCGCTGGCTGTATTTGGACTTTTTTTTCAGGATCTTTTTATATTCTATCTCTCTCGCACCCGTCGTTTTTTGTCTTAGATTTTTTGTTTATCCCTTTCAGTTTGTTACATCAAATTCATGCTCACTAAAGAGGAATTTGACATCTGGAACATTTTGGTATTGATTGACATTTCTGATTCTGAACAGTAGTGATGGGACATTAAGCTTATTGTTAGAATCGAATACTGTCAATGTTCGATTATTTATTTGTTATAAAAGTAACTTACTATTGTAAGTTCCTATTCAGTATGCTTAATTAGGTTCTCAATTTTATTGATAAACATATAATGACACTGCAGTTTAATCTTTTTCCTAACTATAAGTTTTAAAATGATAAACATGATTCTCTTATAAACATGTTGTTTGTTAGAGAAACAAATAAATAATGATTATCTTTATTATTGACAGTTAGAATACGGCGTAGAACCCGAAGCTCTAAGGTACAACCCCGAAGCACCCGCGTACGCTCAATGTGAAACAACGCCCTCTCTTGCGATGGATGCTATAAGGTCGGTATCATTCTGTTTATAATCATTCGTACCTACTCTGTTAATCCCACTAATATTATAAATGTGAAAGTTTGTGAGAATGTATGTATGTCTGTATGTATGTTTGTTATTCTTTCACGCAAAAACAGCTGGACCGATTTGGTTGAAATTTGGTATGTAGGTAGGTGATACCCTGGATTAACACATAGGCTACTTTTTATCCCGATATTCCCGCGGGAACGGGACTTAAGCGGGTGAAACCGCGGGGCGCAGCTAGTTTATCATAAAATACTTTTTGCTTCATCAGTCATGGCTAGATCGAACTTGTTTCATTACAGCTCCTTATAGAATATAACATAACAATGGCGCAGCCGGTAGGATACGAACCTACGCTCCCAAAGGGAATCTTATTTCAAAATTAGATAGGAATATTAATATTAATAATTATGGTATTTGGTCTTTAGATACATGTACCTAGGAGGAGGCTGGAGGCCCGCGAAATGGCGCGCCTGCTCCCGCTGTGGGTCGCGAGCGTTGCCGGCCGCGGTCACCGCGCGACATCCACTGCAAAAAGCTTATGACGCGAGATTCTTGTCTAATTGCAGGTACAAACAAACATAATTATATTACTTTTACCTCCAGATTACATAAGTACAGATACCTCATCTCGAACAATGAAATGACACCTTTTTTCGTCGGGCTATTTTTGTGTTTGATTTTTGCGGCGCCACTTAGCGGCGTTACCGGTACAAAGTCTAACAATCCCGACAATCCATTTGACACAATTTAAATTTTAATTCTAATTTTCAGATGTGGCGGCAGGTGGACTTTGTGCTCGAATATTTGAAGATCTTGAAAATTTAATAATTATAAGTTATTTTTATACGTAGATAAATTTGTGATCGTGTAAATAAATTATTATTTGAATACTAATTGGGTGTTTAATTAACAAAAATGTCTCCATCATACATTTTCAATACTTTTCTTATGAGCAACACTGACAATATACTATTATCAGCAATAACTTTACTATTATTCGAAATATAGTAAGTAGGTTCTTACTGATAACTTTTAACGAGCTTGACTTTTAATTCTACAGGTAAGTACATAGGAATTAGAAAAGTAAACAGTGTCTTCACTTTTTATAGATCCAAGCTACTTAAAATAAAAAGTAATCTAGATAAAGAAGAAAATTCAGCCATGACAAACAATATTATTGAAAATCGAGCTTGGACTCTGAATCGAAACAATCGAATCTGTCAAAGTTAGCTGTCAGTCACTCCTTGCCATCCATTCATTACCCCATCACTAGTCTTCTGGCGAGAGTCGAGCAAAAAGCGATTTGCTGCGTGCGACTGCGTTGTTGAATCTCTGTGAATTAGTTCAAATCCTTGTTAAATCCGATAATTACTCACGTTTTTACTCTAAAAACATATTAGTTAACTAAATGGCAGACAAGAAAGGTATTTATGAATTTTAATCACAATTTTCTTTGTTCTTTCGTCTAGTAAGTTGACATGTGTAACGTCATTTTGCGGCCTTGAATTAGGCGTTTTATTGTGATAAAATGCATTTCTCACTGTATCATGACGATTTCCCGTTAAAAACTGTGAATTTGGCCTAAAAAATACAATTTTTGCATGGGATGTGCGCCTCGGTCAATCGATATTTGATTATCCAAGATGGTTGCTTGGGAAGATGGATTGACCCAAAGCAGGACTTTGGTTTAATTTAACATCTAATTAACGTTGGAAGCGATAGCTCTCCTTAACTACGAATGCCGTAGTCTTGGTGCTATTCCAATATCATGTGGGTACTAACCTACCTACCTATTTTACACACCCTACCTTTGCATTATGGGTACTTTGCAAAATTATCGTCAATTATCGCAAAATACAGAAGTTCTATGGCCTTTTAGCAGTAAACTTATGCATCAAGAATGCTGATTTACAAATGAGGTCAACCTACATAGAGACCCTGTTCATCAAAGGAACAACTGACCCTTACCTAAGTACCTACTTTAAAATATCATTACCATTCTTCTAGTTAACAGGGTTATTACACTGTAAGATTTAATCAAAATCATTTACTACCTTTTGTTCTCGCTTAGACTGATCATAAAACTTTTAATAAATCCCACACAGTCTAATTGTATTCAAAAATTTGAATAGCCTTGATTTTACACATGTCAACTCTATTTTATAATGTATAACATACATAAATATAAACTTTAGAGCTATATTCACAATTTCTAAGCTCATTATAGGTCTTGTATGGACCTAGGAAGCTCTTATGCTTATATGAAAATACCTAAAAAGTCTCGAGGCTTCCAATCTGTTCCCTAAGATGTAGGCATATTACGAAATTCATAGAAATATTGTTGGGGCAAGATGAAACTGTGTTTGCTGTTGGCTCCCGAGACCTACAAATCATTTGCAACAAGTTAAAACAGCATTTTAATTGTCATTCTTTGTTTGGCTAACTTTCTCTTAAAAATCTCTTTCTTAAGACAGATAGTCAGATATACTGAAAGTGCTTTCATATTTAACTGTTCAGATAAAAAAGTCTGTTAGAATTAGAATCATTCATTGGCTGTAAGCATTTTACAAAATAACTACCAAGAAGTCACTAACTGCAGAATACAAAATGATGCCAGAAGTGCTTCTTTAAACTACAACCTCGAGTTAGCTGCTTGTAAATAAAGAGCCCTATTAAATATCACATTAAGTTAATTGTGGCACTTGGATGATAAAAAATCTACTCTTTCAAACTACTTAATGAAAATCCTGCTACATTGCTATAATAGTAGTTCTGTTAACAAGCTCAATGCCCATATGCACCGGGCTTTGCCAACTCGTAATGGAAACTTCTAAATTGACAGACACTGAGCCACTTGCTGAATAACATTATTAAGAGACATATTTGACCGATGTTGATTAACAACCAAGGTCCCTAAATTAAAAGAGATAAAACAAGATACAAGAGCCTAGCTCTATCACTAGAGTTGGCCGTCGTACAAACTTAGGGTTAGGGTTAGTTGATGCGGGAGCCAACACAAACCCAACCACAAAGCATACTATAACGCCCCCCTCCCGCCTCCCAGATCCTCAACAGGAGACAGCGGCGCGGGCGTCTGCGGTCGACATCATGTAATCACTAGCTTTTATCTTTTGGATAGAAAGACGTTGATATGTGCGTAACAGAGTGGACGTATGCTGGCAATTGTAACATGGGGGGATGGATTGATTGCTATAATGTACTGAGATTGTGTCAGCTGTTCTTGTACAGTGGGTTAGTACCAAATATGACATGTATTTTAACATACCTCTGACTACCCCATTAGACATATTCAAAGGATCTAAAAGAATTAAATAAAGATCTGAAAAAAAATGTCTACCGCTGCTGGGATACCGTCTTGATAATACATAGTTCATTTTTTCAACAATTGTACTAAAAAGTAGGGTGACAACAATTTTGAATAAACAGAGACAGTCTCGAAAAAATATAGCAATCAAATCATCATTTATTTTTATAAAAATCTAAGGAGTGTTTGTGTTTTACTAAATTAGTTATCTTTATTTTTTTAATTTATCATTTATTATCCCTCTGCAAGGACCTTTTGAGAAGGCTATATGGTTGGCTGTACAGTAGTTGTTTTTGGCTTGAAATTGTATAGTGTATTAAAAACTTCTTGCAGATCAATATACAGAACGTGAACACTCCATAGATCTTAGATAACCACTTAAAAAATAAGTTGTTCTATATAAGACCTGCCTCTTTGCAGTTTATTGAAAAGAGGCAGCACTTTTTAAACTCAATGTTTTATAACGCTACAGTTATTATTCATTTTATTTCATTATTTAGTTCACAGCTTATTTTTTTATTTTTTACTTTTTTAACACATTAATTTTAAGAAAAAATAAATGCTGATCTTTTTTGAAAATTGAAATGAATCAGTAATTATTTTTTAAATTTCTAGAATTTATTGCACTTGAGGTTCAATGAGGATGTATGTCTTAACTTTTTCACAAGTTTTTTAGCTTTTCTAAAAAAAATTCAGTTACCTTTAAAATTAAAATTTAATTAAAGACTAAGTTCCTCATTGTTCTGAAGTTACCCTGTTATATTTGTTCCATAATGGGGTTGACTTTTGTTTGAACTGTTTTCTTTTACTACAATAAGTTGAAACTAACTCATAGTATAATTATAAAAAAATACATGACCTTACTTTCTGGAATTGTAAATAACTATTACGAATAAGCTCTCAATTTCAGAGCATTTAAAACCAATAAAGTCGTGTATTTTTAGCCCGTTACTAATCCAACTTTTGATAACGACACAAAATAGTTATGGTTAGTTATGTTTTGTGTCTCAGTTACGCCATCTTTCAAAGGTTCTTATCCTTTGAAATTTGCTCTAGTTTTAAGTGTGTGTATTGCTAACAGTTAAAGCAAAACAGATTTCTCTATTTTTTTTTTGTTTTTTAATCAACCTATTTCGTCCCACTGCTGGGCAAAGGTCTCCCCCAAACTTCTCTATATTACAGAATAATTTATTCCATTATTATTTCAAAGTTGTTTGAATATACTTTCGTTTTGCTCAATGAAAGATCTGTTTTGCTTTGTTTTTAACCAGACATTTTCATGGACATTTTAATCGTAAGGTGAAGGCGAAATTGGCATTTTGGATATAATTAATAATTTGTTGATTACTTTTACTTATTTCAAAAACCACAAATGCCAATTTTCGAACTGTATGTTTATTGTACCTATCCATTATTATGTATTATCAATTTATCACGTTTTGTATAGGATTGATTTAGGTCAATTTCATACAAACATAGATTAAAACAAACTCATTAATTTTATAGTTTATTGCAAATTCTTTGTCGATTTAACAACTTCAATTATATTACATTTTGCAATTAACTATTAACTTAGAATTAACGAGTTTGTGTTAATATGACGTGAGAGAATAAGAGGAATGACAATGTTAGAATGTGTGTGATTTAATCATAGTTTTAAGAAAACAAACACAACTTGTCTTATTTATTGAAAGATTTACTCAATATTTTACTGTATCTTTCGGGAAGTGAGTTGTGTTTGTTTCGCGATGTCCATGGTACAGTCCAGTACCACCATAGACATTGCCGCATGCTTCTAAGCTTCGAAGGACAGGGAAGAATGCCAGTTGTGAGGTTCTATGGGTTTTAGGCCACTTATTCGCTCGTACACCATTCCTTAGGATCCACTATCGCCTCAATATTTTAGTAATTTCGTGTCACGTCTCTTTCAGGGATCCAGCATTTAATCGTTGTCATTTTAATTAGTTTGATGCTATAGTAAATTTACTATAGCACTGAACCAGCTTTCTGCAGAAATATTTAACAGCCTGTTGTTGAGGGGTTGTGTCGAACCGGCACAATCGCGATTTATTTAGCGTAGATATAAAAGTATAGAGTTAATATTTGGAGACGTTTACTACCAGGATTTTTGTGGTCATAACTCGGGAGATTCATATTAAATTTTGCTGTTTTCTGCAGCTGTATATTTATTTGTTCCTTTAGCATGTTTTGTGTAGATTCGTGTTTGGTTCCTAGTTCGGTTGTGCTTATTCCGATGTAGGTACTGTTAAGTTGTTGTAGGAGTTGTTAGCCGCATGTGTGTTTATGTTCAATGTTTTGTTACGTCGCACCTGCATGACTCTGTGTCCTTCAAACTGCACTCATATCATAGTTTTTCTTTATTTCGCTTTTCCGCATACTGAACGCTTCTAGTTTTAACAGCAAAATATCATATGACGTTTGATGATACTAGAAGATTGACATTGAAAATCTTGGTTCACGTGTTGTTAGATTTGGATAGATTACTGTTTTTTATTTTAAAGGAATGTTCACATGTAAACACGTTGGCTACTGCTGCCTCTCCGGTGGTACTTTCTCAGGTTTTGAACTTAGGACTTGAACATATCTGTAGATATGATTCTTAATTTGAATCTATGCAAAAATATCCTAAGTTCACTGCCAACCTATGATTAAAACTTAATAAATTAATGTTTTTTCAGGAAGTTATCGTGTGATGATTGTTATGTTAAAGACATTTTTCGATATAAAATGGTCATACCAACTTTCTCACACTGCACACAGCTTTACTAAACCTAGACTGTTTTTATGTTGTTTCTAGTACATAAAACCCGTCGCAAGTTGGTGTGGCCATTATTGAATGCTCTGTATATAACGTTTGGTAGGACTCAGCACCCTCACATCGTGTTGATTTTTAACTACCTACCAGATCAGTGTATTTTTCGTCTTTAGACCCTAGAAAAGGATTTTCTTTGCTACATGTCTTTTTTTCTGGTCTGAAGTGTTGCCGTCTCATTTGGAGCTGTTCAGTTACTTAGAGCGACTCGAAATGACGGCGCATTGTATGAATATAGCTTGTCGTTAACACTGGCGTCTGTGGGATTGTGGATGAAATATATCAAAATTTTCTGCTTTCTTATTGGCGTTTTACGTGTTTTATCCACATGGCTACACTAAAAAGTTGCTGGATAGTTTGAGAACCCTTATCATTTCATTTTAAAGATTATTAAACTAGTGTTGCCGTATTATCCTCCAGCAACACATTTAGTGTGGCAACACAGCGCCTAGCGTGAATGCTCGGGCTTGGGTTGCGGCGCGCACTGCGCTCGTTGGCTCACTTTGGTGATGTGATGTGTCTTATTTTGTGGTACACAATAAAAGCAAATCTTGAATATTTCTTTCCTTAACTGTGAAATGAAACGACGAAACTAGTTAAAAGTTTAAAATTGATTTGTATTGTTCTTCAAATTAAAAAACGCGATAATTTTGTTTTGTTCTGAATGTCCAAAATAATCAATATTTCAAATGACTCCTAGTAATATTTTGGGTCAATTTAAAATTTGTCCCTCAATAAGCAAAATCGTGGATACTTTAGTAAAACTCAAATTACGAAATAATAATTTTCTGGAGCTTCCGTTTCAGAGTTGAACTCTTTTGTAAATTGTAATGTCGAAACTTAGGATTTTTTAATTTTTTTTGCGAAATACATTATCAGGCTTCAGCGTAAGCAAGTATAATACTTTCTTTACCTTTTTAAAGTTATTATCCAAGCTTTAAAACTCGTTTCCGAGAGAGTAATAATGTAATCCAAAATTTCACGAACCACCTGATACTTAATGCCTCGTTGGCATTTTGAAAGATACAGCTAGGAACATAAAATTTTCTAACCAACCGAAAAATCCAACAAAATTTTATAACATTAATACAATAAACATAAAAGAGGTGAATTTATTAAAAACACCCCGTACAAAAAGGGGTTAAAATCACAAAAGAGTCACGTCAGATCGCCATAGAGTCTTTCCATTCCCACCACAGTGGTTACAACTCCCAGTTGTTGCAGTGACGCCGCCGCTGGGCGCCTACCCTCAGCCGCAGCCGCCGCAGGGGCCCTTCCTGCCGGCCCCCCCGCACCCCCCCGCGCCACAGTATGGAGGTAACTAGGGAAACGGGGTGAATACAGTAAAGTATGTAACATGGGCACGGGGTGAATACAGTAAAGTATGTAACATAAAAACTGGTAGGGGGTTCCTTCCTTCCTTCGTATGAGCAAGTGCCCAACTCTGGTGACGGGGTTTTTAGGCCGCCTAAAGGCCTCCGTCATGGCTTAACGACTTTTTAAAAGCCGGTACCGCTGGTAGGGGGTGAAAATGATAAACAGAAAAGAAAGTGCGGGGAGTGGAAATTATGTAAATTTAATAGAAGTTAGAGAAGCAGGTAGACGAGAAAAGATAGCTACGGCCTTCTGAAGTCCATCCAGGTAACTAAGAGTAAAAAAGAGAGTAAAAGGGTCAGAAATTAGAATATAGAAAGAACTTGCTTAGCTTGGGACTAGATGACGCTGTGTGGAATGTCCAAGGATATTTATTTAAAAAAAAAACTAGCTTGATATTTTCTGTTAACTAACGAATTGCCGCGTCTACTACCCTTCACTACCAATAAATTTATTTAACTGTTATAGTGTCCAGTCAAGCGTTGCAGTTGCAGAGATCATTTCTACCCTCGCCTGAATATGGAGGTAAGTTGTATACCGGGGTGATGTGACTCCACATGACTGGAAATATGAATAAAGCGGGATATTTGACGACCTCTGTGGCGCAGTGGGTGAAGGCCCGGCTGAGACGCGGAGGTTGCGGGTTCGATCCCTGTTACGGGACAAATGTTTGTATGTTCTGCAGATATTTGTTGATTGTCTGGGTGTTTTTTATCTAATATTTATAACTAAAAGCATACCATTTCTCTCCATTTGCACACTGAAATCAGTAAAACATGTTGTGACGATGAAGACTTGGATGCAAAAGGCCCAGAACAGAGCGGTTTGGCGGTTAGGGAAGGAGGCTTATGCCCAGCAGTGGGTCACTAAAGGCTGATAATTTACACATGTTTATGCAAGTAAATTATCTTTCTCTTATAACTTTCATGTTTCTTTTTTTTATTTTCGTTCATTTTATTATGTGTTATGTGTATTAAGTTAAATAAATGTATTCCAATGTAACATGTAGATAGATTAACAACACTAGTGTACTCACCAGAGTTTAAAAAACCACCAGGTTTGTCAGTTAGGATTATAAAAAGTAAGAGTGTGTACTACCGGAAAAGTCTGTCAAGTGTAATGACTGTTTGTGATAAGCAATAAATACATTTATACATTTCGTCCAAATTTTTAATTAATAAATGAATTTTTTTATATTTATTAATTATTTAATTCTTTGTAAATGTAGTCTGTATGTATTGATCCAGTGGCGGGCGGGTCTCCATACGGCGTGACGTTTGGCGGCGCGGGCGCGGGCGCGGGCGGCGTGTACGCTCCGCCGCCGTATGAACAGCTCCAACACCACCAGGCGATACCAGCGCTCAGTCAGCAACTACCTGTGAGTTATATATATGTATATGTAGTTATACCTTCATGGAGCAATCTTTCTCATTAAAAAAAGTAGTCGTTGCTTGTCATTGAACTGTGAACATCTTGTTTCATTTTAAAGACGATTCTTATGTTGCCTCAAACATTTGACTGCGTGAACCGATTCAGATTTTTATTTTATATAGATTTGATGATCTTTTTTATTCGAAAATGGTGCTTTCCGTGTGGTATAATTTATTTTTAGTCTATGTTCATCCAGATACTTAACTATGCTATAAATATGTAATAATAATTTACCTCCCAATCCGCAGTATTTCAACAATGGATGTACCTCTCCACAGCAAATGTACAGTCCCGCCGCGGCGATGTATGCGGCGGCCGCGGCCGGCTACCCCGGCTACATCGGCTACCCCGTGCAATACTACCCTTACTACCAGGCCGCGGTACAACCCTCCATACAACCCCTGCGGCCCACTATCATGATCCCGGTGAGTCTACCCCGGCTACATCGGCTACCCCGTGCAATACTACCCTTACTACCAGGCCGCGGTACAACCCTCCATACAACCCCTGCGGCCCACTATCATGATCCCGGTGAGTCTACCCCGGCTACATCGGCTACCCCGTGCAATACTACCCTTACTACCAGGCCGCGGTACAACCCTCCATACAACCCCTGCGGCCCACTATCATGATCCCGGTGAGTCTACCCCGGCTACATCGGCTACCCCGTGCAATACTACCCTTACTACCAGGCCGCGGTACAACCCTCCATACAACCCCTGCGGCCCACTATCATGATCCCGGTGAGTCTACCCCGGCTACATCGGCTACCCCGTGCAATACTACCCTTACTACCAGGCCGCGGTACAACCCTCCATACAACCCCTGCGGCCCACTATCATGATCCCGGTGAGTCTACCCCGGCTACATCGGCTACCCCGTGCAATACTACCCTTACTACCAGGCCGCGGTACAACCCTCCATACAACCCCTGCGGCCCACTATCATGATCCCGGTGAGTCTACCCCGGCTACATCGGCTACCCCGTGCAATACTACCCTTACTACCAGGCCGCGGTACAACCCTCCATACAACCCCTGCGGCCCACTATCATGATCCCGGTGAGTCTACCCCGGCTACATCGGCTACCCCGTGCAATACTACCCTTACTACCAGGCCGCGGTACAACCCTCCATACAACCCCTGCGGCCCACTATCATGATCCCGGTGAGTCTACCCCGGCTACATCGGCTACCCCGTGCAATACTACCCCTACTACCAGGCCGCGGTACAACCCTCCATACAACCCCTGCGGCCCACTATCATGATCCCGGTGAGTCTACCCCGGCTACATCGGCTACCCCGTGCAATACTACCCTTACTACCAGGCCGCGGTACAACCCTCCATACAACCCCTGCGGCCCACTATCATGATCCCGGTGAGTCTACCCCGGCTACATCGGCTACCCCGTGCAATACTACCCTTACTACCAGGCCGCGGTACAACCCTCCATACAACCCCTGCGGCCCACTATCATGATCCCGGTGAGTCTACCCCGGCTACATCGGCTACCCCGTGCAATACTACCCTTACTACCAGGCCGCGGTACAACCCTCCATACAACCCCTGCGGCCCACTATCATGATCCCGGTGAGTCTACCCCGGCTACATCGGCTACCCCGTGCAATACTACCCCTACTACCAGGCCGCGGTACAACCCTCCATACAACCCCTGCGGCCCACTATCATGATCCCGGTGAGTCTACCCCGGCTACATCGGCTATCCCCTTCAATACTACCCCTACCTAGGCCGCATGTTACTCTGTCTGTCTCTCTCTCTCTCATAGAAAGCAAGATAAAGATCTAACAAACATTATTTCGAAAGAAACTTCGTTCCATCCGGGTATCCCTTGACACCTCTTAAGTTTTTAAGTTATTGCATAGCTTCTATCGCGGGCCTTGAGCGTTGAGACCGAATCCAGAAATTCCGTAACGAAATCACCCAACGCTGTTACTTTAGTTCAGCAACTCGCCTCTAGGTGGCATGCAATAGCTTTACCGCGGCAGTCCCCGAGTGCCACACGTCTTTATGTTTTATTAATTGTATTATGTGTACAGCAAGGTGGGTTCGAGCCGGGCGGTAGGTTCGAGGGCCTGGCGCAGACGCTGCTGCCCCCCGCGCCCCCCGGCGTGCCCCCCTCCCCCGCACACCTCGCTTTGCAGCCGCATCAAGTGCTGTGAGTATCCTATCCTATCCTATCCTACTAATATTAGAAATGTGAAAGTTTGTGAGAATGTATATTCCTCTCTTTCGTTGTGTGACTAAGAAAGGTATACTCGTATAAATCGCTCTATATCTCACTCCCTCTACGGTCAAATCTGTCGGTTCTACTGTCGTATTTGATAATTTAGCTATTCTCTTATATCCGACCACTAAACTGCCGGTATAAAATATAGCCTATAACCATCCCGACAGTCCATTCTACACATCGGAGAAAGAATATTTTTGATCAGTTGAGTGGTTTCTGAGATTATCTCCGTCAAACCAACATTACCTCTTTATAATATTAGTATAGATATAGATGTACTCGCGGAGGTTGTGGGTTTGATCCCCGCTACGGGACAAATGTTTGTATGTTCTGCAGATATTTGTTTCGTGTCTAGGTGTTTTCTATCTATAATATTTATGTATTTACAAATAAAATTATATAGTCTTCCTGGCCGTTTTCGGCTACAGAGACATTGGCTTAGTTGTTAGTTATTGTTATGGGCTTGGGCTTTTATAGAAGTAATAAATCAGTCATCTGGTTACCATAACACAAGCATTAAGTTGCTTAGCTTGAGACTAGTTAACTCTATGTGGTATGTCCAATTATATATATTTATTATTATTAATATTTATAGATGGCGTTAACACAGAGCGACCCGGCAGACGGCGGTGCGATCCCGCACGGCTCATCATCACCACTACTACTGACCTCTACACTAACACATCAACTTAGACGCGAGACAGGAGATAGATAACATTGTCTGTTTTAAACTTACGCGATCAGAGCACATGATAAAACAATTTACGGGTATTTATGGCAATTACTTTAATTTAATTTTTATTCCGACGCTTCAACTGGCACCAGCCGTGGTCGCGGGCAGACTGAAAGAAAGAAAGAAAAATATGTTTATTTCGTAGGACCTCGAGGATCGCTCAAAATAGTACAGTCTTAAAAAGCTAGGTGACTCTATTGCCTGTTCCAAAACAACTCCCTACACCAGGGAAGAATCAGGCAAGAACCTGGTGGTCTGGGCCTAGCTTTTTTTTAAAGCGATCCCATAGCAATCTAAAATTAAGTAAAGGTACTTAAATTAAGGTAATAGCGATAAATACTCGAAATATATGTTTTATCATAGATAACATTGTACAGTGAATATATAAATAATGGTCTTACTATACATGAATTTGTAACACTAAGGGGCTATCTCCACGAGCGAGAGAATCGCAGCGATATTAACGTCGTGCCACGTATTATACACTCTCTATGGAGCCGTCTCCACACGCAGATATTATCGCGACGATACTACGAGTGACGTTGACAACTAAATTTAATTCTTATGACATCGTCTTACCACTTAAATTACCCGATAAATGGACGACGGAATCATCGCGACATACTCGCCCGTGAAGGAAGTCCCTAATAGTGATAGTAAGCTGCTTTGTTGATATCTATCTATTCGATTTATCCAATTTATGCGATACTAGCTGCGCCCCGCGGTTTCACCCGCGTAAGTCCCGTTCCCGCGGGAATATCGGGGTAAAAAGTAGCCTATGTCACTCCCTTCAACTATCACCACACAAAAAATCACGTCAATTCGTAGCCCCGTTTTGTCGTGAAAGACGGACAAACAGACACACACACACACACTTTCCCTTTTATTATATTAGTGGGGATAGTGGGGATGGATACGGTGATCAGGCAAATGGTACGACCATTCTTTCTCCTGTCTTCTGTCAAGTTAATGCCTAGCAAAGAATTAATTAAGAGGCTGTTGGGTTGACTCGCTCGTACATATGATAAAATAATCATTATTTTTGGAATGATGCAAGTACATCTCCAGGTATATCCGTAAAGTTATAACAGTAGTATGAGTCTCAAATATTTTAATAGAATCTCTGAAAATCTCTTCGTCTTGTCATTGAATAATCGAATATTGTACAAATTTGACGAAATTACATAAAAATGTCGACTTCTTGATTAGAATCCGTATTATAGGAGTCAAGCCTTATATTATATCATTTTAGATCTAGAGGCGTCTAATATTTTCATAAAACGGAAATAAAAATAAAGGACATTGGGGTAAATTGGCCCACCTCTAAAAATGACTTGTGTTTTAAGACATTTTTGGTTAGAATCTGGTTTTGATTGAAATATGCATTTTTAATTTACACAAGCTATTCTTAAAGGGGGGCCCGCTATATCCCCTTGTCCTTAAGTGGTTAGTGCTGCTGTGTTTCTTAGCCCTACTATTGACTGTGATGTCTTTAACGCTGGATTAGTGTTTACATGACGATAACAAAACACAAAAAGGTGCAAAAAGTGTTCTTGCCTCACCCGGATTTGGTGGTTTTTAATATGATAAAAAATGGTTGATTTTAAATGAATTTTTATCTGGTCTATTTTTTGACGAATGACCGATGATGAAATAAAAAAAACATTAACTCATACTTATATTATTAAATGTTGTGTATGAAATTATTGACTGATGACTGTGTTTTTATTTAAAAACATACTTACAGCTCTCTATCAGCAAATAAACATAAGTAATCTTATTATAAGTAAATAAATTAGAAATTTTATAACCTATTAGCTGTGCTAAGATTTACTTTAATTGTTAAATTTAAGAAAAAAACGTTATATTAATCTAAGTAACGATACAGACAGACATTACGTGGAAGTTTAAAGGTCGCTTTTCGAATACTAGATACAATTTACAGCTATTATTAACAAATTCATTTCAGATGATATTTCTACATATTTATCTATGACATACTTTTGCATCAACCAATGCCAATGAAATCATAACCTTCTTTTCTGAGCAGTCGAGTAAGCACTAATCCAGTTAGCGGCGCTTTGCGCCATAGTATTATAGTCTACGGGCGAATGCCAATCGTAAGACTAGGTTTTTATGTACATATGCGTTTTTCTGTCTGTTTGTCAGGAATGAAAATTTAAACTAATTTATTTAACCTCTCACCTTATAATGTATTATAATGCTACTTTATAAAACAATTATTTGGACATGCATCTTACTACCTTTGACATCTTCAAATGCTCTTATATGCCTGAAGATCTTTTATAAAAATGAAAGAAATTGTATAATTTATTAAGCTTTTAAAAAACTAAAACAAAATTTAGATTAATCTTGTCCATATGACTTCTAGAAAACAAATATGTTACAAAGACAAAAAACAAACAGTAAAAACGCATAATTACTTTAGTTATATAATTATTATATAAATAAATATATATAACAGTTGTGCGTGACGCGAGAACGAATGAAAGAACGAGTGGGTGAATGTTTCTTTTGTTATGAAGTGAATGTTATTTTGAATATGGCAACACTGGATTAAGTCTTAGTCCATTCAAATGAAATGAAAGGTTCAGTATTGCCATTACATATTTCCAAAATGAGATTTCAAAACAGTTTAAATTTTAAACGCGAGCTTTATACGAATCTCATGTTTAGAATACATTAATTATAGTATGTCGCATTTATAAACTGATTTTGAAATTTCAGTAATTTTCCAGTGTGTTTTGAAAGATTTTTAGTAGATTTCTACTAGTATTTTTGATTATATTGCATTTTTTGTTAAATGAAATCATGTTATCGGGTTTATATTTGGGTTTGTCAAAGTTTTATTTATATAAAACCTGACTTGGTAACTTGTCTGTTTTGTGCCAACTATAATACATTCTAGCGAGCGATAACTAATCCTCTAAAAATGACTAGTTTGGTGCAAAACGGGTCTTGACCTTTGTTGATGATAGATTTTATAATTTTCGATTTTATGAAGAACTTTGGTAATTTCTATCATCTCCACAAATTAGAATAACAAATTCGAAACCTCTTTTTCCCGAATGGTTGAGGGACCATAGTGTTTATTATATTTTCTTTACAAAACCCATCGGTAAAGGATGATAACTGAAATCATCTAAGCTTGAGCCCACCTTTAATAAAAATTCCTTGTATGTAACCAAAAGTTTAGTTTATAAAGAAGTCGCAAACCAGAATTCGCGTGATATTTATACGGAGATAGTAGTTTTGACTGATGATATCTTTTTTCTGTGAATATATTACCCAGTCATTACTTAACTATTACAAATATAATAAGTAAAATACAATTCAAGTAATTTTTATTTAAGGTGGTCCGATTTTGCCTATTCTCCTCTGAATTTTTTTTTTGTGAAATGAATTAAATTCGACAATATTTTTATTTGACTACACATATTAATAAAAATATTGTACATTTTATTCGTTTTTGAAGCTATTATCATTTTTAGTTTATCGAAAATGGTTAAACATTATCTAGGAAAAAATATTTTATCAAATATTTGTACTGTTGTACAATTTTTTTGCAGATACCTATTACATCATACTTTCAAATTATGTACTTTGAATGTAACACACGTTCTGTATCTACTTTAGTATAATCAAAAACAAAAGACGATTACTATTTCTACTCCACTTGAAGTTTTTATAAAATTTTGAGTCGGAATTTAATACTTAGTAGTTTCCAAGTAAGTGTTTGAACACACTGCCGAAAGTACGCCACGGAATTTCGACAGCTGGTTTTGCGTTCTGATATTCGGCTGATATGACAGGACACATTACACATTGCAGAAATTAAGTCGCGCAACTGCGTTCAGTGTCTCCAGCGCCGCCGAATTTACGCCAAAACGGAACGTAAAATCGGCTGAACTGTCGTTAGTGAGTGACGTATACGATTTTCGGTCGCGTATCTTCGGCAGTGTTTAGAAACTATGGTTATTCTGCTTTTGTGATTGAATTTACTATAATTTCCATAGATTTGTGCAAATAAAAATTGAAATATCTGTTGGATTATGCATTATTATAAGTGAAAATGGGTTTTGCTCAAGTGTGGATGTAGTCACGTGCAATATTATAGCATAATTATTATTTTGTTTCCAATAAAAGTATTGAAAATCTGACTTATTTGTTTTATTTTCGTTCCGTTGTTTCAGAAGTTGTAGGTTGTACACATTTTATGAACTACGCCGAAGTAAGAAATCAATGTTAGTTTTACAGAATTGCCACAACATTTTTGTCGGTGAAAGTAGGTAATTGAAACTGGCAGGCGATTATGAGGATGGGAACTCGAGTTTTTCATTTATTTGCAATAGATGGCGCTGGTCTCTGACATCTCGGACAGAGATCAGCGCCATCTATTGCAAATAATTTTTAACTAAAGCTATTAAGACGTGCGCGTAGAAGATGCTAAATATTGGTGAACTATCCAAGCTACGGGATGTGTGTGAAATTATTAGTTCATGCAAGTTGCCGAGGGCGGCGCTGCGCTGAATTCTCATTACAGATTCTATTACATTTTGTGTTATGTAGGTACAGACTCGGTATCGAGGATGTATTCAATAATCAATAAAATCTACAGTAAACTGGTAAAAGACCCCTTGGTTATGAAACAACTTTAAGTGCACGCACATTTATTCCTTTATGTACCTTCCTACTTAGTTTTAAGGTCTTTGATAGGTATAGGTACATCATCGGCCCCTAACTTGTATCAAATTATTTCGAATCAAAAATAACAGTAATAACATATAGGTACGTTTCAATAAATGAAGTACCTATATGTATTACTTCATTTATTGAAACGAGCAAATAGGAAGAGAAATAAACACACGTGATTGGTCGTCGAAAATAATTTTCTAGGTAAGTAATCCGCGAAAACAACGGTCAGTTTTCAGCGCATTATATGTGGGTAGGTATGTAAGTTAGTTGTTTTCACGGATTACTGTTCAGTACCTAGGTACCTATTTTTGATTGTTAACAATTTGATACAAGTTAGACAATCCGCGTAGGTAGGTAGATAGGTAATTGTACCTACAGATATTTTCTTCACAGTCGTCGATGTGTGATGATTAAATAAAACGAACTCCAAAATAATAGACTTTTATTAATTCATTTAACACGATAAACAAAACTTTTATTAAGTACAAACAAAAACAGGATGATTCTCATAATTTTTTACCATTGGTACCTATTAGGTAGGTAGGTAGGTACCTATATTGCGTGTTTACGGTAACAATGAAAATTATGTTCATAATTAATAATAATAATAATAATAATAATTTTTATTTCTCAAAAAAGTACAGTTACAAATTACAGTTTTTGTTGCACCTTGGATACTGATCGATATAGGTAGGTACATAAGCATAAGCAGACAATATGAGTGAGTAGTATGATGTTAATGAAAAATTTTACAAGGTGTTTGGCTTTAAATGTACAGAGATAGGTGAGATGCAGAAGACCTGCACTAAGATTATAAATAATCTTGTATTGCAGATACTGCGTTTCCTTCTAAAGGGGCAAAAACCAAATCGAGCATTTCCAGTAATTACAAAATCAAATGACAAAAAACAATTATACAAATAAAAGCAATAATCACATTCTTTTGCTAGGAAAAGTTATGAAAGAGTAATTATAGTTGTGATAAGAAATTTTGTTATGTTTATTCAATAGTACAATATTGATACGAGTAGGTATAATAACATTAATATTCAACAGCAATAGTAGTACCTATGTGAGAATTCATAATTCATAATTCATTTATTTGCTTCAATGTGGTGTACAGAGATCTTATTAATAACAAATTAGTAACACACATTCCCCATAATATCTGGGATGCAAACTTAATAGGTACCTACATAATTGAGTCTATAAAAACGTATTAAAATGTCAAAATTAGTAATGTCAAAATAAGTAATGTCAAGATAACATATTAATGTAATTAATGCACATGAATAAAGGTAATTAGAAAATAATAATTAATTTAAAAGTTCCTTTAAACTATAATAGTTTTTGTCTAGTAGCCAGAGGCGCAACTCTTTTCTGAATTTATTAAGAGGAAGGTCTCTAATAAGTCCTGGCAGTGCATTATAAATTATACCACACATAACATAACTGTTTTTTTTATATAACTCTGTTCTTGGTATTTTGGGCAATACAATTCTATTCGAATTTCGCGTATTTCGCGGGTATAATTGGTGTGCTTTGAGAAAAAGATAATTATTTTTCCTAACGAACATTGCTGCTTCGAAGATGTACATACATGGCAGAGTGAGTATGTTAATTTTGGCAATTCATCAAATAGCTATCGTATAAAAACATTAAAATAATTTACACAAATAAAAACATAATGAATAAATAGGTACTTAACTACTAACAAAACGCTTAAAGCTGTACAGTTATAGATATCTAGAAATCAATTATAGTTCCCAAATTAAGTATAAGTACCTAATAATAATTTACACGCAGGTAAGTAGGTAGGTAAAACACTTAAAAATAAATTGTATCTCTTTTCACAAATTATTAGGTGACTTACCTACAGTAAAACAAAATGAAATTAATAAAATAAAAAATTACTCCTAATGGAAAAAGTAGGTATCTATCTAAGCTAATTTATGAATTGGAACTTATTAGGTACCTAAGTACCTACTTAATTAATGACTTATTTTAACTTAATACCTACTGAGTTTAGTTGTTTATATGAAGAAATGTTATTGTCTCTACAACAGTTTTTAGTCTAGGTACCTAGGTATATTTACATTTTAACTTATTTATTAGCTTATCTATCTTTAGAATAACAATTTAGCTGTGATGCTTTCAACACAGAAGTTGCATGCAAGTTTGCAACGCACAATGTAAAAGAAATAGAAATTGAAAATCTTTATTTAGTCACTTAAAGTTTAACAGGAATGCACATATAAAAATGAATAGAGAGGAGTGGAAGGAGAGAAGGGATAAATAAAAGTTTCGTAGAAACAAAACCAAGTAGGTAACACCTTAATTTTAATATGATATTTGATATGGTAACGATAAACGCAATGTCCCTACCTAAGTTACTTATTCTACATTATTTACTTAAATTAAACTATCAAATGTCCAACTAATTAAAATAATTATAGGTACCAACAACAAATAACAATAATAACTATACCTACAGATGAAGTACTAGATATAAATACACACACTAACATTCACAAACACATAAACTCACTCTTTCTTACACACACACACACACACACAAACACACACACACACACACGCACACACACACACACAAACACACGCACATGCACGCCAACACACACTTCATCCTCAGATACTTCATCAGAAATATTCACAGACACATCTCATATGAAGACATAAAGACACTCGAAATATAATGCTTAGGTACTTGTCTACATAATTAAAAACAAATAGTTTGTGCGTAACATTTTCAAAAAGTACAAGTAAAGCGCGCTTATTTCAACACTTAGGTATCTAATTCATAAATATTATTTAACACAAAAACCATTAACCAACCATTAGATGCAAACGAATACCTACGTATTAGGTACAGTTAAATTAAGATAATGTTGTTTTCAAAATTTACTACCTAGTAGGTATCATTAAATTTCATTGTCAAAATAAAAAGTAGATAGAAATTGTAATACAGGAAACATCTAAAAGCAAGTAAAATTTTGATTTTTATATTATATTTTCTTTTTATTTAATTTAAACAAGAAACATCTATTCAATAAAAACGTAGGTACTTTAATAACATAATAATAATCTTAAATTCTAACTCTTACCTAGGATATGGTTCATATATTTAATGATAATGTATTTTATCCTAAATATCTATTTACATTAAATCACTTAGCTAATGGAAGACCCTCGTGATATTGTTTGTTACGATATTTCTTGGTTGTCCTATCACTAATTAAAAACTATATTATTTACATTTTATTTATATACATACCTACACATGCTAACACACACACACACACATACATACACACACTCACGCAAAAACACACTGTCACACACACACACACACACACACAAACATTCCAAATCACTTTTGCCTTTTCAATTTTAAAAATAAGTTAGAGACATTTTAATAAAACCAATATGACTGACAGAAAAAATACCATGCCCTGTATGATCTTACCTAAATAAGAACATGAACTTTTACTACAACCACGATAGGCCTACCTACCTTGTGATGATGATGCAAGGGAGTACCAAAAGGGTTTTTTTCAAGGGATCCGTTCATTCGTTCCTATGAGCAAGTGTCCTCTGGTGGTTTTCAAAGGTGACAATCTTTTGAAAAGTCCTTTCAGTTAGGTTCAATAAACGACTATACTTCATTTATTGAAACGAGCTAATAGGAAGAGAAATAAACACACGTGATTGGTCGTCGAAAATAATTGGATTGGCTAGATTTGACAATTGACAATTGATTTGACAATCTAGCCAATCACGAGAAAGATAATTATTTTCGACTACCAATCACGTGTGTTTATTTCTCTTCCTATTAGCTCGTTTCAATAAATGAAGTACCTATAGATTAAAAACCTTGATATTTCATGAGCAATTTAAATTAAAGTGACACAATTACGCGACATCTTTTATTAATGACTCCATTCGTGCCTATTTCGATTAGACATCTGTCGTGTGTTTAAAATGTGACTTGAAAATTGAGTGATTTTTGTAAACATAGACTTACAAGAAGGACTTTTGAGGCAAAAATATTAATATTTTTCAAGTTCCGTTTTAGCGAGCTGAGTGAAGTGAGACCAACTAATGAGTTCCATAAAATAACATCCAGTCTCAATAACCTATCTGTTATCCTTATTTATTTATTTATTTATTTATTTATTACACACATTATAGACTATAACATCCTTAGTTTTGTTTAGGTACTGCTGGTATTGTTACTAAAGTTAGACACAACAAAAATCGAGCAAAAGGTAGGTAAGTCAACTTTACTCCCGATTTCCAAAACGCTACATAATGTTTGGTGCTATTTGACGTTTATCTAGAATTCTAGAACTTGGTTAAAATGTGACAAGCGAGAACTTTCTAAACGCAAATATTTATACGAGTATAGGAAGGAAGGTAGGTACCTACCGTTTAGGTATACCTAGTATTGACGTGGTGATTTCAGTTCAAAAAAATATGAGTGAAAAAATATTTTGAATACCGTTATTGTTGTTATTTTAAAATAGAATGTCCATTTTGATTTACAATCTCTCATTTTCACACCTTAAATCTAACTTTGATCACTAAAATCTATTTCTACACAAAACACCAATTTTGTTCACTAAAATTGAAAAATTTAGGGAGTCAAATTAATTTGTAATTGACTGGTAGGTTTTAAAAGGGTTTAATAAAATAAAACAAAAATAAACAAAAGTAAATTAAAATTTAATGAAATAAAATGATAAACTATACGCTACATAACCTTATGTATTTTTTTTTAAACAAATTGTGAATGCTTGTAAAATAATTAACTAATTTAAATCGTTAAAAATAGTTACTTACCTAGAGCCATGTACTTATTTAACCTATTTATATAAAACCTAACACTTAAGATTAAACGGTATATTTTATAAACAATAACAGTAAACATTTAATTATTCTCCATTATAAATAAGCTAAGGTCAAATATTTGAAATAAAAATACTTAAGTATTCAAAATATATTTGTGCTAAGACTAATTTTGACTCTATCTGTAGTTTTTCATTGAAAGAATAAAATGGCGGACCACCACCGTTTATTATGGCGCGAAAATAAGCTACACGATGATGTTTTAGCAATCTATTTTCGAAGTTTTGAATAGAATACCCGACATTTTATTGACTTGACTTGAGAATTCATACTTTTGAAATAGGTACATACACATGTTTTTATCGCGTTATTTATCTAACTTATTCGCCAATTCGTTGAAACGTCGGGATATTAATAACGTAAATAACGCGTTAAAAACCTGTGTACCTACCTATTTCAAAAGTAGATGTAAAGGAAATATGTTAGAAAGGCGTGAAACCTATTTCAAAAGTACCTAGTTGTAAAGGAAATGTGTTAGAATGGCGTCCGATCGCAGTTACAAGCGGCGCCGCCGTGCCCCTGCCTACATTGCACGTCGCACCACGCCGCCCATCCCTCCGCGGTGTCCAGCAGGCGCTGGCGAACCATCAGAGTGGTGCTCGGAGTAGCGGTGCAAGTAGGACAGCCTGGGGGTAACGGGTTCGGTTGATACGGTGTTGTTCCCGTGGAAATATCGAGGTCAAAAGTAGCTTATGTACCTAGGTGTCCATGATACGAAATATTTATGCTTTTAATATGTACAGGTTTCGCGTGAAAGAGTAACAAAGGGGGGTAACGGGTTCTTTATTGATACGGTGTTGTTCTAGTGGAAATATCGGGGTCAAAAGTAGCTTACTTATGTACCTGGTACGAAATTTGATTTAAATACTTTTAATATGTACTTACTAAGGTAGGAAAGAGTAACAAAAATTCATCAAAAGTTACAAACTTTAGCGTCAGAAAAAAAGCAGCCGCTCCTTCCCGCCATCTTAGTAACGCCTTTGAGCTTAAGTCTGAACACAGACTGAATCCAATTTTATTAAATCTTTGTCAAAATTTTGTTTAAAACTTTTCAACAAACAAGCTTCTTTGTTAGTTTAAGTAAAAACATGTTAAAATGGTGATAAGTTAATTTACTTTGTTTTTATAATAAGCTGTTGAGACTGTTCCAAATAAAATAAATGAATAGATTGTTAGCTCCCTCCGAAGCACAGAAGCACCTACCTCCTAAGTTGTATCCGTCCAGACAGAATGCTTCGCAGATGGCCTCCCAGTCCACTTTGAACATCTCGGCTTGTCGTCTTTGGCACTGACAGAGGGGATCTCCTGTAAGGTAATATATTTTACTATATTCGTTTGTTTAAATTTCTTTTTGTTTTTATTCTTTTATGTATGTTCGCCGATTACTCCGTCAATGGAGGACCGATTTTGGACTGACTTTTTTTGTTTGAAAGAGTACCTACACTCCCGATGTGTTTTTATTTTTAACTTTTATCCGTACCTATTGTGTTTTGAATGAGTGCATCTACTGAGATTGGTTTTTTCTTACTTTTATTTTTGTAACGTCTGTTATTCTTTTTAGACCTCAAACATTGTTTATAGATGATGAGTTAATAAGTAAAGTTTCCATACAAACCCATGAAATTGTCGCACAACGTGGGACAAACGGACACTCGCGGTTGACCGTACATCTCCACGGAATGTTCAGAGTCTGGTTCAGCGCCTTTAGGTCGTTCAGCGTTTTTAGATCTCTCAGCGCTTTTAGAACGCTCAGCGCTTTGTGCTGATGTTTTAGACGCTTCAGCGCTGGTGTCTTCAGCGCTGTGTTCAGCGTGAGTAGTGTTGATCAGCGTGGTGTGCAGGCCCATGGGTATGAGTTGGGAGCAGGATGAACCGCAGGCTCGTCCTCCTAGACCTGGGAAGATAATTTAATCATTTATTCATTAAATTCATGACATTCAGAGTCCCATCCAACATCGAGAGGTATATTTGATCGAAAACACAAGCCTGATTAGACTCTGAATAAGAGCAGAAAGTTTACACAGTAAGTACGAGTTTTTAAGTTATTCTTGAGGTCCTACAAAAATAAATACATTTTTCTTTCTTACTTTCTTCCAGATTAATAATGATTTTTAAACATTTTTATCTTCATGCGATTTAGGTTAAGCTGACCTTTTTAAATATCCTGGCTAATATGATATAATGAATATGAAATTTAAATGTTTTTAACATACAATTAATTTTAGAATAGACAATTTATTATTTATTGCGTTTTATGTGCACTTGCCATTATTACATGTAAGTACCTACCTAAGTAATAGATAACGCTGCCAGCCTTTTGGGCACCCTACCTGCGGCCGGTAACCTGAACTCTGTATTCTATCTTTAGGTAATACTTATTAGGTTAGAATACAGAGTTCATTTTTATTAAATTAGTTTTTAAGTAGTGTAGGTATTTTTTGTTTCTGTCTGTTTTGTAAATTTGTTCCTTGCTAAATACAAAACATAAAAATGATATTTTTTTTAACTTTAACTAGTGTTTGAAAAATGATTTTTCGATTTATTTTTGCGAAACAAAAACAAATACATACGAGTACCTACCTACCTACCCAGAGAATTTTTAAGTTATAGATTTTGTAAAAGAGCCTTTTTTATATTAATACCAAAAATTACCTAAAAAACGAACAAGTTTGGTACGTAAGTAGGTAGGTACCTACTATAAATAGCTCTGTATTTATTTCTGGTTACGTACTGTTTTCTTTTTCACATCAACGTAATAAAAAAAAATAGAATTTAAAACAGCAACTTACTTGTAACACGACGACATCGCACAAACAAAAACGAATCAACCTCACACTTCACAAAACACAAAACAAAAAACTAAAATGTCTATGATCTACATTTTGACAGCGTCTAAAACATTTTAAAAAAGAACCTGCGTGGCATAGGTCCGCGCAGAGATTCGACCGGTCGGTGACTGACGGACTCCAAACTTTCACCGGCTTCCGGAACTGAGTTAAGTATATCCGTTTCAGTTCACCCTCATCGTATTTCAACTGGAGTAGAACCTCGGGCGCTATCTGTCTCTTTCCCGCATTTTCTGTCGGCAGCATCACGTCTTCGGGAATGCCGTTCTGTGATTGGTCAGTGTCTGCTGACGCAATGGCTACCCAAATAGTTACGCCCACGAGGAGGGCTAGAAAATTCATTTTCTGAAAAGTAAAATTAAAAATGTAGAGCTTATTTGCTGCTGAAAGAATGGTGCTTTTGATGATTGAAGATTGCTAAAGACTAAGAAAAATGTTGACAAGAATTCCAATCAGTTTTCATGAAAGAAATGTTTTCATTTCTTTTCAACAGTGAGGCTACTGAAAAGGTTTTTATTAACGCTTGGAAAAACACTTAATACCTCATGGAGTTATATGTAAAAAAAAAATACTAAAAATACTTTTATTGGCAACTGTACCACAACTGTACCAACATATTGTTACAAACAACACAGCTGCTAAACTTTACGAATGTGTATAGAATAGGTAATATGGTACAGTCGCGAGAAATATTTTATATCAAGAGACGAAGCCAATTTGCTGACTTTTTGATCAAAATATGTATAACCTAAAAATTTTCCTCCTTTTTTTACTTTTGATAAATATGTATAACCTAAAAAATTTCCTCATTTACCTAACTAGAGACTAAACTAATCATTTTAGTCCCGCTATGGCCCGGTTTTGTTTAACCAAAATATTTTAATATAATCGGTAAAACAGAAGTAGCAACAGAAAATTGCGCTTATTTTTTGATAAGTATGTATTAAGTACTAAATTTTTTTTTTCTTTTTTTTTATAGATTAGCATGTTTAATGCCAAAAACTGCATCAGACGTACAAGTGTGTATCTATTAAATAATATAATCTATATCTATATCTAATGTACCAACTTGAGACAATAAATAAATGAATATGAAATATATGGCAGTTACATGAAGATACGTAGGGTAGGGAGTGACGAAATAAAGATTTACATAACCATTTTGTCCATGATATTACTTCTACTTCGTATTTCATACCTATGTATGAGTTTCAGAAATCTTACCTAAGTAAATGTTAAGTAATAAGTAAGTATAATGAGCTTGAGAAACTTAATATGAAAGTTCATGAAGTACCTATATATGTGGTTTCTATATGGCTATATTTTTTTTAATAAACTTACCTATATGCAATTTAATTACATTTTATGAACAAAGAAAATGGAAGATGAAAATGGAGAAAATAATTTCATGATCCTCAAAACCCTCATTAGCAACTCATTAGGCACCATTCTATAACTATATCTATACTAATATTATATAGAAGTCATGTTGGTTTGTTTGATGGAGGTAATCTACGAATTTTCTCAAGCCGATTTCAAAAACTATTTCATCGATGTGTAGAATGGACTGTTGGGATGGTTTTAGGCTATATTTTATGCCGATAGTTTCATTAGTACACCCGTGCAAAGCCGGGACGTGCTGCTAGTCATTGTCTTTGGCCACATGCCCACAACCAGACCCAATTCAATGCCCAATGCATACGTATATACCTATAGCACATAACCTAAAACCTTATGTAACAGTAAGATCAATACTTGTTTCTCTCTCGCTCACTCATCGTTCTGTCTCTTTCAAGGGGGGTGAGGTGGGGGGTTGGCTTTATTGTAGAAGGTACTAACTTGATTTATTATAGAAAGGGTTGTAACTTTTTAAGTATGTACGTCTACGTACCTACTTTTCTAACACTTTTTTTAAATTATCTTAAATGCCTAAATAAATAATTATCCACATTAATATCTTGTCAATTAAAGTCAAAAGAAGTGTTCTTTGGACTTGCTTTCCACCGAAGCTACCTATTTAAATTAGACTATTTCGATGGTTAAGGGATCGTTTTAAAAAAAGCTCACACCAGTCGGATTTTGCCTGATTATTATTCACTAAGCCATGACGGAGGCCTTTAGGCGGCCTAAAAACTCCGTCACCAGAGTTGGCCACTTGCTCATACGAACAAACGAACGAACGCCTTATCCCTGTGTAGTTGCGATGGAAAATTATACACTTAACTTTTTTTTTCTACTACTGTATCTTTCAAATTGTCATGTTTGGGAACTGAGTACTTAAAATTGTTGAAAATAAACACTTTCTACTTGCTTATTACGACTAAGTTTGGAATGTGTATTGTACCTATAGATGGTCACAAATTGTTGTTTGATAATTTATAACATAAAATCCCTATTTTAGGAACCTACCTACGCTACGCAAACAATCCATCAGGTGTTTATTTATAAGTATTTTAGTTTTTTAAGTTCTCATTATAAGTGAATTGTACCTACATAATTTAATTCCTTATGCGAATAAAGTTTCATAAACCGTAAACCGTATTAAAATCTTGCAAAAATGTTTCATGTTTCTTTAAAACAAATATAATAAATGTGGTCTTATTAAATTTTTTCAAGTATTACAACTTACCCAAAAAGCGTCCGACGTTGGCGACATATCGCGGCGTTATGAAGGCTGTCGTACATACCAGTGTTATCTATCACTCCGCTACTGAGTGGCACATTGATTATAGAGTAGACAAAAATCTATACTTCTCTAATTAATATTATAAAGAGGCCTTTGTTTGTTTGATTGTTTGTTTGTTTGACGGAGGTGATCTCCGAAACTACTCAACCGATTTCAAAAATTCTTTCAAAAGTGTACCTAGATTAGACTGTCAGTTAGTTATCGATTTTGATATATTTTCATGTTTACCGACGAATCAAATTTTGAAATCGGCTGAGTTAGTTTCAGATATTATTACCTCCGTCAAACAAACAAACCAACATTACCTCTTTATAAAATTAGTATAGAAAAGGATCTCTAAGGAAACATATTTATAAATATTAACGGGACTTCGCGTATTGACTCGACGTTTCGATGACGTTACAGTCACCGTGGTCACGAGTAGAAAGAAAGTCACGCATTTCTATAATTTTTTTCCTAATGTTCTCTGAAAATTCTCTGAATGACACTACTCTGTATCATTTCACTTCATCATACATTATCATAAACCTTTAAAAGCTTCGTGGAAAATACTTCACGATAACTTATCAAAGCTTTTACTTGTTTTGATTCTGTCTGACAAAAACAGATAACGAAATTGTGAAGTTGATAAAAAACAAGTGCCAATACGCACGATGACTAACGCCGCTGAAACATAATGTAAGTTGTGCTAAAAAAAAACTCAGGCCTTTGCATCTATAGTAGATGATATAAACAGCGTCAGGAGGCAATCTTCGCCTACACTTAACGGGACACTGTAGTGCCTGGGACATTGTTAAGATGGAATAGGCTTGTAGCACCTAAACCACCCTCTCAGCTGCCGGCCATATCCACAGGAAAGACAATGTTAATACGTGTGGGGCTGACTTGACTAGCCGTGTGAGTTTCCTCACGATGTTTTCCTTCACCGTTTAAAGCGCATAGTATATAAACTTTTCAACACGAAAAGTCCATTAATGCACGGTCGAATTCGATCCTACGACGTTCGGAACGAAAGTCGAAGTACCAATCCACTTGGCCAACACTGCTCTTTTGTAAAATACCTTCACAAATATAATCACTAGTAATAAGTATAAAACCTCTTTCCACCTTAAGGCGTGGCTGATATCACACGCCCCCTCAGATGCCCACCCCCGGGGGAAGGGGGGTGAGGGGGGAAGAGGGGGGGGGTAAGGGTGAGGGGGTGTCTGTTCGTGATGGCCGGGGATTAAAGTTTATGTACGCTCTAGATGTTAGGACTGATTTAATATGATTTGCTTTTAATGGTCTCTGAAGAGGTAGTGTTATTATAGATTTTATAAGATAGCTTCACCAAGATCTATCTATCTGTTGAATAAGTGATATTAGAAACTCATAGTTATTTATTTACAGAAACTAAACTACTAGGTACATATTTTCATTACTGTACAAAATGCAAATAGAACCAGTTGAGCCACCTAAGGACCGTTGCAAACGGTCTATAGGTAGCTCAACTGATCCAAACCACTGTCAGACGGAAGCGTGCCCAAGACACTGGCCGCATTACCACGTTGAATGGCAATGCTTATTCGTTGTGCCAAATAAGCGCCAGCCCTCGGATCACGATATAGAAAAAAATAGAATATAAATGATTAAATTGGAATTTTTGATCACAAATGCGGTTAAAAAAGGAAGCAAATAGAAGATACTTCTTCTTCTCTTGCCCTTATCCCACAATGTGTGGTCGGCACAACATGTGTTCTTCTTCCACTTCCCTCTATCAGACGTCATCTCATCACTCACACCTTTCTTACTCATGTCATACCTCACACAATCCATCCATCTTTTCTTGGCTATACCTCTAGACTTATGTCCATCCACATTCATATCTAAAACTCTCCTAGTAACATGAAATCTTGAAATCTTGAAACATGACATTTTTTAAAAAGGTAGACTATTACATAACCACAAAAAATATTGTGTCATGGGTTTGCCTTCTATCAGTGGCTTAGATTAGTTGAGCTATAATTATAGATCTTTTACAACATTTTTTAATAATAGAATAAATATCACAATTGTAATTGCTCACATAAATATTTTATAGAAATATGTACTTTAGTTGAGATTCAGTAAAATTAAAAAGAAAAATGATTATACTTCATTTCTTGAAACAAGCTAATAGGAAGGAAAATAAACGCACATGATTGGTCGTCGAAAATAGTTGTTTATTCTCGTGATGGCTAGATTTGACAATTGACAATTGATTTGACAATCTAGCCAATTACGAGAAAGACGACAACCAATCACGTGAGTTTATTTTTTCTTCCTATTAGCTCGCTTCAAGAAATGAAGTATAGTCACTCTGAAAATCAACACTCTGGTAAAACCATAGAATATTGTACTTATTTACCTTTTTAGGCTCGTATTCAAAGTCCTTTTTTCAAGCCTAACATGTCACATGCGGTTATTTATCACTCAGTTTTCATAGAGAACTGTAAAAATTGATAGTCTACTTGAGACTCTGAATATGAGCCTTAGAACTCATTACGTCATAAAGCCAACTCCAAATAGCGTGGGTGTCGCAAAATGACCTTTATGCATTATGTTTTAAGGTCAAACGCCTACGCTACACCCTAAAAGGTCAAAAAAGGTCACAGGTCAAACGGTTTAAGCGTAGGAGGTATTGTACCACCTACGCTTAAACCTACGCTCGTGGCCTAGATTTCTTTTTTAAATTTGAATTTCTAAGGAATACGAGTCCGTTAACATTTTTTGCTAGTGGTTTATTTATTTAAAAAACTTATATAAGTGATAATACATAGTCTGCGTAAAATGACACAGCTCTACGCCGTAGAGGCTCTACGAAGTGTCTACGTCACATGCTACGGATTTTCTGATTAGTTTTGATTTTTCGATTTGTTTTTCTTTCATTTAAATAATTATAAACGTCACACTGAAACATGTAATACAAAAGACGTATGAACGCGGATTTTATAAACTGTCGTTTCTTTAAAAACAAAAAAAGTCTTTGAATCTTTATTTTTTTTTTTAATTTTTGTATGGCGCTTATCACTCTACGAGTATATACCATTTTTTGTACGTAATTATATTTCGTTATAAACATGCAAGTACCTAATTAAATTTGAAAAATAAGTGCTGAAGAATATATTTATTTATGATTATGACTTTTTGAAGTCGCCTCTTATTCTATTTAATTCCACGTTATATTATAACAAAAATGGTGGCTTTTTATAAGTAATAAAAATTAGATTGTTATGAATTTTATTTTGGCAATTTCAGGCACCTAAAAAGCATTGGCAAAAATTATGGTTTCTCAATTAATCATAGTTAAGATGAAAGGCCTTCGAAAATTCATAAATTCAAAACTATGGTAGCCTCGCTCCACATCGCCCAGTAAAATCAATGGTCCAAGGAGGGATGACCTAGATACCTCCCACCGACACCCCCCTTACCTTTAACCTTTCATTCTGCGCATGCGCGAACCACAGCCTCTAGAAACCTGTACTGCAGCCTTCAGTCTTCTTCCACCCCTGCTGGACACCACCAGCTTATAATCATACAAATTTCTCTAAATTCTTATCATATATGAAAAACATATATAAAATTTCGAAGCAACGCAGGCATACCTTATTTATTTATAATTGCATATCAGACCCTTTGAGGCACATTTTGATTTGTTTCTCAACCAAAAATATATCGTACAAGTAGTGAATTATATAATTTGTTTTATTTCATCGAGCTACAGGTATATTAAGGTCAGTATATTATATATATTTAAAAAACATCATTAGTTATCATCTTAGATATCTATCACAATCAAAATTCATAAAAATGTAAAAAACCATGCTTTTTTTATATACAAATCCATCTTTCAAGAATTTTAGTTACAGCATAGTCAAAATTATTCGTTTATGGTTATACAGTAAACGCAGTATAACTTGACTGGGTCGAACTTAGGCCCTACGGGAGGTCACACATAAGCTTTACGAAAGAGCTAAAAAGATACGACAGAAAGTGTAAAAGAGATAGTTCCAGTCAACTTAGATTGCGCTAACTATATCTTGCATCCTACTCTATCAAAAGCTGCATTATCACTACCATTAACATATTTCTTTCTCTGTTCACAGACTAGAGTTTAGCAGATGTCTAAGTTGACATTGGATGGTTTCTTTTCGTACTGCAAGCAAATAGCCGAGCACATACAATTGGTTAGTTCATACCCATTAGCCGCCATCTTGGACAGCCATTTTGTATTGGTCATCGCCATTTTGATTACGTCATACCCTTTGTTCTACACACTTATTATTTGGCTTAGTGCTTATAACTTTAAGCTTATCTTTTTCCTTGTATATTTTTCTTTCTTCTATATTATACACATTTTAATAAATCATCCGTAGTTTCTTTAATTAGTTACTATAGTTCCATTAGTACCTAGACCTGTTTAGTGTAACATTGTGTACAATTTGTATAAAGATAATATTTTTGTTAGAAGCTATCATTGTGTAATCATGCCATTTCTATAAATTTATTCATTAAAAATACATTACTTATTTACTCATACCTACTTATTCTAAATATTATAAATAATGGTAAAACAATTTATGTTATGAATTTCTAAAAGACAAACTTACCTACTATTCAAAATGGACTTGTAAGCTAAAACTGAACATTCTGATAAATCTGACATTTGCTTTCTCTTTTCACTGACAAGAGACGAAAAAAATACTTTCTAAAGCAAAATCTATTATATACAACACACAATTACTTGTGTTTTACATGCTACAACTAGGTTCCTTTAGGTACTAGGTGGGACCTAGGTATCCTGACCCGTATGACCCTACAATCACGATCGATCGGTCCGCGCATGCGCACACGCCTAGTGTCTGACCTCAATAGACTGAAGGACGTTTGGGACCTCTTTGGATACAATTAGGTCAAAACACGCACATAGTTGGCCACTTGCTCATACCACAGATAAAATAATACTATGTACAGATGGTCCATCTAGAACATTAATTTCACTCCTGTTTTTCTTCGGGCTATTTTTTGTGTTTGATTTTGCGGCGCTCCTAGCAGTGTACATAGTACATAGTATTAATTATCTGTGCTCATACGAAGGAAGGAAGGAAGTACAACAGCCGTCTTATTCTCCAAATAACCATGTCTTAACGCGGCACGTCTCGGCGTTCTTATTTTGAAAAATTCTATGGATTTCAGAAAACAAAAGCTAGATAACGTGCCATCTCTTACCGCGTCATGTTTTAAATGTGTTCAAGAATCGATCAACAGTAGTAATTGGGTGTGTCTGTCTGTCACAGAGCGAGAGGATGGCGTCTATCTCAGGGCAAGGCACTCCTAAACTTACGTCTGGAGTCGGGAACCTCTACTATGACTGTGAGTAACTATTTATTACATAATAGAAAACACCCAGACACACGTTTTCTGGATGCGAAAGGCCCAGAACAGAGCTGTTTGGCGGTTAGGGAATGAGGCTTATGCCCAGCAGTGGGTCACTAAAAGCTGACAATGATTATGATGAACTATTTAACTAACGACCCTAGTTTGCACGGGTTTTATCTTTACTATTTGTATTATAAAGAGTTACGACCTCTGTGGCGCAGTGGGCGAAAGCCCACCTGAGACGCGGAGGTCGCAGGTTCGATCCCCGCTACGGGACAAATGTTTGTATGTTTTGCAGATATTTGTTCCGTGTCTGGATGTTTTCTATCTATAATATGTATGTATGTATGTATATACATACATATTTAAAAAAATGTATCTAAGTATTATATCAGTCATCTGGTTAACATAACACAAGCATCAAGTTGCTTAGCTTGGGACTAGATGACGCTGTGTGAAATATTTGTTTGTTTGACGGATGTAATCTGGCATTATGGCTCGTCATAGCGCAGGACCGAGTATTGTGGCGTTTACGAAGGGAGGCCTACACCCAGCAGTGGGTGCCTATGGGCTGTGGATGATGATGATGATTACTTATCAACAATGTCAAAAAGTCCCTTCACTCGCGCTTAATCTGCAAGTCACAACTAATTTAATTCTGACTCTGTGATTAATTGTTCAGTAAAGTGCTTTGTGAAGTAGCCACTGTTACATTTATCGATAATATTTTGTACTTTACACACTTTTAAAATACAAAATAAAAAGAAATTAAACTTCTAAAATGCAATTTATTGGACCAAAGAAGAAGAAGAATAAAAATAATAAACGTAGTTTTCGCTAATAACCGTTATTTTTGATTCGCAACACAATTTGATACAAGTTAGACAATCCAAAACCGATCCAAAAACTCCGCAGAATATATAAATTATGATAAAACTTTCTAAACTATCATGGTTTTGAACATTATAAACACTTAAAACGGGATATTTACCAAGATTCGTAGATTTATAAGTTTTATAAATGCCGTGATCATGGCGCATGCAACTGTACCGAAATATCGGGAAACTCATAAATCTACGAATCTAGGTCACCTAGCTTTGAAGACTACGTTTTTGAGTGATCCTCGAGGTCCTACGAAATAAACATTATTTTTCTTTCTTTCTTTCTTTCAATCTTTAAATCATGTACCAAATTGTAAATGAGACATGTAATTCGATACAAATAAAATGATATCTACCCTCGCTCGATTCGGGCGCGCGTCATTTCCCGCGGAAGTGTCGCCCACCGGAAGTGGCTGATAAGAGGCACGTGCCTGTAATCCGGGCTTCGGTGTTGGAAAACATCGAATCTCGAGTGTTGATGTGTTAAGAGACTTAATGAGGGGCACATAATAAAATAAGTCTTGAAGTCTCTTGATTTAAATTAAGTAAATACTGGAAAATCACCCTTATTTGGTAAAATGTAATCACATACGAGTATTGTAGGAAGACATAACATAAAAATGGATTTAATAACACAATTATTAAAAAACAAGAAGTAACTTAATTACATATCAATTTATTTATCTTTCAGAATACTATTTAGTTTATTTATTTTATATTTTATTTATTACTATTTATTCATTTCTTAAATTATTTTATTTGCTTTAACGTTTAGCTAACTTATTTAAAAAAAAGACGTGTGTCACTCGCAGACTGCCGCGGTAAAGCTATTGCATGCCACCTAGAGGCGAGTTGCTGAACTAAAGTCACAAGCGTTAGGTGCTTTCGTTACGGAATTTCTGGATTCGGTCTCCACGCTCAAGGCCCGCGATAGAAGCTATGCAATAGCTTAAAAAACAGTCCAACTATAAAAACTGACTAAAAACTAAGCAGGAAAATCAGTTAAGTTCGTATAAATCTAATCCCTCGGTTAATCCCAATCGGATTGTTAAATCCCACAATAAAGAGCATTCAATTAGCTAAAACACGGCATCCCACTTTCGCTAATCCCACTGTTGGGGTCGCGGCGCCTTTAAAGTGAAAAAGTTTATTATTTATTGAGGCTAATTTAAAATATAATAATTAATCATTCCTACAGCTTCTCACTGAAGCTTGAATATTTAGAATAGAATAGAATAGGTATAACTTTATTGCACACCATAAAATAAAATAAAAAACAAAATACAGTGCTACGTTGTGCTACGCGGTGCTACGTTGTGCTACGAATGTGCTACGAAATCTTTCTAATATTATAAACAAGCTGTGCCCCGCGGTTTCACCCGCTTAACTCCCGCTCCCGCGGGAATATCGGGATAAAAAGTATATGTCACTCTCTATCTCTAAGTTCAACTATCTGGATATGGTAAATATCCCGTTTTAAGTGTTTATATGTTCAAAACCATGATATAGATTTTATATGTTTGTTATAGTGTTAAATTACACTTGGTATTACAACAGAAAAATTGAAAAATCTTAATAAAAGTTATGACATCGCCAGGATTCGAACCTGCGTCGATACAAGCGATCTCCCTAAAAGCGGGATGCCTCACCAGTTGGCCACGGGGTCTTGTCCTACCGGGTTTGAAACTATCATTAAAATCTTTTTTATCGGTTGATGCACCAAAAACCATGATAGTTTAAAAAGTTTAACGTAGTCTATTAATATTAAAATCAATTTGTGCGTAATCTTCAATTAATTGTGCACAAAGTGAGGTAACCCTCAAATGCAGTCGGGGTCATAAATACCATTGACGGGACAGCTTGATCCGCGCCGCGGGCTCCTAATGACTGGAGACTGATCCCTTGTTTGTGAGTTGTGATGAATTTTGCGAGTTTATTGGGGAAATTGTAATTTGTAACAAAACATTTTGGATTTTTTTAATATAACCTTATCATATTTATTCGCCTACATAAATATAAAAGTATGTTAAGGAAGAGCGTTGCCTCCTAACACAGGTATATTATACTTAAAAAGAGGCTTCTATTACTGTTATGTTTTTTGTACTTTAAGTTGAAGCCAATAAAGAATTTGTATTTGTATCTGTTATTTTACTACTTATTTTGCATTTTGTATCTAAAAAAAGAAAAAGAAAAATATATTTTTTTTAATATGTCCTCATCTGATAATTTAATAAACCGTAAATCATAGTTATGTATCTCATTAAAATTATAAATTTTAATAATGTTAAATGTCTAAGTAATGTTTTATTTAGACCCTAAAATAAGGTTTCTAAGTAAAACATTATTTAGATCAATTTTTATTAATGATTCTTTAAAACTTAGTGTAGGCAGAGGAAGTCCAAGCATTATTTAAAGCTCCTAAAAGCCAAACAATTCATCTCTCCCCCGCAGATAAAAACATTCAATTCCACACGTAAATCCCTTAAGCCTACACTCTATCAATTGTAGTTAATGCACGGAAAAATGGAGAGACACTGACTGTGTGTTGCCAGCTGATGACCTTTTTATTTGTTGAATAATATTATATCTTTACTAATATTATAAAGAGGAAAACTTTGTTTGTATAGTTGTATTGAATAGGCTAAAAACTACTTGACCGATTTTAAAATTTTTACTTTTTATCCCGATATTCCCGCGGGAACGAGGCTAACGTGTGTGAAACCGAGGGGAGCAGCTAGTAAAGAGATAAAGTTTATGAGTTTGTTTGTTAAGTTTTTTGGGTTTTTTTTTTGTTTTTTTAACGGAGGTAAGTTTCGAAACTACTATGCCAATTTAAAAATTCTGTCAGCTATGTGTAGAATGAACTGTCCGGGTGGTTATAGGCTATATTTTAACAGACAGTAAAGTTTTATTCATAAAATAATTATTATTATTTAACAAAGTTGGCAACACCGAAGAACGATGAGACGTAAAATATGGCCGCAGATGGGATGGGATGATCAAAAGTACCCGCCTGGGACTCGCGGGCTTGAGCCCTGGATTACCCATTGCTTGATGGGCTTGTCAGTTTATTACTTCGGTTTACTACTTTATTGTCAACTAGCTGTGCCCCGAGTATGTCCCGTTTCCGCGGGAATATCGAGATAGAAAGTAGCCTATGTGTTATTCAAGGTCTTTAGCTACCTATATTCCAAATTGCATCGCAATCGCTTTTGTAGTTTTTTCGTGAAAGAGAAACAAACATACATCCATACGAGACTTACTATGAAGGTCATTCGCTTTTAATGGTAAAAGCGATGACGTACCTATTATTTAACAATTTTGTTTAGGTTCTAACTGTCAAAGCTTTACGTCAGCGCCTTAGCTTACGTCAAAAACAGTTCATTAAACGACCTAAACTCGCTTTAAACGATTCAGTTTAGGGCCTAAACCGAATTGTTTTAATACGTCAAGCCTTCTGTGTCCAATGTTGGTCCGCTATCTTTTTGATCCTTCGCCATTGCATTTTTAACCCTAAAATAGGCAAAGATCGTAATGTCACTGATTCGGCACATTATCTGCAGCGAGTGCGGACGGTATTTTAATTAAAGCTCCGACACGCGGCAACCCTGCAGCTGCTGCGTTATTTGTTTGTTTATTGCGCCGCGGAAGCACATCTAGGGTTGCCACTGAAGCTGTACATAGAGTGTATTTATTGGAACGAAGTTCCTTATCGTTGCAAAAGGGGGCTAGACGGAGACCAAAAGTTGTGACGAAACTTTTTGCTACAGTTGTAAGCCGTGCTGTGTGCGCGTGTTTCTCTGTCCGTCTCTCTCTCTCTCTCTCTCTCATAGAAAGAGGAACTTAGTTCCATCCGAGGTCAAAATGGATGCAATTAGATAAGAGTTATTGCTACTAATTATTAAACCCAGATATTTTTAACCAAATATAATTTAAACAAATGATTAAATAGTCAGGGAAGGATTCATTACAACATTATTACGTATTTTTTACGTGTAAATGTATTATTATTATTATTATTATTATTCATGTATCAACAAAAACAAAATTAAAAAAAACAAATAAATTATTTTTAATTAAAAGAAACTAATTGCACTACAATTTGTGCTTAAGTTAAATAAATATATAAGTGACTGACACTTGACAGATATATTGATCAACGTCCAGTGACAGCCCTGTATTACATCCCACTCGGTGGAGTGTAACAAATCGGCCTCTCTAAGTGAAATTCCGAGGGTACTGCAGAGGAGGGTTAGGAATACGCATGGATCCTTTAGATTTTTTGAATTTAGAATGTTAGCGTTCTTGAAATCTATTCTTATTTTAAAATGTCATCCAAGTTTTTTATTTATCGGTTGGTCCAGTGTTTTTAGTATAAAGTTTAATTAAATACCTCTTTATTAAGAGAAAGTCAGTTAGTTCTTAAAATGTTCTTGGTAAATATGATTAAAGGGTTAATATCCCAGAGCCACTCGTTTATCCCTCGTGATTTGAAGAGAAATGAGATAAATTTCTTATACTGCAGAAGAGTGGAGAATGATCTTCTGACATCTAAAAAAAGTATTTTTATCCATTAACACAAGAATTATCATAACCCCTATAAAGGCACAAAGCAAATAGATGGCACTTTAGACCCCAAGATGTAAAGTGTTAGAAATCCCAACACTAAGTAATCCTAAACTAAACAGCGTCCCCCAAAAGTCCAAATGTACATTTCATTGACAATCAGCTTATCAGAAACATACGTCCCATACAAATCTGAACCAATTTACCCTGACTTACTCTTTTTTAGCCTTGACTTTTATTTCCAAAGATATATGGTTCAAATTCAGTTGTCAAATAGATCTGGCTATATTTGATGTAACAGCTTGAAAGTGATGTAATGTTTGACAAATAAATTCTTCTATAGGGGCTGTGGTATTTGCTAGGGCACGTGTTAAGGGAATTTGTATGTTATTGCTTTTGATTTTGGGTTGAAATCGTTGTGGAGTTTTGACGTAAGTTGCTCTTTCTGGATATGATAGGATTGGAATGCCATTAGATAAAAAAAAATTAAGTAAAATTTATTTCTAGTATCTACCTATCATTAAAATACTTAAGTACTTAGATAGAAGTTCATTTTAAAAATCTCATAATATATTTGATAAAATTAAAGACAAAAAAATCAGTCCATAATCCATATTCATAAATCTCGGTGAAGGAAAACATCATGAGGACACCTGCAGCTAGTCACACATATTGACTATTGTCTTTCCTGTGGATATGGCCAATGACCATTATGTAATTAAAAAAAAAAGACGTGAGGCACTCGGGGACTGCCGCGGTAAAGCTATTGCATGCCACCTAGAGGCGAGTTGCTAAACTAAAGAGACAAGCGTTAGGTTTTTTCGTTACGGAATTTCTGGATTCGGTCTCCACGCTCAGAAGCTATTTAATAGCTTAAAAATGTATGTACCTAAGCATATATCAGTCATCTGGTTACCATAACACAGTCATTAAGTTGCTTAGCTTTGGACTAGATGACGCGGTGTGAAATGTCCAAGGATATTTATTATTTTTTATCGTAATATTATCTTCATCTTCACTCTTATAACCGACGGACTATCTCCATTCATTCATGTGAAGAGGCTCATGCGTCTGACAGCTGACGTTGGATTAGCGCGGTCTCTACGACCCACTGCGCTAAGTGAGTTCTGCTGTAAGCACGGTGCTTCTCACGGGTTACTCGCTTCGGGGGAATTAACACTTTTGGGATTCGATGAAAGGTTTAATGCGAAATGAAATGAATGAAAATTACTATTTATTTAGACGAGCTAATAGGAAGAAAATAAACACACGTGATTGGTCGTGGAAAATAATTGTCTTTCTCGTGATTGGCTAGATTGTCAAATCAATTGTCAATTGTCAAATCTAGCCAATCACGAGAAAGACAATTATTTGCGACGACCAATCACGTGTGTTTATTTTTTTAAATGAAGTAATGAAGGTCCTGACAAAGTCAGTTTATTTTTGTTATATTCATCTTAGCGATATATTTCTGAGGCAAAGAACATTTACTTTACCATTAGCAAAAAAAAATGTAGTCTTATAAAAAAACTAACACATCTCACTGCTTACATATAAAAGTATCTGAAGGGTGTCCGGAAGCACCATATTGTACTGACTTACACCCAGATGTCTTTAATTTCCATCCTATATTGAGAATACCCAAGTATTTCCACCTAACAAAACTCAACCTTAATCACTCACACCACAGTCCTTATTTCCACAACAACTGAGAAATAATCTCTTATAACAATGATTTTTAATATAAAAGAAAAACTTGAACCAACCATCCCGCTTTTCCCCTGTCGTAGAAATCTAAACTCTAATTTCTAGGTGATAAGGTTGTACACATTTTCGGGAGCAGTAAAATGAATGTGTATTGTTAAGATTTCCTATTGTACAATGATCAGTGTTTTTGTTTTTGTGAAGGATTGCTTGCCCTTTTGACGGAATGCCCTTTCGGAGTTCTTGAGTTGGAAATTAAAAGAAAATAGTAGGTTTTTAATCAGGCTGATGTCAGTTTTCGCGTCTGTTGTGACTTTTAAGACGCGCTGGCATTTGTAGTACAAACAGATGTTTTATTTGACGACCACTGTGGCGCAGTTGGGTGAACGCCCGGCTGAGACGCGAGGGTTCAATCCCCGCTACGGGACAAATGTTTGTATGTTCTGCAGATATTTGTTCCGTGTCTGGGCGTTTTCTATCTATATTATGTATGTATTTACAAAAAAAAAAAAAAAGTATCTATGTATTATATCAATCATCTGGTTACCATAACACAAGCATTAAGTTGCTTAGCTTGGGACCAGATGACGCTGTGTGGAATGTCCAAGGATATTTATTTATTTATTTATTATTTAAAAATTTAAGACTTCCCTTAACACACGTTACGTTTAATAAATTCTGTATAGTAATTCTTTCAGTAATTCATTTATTCATTGTCTCAAGTTGGTACATTAGGTCTTAAGCTAGGTTTGGCCGCAACATGAGCCCCGTTGGGACACCGCAATGTTAACATTAAAATAGGTATATCTAGTTGTACCATAATAATAATTATATATTTCAATAATAATGTAAATGTCAAATTAATTAAATGTTTTCAAATTCAAATAAATACGACAATTCACATTCAATAAACACAACATCCATAAATACTAGGTTAATCTTACATTAGGTTTTATTAATTAGGAATTCATTAATAGTGTAAAAAGACTTTTCTATTAGCCATGCTTTCGTTTTTTTTACGAATAGTTTATAAGGTAATTCTTTTAAATTGTTTGGAATTTTGTTATAAATTTCTCCACACATGACATAACTGTTTTTTTTATAAAACTCAGTTCTAGGAGTTTTAGATAGAACAATTCTGTTACGATTTCTAGTACATCTGGGATAGATTTCTCTAGCTTTTGTAAAAAGATTATTATGTTCTTTGACAAATTAAGGATATAGGCAAAGTTAACTAATTGTATTTTATCATCATCATCTCAGTCGTATCACGTCTACTACTAAACATAGGCAATTATTACATCTCCATTTCTGTTGTAAAAAAAATAGTAAATTAAAAATATTCTGGTTACCATAACACAAACATGAGTTGCTTAGCTTGGGACTAGATGACGCTGTGTGGAATGTCCAAGGATATTTATTTTTTTATTTTTTATTTTATTAAAGATCAATTTCAAGTGTTTAAAGTTTACAACTATTCTCAATTACACATTCACTCAAAAAGCTTAACTTTTTTGCAAGTAATCTAACAAAACATTTTTCATTCACATTCCGTGCATACCTCGGACGTTTTTCCAAAAACATCCATAGTTAACAATAGCCCACCCTCCCCAATCACACACATTCCTGAACACAGGGGAAAGTTTAATCAGGGGGCCGTTTAGACCATACGGTGCGGGGGTTAAAACGATGCTGGGAATTTTTTGGATAACATATTTTCTACTAACTGCGCCCCGCGGTTTCACTCGCGTTAGTCCCGTTCTGGCGAGAATATCGGGATAAAAAGTAGCCTATGTCACTTGCCATCCTTTCAACAATCACCACTTAAAAAAACGTCAATTCATCGAACCATTTTGTCGTTACAGACGGACAAACAGACAGACAACATTTTCCTTTGGATGATAGGAACTTTGATATTTTTAGGGTACCGTACCGAAAAGGCCACTTGAAATATTTACAGAATGATAAAGAACCCTTTAGCCCGTATTCAGAGACTATACTCAAGCGTAAATCGTGTCTCAAGCGGTGATTCATAACTCAGTTTTCATAGAGAACTGTCAAAAATCGATGCTCAAACGTAGATTCAAGCTTGAATGAAGTCTTTGGATACGAGCCTTACTATGCTAATTTAGAAAGAAAAGAAAGAAAGAAAGAAAGCATTTATTGATGACACAAGCCAATACACAAAAAACATCTTAATGAATACTGGTAAGTACATATTGTGTCACAAATAGGCGTCCGACTCAGCATGTGTTGGTTTGCCCAAGACAAGACAACGCTGATCTTCCGTTGAAGCCTTTTGCGAGTCACGGAAAAAACAAAAATCAAATACATCGGGAATTTAGAGACTATATACTATATACTCAAGCGTAAATCGTGTCTCAAGCGGTGATTCATAACTCAGTTTTCATAGAGAACTGTCAAAAATCGATGCTTAAACGTAGACTCAAGTTTGAGTGAAGTCTCTGAATACGAGCCTTACTATGCCAATTTAGAAATACAAAGGGTAAGTATTGTACTTATTATTGTTCATATTGTCCACAGCTATTCTTCCGTACCGCGAGGACGCAGGTCCTCAGACGAGGGAGTTCCTCTCCCGCGTCGTGGATGTACTGCTAGACTTCATCCAGCAGGTCAACGACCGCAACGAGAAGGTACACACTGGTTGTTTTGATGACTAACCCCCGACTAACCAACTTACGGATGTCCGTAGGACTTTACCGTAGGAAAGATGTAAAGGCCCGAGATTTATTTGTGATAATCTCTACAATATTATTGTATGGGGAGGTCATTCCGCGCCGCGCGTTTTCGTCAGCGCGATCTAGAATCGGGTCATTTTTACTAGCGCCATTTAATACTGTAGGCTATATTTTGTCTCGGTAGCATTACTAGTACACCCGTGCAAAGCCGGGACGTGCTGTCAATTATATGCAACAGCCAAGAACCTTGCATCGTGTCTGTGGCTTATCGCATTAAATGTTGATGTTTTTGGACACCAGATCCTGGACTTCAAGATGCCGGACGAGATGCAGAAGTTGCTGGACCTGGAGCTGAGGGACGAGCCCCTCCCTCTGAAGCAACTGCTGGAAGACTGCAAGACCACGCTCAAGTACCAGGTCAAGACAGGTCAGTCCCGTCATGGCTTGTAGCTTGTCTGCATTCATTTACTCAGTAGCACTGGTACTCTCGAACATTGATTTCACTCCGTTTTTCTCCGGGCTATTTTTTGGTGTTTTATTTTTGCGGCGTCACCTAGCGGCGTTTAGGCATCCGACTGCATGATACTTAGCACTAGATGGAGTTACTTATTTGTGATTGCAGGCTTTAAGATTTAGGTCTTAAACGCCGCTCGGGGCACCGCAAAAACCACAAAAATAGCCCGAAGAAAAATGAACAATGTTCGAGATGAGGTATCTGTCTTATGTAGGTAATCTGTGCCAGTCAGTAGGCACATAATACATAGTACTACTTCCCAATATAAACTTTTCTGTCACCTACTGAGGTGTGCGGGAGCGGGAAAGTGAGCGCTTATTGGCGGTGCTCGATTCTTGAACACATTTAACACGTTCGCTGCGATATGAGGCATAAGTGCCTCATGCACGTCCTCGCGCGCAGTGCGGAACAAAATCCTGCTGTTTCGCTCTGGTGCGGAGCTCATAACTTGGGTATTTATTGGAGTAGAAAAAAGATGGTTATATGTTTGTGTTTGTCATTATATCGAGGATTCGGAAATACAAAAATATATGTATGAGGTTTTTAGGCCCCAAATCGCACTGAAGGTGAAAATACTTTATTCAGTGCGGCTATGAGGCTAAAGGACCTCTCAACCGAGTGAGGTGCATCCGCCCCATCCCGCACCTGTTTATTTGTTGTTATTTTCTTTTTACGCATTAGTGTTGTGCATGTATCGGTACCTGACATTTTGAATAATGTTTCGCGGAAACAAAAGGTGCCGAAGATGAATAAACAAAATAAAAATGACAAAGTATACGATGGTTTAGTACCAAAATATCGTCGTATAATATGAAGATCCTCCAAAAATCATTTTGTTCTGTATTAATTACAGCAAATCTTTGTTTACGTGTTTAAATGATTCTCTTAAAAAGTTAATTCCACACGTTAATTAGTTTTAAGTTTAATTTAGTAAGATTAGATTACCTATCTACCACATATCGATAATTTGGTTTCATTGAACACTCAATACATCACTAGCTAGACTCATAACTGTATATATAATTCAGTGCGTTATGAGGCTTACTTGCCTCATACTATTTTTGGTGTTTTTCTATTGTTTCCAACATCAGAACCCCAGGCGAAGCCAAAACATGGTGCACTGGAGTTTTTAGAATGTATTGGATAAAGTTTGAAAAACAAAAAGTAAGTTTTCGAGAAGAAAATAGAGGTAAAAGTTATTGATGTGGAATGAGGTCGAAAGACCACATATAGCACTAGCGAAAAAGTACGATTAGGGCTTTTCAACCTCATATCGCACTGGCTGAAAATTAGACGAATTTCTTCTCGCAGCGAACGTGTTAAAACATGATGCGGTAAGAGATTGCACGTTATCTAGCTTTTGTTTTCTGAAATCCATAGAATTTTTCAAAATAAGAACGCCGAGTCGTGTCGCGTTAAGACATGGTTATTTGGAGAATAAGGGGGCCTGTTCGGATTATATCTACTCTTTCAAACAAACATTTTGAAATTTTATTCTAAGAATGTAGAATTTTCTCCCATAAGTTCCAAGTTCAAAAGCTAAAGTTTCAATTTTATGTTAGTTCAAAAGGTAAGTACCTATACTTCATTTATTATAACGAGCTAATAGGAAAAAAATAAACAAATGTGATTGGTCGTCGAAAATAATTGGATTGGCTAGATTTGACAATTGACAATTAATTTGACAATCTAGCCTATCACGAGAAAGATAATTATTTTCGACGACCAATCACGTGTGTTCATTTCTCTTCCTATTTGCTCGTTTCAATAAATGAAGTATAGGTAATACTTTTGGGCATCAAGAAAACGTCTTTCTAAAACCCTATAATCTGTGGTTCAAATAGTACAATTAAGTGACGTCCCGCCGCAACAATAGCCATCTTTCCGACCGGCCAAGCGCGAGTATCGACCATCAATGCGCGCCATTGCGCCGGATAATAGAATTGTTTGGAACCCGAGTGTTTGATCCTTTTAGGGTTCCGTGAAGGACAATTTAAATATATTTTTTATATAAATTTTAGAGAAATAATATTTATTGACTAAAAAACTTAATTTTCTTAGACATTCTACACAGCGTCATCTAATCACAAGAAAGGCAATTTAATGCTTGTGTTATGGTAACCAACTGATGGATATACATAATCTTGAAATTTTATAATAGTACCTACAATAATAAATACCCCACTTGTGTTTATTTAGTTAATACAAGAAACAAACAGTGGACCATAAAATGTCCGTTTTCTTTGAAGTTTGTTAAAAATAAATGAATTCGTCAATTAATATTTCGAGTTTTAGGTTTTTTACATTTTTTATGAAAAAAAAGTACTTATAAGTAATTCGTAGATTATATAGCAAGAATAATTAAAAAAAAGATGTGTGGCACTCGGGGACTGCCGCGGTAAAGCTATCGCATGCCACCTAGAGGCGTGTTGCTGAACTAAAGTGACAGCGTTAGGTTTTTTAATTACGGATTTCTGGATTCGGTCTCCACGCTCAAGGCCCGCGATAGAAGAAGAAGATGTATGCAATAGCTTAAAAAGTATAAGTAATTCGTATTATTGTATAGCTAGAATAATTAAAAAGTCTTATAACTATCCAATGTACTTCAATAAAACATCTCCCATGGAGGGTAGTCAGCAATTTTCCATGACATTTGTCGCCGTGCACCCGCTTGGAATAATCGTCAGTAAGGGACGAAAGCCATTCTGGCCGAGTGGGATGTATCTCGACTTTTGATCTAAAAGTCGTGGGTTCGAATGCCCTTGCATAAATTATAAAAATCGGTCAAAAAGTTGTAGAATTTGTAGGAAATAATCAAAATGATGGTTTGTAAAAAGGATGTTTGAAAATGACAAATGTATTTTGAATCAAAAATTCAAAATGGCGCCCGGACAATTCAGAGCAAACATATTAGATAAGTAGGTACCTACTTATTGATGTTTTTATTTATTTTCTTAGGATTATCTTTCTCATCCTCTACTTGAAGAAAAAACTTTAAACTCTCCCAGAATCTATTTAATTTAAAAATCTCATTCCCCTCGCCGTTAAACAAACAATAAATAAAATTGTAAAGTCGCGTTATAAAGCCGGCTGATTTACAAGAGCCTGTGGAATGGCCCTAATAACACGCAAATCATTGGATTAAGCCACCACAATGTTTAGGGTGACCAGCATTTATGAATTATTAAGGACATTTGACTGCCCGTGACCAAAACGTAGGGAAACAAATAAAATAAAGTAATTACGCGATAAAGTCCCGTTTGAAATCATTTAATATGTATCATACTGATAGCGAAAGTTTGAAATGTAATACAAAAAGTGCAAAAAGTGTGTTTAGCGACATATTTAAACTTACCTGATATTAAGACATAATTTATATGAAATTAAGGTACTCTATCACGTATTTGTCTTATTTCCCGACGTTTCGAGTGCGTTACAGCTCTCATGGTTGGCTGTAACGCAAATGCAGAAAGAATATTGTAATAGCTGAAAGAAAAAAATTGCCTTAATACACATACAAATATTGGTTGAAATACATTCAAAGAAAATCAAGAGTGTATAAAAACCAATCAATGATAAAAACTCCAAACGTCCTATCAGAAATGTAACGTGTGGTCACCCACCCCATCCCCCGTCTATTCAAGTCCGTATTAACATAGTTTGATGGATCACCCCCGTCTGTCCGCCGCAGCTAGATCACCCACTGTTATGGATTGATTTTATAGAGTGCAGGATTAAGGGGTCGGAGGTTCGAATCTGCGAGTTTTATGGTTTTATCTATAATGGAATGAATGAATAAAAATAAATTACAAAATAAACTGTAAATTTAGTCCTAGATGTATCGACACTAGTATTGAAGAAAGAAAAATTCACATAATACTAGCTTCTTGCTTTATGTTGGGGTGTTCCAAAGGTACTAACCATTTATCATTTATAATTTTGAAACCGAATTGTTTCAAAATACGTCATGGTAGCCTCCTGTGCATTGCGTCATTCCAACTTTCCTCTATACTAATATTATAAAGAGGTGATGTTGGTTTGTTTATTTGTTTGACGGAGGTAATCTCCAAACCTCAACCGATTTCAAAAATTATTTTCCCAATATGTAGAATGGACTTTCGGGGCTATATTTTATCCTGGTAGTTTCATTATACCGTGCAAAGCCGGGACGTACTGCAGTATACAGCTCACGATAGTTCCAACGTAATAACCCAATTATTATAGCACTCACTGTTATTGTCCTCTTAGGTTAATTATTGTTCTTTTTTTTTCTGTTCTAATTTTTTTTTAGTTTTTTAGTAAGTTTGTTTTCCTTTGTATTTTCCATAGTGTGCGTGTGCCAACAAATGAAAATCTTTATCTTTATCTTTATCTTTTATCTTCAATTAATACACAATATCGGAATAACAAGCCGCAGCCCGCCATCCGTCATGAATACCGCAATCATCTCAATAGCGAAACCACAAATCAAATCAGAGCGAACGTGGTCGACGTGACTGTTTTACAAAACCACGGCATCATGGTCACCCTAGTGAGTTTTTAATTGAATTCGCAAATATAGTCTTAATTTTTGTCACACTTTTTAAGCTATGGCATAGCTTCTATCTGGCCTTGAGCGTGGAGACCGAATCCAGAAATTCCGTAACGAAATCACCTAACGCTGTCACTTAGTTCAGCAACTCGCCTCTAGGTGGCATGCAATAGCTTTACCGCGGCAGTCTCCGAGTGACACACGTTTTTTTTTAAATACGAAATATAGTTATGGTAGAGATATGGTCAAACATTGTACTAAAAAGTTTATCTTTCGTCACTGGCAGACCACTTACCACCCCAATCCCCGGGGATGCATCCCTAAATGTAAAAAATAGAAAATATATTGAATATCTTCGAGATAGGAAATGAGGTTTTTATCAGTGAAATAATGGTATGTGGTAAAAAATGATAGTTTTCGTTTTAACTTAAAACCCTCTTAGAAATAACATTCGATTATTCATCCCCATTGTAAATAGCTCAGCCGATGTCAAAAATAATTAAATAAAATACAACGTTTTTACCACTCGTTTAATTAGGAGCTGGTACAGACAGACACATAGACAAACATAGCGGTTAATCTTATAACACCTCGCTTTTGGGTCGGGTTGACAATAGAAAATTCTTGTAAATAATTTCGTTCCTAAATAAACACTTATTTAAAAAAATGAAAATAAATAAATATCCTTGGATACATACATACATACATACATTCATTGGCGGTGATTCGGCGTTGCACTTCCATCTTTATTCTGTGGTTGCAAATAAAGACAGAAAATACCCGGTAGGTAATCTTGGAAATATAAAGAGAGAAAGGGAAATTCGTTTACTTCTGTAGAACCTCAAGGCTTTTTTTTAACTGATCCTTTAACAATCTAACTGTCTATGGGTACTTATATCCGGGTTTTATTAGTACACCCGAGCAAAGCCGGGACAGGCTGCTAGTAATTTCTATCTAAACTCAAAGACATACCCACAGATAAAAAAGTGTCAATTGATATACTAGGGGTATCTACCCCATCCCTTGGGAGGGTTTATCGCGCCCCGCAGATGTTATTCAGCGTTTAGGGGTAGGCAGGGGTAAACAATATTAAATCAGAATTGTGGGAATTTAAATTAGGTCTGTTTGTTTGTTTGTTTAAAGAGATTTGAGGTTTTTATCTGTGAAAGACAGGTTGGGGAGAAGCGGTTGATGGTAGTTACCATAACACAAGCATTAAGTTGCTTAGCTTGGGACTAGATGACGCTGTGCACAATGTCCAAGGATTATATACATTTTGTATTTATATTGTGGAGCTGTATTAGGACACTGGTCTGGTACCTCATCTCGAACATTGAAATGACTCCTTCTTTTTTCTTCGGGCTATTTTTGGTGTTTGATTTTTGCGGCGTCACCCGGCGTGGCATCCACCTGCATGCTATAAGTATAAGTGTGTATAAGTTTAAATAACAAAGCTTTCTATACAAAATTAATATAAAAATACTTGATAAAGTTCCGCAATTTCATATAAATAATGTCCAAAGATCGCTAAAGTTTAATTTAAATCGTACAATTATACAAACCTGACCCTTCACTAATCACGCGCCGCATCCCACCTGACCTGGTAGCACCATCTGTTGGATTATATGAAATTCCTTTTGACGTATTGATATTAGGGTGAATAGAGCTATATTCAGAGGGTTTATGGTGATGGGCTTGCGACCTGTCACGTTTGGAAACATTCAATGATGAGAATGAAAATAAATATGTTTTTGAATATCTTTACACGACTATCACGTCCCGGCTTTGCACGGGTGTACTAATGAAACTACCAGGATAAAATTTAGCCAGCAACCATCCCGAAAGTCCATATACATCAGTGAAAGAATTTCGAAAATCGGATTAGTACTTTCGGAGATTACTTCCGTCAAACAAACAAACGAACAAACTTTGTCTTAGTATAGATATACACCTATTCAGAATGAAATAATAATGTGAAGAAAACATGTTTTTGTTTGTATCATAAAATCAAAGTTACAAATATCTTCTTATATCCGGAGTTGGAGACCGGATATAGGGGTGCGATGGAGTGTGCTATTATATCCGGCTGTGTAGTTTTCCATAAATATTTGAAGGATAAAAGAAAATGGTGAAAAACAAAAGTTTTTTTTCTATTTTGATGTTCAAAGTAAAAATTGCTGTGAATTGACTTACAATTCTACAAAAATAAAATGTGTAATTTTACTACACCTTGTTCATGCAAGGAATAAATAAAACAACAATTGTTATATTTTTTTTGGCTCAATTTATATCTATATCTTTGTCTACCCAAGCAATTTCTAGAAATAAAAACAGTACCTAAGTGTAAAAACTTCTGAAAGTTTGGTGAAATAGGTAATAATGCATTCCTCTAAATTTCTTGAAAATAGTTGATAACTTGACCATTTTCTAAAACCGTAATAATAGTATTTATACTTACCTTTTTTTTTATTATACATATTATATATATATTTTATTGTTTTATTAAATTTTTAAAAAATACTTCAACATGCCTCCACAGCTTTCGCGCCAAAACGACCAAAATGGCGGACTTGACAGCAAAATGGCACACTAAATAGGGATTTCGCAAGGGATTGAAGAGGACATTGTGATCAACGAGAAGTTCCTTGTCAACGAGAGATTTAGATAGAGTATGACGTGATAGAGGGTGTAGATTATTTTTTATAGCATTTTTTATGATTCGTTGTAAGCAGTGATTTTCAGAGACTGTTTTGAAAAACTTGCTGGGTTAAAACAATATGGCAGTGGTAAAATATTTGGATTATGACTTACACTAGCTGCGCCCCGCGGTTTCACCCGCCTAAGTCCCGTTCCCGCGGGAATATCGGGATAAAAGTAGCCTATGTGTTAATCCAGGGTCACCTATCTACATACCAAATTTCGACCAAATCGGTCCAACCTTTTTTGCGTGAAAGAATAACAAACATACGTACATTCTCACAAACTTTCACATTTATAATATTAGTAGGAGTAGGAAGGAAGTAGGAAGTAGGTAGGTAGGATGATAACTGCTTTTATTTTTAAATAAAACATACACAACATGTGGCTAAAATGGCCGCTTGTGCCAAGCTACTTAACGACCGTTTTTCATGATTTTCTATTATTTTGTTCTATTCCTCAGCGTTCTTTTTGCGTGGCGCGACCTATACTTACTTTATCGCATTGCCTAAAGCTTTATCATTTCTCTTTCCCAGGCCATCCGCACTTCTTCAACCAGCTGTCGTGCGGTCTGGACATCATATCTCTGGCCGGCGAGTGGTTGACCGCGGCGGCCAACACCAACATGTTCACATACGAGATCGCACCCGTCTTCATACTGATGGAGAACGTGGTGTTGGAGAAAATGAGGAAGATGATCGGCTGGAGCACTGGGGACAGCATCCTGGCTCCAGGTGAGGCATAAATATTTCACTTTCAAAACTATCATGAGTTGTACTAGACATTATATTAATACAACGGAAAATTACTCACGTAAAAATATTGACAATTTAAATACCGACATTTTCGATTCTTCTGGCATAGAAAAAACCTATAGTTTTAGAGTGTTAAAACTACACCTAGGCATTTCGAGCTACGACACTAGGGCTTCGTGGCCGAGTGGTAAGGCTATTCATATCTATCTTCCGACTTATATTATAAATTCGAAAATTTGTATGTGACTATGGATGGATGTGTGTTTGATACTCTTTCACCATACGGATTTGAATGAAATTTGGTACCAGGATAGCTTATATGTTAGATTATCATATAGTTACGTATGCTAGTTTTGACTCCAGTATTCCCATAGGAACGGAAACTATGTATAGCGCGCACCTGATTTGTCTTTAACATGACAGAAACTAAAATATTGTGGCATAGTTTTCATTGAGGTTTTATTTCAAGGGCATAATAAAGTTTGCCGGGACAGCTAGTAGGTAACCTACCTATTCCTATATAAAGCACGCGGTCTGTAAAGCAGTCGTTCCCAGGTGGTTCCGTGTCGAATCTGTACGCGTTCCTCGCCGCGCGCCACCACAAGTTCCCGGAGTACAAGGAGAAGGGACTCTCCATCGTCAAGGGGCACCTCGTCATGTTCACCTCGGACCAGGTAACCCTACTAATATTATAAACTAGCTGCTCCCCGCGGTTTCACTCGCGTAAGTCCCGTTTGCGCGGGAATATCGGGATAAAAAGTAGCCTACCAAATTTCAACCAAATCGGAGTAGGCTATATATTAATGCAGGGTATCACCGTGATACCCTGCATTAACATATAGCCTACTTTTTATTCCTTTACTCCCGCGGGAAATAGTAGCCTATGTGTTAATCCAGGGTCCACCATATCGGTCAAACTTCACATTTATAATATAAAGTAGGAATAAAAGAATAAGGATTATGTTGAACGAAGGAATTAAATTAAAATAATATATTATTTACCTTCCAGCAGTAAGACTGTCCATTTCACAATAAAGCGTTTCTATTCTATTTTAATAATAATTCCCGACAGTGCCACTACTCAGTGAAGTCTTGTGCGTCGGTGTGCGGACTTGGCACTGACTACTGCGTGGCGGTGCCGTCTGACGAGCACGGGAAGATGATCCCTCAGGAGCTGGAGCGGCTCGTGAGGTACCACAAGGATAGAGGCAATGTAAGTACACTATACTTCATTTATTGAAACGAGCTAATAGGAAGGAAAATAATCGCATGTGATTGGTCGTCGAAAATAATTGTTTATTCTCGTATTGGCTATATTTGACAATTGACAATTGATTTGACAATCTAGCCAATCACGAGATAAACAATTATTTTTAACAACCAATCACGTGAGTTTATTTTGCTTCCCACTAGCTCGCTTCAAGAAATGAAGTATAAGGACCTATAACAAACCTACTTTATAGAAAAGAGTACATTTTATTTCATAAATTTTCGCGATCACAATTCATATTTCTGAAATATACAAACACAGGTTTTTATCGCGTAATTTACCTTAATTATTTTTGTTAGAATAGAATACATTTATTGAAAACACACAGAAAGTACAAAACAAAATACAAAAGAGCTATTTCTATAAAATCTAAGTAAAGTAAAGTAAAGTAAATATTTATTGTAAAACTGTTAGTACTGTTACATTAAACGGTACACGGTTACAAAGATGGTAGGTTGTTTTATAGGTGTACAATAGTAGATTGCTATACAAGGGGGCAAAGGCATTTTTTCTATGCACGAGATGGTTTATCGCGCGAGCGTCAGCGAGTGCGATAATAGTTCGAGTGCATCGAAAAGCCTTTTCCCCGAGGTAAGCACTCTGCTTTTCATTACGAATATGAGGAAATTACCAAAAAAATTGATGTAAAATTTAAATTTCACACACGAAAATTAGCTGTCTCGCTTTTTTTTTAAATCGACTAGTTTAATATTGACTAAAAGCAGCTAACGATGGCATGGCATAGCTGCGTTCCAGATTTAAAAAAAATACTGACTGATAGAATGGCTATAAAAGTAGTAGGCATTCTACCAGTAGTTTTTTTTGATGATGAAACAAATTTAAATAAATAAAATAAAATAAATAAATATAATATAATTAGTGCTAGAGAAGCACAAATTCGTGCAAGAGAGACATAATATCTAGCATCTGATTGAGTTAGAAGAACTTGAACACTTAGCATGCATCGACATGCCACAAAAGAAATGTCAAAAATGAAGTTGACATTTGACAGTTATTTACTTTCCTGCCCTAGGGCAGGAAAGTTCTTGTTTTCCCTAGGGACAGAAAATGCTACTTTGAACCCTATAATCAGGCAACTTCGTGCGTACTTTCCGTGTATGAGTAATGAAAACAGTTTTCCTTTTCGGACGTTCAATATTAAAAGTCTAGATACTAGGTATATACTAAGCTAAGACTAAATGAGTACGAAAGGAGGGCAAGACTAAGTATGATATCAAAATAACTATAGGTAGCTCTTATTATTACTATAATAATTTAATGTTTGATTTCATCATCATCATCATCCGCAGCCCGATCTCTCCCACTGCTGGGAATAGGCCTCCCTTTGTTTCTGCCATTTCTCACGGTCCTGCGCTTGTCTGATCCACTGCCGGCCCACGACGTTGGCAATATCGTCGACCCATCGTGCTGCTGGACGTCCGACGCTTCTCTTGCCAGTCCTCGGCCACCATTCTGTCAACGCCTTGCACCACCTGTCATCGCCAAATGTATTGATGTTTGTTTTATTCGACAGACGCCATTCTTCGTGAACGCGACGTCCGGCACGACCGTGCTGGGAGCATTCGACCCGCTCACTGCCATCGCGGACATCTGCGAGAAATACGATATGTGGATGCATGTCGATGTATGTATTCATTCATTATTAGATATTTATTCTTTAATGTAGATACACGAAACAAAAATACATATAAAAATAGATACAAAAAGGCATGTACAAAGGCGAGCTTCCCTAGAGTTTGAGTTTTTTAAGCTATTACATAGCTTCTATCGCGGGCCTTGGCGTGGAGACCGAATCCAGAAATTCTGTAACAAAATAACCTAACGCTGTCACTTTAGTTCAGCAACTCGCCTCTAGGTGGCATGCAATAGCTTTACCGCGGCAGTCCCCGAGTGCCACGTCTTTTTTTTATTATTTTCATAGACTATTTATTTTATTTTATTTATAAGCCTGATGTTTCCCACTGCAGGGCAAAGGCCTCCCTTCCCTCTTTCCACTGATCCCGGCTTTGTGCTTCATATTATCAAACCTAAAAGATTTATTTGTAAGTAACTTAAAAAAACTAGACACAAACAAAATAAACTGTAGAAAAATATGTTACAAAATGATTTGTTCTATTTACCCCGGTTCAGTCCTATTTTACTTCGGGCTATTTTTTGGTATTTGATTTTGGTGATGGTAATAACCATTAATTAAATATAAAAGTAAATTTTTTGACGCAGGCGGCGTGGGGAGGTGGTCTGCTCTTCTCCAAGAAGTACAGACATCCTCGTCTAACTGGGATCGAGAGGTAAGCTTCATCATCATCACGTGCAGCCCGTCTCATCCCACTACTGGGCAAAGCCTAGGCCTACAGTTGGCACAAGCAAAGCCCTCTCTTTGCTTGTGCCAACCCTATCTTGTGCCAGTTAACATGTACCTACGACCTGCTATTTTGACCATGTCGTCGTGAGAGATAAGCAAAACAACAAGAACAGCAAGAAAGAAAGAAAAATGTGTTAATTTCTGTAGGACCTCAAGGATCACTTAAAATGTACAGTCTTATAAGCTAGGTGACTCTATTGCCTGTTCCAACGCAACTCCCTACACCATCGATTACCTCCGTCAAACTAACAAACTAACATTACCTCTTTATGATAATGTAGTGTGTTTATTTCTACATTTTTCTTTCGAAACTACTCAGCCGATTTCAAAAATTCTTTCACCAATGTGTAGAATGGACTGTTGGGGTGGTCATAGGCTATATTTGTGCCGGTAGTATCATTATTACACACGTGCTGCTAGTTATATATTTTATATATCCTTGGAAATTCCACACAGCGTCATTTAGTCCCAAGCTAAGCATATATGCTTGTGTTATGGTAACCAGATGACTGTTAAAATACATAGATATCTACATTTTTTTTTAATTATCAAAAGCCTGTGCTCTCCATTAAAACCATAGCTAGTTAATCCACCATTAGCGTCGATCCATCACACGTTAAACGTGCCCTACAATCCGAGCGCTGTGGACCGTATGACAGGATTGATAGGGTTGCCAATTTTAAGCTATTGCATAGCTTCTATCGGGCCTTGAGCGCGGAGACCGAATCTAGAAATTTCGTAACGAAAACCTTATGTCACTTTAGTTCAGCAACTCGCAACACACCAGAGTTGGCCACTTGCTCATACGAAAGAAGAAGAAGCAACTCGCCTCTAGGTGGCATGCAATAGCTTTACCGCGGCAGTCCCCGAGTGACACACGTCTTTTTTTCTATAAACTAAACTAACTTATAAACCAAACAAATGATCTGCAATGTGTTTTCTGTTCACAAAACAAAAATTGTCGAATCTTCATGCATATTTAGTATTATTTCTCATGTAAGTGAAATTGTATTTCTATTTTTTTAACCATAAACTAGCAGACTATCCCGGCTTTGCACGGGTTTAATGAAACCTGGGATATTAATGGGATAAAATGGCCTATATTAATTCAAGGCAAAACTGAGTAGACAGTGTCCCGTCAAGTGTATGTCAAGAATATTTCGAGGTACCTATATAATCATTTGTATTATAAATTGTCAGTCCCGACTTTTAAAAAGTCATTAAGCCATGACGGAGGCCTTAAAACGGCCTTAAAACTCCGTCACCAAAGTTGGCCACTTGCTCATACGAAGGTGGAAGGAATAATATGTATTATTTTTATATTTATTGTATTAACCTAAAAGTGCCAACCCTAACATAACGTCAAGGATTAGCTCTCGTAGCAAAGTGCTACGGCGTAGCACTCGTAGCACAGTTCGCACGTCAATCCGATGTCTACGAATGGGGAAACTTACGGACGGGGATTTTCTTACAAAATGGGGAAAACGGATAGAGAGCAAAATGGTATGGGATTTTTTTGTTAGTTGAGATCGTCGATGTAAATCGTTAAGTAACTTTGCTATGAGCAATTTTATTAAAAAATTATTGTTTAAGTTTTTCTTTTTAACAAGAAACAAAGAAAGAAAGAAAAATGTGTTTATTTCTGTAGGACCTCAAGAATCACTTAAAAATGTACAGTCTTATAAGCTAGGTGACTATAGTGCCTGTTCCAAAACACCTACACCAGGCAATAAAGCTAGATAACGTGCAATCTCTTACCGCGTCATGTTTTGAATGTCGTCAAGAATCGAGCAAGGTCATAAATAACTCCACACGTCAAAATACCTTAACAATTATCCCGCGATTCCAGAATTAATTACACAAAACAATCGCTTCGCCCCACAACTAATCCCCCTAAGCTGAGTTTAACTAAGGGCGGCCTAAGGCCCCTCTAGGCCGCCCGCATCTGACGATTAATTAGACCCTACGAACAAAAAACTTGCAAAAAACGTACATTCCTAAGCACTTAGGCCACAGTGAAAGATGAAACAGAGATGCAAGTAATTTTAAATAAATAAATAAATATCCTTTGACATTTCATACAGCGTCATCTAGTCTCAAGCTAAGCAACTTAATGCTTGTGCTATGGTAACCAGATGACTGATATAATACTTAGATACATTTTTTTTTCTAAAGAATCTACCTTTTCGATATTTTTCTAATATTTCGTTGATTTGTTAGATGTTGTATTTAGTCAAGTGGATTGGTACCTCGACTTTCATTCCGAAGGTCGTGGGATCGAATCCAGCCGTGCATCAATGGACTTTTCACGTTGAAAAGTTTACATGCGCTTTAACACGAATATAAACGGTGAAGGAAAACATCGTGAGGAAACCCGCGCCCACCCCACGTATTGACCATTGTCTTTCCTGTGGATATGTGTGGCAGCTGAGAGGATGGTCTAGGTGCTACAAGCCTATTCCATCTCAACAATGTCACAGGCACTACAGTGTCCCGTTAAGAAAAAAAAGCAAAGATTATCTCCTGACGCTGTATAAATAGAGTTTTTTTTTTAAAGTGCTGCTCTCTCAAAACTCTGCTACATTTCCTACTGTAAGTACATTTACTGGCGCATGTAACTTCGAACTGTCACACTGTGCATTTATCATTCTGGAGTGTTTAAACTGTGGCATCATTTACACCTATCAGCTGCTCGATTCTTGACGACATTCAAAACACGACGCGGTAAGAGATTGCACGTTATCTAGCATTTGTTTTCTGAAATCCATAGAGTTTTTCAAAATAACCACGCCGGCGCCGCCGTGACGTGCCGCGTTTATTTGGAGAGGCGTCAAATCAAAGACCTATTGGTTTCTATGAAAATTCGTGTCAATTTTCAGGTGGTTCAATTTTGAATGGCCGTGGCTTAACAGAAACAAACACATATTTCTTTCTTTCTTTTCCACGAAGTGAATGATTTGGTCTTACTTTCTTTTAACTATTGTTACAATTGGGTGTGAATACGGCCGTAGCGTAGATTCGCCCTCACTTGTGAATAGGGATTAGGTTAAAACGTGCAACTGAGTCAATAGGAGATATCTCACGATTTTTATTTAAAATACAAAATTCATTTTAAAACCTAAATTAAAGTTAGGGTTAGGACTTCGGTATACTTTATTGGTAGCAGCGATGAGTTTGCAATTAAAATCACTCTTTAGAATGTCGTCAATTTAGATGCCGACAATGTTTCGATTCTTCAGGAAAATCTTCATCTGGGTATGAGTATGGCCAGGCCACTCCTCGGGGGCGTGTTTCACACCTATACTTACACTAAACGATGAACACGAAGACTACTATGAGCGTTGTCTTTTCTGTGCATAAAACCGGCTAAGCTGAGAGGATGGTTTAGGTGCTACAAGCCTACACCAAATCAACAGTGTCCCGGCAAAGATTACCTTTGATCATCAATACAGGTGTTTTGAATATTAAAAGAGTGAGAAAGTAGACCGTTTTGTCTGCTAGCTACATACTCACATGAACTTTAGTTTAACCGTGATCATGGCGCATGCAACTGTGCCAAAATATCGAGAAACTCATAAATCTACGAATCCTGGTACATGTCCTGTTTTAAGTGTTTGTAATGTTCAAAATCCATAATATTCTTAAGTTTTTTAATAACAATGTTAATTTGTCGACAGAGCTGACTCCGTGACCTGGAACCCTCACAAGCTGATGGGCACCCTTCTGCAATGCTCCACGGTTCACTTTAAGTATGAGGTAAGCTACTCCTTGTGACATTCACTTACCTTCGGTTAGCCAGATGACTGATAGATACTTAGATAGATAGGTACATTTTAAGCTATTGCATAGCTTCTATCGCGGGCCTTGAGCGTGGAGACCGAATTCAGAAATTCCGTGACGAAAAAACCTAACGCTTGTCACTTTAGTTCAGCAACTCGCCTCTAGGTGGCATGCAATAGCTTTACCGCGGCAGTCCCCGAGTGCCACACGTCTTTTTTTTTAATTAATAAATTAGGTATTATACCTAAATAGAAAACACCCAGACACGGAACAAATATCTGAAGAACATACAACCATTTGTCCTGTAGCGGGGATCGAACCTCCGCGTCTCAGGCGGGCCTTCGCCCACTGCGCCACAGACGTCCCAAAATAAAACAATTTCACTTATTCCTACTCCAAATAAAATTAGCTTCATAATCCACCATAAAAACGCCGTCAAAAGCAGCCTTCTGCAAATAATGGTCTTTAATTTTATTAAAAAACCACCATAACCCTTTGTAATAAAATCTAATTTTCCTTGGCAAAATTACTTTGACAAAGTAACAACGGTTGAACTTTACTGTGTAGAGAATAAGGGAGGTTTTTGTGTGCTGTTTTATGAATAGGGGTAAATTGGCAACATATGTTTCGAAGTGTTGGGATGAGGAATTTAATTAAATGCGGCACGTGCCGACGTAGAGTTGGGGTAGTGTCGATGAAAAATATCGATATTTTTGGCAAATAATCATTTTCGCAAAAAGTCAAAAGTCAAAATATATTTATTCAATAAAGTCATATTAAAGACCACTTTGACACGTCACGTTCTTAAAACTAGGGGATTCTATTGCATTGCAAATTATGCAATCATTTGTCCCGCTGCGGGAATCGAACCCGCAACCTCTGCGGCGGGCTTTCGACCCCTACGCCCATAAAAACTACACACTCAAGGCCAAGATTAGTGATAAGTATTATATCCCAGCTCCCATAAAAGTGAAAATTATAGATATAAAATATGAGTGACCGTTGACCGTTACATGTTACAATTCAAGAAAGAAATAAAGAAAGAAAAATGTGGTTATTTCTGCAGTATCTCAAGGATCACTTAAAAATGTACAGTCTTATTAAACTAGGTGACTCTTTTGTCTGTTCAAGAAGTCTTAACAAAAAAAGATGTGTGTCACTCGGGCACTGCCGAGGTAAAGCTATTGCATGCCACCTAGAGGCGAGTTGCTGAACTAAAGAGACAAGCGTTAGGTTTGTACGTTACGGAATTTCTGGATTCGGTCTCCACGCTCAAGGCCCGCGATAGAATCTATGCAATACTTAAAAGTATATCGATAAAACTTTTCCCATCTCTACCCAAAAACTTTGCGAGGGGGCGGAGCGCCTGAATTTATTACGAACCATATTGTACTGACATCCAACTCATCAATCACAACATTCACAACCTTATCTTTTCGATATACAGTCTATAATCCCTTGGTATTTATAAAAGTTGCTACCGCATTATGAACCTTAATACAATGGATTTAAAAGTGGTTTTAGTTTTCTCTATCATGTCGGAATGCGGGTAGTCAGGGAATGCAAATATTGTGTGTTCGGAATTTAAATGGTATGTAATTGATTTGGAGAATTTAAATTAGATTTTCGCCATTGAATTGAAATGTTTTATACAAAATTTGGGAATGTTCTAAAAATGTTTGCCAGTGACTCTGACTACCTTGAAGTACCTACCTTTATTTATACCTACATCTATAACATATTTATTGCTTAAGATATAACTATCCTGTGATTCTGTTATATTTATTTTTATTCCCGACGCAAAAAGGGGCGTATTATAAGTCTTGTTTATCTGGTGTAAGTAGGTATCTGTGCTATCAGCTTCTGCCATTATCATCCAATTACTAGAGCATACGAAATTCCATTAAAATCGGTCGTATTCGTTAAAAACGGTGTAACCAACTTGACTTCCTTTTATTTTCAAAAATGTAGAGTGTATAGATAGAATATTCAGGCCCGTATTCAGAGACTTCACTCAAACTTGAGTCTACGTTCAAGGATCGATTTTTGACCGTTCCCTATGAAAACTGAGTTATGAATCACCGCTTGAGACACGATTTATGCTTGAGTATAGTCTCTGAATACGGGCCTTTAACCGTAACCACTTAAAATGCAAATGGGAAACCTGACCAAACACAGATAACCCCTTCAAACAGATATCTCGACATTGCACTGTAGTGTCGGTAGGTGCCATTTGCTTTTGCAAAATCCAAAGCAAACATGCTTTGAAGATTGTACTGAACTAGTAGCGAGTTTCGACTTTGCACGGGTGTACTAGCTTATGCTTATTTGGAAAGTAAAAAAAAACTTTTTCGCTATGAAAAATCCATTGATATAATATGATAGAGTTATGTCAGGATCGTAGCAAGTGGAGATCCGTGGTCTCTGCCTACCCCCATGGGAAAGAGGCGTGATTATGTATGTATGTATGATTGTATGTATGTAAATCCATTGATACAACTTCGTGAGGAAATAGGGAGGATATAGGGACAGAGAAAGCGACTTTTTTTACTATGTAGTGATTATATTCTTTTAACCACAGGGCATCCTCCTGAGTTGCAACGCGATGTCTGCCGAGTACCTGTTCATGACAGACAAGATCTACGACCCTCGCTTCGACACCGGAGACAAGGTCATCCAGTGCGGGCGGCACAACGATGTCTTCAAGCTGTGGCTGCAGTGGCGTGGCAAGGTAAAGCGCATAACATGTCTTATGGTTGGAATACACATGTTATACTTAGTAGCACGAAACCATGCTAGTATTGAGCAGATGCTACTTAGTAGCATACAATGAGCACGTGTATACGAAAAGAGCATGCTTGTGAATAAGTATATGAAATGAAATTATTGTGACATGAGCATGCTATCTAAATAGTAGCAAACAAGCATGCTTTTTAGTAGCATGTGTATTTAGGCTTTATGATGCCATCACACACTGGGCGACTATCGAGGCGTCTAGATACTCTGTTCACCGAGTCGATCGAATAGTTAGAAAAATAAACGCACGTGATTGGCGTCGAAAACGGGCCTAGGGCGAGTTCACATTGTCTTATGTAATGTACTATATAATGGTTTCTTTACACGTTAGCAGAATACCTACCTATGTACCAAAATGTATGGACAACACATTTAGTACGTTGGTTTATTTTTCGATGACGTTACAGTTACCGTGGTCACGAGTAGACGTGGTCAGTCTACTGGATGTTTTCAATACGCGATTAAGTCCCGATAATATTTATAAATGTTTCCAAGGCGCGATAGTTAAAAAAGTGTGCATGGTGTGACTGATAAGTAAGTTATAATGAGTATAACGGGAATTACTCACGTTAAAATATTGTCGATTTAGATACCGACAATGTTTCGATTCTTCCGGAGAATCTTCATCTGGGTATGAGTGTGCTCACTCCTCGCGGGCGCGTTTCACACTGAATTTTTGAAAGTGAGATAAGTAAGTTTTTGCTCACACGAACGAAAGGACGACCTCTGTGAGGTTGCGGGTTCGATCCCCGCTACGGGACAAATGTTTGCACGTTCTGTAGATATTTGTCCCGTGTCTGGATGATTGTTTTCTATCTATAATATGTAGGTATGTATTTACAAAAAAAATGTATCTGAGTATTATATCAGTCATCTGGTTACCATAACACAAGCATTAAGTTGCTTAGCTTGGGACTAGATGACGCTGTGTGGAAAGTCCAAGGATATTTATTTATTTATTTATTGATCCGTCCAGGGTACGTCTGGGTTCGAGCGTCTGATGGACCGTCTGATGGAGTTGTCTGAGTACATGGTGCGCCGCATCAAGGAACAGCCGGAGAGGTTCCGGCTGGTGCTGGAGCCGGAGATGGTCAACGTATCCTTCTGGTGAGACCTTTGGAACCCTTTCTCTTCACCCTCACCCTCACCTCCAGTTTATTTTACCCCTTTTTATTTATTTACTAGCTGCGCCCCGCGGTTTCACCCGCGTAACCACATGCACATGCTGAGTTGGGACCATTTTTGGAAATATCTATATTAGTTTTTTAGTTTATGTATCTACCACTGTTTTCTATATCTGTACCTGTCATTTAAAAACATGTATACTTTTGTTTTCCAAAATAAATTAATTTGTATTTGTAACCCACGTAAATCCCGTTCCCGCGGGAATATCGGGAAAAAAAGTAGCCTATGTGTTAATCCAGGATTTCAACCAAATCGGTCCAGCCGTTTTTGCGTGATAGAATAACAAGCATACATTCTCACAAACTTTCACATTTATAATATTAGTAGGAGTAGGAAGGATTTCCCTTCACCCACTTACTGTTTTGATAAGGTGCTAATATCTTGATAATTTTACATTTACTTTTAATTGCTCTGACATGCCTTACATTGTTTGTTTGACTTGCTTCTCACTGAAGCTTGACTATTTAGATTGTTAAGGGATTGTGCTTCAAAAAAAAGCTAGGCCCAGACCACCAGGTTCTTGCCTGATTCTTTCCCTGGTGTAGGGAATTGTTTTGGAACAGGCAATAGAGTCAACTAGTTTTTAAGACTGTACGTTTTCGAGCGATCCTTGAGGTCCTACGAAATAAACATATTTTTCTTTCTTTCTTTCTTTACTAAAATATATTACCGATAAAAGCGATTCAGTTTATTTATGTGCTATATTGAACCGCTTATGACGTAAGCTAACAAAAAGCTATCCTTGCAGGTACTTGCCGAAACAACTGCGCGAAGTGCCTCATGACAGGAACAAAGAGGTTCTACTGGGAAAGGTACCTATTGATAAAACTTTAATGAAATTATTCTGATAGATACCTATACTTCATTTATTGAAACGAGCTAATAGGAAGAGAAATAAACACACGTGATTGGTCGTCGAAAATAATTGGATTGGCTAGATTTGACAATAAATAAATAAATAAATATCCTTGGACATTCCACACAGCGTCATCCAGTCCCAAGCTAAGCAACTTAATGCTTGTGTTATGGTAACCAGATGACTGATATATTACTTAAATACATTTTTTTTTTTTTTTTTTTTTAAATACATACATATTATAGATAGAAAACACCCAGACACAGAACAAATATCTGCAGAACATACAAACATTTGTCCCGTATTGAAACAATTGACTATTGCTTTGACAATCTAACCAATCACGAGAAAGATAATTATTTTCGACGACCAATCACGTGTGTTTATTTCTCTTCCTATTAGCTCGTTTTAATAAATGAAGTATAGTTATGAAAATAATTGAAATTAAAGGCACCTCTAAATGCGTGGTGTGCGATATGAATCAATTTTGTAGGTTGCAATTTTGTGAAAAGATATAAATTAAGTACTTACTACTCGGCAATAGATGGCGCTTCCAATTGTTTACTGTTCAAGTCAATAGATGGCGTTGTTGACAATATTCTATTTCAAGGTGTGCGCTAAGCTGAAAGGCAAGATGATGCAGTCCGGGACTCTGATGGTGGGCTACCAGCCTGACGACCGTCACCCCAACTTCTTCAGGTAACAAACTGACAATTTGTCAAAAAAATGACGACCTCTGTGGCGCAGTGGGCGAAAGCCCGTCTGAGACGCACATGTTGCGGGTTCAATCCCCGCAACGGGGTAAATGTTAAGCAATTGCATAGCTTCTATCGCAGGCCTTGATCGTGGAGACCGAATCCATAAATTCCGTAACGAAATCACCTAACGCTGTCACTTTAGTTCAGCAACTCGCCTCTAGGTGGCATGCAATAGCTTTACCGCGGCAGTCCCCGAGTGACACACGTCTTTTTAGGTTTAAACGCGGGGTTGGGTAATAGAGTCATATTTTTGCCATCTGGAAATAAATCTTAGAAAAAGTTTAGGTAAACTGGGCTAATAAATCGTTTTTCTATTTCAGGAACATAATTTCGTCAGCAGCTGTGACTGAGAAGGACGTAGACTTCCTCTTGGCTGAGATGGACCGTCTGGGCCACGACATTATCGTCGACTAAATTGACTCAAACTGAGTCAAACTTAAGCTCAACTTGAGTCAACTTAACACTCAACTTGAGTCAAATTGAAGTTATTGTCGTGGTTCTAATCGTTGCCAATGTGTATCGTAGTTTAGATGTAGCGTTTCCGTTTTAGACCTCTTGTTAAATATACTCTAGCTAAATCTATTGATGACATTTTTATAAACGCTTCAACTAACGCCATCTATTGATGAGTAGCGTAAATAGGTTTTTCATATACGTATCAACTCACCCTCTAGGGCTAATTTAATGAAGATATGAAAGTTATTTTAGATAAAATGAAACAATGATTTATGTTTTTATATATTTTTAATTATGTGCGCTTCAAATTACTATTTTAGAGGTCCATTTATTCTCTTGTAACTAAATAAAATATATAAGAGCCGTCTATATAACTAAATAACTAAATAAATATACATATAACAGTTTAAAATTATATAGTTGTTTGACAATGAAAATATATTTCAAGGAATGTAATGAAAAGCTTTTATTTATTTTGTGTATTTGATTCAGAATGTGCACTTATGGTCTAGTGAATGAATGAGTGAGTGAGTGAATGGTGAGTGAATGTAAATGTCGCTACGTAGTGGTTGATGTTAATATAAGTAGGTTAAATGTGTGTATTTGAATATTTTTTTAATGTACACTACTTTTTTAAAGTTTCGTTTCGTAAGTTTATTAATTTCAAACATTAATGAATATTTGGTTTCGTGTGGATGTTATTATTTTTGTATGTTATCACTTAGCATTTCAAAAATGATATTTTTAAATTATTTCGAAAATTTGTTCTAATTAAGGTTAATTGAATAGTTAAGGTTAATTAAGTAGGTAATAATAAGGATAATTTAATTAAAATTCACATAAAATAAAACATATCTCCCGTTTTGCCAATTAAAAAGTATAAAATTGTAATTATGTTGTAACGCAAAATTTGTGCTTTCTAGAAAATGAGACGGAAGAAGATTTCGAAATGCGTAGTTTTGGGCTATTTAATTTGATTAGATTAGTTATAATGTTTTTTATTTTTTATTTTAATAGAAATCGCATAGCAAAACAATGAGTAGGTAACTTCCTGTACTTATTTAATGTGGAAAGTAGTACTTATTATATCGCTGTCAAAATCACAATTTTATTAAGTAAATATTTGTGGAAGTATAGAAGTGTATTTTTGCAATAAGTACTTATAAAGAATCGAGTAAGTACCTACTATTCGAAACTCTTACTTGCCGATACTCGTTATTTTATTCATTGATAGAATAATTTTATAAATCTAAGAATATAGATTTACTTAGGTTACTGTAAGTGAGTATATTTTTTATTTCTATGGTTAGAAATTGTTTTAAATGTTTGATTATTTAGTTAGATGCATTTTTATAATAATTACATATTTTTTTAAAGTTCAATAATATTTAACATTTATTTTTTAAGAATTAATAATTCCTATACCTACTATACATTATAGTTATACATTATAATATATATTATTGGTTATATAATATACATTAAATATATTTTTATGTTGTTTGTAATTATATGTTGTTAGCATTATTTTTTTAAAACTAGGATATAAGGTTGTACATATGAATCTCGATGTGACAATGACAATAAATAAAATACAATAAATATTATAAATTACGATAGGATGTGTGTAATATTGTGCCAAATTATTGTGAACGTGTTTACTTTTCGTCGTTGCAATTTAAACTACTAGCGCCATCTAGTATTGAGTAGCGTAAACTAGTTTGAAAATAGCCCGATTTTTTTTAAATTGTTACTTTTTAACATTTCTTGCTCAATCGAGAAGATATTAAATTGCTGTGAATGTATTTTGAAAACTAAGAGTCAAATTAAAAAGTAATGTAAATAATTAGCGTGTTTGTGAAACATATTTTTGCGAAGTGTGAATTAAACGATTTCGTTCATAGAACAACGCTTGTAGAACAAGCTAGAAACAATTTCTGCAATGGCAATGCCAAGGGAATTAGAGTTTAACCATTCTTCAACAGCCCCCCGATAGTCATAACTTGTATCAAATTGATGAGAATCAAAAATAACAGTAATCCGCGAAAACAATGGTCAATTTTTTTCTAAATATGTAAGAGAATGAAATAAAGAAATAAAAATGTGTTCCGGACCTTAAGCATCACTTAAATGTACAGTCTTATAAGCTAGGTGACTCTATTGCCTGTTCCAACACAAGACGACACCCAGGATAAGAATCAAGCAAGAACCTGGTGGTGTGGGCCTAGATTTTTAAAGCGAAGTTAGTACTACAGTAACTTACATACCATCATATTTCAGTTGTTTTTGATTACCTACTCTTATTTTTGAATGGCAACAATTATCAATGTATAAAACTTACATGTCACAGTTGTTTTTGATTACTTACTGTTATTTTTGTATGGCAACAATTTACAAGTTATAAAATCAGAGGGTAGATGGCAGCACTGTCACTACAAACAAAATCAAGGTCTTCCAATTTCAAATATATTTTCAATGTCAAATGAAAACAAGTCTTCCAATGAACATTTTTGTGTTCAATGTATTTAACCCTGTTAGAATGTTTGTGTACTAGAAACTATAATGTTCTCTGTATGGTGAATAGCCAAACTATTGTTGCTATATAAGAAACTGTATAACCAAATAAATGGTATGTTGTTAGTTCGAATTGTCTATTTTATTTACCTTTCTCAAAAAAAAATGTATATAAGTATTATATCAGTCATCTGGTTACCATAACACAAGCATTGAGTTGCTTAGCTTGGGACTAGATGACGCTGTGTGGAATGTCCAAGGATATTTATTTATTATTTATTTATTTATTTATCACGGGCTCGAACCGAACGTAAAAACAAATTCTTGAGGTCCTACTAAAGAATTTGTTCTTAACCTTACCATCAAGGTATAGGTCTATTGCCAAGTGATCTAATAACAACACACCAAGAAAATTAGTAGCAATCAATCAATCATTTTATTTATTTTCAACAGCAACATGGTATTGGCCTGGCATATTCTCAAGTCTCAGTTTCAGTCTCTCCCTCGGTCTCAGTCTCTCCCTTGGTCTCAGTCTCAGTCTCTCCCTAGGTAACGATCTTAGTCTCAGTCTCGCTCTTCTCGGTCTCCGTCTCGGTCAAACTCTGTCATAAAGAATGTGTGGTCAAACCTATATAAAACGACCTATGCACGATTATAAATGAAACACGAAAACCAAGTTAAATATAAAATACATTTATTCATTAATTGAGATTATATAAATACAACGACCTCTGTGGCGCAGTGGGCGAAAGCCCGCCTGTTACGCGGAGGTTGCGGGTTCGATTCCCAAAGCGGGACAGATATTTGACTGATCTGCAAATATTTGTCTCGAGTTTGGATGTTTCCAAGTTATAATATACTAGCTGCGCCTCGCGGTTTCACCCGCGTAAGTCCCGTTCCCGCGGGAATATCAGGATAAAAAGTAGCCTATGTCACTCTCCATTCCTTCAACTATAACCACAAATCGAACCAAAAAATCACGTCAATCCGTCGCCCCGTTTTGCCAGGAAAGACGGACAAACAAACAGACAGACAGATAGACACACTTTCCCTTTTATTATATTATAGTAGGGATATACAAGCGTGTTTTAGTACTACTTTATATTATTTATTAAGACTAACTTTATCACTTAGTTTCTTACTGCGCCCTTTAAGCATAACTTCAGACCATTCTTTCACCATATTATCCATAAAAAGCTGATCCGGTTTCCCAGTTTCAGGATTAAGCGCCAACTTACCATGTGGAGTCATTACGTTCTTAGCTAAAGTCGTACCATGTTTCCTTTTCATGTGCTTGTTACAATTCGACCAATTAGCAAAATCCATACAACATATATTACAGCTATACGGCCTCGCTCCTGTATGCTGATTTTCATGCGTCTTCATTATACTTTTATGCCTAAATTTTTTACTACAATAATTGCATTTAAAAGGTAAAACATTCATATGTACTTTTACATGTTCCCTTAATCTGTCTTTTGAGCTGAAAAATCGTTTGCAGTCATCGCATTGGTAAGGCAATTCAAGATTATGCGTTTTGACATGTTTTTTCAAACGTGGTATTGTTAAAAATGTTTTATGGCATATTTTGCATGATTCTTTTGTCGTGCTGTCGTGAATTTTTCTATGTATTTCCAAACTTCCTTTAGTATAGTACGCTTTTCCACAGCTCTCGCATGTATAATTTCTTTTTCTGACTGTGTGTGTGTTTAAATGACCTTTTAATGACGCTGGGGTTTTCATAATCATGCCACAGACAGGGCACGTGTTAGTTGGGGGTAAATTTTGCTGTTTTCTTGGTATTAAAGGTTGTTTGGTTATTTTTAAATGTGTTCGTAGATGGCGCTTCAGTCGGAATGCGACCCCACAGACGAGGCAAGTGTGTGCTGACGCGTGCGTTGAGATGTGGTTTGGGTCATCTGTGATGTCTTTGTTGCAGTATGGACAGATGTTTCTGAAAAATCAAAAGATTTGTATCATCGCAGGTTCGAATCCTATCGAATAGTAACACATTATTTTTATTTTCTTTTATTTTTGTTGTTATTATGTAAAATGTTGTTTAATTTAATTCCGTTTGCTATTTTGTTGTTATAACACGTCTTCAATCTTATTGTATTTTCTCGGTCTCACAGGTCCCAACAGAAAACCCAGGTTTTTTGTTTAAATCTGCAAAAGCTGAGTTGGGACTTTTGTAACTAATTTTTCTATTGTTTATTTTGTTGTGTCTAGTTTTAAGTTACAAATAAACTTTTGAACTATTGCATAGCTTCTATCGCGGGCCTTGAGCGTGGAGACCGAATCCAGAAATTCCGTAACGAAATCACCTAACGCTGTCACTTTAGTTCAGCAACTCGCCTCTAGGTGGCATGCAATAGCTTTACCGCGGCAGTCCCCGAGTGACACACGTCTTTTTTTTTATTTGATTTTGATTTGATGATGATAACTTACTTCAAATAAGGCCGGTGGTTTTCAACATGTTTAACGAAGCTTTTAAAATCAATCAAGCGCGCGTCACAGTCAACACATTGACTGCCGAAACACGTCTTATGTTTTTTAATACAATGCTCTATTAAGAAAGCTTTGTCAATCAGTTTCACGTGACAGTATTGACATGTTGAGGGGTAGTCAGACCAAGTCTTGATCTCGCCGGTTTCTTTGATAGAACCTGAAAAAGAAGACCAGTTTTGAATTCAATTCGTTTGACGCGTTGCAAGCACATGGTACCTTTTCAAACTGCGTACCTACAGACAAGAGTGTCTTGTTAAATGGTGATCAAACCTAGCAAGCAATAACAGATCTTATGGTCAACCATTTCATTCACAGACTGTATGTATTATCTATTAGATACCACAGATAACAAAAAGTACAGATACCTCATCTCGATCATTGAAATGACTTCTTTTTTCGTCGAGCTTTTGTGTTTGATTTTTGCGGCGTCACCGTATAAAAACTACATTTTAAAACTTTTAAATGATAAAATAAAATAAAATGATAAATGATTTATTGCAACAGAAAGACAAGCAGACAAAACACTCATAAAAACTAAATTAGGAAGGTAATACACGCTATAAGTCTACTTAGCCTAGTGTTACAAGGGTCTGACTCAGCACTATGTTGCGTTTACAGACAAACGCAACGCTGATCTTCCGTCAGAACCTAGGTACACTATAAAATAAAGGTCATTTTTAGGTGGACTCACCATCTGCCAGATATTGATCCCGGTGCGTGTACATATCTTGTTGCCTCTCAAACTCACCACCACATTGTTTACAACGCTGAGAGTGAGTCGCGTAGTGTGTACAATCCTCTAACTTTATATCACAGTACTCACAATAGTTTCTGAAATTAACATTATATTTGTGTACTAGCTGCGCCCCGCGGTACACCCGCGTAAGTCCCGTTCCCGCGGGAATATCGGGATAGAAAGTAGCCTATGTGTTAATCCAGGGTATCACCTATCTACATACCAAATTTCAACTAAATCGGTCCAGCCGTTTTTGCGTAAAAGAATAACAAACATTCTCACAAACTTTCACATTTATAATATTAGTAGGATAGTAGGATTATAGAAACTACCGAAAATATAGCCTATATCCAGACAGTCCATTCTACAAATTAGTGAAATATTTTTTGAAATCGGTCCAGTAGTTTCGGAGATTACATCCGTCAAACAAACAAACAAATTGTACCTCTTTAGTATAGAAGTATAGATTAGTATAGATATTACCTCAACCCTTTCCTATGTCCCCTGACATGTGCCACAAACATATCATAGCCGTCTTGCCTCTGGTCGCAGTCGGCACACTTAAAGGCAAAGCATTTAACATGCTCCGTCTGACAATGCTGCCTCAGCTCTGTTAAGGAGAATTGTTTAACGTCACAGATGTAGCATTGCCAGGGGTATGTCTGCCATGTCTTCTTTCTCGACTTAGGAGGTTTTAAAGTTTCAATTTGTTTGTTTGGTTCTGAAATATAAATGTCCTTTTTAATACAAGGATATTGTAGTGTATTGCATATTGTGTAGTATTGCATATTTATTATATATCTGGTTACCATAACACAAGCAGTTGCTTAGCTTGGGACTAGATGACGCTGCGTGGAATGTCCAAAGATATTTATTATTATTATTATATTGTGTAGAATAGTAACAGTGCATTGACAGTGACAGATGTATTTACAAACAATTATGTAAGTAGAATATCAGTCATCTGGTTACCATAACACAATCATTTAGTTGCTTAGCTTGGGACTAGATGACGCTGTGTGTAATGTCCAAGGATATTTACTTAGTATAAATGTAAACCTTATTTCCTTACCTAAAAAGACCTCTATTCCTCCATAAACAAACTTCTCCTCTTTGACAGAAGACTCTTCATCATCAAAACTTGGTACGTTATCATCTGAAATAATATTATAATTACGTATTAAGTATTATAAAATACTATTTAAACTATCGCGACTTGGAAACATATTTATAAATATTAACGGGACTTAATCGCGTATTGAAATCATATTATTTACCTCGTGTGTCTACTCGTGACCACGGTGACTGTAACGCCACCGAAACGTCGAGGTAAATAATATGATTTCAATATGCGATTAAGTCCCGTTAATATTTATAAATAAGTATTATAAAGATTAGCATGGTATGGTCATGTAATGAGGAGGGATGAACGGCATATCACTAAGAAAGTTATGAGTATGAGTGTGGATGGATATACAAGTAGAGGAAGGCCGAGGAAGAAGTGGATGGATTGTGTGAAAGAGGACATGAATGTAAGAGGAGTGAATACGGAGTTGACGAATGATAGAGATGAATAGAAGAAGAAAACATGTTAGACCGACCACACCTAGTGTGGGATAAGGGAAGGAGAATGATGAATAAGTATTATAAGAGATAATGTTGGTAGTAGATGACGCTGTGTGGAATGTTTAAGAATATTTTTTATTACAATTTTTTTTATATAAATATTTCTACTGGAAACTTCTAACCTTGGAGATAGTCTTCATCATCGCCTTCTATCTTCACAGTCTCATAATTTGTAAAAGCGCAGGCAATTTGGCTCCCGATCCCACATCGCTCACTCAATACATCTTGAGATCTCTTAACTTTCAGAATAAACTCGTAGGATATTGTTGTTAACTCATAGCAGGAGATACACACGGTTTTAGGAAGAAATTTATTTGAAAAATCAACTAAACCGAGACCCAAAACTGATAATTTAACGCTCAGGTATTGTTGGTTTTCATGTGATAAATTCTTAATTTCTTGGAAGGGTTTTTCTTCGGCACAGAAACGACAGTAACGCAGTTCTGTCGACATGGTGTTGCATAGTATTAATTTGGTAAATCACAGTTTAATCATACAATCTGAAAGTAAAGTATTCAGACCACAACAACCAACACACAAAACACAAACACAAAAATACAGACCAGCTGACAGCTGATAAAACTACTTTGACAGATCAATCCAACCATAGTTTTCTTGTTAGCACAAAATACATTTTTACTTGTACTTGGACATTATCTAAGGGTGGTATTACACTTATCAAATATCTTTGTCCAATGTACATTTGATCAAAGAAATTGGACGACTTCTTGATGAAATTCTTGATGAAGTCGTCCAATTTCTTTGATCAAATGTACATTGGACAAAGATATTTGATAAGTGTAATACCACCCTAAAGCCACGTATTATGTGTAAGTAGTGCAGTAAAATACGTACAAGTTCATAATAAAATGCTAGTTTTGGAAATTGTTGACCGAGGAAACTTTTTATTTTGAATATATATTTTTTCGCGCCCTCCAAAAAAACCAAAGACAATAAAGATTGATTGACTAAACTGATGACAACTTGTAGTGAAACTGACGTGATTGACACAAATAGGTGAGAGCAATGTTTTCAATAAGGAATAAAAATCGACTACAATATTTAGTCGATTAATCGACACTACCAGTTTACCGGTTTTTCCGAAAACCACCAACATGACGAAAATAATAAATCGACAATGGTTGAAATGCTTTGGGCGGCAAATTAGAATCACTGCATTGAAATGCATTTGAAATTTTGAACGCAAATTACTAGATTATTGTCATGAAAAACGTTTTGCGTAGCCAAATGTTCTGTTCACCAGATGATAACATTTTACGAGAAGATTAAATACTTATACATAATCTACCTACCAAAAATCATAGTATTCTTAAATTAATTAACCCTACATAACTCATTCCGTAATCATAAGAATTTTAGAATAATCTTTCAACAAACGATTGCATAACATGGAGATCTGTCTATCTCTTTCTGAACCTTCTAGAAACTTCCACGCTATAGTATTATATTCTCTTTGCTTCCACGGAGATGTTCTATAGGTAATACAGCACTATCAAGATTCCAGGAAATGCAAGGGAGGCAGCTCACTGCGACTGCGCTATTCATTTGTAGAGCGAGAACCAACCGTTTATACTTTCATGTCATTACATGGGTACCTACAAAACTTTGATGTTACATACGAGTACCTACGTCTAATAGTTAGATACTTATAACTACTGTAGGGTTTTTTTTAAAGTTTATTTATTTATTCAAACAAAGTTTTACTACTGTAGGGTACCTTACAACCAAAAATACCCAACTAGTTCTCTGATTTCTTCTTCCTTTCATCCACTTCTTATTCCTATTTTTTTACTTGACTCGTCATCAAAAACTGTTGCTTTTATAACCACCTCCTTGGACCTTTTTCAAATATCCTTACCTTTAAACCGAATTCAGAAACATTTAACACTTTTGATGCGTTTTTTAAATGGATTACAATTTTATTAATGACCCTTACACTAATAATAGAACACCCTGGAACATTCAATGGTCGATAATGCATGACTATTTATAGACAGGGGGCTCAGGGGCTCAAGGGGGGGGGGGGAGGGGGGTGAAGTCTGCCACCCTGGGGGTGTGGACATACAAAGGTGGATAGGTTTTCTGTATATCTATATTTATTATGATTTACCTGTAGATGTGATGAAAGCTTTCATAGTTATTATGTAAACTATAGTTTCCGCCGGGGACTTCACTCGATTCTTAACCTGAATATTATCATCGCTTATATATCATCACTTCATTGTACCTATTAAGGTATCATCACAGGTAACTTTTATTAAGATTTTTTTTTATAAAACATCTGTAAAACTCGCAAGGGCCTAATAGACCCCACCAGGCACGTGGTGATGACCGATGACCGATGACCAGTGACCGATGAGTGATGACTGATAATATTGTATGTTGCGTCGTCGTTTCCCGCTTTACACCCAATGTAGATGGAGATAAGGTAGATATTTTTTTATTGATAGGTACCTACTAAAAACTGCAATGGTAACAAATTAACATCAAATTGTGAAACAACTGGAGACAAAAACAAAAGAAATATTTAGAAAACAACTGATTTAAATAACACTTTTATGACGCACGTAAGCACGTTGCTTAAAAGAGTACCTACCTACCTACATAGCAAAACTGAGGCGAGAGGTTTTTGTTTGAACGTAGGTCTTCTTCGTAACTTTTGTTTAAAATAACTTTAGCGTTTACGACGTAAATTATGCCATGTTTTAATTAAAAAATACTGAGGATATTATCATCATCATCATCAGTAGGTATCTGCACCCAAATTTCTTCCACTGCTGTTTTTTTCTTTGCTTTTGCCAATTCTTCTCTCTTATGGCCAGTCTCAAAAACCTATCTAGTAGTACCTATCTCTGGTTTTGCTTACTGTCGGTAGGTAATATTTTGTTTGGTAATCCTTATCTGCCAATGTACGATGATACCTAATACTAATATGCGCTTGCGCATGGTGCTTTTACCCCAACACAACTTTATCTTGGGGGGCTTTCTGCTTTAGCAATAGCTATAAAATATAGGCTATAACCATCCCGACAGTCTACACATCGGTAAAAGAATTTTTGAAATCGTCTGAGAAGTTTTTAATTACCTCTGCCAAACAAACAAACAAACTAACATACCTACATTTTATCCCGGTAGTTTAATTAGTACCCGTGCAAAGCCGGAACGTGCTGCTAGTAGAACAACGAACACCCAAACTTTACATTTCAAATTTATTATGATTGGCAGCTTCCATAGCAACTGCAAAGGGTGGGATGGGGAAGGGTGGCACAGCCCTGCAGTGGGATGACGCAGGTTCAAAATCAATAACAAACATCATTCTATCTATAGAATGTTTTAACCTCTGCTCTTTGCTTGGGAGGCTGCGAGAACCTTCGATCTTAATAAATAAATATCCTTGAACATACACAGTATCATCTAGTCCCAAGCTAAGCAACTTTATGCTTGTGTTATGGTAACCAGACGACTGATATAATACTTAAAAACCTACATTATTTTGTAAATATTACTTAATTAAGTACACACATCAACAAAGTCTAGGGATATCTTAGTACCACATTATTTTCGCTTTGATATTTTAAAATCTTGTTTGTTTTCATTAAAAGTTTATATACCGATTGAAACCTCTTTTATTGTATTTTCAATTTTTTTTAATGGAAATTTAAAAAAAAAGAAATATTAATAGTACGGAGGCAAAATTGTTAGAGGTGTGTTTCGACGAGAAAAAATTAAATTGTTTTATTGAAATTAATTATTGAAAAAGGGATTGTATTGTTTTTATTTTATAATTTGTTAGGCCGTATGAGTTTAAAGAGCAATTTTACATCGTCATTTGAGTCGAGATGAAACCCGTGAGCCGTGGGCACGTTAGAAAATGGTGCTATTTAACGCGTTGTTGCTGAGGCCATGCACGCCAGCCAAGACGTGATAACAGGATTGTGATCACGTTATCTTAATAATAGGGATGTAGTAAAACTGCCCAAGGTTAGATTCGGTGTTACTACGCAGAGACAGGATTGATTTTTCCAAATGACCGCTAGAAGACCACTGAATTTTACAGCGATGTAGCTAGTAAAAAGGCTCTAGGGGGACTCCCAGCTGCTGATAAGCGTCCAAACCGTGCAAATGAGGTTGCATGAAGTTGGTCTTCATGTTCGAAGACCGTTGCATGTTACAGCGTTGCGACGTGGCAATCGCGATCGGCTGCTTTTGCGAGCTCGGGAGCATTTAACATCGAGTGACGAACATTGGTCTTTGGTACTGTTCATCGATGAGTTCCGGTTTAATTTTCATCCGGATTCAAGAAGAACACGCGTTTGCCAAACTCTAGGAAGAGTTAGTCGCCTGCAGCACCCTCAAGAGGTCCCCCCATACCAAGGCGGAACAAACACGCTTTGGGCAGAAATTCGTCTTGGCGCACGAACCCAGCTCGTTTGGATCCAAGGCAACATGACTGCACCAAAATACCACGAGGAGGTACTAGAATCTGTCGTTGTCCCTCACAGAATCCAAATGGGCTAAGAACTTTTACTCAAACACGATAATGCTAATGTCCATACCGCGCGGCCGCTCACCGACAACTCCGCAACAAGAAATTGGCAATTTAATTTTAAGTATCAACCAAAAATATCGATGTGTAATTAATGTAAGAGGTAGCAACACTAATAACTTAAAATTAGATTTTAAATTTAATAAAAAAAACAGTAAGAAATTATGTTTTTTATCATACAAATTTTCTATGGAGTTAAAAAAATAATATTATTAATATTAAAAACAAAAGAATTACATAATGTTTTATTTTATTATTATAGACCTTGAAATTACCTACCATTTTGCCATTTACTGTTTTTAAAAATTCTATACCGATTTTTAGATATTCGATGAAATGTACAATATCCCTAGACTTTGTTGATGTGTGTATATATTATAATTTGACCTACTTATCTTTCGCAATTTTTAACTTAGTTTTAACGTCACCTTGACGGAGTACAATTTCCTCTGGTCCAATTTTATTTAGGTATCCAAAAAGATACGCTACTCTTACAAAGACTCAGACAAAAAAAATTAATTTCACCTAATTAGGTTACCATCACACTAATTCTATAATTCGTAGGTGAATTTAGGTTACGGCTGATCAAAACAAATAATATCTGCCCTCAATACTTACCTAAGTAGGTACCTATATCAAAGCATTCCAACCTCATCGATTTTAATTTGTGAATCAAAGTCTTAGAAACAGATTAAACATTACTTTTATTATCCTTAAGCATGACATTTTCTACCCAGGCCTTAAAAACCATCAATTTGAGATTTAATAATAATTTTAGGTTTCGAATCATTATGTATTATCGCAGGATGTACCTACCATTTTTTATGATATCCTCAATACTATAAGTTAGAGTTAGCTAGAGAATTCTAGCGACCCCTGCTAATCTGCGCCGTAGCAGGCTTTAAATAAGTGGGTGGGGTGCACAGTTAAGCTCTATCCAGTTTCAATAACATCTTTGGTTTTGCTTACTGACAGTAGGTAATTGACATATTTTGTATGGAAAGAATGTCAAATATCTACCAGGAGTAAGTACCTAAGGAAAACCAGAGATAGATAGGTTATTGAGACTAACAGTAATTCAGGATGTGGAATCAGAGAGGGTTTTGCCCTGCCTTTTATTATTATTTTTTCCTATGATTAATTTATATCTGTTTAGGTAAAAGTTTGGGAATTTGAAATAAAACAAACGTCAGTAGAGCCAATAGCAGTAACATCAAATTAATAATCAAAGCTTAGTTCTAAGCAATGGATTTGCTACTATACCTACCTACTATGTTCAAAATACGTGAAAGTATCACTTTCTGTTTCATCCTATCTTGTGTGCTTGGTATTCAAAAACCATAGTTCTTTTTACTCCTATAAAGTGACAGCTACATTTATAATAGTAAAGATAAATCAATATTGGTAGGTTAGGTATATACCTAGCTACAGGCAAGTCAAAAATTACGCTGTCTCAAATCCGAGTTCAAAAACTCTCAAGTATTATATATACTATAGGAACTACACACAATTTTCGCTATTGCATATTTTCTTTGATGCTACTCTTCGCATGAAACTTCGCAAAAGCAGCCTTACTCTAATAACAATTTCAATTCAATGCAAGTTGATTGAAATTAGCACAACCTAGTCCAAAATTGTCCGTCTCCCCCTATCCCTCCCTATCCCAGAGACACTCAGACAATACGAAATGCAATTTAAAATAATGAGTATTAGAGTTGAGACTGGATCAAGATGTTAAAATACAATAGTATTAAAAAATGTATAGGTAGGTATGTGCTCAATCTTTGGATATGTCCGGCTAAGCTGAAGGGTAGTTTAGATGCTGGGCAAGCCTCTATGTGTAGGCAAAGATTGCCTCCTGACTGAGTAGGTATATAACGATCTAATAAAGATGTAAGCTTTTATGTGTTTTCACAGTGTGCTGTGCATACAACGACAAAATAAGGATTCTTCTATTCAATTCCATTGTATATCGATTTAAAATAATTTAATAAGTATAGAAACATGAAAAAACTTGTGATAAAAATTAATAAAATCAATCATTGGATTCGTTCGCAATGAAGAATGAAACCATGATTAGGTACTGTCGCTGCTATAGGCTCGTTGTAAATTTTCAAATATAAGTATACGTTTATTGAATACATGACATCGAATTCATTAAATTATGTGTACATGCAAACACATTTTAAATAGACCACAAACAACCAGATTTTCAAAAAATTTAAAGCTATTCCTTCTCTAAAAGGACTACTTACTAAGGAATTGAAATAACAATATTTGGTATGTGTACCTATTTAAAACAAGGTATTAAATAAGGTAAATAACAAAATTAAATGACTAAAAAAGTTACAAAACGTAAAGTGGTCGAAAACAGTGGTAGGTAGCTAATTTATAAACATAATTTTAATCTTACAAAATATATAAAAGAAGCTAGAAAATTACAAAAATAATCACAAAAATTACAATAGTATATTATTCGTTTGAAATAAAACTTACAAAAATTTATTTTATACTTAGAAAGAGGAGGTATTTTTCATAGGACTTAATAAAATAATCAAAAATAGAATCTAATCCTTTACCAGGTACATAAACAACCAAATTTTGTAACATCTTATGTTGAAAATAGTATACCAATGCTTTATCCTAATAGGGTCATTAAACAATCATTCGGTTCGTATTAAAGAATTTTACTGAGGTAACGATTTATGTTAGTGCAAATGGCACCAATACAACCTGCGTGATCACTTATTATGCTCGATTTCTATAATCAACGTACGGATGTCCGTAGGTCCATTATCATAGCAACTTGCTTGTATGAATCTTTTCGACAGACAACAACGTTGCTATGGCGAAAGTCCTACGGCTATCCGTAAGTTGGTTGAACAAGGGGTAAGAAAGAACGTTGCTCCAGAGCGTTATGCTAATGACACGAGATATTGAGTCAGTAACAATCTCTAATACGAGCCAATACAAGATATTATATTCTTATCCTATACACAACGAATGAAATCTTATGACTAGATTTAGAGCCATGTGGTTTTAGATAGGTACATTTCCTTTGATACGGTCAAAGAATCAGGTCGGTAAATGTGTCAATCTTTCCATTCTATTAATAAGTAGGTATATTTCAATTTCGAAACTCCGAGAACGAGAGAAAAAGAAACAGAGTTATTGCCGAAAAATTGAGTCATTTTACTAATAAAATTTTTAGTCAAATCAGAAACAGTAAAATAGGAGAACTTAAAGTTCTCCTATTTTACTCTGAATTGCGTTTTACTAAAAACAGTTTTCAATCTCGATGTACTGGGCAGTTAATAAAGTTATACTCCCTGTTGCAAAGGGGTGGTGGGTTGCAGCAAGGTGAGATCGATAGCAGACAGGGAGGCTTGTTGAGTGCGGAAATTCTATGATAGATGTTTCTGAATTTTTGAATCACTTAAAATTAACAACTATCTATAACCAACACCGATTTACGAAGAACAACGAGCTAACTTAACTATAATTAATGAGATGCATGAAGGTATGAATGGTGGATGGGGATGGGACGTGGGGAAGTGGTTCGACGACATAGTAACTAAGTACCTACCCATCCTTACTTACGTCGCAGGGCAGCAATGGATGCGACCAGGATCGTGATGGTTGGCACAAACTTAGAGAGGCTTATACTGTTGATGATGATAATGATGATGATGATGATGATGATGATGATGATGATGATGATTATGATGATGATGATGATGATGATGATGATGATGGTGATGATGATGATGATTGATGAAGTATCCACACGATGGTCATGAGAACTAGGCATAAAACCCAGTCGAGCGGACGTTAAAGGGCCCTAGTGGCAAAAGTTAATGAGGATTATAACCTAACCTAAGTCCTAACCCTTCCTAGCTAAGAGTGTGAGGGGCTTACGCAGACAGACCACAGACTAGGGCTTGGAAGGGGAAATAGAACTGGCAGATGATAAAACTAAGGTCAAAAGAAAGGAAAGGACAGCCGGCTTACTATCACCGTTAAGAGCCATTCAGTTTAGGTCCTATATGAACTGCTTTTGATACACATACATAAACTAAAAAGACTATTCCAACACTGTGTGATATAGACATACCAGCAGTAGCTGCTCGTCTATCATCGTTAAATAAATAAATAAATGATCCCAACGTCTTAGAAAGTTTTTGACTTAATGATTGATGAGAGAAATCTGAGTGAAAAAAAGGCTAATGTCTTGCTCTCCGGTAGAATCATTTCAATTTAGGAAATTTTAATTTTGAGATTAAATTCAAAATTACCTATTTGTAAAAATCGTTTGGTTTGTGAATTAACAAGGTGATAATTATGATTCTGCCAGAGGGCATTATTGTTAGGATTGTACAAAATAAGGGCGTAGTCTTCATGAATGATCTCAACAACATCTACTACTCACAAATAAAAATAATATTTAGTGACATTTTCGTTATCCACGATCAAGATGTTAGTAGATCGGATCTTAACCATCAATTTATATTTCCACGTCGACGTCATCTTGTGGCATCAGACCAAGGTTCTTCTGAGCCATATACCGCCCGTTGGTTCGCACCTTCCTGAACGTGATGGTCAAATGCTTCGCGTGACGGTGTTTCACCAGCTCCACCCAAGAAGTAAACTCCTGAGGGCAGAATCCAATGCCGCAAACTTTCTGTTTGTCGAACACCTCATAACGATGAGTGGCGGTGTGCTCAGCCAGGAAAGACTTGAGTACCTTCGACTCGCAGATCAAACACATGCCCATCTCCTCGCTAAGATGATTCTCCATGCAATCGTAAGCATTGGACTTCTTGCGGTAGCATCTTCCGCATTTGTAGCATTCATACGGCTTGTGTGCCATGTGGACATTGAACAAGTGCTGTTCGTTAATCTTAGTGCAGGAAAAGTCTTTGTCGCAGATCAAGCAATAGCGAGTCTGTGTGTGCTCGCGGTAGAGACGCTTGTCTGCGAATACCTCCTCGCAGTGGCTACAGGCAGTTGGAAAGGGGAGAGCGTAATCAGATCGGAGAGGGTCAGAGTTCCTGATAAGATTTTCAAGGGCGTGCAGAATGTCGCCGCCTTCACCTGTGGCCTCCGCGTTTCCGTTGTCCTCGACATTATTCCCTTCGACATTATTTCCTTCTTCGTCATTGCTTTCCTCATCGTCACTACTCTCCTCTTCCTCATTAGTGTCACTCTCCTCTTCCTCAGTTTTCTCTTCGTTGTTTTCTTCAGCGGGGTTATCGTCATCTGCAGTTTCGTCTACCTCCATGCTACTGTTGTTATCTGGTCCTTCTGGGTTTTCCTCCGCATTAAAATGAGCGCGGGATGTTCCTGTCCCTTCCGTAGGTTGAGCTGGTGTTGCAGATCGAGAGGGTTGGGCAGGTTCATTAGGTCTTCTTTCCCCGAGTTCAATGTTGGCTCCGGGTGGCTCGAGAAACCAAAGCGTGGAGGTCAAGGACCTCGGCTCTTCTTCCTCGGAAGACATTCTCCGGTAGATTTGGCCGCATACAGGGCAAAAGCCGGTGTTGGTAAGATGGCTTTTGACGTGCTCGCGGAAGCTTGCGTCGGTGTGAGCGAGACGGTTGCAGAAGGGGCAGAAATGTCTGTAAGATAGGTTACAAAATCGAGTGGAGAATATTCTGCGAAGTGCGTAGACAGGGCATCATAGAGAAGCTATGGCTTTCGGAGTCTAAAATAAAGTCATGCCAAAGATAGGTAGGTAAGGTACATTACATAGTTTACATACAGGTGAAATTCAACTACAATTTTTTAAAAATTGTAAAAGTAATTCAATAAAAAAACACGTGTGGCACTCGGGGACTGCCGCGGTAAAGCTATTACATGCCACCTAGAGGAGAGTTGCTGAACTAAAGTGACAGCGTTAGGTGATTTCGTTACGGAATTTCTGGATTCGGTCTCCACAGTCCACGCTCAAGGCCCGCGATAGAAGCGAAAAAATACTTTTTTGTTTTTTGGATTCATTAACAAAGAACGATTATTATATTTTTCCTATTGTGAAATTCTATTTATTCAAAAAATGTTTTATGTGACCTATATATTCTTACCTCAAGCTCGGACGATGGCGCACACTATGCAGTATGAACTCATGAAACTCCTCTGTGGTCGAGTTGCAATCTATGCATTTAATGCTTAAACATTCATTGTGGACCTTATGGCTATGACCTCGAATAGCCTGCGCTGAATGAAACTTCATATCACACTCGTTACAAGCCCAAACATAATCTTTCCAAGATTGGAAGGCATCGCAAGCCGGAATAGCCCCCTCAAGCTGCAAATCTGGAACAGTGATGATATAAAAGCCAGGGTTTCCTCTCTTGCGAACAATCGGCCTCTTCTGAAACTGCTGCTCATGTTCGTGCAAATTTTCTTCAGTGTGGAGTATAAGTCCGCAGCAGTCGCACGGGAAGCCACCGGTCGTGTGGTGGTGCCGGCCTTTGTTTGGTATGGGCTTGTTGCAGACGTCGCAAAAGTACCTACGAGCAAAAATTATAAAATATTAAGTTTTACTAAAAGGAACTACCATTAACAAAAAGTCGTTAAACTATGACGGAGGCTTTTTGTTTTAATAAAAACTCCGTCACCAGAGTTGGCCACTTGCTCATACGAACACACTAGGAAACACACTAGGTTTATTGATTTTCTACAAATGCTTTCTCTGTAAACAAAAAACTTCGGTCTCGGACTCGGACCCGGACCCGGACCCGGACCCGGACTCGGACTAGGAATCGTCTCTCATTATTAAGCAAATACCCATCGCAAACGTGGCAAACCATTAGGTACATTCCATTCGCTTATAAAGATGCTTGATGGTACATCGGCCTGCTATATGGCTTAACGGCTTAATTGTCATTAAAAAATAGACTTTACTATCCAACTGCATCACTAGATATTGGGATCTAGTTGCAACTGCGCAGTAAAATTCAATAACCAGTATACTGCGCAAACGGACTAAACAGCGGACTACGCCCCGAAATTCCGTAGTGGACAACGCCCAAAATCCAAAACATGCCTGAACAAAAAAAAAAATAACAATGATCTGAAACATTCACGCATGCGCAGACTAGTCGAATATTTCTTCGCAATTATCGAAAAAAGAACGGCCGGTTTTAAAAATCTATTTTTCTTACCGTAAATTTTCCTTATGGCGTCGCACATGCTCAATGAAATATTCGTACTCGTTCAATTTGATGTCGCAGTCCGGGCACTCAAATGCATAGCAATAGCGATGCTGGCGAATAGCATGCGCACGCAGATCAGAAAGCTCCTTGGAATTAAAGTCGCAGTAGCAACAAGACCAAATATAGCTGCTCCAAGTCTTGCTAAGGTCGAGAAACTGCTTCTTCTTCTTGTTATAGAACGGAACTGTCACTTCGTCATCTACTTCAATCTCATCACAAGACTGAGGCTCTTGCTTTATCTCCGAAGCCCGTTTAGCCGAGGCCTTTTTTGCTTCAATTTCAGCTCTCTGAGCACTGCCGTAGATGTTGGCAAGGAGCACTTGGGTGTAGTTGAATTTCTGGCAAAAGCTGTAGGCGTTATTAAAAGCCTCGTGGCAGGACTGGCAAACATTCATGTGAAGTTTTCTAGCCGGCCTGATGTTCATGTAGGCCAGCTTAGTAAGAGCTGACATGTAATGATCATCATTAGATTGCAAATTAACAAATGATCGGGCTACCGACATTTTACCGCAGAATCGGCAATACGTAGTTTTCGAAGTCGGAGCAACAAGTAGAGAAGTATCAACAGGGCGGGACAGCGCCATTTTGAAAAAAAAACCGCGTAGGTAAAAAAATTGCAGTGAATTTAAAAAGATTTTAAGTAAATTAATGTTAATATTATTTAGAATAAAATTTTAAATGAAACTTAGTTTTGTAAAATTTTCACCAAATTGCACAGTATCAGAATGCACAAACTGTCGACGGCTGTCTACCGAGACGGCTGCCCGGCACACAGGTCGTGATGTGATTGAGATTAATTACCGGCCCTGCTGAACTAGACTCTGCCTGGAACCTAGCTATAGTATCATACGTATGGATGGAATAAATATTACTTACAATGTATAGTAAATAGGACTTGATAAAGTGATTGTAACTGGTAGAGTTCGTAATGTTTCGATACTGAAAGACCGGTAAAAATCGGTAAAAAATAGTAATCGACTAAAAATCAACTAGTTCAACCCAGGGACAGCACAGCACTTGTGACTGACAGTTCTGTCTTTCACAACTTTAGCTTGACAGAAAAAAAAGATTTGTCTTGTCTATGGTTTCGTTGTTTGACTGGCGAGTTGATTGAAATTGAATTGAATCTATTTCTTCAAGAAAGGAGCACAAATAATGAATTTATCGTAATGAATTCAACCGATAATGTGTACTGCCGCTTTTGCGCGGAGCTCAAAAGCTCTGAAAAGCTGCTAAACTTGCAAACCGACTCTAGAACACAGGATGAAATTGTTGAAAAGTTGACCCTTTTAAACGTTATGTTCATTGATATCTCAGACAGAGATTCTCTTCCAAAAACAATTTGTTTGGTATGCTACGACTCGCTAAACAAAGCTTATAACTTCTTAGAAGGAGTAAAGCGCGCCCAGTGCGTTCTATCCAGTTTATTCATCCAAACAGAGCACAACAAATGTGTCGGGTCTGACGACGAAGTTTTTGATGATTTCCTGGGCTCTGCAGACTTACAAATCCCGGTAAAGATTGAGCAGACGCCAGATGTGGATGTAAAGCAAGAGCCAAAAGAAGAAAAAGAGTTGGACGAGTATCAAAACAGTCTTAACGTGGATGAAATTATTGGCGCAGCTTTAGGTGACCCTTACTCTTCAAATGTCACTATTTACGCAAAGGAGGTGCCTGATGTTGGCAAGAAGGAGATCGTAACTTGGGCGGATTATCCTTGGGTCTGCTCGTTCTGTAGTATTGAGTTTATGGGCCTGGATTTGTTGAGGTAAGGAATTCATTGTTTGTTATTTTTTTGCTGAGTACTTTTGTAATATAAGATTCTTATTAGTCTAAAATCCTACCTCAAAGGTAGGATTTGCAAAACCTATAGTTAAATACCTACTGTACCAAAAGTAAATTAAATTTTTCTATTTAATTTATTTATTGCGTATTATGTGTTAGAAAAAGATGGTTAGTGAAACAAAAAAACACAAAACTATTCTCTACTTGCATGGTTTTTAGTGTTTTATTTGAAACTATTAGGTTGATAGTAGTGTATCAGTCTTTTAAATGATTACCAACAAGATATATGGCAAAGCTTGTAAATGAAATATGAGCGTGTCGGCCAAGTGGATTAGTATCTCACTTTCAATCAGAGACATGTCTACCGCTCCCTGGGATACAGTCGTGATCATATCATTATTATTATATTATTTGCGGGTTCGATCCCCGCTACGGGACAAATGTTTGTATGTTCTGCAGATATTTGTTCTATATCTGTTCTATCTATAATATGTATGTATTTACAAAAAAAAATGTAACTATGTATTATATCAACATCAACTCAATCTGACCCGTGACACCACCCACCAACTTGCTGCACATCACTTCTTCAGCAACAGGGTGGTCCACAATTGGAATGCACTACCAGAAGACGTTGTGACAGCTCCTTTTACCAACTCGTTCAAAAACAGGCTCGACAACTGGCTACGAAATAACAAATCAGTGCTCAAAAAGATTAACGATACATAACTAAAAAGACTATTCCAACACTGTGTGATATAGACATACCAGCTGTAGCTGCTCGTCTATCATCGTTAAATAAATAAATAAATATCAGTCATCTGGTTACCATAACACAAGCATTAAGTTGCTTAGCTTGGGACTAGATGACGCTGTGTGAAATGTCCAAAGATATTTATTTTTATTTTATTTGTTTATTGTCATGTTCCAGAGCCCACGCAGAGATGGTGCACGGAAAATGTGCTGCTTTCTACTGTGTGGACTGCAAGCAAGCTCGGAAAGAAGAGTTTACGACATTCATCAAGCATGTACGGAAACATCGGAAAGGACTAAGGTGAGTTATTATACGTACATTAAGGCTCGTATTCAGAGACTACACTCAATCTTGAGTTTAAGCAGTTTGAGCATCGATTTTTGACAGTTCTCTCTGAAAACTGAGTTAATCACTGCTTGAGACACGATTTGCGCTTGAGTTTAGTCTGTGAATACGGGCCTAAGTATTTAACATCTTGTTACTTACCATTAGTTGCCTGAAATAAAGGTTATAGATTATTATTATTATATTTGCTAAACAAGTGGCAAAATTAAAGGAATTCTTAACTGACTTTGACTTTAGAAAAAGGCCAATTTTCTCCTCCATTGGAAACTTTTATTATTATATATTTTCACTGGGACTGGGAAGCACTTAAATGAAAAGCGTAAAGAGAATGATGAGGGGAAAAGCTGCGCAGTAAGCGATTTTGAGGAATGTAATGTGTGATGTGTTGTGTTGACGCGGCGCACTTCACACATTGATGTAGCGCGTGCTGTTGGCGAGTGAGCGAGTGACCCCCCACCAACACATACCCCCGACACTACCCTCATCGTTCTTTTTACGTGACGCGACTTATACTAAGGTCCATCTGCGCTCGTCTCAATAAACCATCTTATTTCAGAAACTACTGTCACTACTGCAACACTCGAAGGGAGGACACAAGTGAATTGAAATCACACATCAAGCAGCATTACATCAAGCCACAGAAGCCTTGCCCGCTCTGCGGGGAAGTCCAGAAAAACGAGGAAGATCTACAAATCCACATCCATCGGTACAGCTCAACGAAAAACAAAAGACGACCTCGAAGAAAACCCGGGACACCCATCACCATAGAAGAACTAACCTGCGATCTTTGCAAAAAGGTCTACAAAAACCCGAACAGTCTCCGAGACCATATGAAACTCCATCTGATTGATAGAAAGAGAGATTACACATGCGAGAGATGTGGAAAGATGTTTTACAATAAAGGAACGTTGACCTCACATATAATGTCACATGACAAAGTACGTCCACATGTCTGTAGGATATGCAACAAGTCATTCTTGTTCCCTAACATGTTGAGGAGACATGTTGAAATGCATTCTGGGATTAAGCCGTTCTCTTGCGAGCAATGTGGTCGCTGCTTCCGCTTGCAATACCAACTTAATGCCCACAAAATCGTACACACCGACTCGATGCCTTACGTATGTCAGTACTGTAACAAGGCATTCCGTTTTAAGCAGATTCTTAAGAACCATGAACGTCAGCATACGGGTGCAAAGCCATATTGCTGTCAAAACTGTGGCATGGAATTTACGAACTGGTCTAATTATAACAAGCATATGAAAAGACGGCATGGGACTGATACGTCGAAGAAGAAAATAACACCGGAAGGGGTTTTCCCGATTAATCCAGAGACAGGACAGATTATACAATTGGTGGATCCGATCGGTGCTGCTGAATGGAGAGATAAAATAATGGTTCCGGCTAAGAGAGGGAAGAAGAAGATTATCAAAGAGGAAAGTGTAGTTTGATCCTTGCAAACCCTCACGTAGAAATCTTAATCACGTCTAAGGCCCGTATTCGGAGACTTTACTCAAGCGTAAATCGTGTCTCGAGCGGTGATTCATAACTCTGTTTTCATAGAGAACTGTCAAAAATCGATGCTTAAATGTAGACTCAAGTTTGAGTGAAGTCTCTGAAGAAGCCTAAAACATTGAAGCAACTTAGTCCATTTCAGCTTTTGTACCATGACAGCGGCCTTCGGGCGGCCTAAAAACAAGTTGGCCACTATAGTTTTATTTGAATCAGCTATAGTAAAAAGGTAAATCAGTATTAGATAGTTTTTACTTTAAAAATAAGTTGTGACTGACCTAAAACCAATTCCTATTTATATTCTGTGCTAACACTGAATATAGAATAGAATAGAAATAGTCTCAGGTGAAATACCTAAATGGCCGTTCAAGCATTTCCGCTAGCAATTCATAAAGTGCATTTATTTCATCAATTGTTTAGCATTTTCACCAAAAATTACAGTTTATGAATTGCTAGCAGAAATGCTCGAACGTCCATTTTAAGGCCCCTGAGGAAATAGTAAATAGCACCACCAGAGATGACGAATGCTTTGCTAGGAATGTGTTTCTCACGAACCAATAGAATCCCCTCATTTACGACAATTATTTTTATAAATTTTGAATTTTTTTAAGCTATTGCATAGCTTCTATCGCGGGCCTTGAGCGTGGAGACCAAATCCAGAAATTCAGTAACGAAAATAACCTACCGTTTGTCACTTTAGTTCAGCAACTCGCCTCTAGGTGGCATGCAATAGCTTTACCGCGGCAGTCCCCGAGTGACACACGTCTTTTTTTCTAATGGTATGATTTTATCATTTGACCCTGGTCAGTCATCAGCTTTGTACATTTTAGATTTGAGAGATTAATATTAGAAAGGTGCCATTTTTATCAACAAATAAGTTCATAAAAATATGCTTAGCTAAGAAAATATGTAAATAAGAATAAATGAGTGTGCCTTAGTACCTACATAGTATATTTTATTTCTGTTGTATTATTGAATTGTACCTAATATATTCGAATACACTTTTGTTAGATCGGAGCAATATTATAAAATAAATGTAAATACTTACATAAATAACAAACTTTGAAATAAATAGGATAATTCAATTGAAATGTGTGTGTTTTATTTCATTGATACATGATGAAAACCACCTTTAGCATTTAATTTTGATCTTCTCTCTCTAGCTTAAGGTTTGCTGGAAGAAAACTCTTCTTAGGGTTAAGCTCGCCTATGTACATGCCCTTTCAATTGTTGTTTTATTGTATTATTTTCTGTGTGCAATAAAGAATAAAAGGATTGATTTTTCTGTGTATAAGTACATAAATAAAAAATAACCATTTAGAAAAATACAGGGGCAAACGAGGCTCGCATCTGCATGCAACCCACAGGAATAAACCTAAATGTAGCGCCCCTTTTTTTATTGTTCGTAAGTAATTAAAAAAAATATTATATTATCCTTATTCGTGTAATATGTAGGGAACCTATACAGTTATTTATTATTAATGCGCGAAGCATTATTGTTTTCTAAATTCAACTTTTATTTAAAACCATAATTGACGAAAAAATTCCAATCTCTTGATTATACAAGACAATGGTTTTCACTTCTGTGTTAACAGGTGTCGCTGTAGTAGTTTTGATTGTCAATTTTTGGGGATGCAAGCAATTGTTTTTTTCCTTATTTTACAGGTAATTTCATGAACGATCAAGTACCTGTCCAATTTATGTGAAACTAATAATCTTGAACGAAGACAAACTTAATCTTTTATGTCACCGGTAAAATAATATTTCAACACTGAATTAGCTACTAATGTTTTATTTATTTAAATCCGTCCTCAAAGCTACGATTCAATATTTGTAACTAAAATAATATCACCGAATTTGAGCAAATTACTTGTGTATTAAAATAATAAATAACGGACGAGTGCAAAACTTATATCACCTCAGAGATTACCTGCTGTAAATCTACATAAAATTTCTTAAAATATGGGGAGTTTGCCCGTTTTAGCTGGCATCTCCATCTTAAACAAAAATGTTGTCTTTCATTGGTTTTGTGGTGGGATTGGTTGGTTGTGTAATTTTCTGTTGTTTACGTGTTGAAATGTGAATTCCTTCTGTTTTTGTGTACATTGATTAATATAAAACCTCATAAAATGAATTACGACAATGTCTACTGCCGACTCTGTGCTGAAATGAAGCCTACAAACAAACAAGTGGACCTCCAACTGGATTCGGAAAAGCGCAGCGAAATTATAGAAAAATTAACTCGTCTGAACACCCATACCGAATTTATCGACAATAAACTACCCAGCACGGTCTGCCACGATTGTATTTACACCTTGAATAAAAGCTTTGACTTTGTAATCAGTATCGAATGCGCTCAAACAGCTCTGAACGATTTATTTTACATGCGAAATGTAAAACACGAAATTGATTCTGACAACGACGCGGACGAAAAAAACTTTGTCGAGGCCGTAGTTGATGTACACATAAAGGAAGAGAGCGAAGACTCTTACGTGCCTAAAAAGGCGGGTAAAGTAAAAAACCCAAACAGGGTCAAAAAAAGCAAGTCTATTGACTCTCTACCATTATCAAAACTCAAACAGACATGGTCAAACTACAGCTGGATGTGTACTTACTGTGAAACATTGTTCACCTCTATCGATGAACTGCTTACACACTCGATGGCCGTTCATAACAGCTGCAACCCTTACCGATGTACAGATTGCAAAATCCGGAAGGAACGCCTCGACAAATTCTTAATCCATGTTCAAAGACACAATAAAAACCTGAAATTCTCATGCTTCAAATGTCTAAAGGAGTTTAAGACTATTCCATTGACCAGAGAACATTGCAAAGCCCATTTTGAGTATGAATTTAAATGTCCGGGATGTACTGCAACATTTAAGAGCAATGATGAACTAAAACAGCATAAAGATACATACTTAAAGGTGAAATATCCAAGAGATCTCCCAAGATCATTGATTGGTAAAGGATTGACTTGTATGGACTGCTCTAAAACCTTTAAAAGTCGTAACAGTCTGAATACACATCTTCTGACCCATACAGAGCGGAAACGAGAGCATATTTGTGAGATATGCGGCAAATGCTTCTTCCAGAAGCATAATCTGGCTTGCCACATGCTAATGCACAGCGAAGACCGACCACATAAATGTCAGATTTGCAAACAAAGTTTTAAAACAAGCACACAACTAAAACACCACATAGGAGTCCACAACAACGACAAGCCCTTCGCTTGTGACCAATGTGGCCGATGTTTCCGGCTGCTTAAACAGCTTAAGAACCACAGCATTATCCACACAGATTCTCTACCTTACGAATGCCCACATTGCGATAAGCGTTTCCGATTCAAAACAATCTTAAACAACCATGTGCGTCTACACACTGGTGTTAAACCTTATTCCTGTGAAACTTGCCAGCGAGACTTCTCTAACTGGTCAAATTACAACAAGCACATGAAGAGGAAACATAACCACGACACATCAAAGAAAAAGCACACTCCAGACGGTGTATATCCTATCGATCCAAGCACGGGGGAAGTTATAATCCCAGAGGAGACGAAGCAGGTTATGGAATGGAAACGGGAGATGCTTCAAAGCAGAAGACCAGGGCGGCCGATGAAGCCGGAACAGAGCGCGGAGAGTTTGGTGAAAATGGAAGTAGAAAATTCAAATGAAGGACATTCTTAAATAGTTCTGTTGTTTTTACTAGATGGCGCTAAAAACAATGTTTAACCTAAAATAGTTATGTTGTGACTGACTAATAAAATCACTGCGCAAGTAGGTACGTTTGAAGATATAGGAACTAGGAAGTGTGAACGCAAGCTTTGTGTGAACAGTAATATTACCCTATACAAATTCAGTTTTTTTCTCAGATGAAATACCTACTTTTCTGAGGAGTTATACAGCGACAGCGAAAACCGTGAATTTTACTTTTTAAGCCGAATTTTAAATACATACTAAGGATCTTTTTTCTTAACCGAAACGCCATCTAGTAGGTCACTCAGAACTATTTATAGAATAAAAAAACTATTGCCATTTTCAATGTTAGAAGCTAGTTGGTACTTATAAGTAATTGAATGTTATTTTCTGGTTGTGGATTAAGTTTTGCTAATCAAGTTATTTTAATATTAAAATTAAATAAATTTAAATATTTATCTGCTACATTCAACTATAATAGTTTTAAATATTTCTACAAATTGTTTTATTGCAATAAATTAATCACAATATTTATTATGTTGTATTAAGTGATCAATTGTTATTATATTATAGTATTAAATACCTATTTAATCTAAGTAAGTACATGAGTAAAGATGTAAAGCAAATTTTAAATGTTCTATAATATTAAATTAAGTTGTGTTAAAGTTTGGTCTTTCTTTTAAATAATTGTTCAATGTTAACGTACCTACCATTTTTATAGAGTTTTGGACAATCTACCAAGTTCAAGTCAGCTAATATGTCGGCTATGTTATTTGGATATTATGTAGTTCTATCTTCAATAACACATAGGCAACTTTTTATCGATGTAATTAGCTACCAAAGCGGGCGAATGCCAGTAAATAAATAAATAAAACTTTCAGACAACAACATTTATTAAAAGTCGGAATATAATATCTAAGTACTAAACTTAATAAATTAATTAGATTTTTGACTTCAAGCATTGCATAAAATAATCAAGATTCTAATAAATATCTAATCGGATAGTCAGAGGCATTTCCAACTATACCCATGATAAAATTGGCTTTTGTTTGCCCTTTACACACGCCCAACACTTACGGCCGGTTTTATACCCAAATTACGGATGGCTGTAGGACTTTCGTCATAGCAACATTGTTATCTGTCAAAAAGTTTCATACATTTCATGTTGTAACAACAAAGTTGCTATGGTGATGGACCTACGGACATACCATACGTTGATTACAGAAATCGAGCTTTAATCTAATGGCGCCTCTTTACGTTGGCCAACATCTTTGTGGCCATGTTGTGGCCAATATTTAATGACCAGGAGATGTTGCAAACCTTGCAACATCTTTACCACAATGTTGACAAAAATATTGGTACCAACATAAAAAGGTACAGTAATTCTAGGCTACTTTACCCGAGAATGACAATTTGATCTTAGCATGAATTGCACAGTATTTTAGGTCCTATAATTAAAACTATATAACATCAATTTTAAACCAAAACTATCGTGAGTTGTACTAGACATTATATTAATACAACGGGACATTACTCACGTAAAATTACTGTCGATTTAGATACCGACAATGTTTCGATTCTTCCGGAGAATCTTCATCTGGGTATGAGTGTGGTCACTCCTCGCGGGCACGACGTACACGTATTTTACGTGAGTAATGTCCCGTTGTATTAATATAATATCAATTTTAAAGTTCATCTACAAGCACGGCTTTTTTTCTAGCCGTGTCTTGGTTGTGCCGACATATCATATGCTTATTATAATTCCCCCAGATTGTGAAATGTAGTTGGCAAGGCTCACAAGAGTAGGGCCTTTCCCCTGTATGCTGCATAAGATGGTTCGTTAAGTATTGTTTCCTCTGAAACCTTTTATCGCAATAACTGCATTGGAATGGAAGTAAATCTGTATGGATCACGCTGTGTTTCTTAAGATGTTTTTGTAGTCTGAAGTTCTTGCCGCATTTGTCACAGGATAGTGGCTTCTCGTTGTAATGTCGTCCGATGTGGTCTTTTAAGCTTTTGGTGGTTTTGAACCCAAGTTTGCAGATGTGGCACTTATGAGGGCGGTAATCAGTGTGGACATGGAGCATGTGGATGGCATGATTGTGTTTATCGTAGAAAGCTTTGCCACATATCTCGCAAACATGGTCTTGGTGTTTCTCTGAGTGCATCCGCAGATAATGTAATTTTACATTCCCCTTTTTTGTAAATGTCTTTGAGCATAAGAGACAGGTCTGTCCATCGAATGTGTTTGGTGGAATTTCAATGTTTCTTTTCGCTTTAAATATGAAGTAGGAATCCTGGTGCACCTTCTGTTCTTCCCTCGTCTTAAAAGTTGTGTTACAGCCCGCACAGCTGAATTCTGTGTCCACATGAGATTTACGATGCCTCAGAGTCCCAGAGAGCGTTTTAAACTTCTTAAAGCACTTGTAGCAGGAGTATTTAAGGTTTCGGTTGTGTCTCTGGACGTGAACCAAGAATTGGTCTAAGCTTTGCTTCCGGAGCTTGCAATCGACGCAGCGGTAAGGGTTGCACGAGTTGTGGACGGCTATGGAATGTACTTGTAATTCCTCTATGTTCTTAAAATGTGTTTGACAGAAGGTGCAAAGCCAATCGAAGTCTTCCCAGGTCCGCTTGAGCTGAGATAAAGGAATAGAGTCTTGGGAAGAGCTTCTTTTGATCTTCTTCGGTTTTTTTGGTGTAGATGGTGACTTCTTGAGCGATTTCTCTGGGCTTTCCTTAACGCGCTCTATCTTGATGTGAATTGGACTCGATTCACGCTCTGAGGGGTCACCGTCACCGCGATCCCAGTCGTCCTTACAAAGAGAGACTTCATCATCACTTTTAAACTCTTTCTTGACATTTGCTTTCGAGACTAAATCGGTTAAGGTGATTTGAGCGCTTTCTACGTTAACTACGAACTCAAAGCACTTGTTCAAAGTACGTAGGCAGTCTAAACATATAGTTGTAGGCAATTTTGTGTCGGTAAACTCTGTAGAGGCGTTTATTCTCGTCAATTTTTCTATTATTTCCCTTCGCTTTTCGGGGTTGCATTGTAGGTCAATTTGTTTGTGGCTGTGCTTCGATTCTGCGCACAGCCTGCAGTAATTATTATCAGTATCCATTCTGTTTAAAAAAATCCCTTTTCACATGTTTCACCTTAGAATTACACCAAATTCACAGTTCAATGTGGTGGGTTCAAATAAAAATCGTACTTCAATTTTTGACACAATCAACAACAAAGCAAGTACGTACTGACAGATCAGTCAGAGACAATGGGTGGGGAGGATGTAGTTAGAGAGCATCAGTCACAGAATCAGTTCATCAATCAGTGGCCACTGGCCACTGCCACAGAGTACATTTGTATATACAAGCCACTGCCCACTGCACATGAAGTGAAACAATAAAAAATCGCATGTTCAAGAAACGACACAGTCCACGTCGTGTCGTAAAAATAACAACAACCACAGCCAGCTGTTGGCTGTTTGTGCAAACAGAGGGCTGATTGGGAACCGTTTTTTTGACAATGCCTGCTTTCAGTTTCAGTCAAATTTGACAGATTTACTGTCAGATTGACATTAGCGCGATTGTGTAGCACCCAAAAAACAGCTACGCAACAGCTACGTGAGAAAAAGAAGAAGAAGAATGAAACTTTCACAAAAATGTCATAAAAAATATGTATCAACCAATAGAAAAGGCTTGTAATGTTGATTGTGGAGCACAGCCGCCATGTTTTTTATTGTAAGCAATGGTTGTCATTTTGAAACACCTCCGAGGCTGTTTCCAAGCCAATGATAATTGATTATTTAGGTTAGGACGGTGTATTTCAATAAATAAAGTGTTATTTACTTTATCAATGTTCATAGCAAATTAATTTAGAAAGTGTTCTTAAAGGTATAGAAGTGAGAAAAAATGTGGCCTACTTATCTATTCTATTGATAGGACAAAAATCAAGTTGTAGTTTAGTTGTGCGTGTTGGTTAAGTGTTATTTTATTGTCTTACACAAATAGCATAAGATAACAGCCATTCTTATTTTTCCTTTCAGTACCTAAATAACGATGTCAAGAGCATGCTTTCATCTTAGGGATCCAATGATCCTTCACTCACAAGTAACAGCGACTAAAACTTAAGCATAGATTATTATGAGCCCTTGAGGAAAGCCACAATTACCTTCAACCGTAAGGGATTACCTATATCAATGATGGAGCAGCCCATGACAGCAATGTGTGAAATAAAATGTGTAATAAAAGCACTGTGTCAAGTTAATAAGTAACTGTAAGTATGTGCTATATAAAAACACTAGTATCACGTCCCGGCTTTGCACGGGTGTACTAATGAAGCTACCGGGATAAAATATAGCCTTTAACCACCCGGACAGTTAATTCTACACACCCGTGAAAGAATTTTTGAAAACAACAAATTGTTATCCAGAATATTTAATGTACTTTATTAACTTTGAGTAAAACAACGATACTTACCTATTCTTCCACAAGAATTATTCATGATGTTGTGAATTACCTGTTGCAGGAGATTCTGGCTTTGCGGAGAAGCTGTATAATGATGGCCATTTTAAGATCCGCCAAAGGGTCAACCGAGGAGTTCTATATAGAAGAATACTGCAGTACAGTCTTACATAAGGAGCCAATAAATGAAACCACCAAATAAATGAACTTAATATTGAACTTACAATGATATTCATAATAGTGGAGTCCATACTGTTACTTTATTAGTAACGGTAGTTACTAGTACCATTGAGAACATGAAAATTAGTTGAAGTAGGGATCCCTCGTTTCTATAATACAAGTTTAAAACTTAGTTAGAGCCAGGAGTCAAAACTCTGACTAGCAATTCTTAGGTCTTTAAACACACACACAGAAGCAAACATTGTAAACCCTTTAGATTTATATTCCCTTTATACGTAATCATTGTATTTTTACTGTTCCTACTATGTTTTTACAAGACCGTCTGGAATAAACGTTTTTATAATTTTATTATTATTTATTAATTATTCATAACCTAGAATACCCTTTAGGTTAATAAGAATGCATAGGAAAGAGAGAACCAAATAGATGTAGGTAAGTATACAATTCCTTATGTTTATTTACTAGGGAACAAATAAAAACAGACACCAACACTAAATAATTCTAATTTGTATGAATATTATGAAAATAAGTCAATAACGCAGGAATAAACTCCTGCAGTGCACCAAAGTGCCTCACTTGGGGGTTGGTCGATGCTGGTATTCGCTATCTGCCTTTCTATTCTTGGCCTCTCTTCTAAATTCTGGCCTAGTGAGATGCATCATTATGATCTGTAAAAAACAATTGAAATGTTATGAAGAAAAAATAATATCTACCTATGAAATTTTTAGTTCATTTCTTCTTCTTTTACTTAGTAATAGTATTCAATTGGCAATTGATGATTTTATGACGTGTAATAAATTAGAATAGCATCAATATTATTGAATTTTTTATAAATTATTGTCTTGTGACATCATTTTCTGTTTTTTGTTTGTGTGTGCAATAAAAAACATCAAACCAAACTAACATTCAGAGAAATTGAATCCGCCATCGGAAGACCCTTCAGCCTTCATCATCACGCTGCCAAAGACAGCGGCGACCACTGAATGTCCATTTTTAGGACGCCTTTGAGCTTTGAGGCCCACCTTGACAGCACTTTGTTGCAGATCGAAAGCTGACGCTGGGTGAGTAGGTGCCATGCTTTATGAGTAGGTGATTAGTTTATTGCATGGGTAAACATAAGAGTTGAGTTACAGGATAATTATATGAACTTGTAAACACGAAAATAAAACCCAACAACTCCGAAACAAACAAACAGTTTGATTTGTTGTTTTGTCATTGTCATTGTCTTGTTTTTTTGGCCTCGCACTAGTTGTGCATTTGCATTTAACAGTCATGTTGTTTTAAGTTTTTGATCTCACTAATTATCGCATTAGATAGTACTGTCTGTAATGATAATTTAGTATAATAAAGAATTGAATTGAATAGATATACAAAAAAAATAAATAAAAAAAAATTGTCTCATTGGCATAGACTAGAAAACACCATAGAGCAAACTAGATTTTTGGGATAATGCTGTTGATCTAAGTTGGTCATACATTTCGAACACTGTGCTTCCCATGATAGTAATTCGTAAATAAGTCGGGTTATGATGAATAGCAAACAACTTCACGTTGTAGATTATGTACATGTAACAGGTTGAAAGAATTATCAAATGTCAAAAAAGGTCGTTGTCAATCACACTTCCAAAAATAGTCAACATGATTGTTACGCAATGTTACGCAATTTACGAAACCGTTCCCAATCAGCCCTCAGAACAGCCTACCTATAGTAGGTACTAGATCTCCGCTAGGAGTAATAGTGTTCTGTGTACTAGATTCTCTTTGGAACAGCCAACGTGTTTATGGAGGCCTGAGGGCTGATTGGGAACGGTTTCGTAAATTGCGTAACATTGCGTAACAATCATGTTGACTATTTTTGGAAGTGTGATTGACAACGACCTTTTTTGACATTTGATAATTCTTTCAACCTGTTACATGTACATAATCTACAACGTGAAGTTGTTTGCTATTCATCATAACCCGACTTATTTACGAATTACTATCATGGGAAGCACAGTGTTCGAAATGTATGACCAACTTAGATCAACAGCATTATCCCAAAAATCTAGTTTGCTCTATGGTGTTTTCTAGTCTATGCCAATGAGACAATTTTTTTTTATTTATTTTTTTTGTATATCTATTCAATTCAATTCTTTATTATACTAAATTATCATTACAGACAGTACTATCTAATGCGATAATTAGTGAGATCAAAAACTTAAAACAACATGACTGTTAAATGCAAATGCACAACTAGTGCGAGGCCAAAAAAACAAGACAATGACAATGACAAAACAACAAATCAAACTGTTTGTTTGTTTCGGAGTTGTTGGGTTTTATTTTCGTGTTTACAAGTTCATATAATTATCCTGTAACTCAACTCTTATGTTTACCCATGCAATAAACTAATCACCTACTCATAAAGCATGGCACCTACTCACCCAGCGTCAGCTTTCGATCTGCAACAAAGTGCTGTCAAGGTGGGCCTCAAAGCTCAAAGGCGTCCTAAAAATGGACATTCAGTGGTCGCCGCTGTCTTTGGCAGCGTGATGATGAAGGCTGAAGGGTCTTCCGATGGCGGATTCAATTTCTCTGAATGTTAGTTTGGTTTGATGTTTTTTATTGCACACACAAACAAAAAACAGAAAATGATGTCACAAGACAATAATTTATAAAAAATTCAATAATATTGATGCTATTCTAATTTATTACACGTCATAAAATCATCAATTGCCAATTGAATACTATTACTAAGTAAAAGAAGAAGAAATGAACTAAAAATTTCATAGGTAGATATTATTTTTTCTTCATAACATTTCAATTGTTTTTTACAGATCATAATGATGCATCTCACTAGGCCAGAATTTAGAAGAGAGGCCAAGAATAGAAAGGCAGATAGCGAATACCAGCATCGACCAACCCCCAAGTGAGGCACTTTGGTGCACTGCAGGAGTTTATTCCTGCGTTATTGACTTATTTTCATAATATTCATACAAATTAGAATTATTTAGTGTTGGTGTCTGTTTTTATTTGTTCCCTAGTAAATAAACATAAGGAATTGTATACTTACCTACATCTATTTGGTTCTCTCTTTCCTATGCATTCTTATTAACCTAAAGGGTATTCTAGGTTATGAATAATTAATAAATAATAATAAAATTATAAAAACGTTTATTCCAGACGGTCTTGTAAAAACATAGTAGGAACAGTAAAAATACAATGATTACGTATAAAGGGAATATAAATCTAAAGGGTTTACAATGTTTGCTTCTGTGTGTGTGTTTAAAGACCTAAGAATTGCTAGTCAGAGTTTTGACTCCTGGCTCTAACTAAGTTTTAAACTTGTATTATAGAAACGAGGGATCCCTACTTCAACTAATTTTCATGTTCTCAATGGTACTAGTAACTACCGTTACTAATAAAGTAACAGTATGGACTCCACTATTATGAATATCATTGTAAGTTCAATATTAAGTTCATTTATTTGGTGGTTTCATTTATTGGCTCCTTATGTAAGACTGTACTGCAGTATTCTTCTATATAGAACTCCTCGGTTGACCCTTTGGCGGATCTTAAAATGGCCATCATTATACAGCTTCTCCGCAAAGCCAGAATCTCCTGCAACAGGTAATTCACAACATCATGAATAATTCTTGTGGAAGAATAGGTAAGTATCGTTGTTTTACTCAAAGTTAATAAAGTACATTAAATATTCTGGATAACAATTTGTTGTTTTCAAAAATTCTTTCACGGGTGTGTAGAATTAACTGTCCGGGTGGTTAAAGGCTATATTTTATCCCGGTAGCTTCATTAGTACACCCGTGCAAAGCCGGGACGTGATACTAGTGTTTTTATATAGCACATACTTACAGTTACTTATTAACTTGACACAGTGCTTTTATTACACATTTTATTTCACACATTGCTGTCATGGGCTGCTCCATCATTGATATAGGTAATCCCTTACGGTTGAAGGTAATTGTGGCTTTCCTCAAGGGCTCATAATAATCTATGCTTAAGTTTTAGTCGCTGTTACTTGTGAGTGAAGGATCATTGGATCCCTAAGATGAAAGCATGCTCTTGACATCGTTATTTAGGTACTGAAAGGAAAAATAAGAATGGCTGTTATCTTATGCTATTTGTGTAAGACAATAAAATAACACTTAACCAACACGCACAACTAAACTACAACTTGATTTTTGTCCTATCAATAGAATAGATAAGTAGGCCACATTTTTTCTCACTTCTATACCTTTAAGAACACTTTCTAAATTAATTTGCTATGAACATTGATAAAGTAAATAACACTTTATTTATTGAAATACACCGTCCTAACCTAAATAATCAATTATCATTGGCTTGGAAACAGCCTCGGAGGTGTTTCAAAATGACAACCATTGCTTACAATAAAAAACATGGCGGCTGTGCTCCACAATCAACATTACAAGCCTTTTCTATTGGTTGATACATATTTTTTATGACATTTTTGTGAAAGTTTCATTCTTCTTCTTCTTTTTCTCACGTAGCTGTTGCGTAGCTGTTTTTTGGGTGCTACACAATCGCGCTAATGTCAATCTGACAGTAAATCTGTCAAATTTGACTGAAACTGAAAGCAGGCATTGTCAAAAAAACGGTTCCCAATCAGCCCTCTGGAGGCCCCTCCCTCTATGCTTTTACAAAAGTACAAAAACAAGTCTACAACCTGTTTTGCTACTTTCTTGTCAAATGAAAAGCCCTTCCGTTCCGTCGCTCACCTTACCTCCCGCCCCCAGTCCCCTCCCTCTGCTCATTCGCATTTCTATGTCAAGAGTGTTGTGTTGTGTTGTGTGTTCATTTCTATGATTTAGTCCTAATACGTACACAAAAGCAAGTAAACATAACAAAATGTACTGCCACCTATGTGCTACACCAAAATCTAGCGACGAACAAGTAGATCTAAAATCCAGCACAGCAAAGCGGAGAGAAATAGTTCAAAAACTATTACGAATAAATGCAACAACTGAGTTTATCAGCAATAAATCGCCTGCTACTATCTGCTTTGAGTGTTTAAACTCCTTGACCTTAGCTTACGACTTCGTGATTCGTGTAGAAACAGCACAGAAGGCCCTTGGAGGTCTGGATGTGAAACTAGAACCGGAGGAATACAACGAAAATGAAGGGAACTCTCAATCGAACAGCGATGACGATGAAATAGCGACACTGGAGAGAAGAGAAAAGAAGAAAACTTTGTTAGAACTGCCATTAGAGCAGCAGACGCAGAAATGGGCAGAGTTTATCTGGCACTGTTCATACTGTGAGCTGACATTTCCATACATTGATGACCTACAAGCTCACACTATGACCTCTCATAACTGCTGTAACGCATATCATTGCACAGACTGTAATTTCCAGACGGGGATCTTGGACAAATTCCTCAATCATATCAAAAAACACCACCTCCTCTTACCTTACGGATGCTACAAATGTTTCGATAAGTTCATCACCATCAAAGATGAGCGGAAGCACGAGAAAGTTCACATAGAAACTGACCATTCCTGCCCGGGATGCAACACAAGCTACCAAAGCTCTGAAGAGTTGAATCAGCACAAAACAGCATACTTTAAAGTCAAAGAGAAAAGTACAATGCCTAAATACAAGGAGTATAAATGCGATATTTGCTTCAAAGTATTAAAACGGCCTAAAGGTCTGGTCGCACATAAGCTACTGCACTCAAGAACTGAGCCGTCGTACAAATGTGAAGTGTGTGGTAAGGGTTTCTTTGATAGGTACAAATTAGCTCGTCACGGTATTGCACACAGTGAAATCCGCCCTTACAAATGCTATCAGTGTGACATGTCTTTTAAGACGAACCCACAGCTAATAAAACACGCTACAAAACACAGCGATGAGAAACCATTCTCGTGCGATGAGTGCAGCCTCTGTTTCCGACATCCTAACTTATTATCTGCTCATAAAAAAGTACATACAGATTTAAAGTTAAACCAGTGTCCGTATTGCAATAAGTGTTTTAAGTATAAAAGAGCACTTAATGTACATATCGGCACGCATAAAGAATTGAGAGAATATATACCTTTAGATGCACTCGAAGTGACATTAGAGGAAGATGTCTGAATAGGTTTTAATTAAGAGATATTGGTAGCTATTAAAATACTATTTAAACTATTGCGACTTGGAAACATGTGGGACTAATAAATAATATGATTTCAATACGCGATTGAGTCCCGTTAATATTTATAAGCTATTAAAATGTCGCCTATTTAAAGATTTTGCTGTCCCTTTCATAATGATCGAAATAAAAAGGATGGCAGCATCTTTAGTTAGTTTAGTTTAGTTTTGGCGACGTCTGAATCGCCACTACTACTTTTTTTAATCTAAAAAGACATAATTGTTAAGATCTGTATTTTTTTATTTTAGCTTAGGTACTTGAGTTAAGCTTTTGTCATTATTTCTTAATTTGAGTTTTAAAAACTTTATTTTTTCTACTTGTACAGTCAGCAAACAAAATATGTCAAAGTTAATTTGTCTCATAAAATATTGTTTAAGTATAAGCAATAATGGTTGAAAATCCATTGACAATATTAGTCATACTTTAGGTAAAAAAAAAACATTTGGCACATTCTCTGCTCAAGTTTTAAATGAGAATTACTAATTACTTTACCTAAAGTAATTAGTTAGAAGGTACAATTAAAAATTTCACATTTGTGCCATACATTTAAAAAAAATCTGTAACACTATAGATTTATAGACCAAAATAAGTACATATCGTAAAATTGGCACGAAAAGATGGTTTAGTGACTCTAACCATGGTATTTTATTTTATTGTAGGTACTTATACAAAATATTATGTAAGTTTTTTTAAACTCCTTGAGTAAATTTTTTATTGAAAAAAATGGCAATAATGAATTAATTCAAATCAAAAACTTAATTTGACCAAGGTTTAAGTTTAGAAATAGTTTTTATTTATATTCATATATTTAATTAGGTTTAATAATTGCATCGGCCTTGATAATAGTATTGTACTTTAAAGTTAAAAGTCTACTAACTAATAATAATAAGTTATAACAGCTATGTTGTTAAAAATATAGGTACTAACACAATAACAATAAAAGCAATTTTTGTATGACAAAACATTTTTTATTTGTAAGCAATTAGCGCTAGAGCCCTAGGAGAAATAGTATCGTCCAGTATTTTTTTATAACCACACTTCTCAATGCCATTTTCTCTTAAAAACATCAATCTATCAAATAAAATCAAATTTTCTACCAAATCCTGGATCGAGTTTTGTAAAATAATAAAAAATCGCGCTCTTTTAACTGTCAAGTCGGTGATTTGCCGCCAAATATTCCTTAGCTCATTCAAATTAATTTGAATCGTATCTTCTTCGTTTGAAGAATCATTTTTGATTAGTGAAAATCCTTGACTTGCGTTTTGGATGTAGTTTTCGAAGTTGTTGCCCATTGCTTTCGTTTTCACAGCTTTTCTTTTGTTTCGTTTTATTTTGCAGTTATCTGGGGAGAGAAAATTAAAATTTCATCTTTAACCTGAATAACGATCAGCTACAGAAAAGCAGCAAAGAGTTGTTTTTATTATTATTATAGCTGAAGGTACAGTCAGCATAAAAAGTACCTAATTACCTTATACCCTTTAAGGTAATTACAATAAATATTTGAGTAAGTACCTAGGTGGGTAGGAGGAGGTAGGTACCTATATTATATTTTATTTCAGAAAATAATACTAATCCAATCAACCAGGCAGTCATAGTTTTCAACTGGGAGTAAGAGTTTAAGGTCAAAAGCAACAAGATAGGATTTATGATGAATCTAATAAGTCAATTTAAATCAGTATAAAATGAACCCTTACGAGATTGAGTAGGACTGTTAGATACTTTTTATATTTTGGTTTTCTCAGACAACTGCAAAGGCATGCTACGTTATGCATAAGGTAATCGTTGCCTTCAACGAACGAGTCGTGCATATAAATTATGCATTTCTGTGCCAACGGCGTTTGAGCATAATTATGTAAGTACTGGCTATTGACTTATGTTATGTAAGTACCTACCTAAGTGCTGGCTATTGACTTAGGTACAGTCAATGATCGAATGAATACCGCGCTACATCAATGGCGAAAAGCGTCACCCCCCCTCCCCCCGCCAATCGGACCTAGGATTCCTTAAATTGCCTAGGTATCGCCTTTTCCCCTCAGCGTTCTTTTTACGTAGCGCGACCTATAGGTAGGTACCATAGACGAAAGAAGAATAATTAAAATAAATAAATATCTTTGGACATTCCACACAGCGTCATCTAGTCCCAAGCTAAGCAACTTAATGCTTGTGTTATGGTAACCAGATGACTGATATAGGTAATACTTAGATACATATTTTTTTTGTAAATACATACATATTATAGATAGAAAAAATTTCTCTGTTGCCTGAGTAGGTGCTAAACTAGTTAGCATTCCTTGCGCAAGTGACAGGTTGCAAGCCAACTGATGCGCTTTCCAATGTTTGCTTCTAAGGCTTACCGGTTTTGGAACCAGGTTTTTACAATATTGTGCACATAGTACCTACCTACCTGCCTATTAATAAAAGATGTGTTGGTACAGTCGGCGACAACAGTTAATAGAAAATTTTATTAAATAGGCAAAAACTATCGGTTACCTAGGTACTTAGTTTTTTTTCATTAATAAAGTAACTTTCGCTTAACGATATACTTAGGTACCTGCTTAACTCTTTTAACTCTTTACTGCTATTCATAATGCTGCTCTTCATAAAAACTTGACAATTTAAAATAGGTTTAAAGAATGCTTTTTTATTGTTACTTATATGGAACGAAAAGAGATAGCAACATATTTAATATTAAGCTGATAGCTTTACTGGTCGAATACCTATGCTTTAGGGGGTCTGGTCTGGATTCAAAGTTACGCAGGAATCTACTCACCTTTGAAAAAAGAGCATATTCTACATTAATTGTTAATCTCCGTAGGTAAGGAAGCATTTTAACTTACGTGTATGAGCATACAACTGCAGCACAGCCCTTGAAAGCAGATTGAAGACCAAGTTATCTAAAGTTTCTCCCATTTTCTTCGGCTGCGCGCCCAACCTCAGAAACGGAACAGACATGAACTCCCAAGCTTCCTGCTTCTCGTAAACTCGCCTCATACAGCAACTAAGAGGGAAATTCTTGAACCTTCCATTCACTTCCTCCATTTTGTGGTAGCAACACGGCATAAGAACTAATGCCTTCGCATCCTTCATCTTTAAAAAGATTCTCAGAGCGTCTATGGTCAGATCCGCACAGGAATGGAGACCAGTTATACAAAAACTGCATTTCCCAAACTTATCAGCTAAATAATTTCTTATGTCTGTGTGAGATTGTTGAGTTATCATGTGCCTGATGAATTTAACGTGTTCTAATGAGTTCTCGTGGTACTTTCTTTGTCGTTTTTTAGCGGCTACGTAATGGTTTTCATTACACTCCAGGCCCAGGACTTTGTATGATGTAGTTTCGAAGATTCGCTGGTCTAAATATCCCTGAAATAAAAAAATACTTTAAACGCATAGTTATAGGTAGACAGGTAGGTACCTATAGGTACGTACCTACCTACCCTTTTGCCCCTGTCATGCCTAGGGATCTATAATACAAAAGGGCATGATCAAAGTGAATATTTTGCTTGAGTTTATAGACCATAAGAAATTGAAAAGTTACAAAAAAAAAAATAAGTAGGTATTCTTAGGCCGCTATCCCATCCCACTGGCGTTTTACGAGCGTTGGCGTCTCTCCAACGTCTGCGAGACGCGAATCTCCAGTAGGCCTAACATGTGCAACGTTTCGACACGACAAATGAAATATCTCGATCATGTCAGACTGCTCTAACGTACTATGTTAGAGCAGGAGAGAATATTTTGTCGACAACGAGATGATTTCTCGCGCTGCACATGTTAAGCCGGCAGTGGTAGGTAAGCATTCGCCTTGCGACCTCGTTACAGATATATAGATTATCTATGCTCGCAACGTTAACGTCGCGTTCAGCGGCCTCCACGCGACAATGCGACGCCGCCGCGGCGGCGCGTCAACGTTGAAGAGACGCCAACGCTCGTAAAACGCCAGCGGGGTTGCGGGCTTATTCAACTTTTATTGCGGACTGTACCTTGTAGGTACCTAACTATCTAATAATATTGACAAGGTTAAGTACTTACCAAACCAGAACCAAAGTCTACCACAGTACTGCATCCGACCTCATCACACAAGTCCTGTATTTCTTTAGCTAAATATACAATTTCATGTTTCTTCTTCGGACCCAATGGAACACTGCCCACACTCTCCAAGCCATTAACGCTCTTAAAACCTTCGAAAGAGGTGTGTATCTTGCTTGCTTTGCAATAAAACTCCTTCAGAAATGTATTGGTTTTCGCTAGGACTATCAAATCTTCCTCCACATTGATATTTTCTACATCAATGTTAATTTGTTCGAGAATGTTGTTCAGTAAAACATCGGTGTTCGGAAAATTGTAAAGATATTGAAATTGCTTGAAGAATAATATGCTGGCTTCGAAATAATCTTCCGCTGTTGCATAGGTCTTTGGTAAACTCATTTTCTAGAAACTTCTGCAATATAAAAAATATTAAATCTAATAGCTAGCGTATAAGACTGTACCTATATTTTTAAGTGATCCTTGAGGTCCTACAGAAATAAACATATTTTTCTTTCTTTCAAAACAGCCAAATGATGTGCTGATGTAGCGAGCACGGTACTCTCCGTACCTACAAAACAAAACCCTACCTAATAGGTACCTACTCTTATTTGAATGAATGCCATGAATGCCGTGGGAGCCCTTGAATTTATAAATTTACCTATTGGTAGAAATAAAACAGGCATTTGATAAAATAATGTTTATTTACTAACAGTCTCAAAGAAACTCTGAAATAAATACATAACCAATGAATCTTCAACAAAATGCAGCTTTTAAAATGCATTAGGTACTTTACAGTTAACTAGTACACAGTATACATAGGTATACATAGTAGGTAGGTATGTAATTTCTAACAGATTATTATATTTCCGTACAATAATTAAACTTTAGACAACATTTAAATTTTTAGTCAAACTGTTGACTTAGAAATATATTTTAAGTGACATCTCTCTCTCTCTACCTACATGAAGATTGAAGACACATTCATAAATCGAGAGCAAAGATTATAAGAAAGCCTAAATATTCGAATTCTTTTAATCAGAGAGCAAGAAGAAGTTAAGAATGACGTATCACATTAAGCACATAAACATTATACCTACTAGAGCTTAAAACAGATAATACTCTATGTCAAACTCGCTTTGCTCACCAATATTAAGTATAAATCCACCTAAAACTGTATCGGTTCGCTTCGCTAACTAACCACATTTTACGACCACTCGTTATGTCTTACTGCTGAGGTCCGCTAATCTTCTCCCAAACCTCTCCCCCCTTCTGCACCTCCTGCCCCTTCCCCTCCCCAATAACGCACTTTCCTGCCCACTCATCATTTGACAGGTACTTCTGACAGACTTCAAGCAAATCCTCCTTTTTGACAGACAATACTCTCTCTCGCTGAGTTTTCCAGATATCGTAAGAAAGTCCGTACAAAAAGAGATCGACTCCTTTCATGTACTCGGCGATAGGTTGATCCATCTGCTGTAGTATCGATAGTTTCGCTTCAAATAGATTCTGGTCGTCAACCAAACTGGCATTACTTGCCATCCACTCAGCGGTTCCGTCGAACACGTCTAAGGTTACACGTGAATTGGGGTCTCTGTACGAGTAGAAGTTAAAGATTCCGTCCAAGGTTAACATAGCACCACCGCCATACGCCCCATTTTGTTCTCTGACTATAGGATGCAGGTATTTTGAGGTTAAGAATCTTGACAAGACTCGGAGTTTCGGGTAGTCAGGGTCTGTGTAAGGCACCGCTGGGATAACTTTAGCGCAAAAGTTCACGGGAATGTTCATAGCAATCTGTAGCCCTCGTTTTTCTTTCGGCATATCTTCGTTATCTGTCCAATTGATCCTATTCAACTCCTTATTCTCATCAGCTTTGCAGAGTTCCTTGCAAAACTGGTCAACATTATCATGGATGTCTTTATTGGTGTTGCAATAGTGGAAAGTAGCTCTTAAATTGCTGCCAGTCAAGATCTGTTTTCCGATGCCGTGGACGATGGCTGTTACTTGGTCAATATTGTAGTTTTTCTGGACGTCTTGCATATTCATAACATGGTGTAGTCCTAAGAGATTCTCCTTGCAGTTATCTACGGAGGATATAAGTGACCTAGCCGCCTGCATCGCGTATGTATGTCCACTATCGATAACGCCATTGGTTAGGGAAGAGCAATAGTTGTTTAGCAGCATTGTCATTCTCTCCTTGTTGTCAAAGTTGGGTTTGCTGAAGATCTCGGACCAAATATCAAGCATTTTCGGGAGGTTTTCGTCGAGACAGTGACTTGCGATCAAGACCCCTTGCTCATACTGTCCGTGTTGATCAATATGCTCAGTCACATGTGTTATAACGGAGAGTCCTGAAGTAGTTTTGCTTACGTGTTTATCAAAGTCTCTGTAGTTAAAAGATTTGGTGTCGAACTTGTCGAGAACGTAGTTGAAGAAGGGTAGTAGCTGTCTTTGTTTGTCGTCTAAACTCTCAGTGCCGAGTACTCCTTTGAAGTACGTAACTCCGTTGGTGTTTGCTTCGCATAATTGCAAGGGTATGGTCTCAGCAACAGTGTGCTTCAATGGAGGTGCGGTTTTGTTAAGAGTTATTTCGTCAATTTTTAGACAAGGTAAGGACTCTAGGTTTTCGACCTTCTTCTGAGCTTTGGATAGCTCTAAACCTTCTTGGTATATTGTCTCTCTTTGCTGAGGTGTTAGTGAACTAACCTTGGTTTTGAGGAGTTGAGCTTCTGCTGCGTTGAATGCATCGTCGAACTTAAGGTCCGGTTTCATCGTCATGATTAGCTTATGGTTGTTATTTATGAAGTACTTTTCGATAGCCTCTTTCACGTATGTCGGGTTCATGAGATTTCCCTTTAACTTGTTCAGCAATTCATTGACTTTCAGAGAGTTAAGAATAGGTCCATTGTGGTTCCAAAGCGGCATGATGTTGAAAAGAAGGTTCAGTCCGAACTTCGGTGACTGATGCTTGATTGATAGCTCGAAGCCATGCAGGATACTTTCAATATGGTCTTTTTGGAAGCCGTTCTTGAAGATTTCTTCAATAGTTTGATTGGCAATCTGCTCAACTTTAGAAAACTTCGCCTCTTCGATATCGCGAAGTCCAACTACAAATAGTGTGTCTCTGATTTGGTTATCATACCCTGTGAGAGAGTTGTAGCCTCCAGAAATGTTTTTTTCAATTAAACTTTTGTAGAATGCTGAGTTTGGACCAATAATCATCAGCTCAGCCAAAGCCATGATGAGGAATGTCTCGTAAATGTTTGTTATGTCTGACATAACGTAACCTATCGCAATTTGATTCTGTTTCTCAATTGTGCCACCATACTGATCAACTCGGCAGGATATTTCTGATCGCTGCGGAGATTTCCACCTTTCTTGTGGAGTTACAATAGTATTTTTTGGGTCTAGGTATTCATACTGGCTCAAATAGGCCTCATTTACAAACTTTAAGTTTGTTTCAAGAGGGAAATTTCCGTAAGAGTATATTCTTGCATTGCTCGGATGGTAGTAGGTTGCATGGAAGTTCCTTAAGTACTCATGGGTTAGCTGGGGAATGTGTAACGGATCACCGCCTGAGACGTACCCGTAGGTACCTTGAGGGAGTATTTTATTGATGAATTTCTGGCCAAAGAGTGAGCTAGTCTCTGAGAATGCTCCCTTCATTTCATTGTACACCACGCCTTTGAAAACCAAATCGGATTTCTTATCTTCTAAATTAGAGTGTTCTAACCTCCAACCTTCTTGCAAGAAATCTAAGCGAGATATATTAGGTTTGAAGACTGCATCAAGGTAAACTTTTTGTAGGTTGCGGTAATCAACCTCATTTTGCGACGAGAATGGGTAGAATGTGTAGTCAGGGCCTGTCAGAGCGTTCATGAAGGTAGCTAGTGACCTATTGAGCATTTTGAAGAATGGATCTCGCACAGGATACTTTTCCGAGCCACATAGAACTGTGTGTTCTAGAATATGAGGTGTGCCCATCGAGTCTAAAGGTGTAGTTCTGAATCCAACAGAGAAGACATTGTTGGAATCATCTCTTTCTAAATGCAAGTACTCAGTTTTTGTCTTCTCATGTGTTAGTAAGTAAGCGGTCATGTTATACTCTTTTATGTGTTCAACCTCATTGCACATGAATCCTTGAATAGTTTTACCCGGCTGTATGTTCTTGGAGAAATTTTCTTTTTTTTTCAGAATACCGTTGCTGTAGCGTCGATGCCCGATGCGGTGAGGAAGTCCCGGCCAGAGACAAGTAACTCTTGAATACATTGTCTGTTTTTGGTTATGTCCACTTTATCCTGTAATAATACACATCACTTCACTAATTTGCACAATTTCAAATGACCAAGTCGTTTCATGAGAGGAAATTCGCGAATAAGTGGGACTGTGGGATTACCGAGACACAAAAACAAATGAAAGAGGTCTATAAAATGATGCAATCAAAAGAAACTTACACAAAATGTCGAGTTATTGTAACGAATGTCTTGATAGAGGTAACACTGTGCTTTTCTATAAGGAATGTTAAGTTTTCAGTACAGTTTTCATCGTAAATAAGCGAAAATATATTTTTCTAACCTCGACAGACAGCCGGCCATCGGTGGGTCGGCCATTGATTTATTTGATTGACATGACATTGACGTTTTCTTTCAGGGATAATGCCAGATTTTTCTAAAATTCTCCTAAATAGTAGATTTTAGTCGTAATTGTTATATTAGTTTCCAAAAACCTGGACCTATAATGTGACAGAGCAGGACAAAGTTTTGTATTCCCAATAAAGGTAACAGTCCTATTCATTCGGTTTTGTATCATATGAGAAGTTTGGATGAGAAATGAAATGGTAGATTTAAAAACTCGTTAGCTAGCAACATTTATGCTACGTTCGGTAAATGTAATCTGTTCATTCTTTCTTCATCTAAAAAGCTCGTCAGAGTTTAATGTTCTGTGCTAAAAAGTTAAGCATTATTCATTTCTCGGTAGACAAATTTTATTTTAAATAATTTTGGACGTGCGCTATTTTAGGCATATAAAAATTAATTGATAAGTTAATTGTGAGTAAAAATGTTTTCATGTAAGCAAGCAAGTTCGTTATAAGACAATTTCAGAGAGTAACTACACAGAGTTTCAGAACGAGTATGTTTTGACGTTTCTTTCTTTTAAAAACACGTGTTTACGTGTAGAGCTCGCTCGAGCTCATTTTATTGATAAATTCAATAAAAACAACACAAAATGAGTCTGTACAACTTTAAAAAGATCGCTGTGGTCCCCACGGCCAAGGTAAGTTAATAAAAATACAAAAATCTTAGTTAGCTCTGATGTTATTGTCAAAAATGTGTTCGTAACCTCTCACGTGCCGATTTTGCTTTATTTCAGGACTTTATAGACATAATTTTGTCTAAAACTCAAAGGAAAACTCCTACAGTTGTGCATAAGCACTATAAAATATCAAGAATACGTGCATTTTACATGAGAAAAGTGAAATACACGCAGCAAAACTTCCACGACCGATTGTCCAGGATAATCCAGGTATGGAAACAATTACGACCTTATAAACATGGCACTTTATTTACTTAATTATTCTTAAAAATCCAGATATAAATAATATTATCTACTCTGAAATTTCTTGATAAACAAAACAAATCATAGTCTGTTTTGTTTACATCAAAATTGTGGACAAAACATCTATTCATGGTTATTTTATAGTTAACGCCATGTTTTATTTAATATATAGAGTATTGAGCAAGTAGCCAGACTACAACAAAATATGTTACGTAAAGATTGCACAACATTTTTATGTCATTGTAATTGAAAAAAATTTGAAAAAATAAATAAATAAGTACACAAATTTTAATAAATGATCTATCCATTACATAAACATTTTACAAAAAAAATTTATCTATGTAAAAATATATCACGATGCTGTGTGGAATGTCAAATTATATTTATTATTTACGTTTTATCCTAAATCCTACTTCTAATTCCAGGAATTCCCGAAGCTGGATGATGTGCATCCGTTCTACGCGGACCTCATGAATGTTCTTTACGACAAGGATCATTACAAACTAGGTCTCGGACAGCTCAACACAGCCAGACATCTTATAGACAAGTAAGTATTACCACAGATTACCTACATAAGACAGATACCTCATCTTGAACATTGTTCTTTTTTCTTTGGGCTATTTTTGTGTTTCATTTTTGCGGCGCTCCGAGCGGCGTTTAGGTCCTATCTGCAATCAAAAATAAGTAACCATCTAGTGCTTGTGCGTGAAAGTGTTAGTGAATAAGTGCTACATAATATAAAGAACACAAGAACAAAGTGTCTTCCCCTTAAATAGAGACAGTAAGAAACGTGCTATTGAGCACATTCTTAATAATAAGCAAATCTATAAAACTAAGTCAAAGTCAAATTGCTCATTAGCCTACTTGGCTAGATTGTAATTTTAATAGTGTATAATAAATTACTTATTATGCTCTAATAATGAAAAAAAAAAAAAAAAAAAAAAAAAAAAAAATCTAGTGCTAAGTAGCATGCAGTCGGATGCCTAAACGCCGCTAGGTGACGCCGCAAAAATCAAACACCAAATTATAGCCTGAATAATAATAGGAGTGGTTTCAAAGTTCGAGGTGAGGCAGCCCTGACAAAACCCATAACGGCTACTGACCTGGCCTTTTAATTCCAGCGTGGCTAAAGATTACTGCCGCCTGCTGAAGTATGGAGACTCTCTGTACCGTTGCAAGCAGTTGAAGCGAGCGGCACTCGGTCGGATGGCCACCATCATGAAGCGACAGGCGGCCAACCTCACTTACTTGGAACAGGTATGCAACTTTAAAAATGTGAAAGTGTGTGTGTCTGTTTGACCGTCTGTCTTTCACGGCAAAACCGGGCGACGAATTGACGTGAACTTCTGTGTGGTGATAGTTGAAGGGATGGCAGTGACATAGGCTACTTTTTATCCTGATACTCCCGCGGGAGCGGGACTTACGCGGGTGAAACCGCGGGGCGCAGCTAGTCAGAAAGAAAGAAAAATGTATTTATAGTAGGACCTCAAGGATCACTTGAAAATGTACAGTCTTACAAGCTAGGTGACTCTATTGCCTGTTCTAACGCAACTCTACACCAGGGAAAGAATCAGGCAAGAACAAAAAATATATACAAAAGTATTTACATAAAAAATATATCTAAGTATTATATCAGTCATCTGGTTACCATAACACAAGCATTAGATTGCTTAGCTTGGGAAGTTGGGACTAGATGACACTGTGTGGAATGTCCAAGGATTTGTGATAAATCTTGCCGTTGTTTTCGTGGATTATGTTAATTGCGAACCAATTTAGACCATGGTTTTGCCTACCAGTTTTGTGTACTAAAATAAGACCGTCTGTATTTAGGTCCGTCAACATTTAGCCCGTCTGCCGTCCATCGACCCGTACACGCGAACAATCATCATATGCGGCTTCCCCAATGTCGGGAAATCCAGCTTCATCAACAAGGTCAGTTATAATCTTATATCTATATAATGTTATATCAATCAGTTATAAATTATATCTTATTCATAAAGTGTTCATTAAATATAGGTTTTAATTAATGTTGCATAGCTTCTATCGCGGGCCTTGAGCGTGGAGATCGAATCCAGAAATTCCGTAACGAAAAAACCTAACGCTTGTCACTTAAGTTCAGCATCTCGCTTCTAGGTTGCATGTAATAGCTTTACGCGGCAGTCCCCGAATGCCACACGTCTATTTTTTTTCTTGTCTCTTCTATGGCAAGAAATATGAGATAGCAAGTGATTTAATCTCGACTCAGTCTCAGTACAAACTCTGAATATGAGCTTCGAACTCGCAAACTTGAATTCAATATATCAATCAATGAATTATAATATTTTCAGATAACCCGCGCGGACGTAGAAGTGCAGCCATATGCATTCACAACGAAGAGCTTGTACGTTGGACATACCGACTACAAGTACCTGAGGTGGCAGGTATGTCACTCACTGACTGACTCACTGACTCACTCACTCACTCACTCACATTTCCTTATATATCCATGTGAAAGACACCCCTGCTCACTGACTCACTCACTCACTTTTCCTTATATATCCATGAGAAAGACACCCCTACTCACTGACTCACTCACTTACTTTTGAATATCCAGGTGATAGAGACCCATACTCACTGACTCACTCACTCGCTCACTCACTTTTCCAGGTGATAGACACCCCCGGTATCCTGGACCACCCGCTAGAAGAACGCAACGTGATAGAGATGCAGGCGGTCACAGCGCTGGCCCACCTGCGAGCGGCCGTGCTCTACTTTATAGACATATCGGAGCAGTGCGGACATTCTATCGAGGAACAGGTGATTGGAATGGTGGAGGAAAACATCAGATAATAGTGTGCCGTGCTTAGAAAATAGTCTTACTAATATTATACCTGCCTTACTTTGTTTGACTGGCCTCACACTGAAGCTTGACTATTTAGATTGCTAAGTGATTGCTTTAAAAGCTAGGCCCACACCACCAGGTTCTTGCCTGATTCTCTCCCTGTTTAGTTGCGTTGGAACAGGCAATAGAGTCACCTAGCTTATAAGACTGTACATTTTTACGGGGTCCTTGTGGTCCTACAAAAATAAACATATTTTTCTCTCTTTCTTTCTTACAGATATCTCTCTTCGAGAGCATTAAGCCACTGTTCGCGAACAAGCCATTGATTGTGGTTCTAAACAAGATGGACGTCCTGACTCCTGAGGACCTGCCTCCCGCCAAGAGGAGCCTCGTGGACAAGCTAGAACAGGACTGCGCCAAGGGGAACCTGGTCAAGTGAGTGCTGGCAGACGTTTAGCCATGACGGTCATGGCTTAATGTCGTCATGGCTTAACGTCTGCCATGACGGATATCAATCAATCAAATATCTTTATTGTAGGGATGGGCCGAAATTCGGTTCACATTCGGTTCAACCGAATTTCGGCAGCTTGAACCGAACTTCGGCATTCGGCCGAAATTCGGTTCAGATGCCGAAATTCGGTACAAGAAAAATAATAACTACATGCACTTATTTTGACTGAAATATAAGGTGCTTCTAAATTACAATATGCCACGGCTGCAACTGGTGGTTCTACTCATGATACCGAACAACTTTCCCCAAGGAATCCATAGTCAATTTTCAAAAAAATATTGCACTTTGTATGGAAATCGGTCAGCTGATTGGCCAAGTCTCCATACAAAGTCTAATTTTTTTTGAGAATTCAGTATTGGTTCCTTGGGGAAAGTTGTTCAGTATCATGAGTAAAACCACCAGTTGCAACCGTGGCATATATTTTAGAAGCAGATACTGTAAAATAAAAGATATCTTATAGATAGCGTAAACAAGTCACGACGCGTCGCTCTCGAGAAAGCGCGCCAAAATGAACCGAAGTTCGGCCGAACTTCGGCCGAACTTTTCATTTGAACCGAATGTTCGGCCGAAGTTCGGATTCGGTTCAAATCACATTCGGCCCATCTCTACTTTATTGTGATACTAGCAGCACGTCCCGGCTTCGCACGGGTGTACTAATGAAGCTACCGGTATAAAATATAGCCTATAACCTTCCCAACAGTCCATTCTACACACTTGTGACAGAATTTTTGAAATCGGTCCAGTAGTTTCGGAGATTACCTCTGTCAAACAAACAAACAAATTTTACCTCTTTAACATATTAGTATAGAATAGATATAGATATCAGTCATCTGGTTACCATAACACAAGCATTAAGTTGCTTAGCTTGGGACTAGATGACGCTGTGTGGAATGTCCAAGGATATTATTATTATTATTGTTCCAGTGCTGAAGGTAACTCAGGGTTGAGCGTGGTCCCGGTGATGAGGACCTCCACAGTAACGGAGGCTGGCGTCCAGGAGGTCAAGATACAAGCCTGCGAGACTCTGCTGGGACACCGCGTCACTGAGAAGATGAGGACCAAGAAGGTACGTCATGGCTTAATGATACCCGTCATGGCTTAACGAGATACAAGCCTGCGAGACTCTGCTGGGACACCGCGTCACTGAGAAGATGAGGACCAAGAAGGTACGTCATGGCTTAATGATACCCGTCATGGCTTAACGAGATACAAGCCTGCGAGACTCTGCTGGGACACCGCGTCACTGAGAAGATGAGGACTAAGAAGGTACGTCATGGCTTAATGATACCCGTCATGGCTTAACGAGATACAAGCCTGCGAGACGCTGCTGGGACACCGCGTCACTGAGAAGATGAGGACCAAGAAGGTACGTCATGGCTTAATGATACCCGTCATGGCTTAACGAGATACAAGCCTGCGAGACTCTGCTGGGACACCGCGTCACTGAGAAGATGAGGACCAAGAAGGTACGTCATGGCTTAATGATACCCGTCATGGCTTAACGAGATACAAGCCTGCGAGACTCTGCTGGGACACCGCGTCACTGAGAAGATGAGGACCAAGAAGGTACGTCATGGCTTAATGATACCCGTCATGGCTTAACGAGATACAAGCCTGCGAGACTCTGCTGGGACACCGCGTCACTGAGAAGATGAGGACCAAGAAGGTACGTCATGGCTTAATGATACCCGTCATGGCTTAACGAGATACAAGCCTGCGAGACTCTGCTGGGACACCGCGTCACTGAGAAGATGAGGACCAAGAAGGTACGTCATGGCTTAACCTCTGTCATGTCTTAGGCTCTGCTACGCCATGGATTAAGCTCTGACATAGCTTAATGATAAGTCACGTCATGGCTTAACAAAATTCTCCGTCATGGCTTAGCGGCGTTTTAATGCCGAGATGTCAGTAACTTGACAAAGCGGTACATAATAATACCTTTTTGAATATTTATTATTTTAAATTTAAATTCAGGTGGATGGCATACTGAACCGTCTCCACGTAGCTACGCCATCTCCCCGCGACGGCAAGGAACGCCCCCCCTGCATCCCACCTTCCGTCCTGGCTAAGAAACAAGCCATGGCAGACAAGCAGTCCCGGAAGCGCAAGCTTGAGCGCGAGATCGAGGTCGAGGAGGGAGATGATTATGTGCTGGGTAAGCTATGCCGTCATGGCTTAACGTATGTTTGAAGAAAAAAAATAAACTCAGATCTTAACATCTTTACTAGACTAGGCAATCTTCGCCTACACTTAACGGGACACTGTAGTGCCTGGGACATTGTTGAGATGGAATAGGCTTGTAGCTAAACCATCCTCTCAGCTGTCACACATATCCACAGGAAAGACAATCAATATGTGTGGGTCTGACTAGCCGCGGGTTTCCTCACGATGTTTTCCTTCATCGTTTATAGCTCGTGTTAAAGCGGCAAAGACTTTGAAACCATAATTATATTTATTAAGTATGTATTTATTTTATTGCATTTAAAATATAAAATGTATGTAGTATGACATCTGTTCACAATAACACAAGCATTAAGTTGCTTAGCTTGGGACTAGATGACGCTGTGTGGAATGTTCAGAGAAATGTATTTATTTATTTATAATTTCAGATCTGCAAAAGAATTACGCTGATATCCCAGAAGAGGAGAGACACGATCCTATCCCAGAGTTCTGGGAGGGACACAATGTGGCTGATTACATCGACCTCGATATATTTGATGTGAGTTATAATATAACAAATACAAATACAAATACAAAACTTTATTAATAACACCATAGTTACAAATCTATACTTCATTTCTTGAAGCGAGCTAATAGGAAGATAAAATAAACTCACGAGATTGGTTGTCAAAAATAATTGTGTATCTCGTGATTGGCTAGATTGTCAAATCAATTGTCAATTGTCAAATATAGCCAATACGAGAATAAACAATTATTTTCGACGACCAATCACATGCGTTTATTTTCCTTCCTATTAGCTCGTTTCAAGAAATGAAGTATAAATATAAATACAATTACATACAGGAAGGTATGGATTACATTGTCATATTATTTAACATTATTATTTTTATTACATATTTATTTTATTAACTAGCGACCCGCCCCGGGTTTGCACGGGTCCAATAAATATACCTCTTGAATCACTCTATCAATTAAAAAAAACTGCATCAAAATCCGTTGCGTAGTTTGAAAGATATATATAACTAGCAGCACGTCCCGGCGCCGGCGCACGGGTGTACTAATGAAGCTACCGGGATAAAATATAGCCTATAACCATCCCGACAGACAGTCCACTCTACACATTGGTGGAACAGGCAATAGAATCCTCTAGTTTTAAGAACGTGACTATTCTAAGTGGTCTGTAAGATTTTAAAACGCTTCTTAGCGATAAGACCGCCCATTGTACAATTATTTTAAGGATTTGTAGTTCATAAGTTCCTTTCTGTGTGCAATAAAGTGTTTTCATTCATTTATTCATTCATTCATTTTATTGATTAAAAATATTTTGACTTTGACTTTGTTTCAGAAACTGGCTGAACTAGAGAAGGAAGAAGAACTGAGAGAGGAAGGCGGCGTGTACGCGGCGCCCAAGATAGAGTACGACGAGACTATGAGGGAGATACGAGCGCTGGCTGTACAGATACGGTACACTACACATCCATCCATACTATATACTATTCATTCATTCATTCATTCTCAGCTTGTTAGAACCCACTGCTGGGCATAAGCCTCCTTCCCTGAACGCCAAACACTTCTGCTTTGGGCCTTTTGCATCCAGGTCTTACTCTGTACAGCAACTATGTCGTCCATCCATCTGGCAGGTGGTCTGCCAAGAGGTCTAGTGAATCCCCGGGGCCATATACTATACTATACTTTATATGACGACCTCTGTGGCGCAGTTGGGCGAACGCCCGGCTGAGACGCGGAGGTTGCGGGTTCGATCCCCGCTACGGGACAAATGTTTGTATGTTCTGCAGATATTTGTACCGTGTCTGGGTGTTTTCTATCTAATATGTACATATTATTTACAAAAAAATGTATCTAAGTATTATATCAGTCATCTGGTTACCATAACACAAGCATTACGTTGTCTAGCTTTATTCTATTATTAAATATGTGTCGTAATGTTCCAGCAACAAGAAGGCAGTCCTAAAGGACGAGTCTCGTCTGACGAAGCAGTCGACGAAGCCAGTCATGCCGCGCAACTCACGCGCGCGCGCACGGGATCGCACCGCGGGCAAGCTGAGGGACGAGATGGAGAAACTAGGTACAAGAACACATTTATAAAACTCAGGCTTTTACATTTTTACTAGATGACTAGCTGCTCCCCGCGGTTTCACCCGCGTAAGTCCCGTTCCCGCGGGAATATCGGGATAAAAAGTAGCCTATGTTACTCGTGGATAATGTAGCTTTCGAATGGTGAAAGAATTTTTAAAATCGGTCCAGTAGTTTTTGAGTATTCATTACAACCAAACAAACAAACAAAGTTTTCCTCTTTATAATATTAGTATAGATTTATACAGCGTCAGGAGGCAATCTTTGCCTACACTTAACGGGACACTGTAGTGCCTGGGACATTGTTGAGATGGAATAGTCTTGTAGCACCTGAACCATCCTCTCAGCTGTCACACATATCCACAGGAAAGACAATGTCAATACGTGTGGGGCTGACTAGCCGCGGGTTTCCTGACGATGTTTTCCTTCACCACTTAAAGCTCGTGTTAAAGCGCATATAAACTTTTTGACACGAAAAGTCCATTGATGCCTGGATTTGATTCCACAACTTTCTGAATGAAAGTCGAAGCACCAATCCACTTAGCCAACACGGCTTTTTTCATTTTATGAACATTTGTATTATTCCAGGCGTGGACATGTCAGAGACTAGCTCCGCCCACTTCACCCGCTCGGCTCCTCGCTCGCGGTCCCGCTCCCACTCGGTGTCCGCTAAGAAGCCTCGCCTCGATATATCCCGGGCGAGGTCGGTGTCCCGCCCGGCCCGGGACGAACAGGGGGTCAAGGATGTCGCTGTAAGTAAACTTAGGCCTTCACATCTATCTATTGTCTTTAATCTATACTAATATTATAAAGAGGTAAAATTTGTTTGTTTGTTTGACGGAGGTAATCTCCGAAACTACTGGACCGATTTCAAAAATTCTTTCACACACCCGTAGAATGGACTGTCCGGGAGGTTATAGGCTATATTTTATCCCGGTATCTTCATTAGTACACTCGTGCGAAGCCGGGACGTGCTGCTAGTTTCATATAAAATTATGTCTAACTATTGCGCCCTGCGGTTTCACCCGCGTGACCGCGGGAATATCGGGAAAGAAAGAAGCCTATGTCACTCTCAATCTCTTAAAGTATCATCACCTAAAAAATCACGTCAATTCGTCGCTCCGTTTTGCCGTGAAAGACGGACAAACAAACAGACAGACACACACACTTTCGCATTTATAATATTAGTATGAAAGTATTATATCAATCACTAAGGGAGGCCTATGCCCAGCAGTGGGTTAAAAATAGCTGATGATGATGATGACGATGATGATATCAACCCACTCCACATAAAGAGAAGCAGACTTAAAATAAATTCATATTTTCAGATGCAAAAGCGAGCAAAGAACATGGCCCACGTCGCCATCGCGAAGAAAACGAAACGCATGGGACTCAAAGGAGAGGCGGATCGGTTCATCGGGACCAAGATGCCCAAACATCTGTTCGCCGGCAAGCGAGGCGTCGGCAAGACAGACCGACGATAGGGACGATATACCGGGGGGCCTACCACCAGTTTACTGTACTATACTTTTTTTAAGCTATTGCATAGCTTCTATCGCGGGCCTTGAGCGTGGAGACCGAATCCAGAAATTGCGTAACGAAAACCTAACGCTGTCACTTCAGTTCAGCAACTCGCCTCTAGGTGGCATGCAATAGCTTAACCGCGGCAGTCCTCGAGTGACACACGTCCTTTTTGTTACTATACGAGATACCGAGACAAAATGTATGAGAATCAGGTTAACCTACAATGGTGGAATAGTGGCCTTCTTTATTTTAAAGATAAATTGTATTTACAGTATCAAAAAATGCAGTTATATTCAGAAAATGTAATCTTAATGTAATGTAATCTTTGTTGCGTCACGCGTTAAACATTATTTTAAGAGTAGGTACTTATTATTTAATAATATGTACACACATCAACAAAGTCTAGGGATATTGTACATTTCATCCAATATCTACAAATCTATGAGGAATTTTTATAAACAGTAAATGGAAAAATGGTAGGTCATTTCAAGGTCTTTGATAATAAAATAAAACATTCCGTGATTCTTTTGTTTTTAATATTAATAATGTTATTTTTTTAACGCCATAGCAAATTACTATGATAAAAAAACTTAATTTCTTACAGTTTTGTTATTAAATTTAAAATCTTATATTAAGTAATTAGTGTTGCTACCTCTTACATTAATTACACATCGATATTTTTGGTTGATACTTAAAATTAAATTGCCATTTCTTGTTGCGGTGAGCGGCCGACACCAGCCGCGCGGTATAGACATTAGCATTACCGTGTTTGAGTAAAAGTTCTTTACCCATTTGGATTCTGTGAGGGACCACGACAGACTCTAGTACCTCTTCGTGGTATTTTTGTGCAGTCATGTTGCCTTGGATCCAAACGAGCTGGGTTCGTGCGCGAAGACGAATTTCTGCCCAAAGTGTGATTGTTCCGCCTTGGTATGGGGGGACCTCTTGAGGGTGCTGCAGGCGACTAACTCTTCCTAGAGTTTGCCAAACGCGTATTTTTCTTGAATCCGGTTGAAAATTAAACCGGAACTCATCGATGAACAGTACCAAAGACCAATGTTCGTCACTCGATGTTAAAAGCTCCCGAGCTCGCAAAAGCTGCCGACCGCGATTGCCACGTCGCAACGCTGTAACATGCAACGGTCTTCGAACATGAAGGCCAACTTCATGCAACCTCATTTGCACGGTTTGGACGCTTACCAGCAGCTGGGGGTCTCCCTAGAGCTTTTTTACTAGTTACATCGCTGTAAAATTCAGTGGTCTTCTAGCAGTCATTTGGAAAAATCAATCCTGTCTCTGAGTAGTAACACCGAATCTAACCTTGGGCAGTTTAACTACATCCCTATTACTAAGATAACGTGATCACAATCCTGTTATCACGTCTTGGCTGGCGTGTATGGCCTCAGCAACAGCGCGTTAAATAGCACCATTTTCTAACGTGCCCACGGCTCACGGGTTTTACCTCGACTCAAATGACGATGTAAAATTGCTCTTTAAACTCATACGGCCCAAGAAATTATAAAATAAAAACAATACAATCCCTTTTTCAATAATTAATTTCAATAAAACAATTTAATTTTTTCTCGTCGAAACACACCTCTAACCATTTTGCCTCCGTACTATTAATAATTCTTTTTTTTTAAATTTCCATTTAAAAAAATTGAAAATAGAATAAAAGAGGTTTCAATCGGTATATAAACTTTTAATAAAAACAAACAAGATTTTAAAATATCAAAGCGAAAATAATGTGGTACCATGATATCCCTAGACTTTGTTGATGTGTGTATATGCATTTTTCTACACTCATCATCATTTCCCTGCCCTTATCCCACACTAGGTGGGGTCGGCCCAACATGTCTTCTTCCATTCATCTCTATCATTCGTCAACTCCGAATTCACTCCTCTCACATTTTCATAATAATCTGTGTACCTATTTAGCAAAGATATAAGCAAATGTTTTTCTTGACACTAACTTAGTTGGTTTAGAGCACACCCGTACTGAGGGTGGGACGCAGGTTCAATTCCTGCCGAAGTCGTTAATTTTTGGGACTTAGGTATTTAATTTCACATACTTTTATATACAGGATGTAATTACACAATAATGGGACTACGAGAAACAGTTTTCTCGTGGTCCCATTAATGGGACCACGAGAAAACAGCGACATTTAACAGCAATTTGAGAGAACTTTTACAATCCCCTAAATCTATTATAACATTATGAATAACAAGGTGAGTGATAAATCGAAATAAAGGAAAATAGTTTTATTATTTTTGCAGTATTGGAAACCATTCAATAAACAACAATTGATGCTATATAAATTAGTATTTAAGGAGTCTTGGTTGAAAAATTCATTTAATAACAAAAATATTCATCAACTTCTAAACAAACTACAAAGAAAACATGTAAATAGGAATTTTACTTATTTTTATTAAATATAATAAATTTTACATTTTTCTCCGCCTGCAAAATTTTCAAAGACACGTCTTGAACCTACGTTTGCACTGATTTCTGTAAGATATTCTCTACCTATCCAAGTCTCCAATATACCTGAAAATAAATAAATAAAATTAAATTAAACTGTCAGAAATAAGCGACCCATCCATAAGTAAGTCAAACGAATTTAATTGCATTTTGACCCCACAGATCCTAATAAGTAAACACCTAATAAATCCTAAGTCCTAATAAAAAAAACTCAAGCCTTTACATCTATACTAGATGATTTATACAGCGTCAGGAGGCAATCTTTGCCTACACTTAACGGGACACTGTCGTGCCTGGGACATTATTGAGATGGAATAGACCGCCTAATAGGTAGACAACTAATAAAGGGCGAACGATTTCAGATATCACATTACACTTTATTTCTTGAAGCGAGCTAATATGAAGATAAATAAACGCACGTGATTGGTCGTCGTCTTTCTCTTTGCCGGGTTGCCTGACCATTCGGGCACAGGATCACTAACTTACTGAAGAGGTCCCGGACTCGCCTGGCCCCCTGCCCCACCAGGATTGGCTAGATTTGACAATTGACAAAAGATTTGACAATCTAGCCAATCACGAGAAAGAGAATTATTTTCGACGACCAATCGCGTGTGTTTATTTTTGTTCCTATTAGCTCGTTTCAATAAATGAAGTATAGATAAATACATATGAAATGATACTAAACGTTACTTTACCTATGGCTATGCTGGTTGCGGCTGCGTCTGCCCGAGTGGTCTGGTGGCTGGGGGCGGGGACGCGGGGGCGGGGGTGGGGGCGCCCGCGGGGGAGGGGGCGGAGACGCCGCGCTCGCGACGGAGCGAGGTGCCGGACATTATGGCCTTTATGTCCTCAGCGTCTAGCGTCTCGTATCTGTAACATAAATAATAAAAATATGAAATAAATGAAATGAAATATGAACACTACTGTATCCAAGGAGCGGTAGACATTTCTTTCAGATCTTTATAGAATTCTTTAGATCCTTTGAAGATGTTTAATGGGGTAGTCAGAGGTATGTCCAAATACATATTAGGTACATGCCCACATTTTGCAGAAGTTAACTTTCCATACGTGACAGGTTGCAAGCCCATCGACGCTGCTAGAAAGCCGACTGGTTTCCTCACGATGTTTTCCTTCACCGTCATGGGGGTACTAGGGAACTAATATCAATCACCTGTGTTGGGGGTGTGACCCAAACAATAAGAAAATCTGGATAAAGTAGACAAGTAGATAAGCTAGCTAGCTGGAGGTGGATTGAAATAACCGAACGCACCGAGTGTTGAACGATTACTAATTTATTGCTTTCATTGCTAATAATGCTACACAAATTATGATAATTATATCTAGGTCAATGCGTCACAATGTTTAATGTTGAAATATATTTTATATGAGAAATAGCTGATTGTACTTTTGTGTGAGCTGGCTCGTACAACCTGTTCATTGAATGAATATTAGAATAGCTTACTTGAGCAACGCTTCAGCCAATGCCTTATGTTCTTTGGCGTGAGTACGGAGAATTGCCTTCGCTCGCTCGTAGCTATCTGATAAAATCTTCTTTATCTCTCCATCCACCTGAAATAATAATAAAGATTATCATCATCATCATCATCTCAGCCCATTTCCACCCACTGTTGGGTATAGGCCTCCTCTCTATTACGCCACTCATTCCGATCCCTCGCGAGTCTCATCCACTGATGACCGACCACGCTTACAATGTCGTTCGATTACGATAAAGATTATGCTCTACGATATTTACCCCATATGCATATTCGACCTAAAACCTGTATTAAACCTGTATTAGCTAAAACGCATATTAAATCTGTTGCTATCTCTTTTCGTTGACATATGGGTGACAAGAAAAAAACGTTCTTAAAACCTGTATTAAATTGTCAAGTTTTTATGAATAAGACCCTTAGTCTACACAAATATTATAAAGAGGTAAGATTTGTTTGTTTGTTTGTAACGAATAGGCTCCGAAACTAATGGACCGATTTCGAAAATTCTTTCACCGAATGAAAGCTACTATATCAGGGAGTAACATAGGCTACATCTTATTACCCGTACAAAGCCGGGACGTGCTGCTAGTCTATATCTATACTTTTATACTAATATTATAAAGAGGTAAAATTTGTTTGTTTGTTTGACGGAGGTAATCTCCGAAACTACTGGACCGATTTCAAAAATTATTTCACGGGTGGGTAGAATGGACTGTCCGGGAGGTTATAGGCTGTTCAGGCTCAAGCGCCTTATGAAATAATGTTAGCAACCTCGCAAACCTATTGTATGTTTTAACTATAAGGAACAGTAAAATTAAATGTCAGTCAGCCTTCACCTGTTGTTCTGATTTAATCCCCCTTTTGAAAACTCTCATAAATACCTGGAATTATCCCTATCATTGGTCCTTATCGAACCGGATTATTATTGCTAACAAGTTCTACCAGTGAGAAGATTGGATTGGAGATTGGAGACAGAAAATCGGAGTTTTTGGACCACGGCAGTCGAGGCTTCCACGTGGATATTCAAGGAAGACCTAAAATACGGCATTTATTTCATGATTGAAGCCAGAGTTCATTAACAATCGTTTAAAGAAGTGTTTTTCTATTATTTTTGACCCAACACTCCATTCAGGTATTAATTATTTGTAAAATAGTGAAACTCAAAAGGTTAGTAATCATACAGTGGATTTTATCTATAAAGTTTATATTTACAGCTGACATATTAAATAAATTATTATAAGGGCAAAGTAAAGATTCCAATAATTGTATTTATTAAGAATTAACATCACTAAATTAAAATTAATCTGTTAAAAATTGTAAGTAAAGTAAGTTGGTTATCTTCATGGTCTAATTTCTATTCTGTGCATAATTGTAGCTAAATAATAAAGTAAATAGGTAATTAATAAAGTTAAAAAGTAATAAAGTGATAAATTAACTAATTATTTACAATAATTTATGGTCAAAAGATAAGAAAGTAATAAAATTAAAAGATAATTGAAAAAACAGTAAGTAGGTTATTTTGTATTGCTATTATAAGTAAATAACTAGTTATTGTATAAATTCCAGGTTGACTACTACCAGCTTTCGCAATGCCTGATGAAAGATTAGAAAAACTAATCAGAAAACGAGCCAGTTACAAAGGGCAGTTGACTACATTTTCGACTTACATAACCTCAATAACTGCATTGTCTTCGTTGGATCCTGCTGAGGTTAATGAATTACAGCTGCGCATCAATCGAATGGAGCTCATGTATGACAAGTATGACGAGGTACAGTTATCTTTAGAGTGTAATTCCGATGAGTTGTCTTCTCAAATGTCCGAACGTAACGACTTTGAAAGTTTTTACTATAAAATACTTTCTCAGGCAAAGAAGTTGATAGAAGATTGTAAGAAGGAACAGACTGAGTCTGAAGTAGGTTCTCGTCGTTCTGTTAGTCACAATCCTGTTAAATTACCTACCATAAAGCTACCAAAATTCAACGGATCATATAGTTCTTGGATGGAATTTCATGATACATTTTCAAGTTTGATACACCGAAATGACGATATAGATGATATAAATAAATTCCATTACCTGAGGTCTTCGCTAGAGGACGCAGCTACGGTTGTTATCCAGTCGTTAGAGTTTTCGTCAAAAAACTATACTGTCGCCTGGCAGTTATTATGCGATAGGTATGATAATAAACGGCTCCTAATACAAAATCACGTAGCTGCATTATTTAATTTAGATTCGGTCACAAAGGAATCGGCTATTAGCTTGAAACGTCTTATAGATCAAACCAATAAAAACTTACGTTCATTGGAATCATTAGGTGAACCTACGGCTCATTGGGATACACTTCTCATTTACATTATCGGCAACAAACTCGATACTAAATCATATCGTGAGTGGGAAGAGTATAAAGGATCATTAGCTAAAGATCAAAGGACGACTTTTGATGTGTTCGTTACCTTTTTGAGAAACCGTGCGGACTTACTCGAGACAATTGAAATGTCTCAAAATAAGAAATCCTCGAGTCAGCCGGTCAAAGTAAGCTCAAACATCAAAGCGTTGGTTTCTGTTTCAGATAGCAGCAACCACAAAAATAGTATGATGCCTAAATCCTGTCCAAAATGTAGTAGTGATCACTCCCTAATTAATTGCCCTCAGTTCTTAGCACTCAACAACGAATCACGTCTCAAAATGTTACCAGAATTTAAAGTGTGTTATAATTGTTTAAACCCAGGTCATTACGCAAATAGATGCAAAAAACAAGGCTGCAAAATCTGTCGCCGCAAACATCACTCACTGGTACACATTTCAGATTATAACAAACCGGTTTCTACTATCACTACAGATAATCATGCCTGTTGTTCAAGTTCAAGTGCGCATACGCAGGCGGCGGCCGGCTCCTCGCCGCAGGTAGAACAACTGCACACCACGGCGGCAAACATGTCACTGTCGGTCAGCGTCACAGCCCCGCCTCCTTCTCATAACGGGGATGTGTTATTGTCAACAGCATTAATTAAAGTAAATTGTAGGAATAATCGCCCGCATATCGTGCGTGCATTATTAGACAGCGGTAGTACTTCGTGTTTGATGAGTCAAGGTTTGTATGAGACGCTAGGACTGCCCTATAAACCTATAAATAACTCAGTGTTAGGTATAAATAATGTCACGTCAAATATTAATAAATTATGCAACTTTAAAATTAAATCGTTGGACGAAAGTTATTCTACAAACATTAATTGTTTTGTTCTGCCTGCGATTACGAATAATGTACCTACCAAGCAGGTGGATATGTCCAACTTAAGGCTCCCTTCAAACATTTGCCTTGCAGATCCTCATTTTCATGCGCCCGCCCCCGTGGACTTATTAATTGGCGCTGATGTCTTCTGGGACATTTTGGGATCTCAACGGATTAAGTTAGGAGACGGACAACCGATACTCTGTGATACGAAGCTGGGTTGGCTCGTATCAGGCCCCATTCAAGGCGGTCATGTATCATCGTCTCAAATCAAATGTAGTTTTATGAAGGTTACGGAAAGTCAGTCTTTTCATAATGATGATGATCTTCACTGTCAATTAAGCCGATTTTGGAAACTCGAGGAGGTGAGTGTAGGTTCTCATTACTCTTCGGAAGAAAAGGCCTGTGAGGAACACTTTGTACGGAACACGACGCGTTTAGAGGATGGTCGCTTTTGCGTGCGTGTTCCCTTAAAACATACACCTAATTTACTAGGTGATTCTTTGCCTCGAGCAAAGCAGTGTTTTTTATCTGTAGAGCGACGCCTTAATAAACAACCTACTTTAAGTAAAATGTATAAAGAGTTCATGGGTGAGTATGAATCTTTAGGCCACATGTCAAAGGTTCAACATAATGAGTTATCTCCGAGTGCTCATTATATACCGCATCACGGTGTTTTGCGTGAGAGCAGTACCACAACAAAATTGAGAGTGGTGTTCAATGCCAGTAGTCCCACTACCACCAGTGTTAGTTACAACCAATTACAGATGGTTGGTCCGGTGGTACAGGACGATTTACTGTCAATATTACTCCGTTTCAGGCAACACGCTTATGTTCTTGTTGCAGATATCGAGAAAATGTATCGACAGATACTTGTCCATCCAAATGATCAATATCTGCAACAGATTGTCTGGCGGAGTAATCCATCTGATCCACTGAGTGCCTACCGGTTGAGGACCGTGGCCTACGGGACTGCCAGCGCGCCCTTTCTAGCGACGAGATGCCTGAAACAACTGGGCCTAGAAAGCTCCGACAAACAGGTTGCCGACGCAATCATCCACGACTTTTATGTTGATGATTGGCTGTCCGGCGGTGATGATAAAAATGAGGTTATTAAATTACGTGATCAAGTGACTTCCACGCTCGCTTCAGCGCAAATGCATTTGCGAAAGTGGAAGTCAAACGAACCTCAAATTCTTCCGGAACCTGAATTGACTAACTCGTCGCTGGACTTAAACATCGGTGAAGCAGAGCCAAGTAAAACATTGGGTCTAGGCTGGTTGCCACAATCTGATCAGCTTTGTTTTCCAATAGGTGACTCGATCACTGGAAGTAAATCAAAGCGCGATATACTTTCGACAATCGCACAGATTTTTGACCCACTTGGACTGTTGGCACCTTGTGTTGCTGTCATGAAGATACTGCTTCAGAGATTATGGTTGCACAAAATATCTTGGGACGATCCGTTACCTGAAGATATTGACAAGGCGTGGGTTGAAATAATGGCTAATCTACCATTATTAAATCGCATTCAGATTCCCAGGCGTGTCATATGCACCTCACCTCAAGACATTGAACTCCACATTTTCTCAGATGCTTCAGAGCGTGCCTATGGTGCATGCGTCTATGTACGTAGTGTCGATATCAACGGGGACGTTTTAGTTAGATTACTGATAGCTAAGAGTCGAGTTGCTACAATTAAGCCATTGACCATTCCTAGGCTCGAATTATGTGGAGCTTTAACAGGTTCTCGTCTTTATGATAAAACTGTCGCATCCTTAAGGATACATATTACGCGCGCTGTTTTCTGGACCGACTCCACCATAGTTCTAGGATGGTTGAAGACCTTGCCCAGTAAGTTGCAACCTTTCGTCCGCAATAGAGTCGTAGACATTTTAGAAAGAACGGGAAATTCTTCGTGGAGACATGTCCCCACGGAAGATAATCCTGCGGACTACGTATCCCGTGGCGTAGAAATTGCCTCTATGCCCAATCTGGACAAATGGTGGTCAGGGCCATCTTTTTTGAAAGAGCCCTCATCATGTTGGCCTACTAAATCATGTGCTAAAAACATCGACACACTACCTGAACTGAAGCCTAATGTCACCTTACACGGTCAAGTTACGGAACTTATTCAGACAACTGAAAATCCGCTAATACAGTTTGAGAGATTCTCTAACTTCATGAGACTAAAACGCGCTATAGCATTTATGTTAAGGTTTATAAATCTTTGTAGAAATCAAGTTATTTCTGGTCACCTCCGTAATGAGGAGCTACAAGTTGCGTTAAATTTAATTATTAAGACGTCTCAAGCTGTATCCTTTCCCGAGTACCACCTGTTAACTCAAAACAAAGAGTTGCCTAAGAAGAGCCCATTACTCAAGTTTAGCGTCTTCTTAGATGATCAAAAAATAATGCGCGTTGGTGGTCGTTTAAAAAACTCTAATTTTTCTTATGCAAAAAAGCATCCTATACTATTACAGTCCACTCATCGATTTACTAAATTGCTGTTCGCTTACGAACATAAGAGATTGATGCATGCAGGTCCTCAATTAATGCTAGCCAGTATAAGAGAGAACTACTGGCCTATAGGAGGACGCAGTTTGGCTAGGTACTCTTATAGACAATGTGTAACTTGTTGTCGAATGAAGGGACAAACGATAGCTCCTATCATGGGTAATTTACCGTCTCAGCGCCTCGTAGCGGGATATCCCTTCGAAAACGTAGGTTTGGACTACGCTGGTCCTATTTTATCTGCCTCACGTCAAGGACGTGGATGTAAATTAGTTAAAGTCTATATCGCCATTTTAGTATGTTTCACGACGAAATCAATTCATTTAGAGCTCGTGGGTGATTTGACTAGCAAAACCTTTATAATGGCATTGCGTAGATTTGTGTCTAGAAGAGGTAAGCCTAAAAATATTTACACAGATAATGGTACCTCGTTTACTGGTGCATACAATGAGCTATCGAAGTTCCTTAGATCTAGCTGTGATTCAATCTCTTCAGAGGTTTCTAATGAAGGAATTAATTTTCACTTTATTCCCGCGTATTCTCCTCACTTTGCTGGGCTTGCGGAAGCTGGGGTGAAGTCAACAAAATATCATTTAGTCAGAGTGTTGGGAAATTGTCATCTAACGTATGAAGAACTAAACACTTCACTTGTTCAAATTGAGGCAATACTGAACTCCCGACCATTGATGCCGCTTTCTTCGGATCCTGACGATTTGATGCCGTTAACTCCTGGTCATTTTATCATTGGCCGCCCACTGACCTCACTGCCATCTCCAGATTATCAAGATGATGCTCCTCAGTCCTTAACCCGGTTTCAACGTATTGAGCAGCTCCGCCAACACTTCTGGTCTCGGTGGAGCAAAGAATACATCTCAGAGCTTCAACTTCGCAACAAATGGCGCTCAAGCAAAGGTACAAGTCTGAAGATGAATCAGCTTGTCCTTCTTAAAGAGGATAACTTGCCGCCATTGAAGTGGAAACTGGGTCGCATCATCGCAGTACATCCCGGAACGGATGGGATTGTTCGAGTTGCAGACGTGAAGACATCGAGCAGCGTGTTTCGGAGGTCATTCAGCAAAATTTGCCCACTCCCGGAAGCAGATGACGTTCTTGGTTGAAAGAAAGCCTTTCAACGCCCGGGGGCATGTTCAGGCTCAAGCGCCTTATGAAATAATGTTAGCAACCTCGCAAACCTATTGTATGTTTTAACTATAAGGAACAGTAAAATTAAATGTCAGTCAGCCTTCACCTGTTGTTCTGATTTAATCCCCCTTTTGAAAACTCTCATAAATACCTGGAATTATCCCTATCATAGGCTATATTTTATCCCGGTAGCTCCATTAGTACATGTGCGAAGCCGGGACGTGCTACTAGTTATTTATACAGCGTCAGGCTAAAGTGTGCATAAATGAATTGAAAAGAAAAGAATTAAAATGAACACGACCGTATCACAGAGAGCGGTAGACATTTCTTTCAGATCTTTATGTATTCTTTAGATCCTTTGAAGATGTCTAATGGAGTAGTCAGAGGTATGTCCAAATATTTTGGTACATGCCCACATTTTGCAGAAGTTAGCTTTCAATACGTGACAGGTTGCAAGCCCATCGACGCTGCTAGAAAGCTAACCTGAGATCATTGAGATCGTTAGGTCGTCACGATGTTTTCCATCACCGTTTGCACTCACCAGTTCGTTGGTGTAGGGCCCCAGTTGCTCGCCTTGTCCCATCATACTCTTAGACTGCTCCAAAGCTCTTAATCCAACCTGAAATAAACAAATTATAAGAAAAATAAATAAATGTCCTTGGACATTCCACACAGCGTCATCTAGTCCCAAGCTAAGTAAATTAATGCTTGTGTTATGGTAACCAGATGACTGATATAATACTTAGATAGTTTTTTGTAAATACATACATATTGTAGATAGAAAACACCCAGACGCGGAACAAATATTTGCAGAACATACAAACATTTGTCCCGTAGCGGGGATCGAACCCGCAACCTCCGCGTCTTAGGCCTTCTCAAAATCTTACCTTTTCGCTCATCCCCCATTCCCGCACCATGTGACACGCTATGGAAGTGGCTTGTTTCAAGTCTGACGATGCTCCTGAAATACATAATAAATAATAATAATAATAATAAATATTATAAAGAGGAAAACTTTGTTTGTTTGTTTGTAATGAATAGGCTCAAAAACTACTGGAACGATTTTAAAAATTCTTTCACCATTCGAAAGCTACATTATCCACGAGTAACATAGGCTACTTTTTATCCCGATATTCCCGCGGGAACGGGACTTACGCGGGTGAAACCGCGGGGAGCAGCTAGTAATAAATAAACTGGCAGTGGTTTGGATCAGTTGAGCTACCTATAGACCGTTTGCAACGGTCCTTCCTTAGGTGGCTAATATTATAAAGAGGTAAAATTTGTTTGTTTGTTTGTTTGACGGAGGTAATCTCCGAAACTACTGGACCGATTTCAAAAATTCTTTCACGGGTGTGTAGAATGGACTGTCCGGGAGGTTATAATATAAGACTTACGCGGGTGAAACCGCGGGGCGCAGTTAGTAATAATAAAATAATAAAAACATTTTTTTTTGTATAGATTAGTATAGACTATGTAGACTATATAAAAAACGAGAACAACTTAAAAATAGACCGCCTTCAAATATCATCTATCATTATGTGAATGGCACCCTAACATGCGTTCCATACAATGGATCCTTTGGCGCAAAAATAGGGTATATCAGCCATATGCGGGCTAAACACCCAAGCCCATAGATTAAAAAAAAAACATAGCCAATGTCTCTGTAGCCGAAAACGGCCAGGAAGACTATGGGGTTTATTCATAACTAGCTGCACCACGCGGTTTCACCCACGTAAGTCCCGTTCCCGCGGGAATATCGGGATAAAAAGTAGCCTATGTCACTCGTGGATAATGTAGCTTTCGAATGGTGAAAGAATTTTTAAAATCGGTCCAGTAGTTTTTGAGCCTATTCATTACAACCAAACAAACAAACAAACAAACAAACAAACAAACAAAGTTTTCCTCTTTATAATATTATATATATATATATAATATATAATATATATATATATAGTGTAGATGTAGTGTTATTACCAGATGTAATTTTATCAGGTCCGAATATAAGTTCCTCGGCGGCGCGCCCTCCCATCATGGTGTCCATCATCGCGAGTAGTTGTTGCTTGGTCACGTGGTATCTGTAACATATATACATACATTAATATACTTGGTCCTTGGTTGTATCTTGGTCTCAAAGGACAGAGATGGTTGGAGAAAATTGGGGGAGACCTTGGCCCAGCAGTGGGACAGTATAGGTTAGAAAAAAAAAAATATCCTTGGACAGTCCACACAGCGTCATCTAGTCCCAAGCTAAGCAACTTAATGCTTGTTATGGTACCTATTTTTCAAGTACTTATTTATATTTATTAATTACTAGCAGCACGTCCCGGCTTCGCACGGGTGTACTAATAATGCTACCGAGACAAAATATAGCCTACAGTACTAGATGGCGCTAGTAAAAATGACCCGATTCTAGATCGCGCTGACGCAAACGCGCGGCGCGGAACGACCTCCCCATACAAACAAACCAACATTACCTCTTTATAATATTAGTATAGATAGTATAGATTATGTAGGTTTGTAAATATTGTTTGAGAGAAAATAAATAAATGATTCATTGAAATACCTTTCTTTGGCAGGAATATAAGCGGTGTGTCCTAATGAGGGCCCTCGGGGCATGATCGTCACTTTGTGAAGTGGATGGGAGTCCTAAAAGAGATAGTATAATAAGTTTGGGGTCAACATACTTTAAGCTATCACAATAACCCTTTAATTTACAACAAATCTACGCCATACTTCTCATCATGACAAAGACAGGTAAAAATAAGCGTCAGATCCTCTGACAGACGTTAAGCCATGATAAATACTCTTCATAAATAACTAAAAACTGCATCACAGAACCATTCACAACAAATCTAGATACAAATCAGCATCAAAACCCCTGACAGAAGTTAAGCCATGACGAAACCCTTTTAAAAATTCACCAAGAACATCCCCATACATACATTCAAGACACAGACAAACGGAAATCCACCACAGATCCCCTGACAGACGTTAAGCCATGACGCACCTTAGTGTAATAAGCCACGACGGCGTGTCCGCCCTCGTGGTAGGCGGTGATAGCGTTGGCTTCCTCATCAGGCAGCCTCGAGCGACGTTCTGGGCCCATCAGTACTTTGTCACGTGCCTCTTCTAGATATTTCATTGTGACTACTTTGGCTCCATCAATTGCCGCCCTGGAAATAATAAATAAATATATGTAACTAGTTGCGCCCCGCGGTTTCACCCGCGTAAATCCCGTTCCCGCGGGAATATCGGGATAAAAGCCTATGCCCCTCTAAATCCCTTCAACTATTACCAAATAAAAAAATCACGTAAATTCGTCCGTTCTCCGTTTTGCCGTGAAAGACAGACAAACCGTATTTCCTCTCGCCAGCAGTGGGCAGGTATGTGCTGAGGATGATGATGATGTACTCATTTTTAATTGTTCTAACGTGCATTACTTTGTTTGACTGGCTTCTTACTGAAGCTTGACTATTTAGATTGTTAAGGGAAAAGCCGCCGCCCACACCACCAGACCCTTGCCTGATTCTTCCCCTGGTGTAGAGTTGTGTTGGAACAGGCAATAGAGTCACCTAGCTTATAAGACTGTACATTTTTATGTGATCCTTGTGGTCCTACAGAAATAAACATATTTTTCTTTCTTTCTAACTTGAGTGCTGCCTAGTTGAGCATGCTCTCGGTGCCCTCGCCAGCAGTGCTGTGGATGATGATGATGTACTAACTTGAGTGCTGCCTGGTTGACCATGCTCTCGAGGTCGGCGCCGGTGAAGCCGGTGGTGCCGCGCGCCAGTAGATCCACGTCCACGTCCGAGTGTCGAACCCGCGCCAGGTACAGATGCAGTATGTCGCGACGACCGCCGTAGTCTGGCGTCGGGACGTTCACCTGGAATTATAGGGGTTGTGAGAATTGGGAGGATATTGTGAGGAAATCATGGGATGTTGTGAGGAAATTGTGGGTTGTTGTGAGGAAATCATGGGATGTTGTGAGGAAATTTTGGGTGTTGTAAGGAAATTATAGGATATTGTGAGGAAATTGTGGGTGTTGTGAGGAAATTATGGGATGTTGTGAGGAAATTAAAGGTTGTTGTGAGGAAATTATGGTATGCTGTGAGGAAATTGTATAAAATCGTTAGAAAATCATGGAATGTTTTGAGGAAATGATCGACTGTTGTAAGAAAATCATAAGATGTGAGGATATCTCTGGTAGTCTGTCCACTAACCTCCACATCGAACCGTCCAGGTCTCAGCAGCGCCTGGTCCAGGTCGTCTCGTCGGTTGGTGGCGCCCAGCACTATCACACCCTCGTTCTGATGGAAGCCGTCCATCTCTGATAGAAGCTGGTTTATTGTCTGAAATAACATAATACAAGATGATATGTTGTAAGGGGCTGTCTCCACGAGCGAGAGAATAAATAATAAATATCCACACAGCGTCATCTAGTCCCAAGCTAAGCAACTTAATGCTTGTGTTATGGTAACCAGATGACAGATATAATACTTAAATACATTTTTTTTGTGTAAATACATACAATCATAGATAGAAAACACCCAGACACGAAACAAATATCTGCAGAACATACAAACATTTGTCCCATAGCGGGGATCGAACACGCAACTCCGCGTCTCAGCCGGGCGTTCGACCACTGCGCCACAGAGGTCGTCAATCTTAACATGTGGTCTCTTTGATTACCATTAACACTCTTTATTTAACAAGTTTTCTGTGCAAAGTGCATATTTATAATATAAATAAATAAAAATAAGTATCCTTGGACATTCCACACAGCGTAATCTAGTTCCAAGCTTGTGTTATGGTAACCAGATAACTGATACACTACTTAGATGCATTTTTTAGTAAATACATGTAAACATATTACAGATAGGAAACACCCAGACACGGAACAAATATCTGCAGAACATACAAACATTTATCCCGTAGCATCACAATGAAATAGATGAGTGTACCTGGTTAGCGTATGGATGTAGCACGCTGTTGGTTCTCTTAGCGCCGACAGAGTCTATCTCATCTATGAAGATGACGCACGGAGCGCGCTCTTTCGCTGCCTCTGTAGCAAATACACACATTTAATACATAAAGTAAGGAAAATATATATTACGACCTCCGTGGCGCAGTGGGCAAAGACTAGACGCAGAGGTTGCGGGTTCGATCCCCGCTGCGGGAAAGAAAGAAAAATATGTTTATTTCGTAGGACCTCAAGGATCGCTCAAAAACGTACAGTCTTAAAAGCTAGGTGACTCTATTGCCGGGGCTAATGTTTGCATGTTCTGCAGATATTTGTTCCGTGTCTAGGTATTTTCTATTGAATGTCTGGAATGTCAAAGGATATTTATTTATTTAATTGTCTCCTTCAATTTTCTTGCCTTATTCTTTTCCTTGTCGCATTGGATTGGAACAGACAATAGAATCTCCTAGTTTTGAGAACGTGACTCTTGTAAGAGTGTTGTAAGTGGTCTGTAATAAGATCTTATTGAATACTAGCTGCGCCCCGCGATTTCACCCGCGTAGGTCCCGTTCTCGGTCCCTCGTTAGGAAAATCGGGATGACAAGCAGACTTAAGCCGGGTTGCCTGACCATTCGGTCACAGGATCACTTACTGAAGAGGTCCCTGACTCGCCTGGCCCCCTGCCCCACCAGTATCTCGTCGAACTCGGCCCCGGCTGCATGGTAGAAGGGGACCCCCGCCTCGCCGGCCACGGCTCGCGCCAGCAACGTCTTGCCCCCGCCCCACTACACTTACTGAAGAGGTCCCTGACTCGCCTGGCCCCCTGCCCCACCAGTATCTCGTCGAACTCGGCCCCGGCTGCATGGTAGAAGGGGACCCCCGCCTCGCCGGCCACGGCTCGCGCCAGCAACGTCTTGCCCCCGCCCCACTACACTTACTGAAGAGGTCCCTGACTCGCCTGGCCCCCTGCCCCACCAGTATCTCGTCGAACTCGGCCCCGGCTGCATGGTAGAAGGGGACCCCCGCCTCGCCGGCCACGGCTCGCGCCAGCAACGTCTTGCCCCCGCCCCACTACACTTACTGAAGAGGTCCCTGACTCGCCTGGCCCCCTGCCCCACCAGTATCTCGTCGAACTCGGCCCCGGCTGCATGGTAGAAGGGGACCCCCGCCTCGCCGGCCACGGCTCGCGCCAGCAACGTCTTGCCCCCGCCCCACTACACTTACTGAAGAGGTCCCTGACTCGCCTGGCCCCCTGCCCCACCAGTATCTCGTCGAACTCGGCCCCGGCTGCATGGTAGAAGGGGACCCCCGCCTCGCCGGCCACGGCTCGCGCCAGCAACGTCTTGCCCCCGCCCCACTACACTTACTGAAGAGGTCCCTGACTCGCCTGGCCCCCTGCCCCACCAGTATCTCGTCGAACTCGGCCCCGGCTGCATGGTAGAAGGGGACCCCCGCCTCGCCGGCCACGGCTCGCGCCAGCAACGTCTTGCCCCCGCCCCACTACACTTACTGAAGAGGTCCCTGACTCGCCTGGCCCCCTGCCCCACCAGTATCTCGTCGAACTCGGCCCCGGCTGCATGGTAGAAGGGGACCCCCGCCTCGCCGGCCACGGCTCGCGCCAGCAACGTCTTGCCCCCGCCCCACTACACTTACTGAAGAGGTCCCTGACTCGCCTGGCCCCCTGCCCCACCAGTATCTCGTCGAACTCGGCCCCGGCTGCATGGTAGAAGGGGACCCCCGCCTCGCCGGCCACGGCTCGCGCCAGCAACGTCTTGCCCCCGCCCCACTACACTTACTGAAGAGGTCCCTGACTCGCCTGGCCCCCTGCCCCACCAGTATCTCGTCGAACTCGGCCCCGGCTGCATGGTAGAAGGGGACCCCCGCCTCGCCGGCCACGGCTCGCGCCAGCAACGTCTTGCCCCCGCCCCACTACACTTACTGAAGAGGTCCCTGACTCGCCTGGCCCCCTGCCCCACCAGTATCTCGTCGAACTCGGCCCCGGCTGCATGGTAGAAGGGGACCCCCGCCTCGCCGGCCACGGCTCGCGCCAGCAACGTCTTGCCCCCGCCCCACTACACTTACTGAAGAGGTCCCTGACTCGCCTGGCCCCCTGCCCCACCAGTATCTCGTCGAACTCGGCCCCGGCTGCATGGTAGAAGGGGACCCCCGCCTCGCCGGCCACGGCTCGCGCCAGCAACGTCTTGCCCCCGCCCCACTACACTTACTGAAGAGGTCCCTGACTCGCCTGGCCCCCTGCCCCACCAGTATCTCGTCGAACTCGGCCCCGGCTGCATGGTAGAAGGGGACCCCCGCCTCGCCGGCCACGGCTCGCGCCAGCAACGTCTTGCCCCCGCCCCACTACACTTACTGAAGAGGTCCCTGACTCGCCTGGCCCCCTGCCCCACCAGTATCTCGTCGAACTCGGCCCCGGCTGCATGGTAGAAGGGGACCCCCGCCTCGCCGGCCACGGCTCGCGCCAGCAACGTCTTGCCCCCGCCCCACTACACTTACTGAAGAGGTCCCTGACTCGCCTGGCCCCCTGCCCCACCAGTATCTCGTCGAACTCGGCCCCGGCTGCATGGTAGAAGGGGACCCCCGCCTCGCCGGCCACGGCTCGCGCCAGCAACGTCTTGCCGGTGCCGGGGGGGCCCACTAAGAGGACCCCCTTGGGCAGCTTGCCGCCGAGAGTGGCGAACTTCTCGGGGTCTTTTAGGAATTCCACCTGGAATATTCAAATATAAAAATGAAGGTAATATTGTGGTTTATTATTTACTAGCTGCGCCCCGCGGTTTCACCCGCGTATGCCCCGTTCCCGCGGGAATATCGGGATAAAAAGTAGCCTAAGTCACTCGCCATCCCTTCAACTATCACCACACAAAAAATCACGTTAATTCGTCGCCCCGTTTTGCTGTAAAAGACGGACAAACAGACAAACAGACTAACACACACTTTCCCTTTTATAAAACTACTAGTATGGCTAGTCCATATATGGATATGGATGTTTAGTATGTGTATTTCTAGCACGGGTACCTCATCTCGAACATTGACTTTACTCCGTTTTTCTTCGGGCTATTATTTGGTGTTTGATTTTTGCGGCGTCACGTAGCGGCGTTTATGCATATTCTTGATTGCAGGCAAGACCTAAACGCCGCTAGAGGCGCCGCAAAAATCAAACGCAAAAATAGCCTCAAGAAAATAGAAGGAGTCATTTCAATGTTCGAGATGAGGTATCTGACTTATGTAGGCTACTTCTACTCACAATATCTTTAAGTTCCTGTTTCGCCTCGTCGGCTCCCTTGACGTCGTCGAATGTGACTGCGATATCCTCAGGATCCACCTCCGTTTGGTTCCCGAGCTGGATCCTGCGCATGTTGGGATATAATACTGTTAGAACATCCGTTATTAACAACTAAAATAAAATAAAATAAAAATAGCCTTTATTCTATTACATTACAAATTACAATATTTTATTAAATTATTATTATTTATGACGTTATTAGATTTGAGATAAGAATAATGAATTTTTTAGGGTTAGTATTTTAAAAATTAAATGTCATGCATTTATTGGTCTAATGTAAAAGTCGCCTCTCGGGCGTAGGCCTCCCCCATGTGTCTCCAATCCTCTCTATTCCGTGCCTGTCTCATCCAGTCTGTTCCACATTTTTTTAAGAAAATATCTATATTAACAACTATATATAAATAAATAAAAAAGACGTGTGTCACTCGAGGACTGCCGCGGTAAAGCTATTGCATGCCACCTAGAGGCGAGTTGCTGAACTAAAGCGACAGCGTTAGGTTTTTTCGTTACGGAATTTCTGGATTCAGCTCACTGACGCCATCAGACTTATGAAGATGGCCAGGAAGAGTACTATCGTCAGTAGTTAGTGATGTGAGTTAGTGTGCGCTAGTGAGCGTAGTTACCGGAACACAGTGCCGCTCACTGACGCCATCAGACTTATGAAGATGGCCAGGAACAGTACTATCGTCAGTAGTTAGTGATGTGAGTTAGTGTGCGCTAGTGAGCGTAGTTACCGGAACACAGTGCCGCTCACTGACGCCATCAGACTTATGAAGATGGCCAGGAACAGTACTATCGTCAGTAGTTAGTGATGTGAGTTAGTGTGCGCTAGTGAGCGTAGTTACCGGAACACAGTGCCGCTCACTGACGCCATCAGACTTATGAAGATGGCCAGGAACAGTACTATCGTCAGTAGTTAGTGATGTGAGTTAGTGTGCGCTAGTGAGCGTAGTTACCGGAACACAGTGCCGCTCACTGACGCCATCAGACTTATGAAGATGGCCAGGAACAGTACTATCGTCAGTAGTTAGTGATGTGAGTTAGTGTGCGCTAGTGAGCGTAGTTACCGGAACACAGTGCCGCTCACTGACGCCATCAGACTTATGAAGATGGCCAGGAACAGTACTATCGTCAGTAGTTAGTGATGTGAGTTAGTGTGCGCTAGTGAGCGTAGTTACCGGAACACAGTGCCGCTCACTGACGCCATCAGACTTATGAAGATGGCCAGGAACAGTACTATGGTCAGTAGTTGTTGAACCAGACGCAGGTACTTGGATGCTTTGGTGCCGCGGGCGTTCTCGGGATGCGAACCTGTTATACAGACAAATGGGCTTATATACACAAAACACTTGGTATGGAAGGTGAAGACCTCTGTGGCGCAGTGGAAGGCCCGACTGAGACGCGGAGGTTGCGGGTTCGATCCCCGCTACGGGACGAATGTTTGTATATTCTACAGATATTTGTTCCGTGTCTAGGTGTATTCTATCTATAATATGTATGTATTTACAAAAAAATATGTATTTAAGTATTATATCAGTCATATCTGGTTACCATAACACAAGCATTAAGGTGCTTAGCTTGGGACTAGATGACGCTGTCTGAAATGTGCAAGGAATTTCATATTTTATATACTTAAACTCTAATTAAGTGACTCACCAGCTAGATACCCCTCTGCGAAGGCGATCTTGATCTTGTCTCTCTGGTTATGGGTCAGATGCGCGGTCTCCTCGCCCAGCAGGCGCTCCAGGCGCGGCGCCGCGTCAGCGCCCGGAGCGCTAGCCTTGTCTGAAGACTCCGCGCTGAGACCTGACATACATACATTCTATATACTTTGTTTGACTGGCTTGTTTTGGTTTGTAAATGGCAATGCAAAGTCAACGCGATCCCGATCGTACGAGAAAATTATTATTATTACTATTACTATTAGCCCATCTTGTCCCACAGTTGGGCAAAGGCCTCCCCCCGCTTTCGCCAGTTACGCCGATCCCATGCTTTCCTCTGCCAGTCGCACTCAAAGGCGTCTAGTTCGTCCCTATTATTACCTATTATTACCCTATCGTACGAGAAAATAATCTATAAAAATCAATTACTTTGGCACTGAAGCTTGAGGGATTGTTTTAAAAAAAGCTAGGCCCACACCACCAGGTTCTTGATTCTTCCCCTGGTGTAGGGAGTTGCAAAGTAACAGGCAATAGAGTCACCTAGCTTGTAAGACTGTACATTTTTAAGTGATCCTTGAGGTCCTACAGAAATTTACAATATTTTTTTCACACATTCCGGCTTTGCACGGGTGTACTAATGAAGTTTATAAATAAGATCTACACACTAAATACTAACCAAAGAACTTACGCAGTCGATTCATGATATTAGGGTTCTAAATACTAACCAAAGAACTTACGCAGTCGATTCATGATATTAGGGTTCCGTTTCAAGTCGGCATGGATACTTCTCTCCGTTTTGAACCCTCGCACCTGGACGTTGTACTTGAATGATGATGAGTGGATGTTGCTGGCTAGCAGGCCAACGAAGTTATCTGTCAGACTTAACCTGAAATTAAATATCATCAAAATTGTATCATTATATAATGTCCAGGAAGGAATTTCTTTTAGATATTTAAGTGAAAGAAAACTAAAGCTCAACTTAAAAATTTGTGTCTTTAGTATTTCACTAAAACAACAATATGCTTACTTATGTACTTTCCTTCTATTTTAATCTTGTGGCTTAGAATTTTGTATTGCACAATATTTATAAAAATTACAGATAACACTAAATCTATAGTGATTTGAATGTTGGTCTTAAAAAGTAATGAAGTTAAATATTTATAATTATTGTGCCAATAGCACTTTCAACCAGTCTCAATAGCCTAACTTACTACTACTACTTACTACTTAGTCTTTGCTTACTGTTGGTGGATATTTGTAGTTTTTTTTATAGAAGTTACAAACATCTAATAATAGAAAGCAAATCCAAAGATAGATAGGTTATTGAGACTAGCATTTAATGTAAGAATCTTTTAAAAAAATACTCAGTTTTATTTTTAATATTGTTTTTCTTTCTTATCAGCCTTTACTACATAACAAATAGCATTTTATCAGTCAACAACCTTCCTATGCACAAGTGAGATAGTTTTAAAAACATTTACTTATTTTGTGATTGAATCAACAAGTCTGAAAATGAGCCTTTTAATGTTGAAACTGTCAGAAAATGGTCTCATCAGCAAATTACATAGATTTTGGAACCTACCCTTTCTCTGCTTATCAGTCAAGGACAGAAACTAGGACAGCTTCCTTCTTATAAGATAAAATTAGTAAACTGTAATTACCTGGTGTTTTTCTTGCCGAAGTCAACAGTGACAGTAGGAGTTTCAGTCCAGCCATTTTTGTTCTTTTCGAACGATTCGGAAGACAGATAGGATACTTTTCTCGCGGATGAGAGCTCCGAGAGACGGGCCAGGGGCCGCCGGGAAGCCGCAGGGAGCGCCACAAGGCTCCTCAAGTCTATTGCTCTCATCTCAGCTAGGACATTCTTGTCAAAATTTCGAAAACTCTCATCGAAACTCTCGCGGCAAATACCAGCTTCCTGAGCAGCCGAAGACCCTTCTTTACCCCTCACATTGCTATTGCGGCCACCGGCATGCTTCCGTTGTTTAAATAAACTTGAATATCTCGCAGATAATTGACTAAAACTAACTAAAATCTGCAATGACACAAAGGTTATGTGGAATGACGATTCAAAAACAGATTATTACATCAGGAAGTGTGGTTTAATTCGTTCTACTAGATTTTACCTGGTTTTGACTGTTTATAGAGTTCAGTGAGAACATGTTACATGTAGATGACCTGTGTTTTTATTTTATTTGATGTGCACTCGAAAATTTTGTAGGCTCTTACGTCAAACTTATTTTTCGTAGAAAAAAAAATTGAAGTAGTGATGTTAGTTACTTACCGATTTTAAATCGACGATTGACTTTATTTTATCAACTTTTTTTGGCTAACTCACAATTCATTTTAATTTTTTATTTCAAAAATTAACTAAAACATATAAATGTTTGTTGGTCGTATGATTATATAATAACATTATGATTTATTTATTTATTTATTTATTTATTCGCCATAAAGTTATATTTCACAACATAGGCAAGTCAATTAACATATTCACATCATCTATTTAACTTGAATACCAATACCAATACAAAAATACAAAAAAATAAAAAAAAGTCAATAATAATCTAAAAATGTCAATAGCAATCTAAAAAATGTTAATAATAGTCTAAAAATCTCAAGAATCTCATGATCTGTCGGTAACTCAAATAATCCAAGCCACATCCAGATGTAGTAATATGTTGGGATTTGTGGGTAGGCCGTCACCTTAGGTGTAGCCGACGACACTTAAGAAGTGATTTCTATACTCTCAAGATGTTGGTCCATTGTTTGTTGGTTGGTTATATCGTCCGATTGTCAAAATGGTAAAATAAAAATAAAAGCCTCACACTTCAGTAAGGCCTAATACAAAACACATTTGGTAGATTTCAGTAAAATTGCAATAATCACCATAGGTATAAGTAAATGTTTTTTTTTCAGTTTCAAGACTGAAGCATAGTTACATAATGGACATAGGTAGGGTTAAAGGAACATACAATGTAGAAAGCGACTTTGTTTTATACCATGCAAAGTGATCTTCATCGATTGTCATATGTTTTGACTGGACTTCAACTATTTCAGTCCATCACATCACTACTGCTGAAAAATTGGACTAGTCTATGGTTTATTTGTTCAGAAACTTAGTCAGTTTCAAAATTATCATAAGAATGGAAAGATTGTTTTAAAATTTTTAGTGCATCTTATTTATCATCAAAAATGATACTCCAGCTTGATATTCCAAACAAAATTTAATAGTCACTTACGTTTAGGGGTAATTAAAATAATAAATATAAACATAATTTTGAAATTATGAAGTTTATTATTTTCAGGTTTCCGAACACTCCCTGACGGATCTCATGTTCTATGTTGTCTCTGCTTATTTGGACAGTAAAATCCAAAATGGCGACGAGCGATGACGAGCCTATGCATTTATATGAAGTTTTTCAAAACTGTTTCAATAAAATAGCAAATAAACAACAAGGTGAGTTACAAAATGCATACCGCGGCCCGTCTCGCGTTCCTCGAACGAACTATCGCGGTGTAGTGAAGTGTTTCATTGTGAAAATCGACCAAAGTGTTTGCGTGTTATGCCATTCCAGTGTTATAAGCAACAGCATTTTTTCAAAATACGCCCAAATTAATCGCCTTACGTGTAAGATATGCATGTAAACAACTTCTACGAAGTCTAGCGCATGTGTATAGTGTATAGAAAATGTCGTTTATCTAGCCAAATCGCATACAAAGGCTATGTTTTGATCGAGCAGGAGATACCAATGTGGCTTTACCATTGTGCTGTAAATTAGATGCGATACTGAATTGTTTCATTGGATTTATTTACTTTGACGTCCTCATCGACATTGTAATCAGGTAATCCGATCTCTATATCGGCTGAAAAAATATTCATTATCACATTTTCGTGTAACTTTACGCTTGGTGGTATTGTCTAATTTTTTTTCAGTGTTTTTATGACTGTCCCTAAGATCACACTTAGTCCTCCGGATACTAGTTGGAAGACGCGGGTTAAAATGGCGAGTGATCTGTTTTTATGTTCTTTTTGTGCCTATGTTTACAGATATTTGTTTATTTACACTGCCTCGCGCGGACATAGTGTACGTATGTTGTAGGTATATACCTACTTTTTATGTAATTCTTCTATAAAATAAGATCTCTCTCTACACATAATTACTGACATTCCTCAAATACTCTTTACTAAGATCTGAATGATTCATTATTCAAGGAATGCATGATGATTCCTTTGTCTGACGTTTAAGAGGTTATTGTTTATAGTTTTAGGCCTGCTTATATACGTCCTTTTAAGCAGAAAAAGCCCTCTGTAAGATTCTTTTTAATTACAAATGTCCTATTCTCAAATCGAAGGGTATTGAACTTCTGCGCCAAACTAAAAAAGTTTTAAGCTGCCTTAAATAAAACTTATAACATAATAAACATTTTGAAGCATCTATTTACATTTAGAAATTAAACTAAACAATGTCTACTATACCAACAATTGGAATCCGTTTAATAGTCTCACATTAGGTTTGGCTTATTGTGGTTTGATTTTTGAAATTACTTATATTGTTAAACTTAGGTAACAAACCACAGTACCTAATCCAAATGATAGATAGCTTATTGTAACTAAACAGCAAGTCTTTTCAGACTAGGTTTTGGACATCTTTAATGTGTTTAAAAGAATGTCCACTGAGTCAAGATGTTATCCAGTATTGGGTTTTAAAAAGTTGCAATAATGTTGCACCTCTATTTACAAGGTTGTTATATCTTGTTGATAGAAAATATCTGCATTTCTGTTATGGTATATGTTTTTTTTTCTAATTTTATCTTCAATCAGTCTTCTGACTCTATAAGTATAAGTGTTCCATTGACAGTACTTGATACTATATTTTATTATTTCTACCATACTATACCCATAATATGTAGATTCTCGTGTTTTTATCAAAATTACTTTTAAAATATGTTATCCAAACAAACTAGTACCCACTACTCGCTCTATTTACTTTATTGCAATATTTATACAAGTGCCGCGCTAATGTTATACCGTGCCGGCTTTGCACGGAATTTTGTGAGGAAAATGTTGTTTCTGTTCGTCAAAGATTTGGAGGTCTTCTGACGGTCTTAAAGTCTTGCTTGTTCAAAAGAAAGAAAGAAAAATATGTTTATTTCGTAGGACCTCAAGGATCACTCAAAAACGTACAGTCTTACAAGCTAGGTGACTCTATTGCATTCGTATGAGCAAGTGGTCAACTCTGGTGACGGAGTTTTTAGGCCGCCTAAAGGCCTACGTCGTGGCTTAACGACTTTAAAAGCCGACAATTTTAAGTACCTTTCGAAGCACGGTAGCGCCTCTGCTGATATGCCTCTTAATATTATTATTTATTTATTAGTAATACATCTGAAAGTTTGTAAGTAACACCATAAATTTCAATTTTTATTCTTAAAGAAAATTTTAATACAGATCACGTTTTTTTTGCTTCCATACTCAAGTCTAGGTTTATTTTACTTGTTACAAAGTACACTAAATTATAAACTATGAATCATAGTTAAATATGGCCGCCTCGCAACTATAGACGAAAGATTTTATAGCGTTTTAATATTGTCTAGGAAAATATCTATTTTGAGTTCTTAAACTGTAATCTCTTGGTATGTTACATAAATTGCCCAATTGACCATTTAGATAAAAACAATGCCTTGGAAAATTTAAGTTGTATGTGATAGTAAACTAGTAGCTAGTAGTAGTAACTAACTCTAAATGGTGAAGGAAACCATCGTGAGGAAACCCGCGGCTAGTCAGCCCCACACCTATATTGACTATTGACCATTGACTTTCCTGTGAATATGGCCGGCGAGAAAGTCAAAAGTCAAAATATTTTATTCAATGAAATCTTAATGAAGACCACTTTGACAGGATGAGAGGATGGTTTAGGTGCTACAAGCCTATTCCATCTCAACAATGTCCCAGGCACTACACGTTACGTACGTACGTGTCACGTTAAACGTAGGCAAAGATTGCCTCCTGACGCTGTATAAATCATGTTGGAGTAGATACGGAACGCAATCTCTTATGACGTTGTTTTGACACTTGTATAATGTCATGTCACATTTTCGCTCCATTGTCTGCCGTTGCTTTTCTTTACAATAAAACGTGTACAATTTACAATTTATCCCAGTTTTCTTTTACCACACCACGAAATTTCCTTTATGGTAGCAGAGCGTGGTTGTTCTGTCGTGGTTCTGTTGTGGTACAGTACAAAAGTGGTAACTAACTTCAATCAGAAAATTGTCGGCGCAATTTGAATTTGAGGTTGTGAAAATTCGTCACACTTTGGAAAAGGAACATATTTCCGGAAAAGTCCAATAATGGGCTCACACAATAATATGTTTCACCTGGAGAAATTGGTTGGACGGGAAAACTTCGCCACCTGGAAGTTCAGTATGAAGACATACCTGGAACACGAGGACTTGTGGTGCTGTGTTGAGTGTCCCGAAAACAAGCCTGTAGATGCTAGCAAGGATATGAAAGCTAAGTCCAAGCTAATCTTGCTACTGGACCCACAAAATTACGTACATGTTCAGGAATGCAAAACTGCAAAACAAGTGTGGGAAAATCTACAAAAAGCTTTCGATGACAATGGTTTGACGAGAAGAGTTGGTTTACTCAAAGATTTAATAAATACTACGCTGGAAAGAAGCAGCGGTATTGAGGATTATTTGAGCAAAATTATGAACACTGCTCACAAACTGCGGAACATTGGCTTTGATGTCAACGATGAATGGCTTGGCACTTTGATGTTAGCCGGCCTACCTGAAGAGTATAAGCCAATGATAATGGGATTAGAGAGTTCCGGTATTCAAATCAGCGCTGACTCAGTTAAATCTAAACTCATACAAGAAGTTAGCACATCCAAGTCAGCGGCTTTCTATACAAACTCTAAGAAAACCAAGAACCAGCAGTCAGTAAAATCATGGGGACCTAGATGTTACAATTGCAACCAGAAGGGTCACTTTGCGAAAAATTGTAAGCAGCCGAAGAAACCAACACATAGTAAAGGGGAAAGTTCCAGTTTTGTAGCAGCTTTCTCAGCCACCGTCAATGGAAACCAAAGTGATCAATGGTTTATAGACTCCGGTGCATCCATGCATATGACATGCAGAGACGATTGGATGTACAATGTCACAGAACCATCAGTGAAGAGTATTACAGTAGCTAACCGAGAACCATTAGCTGTAAAAGGAGTTGGTTGTGTGGACATACAAATAAGTAAGGAAAACAAAATACAAGTCAAAAATGTTTTGTTTGTCCCTGGACTAGCTGCCAATCTACTTTCAGTCAGCGCTATTGTAAAAAGTAGTTATAAAGTTTCATTTAATGCCAAGGGATGTGAAATTCAGAATGGTAAACATGAAGTTGTATGCATTGCAACATTGAACAACAATCTGTACATCTTGGATACAATGAGAGAAGTGGCTCATTTAACCTCAAGTTCTTCAAATAGTAACAGTGCTTACCTGTGGCATCTTCGAATGGGCCATTTGAACAACTCAGATGTGGAAAAGTTGCCTTATTGCTCCGAGGGAGTGACACTGACTCAGGACAAAAGTAATGTCATTTGCACTCAATGCATGGAAGGTAAGCAAGCCAGATTGCCATTTAACAATGTTGGTTCAAGAGCAACAGCACCCCTAGAGCTGATACACTCTGACCTGTGCGGTCCCATGGAGAACTTATCATTCGGAGGTATGAAATATTTTATTACTTTCATAGATGATTTCACACGACTTGTCCATGTTTATTTTCTCAAAGATAAACTGAGTGTTTTGGAGATATTTAAAGATTTTAAACTGAAAGTAGAGAATGAATTGAATCATAAGATTAAGAAGATACGCACTGATAATGGTACAGAATACTGCAACCGTAACTTTGAAAAGTTCTTATCTAACCATGGTATAATTCATCAGACCTCTACTCCGTATACTCCACAGCACAATGGCCTGGCAGAAAGAATGAATAGAACACTAGTTGAGCGGGGAAGGTGCATGCTGTTTTATGCCAATCTGGAGAAGAAGTATTGGGCTGAAGCATTGGCAACTGCTGCATATGTTGTAAACCGTTCACCTACCAAGTCATTAGAAGGTAAAACTCCGTATGAGATGTGGAAAGGTAAGAAACCAAGTCTATCACATATGAAAATATTTGGCTCCGAAGCTATGGTACACATACCAAAAGAAAAACGCCAAAAATGGGATAAAAAGTCAGTAAAGATGATATTAGTTGGCTACTGCGAAACATCTAAAGGATATCGTTTAATGGACCCAAAAACACACAAGATAGTAAAAAGTAGAGATGTTGTATTTATGGAAAATTATAATGAGAATGCCAGTATGCCAAAACCTTGTGAAGTACTCACTCTGGAGGAGAATGTCAGTGTGCCAGTACCTTGTGATATTCATGTTCAGCAAGAAGTCACTCAGGAGCCTTCCACATCTATATCTGTGATGTCCGGCGAAGACTCAAGTGAATATGAAACAGATACTGGGGAACTAGATGAGAGTTATCACCCCTCACATCCTGTGAGACATGAATATAATAGCAATCAAATGCTGAGGTCAACACGAGCACGGAATAAACAGAATGGCTTATTATGTCTGTTTACAGATTTAACTGATCCGCAAACTGTTGAGGAAGCACTTACATCACTGCAAGCTGCAGAATGGAAGAAAGCCATGGATGAAGAATATCATTCCCTGATGAAAAATAAAACTTGGACTTTGACAGATCTTCCTCCAAGTAAAAAGGCTCTTCCATATAAGTGGGTATTTAAAACAAAAACAAACCAGAGAGGTGATGTTGTCCGATACAAGGCGAGGCTTGTGATAAAAGGATTTGCACAAAGATATGGCACAGACTATGAAGAAGTATATTCACCAGTTGTCAGGTACACAAGTATTCGCTATTTGTTTGCTTTAGCAGCCAGATATGGAATGGACATACATCAAATGGATGCTGTGTCGGCTTTTCTGCAAGGAGAGATAGACAGAGAAATTTACATGCTACAGCCAGAAGAGTATAAGCAAGGATCTCAAGTGTGCCTGTTACAAAAATCTATTTATGGTCTGAAGCAGGCCAGCAGACTTTGGAATCTGAAACTTAATGATGTCTTACATGAGCTGGGAATGCAACAGTCAAAAACAGATCCTTGTGTCTATTTCAATACGGAGAAGAATGCTTTTATAGCCATCTGGGTTGATGATTTAATCATACTTACTTCTGAAGAAAGTACCAAGAATTTTCTAAAAACAGGGTTGAAGGAACATTTAGAAATGAAAGATATTGGTCCCGCAAGCGAATGTGTGAGTCTACACATTACCAGAGATAGTGGAAAAGTAATGTTAGATCAAGAAAAATATATAAGAGAGATATTAACAAGATTTGGAATGGCTGACTGTAAGCCTGTGAAAACACCATTTGAAGTTGGTATGAAATTTAATGAAAATGAAGACGAAAAATTAACTGACTGTCCTTATCAACAAGCAATTGGCTGCTTGTTGTATATTGCTCAAGGTACCCGGCCCGATATATCCTTTGCAGTGAACACACTGAGCAGATTTAACAAAAATCCTATGAATACGCACTGGAATGCCGTGAAAAGAATTTTCAGATATCTGCAGGGTACAAAAGACTACAAGTTAGTATATACCAAAGATGGTACTGAGAAAATCACAGGATACTGTGATGCCGACTGGGCTAGCGATGTGCGCGATCGCAAGTCGTGCACTGGTTACATTTTTATGTTACAGGGTGGTGCTATATCTTGGCGGTCTCAGAAACAGCAGACTGTCGCACTATCCACTGCTGAAGCCGAGTATATGGCGATGTCTTCGGCGGCGCAAGAGGCGCTGTGGCTCCAGCAATTGCACGCTGAGCTTGGTCAACCTCAGAACAATCCACTTATCATACTTAGTGATAATCAGAGTGCAATTAAGTTGTCTAATAATGATTGTTATCTTCCTAGATCGAGACATATTGATATTCGTTATCATTTCTTAAAGGATCATGTCAATAATTTAAATATAAAATTTAGTTATGTTAAGGGTGAAGAAATGATAGCAGATAATCTGACTAAAGGCACTACTGCAGAGAAACATTTGTATTGTTGTACGAAAATGGGATTGCGTCCCTAGGGAGGGTGTTGGAGTAGATACGGAACGCAATCTCTTATGACGTTGTTTTGACACTTGTATAATGTCATGTCACATTTTCGCTCCATTGTCTGCCGTTGCTTTTCTTTACAATAAAACGTGTACAATTTACAATTTATCCCAGTTTTCTTTTACCACACCACGAAATTTCCTTTAGTTACGTACGTACGTGTCACGTTAAACGTAGGCAAAGATTGCCTCCTGACGCTGTATAAATCATCTAGTCAAGATGTAAAGGCCAGAGTTTTTTAAGACACAAACCAGTAGATTGTCATACAGCTTAGTTCGATACAGCTGCGAAATGAAAAGGCTACCTTAAGATCTGCTATTGCTTGATAGGTGTTAGTTTGATAACCATTTGACACAACACCATAGTCTAGTAGCACTTTAAAAAGGTAGGTAACATGTGCTTACAACGCGTCAAACGAATTAATTTCATAAATGAATGTCGATTCTCGACGACTTTCAAAACATGACGCGGTAAGAGCACGTTATCTAGCTTTTGTTTTGTGAAATCGATCGCATTATTCAACCACGTGTCGTGTCACGTCAAGAAATGGTCATTTGGAGAATAACGCGGCAGGTCAAACTTTTAGTTCTGCGAGTGTGAATACAGCTTTAGGTAGATTTTTACGTTAGGCAATATCGTAAAATTGATTTATAACTTTTAACCCGATTGTATCTATTTTAGAGTCGGTAGTAATTACGATGCGTAGGTACATGATTCGCTTTTATAATTTACGATTTCGATACCAGTGATTTATAGACGGATTTTTATGTATTTTTAAGTTTTTTAAATGAGTCAGAGTATAAAAAAATTGGACAGCAATTAAGAAAAATGTGCAAAGGTCAATTTAAATTGTCAGTATCTCGTATTATGATAATTTGTGAGTAAGTAAGTACCTACAACAAAATGCAGTTAAGAGTCTAAAAGACAGTTTAATATTTTTATTAGTAATTGGTTTCTGATAAATTATTTTTATTCCGGTACTTTCATAGCCCGTGCAAAGCCGGGACGTGATGCTAGTCTATACTATCTATACTAATATTATAAAGAGGTAAAATTTGTTTGTTTGTTTGACGGAGGTAATCTCCGAAACTACACAACCGATTTCAAAAATTCTTTCACGGGTGTTTAGAATGGACTGTCCGGGAGGTTATAGGCTATATTTTATCCCGGTAGCTTCATTAGTACACCCGTGCGAAGCCGGGACGTGATGCTAGTTGCTTATAAAAATCAATGTCAAATGTCAGCATTATCTGTGCCACGAGTTTGTTGTTTCAATTACGCGTTCAATTGTAACAACAATCAATTAAAACGATTACACTATCAAATGTTGGACACGAGATAAGGAGAGGGGAGTTTTCTCTTTAATTATGCTTTTACGTACGACAGTCTACGTTCTCTATAGAAACCGTGTTGGCTAAGTGGATTGGTACTTCGACTTTCGTTCCCGAGGTCGTGGGTTCGAATCCAGCCGTGCATCAATGGACTTTTCGTGTCGAAAAGTTTATATGCGCTTTAACACAAGCTTTAAACGGTGAAGGAAAACATCGTGAGGAAACCCGCGGCTAGTTAGTCCCACACGTATTGACCATTGTCTTTCCTGTGGATATGGCCGGCTATGCTGAGAGAGTGGTTTAGGTGCTGGGCAAGCCTATTTCATCTCAACAATGTCCCAGGCACTACAGTGTCCCGTTAAGTGTAGGCAAAGATTGCCTCCTGACGCTGTATAAATCATCTACTATAGGGGCCATTCTCTGTAAGCTCGTAATCGGCTGTCCTGGCTGTTTTTTCCAACATGTAATGAATATATTTATATAAAAAATACTCCTTATAAAACTTTAACCCCGACCCTTTACGGGCCCTTTATTTTTAAAGCCATAACTATTTCAGTTTTTTTTCTAGACATGCTAGAAGCTCTAAAAATACAGTACCCTGGCTGTCCTTTTTACTGCATTACCAACTAGAAAAGAGATTTAAAAAGAAATTATTGAAACTACATACATTTGGCAGTTACTTTTATAAAGAAAAACAATGAATTTATATTATTTTCGTAAAACAAGGTGCCATTATTTAGTTAATTTATTAAATAAACTCCTCTAAACTTTGTCCCGAAAATTTTCACACAGTCCCCTGCCAAAAATGTAAATCCAAATTAAAAAAAAACTGGAATATTTACAAACGTTTTTTTTAATTAATAGAAATGCAATTGTTTTGAAGTTTGTAATCTTGCCGATTGCGGCGATCAAAGCCCTTTTTGTTTAGTGTTAGAGCGTCATAAAAGAGGCGAACACGTGTTTGGACTGTCACCTCGTACAGTCCTCTGGTGAGTGATATTATGTGTTTTAATTACTTTAATTATCTCTAGATAGCGTTTATTTGTATGTAAATGATGTTTTAATCGATAAGTTGCTTTTTAAAGATTGATTGTACATTAGTTTTGAAAATATTATGGAATCTAACCAAAAAACACAGTCCCCTGGCGACAGTCCTCTGCCTAAAAAACTAGGCAGGGGACTGTTATACAACAGGGGACTGTGTATTTTGCGTATTGATTATTGTTTTTATTTATGGTTTGTGTAAATTTATCTATTAATTTGTTTCATTAAGGTAAGAATCATAAGAGAATCATTTGCATTGCAATATTTTCCTTTATTAACTTGAATATATTACTCAGGTTGATGGAATGCCTAAAAAATGGTTCCTAAGAAGAAAAAGTTATTCTGAGAGGAATTAATACAGAAAATGAGAGAAGCAGAGCGACTATGATACAAAAGAAACGTCACTAATACTATTATTTAAGAAAAATAACCTAGAAAATATATAGAAGTGCCTTTGATGATCGATCAGTCAGTCAGTCAGTGTGTGAGTGACGAATTCAAAACTTAGATTGGTTATAATTCTTAAACTACTGATTCAAATTAAATGAAATTTAAAATATACCGTGTTTATAGAATGCCTGTTCGGTTATAAAAAATGCAGACTTCTAGTTTGATAAACAAAAAAGTTGGGAAGGGAACAAAGGAGGTCGAAAATGGCCTGAATTGGGTCTAGGAAAGGGTGGTACGGACATGCCGTTTTTTGTTTTAGAAAATTATGTTTTCTGTTGTTTTTTTTATAGAGATAGGTGGTTTATTATTGATGCGAAAATATTCTATAAAAATAATAAATGATTGATTAACATAAAAATACTTTTTCTTTAGTACAACAATCCTCTGATCACACATAACAGTCCCCTGTCAGGATTTTTTGGAAAATCGCTAATAACTTGAAAAATACGTATAAATTCAGTGGACCTCTTTCTCTAACTAAATAATGGTACATTTTCTTTCAAATGGATCAAAATTTATCGATAAATATTTTAAAAAAATGCCAAGACAAAATTTGTATGGGGCTGGACGAGCTTACAGAGAATGGCCCATAGATAGATGCAAAGGCCTGAGTTTTTTTTTAATAAATAATATCCTTGGACATTTCACACAGCGTCATCTAGTCCCAAGCTAAGCAATTTAATGCTTGTGTTATGGTAACCAGATGACGGATGTACTACTACTGATGATGATGAAATAGTACCAGTCAATTATGCGTTTTATTTAGCACTAATACGTGTTACTAATATCAAAGCAACTAGCTGCACCATAAAAATGCGAACGAGGACAGACAATCGATATTGAAGGATATAATTTATAGAATTGTATAATATACTAGCAGCCCACGGCTTTGGACGGCTTATGAAATTCGGCTATATACCGGGATAAAATATAGCCTATGTTCATTTGGAAAGTCCTATCTAATAGGTGAATGAAGTTTTCACACATCTCTACTAATATTATAAAGAGATAATGTTGGTTTGATTGTATGGGGAGGTCATTCCGCGCCGCGCGTTTTCGTCAGCGCGATCTAGAATCGGGTCATTTTTACTAGCGCCATTTAGTTTTGTATAAAATAGCCGTGTTGGCCAAGTGGATTAGTACCTCGCGAATTACTGTTACTTTTGATTAGTAACAATTTGATACAAGTTACAATCCCCGTACTGGTTACATCCATAAGTCGGTTTTTTTTGTAAGAATATTTTAAGCTATTGCATAGTTTCTATCGCGGGCCTTGGCAGGGTGACCGAATCCAGAAATCCGTAACGAAAAATTCCGACCCTGTCACTTTAGTTCTCTCTAGGTGGCATGCAATAGCTTTACCGCGGCAGTCCCCGAGTACCACACGTCTTTTTTATTATAAACACTTGAAACGAGATAAAAAATATATTTTATTAGTATGAAAGTGGTATTTCTTACTGTAATATCAACCTTCCATAGATGTACTCTGATGATTTATCAGTCGTCATCAAATGCGTCATAACGATACAATCGGCGCCTGCGCAACATACAGGGTGTTTGGTAAACTACGACTAAACATAAATCCCCTCATTACAATTTTTTTTTTCTTTTTTTTCATTTCATTTCATGAAAACCATGGTCTAAATTCACATTACAGTGGACCCCCGATAATCCGGCCCCTGTCTAATCCGGCGCCCCCTGTAATCCGACATGACGAATTACATGTATGTTTGACAATCTTTGCTAATACATATAGATCACGCAGGTTTGAACAGGTCACAACTCGTACGCGCCACCGCTATTGTGCTCGACGCGTATGCATTGTTTTACTTAGTTTGAATTTGACTACTAGTGATAGCGGTACGGCCTAGCGTGCGTTCATTGTTTACTATTTATTCATTGTGTATTAGGTATAGTACCTAGTAATGTCGTCACAAACCCAGAAGCGAAAGCACAAAACGTTGACATTCATTTTTACTTTCGTAAAAAAATTCAGACTATAGGGGTCTTAGGCAGTGCTCTATAATCCGACAAATTCGATAGTCCGACACTGCCCTGCATAATGTTTGCCGGATTACCGGGGGTCCACTGTATTTCTAAATAAACTAGGTTTAAAAGAAATGGTGAGCACATACCCTGGTTTAGCTATAAACCATGGTCTAACGCTAAACCTAGGCGACCCCTATTTTACCAGGGGTCTTCATCACATCATTATCTTCACAAATACAACTGCTCGGGACCATAGACAAGAAATAAAAAAATGGATCTGACAGATTTAAATCGAAAACAGTCTAAGGTAATTTAGTTTGATTGTACATAAGTAGTTGAATTTTTCTGTTATCAATTTTTCATTAAAAAATACTATTCGTTAAAATGTATTTATACATTTTTAAAACACCCTGTAAATAAAAATACGCCGATTATGGTCAACTCGTCACATCAAAAAGGTACAGGTTCAAAATGTGCCAACACTCAGTAAGGAGTCGAGGAATGAAAAGATTGACTAAACTCAGGCCTTGTACATCTTACTAGATGATTTATACAGCGTCAGGAAGCAATCTTTGCCTACACTTAAGGGGACACTGTAGTAAAAAAAAGAAAGAAAGAAAACACATTTATTAAAGTAGTGTTTGTGTAGTGCCCGTAAGCTTCGGTTTTTAGGCACTATACCATAAATAGCCAGTCTCAAAACCTATCTATCTTTTATTTTGCTTACTGCTGGTAGATATTTTGACGTTACTTCCATATAAAATGTGTCAAATATCTACCGAAAGTAAGCAAAACCAGAGATAGGTCACTGAGACTGGCCGTAAGTTAGCAGCGTTCTTGACTAAGTTCAATTAAAATATCTTGGAGCTACCAATAGTTCCCAGAATTAGCCTTAGGTTCTGATAGTGTAGCCTCATTTCGGTCTGTTAGAGCTGCGGGAACTTACAAGCACTAAATACCTAATTGAAGTAACTAGCTGCCGCCTGTGGTTTGACTTGGGGTTTTCTTGATAATAATATATATATGTGTATGTTTACATAAAAAAATCGTAGTAAATCAGTCATCTGGTTACCATAACACAAGCATTAAGTTGCTTAGCTTGGGACTAGATGACGCTGTGTGGAATTTCCAAGGATATTTATTTATTTATATTATTAACTTACTGAAATAAGGATCATCACAATAATTCTTTATTCTCTAATCATATTTTGTAATACGCTTTTTTAAAGACTAGCCGCACGTCCCGATTTTGCACGGGTGTACTTATCAATCTACCGGGATAAAATATAGCCTATAACAGTCCCGACAGTCCATTCTACACATTTAATAAAAAAATTTTTAAATCGGCTGAGTTGTTTCTGAGATTACCTCCGTCAAACAAACAGACGAACCAACTACTCTTTATAATATTAGTATAGAAATACGTCAGCACCTTATCATATCAATCATTAGGACACAAATACAAACTATCTTGTTTTCTATTTATTGAGAACTAATAAGACAATAAGTTGTAACAGAAATTGCAAAACAACGGTTCAAAATAGTTCGTTCATTCGTATGAGCAAGTGGCCAACTCTGGTGATGGAAATTTTAGGCCAGAATAGTTATTGAGATTACAAATTAAAATAAAATATCCTACTAATCCTACTAATATTATAAATGAGAAAGTTAGGGAGAATGTATGCGTGTTTGTTATTCTTTCACGCAAAACGGCTGGATCGATTTGGTTGAAATTTGGCATGTAGATAGGTGATACCCTGGATTAACACAAAGGCTTTTCATCCCGATATTCCCGCGGGAACGGGACTTACGCGGGTGAAACCGCGGGGGGCAGCTAGTAGTACAATAATTTAAAGTAGCAAGGCCGAGGAAGAAGTGGATGGATTGTGTAAAAAGGATGTGGACATTGTGGACGTATGGAAAGTTAACTTCTGCAAAATGTGGGCATGTACCAAATATGGGTTTAGACATCCTCCGACTACCCCATTAGACATAAGGGATCTAAAGAACTACATAAAGGTCTGAAAGAAATATCTACCTCTCCCTGGGATACAGACGTGATCATATTATTTTTATATGAACTAACTTAAGTAATATAGTTAAGTAAACCGTGGTAAACGGTGTTGGTTTCACATTTAGTATGCATTTTTATAACCACTATGTAACCTATCTACAATGTGATACTGTTTGTTTACCCCAATAAAATAAATAAATAAATAAATACATCAAAATTATAACTTACATCCTATTGTTGGAGATTGCAGAAAATTCTGCGCAATAGTTAAGTTTTTAGATTAATTAATTGCTTGTTTATATTTAATTATCGATTATCGATTAGTACATCGTAATACTGAGTACTATCTGATAACTTGTGACCTAACATTTATATACGAACCCTAGGTTGCCCTAGGTTATCAACACTTGTAGTACTCTAGCAAGAATCTAGACGTATTCTAATTTAATTATGACTAGCAGCACGTCCTGGCTTCGCACGGGTGTACTAATAGTGCTACCGAGACAAAATATAGCATACAGTACTAGATGGCGCTCGTAAAAATTACCCGATTCTAGATCGCGCTGTCAAAAACGCGCGGCGCGGAACGACATCCCCTTACAAACAAACCAACATTATCTCTTTATAATATTAGTATAGATATGAGCTCAGTAGATATTGTGATCTAGAAATAAAGATCAACTGTAGAATCGAAGCATCGAAGCGCTCGTGGCGAAGCTTGCTGAGACGTTCTTTATAGATCGTCGAAGTTAAGCAACGTTCTGAGCGGTCATCACTTGGATGGGTGACCGCAAGTGGCATTATTATCTGAGCGCTTCCGTGCTTCGGAGAGCACGTTAACTTGTCGGTCCCGGTTTAAAGTCGTCAAGCCATGACGGAGGCCATTTTAGGCGGCCTAAAAACTTCGGCACCAGAGTTAGCCACTTGCTCATACGAACGAACGTACTGTAGAATTTAATCTATAAAATCTGCTTTTGATATTATTTTTCTTAGTCCTTTATATCAAGACAACATTCCCAAGATCTTTCGAATTTCGAAGCTGCCCTCTGATTGGCCACCGCACGCCGACCAATGGAAGATGGTCGCGTGCGCAGCTGTACAAATAATTTTACTCACACAATCGGTATTGAATTACTTTTTATTTCAGTGTGACGCACTCGTGTTAAATGTTTTGTAGTTATCTAGGTGTTGAGAGTAACTAGAACAGTTCTTTATTACTAGACTAGGAGCACGTCCTGGTTTTGCATGGGTGTACGAATGAAACTACCGGGATAATAATATGGCCTATTACCATCCCGACAGCGTATTCTACATTCTCCGAAATTACTCAACCGATTTCAAAAATTCTTTCACCAATGTGCAGAATGGACTGTCGCGATATTTATAGGCTATATTTTATCCCGGTAGTTTCGTTAGTACACCCGTGCGAAACCGGAAAGCGCGGCTTATATGGAAAAACGAAGATAAACTTAGTCTCAATAATAGTTTCCTCACCAGTTGCATCAAAAAGCTTAAACCATTGGCAAATGAAACCGTCCACGAGGGTAGTACAATATTTACCGTACAAACATAGCTTAGCGGCCGGTCTGTTTGTCCGAACCAAACAACGGGGGGACTTGGTGAGGATAATTGAGTAGCTCTAACTTTACCTACCGTAAAAAAGGTTATTGGCGATTGGCACTGCAACTGTTAACTGTTTGACGACCTCTGTCGAACGCTCGTCTGAGACGCCGAGGTCGCGGGTTCGATCCCCGCTACGGGACAAATGTTTGTATGTTCTGCAGATATTTGTTCCGTGTCTGGGTGTTTTCTATCTATAATATGTATGTATTTACAAAAAAAATGTATCTAAGTATTATATCAGTCATCTGGTTACCATAACACAAGCATTAAGTTGCTTAGCTTGGGACTAGATGACGCTGTGTGGAATGTCCAAGGATTATTATTTATTTATTTATGTTAAATCAGATGTTTTTCATGAGATACAATAGGATCCCATGACTAGATCATATTTTTTATTATTAGGTATGTTTTGAGACTGGCCGTAAGAAAGCTACGCCGCGAGCTTTTCTATTTTCACTCAATAATTTCCAAAATCCACTCGAAAAGTACATTAATGATAATCTCCAATAGTTGGGGTACAGTCGAGCGCAAAACTGTCGGACCCTCGGAACGTACCGTCGCGTACAATCTAGTCTATTTATCGTGATGTATTGTGAGCGCGACTGTAGGGACGTATGTATAGTTTAGTATTTAGGGTACCTTATCATTAATTAATAAACAAAACCATTATTCAAATCTGTATCGAATATTATTTTTTCTTTCTTTTTAAAATACGTTTTTGTAAAAAGCTTATCAGTAGACAGATATCCATCGAGGAGCATAGTTAGTGCCAAATCTATGAGAATCACAAACTATAATAAAAAAAACTGAAATACTAATCCTACCAAAAAGTTTATGGCTTCGACGGGATTCGAACTTGCGAGATACAAGCGATCTTTTTTAGCCGGACTGCAAAACCACTCGGCCACGAACCTTATGTGTACACTACATAAATATGAAATTTCAAAATTCTGATTTTAATTTCAGCTGCCAATGCTAGATAGAAAACTTCTGCATTTTTATATTATTCCAATTCAATATTTCACATCATTCCATATTAGATCATAAACGTTTTATAGCTTAAGCATTATGCAAAGCTAAATAGAATTATTGCTAGATGTTGCCGTAAAATTTATTTACGGTAGACTTTTAGAGACTGTCATTCATAATCCAAACTTAATATTATAAATGGGAAAGTGTGTGTGTGTCTGTCTGTTTGTCCGTCTTTCACGGCAAAACGGAGCGACGAATTCACGTGATTTTAAGTGGCGATTGTTAAAGATATAGAGGGACATAGGCTACTTTTTATCTCGATAATCGAATAACCATCAAAATAGCTTCATCCAGCCGAAAAGTCTGAGATAACAAACAAAAATACAGTCCAATTGAGAACCCCCTATTTTTGTAGTCGGTTAAATAAAAAGCTCCGACTATAAATACGGCCAGCCACCCTCAATAATCACTTCACGGTAGACAATATTTGTTACATTAGCAATCCAACCCACACCCTCCCTATCTCCTTCTCTTTCACTCTATCTGCATAGCTGGAGGGAGCGAGAGGGATGGAGGTAGTGTGTCTGTAAGCGTGTAATTGTCAAAATTGGCGTTAACTTGTAGTAGGTCGTAGTTTTTGAAAATAATGTGGTGTAAATATAATCTAAGGGTGGAAAAACTTGAAAAAATGAGATTTGTAATTTGCGAAGATGACAAAAGTAATACCTACTTAGTAGTGATTCTGATGTCGCCAAAAATATAATGAAACTATAGATTTTATATTTTTGTTATAGTGTCAACCGATAAAAAAGACCTTAATGATAGTTTCGACCCCGGTAGGACAAGACCCCGTGGCCGAGTGGTGAGGCATCCCGCGTTTAGGGAGATCGCTTGTATCGACGCAGCTGCGCAGGTTCGAATCCTGCCGGTGTCGTTCTCAAAATTTATTGCACCACACACTCTTACTGACTATAATAAATGAGATCATATTTAACCATCCGTAAAATAAGCTCTCAACAATATGTCCGTTTAAACATGTAAAAAGATCTGATATGCAAGTAAAAATCATAAAAACACAATAAAACCACCCCATTATTTTAATTAAACCCCAATTGAAAACAGTCCGTTTGATAATCAGAAAGCTTAACAATTCATCCCCTACAAAGGTTAAGCGAGATGAGTTGTTGTCATTAACCGGTTATGTTTTAAAATGAGCTTTATTATGTTGTGGTTTTAGGGCTAAAATTACACAATATGTAGTTCGGCCTGACCCCAAATTAAAGTCTGTGGATATCAGATCCTAAGAGTGCCATGGTACACCAAAATCCTGTACTTGGCCCAGCAGTGGGACAACATAGGTTAATAATAAATAAATAAATAGTCCTGTTAATAATATCTGTCTAACTAGCATCTATTTCATCTTAACAACATGAAAAGACTGCATTACACGCACAAAACACGACTCTCAGACGTACATTACTTAGATTTAAATATCGCTTACGAGCTTAATCACCTATTCGAACTTGTATTTATTCTGGTAAAAGCCAAGTAGACGGTAGATATTGTTTCTACGATATATCCATGGAAGTCCATAAATCATCGTGATTGCTTCACGGTGGATTAACCCGGAGAAAAGATGGGGATATTGCGGAGTAGCACAGGGAGCCGCGCTAGGGCCATTTTTGTTTCTATGCGACATGAATACAAGGGGACCGTCAGGACAGGGATTTGATTTGCGATTAATAATTTGTATTAAGATTTTTTTGACTGGACTCTTCAGGTGTTATAAACAGGATAATTATCAAATGAAATAAAATATATGTACTTAATCACGACCATATCCCAGGTAGCGGTAGACATTTTTATTAGATCTTCATAATTGTTAAGTAGATCCTTAAAATATGTCTAATGGGGTAGTCAGAGGTATGTCCAAATACATATTTGGATAATTATCAAAAAATATTTTATTAAGTAGAACAAAATGTAAATGTAAGAGAAAATTTAAAACTGTGCTCGGTATAGACTGAGGCCTTGTAGAATACAGATACTCTTATATTAAAAAGTACTAAATTATTAGTAAAATAAATCCACTTATTAAAAAAAAGTTAAAGAAAAACTGAAATAATTATTACCTTCAAAATTTGATATAGCAATAAAGATACCCTAATTTTCGTGCTAACGGTCTAAAAACCCTCTTGTAATTTTGACACGAAATTAATTATGCAATTACTTAACCCTGCTAGTAAATCCGTGGTTAAATCTATTAGTTAAAACTAATATAACATGACATAATGTAGCGTGTGTCGGCCACGCGACTTGGAGTGGTCAAAGCTCGTGGCAAATGGTACGAACAATGCTATGTCGGTTGTCTCATTTCATGGTAACGTGTGAGATTTTAGATATAGGGTGTAAAAAGACTACTACCGTAAAATGAAGGGTTCCAATCAGACCATAATACTGAACTAGCTGCGCCCCGCGGTTTTACCCGCGTAAGTCCCATTCCGGCGGGAATATCGGGATAAGAAGTAGCCTATGTGTTAATCCAGGGTGTCACTTAAATAAAACTCAGGCCTTTGCATCTATAGTAGATGATTTATACAGCGTCAGGAGGCAACCTTTGCCTACACTTAACGGGACACTAGTGCCTGGGACATTGTTGAGATGGAATAGGCTTGCCCAGCACCTAAATCACCCTCTCAGCATTGCCGGCCATATCCACAGGAAAGACAATGGTCAATACGTGTGGGACTGACTAGCCAAATTACTTTAAAATATATGTTAATTTAGAAAAAATATGACTTCCCCACTATTCTACGAAAGACTTAAAAATTAAAATACTAATCACAGATAATTAAAAACTCCCACAAAAACATCCCTATACAATTTATTTGTTTTTAAAAAGCACGTAATTGGCTTAGCTGATGACAGGGTAATCTTACGAGGAGGTTAACTCCACAACCCTTTGGAGGTATCGTTCTGAGTAATTTTAATATCGATTCTTACGATTAAGGTATGAGACGGAGCGTTTTTCTATTAAACATAATTGTACTATAAGGAATGTGTTTAAGGCTCGTGTTCAGAGAATTCACTCAAACTTGAGTCTACGTTTAAGCATCGATAAGAAATAATAAAGAAACATGTTTATTTCGTAGGACCTCGAGGGTCACTCAAAATTGTACAGTCTTAAAAGCTAGGTGACTCTATCGCCTGTTCCAAAATAACTCCCTACACCAGGGAAAGAATCAGGCAAGAACCTGGTGGTCTGGGCCTAGCTTTTTTTTAAAGCGATCCCTTAACAATCTAAATAGTCAAGCTTCAGTGATTTTGGACAGTTCTGAAAAGTTATGAATCACCGCTTGAGACACGATTTACACTTGAGTATAGTCTCTGAATACGGGCTTGAAAGCTTATATAATAATATGATAATAATATGAATTAATATGATAATATGAATTTATATTATATCTTATTACTTGGACAGTTGATAATCAGACTATTAGCATGTCATTGTTTCAGCCTGTAATTTATTATCTACTCTAGTTTACGGTTTCATTTAACAAATCAATCGTCCTTCGGACTGATTGAGCCGTTTTGTTGTATTGTTTTTAAATTGTTTAGAATTTTTATGATTATTAGATTGTTTGTGGTAATTTTGACACTTAAGACTAGTTCATGTGGTCTTAAGAATTTAATGAACTTGAAGGTATTTGAGTTTTAGGTTTTTTTTATTACTCGTTCTCAACACTTAAAATAGACAAGAACGTATTATGCATACGTTCCAAACTACGTTCAAGAACAAGACGAATTATTTCTTAGTGTCTTTCATACGGTGAAATGTTTTTTGAAATTGGTCCAATAGTTTTCGGAGCCTATTCGTTACAACTTACAAACAAACAAACAAATCTTACCTCTTTAAAATATAACCCCATTATGCATATACGACCAAACCTGTATTAGCTAAAACGTGTATTAAATCTGTTGCTATCTCTTTTCGTTGACATATGAGTGTCAAGAAAAAAACGTTCTAAAACGTTCCTAAAACCTGTATTAAATTGTTAAGTTTTTATGAATAAACCCCTTAGTGTAGATGTTTAGTGTAGATAAGACGACTGTGAATTCTTACAATTCCTCAGTCTGTTTCTCAGCCAATTGTATCATCATTTCAGCATCTCTGTCCTCAACATTATCCTAATTCATCACAATTAATCGAGTTAACTCCTTAAAACTCACATAAACAAAAGCAGCCTCAGTTATCTTAGAAGCATCTACATAATGTTCGCAGTTTACCCGAACAATGACAGTGCTGGGGTAATTAGAAAATATCATTTACATAATAACCTCGGGACCCTTTGGGGTGCCTCCTTAAGACGTTGTCATATTGATTGAGCTTTTGTTTTCTGAATCTTTTTTCTGTCATTTGTTTTAGCAATATTACTTATGCTGGCTGAATAGAGCCTGTTGTACTTTCATATCTTGTCCTCTGCATTTTAGCTCAAAAAATGTTACCTAAAAATGTTACCCTCCAAAGATACTTATTATTATTACTAAAATTAACTAATCAATGGTCAAATCTCGTTACAAGTGTTAAATTAGTTTCTAATTTGACACTTGCGTGGTTTGAATTTTCGTGAATATCTGCGTTCGAGAAACTTTTTGATAGACACCCATAAAATTTTGCAACAGTTTATCCATTTTCTGATGACATGACGGTGGACAAGCGCCCTCACGAGTACCGTACAATTCAGATTAGCGTCGTGCAGGGGGACGCAACAATACGGCAACTGTTAGGCCGAGAACACACTGAGCGTGTCTTACACATATCGCACCGCATACACGTAACGATGTATAGAGAAAGACCTATTACAATAGAGTAGAATAGAATTGCTTTATTGTCATAGGTGTAACACGTTAACAAAGTAAATACAATAAGTAATTATAAATTATAATGTAAACAAACTATGACTCGTCAAACAAAACAAATTGATTATCCAAATCTTGATTACTACCGCGTAGCTTTGAATAGGCCTTAATATTACTATTACTTATATTCTTTGGTAATAAAATATTTTATTCTATATAGGCGTGTAGGCCGCGCATTACATTTAAGTAATACGTGTAGCGCGATGCATACGAGTAACGCTAAAAGTTGCGTTTTAACGCTCAGTGTGTTCACGGCCTTAATTCGTGACACTAAAAAAATAAACTCTAGTGCGTTGGGAATAATTAAAAATTGTCGCTTTGAGTTGCCGGTTTTTTTTGGAGGGATTAAGTTGAACCCGTTGAAAAGGTTTTCATTATTGGTGGTTAAATGTTGAACTGGTTGTGTTTTTCTTTTAGATTAGTGTTAATAAAATATTTTTTAAATTACGATTCGTGGTTTAGTCTTTTTGTTTTGGCAATAAAGTAGGTGATTGACATTATTCATAATTAGTATTAGGTACTATAAAATGTCACATTAAGTAAGTAAGTACAGTAGAGCCTTGATAATCCGAACTAGCAAAAACTAACCCCTGTTCGGACTCACGAAGCGTTCGGATTATAGTATGTAAGGAGAAAAAAAAACATTTTTATTCTTAAAATAGTGTTTAATTATATACATAGTTTAAGAGGTACAGTAAGCAACGAGCTGGGCTTTACATATTGACCTTGGGAACGCTCTTAATACAAGCAGCGTAAGGACTACAGTCGTAATGCAAATGAAAAGCCCGGCTCGTTGCTTACCGTACATTTACATAATAATTAGGTACCATAAAATACGTAAGGTGTAAATTGTCTATTTAGTTATAAACTGATCTATTTTAGTTTGGCGAGTCCTGTTGATGGACCAGAAAAAAATATGTAACTAATAAACAACCTAGCAGCGAGGCGAAGGCGAGGAAGTGGGGTGGGGTATGCAGTTCGGATTATAGCGACGTTCGGATTAGCCTGAGTACGGATTATCGAGGCTCTACTGTACTTACTATTTTTGGCTAAATTAGGTAAGAAAATATAATGCTGTGTAACCAACGATATTTTTTATTTTTAATTTCGCATTTTTATAAAAACATCGCCAATGCACACGCACCCTCACCACCCTTACTGTAGTCACTGTATAATTTGGATTAGCTCGCTTTGTGACTTGACATGCGAGTTGGCGGGGCGAGCTTTTAATCATTATATTTTGGAACAATCATTTTATGCTATTGAATCGTCAAACCGGATTGAACTTGCTATCTTGATTAACAATGAAAAGCTAAGGCTATTCACAAAGAGTCTTCGCTCAAGTATCGATTTTGTGACTGTTCTGTATGGAAAGTGAGTGATGAATCACTTGAGACTAGAATCTTTAGTATGGACTCTGAATACGAGCCTAAGTTTTACTGTTTGCTACTATGTTACTATTTACCAGTGTATAAATAAATGTAGGTATTTGGAAATACACGGTTATTCCCTAAAGAAACATTTTTCTAAATTGTTTTATATAATCTTTACTTAAGTCGTTCTGATGGACTGTATAAAACGCATATTGATGTTTATTATAAATTTATCGATTACACGTTTAATTTACGATACGAATCGGAAGAGTTATTGTATGCGGCTAAATAAAGCGCATTGTGTCTATCCCCTTCGAAAATGAAGATTTAATTTATTTTTTCATTCACCATGCGACCAGAATAACAATTATAATATCTGAATATGTTTCCATCCAATTAATTTCGAATATATTCGTTATTTATAATGCGGTAATGAATTACCACGTTGTGCGCCAAAAATAAATTTCTTTAATTTTTTGCCCCGCGTAGGGCGCCAATATAACTTTGAACTATAAAATGTTATACTTTTTACCATTGATGCTGTTGATTTGTACTTTTTAATCCTTCCTTCGTATGAGCAAGTGGCCAATTCTGGTGACAGAGTTTTAAGGCCTCCGTCATGGCTTAACGACTTTTTAAAAGCCGGGACCGTCATTTTAACGTGCCCTCCGAAGCACGAAAGCGCTCAGATAATATTGCCACTTGCTACTTTTTAATGATATTTAGGAACGTTTTGAATGGCATAACACGATTTGGACGGTTTTCTGAAACGTTCGAGGACGCAAAAAGGGTTTAAAAGCTTAATGTTCGATTGGCTTTAATAATAACAGTTTCGATTTTCCCTTTCAGTAACAGAAAAGGCTGGATACCAATCACCTTATGGAGGGATGGATAATGGAATGGTGAGTTGCTTTTTTTTACTTTTTACTATTGTTTTTTTAGACTTAGAAACTTTTTTGTGCAAGAGTTACCTTGACTTTAGTATTAGAAGTAATTTAGTGGTATCTATGTAGATAAAGACGAATGAAATCTAGAATTCTACGAACTACTACTTGGATTAACTACTTGTAAATTTCGTGCAATTTTTGGGTTCAGCTCATGTTGGTGGATTCTGAATTCGTAACAATTCACCAAGCTAAAGTGAACTCGAAAATTAAGACAGTGCTACCACCTGATGCAAAGAGACACGTTCATAGTTTCCTTTATTATCTTTGATTGTGCACTTGTAATCCTTACAAATTCTTTACTAAACATATTTTAAAACTAATTATACACAGGTTTTTATTGCGTTAATTACCTTATTTATATCCCGACGTTTCGACTGCCCGCGACCACGACTATTGTAAAATATGAATTGTGATCGCGAAAGTTTAAGAAAAAACATTCTTTACTAAACATCTAAAATAAACAAACACACAGCTTGACCACAAAAACGACGCACCACAAAAAAGGATAAAAAAATAACAAAATACCATAAGGATAAGGAAAGGATCGCGCCGCGTCAGCAGTTTTTATCATGAGCACGGAAAAACTGAACCTTCCTCAGAGAACTTATAAATCAAAGCTTTGGGTATTTGTTATTACTTATTAGATCAAAATGTTGTATCTTGTGGTGGAAATAGATAGATAGATAGATAGAAACTTTATTGAACACACACACACACACACATTACAACACAAGTACAAAGAAGAGAGAAATAGCTAGACACAGAAAAGTAGGAACCAAAAAGAAGAAATACAAAACTAAATGATGACATCGGTGCTGAAAACCGATCATTGGTCTTGATAATAGTTTCGGTACGATAAGACCCCGTGGCCGAACGGTGAGGCATCCCGCGGGAGATCGTTTGTATCGACGCAGGTTCGAGACCTGCCGGAGTCGTAACTTTACTAAGATTTTTAAATATTTCTTAGTTAAGTTTTTCTAAGTTAGGTAGGTCTTCTTTTGTAAATGAAGATGTTTTAGAAATAGAACCCGCAACCTCTGCGTCTGAAGCAGGCTTTCACTCACTGATTCATTGAGGTTGATAGAGTTGATCGAAGATAGAGAAATAGGAGTGTGTTTATTTAAAGATTCTTCGGACAAACATCTATAAATAACCCCCGCGACTTCGCCTGTATTTTCGTCGATCTTAACTCTAATTAAGATGTTAAAATACGACAGTTCCCGTCCCCAAAGCCGTAAGAAATGTCTATAAAATAATTTAGTTTTAAAACAAGCGTAATCTATATTTAAACATGTGATCAACATGTCATTTATGTGCGTCTCTCATCGATCGTTTGACGTTAACCAGTTAGTCGGATGCGATGCGTCAGACGCGACCTTTTGTCGCACATTTACTGTTACTACAACATTTTAAAATGTATATAATCAGGGTATTACAAAAAAATGTCGTTATATAAATAAATACTTAAATATAAGTGATGAGTTCGTTTTTTAGATTTAAAAAAAAAAAAATTTAATAATTAAGATTCCTCGGTAATCTCTTATGAGTTTCTTGTTGTTCTTTGGAAATGTCTATATGACCACTCTATTAGACACAAAAAATATCAATAAATTTCTACCGCTTTATAAGAATAGTCTATATTTTATTTTTTCGCGGATTTAATAGTCGCGTCTTTAAAACCGGACCCTGTCTCGTCCTATAATACATTTGACGCTAACCAGTTGGTCTGGTTGTGCTGACTGACATAGTGATGGACAGGTGTCGTGGGTTATTGTCTCGTGGTCCATTGCCTTCATTACGCGTTAATAGTTACCTGTGGTCTAGCAAGTAAGTACGAGCAAGTGGCCAAATCTGGTGACGATTTTTATGATAGTTAAACCACAATTTGGTTCATTGTGAATGAAAAAACTTCCGGTTAAAGTTTAACCCCCTTATGCATATTCGATCAGTAAACCAGTATTAGCTAAAAAGCATATTAAATCTGTTGCTATCAATCTTTTCGTTGACATATGAGTGACAAGAAAAAAACGTTGTTTAAACCTATATTAAATTGTCAAGTTTTTATGAATAAGACCCTAAGGGGTTTATTCATAAAAACTTGACAATTTAATACAGGTTTTAGAAACGTTTTAGAACGTTTTTTTCTTGTCACTCATATGTCAACGAAAAGAGATAGCAACAGATTTAATATACGTTTTAGCTAATACAGGTTTTAGGTCGAATATGCATAATGGGGTTAGTCTCTCAGTTTTTATAGAGAACTGTCAAAAACGAGCCTAAGATGATATTTCGGTTAAAACACCGAATAGTTCGTTCTCCGAATAGTCACAATAAATAGTGAATCCCCGTAAAGAGGGGTGGGGGGAGGGGGTGCTTTTAATTCGCGGCGTTGGCTTTTGCAGCCTCTTAACTGTATAATGTACAGGTGGGGATAAAAGTGTTTCTGTTAAAAAAATAAAATGAGGGATATTTGCAAGTTTTTTTATCTGGAAGTAAAAATAATAGGTTACTTGATGACGTCCATGGCGCCGAGATCGAAAGCCAGCTTCGTAGAGGTTGCGGATTCGATCCCCGGGACAAATGCTTGTTTATTCTGCAGATGTGATGCGGATCGGATGTGATATTTGTTTTGGGGTCTCGATGTTATTTATCAGTCATCTGGTTATTTACCATAAGCATTACTTTGCTTAGCTTAGAGCTAGATGGCGCCGTGTGAAAATTTAAAAAACTAATTAACCTGAAAAAAAAATTGTTCCGTCAAAAGTTTTTCAGGATATTACGAGTATAAGGTAATTATTCGTCCCCTTACTGTTAGGGAGGAAGCCTATAGTCATCTAGTTTCCTCATGATGTTTTCCTTCACTGTTTTGTCTAGAGCTCGTGTTCAACATCACAACAAATCCATTCGACCGGGATAAGAACCCACGACCATCACAACAAAAGCCTAAGGCCACTTGACCCACACTTTTACAGTCTCCATTTATTCCCACTTGTCTCGTCGTCTGTACAAAGACAGTCGTAGCCATAAAACTCGAGACGCGAGCCAGCGGAGCGGCTAACGCGTTGTCTGCGCCACTGTACCGCGCTTGTACAGATTTGTACAAACGGTTCCTTTTGTCTTCACCTTAGATACTTTTTTATTTACTTTGCTGTGGGTGGATGTACACTACCGGTCATATTTTGCTTGGAAAATAGATATCCCTGGTGTAGGAACGTTGGAACAGGCAATAGAGTCACCTAGCTTATACGACTGTACATTTTTATGTGATCCTTGAGGTCATCTAGTCCCAAGCTAAGTAATTTAATGCTTGTGTTATGGTAACCATATGACTGATTTACTTCAATGTATTCTCAAAAGTTACTGAACCGTGTCAAAATAAGGCAAAAATACTTTTTATAAGTAAATAAAGTTATCTATCTATCTTATCTATCTATCTATTTTAATATGAATTGATTTACACGTGATTTAAAGCGCTTATTTCAAGTCCATACTCAAGCGAGTTGTGTTTCAAGCGGTGATTGATCACTCAATTTTCAGAAGAGAACTTTACGAGAGAGATAGCACTATGATGGTCAGTTGTTGAAATGGAAACCAGGCATTATCGTATTTCTTTCCGTGCTGCCGCCTTATTCTCCAAATAACCATGTCCTGACGTGGAACGACACGGCGTGGTTATTTTGAATATTGCGATGGATTTCAGAAAAGAAAAGCTAGATAACGTGCAATCTCTTACCGCGTCATGGTTTGAAAGTCGTCGAGAGTCGACATCCTGGATACGGTCATGATACGTAGCATCAAAACCTAAAATACTAAATCTACACATTAACAAAATTGTCATTCAATTAGAACTCTATAGCACTACTTGATTGAACATAAAGCTTCGATTGAGTAGTACCGATATCCCGAAACTCTAAGGAATTACAAGGAAAATACCATCCACCCAATTAATACACTCCCCGGTAGAGATGCGACGAATATCCGTTTACTATCCGGCATTTCGCATGTCCGGCCTTTTGCTGGGTATCCAGCCGAATAGCAGTTAGTATCTGGCTTGACAATCTGGATTGAAAGTTGAGCATGAAACAATAAATAAGTATTCAGACAGCGCACAGCGCCCTCTCGTTCCAAACAAAAACATAAATCGTTTACTGAGATTATTAAATGCAATTGAAAAAATTACTACAATTGTAGTCAACGCAGATTTGTGCTATTTGAGCCCATTATCCGGCCAAACTAAAATAAATATCCGTGGACATTCCACACACAGCGTCATCTAGTCCCACGAAAATCTACTTAATGCTTGTGTTATGGTAACCGAATGACTGATAAAAGGGGCCTTTGCCCACTGCGCTACAGAAGTCGTCTTTTGACCGATCTTGGCCTAAGCCTCCGTTCTTCAAAATCCTCCGGCCAAACTACCCCATCACTACAAAACAATCGAGTTCGCTAAAAGGCAGTAATTGTGTTACGTAAGGTCAACGACCGTCCCTTGTCCATTTCGTTAAGTGCTGGAGAGGCCTTCGTTTTACTGCGCCGCCGATAACTCAAGAGGATCTCAAGGAGTAGTGGTGTTAGGATAATGCGTGATAGTTCTTCAGTTCACTCAAGAGGCAAAATTAAAAAAAAAATCGACATACTTCTGAGAGGAGGCATATACCCAGCAGTGGGCTATAATTTGAGCTGTCCATGATGAATCTACTTCTATACCAATATTATAAAGAGGTAATGTTGGTTTGTTTGTTTGACGGAGGTGATATCCGAAACTACTCAGCCTATTTCAAAAATTCTTTCATCTATGGTCGAACGACCTCTGTGGCGCAGTGGGCGAAGGCCCGGCTGAGACGTGGAAGTTTCGGGTTTGATCTCTGGACAAATATTTTTATGTATTGCATATATTTGTTCCGTGTCTAGATGTTTTCTATCAATAATTATGTATGTATTTACAAAATAAATGTATTTCATTATTTTATCAGTTATTTTATCTGGTTACCATTGCACAAGCATTAAATTGCTAACCTTGGGACTGGCTGACGCTGTGTGAAATGTCCAAGGATACATATTTATCATTTATTGACTGAAGGTTACGTAAAATTGTATACATAATATTGCACATAATATTGTCTCCTGACACTGTAGTCTGCCGGCTTACTATGACCGTTAAAAGCGATTCAGTTTAGGTCCTATTACTGCTTTTGACGTAAGCTAAGGCGCTGTAAAGATATAACAGTTGGAACCTAAACTGAATTGTTTAATTCTTAAACTTTCGCGATCACAATTCATATTTTAGAACTATTTATAAACAGGTTTTTATCGCGTCCCCTTAGACCTTAGTCTGTTCGCGACCACGACTATTGTAACATAGTCGAAACGTCGGGATATAAATAAGGTAATTATCGCGATAAAAACCTGTCTAAAAATAGTTCTAAAATATGTTTAATAATACGTCATGGTGAGCCCCCTGTATGTGACATGTAGTAATGTGTACGTCAGTAATGTGTTGTTGTGGTCAGTACGGCGTCGCGGCGACGTCGTGCTCGGCCGCGCACGGCCATCACCAGGACCGGAGGCACCATCACCATCATCACCACCAGCACGCGGATGTACCGCCGCAATGGGTGAGCGGCTGTTGTGATGTTTGTGCCGTTGTTGTTTTTGTTTTATGATAAGTTTGTTGTTTGATGATTTTGTTGTAGTGTTGTTGTTTTTCGTGACGTTGTTTATGATAAGTTTGTTGTTTGATTATTTTGTTGTAGTGTGTTGCTGTTTTTCATTATTTTGCACAATTAACACTCGCGATCATTATCACCAGCTCCATGCAGCAATGGTGTGATGTTGTAGTTTGTTGTTTTATCACTGTTTTGCACATTTAACACTCACGATCATTATCACCAGCACGTGGAAGTTGCGCGGCAGTTGTGATGTTTTCTATGATGAATTTGTTGTTGTGCCGTTCTAATGATTTGTTGCAATTTAGTTTCATTTCATCACTGTTTTCGCATCCCACACTGATAAAATTATAATATTTATTCGAGTAGATGCATAAATTGTGTTTGAGTTATCATTTTTGTAAATCTGTGTTTATTTGTTGCTTTAGATGTTTGTTGGCACTTAGCTTCATCACTGTTTTGATTTTCTACACTCGTTTTAATAGATTTAGTCGTTTTTATTAACATCTTTACAAGCACCGTGATTGCCGAACTGCAGTGAATCGTAATATGCTGTAGTAATCGCCGCTAGGTGGCGCCGCAAAAATCAAACACCAAAAATAGACGAAAAAAGAAGTCATGAGGTATCTGTAAAAGTTAGGAGACGGGATTCGAACCTGGATTGATACCTGTGTTCGCCCTTAACAGCGCGTTCGCCCGGTACACCGTGTAAAGCCGGGACGTGCTAGTTTAAGTAGTAATATCTATTGCCAAGGTTAGATAAGTCCATTCATGAAGTTTCCATTACCGTATCACATAGTACGTGACGTATCTACGTGCAGTATCAGCGTTCGGAGTGCTGTTGCAAAACCAAAGAGATAGCCGGTTCGATTCTCAGCGGAAGCATGTCTCAGTCATATTGTTATTGTTATACGTATTTTTTATTGTTAATTATAATATTCTGATAGCCGTGTTGGCCTAGTGGATTAGTACCCCGACTTTAGATCTGAAGATCGTGGCATCGAATCCGGCCGTGCATCAATAAACTTTTTGTATCGAAAAATTTATATGCACTTTAACAGGAGCTTTTAACCGTGAAGGAAAACATCGTGATGAAAGCAGTTAGCTTTCTAGCAGCGTCGATGGGCTTACAACCTGTTACGTATGGAGACTTAACTTTTGCAAAATGTGGGCATGTACCATTAGAAAATAAATTTTATGATCAAAATCAGAGTATATTGCACATTTGAATCCTTGTTTCCGTTGTCTCGTCGATAATAATCTACGGTACTTGTCATTATACCTGCGGGGTGGGGCACGGGCCATTTAGTTTTTGTTACGATAGATATGGGGAGCTATCGATACATCGATATCGATATAAAATAATAAATAAATATCCTTGGACATTCCATACAGTGCCATCTTATCCCAAGCTAAATAAATAAACATGCTTCTGTTATGGTAACCAGATAGATATTAAGAAACATTTTTTTTTCTAAATACACAAACATTAATGCCTACTACATTTTATTTAAACAAATAAATCCCAAAAAGCCATTTACATCAATTATGCTTATATTCTTATTAACAGTTGTAAGTGACTCAAAAGGGCAGTACATTTCCTTAAATAATCTTGCAAACACACGTGAAGCTAGTAAAAAACACTTCATGTATCATTGTTGCTTATTTTAATGTAAATTTGGAGACCACACGTAAACGCCATTAAGACGCCTCTTTTTGTCGCGATCACAATTTAAATGTTCGCAAATGGAAAGTGGATGACCACTTGATGTATCATGAATTTTTCAATGGATAAGTGTGGCGGGAAGTGTGGTTGGGCTTCGACGGGATTCGAACCCGCTAGATACAAGCGATCGTCCTCAAGCCGGACTGCCTTACCACTCGGCTACGAAGCCCTAGTGTCGTAGCTCGAAACAATCAGTAAGAATATTATGTTAAAAAAAGCACGGTTTATAGAATATCCGATTATTGTACATCGAATCTCAAAATCTATCATCGATACATAAAAGCTGGGCCCTCAAATATGACCAGCCCACTAGATAACTCATCGATAAACGTCCACGTCCCTTCCCTACGCTTCCCGGGGGTGCGCGGGCGACGCACCTGGCCCGGGACGCCAATCGCGTGCGCCGACTCAATAGGACCTCGCCGGTTTGAAGTTGCCTTTCTGGAGGCTTACCATGACGTATTATTGAACAATTCAGTTAGGGTTCTGCTAAAACTTTACGTCAGCGCTTTAGCTTACGTCAAAAGTCATTATAGGACCTAAACTGAATGTAAATGGTCATAGTAAGCTGGCTGGGCTGATTTCTTAGCTTGAATTATTTTAGAAACGGTTAGTGGATTCATTTGACGACCTCTGTGGAGCAGTGGGCGAAGGCCCAGCTGAAACGCGGAGGTTGCCGGTTCGATTCCCGCTACGGGACAAATGTTTGTATGTTCTGCAGATATTATTTTCTATAATATGTATGTATGTATATAGTATAATTTGATCGCAATCGGTTTTGTATTTTTTTATGAAAGAGGAACAAACAAACATCCATACTCACAATCTTTCGCATTTATAACATTAGTAGAATCGCGATATAAAACAGTAGGAAATGTACAATTATTTCCCCGTGACGACGCGACGGTGAGAAAAGCCGAACTCGCGGGCATGTATTACGTTTCGAGGCCGTAACTGTACGGGCAGCTGTTCCTTGACCATAGTAAGGTGTAGGAGTGTAGTGGCCTTTCTTATTTGTGGCCTGATTTTAAAGAAAGAGTCTTTTAACCCTGGATACTTAGCTGATATGATTGAAAACTGTATCACAATGTTAATTGGATCTATAGACGAATAAATTTAATAGCAAAGATATAATTATAATGGGTGTCTCTCAAGGATCTTTGATTGGCCCTGTCATATTTCTATTTTCTAGTTTAATTCGGTAATCGATTAAGCTTCTTTAAAATACACTGATTCTGTCGGATTTAGCTTGCGCTAAGCTAAAATACAATAGTTTGACTTGAACATAAACAAAAATTTGCCAAATATATTTATTGATCAAGGAAAATCCAAAAAATCAAAAACTTACTAGCGACCCACCAAATAACTTTGTTTTCTACGCTTAATGTGATTTAGTAGATAGCTGTACTATTAGAATATTTATGTATTATTTAAATGTATAAACTTTCAAAAATACCAAACGGGTTTAAAATTTTAAACCTGATAATCCAACAAGTGAATTTTATAAATAAAACTTAGAGCACCTCTTAATGCGAGACAGAGAAGGACCGTGTATCGATGTTGTGCGAGGGAGAAGGATGTATGGGGTGCGCGGGCGCCCCCTTTTGACCCCAAGTAACGCACGTAGGGGTGATGTTGAGGGGAATTTGGTTTAGCTGGTCAATATTAGTATTGAGTTTTATGAGTACTATCTGCATAGATGTAGCTTACTTATTATTTAAACGATTGGCAACGCTATTTGCTATCGGCACATCTCTATCTATACTAATATTATAAAAAGGTAACATTGGTCTCTTTGTTTGACGGGGGTAATCCCGAAACTACTCATTCGATTTCAAAATCAAAATTAAAATATTTTTATTCAATAAAATCTTATTTCAGACCACTTTGAATAATCACGTTCTTAAAACTAGGGGATTCTATTGACTGTTCCTACGCTTTAAATTTTTCAATCGGAACATAGAAACTCCTCCTTTTTTAAGTCGGTTAAAAACATGATAGATATGATTTAATGTGATAATAGCACATGCGCCGAATTATCCTGAAACTCAAAAATCTACGAATCATGGTAATCATTTTAGTTTTTAGTGTTTATAAAGTTTGCGTTACAAGTTGCAGGCAATTCCTGGCTTGGCATGGCACGGGACCGGTATTGTGGCGTTTCCGAAGGGAGGCCTATACCCAGCAGTGGGTGCCTATGGGCTGTGGATGATGATGATGATGATGATGATAAAGTTTAAATATTTCAGGAGTTAGTATTAAGATGTCAATATTGTTTTTAAACTCCGGATGCAAACATAAGGGAACTACTATCTTGGGAATATCATTTCATAGCTTTACTTCTACCCAAAATATCTATGATCTTTGCTACACAATTTCACCCCTTATACCACACAATTTAAAGCTCAACATTTAAGAAATTGGAGCACTTGCGAAACTCAGGTTGGGAACAAGTTCTATCTACCTGCTTTACATTAGAAAGGGAGGGTTGTATGCGAATTGTTTGAGCGCGATAGAGACGGAAGATCGACAGATGTTCTGAAAGTATGTGGCGCCGTGTATGCGGGTGAGTTTTTTTTAAGAATAACTGAATTGAGGGCGGAGTGGGAGCGATTAGCGGGTTGTCATAAGCGATTCAAAAATTTTGTATATACTACAGAGTTAGTAGATCTTAACTACATATTTGGATTTATCGTGAGTGTTGTGAAATGTTTTTGGATTTTTCACAGAAGATAATATTTTGTGTAGAGAATTTACCCATATCATTGTTTTCAATTGATGTTTTTGACGTTAATTATAAACAAAACGGGGATTGTCTAACTTGTATCAAATTGTTGTAAATCAAAAATAACAGTAATCCGCGAAAAAACTGGGAAATACGATGATATGAATACAAACAAGATAAAAAGATGATACAAACTTCCATAATTAGAATCTGTCCGTTGTTTTCGCGGATTACTGTTAGTTTTGATTCGCAACAATTTGATACAAGTTAGACAATCGGGGGGCAGGCTAGTCTAGAGTCTTACACGTGACTACACCCGCACGTTTCAAGTAATCTGTATGTCACAATTCCCAGTCACACCTCCATAAACGTGTTGTCCCGTAATTATTGAATGGAGTCACGTGAAGATGTCACGTGGGATATGGATAGACAATTTGGTAACATGGTACCGACTTCCGTATGTGGTAATGTAAACAATAGTTTCATGGAGTTACAAGATTGAACGACCCTATGGTTTCAGACTTTCTTACCAAAATAACCAGGTCCAATGTATCTAAGTACTATATCAGTCATAATTATGGTAACCGTAACACTAGCATTAAATTGCTTAGCTTGGGACTAGATGACGCTGTGTGGAATGTCCAAAGATATTTATTTATTAGTTAGTCTTATTAATACAAATTATTATATTTCTTTTTTTCTTCCTTTAGTTTTCATAACAGACATTCAAAGATTTAAGCATTGTACAACTTTAAATCAAAAGTCAAAAGTCAAAAGTCAAAATATTTTATTCAATGAAATCTTAAAGACCACTTTGACATGTCTTAAAACTAGGGGATTCTATTGCCTGTTCCAACGCGATTCCCTACACCAGGGAAAGAAGCAGGCAAGAACCTGGTGATGCGGGCCTAGCATTTTTTTCAGTGGTCCAATAACTGAGTTGGAGCATGTTCAGTCCCAAGCGTTTTTGTCATCTAAATAATCTGATATTTTATAATAAGCTTTGTTTAAAAGATGACGTTTAATTTGCTTTTTGAATTCAAATGATTTAGCACGTCTTAAAAGATTGTAATATCGTAAGTTACGAAACTGTAATGATGCAGCAACATCTTAGTACTTGTGTACTCTGAGATATTCATAAATTTCATCATAATTATAATAATCACACGGGAAATTACTCACGTAAAAATATTGTCGATTTAATTACCGACAATGTTTCGATTCTTCCGGTGAATTTTCATCTGGTCGTATGGTCACGCCACGCGGGCGCGTCTCACACGTTTTTACGTATTTCATACATCGTTCTATTCATAATTATAATTTGCCACTTGCTCTCTTAAATGCATAATAAATAAATATCCTTGAAACATTTTACACAGCGTCATCTAATCTCAAGCAACTTAATGTCTGGCTTATGCTTACTATGACCGTAAACAGCGATTCAGTTAGGTCCTAGAATGAACTGCTTTCGACGTAAGCTAAGGCGCTGACGTAAAGGTAGAACAGTTAGAACCTAAATTGAATTTTAGAACTATTTAAACACAGGTTTTTATCGCGTTAATTACCTTATTTATATCCCGACGTTAAATAAGGTAATTAACGCGATAAAAACCTGTGTTTAGTTCTAAAATATGAATTGTGATCGCGAAAGTTTAAAAAAAACTAAATTGAATTGTTTAATAATACGTCGTGGTATTATTAAACAATTCAATTACTCTAGATTACTTGTCGCTTGCACTGACACCACACCCCATACCATCCTCTATCCCGCTACTTCCTGTCCACCCGTGGGAAGAGGTGCAATGACAGTTTACCTATTGACATTTCACACCTTAACAGCTGTGTTGTTCTAAAACAATATTGCCATTTTTATGGAGGGCATTGTTTGGTTAAGTTATGGACCAATTTAGTTAAATCCTGACTTCTTTGTTCGTTCTTTTGAAATTTTTGCAAGTGGCCAACTCTGGTGACGGAGATTTTAGGCCGACTACAGACCTCCGTCATGGCTTAACGACTTTAAAAGCCGGGATCGACGTTTAAACGTGCCCTCCGAAGAACGGAAGCGGAATCCTGTCAGCGGAAGTAGCATTGGTTTTGCTTTACGAAATTTTACTTATGGCTAATCCCAATTGGGATTACTAATCTTTGATTTTGCTTACTGCTGGTTGAAATTTGACATTACTTCCATACAAAAAAAATATAAATATTTATTTATTTATTTATTTATTTATTAAAAACAATTTTAACACTAATAATAAAACCAAAGATGGATTTTAATTATCAAGGTGCCTTTTTAAGATAGGTGTGATGTGCTATGTTATGAAAAATGATTAGTGACCATCAGACGCGTCCATACTAACGTAGCATTTTCGTACCGTGAAGACAAAAAAATAGCCTTTTTTATCGTCATTTCAAAACAGATTTACTTGCAAGTAAGCTTATTAAAAACAAAACAGCCAGTAATCCAACAAATCCCAAATTCATTTCCGAATCGCTTTAACGTGCGCCCGCGCATACGATTTAGATTTTTTGCTTTCCTAGGGTGCTTGTATGTCCCGCTCTAACGCGATGTAGCTGTATATATCCGTCTCACGCGCCGGGGTGGTTACGGGGGTGTAAAACGCCAGATGTTTCGATGTTTTTTTTTATCTTTTGCGTTCGATTCGGTCTCGATACGAACAATGGTAGATTTACGTTCAAGGCATATGGTGAGTTGGTGAGCAGGTACAAGTAACGCGAATTTCAAAAAGCTCATGGTTTTGAGTTTGGAGAAATTTTGTTTTTTGACAGTGGACATATGGTTTTTGATATTCTGTCATTTAAATAAGCTAAAATTTTCTTTCATGGGTCAAAATACCAGTACTAGGATACATGAATTTTGATTTTTTTGTTAGAGATAGGTAGGTAATAAGAGTTCCCTAAATTATCTAAGTTATTTTCTCCTTCGTTTTTCAACACCTTTACTTGCAGTAAAGAAAGAAAGAAAGAAAGGACATCAAGGATCACCTAAAATAGTACAGTCTTATAAGCTAGGTGACTCTATTGCAGGCTACTTTTTACCCGTGCTAGTCGTTCAGTATGCCACTAAGTTGTGAGATGAAGCTCTAACCTAATTATTTTCTTACAGGTAAGTCTTGCCGTATCATTAAGTCGTTGAACGCGTTCTGACGTATCAGGTGAGTCTTAGTTATAAGCGATGGAGGTTTTATAAGTCTCCTTCTTCTTCTTTTTATTTTCTAGCTTCTGTGACGGGAGTTGTCACAATTTTGGCAATGACAGTTGACAGTGAAAATGGACGGTAAAAAGTCGAGATAGTAGAAAAGTTGACGGTAAACTTGAGGGAGGCTCTAAATAATATAAGTATAAGCCATTCAACGAGGTAACGCTGCCAACCTTTTGGGCACCCTACCTGCGGCCGGTGACCTGAACTCTGTATTCTATCTTTAGGTGATACTAGGTTAGAATACAGAGTTCATTTTTATTAAATTAGTTTTTAAGTAGTGTAGGTATTTTTTGTTTGTTTCTGATATAAAACTTTGTTGGAAATGATTGGCAAAGTATAAGTATATACTCTATATAAGTCTCCTTACCCCCGGTTCCTTTAGCCAACTTACGGATGTCCGTAGGACTTTCGCCATAGCAACGTTGTTATCTGTCAAAAAGTTTCATACATTTTATGTTGTAAAGACAAAGTTGGTATGGTGATGGACCTACGAGCATCATTTAATTGTAAGAACTAGTTAATATTAGAAGATTTTTGTTGTTAATTTAACTTTGATTTCATCGTGTAGTAAATTCATAAAAATGATAAAAAATTGTAATCATAAAACATTTTTATTTAGTAAAATATTTTCGATAAAGTTCCGAATGGTCTCCATAAACGTATTTTTTTAACTCTCATTAATCGTTTGTATAATACTAAATATGTACCTATTTGGACATACCTCTGACTACCCCATAAGACATCTTCAAAGGATCTAAAGAATTACAGAAAGATCTGAAAGAAATGTCTACCGCTCCCTGGGATAGTCGTGATAATATTTCATTTCTCATAATACTTATAAGATCATTAATCTCATATCTTGAACCAACTCTATAGTTCCCCTAAGGCCGTATAACGCGTTCGATTCCCGGGCCGGAAATAGCTCGGTCAAGCACCCGTGCGAAAGTTACACATTCGCAACTTCCACCTTATTACTTTGCGATTAGGTCTTATCTCGCATAACTGTTTAGTTTTATACTGATGTATTAAAAACAAAAATAAACATTTAATGTATTGTATCTTATTGTACCTTATCTTATTGTCATTGGGGCTAATTTTGAACACAAGGTTGGTTAATGAACGTTTATGTTTCTGAGTGGGTTTGTACCAAATATGACATGTATTTGGACATACCTCTGACTACCCCATTAGACATCTTCAAAGAATTCTATAAAGATCTGAAAGATATGTCTACCGCTCCCTAGGATACAGTCGTGATCATATTTTTTTCATGTTTCTGAAAGGTTTAGGTGCTACAAGCCTATTCTATCTCAACAATGTCCCAGACACTACAGTGTCCTGTTAAGTGTTGGCAAAGATTGCCTCCTGACGCTGTAAAAACTAGTAAAGTTATAAAGGCCTGAGTTTTTGGCTTCAAAGCAATTCTGATTTGCTATTTGCAATTGTCGGGGTCAATTTACGTTGGTGGTTACTGAATTCGTAACATATCACCAATATTAGCTGACCCCGACAATTGCTACGAAACTTCGTTTTTGTTCACCCCCCCCTTTATTTTCCAAATTGTTCGCTTTCAGAACAGGCTTTTTGGATTCTGCGAATTTCGTTTAACAGCTGGTATTACCGAACAGGTGTGTGTTTCCAAAAATCTATATTTGTTAGCAATAAATCATCAGAGGTCACTGTGACCCTGAACTCATCACCTTTGGGACATTGTTTTTTGTTTAATTGAGTGATTTTTTGGATTTAATCGATGTTGGATTTAGGGCTGGCAAAAGTTTGTGTTTTTTTCGTAAAAAACCATGAACAGAGAACAAATTAAAAGTTTAAGTTCATTTTTTCTATTGAATCATTTAAATCAATTGCACACTTACTACAGAGGTCTTTAGGACGCCTGAAAACTGATATATCGCAGACGAACTAATAAGAGTTTGAAGCGCTAACTTTACTTCTAACTTTAGGTCAGCGCCTTAGCTTACTTCAAAAGCAGTTTATTATAGGACCTAAACTGAATCGCATTTAACGTTCATAGTGATGTATTCAGCAAGACCATGATCTTGATTCTCTAGGTCATCCTGCCAACCCTACAGTTTAGTAACGCGACACCGAGCGACTGCGAGACAGTTTGGCATAGAAACGAGTGGATTATCTGTCGCATATATTACTGGACTCATCTCTACTAGAGGTTCTCGAATCACATTCATATTGAAGTGATAAGAGGGATTGAAAGCGGTATAAGGTAGGTACCGTTAAAAACCAGGACCTTGATTCTAGAGGCTGAGTAATACCAGTATACTGTCATAAAAATACGATATAAAGAATTTTGAAGGTCTGGAAGACCATGACGTATTATTAAACAATTCAGTTTAGGTTCTAACTGGTTATAACTTAAAGCCTTTGCTTACGTGAAAAGCAGTTCATTATAGGACCTGAACTGAATCGCTTTTAACGGCCACAGTAAGCCGGCTGTATACCCCATTATGCATATTCGACCTAAAACCTGTATTAGCTAAAACGCATATTAAATCTGTTGCTATCTCTTTTCGTTGACATACGAGTGACAAGAAAAAAACGTTCTAATACGTTCTTAAAACCTGTATTAAATTTTCAAGTTTTTATGAATAAACCCCCTACTAGGCGGTAAAAGCTGCCGCTGTGGAAAGTGTTGCCGCTGCTGTCGGGATGTTTCTAAGTTTGTCCCAATTGCTTAAATTGCTTATAGACTAATCCAGGACTGTCCAAGACAAAGATGCGATAGACGTTATTCTTCTTCTCCAAGCCTTCTCCAACCTTCTTCAACCTTTCTTGCATGTTTTGAAAATGTCCAAACTCCAAGATATTTAGAGGTATCTGTCAATGGGGCGAAAACAAATAGTAACACCACTGGTCACTGACCTTATATGATGCCCAAAACAGAATCAGTTATCGCAATCAAGACGATCTCGACAGTTTCAGGATATACCTGTTTGGCGTGTCATTGATGCCTCGTGGTAATCGGTATGGCACCGATATATGCTAATCGGACCAGGTGTCCGATGGCCGGTATATTGACTTTATCTGACCCCCGGTGAGGCCCCAACAAGTCGCCAGTGTTGCAAGACCTGGGTGATGTTGCTAGATCTGGCTAGTTTTTGATCTCTGGTGATCCTACAGGATTTAAGATAACTTATAAGAGGCACCAGTCTTACTACAAACATACCACCACACTGAATTAGCGCTCAGCCGGTGAGGCATCCCGCGTTTAGAGAGATCCCTTGTATTGACGCAAGTTCGAATCCTGCCGGTGTCATAACTTTTATTTTATTTTATTTTATTTTTATTTTATTTTATTAAGGTTTTACATTTTTTGTGTTACAAGCATTCGTTTATAACATCCCAATTCTCTGGCCACTATTAACCTTGAGCTGGCAACATTCGCAATTATAACATAATTCGGTAAAAAATATAAAATTGAGTCATCTGATCTGATTCTTGTTTCTGTTATAGCTTTTTTATTGTGACCGTCTGCCACCTGTTGCGTGAGAGTTTAGAGGTCTAGAATTGTTTCATTGGACATTTATGGATTTAAATCTTGTTAATTTTACAATTTATTTAATTTCTTACGAAAATGAAGAAAATACTTAGAGAAATATGTTCATTTTACAACTTAGTAAACTCAAATAGTTAAAAGAATGAAAATTGTTATTTATTTAGGTAGCAACTTTTTTTTTTAATTTTTTTTTTATTTAACTTTAAACAAGAAGTTACATTGTTTGTTTTTATATTGCACCCTTTAAACCACTAGGGTTTGTGTGGGTACTCACATTCGTCTTAAAATGTTACGGTAGATACTTATAGCTATGAAATTACACAGTAAAAAGACATCATAACTCAAGGCGTAGGCCACATTTTTTCTTATCAGATATGATTATTTCCAAACCAAGGTCTAATTGCAATTAAAAAGCTCCCAAGTACCTACTCAAACTAAATTTCTGACTCTGTAAAAGCTTATGTGCATTTCATACGTGAATCCCGTGCAAAGTCGGGAGAAAAGTCAAAGTCAAAATATATTTATTCAATAAAGTCATATTAAAGACCACTTAGACATGTCACGTTCTTAAAACTAGGGGATTCTTTTGCCTGTTCCAACGCGATTCCCTACACCAGGGAGAGGCAGGTAGTAATTCCATAATTTAAGAATGCATCGGAGGCAGATGTCCAACCAGTTCGTAGTAGAATTGAGATGTACTTAATAATTAACAACTGGATTGGCATCCACTCACCTACGAGTCATCGACCCAGGCGACCACTCATTACTCTTAAATCTATAGCATATAGTCGGTGCTTTAACCGAAAATATGATCTTACTGATAGTTTCGAGCTTAGACTTTAGGGCTTGGTGGCCGAGTGGTAAGGCAGTCTGGCTTGAGGACGATCGCTTGTATCTCGCGGGTTCGAATCCCGTGTAAGCCCCAAACTTTTAGTAAGATTTTTCATTTACTCTTAAATCGACAGTATTTTTACGTGAGTAATATCCCGTGTAAATTATAATAATGTCCTAGTACAACTCACGATAGTTTTCAAAATCAAAAAATCAAAATCTTTTTTTAGTTTAGTTTTGAAAGTAATTTTTTTTATCTTAATTTGCTTTTAAGGTCGTTAAGCCATGTCGGAGGCCTTTCGGCGGCCTAAAAAACACCGTCACCAGAGTTAGCCACTGCCTCATACGAACGAACGAACGAACGCATTACTCTGACAGAATATGAAAACTTAGTTAACTATTAATAGCTTTAAACGGTGAGGGAAAACATCATAAGGCAAACTGTTAGCTTACTAGTATCGTCGACGAGCTTGCAACGTGTTACATGTAATAAAATTTGGGAAGTACCAAATATGTATTTGGACATACCTACTTTACCTACCTTTGGGCGGCTTAAAAACTCCGTCACCATAGTTGGGCACGTCGTTAACGTAAGCAACATTATCCCTATCTTGCAGTACATTTCATTCTACTCCATAGGATACAAGGGGGTATGCATGCGCCCGCGCATGCTACTATTACACAATCTGTGCCACCGGCAGGTGTAAGTCCAACGGAATGTGGATTTGACTTTTTCTGTTAAATGACATTTTTAACTGTCAAATTATGATTATTTTCACCATCTCTATTTTATGATTAGTTTTATTACTAGCTGTGCCCCGCGATTTCACCCGCGTAAGTCTCGTTCCCGCGGATTTATCGGGATAAATCGGGGGTCTTACAAAAATAAACATATTTTTCTTTCTTTCAGACCTCCTCTCTAAAACGCCACTCTCTCCGATCCCTCGCGAGTTCTCTCTTTTGATGTCGGCCTAAAATGGATCCCTAAACCTTGAATCCCCATCCATCAGTAGGGCAAGTTGAACGACCGCGTCCAAAAAGGACCAATGCATTCTATAGCGAATCCTGATCCTATTCAACGGGGAACGAGGGGTTAACTTGACTGCATCCGCCCGCTGCTTGGCTTGCGTTGCTATCCGTACTACAATATTATAAAAGGTAAAGTGTGTGTGTCTGTCTGTCTGTTTGTCCAGCTTTCACGGCAAAACGGGGCGACGAATTGACGTGATTTCTTGTGTGGTAATAGTTGAAGGGATGGCGAGCGACATAGGCTACTTTTTATCCCGATATTCCCGCGGGAACGGGATCCCGCTGCCGGACAAATGGTTGCATGATCTGCAGATATTTATAGCAAGACAATTTTAAACTATAGACATAAGACATAGACAAACATTTATTTTCTGACATAGCACACATAGTCACACAATAAAAGTTTACAGCAAAAGACAAACAATAAAATAGAATTCCCGAATGTTGGTTGTATATCCGTAGGTCCATCATAGCAACTTTGTTTTTACAACAGAAAATGTATGAAACTTTTTGACAGATAACAACATTGCTATGACGAAAGTCCTACGGCCATCCGTAAGTTGGTTATAGGAACCGGGGGTTACAAGATTGAAACTTGTGTTATAGAAAGAATGCATAGAAAATACTTTCCACGTTGGTTGACCCACAGAGCATGCAATCATTTTAAACCGCGAGTTAGTCTATAATCGTGTCTATGGATGAAGCGCACCAATATCTTAACCGACACTTTAGCAACGACTGCAAAACAAGTTGTTAATATTTTTAAGCTATTGCATAGCTTCTATCGCGGGCTTTGAGCTCTCAATGGCCTTGAGTGTGGAGACCGAATCCAGAAATTCCGTAACGAAAAAACCTAACGCTGTCACCTTAGTTCAGCAACTCGCCTCTAGGTGGCATGCAATAGCTTTACCGCGGCAGTCCCCGAGTGCCACACGTCTTTTTTATTCTATTTAACCTGCCGTTGGTGCACGTCCGTCCTATTCCACTGCAATTCTCCATGTACCCTGTAATCAGAGCGTCGATGGAAATTCACTATGAATTTTCTATCGCACATGGTACCGTTAGATACTTATATTGTCTGGTAGAAATGAAATATACACTTTAAAATCTATAGGTACTATCCATCCATCCATATCCATCCATACTATAATCCGTCCTACTATCCCACTTAATATTATAATTGCGAAAGTTTGTGAGTATGGATGTATGTTTGTTTCTCTTTCACGAAAAACTGAAAAACCGATTGCGATGAAATTTGGAATATAGGTAGCTAAAGACCTGGAATAATAATATATTTTATTTGACTAAATATAGGCACGCGCGACATCCTAATTCACAAACGCCTATCAGATCACCTATTTGCACTGATAATAAGGTCGTCGACACACAAACAAACAAACAATCTCCTATCTATATCTACCCTCGGCACCACCTGTACAAATCTTTATATCGTGGATGTGGTACCTTTATACAGGTTTTTGGGGTTCCGTTAACTAATTGGTAAAACGTTTAAGCTAAAAAGCTAATAAAATAATCAAATGGCGAAACATCTTGATTCTTGATCCATATCTATCTATAATCTATCCCCATTATGCATATTCGACCTAAAATCTGTATTAGCTAAAACGTATATTAAATCTGTTGCTATCTCTTTTCGTTGACATATGAGTGACAAGAAAAAAACCTTCTAAAACGATCCTAAAACCTGTATTAAATTGTCAAGTTTTTATGAATAAACCCGTAAATCTTTACTAATATTATAAAAAGGTAAAGTTTGTTTGTTTGACGGAGGTAATCTCCGAAACTACTCAACCGATTTGAAAAATTCTTTCACGGGTGTGTAGAATGAACTGTCCGGGTGGTTATAGGCTATGTTTTATCCCGGTAGTTTAATTAGTACACCCGTGCAAAGCTGGGACGTGCTGCTAGTCAAAACTAAACGTGTATACAAGTATAGCTCAATCGGTTGAAGATATTTGCATAACATAAAATGTCAGGAAATAATAAGGTAATTGTGAAATCGCGTAAATTCATTAATTACTAGCTGCGCCCCGCGGTTTCACCCGCGTAAATCCATTCCCGCGGGAATATCGTGATAAAACGTAGCCTATGTGTTAATCCAGGGTATGACCTATCTACATACCAAATTTCAACCAAATCGGTTTAGCCGTTTTTACGTGAAAGAATAACAAACTTTCACATTTATAATATTAGTAGGATAGGATTAACATACAGAACCTTGAATCAAGAACCACACTCTCACTTCCACTGCGATAATACCGACGCACGCGCCGACCCGGCAGATGTTTCCGTTCGGACGTCTTCGGACATCCTCGGCAATGTCCGGAGTTCGGCTTGGAGCCTTTGGGGTCCCATTGAACGGGATTGGGAAGGTTTATTCCAGTGAGCTTTTTATTAAATCCATGGTTTAATGATAGTACCTACCTATACTTCATTTATTGAAGCGAGCTTATAGGAAGAAAAATAAACGCACGTGATTGGTCGTCAAAAATAATTGTCTTTCTCGTGATTGGCTAGATTGTCAAAACTAGCCAATCACGAGAAAGACAATTATTTTCGACGACAAATCACGTGTGTTTATTTTTCTTCCTATTAGCTCGTTTCAATAAATGAAGTATAATGACCAGTCTCATCCTACTAATACATCAAAATTTGTGACTATGGATGGATGGTTAATTTGTTTGTTTGACGGAGGTAATCTCAGAAACCACTCAGTCGATTGGAAAAAATCTTTCATTTTTTCATTTGTTGTCACTATCACTTTTTTTTTTTTTTTTTTATTAACCTATTTCGTCCCACTGCTGGGCAAAGGTCTCCCCCAAACTTCTCCAACCATCTCGATCCCTGGCGGAGTCCCACCATTCCTCGTCGAAGGTGACGAGATCGTCCCGCCAACGCTTTCTCGGCCGACCCCGACGCCGCCTTCCATCTGGAACCCACGATGTTGATATGTGGGCCCACCTATCTGTTTGCATTCGGCTTACGTGGCCCGCCCAGTCCCATTTGAGCCTGGCAGTTTTGTCACTATCACTACATAGTATAAAAGAAAGTCGCTTTTTCTATCCCTATAGTATATCCCTGTCCCAATGTATGCTTAAATATTTAAAACTACGCAACGGATTTTGATGCGGTTTTTTTTAATAGATAGAGTGATTCAAGAGGTAGGTTTATATGTATAGTTATTGGACCTGTGCGAAGTCGGGGCGTGTCGCTAGTATTAAATAGATGGCGCCGCTTATTAAACGCACAGCTACCTTAAATTAATATTCTGTTTAATCAGTCAATGGTGTATCGTGGAATACGTGATGCGATCCGTTTATAATTGGCATGTGAATCATTTAGCGGCGTGCATCGCGATTGGACGGTGACCTTTACTCGTTCCAATTACGGCAGTAAGTCAGGAAAATGTTTGGGTAATATTTTTTTTATTAAATTTCAATTATGATCACGACTGTATCCCAGGGAAGGCAGACATTTCTTTCAGGTCTTTATGTTATTCTTTAGATCCTTTGAAGATGTCTAATGGGGTAGAGGTATGTCCAAATACATATTTGGTACATCATCATTCTCCTGCCCTTATCCCACACTAGGTGGGGTCGGCCCAACATGTCTTCTTCTTTCATTCTTCTCTATCATATATCAACTCAGAATTTACTCCTCTTACATTCATATCCTCTTTCACACAATCCATCCACATAAACATATACAAATACATATTTGGTACATGTCCACAATTAGCAGAAGCTGACTTTTCTTTTTATTAAATAGTGTTTGAAATTTGTATAGTCAAAAGCTTGACCATTTATATTGTAAAGTGATCGCTTTAAAAAAAAGCTACGCCCACACCACCAGGTTCTTGCCTGATGCTGTTACCTGGTGTTGCATTGGAACAGGCAATAGAGTCACCTAGCTTATAAGACTACATATGAGTGATCCTTGAGGTCCTACAGAAATAAAAAAAGACGTGTGGCACTCGGGGACTGCCGCGGTAAAGCTATTGCATGCCACCTAGAGGCGAGTTGCTGAACTAAAGTGACAGCTTTAGGTTTTTTCGTTACGGAATTTGTGGATTCGGTCTCAACGCTCAAGGCCCGCGATAGAAGCTATGCAATAGCTTAATAAACACATTTTTCTTTCTTTCAATCGTCTCAAGGTACTCTAAGTACTGATTTAGTGAATCGGCTCACTGGGCCCATAAATCGCGAGGCTCGCCTGCCGACGACGCGAGCCATTGTACTGTGATCTACGGGCCTTATGTAATTATGGGGTAGGTTCTGATGGAGTTATTATCATTTCTGAGGATATCGCGCTGCGGGACTTGGAGCAGACTACCCTCATTTTCAAATCTTTGGATAGTTTTAATTCTGTTGAAGAGATGTCTAATTGGATAGTCAGAGGTATGTCTAAATATTTATACCAGGCTTTGGGACTTGAGCAGACTGCCCTCATTTTCAGATCTCTGGATAGATTTAAATCTGTTGACGATGTCTAATTGGGTAGTTAGAGGTATGTCTTAATACATATTTATACCAGGCTTTGGGACTTGGAGCAGACTACCCTCATTTTCAGATCTCTGGATAGTTTTAAATCTGTTGAAGATGTCTAATTGGGTAGTTAGAGGTATGTCTTAATACATATTTATACCAGGCTTTGGGACTTGGAGCAGACTGCCCTTATTTTCAGATCTCTGGATAGTTTTAAATCTGTTGAAGATGTCTAATTGGGTAGTCAGAGGTATGTCTTAATACATATTTATACCAGGCTTTGGGACGTGGAGCAGACTACCCTCATTTTCAGATCTCTGCTGATTAAATGTTACCAGATACAAATCAATTTAACTACGCGTCTCAAAAACCATAAATAATGATGCCATTCAAAATTATCGGAAAGTGATGACAATAGGCACCGAGTTTGATTTCAATAGCCACCGAGGCTCCATACGTAATAGGGGTGAAAAGTTTTTCAACTTTTAAAATTGAACATTCTTTTGTGTATTGGTTCTTTCTTGGGCTTTGTGGGTCAATGACACATTAATATTTTGCTGTGAGTAAAGATTTTTCATTAAAATTTAATAAAAGAAGTCCTTAAATTATAAAACAAGTCTAAAACCAAGGTACATTACATAACTAATTAGAAAAACGATAACAACTAACCTTACCTAATTGAGTAAGTACCTATTTAAGATTAGTTCCGCTAAAGCTTTGAAAAAAATTGTCTTTCTATCTTCATTCCAAATTTTATCTAAAAATCTTTAAGTCATTTCCTAAATAAGTGACTAACTCGAAAACTTTCGATTATAAGTACTTATTGTGATTTTACTTAAAAATGATCTAAAATTAAAAACAAGACAAATCCATAAATTTTTATTATCCCAAACAAGATAGTTATATCTCATTACAAGTAAGCTAAGGACTCGTAGCTTAGCTTTTGTAAAAGCATTTTTCATTCACTTCGCAGCTCCCTTGTCTCCCCTCTCCCTCTGCTTATACATCCGTCCCGCTCACACATTAGGGGGGAGCGAGCTGGCAACGTCGCGCGAACCCGCACTTATTGTGAAGTTACTTTTAATTTTGCAATTGATTCTAAATTGTACGCATTTTAATTTGGCCGGGTTATAGATATGTTTTTCTTTATTTTCCGGGAATAGGTTTTGTTTAAAAGTTTTCAAGAACTATGTAAGTTTGTGTAAGTTTGGACTTGTTGGGAAATTTGTTTTTCTGTTGTGTTTTTTTTTCGATCATGATTGTATTATTCAGGGAGTTGGTTACATTGTTTTTTTAATATTGCTCGAATATTGTCTTAAAATGTTTGAGTGACACATAGTTAAGAAGTTTTTAGGTACTTTGTTATTCGAAATCCTTAACAAAAATATGACTCAAAATAATAATTAAATTCACAAAAAAATTAGGTAAGTAAATATAGTTTTTGAGAGAAAAATAAACAAATTGAAATTGAATAGAAATTGAATGTAAGTTTAGTACCTAAGTAGGTACTTCCATATTTAGCGTAAAATCTGACCGTTGCTTTCGTGGATTACTGTTATTTTTGATTCGAAACAATTTGATACAAGTTAGACAATCGGGAGGCTGACATCTTCCTTATTAATTTGGTGATATCCGTCACTCGCAAAGGTCGTGTGAATTCCGCTTATCATTTAATTTATAATATTAATCACTATATTAATTTAATATCTTATCTCAGCCCTGATTGTGGCATAACTTAATGCTAGTTCGGGGGCTGGTAAATACCCAAAGTGCTAAATCTCGTTAACTGGAGTTTGGCATTTCTCCTTAGTTTTAGTTTTACGGTTGTCTGGAAGAGATCGCCAGCGATAAGACCGCCGATTGAGGGATACTATACCTACCTAACTGTAAGGCCCTATATTTTTGTCCTTAATAAAGATATTTTTTGAATTGTGCTTGTGTCACACACTGGGGACTAAATGAAGCTGTGTGGAATGTCCCGGGATATTTATTTATTTATTTATTAAGTTGCCTAGCTTGGGAGTGGAATGTCCAAGGATATTTATATTTTACTATTATTAAACTGTTAGCAAGGTTAATTAACAAAGATAAGCCGAAAAAAGATAGGTACTTACATGTTTTATCATTGATCACGCCTAGCCAATGATTCTAGGAAATTTATAAAAGTGAAATTAATTATTATCATGATAGCGCAGTAGACAATCACAAAGCAGAGCTAATGGCTAAGTTGTCGCGAAACTAAATTTGACATCGTGACGATTAAACTGTCAAATGTGACATCTATACATCATCACTTAGGTATTAACTTATAATTAGCGTCACATCCGACTTTTGTTTTCGCGGATTATGATTCGCAACAATTTGATACAAATTAAATAAATAAATAAATATCCTTGGACATTCCACACAGCGTCATCTAGTCCCGAGCTAAGCAACTTAATGCTTGTGTTATGGTAACCAGATGACTGATATAATACTTAGATACATTTTTTTTAAATTAGACAATCGACATACAGATTATGATATTTTTGTTAGGAAATGAACCGCAAAGACCACCCGTGTCTATAATACTTATACAACATTATGATCACATTCGTAACGCGTTGCGCAATGTTATTGTACGGGACACATCGATATTAGATATCACGGGATATGGAATGTTATGTTTTAAAAGATTATATACATTTGGTATGACTTCATCATCGAGAGACACTGCCTCTTCTTCCTACTTATAAAGATAAAGATAATTTTATTTACTTAAAGTATTTTTGTAAAAAGTATTTTTGCCTCATTTTGACACGGTTCAGTAACTTTGACAATATCCTTATAATAAAACATAAACAGTGCTCTAGATTAAGATTAATTAGTTAAAATAGTAAGGATATCAATATGGCAGAAATATGGAACTTTACCTTCCGTGCTAGTTAAAAACTGTGTTACGGCAAGGCATAGCTACACTTATCCTATCCTACTATCCTACTAATATTATAAATGTGAAAGTTTGTTATTCTTTCACGCAAAAACGGCTGGACCGATTTGGTTGAAATTTGGTATGTAGATAGGTGACACCCTGGATTAACACATAGGCTACTTTTTATCCCGATATTCCCGCGGGAACGGGACTTACGCGGGTGATACCGCGGGGCGCAGCTAGTTCCTAATATTCCTCTTCTTCCTGCCCTTATCCCACTATGTGGGGTCGGCACACTCTTCTATAACAATATTATAAAGAGGGAATGTTTGTTTGACGTGGTCTACGTTACTTCTGATGGCTTTGGACCAGTGGCGGATTTACAAATTTGCCGCCTGTAGGCTATTCCATTTTTGCCGCTCCTACTGACCTTTTAAATTCAAAAGGTAGGTACGCTATATTAGTTCACAATCATATAATTACATTCAACCTATTCCATGTTCTGATACAATTCAATTTCCTGGCAAAACTATAAATAAAACAGTGCGAGAGAAGCGAGCCGAAATTTTTAAGACAAATAAGTCACGGAAGGTTTGATTTTGCTTATTGTGTTCAAATAAAAGGCTGACACTGGTGTTCAATTTAGAAGATTTAAGAAGTTATCGTGCGAGCGTAGCGAGCCGAAATTTTTAATACAAATATGCCGGAAAGGTTTGATTTTGCTTATTGTGTTTAAAAAGGTTGACACTGGTGTTCAATTTAGAAGATTTAAGAAGTTATCGTGCGAGCGTAGCGAGCCAAAATTTTTAAGACAAATAAGTCATGGAAGGTTTGATTTTGCTTATTGTGTTCAAATAAAAGGCTGACACTGGTTTTCACCTTAGAAGATATAAGAAGTTATTATGCGAGCGAAGCGAGCCGAAACTTTTCAATACAAATAGGTCATGGAAGGTTTGATTTTGCTTATTGTGCTTAAATAAAAGGTTGACACTGGTGTTCACTTTAGAAGACCGAATAAGTTATCGTGCGAGCGAAGCGAGCCGAAATTTTTAAGACAAATAAGTCATGGAAGGTTTGATTTTGCTTATTGTGCTTAAATAAAAGGTTGGCACTGGTTTTCACCTTAGAAGATATAAGAAGTTATTATGCGAGCGAAGCGAGCCGAAACTTTTCAATACAAATAGGTCATGGAAGGTTTGATTTTGCTTATTGTGCTTAAATAAAAGGTTGACACTGGTGTTCACTTTAGAAGACCGAATAAGTTATCGTGCGAGCGAAGCGAGCTGAAATTTTTAAGACAAATAAGTCATGGAAGGTTTGATTTTGCTTATTGTGCTTAAATAAAAGGTTGGCACTTGAGTTCACTTTAGAAGACCGAATAAGTTATCGTGCGAGCGAAGCGAGCCGAAATTTTTTAGACAAATAAGTCATGGAAGGTTTGATTTTGCTTATTGTGCTCAAATAAAAGGCCGAAATAGGTGTTTACTATATACGATAAAATAAATTATCGTGCGAGCGAAGCGAGCCGAAATTTTTAAGACAAATTAGTCATGGAAAGTTTGATTTTGATTATTTTGTTCAAATAATAAAAAATAAAACTAAAGTAGTTGTTTGTAGTTTGACATCAAGACCGAAGAAGTAATCGTACGAGCGAAGCGAGCCGATTTTTTTTGACAAATAAGTCATGGAAGGTTAGATTTGGCTTATTGTGCTCAAATAAAAGGCTGACACAGGTGTTTACTTTAGACGATACAATAAGTTATCGTGCGAGCGAAGCGAGCCGAAATTTTTAAGACAAATAAGTCATGGAAGGTTTGATTTTGATTATTTTGTTCAAATAATAAAAAATAAAACTAAAGTAGTTGTTTGTAGTTTGACATCATAAAAAATGTCTATTTGTAAAGTCTACGCGAATGATATCGCAAGCAGGGCAGCTATTTTATACATACTACGTAAGAGTGTTCAGTACCTACACCTACTCTGCATGACTAAAAAAATATTTTTTTTGTACCTAATCCGTTTATTTCTGTAAGATAAAAAAATTGTGAACAAATCCGCCGCCCCCTGAAATCCGCCGCCCTAGGCTCCAGCCTACTCAGCCTATTGGTAAATCCGCCACTGCTTTGGACCAATAAATACTTTTGTTGCGTTTAAGAAATAATTTGGTCCATAAGCTAGAAACATTTTATAGCTTTCTTTCGCATCACTATAGCATACCTAGTATAAAACAGCTTTCTCTGTCCCTGTATCCCTATGTATGCTTAAATCTTTAAAACTACGCAACGGATTTTGATGCGGTTTTATTTTAATAGAGTGATTCAATAGGGAGGTTAATATGTATAACTAGCTGCGCCCCGTGGTTTCACCTGCGTAAGTCCCGTTCCCGCGGGAATATCGGGATAAAAAGTAGCCTGTGTTAATCCAGGGTATCATCTATCTACATACCAAAGTTCAACCAAATCGGTCCAGCCGTTTTTGCGTGAAAGAATAACAAACATACATACATTCTCACAAACTTTCACATTTAAAATATTAGTAGGATTATTGGACCCGTGCGAAGCCGGGGCGGGTCGCTAGTTTACAATATAAATATTCACAAAGCATGTCTAGATTGTCTAGTAGCTGTAGTGCGAAAATGGCGAATTTTTACCATTATTTATAGAGAGCTGCGAAGTGTTTTGGCCATAAATCAGCTGTTTTATCTTTGAGACACGAATAAACTGTATTCTATGTTATAGTCTATCTATACTATCTATACTAATATTATGAAGAGGTATTGTTGGTTTGTTTGTTTGACGGAGGTAATCTCCGAAACTACTCGGCCGATTTTGAACACTCTTTCACAGTTAACTGATGTGTAGAATGACTGTCAGGATGGTTATAAGCTATATTTTATCCCGGTAGTTTCATTAAGGTACCTGCGGCAAATAAGGGCCACTTAATTTCAATTCAAAATATTTTCAAAATCAGACGGATATGAATGAAAAACAGGACATTTTAAGAATGTTTACTTCATAAGCAGTCTGAAAAAGTATGATTTATTTGGTTTTAATTGAAATTTATCATCAATATTGAGGTTTTTCAAAACCCTTCCTTTGGTCCTTATTAGCCGACGGTAGTTTAATATGGGCCACTTAACAAAAACATTCATTTTGTCTTTTATCATTGTAAACTCTAGCTATACTATCTCTCGCAGACTTTTAGATTGATTTTCTAGTGAGTTACGCTTGACGATTTATTTAAATCACGGAAAAAAACAGTGATGGCCCTTATTAAACTAATGAAACGAAAAGTTTGAAAAAAAAGCATTAATTGACTAAATTTGTTCAAAATTATCATATTCTTGAAAAAGTTATTAGTTTCACTACATAAAATTCAAAAAAAAATCAAAAATAGCATAATATTTTCTTGAAAATTTTCTTGAATTGGTGGCTCTTATTAAACTTATGAAAGTTTACGTTTTGGAACTTTGCTCTATTATGTTTCCTCCAAGTTTCTAGGAGCCCTGTCAAGTATTATGTACTTATATTGGGCATACTCACTCAAACGCAAGATATACCTAATCTTTTGTGTTGTGTGTGTGTGAATGTGTGAAGTATGTGTGAAGGCCGGTTTCGATCCCACAAGCTTCAGAATTAAAGTCAAAGTAACAAAAAAAAATTCTTTTCGTTCTTATTGTTCTTTTTGTTTTTTTTTTGTTCTTTTTGTTCTTTTTGTTCTTTTTGTTCTTTTTGTTCATTTTGTTCTTTTTGTTCTTTTTGTTCTTTTTGTTCTTTTTGTTCTTTTTGTTCATTTTGTTCTTTTTGTTCTTTTTGTTCTTTTTGTTCTTTTTGTTCTTTTTGTTCTTGTTGTTCTTTTTGTTCTTTTTGTTCTTTTTGTTCTTTTTGTTCTTTTTGTTCTTTTTGTTCTTTTTGTTCTTTTTGTTCTTTTTGTTCTTTTTGTTCTTTTTGTTCTTTTTGTTCTTTTTGTTCTTTTTGTTCTTTTTGTTCTTTTTGTTCTTTTTGTTCTTTTTGTTCTTTTTGTTTTTTTTTTGTTCTTTTTGTTCTTTTTGTTCTTTTTGTTCTTTTTGTTCATTTTGTTCTTTTTGTTCTTTTTGTTCTTTTTGTTCTTTTTGTTCTTTTTGTTCATTTTGTTCTTTTTGTTCTTTTTGTTCTTTTTGTTCTTTTTGTTCTTTTTGTTCTTTTTGTTCTTTTTGTTCTTTTTGTTCTTTTTGTTCTTTTTGTTCTTTTTGTTCTTTTTGTTCTTTTTGTTCTTTTTGTTCTTTTTGTTCTTTTTGTTCTTTTTGTTCTTTTTGTTCTTTTTGTTCTTTTTGTTCTTTTTGTTCTTTTTGTTCTTTTTGTTCTTTTTGTTCTTTTTGTTCTTTTTGTTCTTTTTGTTCTTTTTGTTCTTTTTGTTCTTTTTGTTCTTTTTGTTCTTTTTGTTCTTTTTGTTCTTTTTGTTCTTTTTGTTCTTTTTGTTCTTTTTGTTCTTTTTGTTCTTTTTGTTCTTTTTGTTCTTTTTGTTCTTTTTGTTCTTTTTGTTCTTTTTGTTCTTTTTGTTCTTTTTGTTCTTTTTGTTCTTTTTGTTCTTTTTGTTCTTTTTGTTCTTTTTGTTCTTTTTGTTCTTTTTGTTCTTTTTGTTCTTTTTGTTCTTTTTGTTCTTTTTGTTCTTTTTGTTCTTTTTGTTCTTCTTGTTCTTCTTGTTCTTTTTGTTCTTTTTGTTCATCAGTCGTCAGTCGTCAGTCGTCAGTCGTTAGTCACCAGTCACCTTGCCCTTTGCATCTGTTTTTGTGTACCAGTATTGCTAATAACCAGTCTTTGTCCTTCATTATTATCAATCGCTTCTAACTGAAATAGCAAAAAAAAGAAAGAAAATACATTCATATTTTAACCTCAGAACACGTATACACAATAAAAACAGATATAATAGAACACGACTTCGAAAGAAGACCTGAAAGCCTTGTAATTGACGGCCCTTACTACCCGCCTTGGGGGTGGCCCTTATTAGCCGCCTGCGTCAAGTTCGACAAAATTCACTGTAAAATCATGAAAAATTTATATTTATATTTAAACTTAACTTAATCAGGAAACATGATAAATTTATGTTATATTAATAACAGCAGATTAAAAAAAAAAGTCTATGGTACTCACAATTAATCAGTTTTCGTGGAGATTTTTTTCTAGTAGAGCGATTTTTACAAACATCGTTTAAATAAATGTGTCTACTGACATGAAGGCGAATAGGAAGGCGATACCACCGCGGATATTAGCCTTCCTAATGGTCCTCTATAATGTAGGCTTGGTTTGAGTCTAATAATAATATTGGAAGTATGTTAAAATAGAAGTGGCCCTTATTACCCGCCGGCCCATATTTGACGCACCTACCCTAGTACACCCGTGCAAAGCCGGGCTGCTAATACCTAATAAAGTAAGCTAGTCATTACCAAATCCAATTTCACCTTCCAAACACCATTAAGAACAAAAGCTCCATACAAGTGCTGTTAAACTCCCAACTTTCCCACTAATTGCCGTTCTATCTAACTCCTTGGCATAAAATTAAAAAATAAATAATAAAGTTGGGTTCGGTAACTTTAACCTCATTATTTGTTACGAGTCGGTACGCCCCCCGCGGCGGGCTGGCAACGTCGCCTTGGGGTGGACAGCGCGAGGAAAGCTTATTCTCCCGAGTTATCGGGTAAATTTGCAACTTGTATGTCAATTAATAAGGAATTGATTTTTAAAATGATTTAAGAATTTGTTTATTAATGAGCTTTGTTTGACATAATTGATTGTGTATAAATTAGTACTTAATAAAAATAAATATGAATAACACTATATTTAGACAAAAACGTGTAGGTACTTGATGTTACCAAGGACAAAAACACGATTTTTTCTGTAAAATGTTAATCACGGCTATTACTAGATCAAAAAGTACAGTGACATTATCCAGAAGCAACAAAAATTTCGATTTCTTAATCTACACTATCTACATTACACTAATATTATAAAGAGGAAAACTTTGTTTGTTTGTTTGTTTGTTTGTTTGTTTGGTTGTAATGAATAGGCTCAAAAACTACTGGACCGATTTTAAAAATTCTTTCACCATTCGAAAGCTACATTATCCACGAGTGACATAGGCTACTTTTTATCCCGATATTCCCGCGGGAACGGGACTTACGTGGGTGAAACCGCGTGGCGCAGCTAGTTTAAAATAAATAGCTTAAAAAGTATTTACGCTTATTACAGCCTATGACGCACGTGGGCTAGTTGCGAACTCCGCCACGGTCGTCTCGGTCACCACGGATTATACTAGGAAAGATAGTAAATTTGTCAAGTAATATTTCTTAAACTTTCGCGATCACAATTCATATTAATTTGAAATATATAGTTAGTCTGCCCGGGACCATGCCTATTGTAACATAGCCGAAACGTCGGGAAATAAAAAAGGTAAATAACGCGTTAAAAACTTGTGTCTATATATGTAATATAGAATATAGACACAAGTTTTTAACGCGTTATTTACCTTTTTTATTTCCCGACATTTCGGCTATGTTACAATAGGCAAGGTCCCGGGCAGACTAAATACATATATATATTTTTAAAAATATAATCAAGTTTTGTTATTGCACGCTTTTAAACTAAAACCTCCCAACTATCGGTGAAAACAATCTCCTCAGACAGCAACACCGCTCCCCAAGTGAGCGGCGTTCGGCCATGGCGCGTCAGTCTCCCGCCCGCTGTCGCCGCGTGCGGACGTCTGTGACATCGCGTTGTGACGTTGCGTCGCGAGTGAACTTGTGCAACTTGCAGTGTTATCACGAATTGTTTTGAACATTGTGTTTGCATTTCGATTTGATCTCTTTGGGAGTGATTGTGGTTTATGGATTGGAGGAGTTCTAAGTGCAAAGTATATTTTTTATTATTTATTCTTTTATTGTACTTTAAGTAGGTTAACAATATTTAAAAGTATTATTACTTAAGTACTTACATCAATTAGCAAAAAACTTTTAATTTAAATTAGTAAGTATAACTTACTTAATTAAAATTAGTAAGTATCTGTTTGATTACTTAAGTACTTACATCAATTAGCAAAAAAGTTTTTCTTTAATTTAATAAACTTACTTAATTAAAATTAGTGAGTATCTGTTATAAAAACATTTATACAAGTATGAATAAAATGAAATACAAAATATGAAATCAATAATAATCTATTAGTGATTAAAATAAGTATATCAAATTCATTAAATAAATAATAATTTCCATCGTTTTCCATTCCCTACTGATAATAGGTATATAATTAAGTACCTATTACATATTATTTTATTAACAATGAGACGCTTAAGCATATTTAATTCTATTTATTTATTGAACTGCTAAAACTTTTTTGCATTAATAAAAAAAGGAAAAATCAAAATTTAATTTAAAAAAACAATCTTTTGCTTTGCACACAACCCACCACGTTTTTCTAGAACTGGACTAGACTTTATGAAAACTGACGATTTGATAATTCGTCAAGGATGCTTTTTTATGGGTATATCTCAGCCTGAGATTCTCAGGTGCTAAATAAATATCCTTGTACATTCCACACAGCGTCATCCATCCAGTCCCAAGCTAAGCAACTGAATGCTTGTGTTATGGTAACCAGATGACTGATAATACTAAATACATTTTGTCAGTCTCAACCGGGCTTTTGCCCACTGCGCCACCGAGGTCGTCAAAAAAATAAATCCTAATTCAGATTTGACGACTTGTGTCAATCATGTCACTCGATGCAAATAAACTTAGGACACAATCATTCAAATGTATAGCATTCAGTAAATTATAGCCTGTTTTCGGCAAGTCTAGAATATTTAGGCAGATTCTTATCTAGATTCTAGATACAGGGTAGATGTTTTTTTACGGTTTTGCGGTATTTGTTTTGATCGTACGTTTGTACGTTTATTCGTATGTTCGGTCGTTTGTTCGTTCGTTGAGCAAGTTTAAGCTCTAAACTTAACTTTCTAATGGAAGGTAGGTAAGGTTATGGTTAGTTGCCTGAAATTAAAATTATTATCATTATCTCAATCTCATCTCAATTAATCTCAATTAATATTTTATAGAGATAATGTTGATTTGTTTGTATGGGGAGGTTATTTCGCGCCGCGCGTTTTCGTCAGCGCGATCTAGAATCGAGTCATTTTTACTAGCGCCATCTAGTACGGTAGGCTATATTTTGTCTCGGTAGCATTACTAGTACACCCGTGTAAAGCCGGGACGTGCTGCAAGTTTATTATAAGGGGGCAAGTAGGTACTACAAAATGGTAGCCCCCTTTAGATCCGTCTATTCACATCTGTAGCATCCGAATAAAGTAAATGTATTCATTAATTCTTAGCGCATCAATCACCTTGCAAGATGACATGTCTCGATGTGACGATGTTCACCAACGCTAAGCTCCGGTTAAAGTAACCAACGATTATAAACAAAAATTCACATCAAATGGTTAAAAGGTGCAATTTTTGCGCGGCTTGATGACTTTAGTAGCAGAATTCGACAATTTAACATGTTATCCGAAGCACGGAATGTATCTCTGTGTAAACGGGATATTATTACTGTTTTGATAAGTAACAGCAAAATCTTCATTTTAGCTCAGTAACTAGTATTTTAAAACAAAAATCAGTTATCTGTGGGAAAGATATATAAATATAATTCCTTTACGCGGTGTATACCTATTACGCAGTACAACTAACTCGCGTTATGCCTAATATTCCCGACGTTTCGGCTGGTCCGTGGTCGCAGGCTTACATTTTGCCCGGTATGTAACGCGGGTATTTTAACTTTAAATTAGCTAATCGGCCGGTCACTCGATTCACTTTGGCTAAGTATATCTGAATTTTTTGTTGATCTTTGATGTTTGAAGTATCTGTGGTCCATCTGGTCTTTATGCCCAGATGCAAGATATGCTAGGTCTTTCCATTTATCTAGAATTCTAGATTGATACAACATACCTAAATTTGCCTACATTTTCGGGAAGATTGTGTGAGCAAACTTGGTGACATAGTTTGCTGACATTTAAATTTCTTTCTTTCTTTACTTTAACCGTTATAATAATTTTGCTAAGAATAATTTAAAAAAAATGAGCTTTAAAAAAGTATTTTTTTTTGCTTTAAGCGATAAGACCGCCCCTTATACTAAGACTAGCAGTAACATAGTCGAAACGTCGTGAAATAAATAAGGTAACCTGGTGTAGGGAGTTGTTTTTGAACAGGCAATATAGTCACCTAGCTTAAAAGACTACGATTTTGAGTGATCCTTGAGGTCCTACGAAATAAACATATTTTTCTTTCTTTCTTTTCTGTTTAAAAGACGATAAGTATTTCGAAAGTATACAAATATTTGTCCCGCAGCGGAAAATACAAAAATTATTACGTTAAAGAAAGAACCATCGGCAAAGCCACGTGGAGCCACGTCAGTGTCTGTACCTCGCTGCAAATTATAATCGATTTTAAAATTGTCCCATAACTTTTTAATTCGCTTAATAGCTCAATTTGCGATGACGTTTCAATTGTTCGTATTTTAATTTCTTTACAAAATGTTCGAAAAGTTTTAGAAGTAAGAAAGAAAATTAATGTGTTTATTTTTGTGTGACCTCAAGGATCACTTAAAAATGTACAGTCTTATAAGCTAGGTGACCCTATTGCCTTTTAAATGTACTAGCTGCGCCCCGCGGTTTCACCCGCGTAAGTCCTGTTCCCGCGGGAATATCGGTACAAAAAGTAGCCTATGTCACTCTCATCCCTTCAATTATCACCACATAAAAAAATCGCGTCAATCCGTCGCCCCGTTTTGCCGTGAAAGACGGACAAACAAACAGACAGACAGACACACACACTTTCCCTCTTATTATATTAGTATGTAAGTATGTATTTCATCAGAATACCAGGTTCGAATCCCGCCGAAGTCGTAGCTTTTAATAAGATTTTTCAATTTACCATTAAGATTATTTGCTCAGCCACCCTGGTGTTAGGTTCGATTCCCGGCATCCGACACCGCATCCGCTCTGTCGCTTCCCGGGTTACAGGATGTCATGAATCGCGGTGACATGTCACGCTGACTTGGGATAGGTCGCGATTGTCATCTTATCCGGTGACATGGTTTCACATGAGCGAGCTGAATATGGTCTTAAGATACAAGTGGACAAAGTAGACTGCCAAGTCTCTGTTCCCTTTCTCATACGACCCGCATACTTTTAAAAAAGAAAAAAACATCGATATTGTAAGAAAAGAGGATTATTCCTTACTAACTGCACCCAGCGGTTTCACCCGCGTAGGTCCCGTTCCCGCGGGAATATCGGAAAAAGTAGCCTATGTCACTCTCCATCCCTTCAACTATCACCACTTACAAAATCACGTCGATTCGTCGCTCCATTTTACCGTGAAAGACGGACAAACAAACAGACACACACACTTTCCCATTTATAATATTAGTATGGATTATTTTCCTTTTAAAATAAGCAAGTACTTAATAGTATGATAATAACAATTGTTTTGTTTAGTTTTCCTCATTATAGAATCTCGTATACATCTTTAAGTAACTTGCTTACTAAAACAGGGCGTGTACGAGTGATATTTAGATAGTTAGCTTGAAGTGCGAACTAATACCTTAGAAGTGGTTCATTGTTTATAAATCTTTACTAAATGCTTAGCTTGGGACTAGATGACGCTGTGTGGATGTGGAATTTCCAAGGATATTTTAAGCTATTGTATATATTGCATAGCTTCTATCGCGGCCTTGAGCGTGGAGACCGAATCCAGAAATTCCGTAACGAAAAAACCTAACGCTTGTCACTTTAGTTCAGCAACTCGCCTCTAGGTGGCATGCAATAGCTTTACCGCGGCAGTCCCCGAGTGCCACACGTCTTTTTTTTATGATCCTGTCATGTCCCACGGCTGGGACAAGGTCTTCCCCAAGGATATAATATTTATTATTTATCGTATAACGTACCTACCTACGCTTTATAATGCCTCTGTGAATGCAGTGAGGTCTGGTAGAAACCATGTGTTATAAATATGCAAGTCGCGTCCGATGCGACGACGTTCCGTCTACATTAGTCGCGCGCGTCTTATTTACTTGATAATGGTGGACAAAAACATCGGGAGATGACATTATAAAACATATGCAAACGGGTATTTATCGCGAATTTTGATCTTCTCTCTCTAGCTAAAGGTTTGCTGGAAGAAAACTCTTCTTAGGGTTAAGCTCGCCTATGTACATGCCCTTTCAATTGGTGTTTTTATTGTAATATGCATAAGAATTTAAATAAAATAAAAAAATGGATTTATTTCAGGCAAAAAAAAATGGCTTGAAGATTTCTGTCTGACTGTACAAAAATAACTTTTCAATTCGATATCAAAAACAAGATCATAACGTCCATTCTTTATTTGCCCGGAAATCGCGTAGGTATTTAGGGGCACTAATGTACCGCGTGGGCTTTGGCCTTTTCTGATCTGCCCACATAACTTGCCCATTGTGGAGCAACCTTGGTGTAGTGCCTCATTTCTAGGGTAAATTCATGCATACATTTTTTTATGAACCTGTCATGTCCCACTGCTTGGCAAAGGTTTCCCCCAAAATCTTCCACTGACCCCTATCTTTGGCGATCTCCCACCACTTCTCAAATACGTCAAGATCGTCCCGCCAACGCTTTCTCGTTCTCGGGCACCCAGCATACATACCATACACAAAAAATCACGCTTCTTTCTAATAGGGGTAGGCAGAAACCACGGATCTCCACTTGCTATGATCCTGACACACCTCTTTCGCCGCGAAATTGGTTGAGTAGTTTCGCTCCGCAAACAAACAAACCAACATATTCCAATATAAATACAAGATAAATATAAATAATAAAGATATAGATAAATATAAATACAAGAAAATGGAGTTAAAAAATAATGCACGAAGTATGAATTTTCCGAAACGAAAAATCAATTTACCATAAAATAGGGTTATTTAACCCTATTTTACAAGGGGGTGAAGACCACGTCACTGCTAGGGGTAAGTGGGCCACGTCAAGTGACAATGACAGGTGGTTATCAGCACCACTTTGGCTATTATTTTACGTAGCAACATGGTGGTTGATTACACCCCTTATGATTTGCTGTCAAAATGAATATTAAGTTTCCGTTCCGGTTAGTTATAATAATAATATGGTAAAGGTGATTAACGTTTTAAGGATTTGTAAAGTGTTACCCCCTTATGCATATTCGACCTGTAAACCTAAATTAGCTAAAACGCATATGCAATCTGTTTCCATCTCTTTTCGTTGCCATATGAGTAATAAGAAAAAAAGACGTGTGGTACTCGGGGACTGCCGCGGTAAAGCTATTGCATGCCACCTAGAGGCGAGTTGCTGAACTAAAGTGACAGCGTAAGGTTTTTTCGTTACGGAATTTCTGGATTCGGTCTCCACGCTCAAGGCCCGAGATAGCTATGCAATAGCTTAAAAACATGTAAACCTGTATTTACTGAAATACTTTTTAAACTATCGCGACTTGAAAATTGGAAACATATTTATAAATATTAACTTGACTGTATTTACTTGACGAATATGCATCCCTTTATGCATATTCGACCAGTAAACCTTTATTAGTAGAAGTAGGTATTTTTTAATGAAGTCTAATGAGAAGTACATCCAAGAAACTTTTCCATGCTCGTGCGCATACCAGACATGCCTGCATAATTTACATACCATTATCAACCTTATTCCATCCATACTGAGTATGATTGAAAAAAAAAACTCAGACCTTCATCTTTACTAGATTATACTGCGTCATCCTTTCCTACACTTAACGGGTGTAGTGCCTGGGACATTGTTGAGATGGAATAGGCTTGTAGCACCTAAACCATCCTCTCAGCTGTCACACATATCCACAGGAAAGACTATGATAAAGGATAGAAAGAGGTCCTAAGTACATGTTATTGAGAAATTGGTAACTAACAATCTACCTTACACCTTTGTAATAAGACGAAATTTGTTACAGAATTAAAAGATGACGTATGTAAAGAATTTTCTACGCGATTTTGTGTCTTATGACAGTGGCGTAAATATGTGAGGAATCTGCCACACGATTCTGTATCTTATTGCTTTGGAACAAAGACGTGTGTAAATATGTGCCGTGGTTTGTAACAGTGGTCTAAAGATGACGTCTGTAAAGAATTTGCTACGCGATTCTGTTCCTTATTCCAATGGAGTAAAAACAAAGAATTTGTTTGTAAGCATTTTGCCACGCGATTCTTTACCATATTTCTACGGAGAAAAGACGACGTGTGCAAGGAATTAGCCACGCGATTGTGTGTCTTATACCTTTGGAACAAAGACTACGTGTGTAAAGTTATAGCAGACTGCGTGTCGCCTGTCTTTGTCATTAGAACAATGTAATGAGGATGTATCGAATACATTTCAATTGACTTTATTATGAGAAGATGCAATTGGAATTGTGACCATTTAGTAATTGTGTCAAATGGTCGTTTGTTTAGGACTTAAAAAGGTTTATTTTGGAGCTAAATAGGCTTCTGATAGATTTTTGTCTTTCTTTGTTAAAAAGTCAACAACTTTACCCTCATATAAAACTAGTATAGACAAGATAAACCGTATTAAGAAAGATATGTACATCGCTTCTTTGTATCAAAAGTATAAGTCGGTATAACTCGAGAAACCAAAAAATCAGATTTTGTTTTAATTCTATAGAATTCCATTTATCTGTTATTTCTTAAACTTATGACTTATTTTCGATCGAAGTATAAAAAAAAAGCTCAGGCATTTACATCTTTACTAGATGATCTATACAGCGCCAGGAGGCAATCTTCGCCTACACTTAACGGGACACTGTAGTGCCTGTGACATTGTTGAGATGGAATAGGCTTGCCCAGCACAGCACCTAGACCATCCTCTCAGCTGCCGGCCATATCCACAGGAAAGACAATGATCAATACGTGTGGGGCTGACTAGCCGCGGGTTTCCTCACGATGTTTTCCTTCACCGTTTTAAAGCTCGTGTTAAAGCGCATATAAACTTTCATATAAACTTTCGAAGTATAGAGCTAAGCTGAGTTTAAAATCCAGAGACTAAGGACTGAGCCCGCCAGCGTTTTAACCGGTTCGTACGCAACAGCTGTTTGCAATTGCTATGTATATCGAACTTATGTAACTCAGATGCTTTCCTTCTTATGGATAAGTTTAGTTGAGATGGTTTACGATGATCTGGAGGCTTGCCATGACGTATTATTAAACATTACAGTTTAGGATCTAAACTAAAAAAAAATTGCTTAAACTTAAAAGGAAAAGTATCACAGCTGACTACTCAGCTATTACTAAAAGTGTAGACTTTACGGGTTGACGAGTAATTAGTAGATCAATTTAAAATTCCAACTTGAGCTACTGCAGTTTTATCGGGAAACTCATAAATCTACGAATCATAGTCAATATCCCGTTCTTTGTTTATATTCTTCAAAATCATGTTTAAAAAGTTTTATCAAAATTTCTACCCCTTTATTCAAATTGGATCAAGGTTCACTAATAGTCTTATAAGCTAGGTGACTCTGTTGCCTGTTCCAACGCAACTCTACACCAGGAAAAGAATCAGGCAAGAACCTGGTGGTGTCTGCCTAGCTTTTTTTAAGCGATCCCTTAACACCCCGCGCGGGGGTGTGAAACGCGCCCGCGAGGAGTGAGCATACTCATACCCAGATGAAGATTCTCCGGAAGAATCGAAACATTGTCGGTATCTAAATCGACAATATTTTTACGTGAGTAATTCCCGTTCAATTCATTATAATGATCACTTAACAATCTAAATAGTCAAGCTTCAGTGAGAAGCCAGTCAAACAAAGTCAGGCATGTATGAATGAGACCATTAAACAGTATTTCTAGATCACAATAGGGCGAAGTCGTGGGTGTATGTACTTGAGGTTAAAGCCGTGAGCCTGTTTATCCACGCTTTTAGAAACAGGCTCTCGCATTGAAAGGCGTGCGCCTCACCTGCCGCGCATCTGCCGACCGGTTCGCTTCCCGGGCCCGTCTGACCCGGATATTTCCACTTTTCGGAACGTTTTCTAAATGCCGAGGGAAATTGATTGTTTTGATGGTTGATACGTCATTGGTATAAGTAGCCGGATTTTTAGATGTATCGTATTTTAGGTATGTTTCGGAAAATGCTTGTCCCTGATGAAAGAAAGAAAGAAAAATGTGTTTATTATGATAAGACAGTTATGCCGACCCCACTAACTGCCAATTTCAATAACCTTTCTATCTCCGATTTTGCTTACTACGGATAGATATTTGACATTACTTCCATACAAAATGTGTCAAATATCAAATATCTAATGGGATAAGGGCAGGGAGATGAGATGATGATGATGATGTTATGATAGTTATGCACCATCAGTTTTCGAGTTGTGGTTAGTTAACGATCCTCGGTAATCGGCCAAGTGATTTTTTTGTAGTGGGATAAGGGCAGGGAAATGATGATTCTACATAGTATAGTTAGAAAACACCCAGACACGGAACAAATATAAGATATTTGTTCCGTGTCTGGGAAGAACATTGTTTTTGTCCCGTTATCCCGTAGCGGGGATTGAACCCGGAACCTCCGCGTCTCAGGCGGGCCTTCGCCAACTGCACCTCAGAGGTCGATAGCATTTTTAAGCTATTGCATAGCTTCTATCGCGGGCCTTGGCGTGGAGACCGAATCCAGAAATTCCGTAACGAAAACACCTAACGCTGTCACTTTAGTTCAGCAACTCGCCTCTAGGTGGCATGCAATAGCTTTACCGCGGCAGTCCCCGAGTGCCACACGTCTTTTTTTTTAAATCCTACACGTTAGCCAAATGACGAGACCTAAGGCTTCTGCAGCGTCATACGATCCGAGATAGCTGGCATGCGGGCGTGCGAATCAGCGATCCTCCGATACGGATAAGGTTACCTACGCTGGTGGTCGACCACCCTCGTGAAGGGGTTAGATTAGCATATATATATTTAGTGTCAAACCACACTTAGGCATTTCATTTATAAATGAAAAATCTTACTAAAAGTTTGGGGAAAATATGATCTTACTGATAGTTTCGAGCTACGACATTAGGGCTTTGTGGCCGAGTGGTAATGGCAGTCCGGCTTGAGGACGATCGCTTGTATCTCGGGGGTTAGATTAGTTCACTGGCTTCTGCAGGTCATTAGGAAATTATTAGACTTACTGCCAGTTTCAGTAACTTATCTCTGGCAACAGTCTTGATAGGTCGTCGAAGTTAAGCAACGTTCTGAGCGGTCAAAACTCGGATGGGTGACCGCAAACTAAGTGGCATTTACAACTGAGCGCTTCAGTGCTTAGGAGGGCACGTTAAATTGTTGGTCCCGGCTTAATAAGTCATTAAACCATGACGGAGGCCTTTAGGCGGCCTAAAAATTCCGTCACCAGAGTTGGCCACTTGCTCATACGAACGAACGAAAGAGTAGGAGTCGGATGTATTGAAATGATAATGATGTAGCAATCGTAGTAAAAGACACCTGCATGTCGATTCTCGATGACTTTGTAACATGACGCGGTAAGAGATTGCACGTTATTTAGCTTTTGTTTTCTGAAATCCATCGCATTACTCAAAATAACCACGCGGTGTACCACGTCAAGACTTTGCTATTTGGAGAATAAGAGGCAGCTGATATATTTTTTAGCAAGACTATTCCATCTCAACAATGTCCCACGCACTACAGTGTCCCGAAATGTTTTTTTTTATGTTTGTGTGTGTGTGTGTGTGTGTGTGTGTGTAGGCAAAAGAGCCTGATTCTTTTTATGTTGTTTAGCATTTAAATATCTACATCGTGATTTTTTTTTATCAGAATCTAGATTAAATAGTTTAGACTGATTATTATAGTTGTTCCTAGGATAATCCCTGTAATGTAAGATAATGAATACATTCTGCTGGATAGTGAATCACCGATAAGAAATAAATTATCTATCCATTCACCATTTACATGACTATCATTCGTGATTTTGAAACAGTACCTATATCCCTACTTTAATATAATAAAAGGGAAAGTGTGTGTGTCTGTCTGTCTGTTTGTTTGTCCGTCTTTCACGGCAAAACGGGGCGACGGATTGACGTGATTTTTGTGTGGTGATAGTTGAAGGGATGGAGAGTGACATAGGCTACTTTTTATCCAGATATTCCCGCGGGAACGGGACTTACGCGGGTAAAACCGCGGGCTGGTAAAAAATACAAGCCTATCTTTACTTGATGACTAGCACGTCCCGGCTTTGCACGGCTGTACTAGTGATACTACCGCGATAAAATATAGCCTATTACCATCCCGACAGTCCATTCTACACATCGTCGAAATCGGCTGACTAGTTTCGGAGATTACCTCCTTCTAACAAACAATCAAACAAACAAACCAACATTACCTCTACAATATTAGTATAGATTGATTGCGACTTTGAAGTTAATCTTAATTCGTACAAACTAAGTATTTAAATATTTATATAGTTGCCATTTTTAGAGTGCAAGAGTGAAATGTCCTAAGTCAAATTTTGATTTAAATAATTTTTCACGATACTATCAAAAATAGAGTTCAAATCAACACCTGGATTCCTAAATGTACAAGTGCACCACCGGGTGTCGAACTTGCGACCTTGGCTCGCATCTGCCCCGCCCACCTGTCAGATGGCACTGTTTACAACTGCACAGTTGTAACTAGCCGCCATATGGTTCAGGCTCATTGATGAACTCACTTCTTGCTTTTGTTTTGCCAGTGATTTTAAATTTAACAAATACAATACAAATTTATTTATTTATTTATTTATTATTCGGAAAACCAACAGCTACAATAGACAGTATTAGATACAATTATAGCTCCAGATAGCCAATTATAGGTTCTCACTGATAGAAACATAATATTATATGAAAAAAAGATGTGAACACAAGCTAAGAATATAACTAGTATAAGATTGTATAAATAAACTATAACTATAACAAAACTAATACAAATTCTTTATTGGCTTTAACTTAAAGTACAAAATTCATTCAGTAATGTTATGTTTGTCTCACTAAATCTCTTTGACTGATTGATATTATTTATAAAGAAATAAATATCCTTGGTCACTTTTACATGGTATCATCTAATCCCAAGATAAGCAACTTACAGCTAGTCTCAATAACCTCTTATTTCTATGGATTTCGGTTATGCTTACTGTGCTGTGGGTAGATATTTGACATTACTTCCATACAAAATGTGGCAAATATCTACTGACAGTAAGCAAAACTAGATATAGGTGCAATCCGTTCGAATCCCGTTTCGAACGGATTGCACCCCCCGTGGTCGCGCGTAGACTCATTTATAAAATGATAAAGCTTGTGTTTGGTAACCAGATGATAATATCATTACTATTACTATTAACCCATCTTGTCCCACTGTTGGGCAAAGGCCTCCCCCCGCTTTCGCCAGTTACGCCGATCCCATGCTTTCCTCTGCCAGTCCCTCTCAAAAGCGTCTAGTTCGTCTCGCCATCTCATCCGTGGTCTACCTTGATTGATAATATCATACTCAAAAAATATCTAAAGATAAAGATAAAGATATATTTATTTGCAAGAACATATGTTTAACAATTAGGTCTTAATTTAGTATAATTAGAAATTATACTAAATTAAGAAATACTAATACTAATATTATTAGATACGTCAACAAACGTAATAATAATAACTTATTCACAGTAGTGACGACATCTTTTTCCATTAAAACGATTATTCTAACTATCTGTGAAACTAATTATATGAATAATTTAATGCAGTTGATTATTATTACCTACTTAGCTTTTAATAATTAACTGAATGTACAATAAAATTGTCACTAAACATTCGAGCTACGTTGCTGTAAACAGATACACACTAAAAACTTATATAACACATGTTTTTCGTTGGAGGTTCGAGAAGCAAATCTATACTAATATTATAAAGAGGTAATGTTGGTTTGTTTGTCCGCGCCGCGCGTTTTCGTCAGCGCGATCTAGAATCGGGTCATTTTTACTAGCGCCAAATTAGGCTATATTTTGTCTCTGTAGCAATATTAGTACACCCGTGCAAAGCCGGGACGTGCTGCTAGTCTTACTATATCTTAATCACAATGTAATTAATCTAGACACCAATAGAATAAAGAGAAAATATTTCTATTTTTGTATGTTAAGAAATTAACTCAAAAACTTCCGTTTTCAAAAAATATTTTACCATTAGAAAGCTACATTGTCAGTGAATAACATAGGCCGATTAATGAATTGAATACCCGTGCGAAGTCGGGTCAGGCAGCTAGTCAATTACGAAACTGCCAATCATTCGATATTTCCACCATCGACATGGGATATTTTAATATGCTTTTGGAATCTGACACCTTTCTACCTGCTTTCTCATTTCTAAAGGGTTTGGGACTTGGGACATCTTCCCATGGGAGGCAAGGTGTCTTTTGATATATCTTTTCAAGTGATTCGTAATTGTCGATTTTTTTTATTTTCGCTAGTTATTGTTTGTTGCGGTTTTTGAGTTGTGCCGTTTTGTCGGTCAGCGGTCGATGGGGTGGTCTTTTTGAATAATTTAGACAATATTATTGAAAATAGGTTAGTTTAAAATTTAAATTAGCTTTTTACTATAAGCTTTGCTTACATGGTATTAATAAGATAGTATACAAAGTAAGTATACACTTAGGTGTTCGTTTGTTGTTTGAATTTCGGAGACCTATTGTCGGTTGCACTAATATGTACACTTCTAAGCGCTAAAAATTAAGTAATCCATACATTACTCGCACAATTTTGGAACGTTTGGATGGTGTATACTGTATACGTACCTACAATATACATATTGGTGACTATTCTGTTATACATCGATTAGGCATGCATAGTTAAACCCTTACCTGTCTAACTAACGGTCCAAAGAAACGCATCTAATTTTAGTTATGTAACAACTGTCGTTTCTTAAACAGTCACTCATTATTTTATAACGTTTATCACAATATTTATATTTTGCACCTACAAAAGCTTTATCTATAAATCCAACCTACCGAACCTCAGTCGAAACGCAATCACAAATTTACAACTCGATTCTCAGTGAAAAGTGATGCCTCACAAATGCAAAAACTTCAAATTCAAATGATAAAATCGGCATGACGCCGCCATGGAGCCGAGCTTCCTGCCCGCGGACACACCACCCACCATGGACTACCAGCCGAAAGACCTGGCCTCGGAATACTTCAACACATTCAGCCAGATCTGCGACAACTATCGAGACTCCGATCTCAACCTTCGGCAAACATCGGACACCCTTCGGCTATCCTCGGAGATACTCGACGGTGTACGCTCGGAGTACGTCAGCACGGACTTCAACAAAACGTACAAGGAGATAGATAGGTTCAAGGACTATGAAGTGAACGGGAAGTTTCAGAAGGATGAGCAGATATTCCAGTTTGGACAGCCTGACGCCTCGGCGCTGCTGCGGCATCGGGCGAGGAGACGGTTCAATGAGGAGCATGGGATACAGCCGCCGACGGCCACCAGCCAGGAGAGTGGGGTAAGATTCAAAATTTGGACGCTCAATTTCTTTATACGTCCTCTAGACAAATGCATTTGCAGATGTCACAGGCGGACACGTCTGCTGTATAGCGGAAGTGATTTGGGATTTTTGAAAAAAATATTTTAGTACTGAGTGTGTATGTTTGCGGCACCTTAGCTCATAAACGGATGGACCGATTTCGATGCGGTTTTTTTAGTTTGAACGATTCTAAGCTATGTTTGGTTAGTATCAGTAAATCAGTTAAAGAGTATCAGCGAAAGGGTTTTTTTTTTTTAAGTCTGTTCAATACTTAGCAATTTGACAATTTTCAAAACATTTCTCTACTATCTATCTATTCTAATGCGATCAACACCACATTAACACTAGCCAGAGTATCACAAAACGTCAGTATGTCACCGCCCACGGCTGCCTAATGACTATGACCAATTACATCTGCACGTAAATACTACAGGCAGAGTCGGAGGCGTAGTTTAGTAGTACGTCGAGCATGAACGACGTATGAACTGGATTGTTAATGCCACTTGCGGTCCATCCAAGTAGTGACCACTTGGAACGTTGCTTAACTTCGACGATCAAGAACGTCTTAGAAAGCTTCGCCACGAACGCTTCGCCCATCTTATCCTACGAAAACGGGTGTGGTTGGGAATGTTTCAATATGCTTCTCTAACAACTACTTCACTTCGTTAATACTAAATTCTTACAGTTCACCAAAATATACCTCGAAAATTGTCACAAAACTTATCGACATATCTTTAGTCGTCACCCTAGCCTAAAACTCAGTTGTTTGGTACCAATCTTTAGTCGTCATTTTAGAGTGAAAAATTGAAGAGAAGAGATATCACATTAGTCTAAGAATAATTTCATAAATACCTCCGTGATGGGGTAAGCTGCGTCGTCGTGCATGTACTCAATAAACTCATCAAAACTAAAATCATCATAAGTAATTTTCTGTCACAACAAATGCCGTAAGATAAGCTAAGGTGTGTAAAGTGCCTCGAGTGAGAATTTCCTTAAGAAAATCCTCAGGAAAGTTCTCATTTTACGTCTAAATGTGACGACTAAAGATATGGCGATTAGATTCTGTTTCATCCCCAGTACAAGCTCTGCTTTGGCCACTTGCTCAAACTTACTTGCTTAAGCCCGCCGCACACCAGACATACATTTGTGACTCGATAATTGTGGCGCCACATTTGAAACGCGACATCTTGAATTTTTGTAGCGCGAACAACGCCTAGCCACAAAATGCACCCGCCACAAATGTTTCCTCGGTGTGCGTGCTCACGTACAAATGTATGGGGGCGTTAAATGTGTCGCGTTTCAAATGTGGCGCCACAATTGTGGCGTCACAAATGTATGCCTGGTGTGCTGCGGGGCTTATTCGTACTCTCCGCCACAAATATTATGCATCTAAAAATAAAGAGTCTAGCATCGGAGCGCTCCAAGCTCCAATCCAGCGACGTGTATTTATATAATTGTTGTCGATACAGCGCGTTTATGTCGCGTCTATGGTTATTTCTAACTGAGGTCAGTTGTGGGCCTCCGATGCCAAGGGTAGGGTACTTCCTGAACCATTGTTGAATTCTTAGAGCCCGTAGTTTTAAGCTATTGCATAGCTTCTATCGCGGGCCTTGAGCGGGTAGACCGAATCCAGAAATTCCGTAACGAAATCACCTTACGCTGTCACTTTAGTTCAGCAACTCGCCTCTAGGTGGCATGCATAGCTTTATCGCGGCAGTCCCCGAGTGCCATACGTCTTTTTTATTACTGGACTAGCAGCACGTCCCGGCTTTGCACGGTTGTTCTAATGTAACTACCGGGATGAAATATAGCCAATGTCCATCCCGAATTCCCGACAGTCCATTTTACACATCGGTGAAAGAATATTTGAAATCGGCTGAGTAGTTTCGGAGATTACCTCCGTCAAACAAACAAACCAACATAACCTCTTTTTAATATAAGCATAGATATCGATAAATAGTTTCGAAATTCATAGGTCCGTATTCAGAGACTACACTCAAGCGTAAATCGTGTCTCAATCGGTGATTCATAACTTAATTTTCATAAAGAACTGTCTAATATCGATGCCTAAACGTAGACCCAAGTTTGAGTGAAGTCTCTGAATACGAGCCTAAAAGATCAAAACCGTATTCAATTTAAAAGCTCAACATCATCATTTACCTGCCCTTATCCCACTATGTGGGGTCGGCACAACATGTATTCTTCTTCCATTTCCCTCTGACAGACGTCATCTCAGCACTCACACCTTTCTTACTCATGTCATCCTACACACAATCCATCATTAAAAAGTTCAACATCTAATAAACTTATCGTAAATCAATCAGTAACCTGATCGTTTTAGAAGAGCCATTTTGACAATGCCTAATGGATGTAACTCGAGACGGTGTGAACTCCACCCTCTTTACAACTAACTAAATAACAAACTACTTGAATCAGTAAAAACATATTTGGTACATTATGCCCACATTTTGATAAATTATAGGTAAGTAAGGCCAATAATAATAATTTGCACATGCCCACATTTTACAAAATTATAATGATAACTCAATAAATTTTGTTTTTTTTTAATTAAATGAAAAAAAAAAAATGGTAACTAGTTATAATGATAATAATAATAAATGAATGTATCAGTAACAGTGTGTTATAAGTTCTCACAGCACTTTGTCATCAATGGTCACCCGATATGGTCATCGTTCCATTTGCAATCACGCTCGCATTGAGCACATTTAGGGTTCCGTGCGAATGAGAAATTGAAAAAGTTAACGGCTGGCTTATTACGTATCTCGTGATAACTGTACAGTTGTCTTCTATCGCTCGTTTGCTAGACATCAAAATAGATTGAGAAAGAATAAATACTAAGAACCTTCTCCTTGTTTTGAAGTCGGTTAAAAAAATAATAATTTAAAACTTTCGTATACATTTTTAATGATTTCAAACGGGACTTTATCGCGTAATTACCTTGTTTTATTTGTTTCCCGAAAGAAAGCTTTACAGTTACCCGACGTTTCGGCGTTTACAGCTTTCGTGGTCACGGGCAGACTGATGTACTTATTAATAAGGTGATTACGCGATAAAGTCCCGTTTGAAATCATTTAATAGGTTAAAAAGATGTCAACTTTGCTATGGCTCTTAGATAGAGGTATTCCTCAGTGTGCGCCTATTTCTAACAATAGTCATCATTATCATCACCAGCCATTTTTAACCCACTGCTGCACATAGGCCTCCCTTCGTGATTGCCATTCGCCTAGATCCTAATAATAGTATCTGTATAAAAAATATGCAGTACGGAATCCTCAATTTATAAACTGAAAAACACTTGTCTGTATTTATTTTTTCACAATTGTCAACTACGCGATACCTAATCTGGCGAACAATGGGTCCAAACATTTCTTATCTAAGCATTGTGGCTTTGCATTAAATGGAGGAACGCTGAGTCGTGAACAAAAACATTTTCTAAAAAGAATACATCTCCAATCTCACCACGGAATAGAACACACTTTGCCGAAAATAAATATCCTTGGACATTTCACACAGCGTCATCTAGTCCCAAGCTAAGCAACTTAAACCTTGTGTTATGGTAACCAACTACATTGAAACATTATAATCTGTTTATAATCAATTGATAAACAGTGAATCCACCTTTCTCTATTCAAAATACTTTTTTTAAACCTAAAAGTTTGCTGGAAGACAGGTCTTCTTCTTCTTCTTCTCAGCATATATTTGCCCACTGCAGGGCGTATGCCTCTCCAATTTTTCTCCACTCTGTTCTATCACCGGTTTTTCTGGTCCAGCCTGTCCCGGCGTGAGCTCTGATATCATCAGACCATCGGGTAGGTGGTCTGCCAGCGTTTCTCTAACAACAAGAAAAGAATTACAACAAACAAAAAAAAACAAACAACAAACAATAAAAGGAAGACAGGTATTTAGGGTTAAACTCGCCTTTGTATATACTTTTGTCATGTCGTATTTGTATATATACAAAATCTTATCGTATCGTAGGATTCAAGAATACTAGAACACACCTAGACGCAAATTTATCCCGCATTGGGAATCGAGCCCGCAACTTTTTTGTCTGGTTCTTTCCCTGTTGTTGGAACAGACAATAGAGTCATTTTTAAGTGATCCTTGAGGTCCTACGAAAATAAACACATTTTTCTTTCTTTTTTCCACTTCTGCTCAAGCCGTCTTTCTGTTGAAGCAGTGGAAACCACGAAACTTCATTCTCCTTTAAGCTAATTGCATAAAACATCACCATACCAGGTGCGACCGTTTTGGTTTCGTTGCGATACCTGATTGAGCATATTGTTGGTACTGATTTGGTGTTGGTACCAAGAGATACATTCATCATCATCAACCTGATTTTAGAAGGATGAAAAAATGTGTTTATTTATCAACTGTCACAAAAAATCACGTCAATTCGTCGCTCCGTTTTGCCGTGAAAGACTTACAAACAGATAGACAGACTGTAGTTGTGCTGAAACCATCCAGTCTATCTATATATCTGTGGATGTGCTGAAATGTAATAAACAATAGTTCAACCTCGCTAGTAACTATTGCTTATACTGTGTTCTAATGGCTACCAAATGTTGGCTATAAACGTTTTTCTATGTCGTATCGTATCTCACGATCATTATAAAGTGACGTCATTAAGTCGATGGGGGATTTAAATTTAATAAATGTTATGTTTATGTGTATACTTACATGTTTTTATCCTTAAATCTATTTAACTAGCAGCCCGTCCTGGTTTTACGTGGGTGTACTAATACAACTCGAGACTTTACCGGGATAAAATATATATTTGGAAAGTCCATTCTATTTCTGTACATCAGTGAAAGAATTTTTTAAATTAATTAACAATGATAAAGATATTTTTCAACTATTTTCAATTAAAATTAAACGAAGGTTGCAAAGTAGATGATTCTTAGTAATCTACGATCCAATTTAAAAAGAAAACTCATATTATATCACAAAAATTTACCCCAGAACAGAATACCATACATAATCATAAACAGAATATATTCAATATAGACCACTGTTTAAACTATTCATCATCATCATCCATCATCCACAGCCCGATTTTACCCACTGCTGGGCATAGGCCTCCCTTAGTTTGTGCCATCCACTACGATCCTGCGCCAGTCGCATCCATTGTCGCCCCGCGACGTGAACTATGTCGTCGTTGTCTAAACAATTAACTGAATAAATTAGTCCGTTCTAATTATCCAAGTCTATTGCTCATTATGCCCATACAAACCATAACAAGAATGCAACAATAGAGTATAATATTGAAACTCCTAAAATAGACTCTTGGAATGACTAATTCTATCCTGTTTCGTAACTAGATGCTTTGTTATCTAAACTACACAGATACTATTTTCTACAAAATTTTGACTCAAATGTTTTTTGTTTTATTATTTTTATACCAAACTGTGTATTATTTCTAAGTTTAATTTTTAAGGAGATAAATAGAAAAATAGCGATATTTTATTTGAAAGTGGTTCATGATATAAGTCGCGCCACGTAAAAAGAACGATGATGAGGGAAAGTGTTGGGGGCTTGGGGGTATGTGTTGGTGGGGGGTCACTCGCTCACTCACCAACAGCACGCGCTACATCAATGTGTGAAGTGCGCCGCGTCACCACACAACACATCACACATAAGATTCCTTCAATTCTACTGCGCAGCTTTTCCCCTCAGCGTTCTTCTTACGTGGCGCGACCTATATAAGTCTAGCCATTGAGTTTGTTGGTTTGATAATAAAAGAACAATTGATAATTTTTCTTTTTTAAACTTACGTGATCAGAACACATTTTATAAATTATATGAACGGGTATTTATCACTTTACCTTTTTTATTATATTAGACTCAGTCTATCCGCGACCACGGGCGGTGCAATCCGTTCGAAACGTCGTCGCGATAAATAATTAAAAAGGTAACGTGATAAATCCCCTTTCATATAATTTATAAACAATTGATAATAGATACAAGGACTTCACCCTAAGGATTCGCTTTCGACGTAGTTACATATGTAAACAATATTTATCCCATTATTTTCCTGTTGCGTTGCAATTTATATCGAAACTAGCTGCGCCCCGCGGTTTCACCCGCGCAAGTCCCGTTCCCGCGGGAATATCGGGATAAAAAGTAGCCTATTTGTTAATCCAGGGTATCACCTACCTACATACCAAATTTCAACCAAATCTGTCCAGCCGTTTTTGCGTGAAAGAATAACAAACATACATACATTCTCACAACTTTTGACATTTATAATATTATAGTAGGTAGGATAGGATAGTAGGATATTATTTGTGATGTGGTTTCTGAGAAATATGGCGTTCGATTTATAAATGGAGTTTCGGTTAAGTGGGCGTCTTGTTGCTTAGTCATCAAAATACAACCAAGACTAAAAGTACTGAGGCCCTACCACCAGTTTACTGGATGGAGTTACTTATTTTTGATTGCAGGCAAGACCTAAACACTGCTAGGGGCGCCGCAAAATCAAACACAAAAAAATAGCCCGAAGAAAAACCGGAGTGAAATTAATGTTCTAGATGGACCATCTGTACATAGTATTATTTTATATGTGCTGGTAGTCAATAAATACTCCAGTTAACTGGTCAAAAGGTGATGGTTGTTTTCTTTTACTAACTTACATATTTAGCGTAAAATCTGACCGTCGTTTTCGCGGATTACTGTTATTTTTGATTCGCAACAATATGATACAAGTTAGACAATCGGGAGGATCCGGCCCTGATTAGGGTGTTAATGCTACATTTTAATGGAGAAATAAAGAAATGACTATTTTTGAAAAAATCATTTTAAAATAAATAAATGTCCTTATTTTATTATTAAGAAGACCGATTTCACAACTCGTACGTCTAAAATGAAATGATTTTTGGAATGCCACACAGCGTCATCTTGTCCCAAGCTAAGCAACACGCTGTGCTATGGTAACCTGTATTACTTGATTTTGTAATGTCCTAACAACATCTCTCTGTTTCCAGTACGGCAGCGATGAGTTCGGTCACGACTCTCCCAGCAGATACGCGTCGCCGAAGGGCGCGGGCGCGGGCGGCTCCTACCAGGAGCCCTACTACGGGGGAGAGTGGGGCGCGCCGGGGTACTACCAGCCCCCGCCGCCGTACCAGCACGACCCCTATGCCACTTCGCCAGGTGAGATGTGACCCCTTTCCTCAGAAGACAAGAGTAGTCGTGCGTTAGATCCAAGCGAAGAAAAGAAAGAAATAAATAAAAATGTGTTTTAAAAAATTTCTGTAGGACCTCTAGGATCGCTTAAAAATGTACAGTCTTATAAGCTAGGCTGAATCTATTGCCTGTTCCAACGCAACTCCCTACACCAGGGAAAGAATCAGGAAAGAACCTGGTGGTGTGGGCCTAGCTAAATAGTCAAGCTTCTGCCTTACGAAGGTTATTGGAGACCAGTCAGGGTAAACATGACTTCTTTAAATAAATATCCTTGGATATTCCACACAGCGTCATCTAGTCCCAAGCTAAGCAATTTAATGCTTGTGTTATGGTAACCAGATGACTGGTATGATACTTAGATACATTTCTTGTAATGGATAGACACGGAATAATCTGCAGAACATACAAACATTTGTCCCGTAGCGGGGATTGAACCCGCAACCATAACACAAACATTAAGTTGCTTAGCTTGGAACTAGGTGATACTGTGTGTATTTTTAGTATAATTTTTCCTTTTAATTCAATGTAATGGTATATTTGCAGGCATAGCGGGCGCGCCGGTGGCGGAGTCCACGGGCGGCGGGGCGGAGCTCCCCCTGCCCCCCATGTCGTCGTTCCGCGCCGCCGCGCCTCACCACTCGCCCACAGACAACATGGTCGTCGCCAAGCCCACTCTGCAGCCGGTCAGTACACATAGCCTGTCGCTGATGATCCGATGATGAGATTTTCTTTATGAACCTATCATGTCCCACAGCTGGGCAAAGGTATTTATTCTTTACTAGCAGCACGTCCCGGCTTCGCACGGGTGTACTAATTAAGCTACCGGGATAAGATATAGCCTATAACCTCCCGGACAGTCCATTCTACACACCCGTGAAAGAATTTTTGAAATCTGTTGAGTAGTTTCGGAGATTACCTCCGTCAAACAAACAAACAAATTTTACCTCTTTATTATATTAGTGTATATTTTGTATAGAAGTGAGACATAAGTTTTATGAATGTATTAATCATTTCTTGGAACGAGCTAATAGGAACGTAAATAAACGCACGTCATTGGTCGTCGAAAATAATTGTTTATTCTCGTATTGGCTAGATTTGATAATTGACAATTGATTTGACAATCTAGCCAATCACGAGATAGAATATTATTTTCAACGACCAATCACGTGAGTTTATTTTATCTTCCTATTAGCTCGTTTCAATAAATGAAGTATAGATTGCAAAGCCTGAGTTTCATAAATATATAACTGTAGATGTACGGCGGCTCTGCGTCTGTCCGGCCCGCGGAGGCCGGCAGCCTCTCCTCGTACAACTCGTCCCCCTCCACCCCGGTGCAGTCCCCGCCGCCGCTGCACGCGCGGCTCTACCCCCCGCTGGAACACTCGCCCGCGCTGCACAGGCTTGCGACGCATCAACATCAGGTAACTAGCAGGGATAGTACCACTAAGCCGCTGCACGCGCGGCTGTACCCCCCGCTGGAACACTCGCCCGCGCTGCACAGGCTCGCGACGCATCAACATCAGGTAACTATCAGGGATAGTACCACTAAGCCGCTGCACGCGCGCCTCTACCCCCCGCTGGAACACTCGCCCGCTCTTCACAGGCTCGCGCCGCATCAACACCAGGTAACTAGCAGGGATAGTACCAATAGGCTTCTGCACGCGCGGCTCTACCCCCCGCTGGAACACTCGCCCGCGCTGCACAGGCTCGCGACGCATCAACATCAGGTAACTAGTGGGGATAGTACCAATAGGCTTCTGCACACGCGGCTGTACCCCCCGCTGGAACACTCGCCCGCGCTGCACAGGCTCGCGACGCATCATGCCTTGCTTGTCTCTAGCACTTGGCACAGAGCATCAGGTAACTTGTGGGGATAGGACCACGAAGTTCTTACAGCCCGGGTCTCAGGCAGGCCTTCGCCAACTGAGCCACAGAAGTCCTTCCCTTAACATTTGGCACAGGCTGACTATTCTGACTATACATTACTACTAATAAATAAATAATAAATAAATAAATAAATAAATATCCTTGGACATTCCACACAGCGTCATCTAGTCCCAAGCTAAGCAACTTAATGCTTGTGTTATGGTAACCAGATGACTGATATAATACTTAGATACGATTTTTTTTTGTAAATACATACATGTTATAGATAGAAAACACCCAAACACGGAACAAATATCTGCAGAACATACAAACATTTGTCCCGTAGCGGGGATCGAACCCGCAACCTCTTGCGTCTCAGCCGGGCGTTCACCCAACTGCGCCACAGAGGTCGTCAATAGACAGGCGACCCTACCCCCCGCTAGTACACTCGCCCGCGCTGCACAGGCTCGCGACGCATCAACATCAGGTAACTTGTGGGGATAGTACCAATAGGCTCCTTGCCTTGCTTTCCTTTAGCACTTGGCAGTTGTCACAAGCTGGCTACACATCAGAATCAGGTAACTTGTGGGGACAGTACCACGAAGTTCTTACAACCCTAGGACCCCTATAGCAGTAGGTATCAGGAACTTTGGGCTTTTAGCAAAATTTGTTTTTTCTACGAGTATTACCGAAGAAAAAAGAAAAAACCCATTTATTTAAGCAGGAAATCAAGGATCATATCAAACCAATCATCTCAGATAGGAAATTATATTGCCTGTAAACTGCTGTAATCTTTTTTTAATAAAGAAATAAATAAATCCTACTTCCTCTCCCCAGCAACCTTCTAACTGGGTGTCATCAGGCGTGTCCCCCCCTCACGCGAGCACCCCCCACGGCGGGGGCCCCTCGCTCGCGCCCGCGCCCCCCGCGCTGCAGAATGGGCATCACCACGTCGTCTTCGCACAAGGGGGCATGGTAAGATTATATTTAATGTCAGATTAGGGGTAAATATACTCGTAGTACAGACATTAGTTCGAGTCTTGTGGACATCACCACATTGTGTTGTGTTGAGGGGGGCATGGTAAGATTAAATTTAATGTCAGATTAGGGGTAAATATAGTACAGACATTAGGTTGAGTCTTGTGTACAATCACCACGTTTTGTTGAAGGGGGCATGGTAAAATTACATTTATACAATGACAGATTAGGGGTAAATATAGTACAGAGATTAGTTCGAGTCTTGTGAACATCACGTTGTGTTCGCACAGGGGGGCATGGTAAGAACCTATAGAGGGGTAAAGTTAGAAATGGGGTAAATATAGCACAGAACTTCAGATCTGGCATGGTAAGATAAATTGATACAATGATGTTATGTCAGATGAGAGGTTAAATATACAAACATTATTTCAAGTCTTGTGGACACCACATTGTGTTGAAGGGGGCATGGTAAAATAATAATTTTAAAGGGGTAAAGTTAGATATGGGGTAAAGACAGCATAAAAATTACTCCGTGTAGTGACAGGAGGGGTAAGATAACGTTTGAGGGGTTAATTCTAGTAAAACAAGTTAGAAATACGCTAAAAATATTTTGTTCTAATAAGGGTTTTAGACAGTTTGTTAATACTAGAACTTAGTTTAGTTTAGAGGGCATGTATTTAAGCATGTAATGTAACTAATTACCAGTCTGTGTCTAATTTTCTGGATTTTCTTGTGTTTTACAAAATAGATTTGAGTTTAATAAAATGTGGTATCAATAATTTTCATCTATTAAAATGTAAAAGACAATTTTCGTAATAAATCAAAGAGGAGTTTATTAAATAAAATATTGTCATTCTTTTAACTCTTCTTTTAAATGACGTGAATTTCTATAAAATAGTTATTATCTTCAAATTCTTATTGATACCACATTAGATTTTGTAAATAAAATATTTTTGTTTTTTTGTGTTTTTTTAATCAGTGAGCAGTGTTGAACTTGTTGCCTTTCTAGTATTTGAAGTGAATTTGTATTTATAGCATGTATTTATTAGATATTTGTAGATAGCCCATTTCAGAAATAGCGCTACCCCCAAATAATGTAACACATCCCCCCTTTACCCCTCTTTGTAGCACAATATCTACACTTCTACACTAATATTATAAAGAGGTAAAATTTGTTTGTTTGTTTGACGGAGGTAATCTACGAAACTACTCAACCGATTTCAAAAATTCTTTCACGGGTGGGTAGAATAGACTGTCCGGGAGGTTATAGGCTATATTTTATCCCTCTAGCTCCATTAGTACACCCGTGCGAAGCCGGGACGTGCTACTAGTTCTCTAAATATTAACAGCAATTTTGATCCCTGAATCTTTACCTCTTCTTACCCCTCATGTTTTAAACAAATCCCTCTTTTTCCTTCGTCTTAAATCGGCAATTTTAACACCTGAAACTTTACCTCTTGACCCCTGAAACTTTACCTCTTTTGACCCCTGAAACTTTACCTCTTTTGACCCCTGAAACTTTACCTCTTTTGACCCCTAAAACTTTCACCTCTTTTGACACCTGAAACTTTACCTCATTTGACCCATGAAACTTTACCTCTTTTGACCCCTGAATCTTTACCTCTTTTGACCCCTGAATCTTACCTCTTTTGCCTCTTTCAACTTACCCCTTTCGACCGTCTCGGCAACCGGCTCACCACTGCCGCTATAAAACAGCATCGTAATAGGGCGCGCCGGAGCAACGTCAACTGGACGAGGCAATGGTCTTCCTGAGGGAGCATAGCGATGTCGTGGTACGTATTGCTTTTGTCTACCGGGGATTGTGGTATTTGGTATTTGAAATCTATTTGACTAATTGTACATTTTTTTTTGATAAATAATCTTAAAAATATAAATAAAATAAAATAAAAACCGTATCAAAACTAAATACCACAATTATGTAATGTTTTAAAGAAATTTTGTGTAAATAGTAAATAGTACATTTTTGATAGCATGATCTAATAAGAGGCTTGATTTTTTGGCTTTTTGTGTAGATATATAAAAATAATCAAATAGAACATATTTCTTATGTATACTTGTTAGTAGTATATAGGTCGCGCCACGTAAAAAGAACGCTGAAGGGAAAAGCTGCGCAGTAGGCGTTTTGAAGGAATGTTATGTGTGATGTGTTGTTTTTACGTGGTGCGACTTATATCTGTACTGTATTATGTAGTACTAGCTGCGCCCCGCGGTTTCACCCGCGTGAGTCCCGTTCCCGCGGGAATATCGGGATAAAAAGTAGCTTATGTGTTAATCCAGGGTATCACCTATCTACATACCAAATTTCAACCAAATCGGTCCAGCCGTTTTTGTGTGAAAGAATAACAAACATTCTCTCAAACTTTCACATTTATAATATTATTATAGTAGTAAGTATTTCATTATTAGATAATGTGATATAAGTCGCACATAATAATAACAGGTATTGTCTCAGGGCGCGAGGATGGAGGAAAGACTGGACGACGCGATCAACGTCTTGAGGAATCACGCAGAAGCGCCAGATCTATACCCTCAGGAGTTGCATCAGCCACCACCAGGTAACTGACTATATTCATTTATGAGTTGCATCACAGATTATTCACAACGACCTCTGTGGCGCAGTTGGGCGAACGCCCGGCTGAGATGCAGAGGTTGCGGGTTCGATCCCCGCTACGGGACAAATGTTTGTATGTTCTGCAGATATTTGTTTCGTGTCCGGGTGTTTTCTATCTATAATATGTATGTATTTACAAAAAAAAATGTATCTAAGTATTATATCAGTCATCTGGTCACCATAACACAAGCATTAAGTTGCTTAGCTTGGGACTAGATGACGCTGTGTGGAATGTCCAAGGATATTTATTATTATTTATTATTATTCAATTCAGAGATTCAGGCCATTCCTGCCGGCTTAACATGTGCAGCGCGAGAAATCATCTCGTCGTCGACAAAATATTATCTCCTGCTCTAACATAGTACGTTAGAGCAGGAGACATGAGGACATGATCGAGATATTTCATTTGTCGTGTCGAAACGTTGCACATGTTAGGCCTACTGGCTTGGCATGGCACGGGACCGAGTATTGTGGCGTTTGCGAAGGGAGGCCTATACCCAGCAGTGGGTGCCTATGGGCTGTGGATGATGATGATGATGATCACAGAATAACTATTTAGATTGTAAAGGGATCGCTTTAAAGCTAGGCCCACACCACCAGGTTCTTGCCTGATTCTTTACCTGGTGTAGAGTTGCGTTGGAACAGGCAATAGAGTCACCTAGCTTATAAGACTACATTTTTATGTGATCCTTGAGGTTCTACAAAAATAAACACATTTTTCTTTCTTTTTTTTTAGGAGTTTATTTTAAAACCTAAAAACATTTCCTAACCGCCTTAAATGGACAGTAATAGGCAGGCATACTAATTATGACCCTATACATACATACTTATATCTTTTTTATTGAATTTTTTTAATATTTTTTTTTTCATTTTCATTTCATTTCCATTTTTTTATACTTAAATCTTTACTGAGATCTAACTATAATTAAATTTTCAGTTTCCCGGTTAGGCGTGGGCCCCCCCTTACCGCATTTGCACACGGAACCACCTGTCAAAATGGAAAGACAATTACTGCCAAATACTAGTAAGTATTCACTTCTTGGTCACTTGTAGATGAGGAACAGTTAGGGCCTAGCAGATACCCTTGGGGCACTCCAATAATGTAAATATACGAAATAGACAGTAGAAAAAATGTTTTGATAAACTTTAAACTTTAAATAAATGAATATTTTCTTTCCTTATAACATCAATAAAAACTATGTCAAACTGCAAAGGTTCTGCCATGTGTCTATAATCAGGTGCGTGACTTGTGCTGTCAAATGCCTGAATGAGAACCCGTGAACATTTTGTTTGAAATCCCTTCAGCTATAAATGGTTTTTCTATCCCGGTAGTTTGTTAATACACCCGTACAAAGCACAAGAAAATAATAAAAAGCTAGGCCCACACCACCAGGTTCTTGCCTGATTCATTCCCTGGTGTAGGTAGCTGCTTTGGAACAGGCAACAGAGTCACCTAGCTTATAAGACTGTTCATTTTTAAGTGATCCTTGAGGTCCTACGAAAATAAACATATACGACCTCGGTGGCGCAGTGGGCGAAAGCTCGGCTGAGACGCGGAGGTTGCGGGTTCGATCCCCGCTACGGGACAAATGTTTGCATGTCCTACAGATATTTGTTCCATGTGTGAGCGTTTTCTATCTATAATATTTATGTATTTACAAAAAACAAGTACTTATCTAAGTATTATATCAGTCATGTCTACCATAACACAAGCATTAAGTTTCTTAGCTTGGGACTTGATGACGCTGTTTGTCCAAGGATATGTAGTAACGTATTGGTACTGTCGTGACAGAGAAGCGCAAGGAGCCCCCGGACTCCGGCGTGGACTCGAAGCCCTCGTCCTCGGGCTCCACCGACCCCAGCAAGCAGCCCGGCGGCAAGCGCAGCCGCAGATAGTGAGTACCAACATTATATATATATATATATATACACACCTCAACTCACACACACATGGAAGGGAAACGGCGGCCAATTTTATTGTCATCACGTAACGGCGTTTAGGCATCCGACTGCATGCTACTTAGCACTAGATGGAGTTACTTATTCTTGATTGCAGGCAAGACCTAAACGCTAGGTGACGCCGCAAAAATCAAACACAAAATATCCCGACAAAAAAAGGAGTCATTTCAATGTTCGAGATGAAGTATCTGCACTTATGTAATCTGTGGTATAACCATCTATATATACACCTTAACTCACACACAGACACACAGGAAGTGAAACGGCGACCAGTTATATATAATAATAAGTTTATATAGTATAATTATTATATATGGAAGAAATTGCTTTCAGCAATAAGGCCGCCAGTTGGTTCACAATTTGTTTTTCGAAATTGTTACCATTATAGTTTTAAGTAACCAATAAAGAGTTATCTATCTATAAATATACATGTATGGACAAAATACATACGAGTACTTGGTTTAAAATGATATGACAATAAAAGTGCGCGCCGCATCCCTTCCATCTCTGTAGTTTAGTTTAAGTCTGGAAAATCTCTTTTAAATCATTTAAGATCATATTTATCATTATTGATAAGTATTTACGAAAGTACTCTTAACTATTATGTACTTACCCCATTTATTTGTTAATTATAAATGCATCCCAATTAATTATTTATTATAATATCGTAAATACTTGTTGCTCACCTACATCTTTGTTTCAGTAACCCATCTAATGTACCCAGGTGAGAAGTAGCATAGTACACACGGTGCCGATCCCACTCGGCTCCTTTTACATAATTATGCCCGGATATTGAAATTATAATTAAAATAAGCGGAATGAAGTTTGTCAAAATAATCAATGTTGTTAATATAAATAACTAGCTGCGCCTCGCGGTTTCACCCGCGTAAGTCCCGTTCCCGCGGGAATAACCTATCTACATACCAAATTTCGACCAAATTTGTCCAGCCGTTTTTGCGTGAAAGAATAACAAACATACATACATTCTCACAAACTTTCACATTTATAATATTAGTAGGGTGGGAAGTAGGATAAGATACAAGTCAAATCGCAGCAGGGTGTATGTATGTACCTACTATACCTAGTTAATCTTAGACCTAAGCTACACACAATGTACATACAAGCAATGAATAAATGAATCTCTACTATCTCTATTAATATTATAGAGGTAATGTTGGTTTGATTGTATGGAGAGGTCGTTCCGCGCCGCGCGTTTTCGTCAGCGCGATCTAGAATCGGGTCATTTTTTCTAGCGCCATTTACATTTTTTTATTTACATTTTTGTAGGCTATATTTTGTCTCGGTAGCATTATTAGTACACCCGTGCAAAGCCGGGACGTGCTGCTAGTATGAATATACTGTAGGTAGGTTTCCATCTTCAACTGTATTCATGATATCCTCTAACACAGCGGCAGCGGCTTCAGCTGTTCGTCCGCTGACGAGGACGACGTCGATCCTCACACGAAGGCGGCGAGGGAGAAGGAGCGGCGGCAAGCCAACAATGTCAGGGAGAGGTAGGTACACTGAGAGGTCAAGGTGAAGGTCACTGTGACCTTTTAGCTGATAGAAGAGGTTGATAAAGAAGCTAGGGTGGCAAGCCAACAATGTCAGAGAGAGGTACGTTCACTGAGAGGTCAAGATCAAGGTCACTGTGACCTCGGAGATGATAGTAGAGGTTAATAGAAGGAGTGGCGGCAAACCAACAATGTCAGAGAGAGGTACGTTCACTGAGAGGTCAAGGTCACTGTGACCTCGGAGCTGATAGTAGAGGTTGATAGAAGGAGCGGGGGCAAGCCAACAATGTCAGAGAGAGGTACGATCACTGAGAGGTCAAGGTCACTGTGACCTCGGAGCTGATAGTAGAGGTTGATAGAAGGAGCGGGGGCAAGCCAACAATGTCAGAGAGAGGTACGATCACTGAGAGGTCAAGGTCAAGGTCTGGGTCACTGTGTCGGCGGGGTATGTATGCTGCGAGTGTAAACAATTTTTTTTTTTTTCTTAACCTATACTGTCCCACAATTATTAATATATAAATAATTTTCCAGGATACGGATAAGGGATATAAACGAGGCTCTGAAGGAGCTAGGCAGGATGTGTATGACGCACCTCAAGAGTGACAAGCCGCAGACCAAGCTCGGGATACTCAACATGGCGGTCGAGGTCATCATGACCTTGGAGCAGCAAGTCAGAGGTCAGTCAGTAGTTTGTAAAAAATAAGGTCAATTTCAGGGTCAAGGTCACTGTTATGAGGTCAAGGTAACTGTAAAAAATGAGATCAAGGTAAGGTAACTGTAAAAAATGAGGTCAAGGTCACTGTGCCCTTGAAGCAACAAGTTAGAGGTCGGTGTTTTGAAAAAAAGTGAGGTCATATTCAAGGTCGCTGTAAAAAAAATGAGGTCAATTTCAAGGTCAGGGTCAAAGGTCACTGTGACCTTGGAGCAGCAAGAAATATCAGTATTTGATGAAATAGGAGAAGGCAAGAAAATAAAGTTAATAACAATAAGTCAATTTCAATGTGGTATGCAACACGAGTAGTAAACACACTACGTTTAACGTATCAAAATAGCCACTAACAAACGGCGAGCGAGATCTCGTTAGGGGCGAATTATCTATATATCAACGTTATAACGTCACGATAATATTTCAGAACGCAACTTGAACCCCAAGGCGGCGTGTTTGAAACGACGCGAGGAGGAGAAGGCGGAGGAAGCGCCCAAACTACTCGCAGCGCCGCTACACTACCAGCCCATGCCGGTGAGTACCGATACCCGTCCCTAGGGTTGCTAAATACTTTCCTGCCCTAGGGCGGGAAAGTTAACTGTCAATTAATTAAAAGTTTTGGAGATCTGTGGTCTCTGCCTACCTACCATGGGAAAGAGGCGTGATTATAAATGTATGTATGTAATAAAAGTTTTAACATCATTTTTGACGTGTCTTTTGTGGCATTCTAACTCTCTAGCACGGATTTGTGCTTCCCTAGCACGAATACTACTATGCTACCCTACTTCCTATCCTACATAATATTATAAATGTGAAAGTTTGTGAGAATGTATGTTTGTTATTCTTTCACGCAAAAACGGTCGGACCGATTTGCTATGTAGATAGGTGATACCGTGGATTAACACATAGGCTTCTTTTTATCCCGATATTCCCGCGGAAACGGGACTTACGCGGGTGAAACCGCGGATAGTAGGAAGTAGGATATGATATTGACTTCATTTAGTGTCACTGAAGAATAGGTCTATGCTAATATCTAGGTCTTCCCCCAGGGCATGGGCCAGCTGCCTGGAGCACCCCCCGCGCCGCCCCACTCCGCGCCCCAATAGCGTCCCCCCCGCCCCACGCCTGCGCACTGCACAACGGTCGCCAACGGTAGCTGCTAGCGGACAACGGTGACGGTTAACTGCCAACGGTTGCCAACGGTAGCTGCTAGCGGCCAACGGACGTGGTTTTTGGCCAACGGTAACGGTTATCGGCCAACGGAAGCGGTCAGCGGTCGGGTAACCGTGCTCGGTGTTGGTTTTCGTCCACAATCGGTTTGTAACCATGAAACTGAAAAGTGAAATAGTGAAGGTATAACTGCCATAGGTGCATGGATAGACACTGTTAAACATTATCAAAATTGGTTTAGTCTCGTCAGAACTCGTCGTATTGGCTGGCTATATTCCAAGGGTGACATTTATTTACATTTAATTTTATTATAGAAATAATAAAAATAGAATGACAGTACATATTAAAGTAAATTATTTGTGGTGCTAACGTTTTATTTTAAATTTATGACATATTTAGTCTGAATAGCGTCTACTTTTTGTTAAAAAAATTGTCATATGACATAAATAGATGATAAAATTAAATGTAAATGAAAATATATGTAATTTTTGTTCACTAATGGCTCATTTTTAACCATTGGTGAAGCCAAAAAACCCATATTTTAATAACTGACTTAAAACTGACTTAAAAAGATGGTCAAAATTATTTAGTATTTAAGATTATTTTAGCCCGTTGATCGGGGAATGGGACTTGACATATTTCTTCCCATCATAAAAGCCATATTTTTACATTTATTTGTATGTCATACGTATGTATGTAAGTTTTTAGTTATTATTAGTCGGCCATCTTTGAAATGACTCTGTTTAAAGGGTAAATAATATGTAGCCAGCCAAATTTGATTGAAATATATAAAAAATGTACCCAGTGGTTGACAGAGATACTTGGAATTTTACATGTTTTTTTTTGTTTAGAACTCTTATTTTTTATTTATTTTTACATATATTTTAAAAACTTAGTACCTACTGAATCGATTCGCCTTCTTTTTTCTTTGACTTTGATCTATTTTATCAATTTTTTTGTAATATTGCAATAATCATCATTTTTTTACACATTTTTATTTCCCAAAGATTTTTGGAACTTTATTTTACTGAAAACTTGTACAATTTTAACTATCTCATATTTAAAAATGAATTTTCCGATGAAAATATGTATTAATGCAGTGCGTAGTGAAATAATTCGGACTTATATTAATGATAAGTGTGTATAAAATTAGTTATAGAGCATAGTTTTCTATAAAATAACTATGAGAGATGAAAAAAAAAATCGAGATTTTTCCATATGGAAACTCAAAACATCCTGTATAATACTAGAATAGATAAATATAGGTATATGAGAAGAATATTTTAACTACCGATTTTTTATTTTTAAAATCTTTTCGCTGCCATAAGCTTAGGTTAAGCGTTCGGAGTCCATTCTCGAGGTTAAAAGTACTTTGACAGTTGAAACTCTTGGGGTATTTTTACTCTTGCTATTCCACTGAGTACCACTTATTTTAATTACCACTTAAACACAAGCTTGACAATAAACAATGGACTTCGAATTTGCAAATGTGATTACGTTCATGTGTCGTATTAAAATGGTTTTGCGTTGTTTTCATTCATTTGTTAAACTTTTTACTAGATGATTTATACAGCGTCAGGAGGCAAAGTGTCACTTAACGGGACACTGTAGTGCCTGGGACATTGTTGAGATGGAATAGACTTGTAGCACCTAAACCATCCTCTCAGCTGTCACACATATCCACAGGAAAGACAAGGACAAAAACATTTGGAATAAAAGCTAACTGAATATATAAGTTAGATACCTATCAAGTTTGTTTTTGACAGATAGGCAAATGTCAAATACTGTCAAAAAGCACCACTTACAGTGTTTTTAAGATTAGTACTTTACTAAGATGTTTACATCCAAACGCTACAAAAATATCTAACCATCAACTTGTTCCATATGTATACATATTCAGTCTATTTATTTTTGAAAATGTATAGAAAATGTTATAAGTTTATTGGTTACATAATTTTGGTTTTGGATGTACACATACAATTTACATTTATACATCTCAAGAAATCTTTTTATTAATTTCTTTGTGTTTTTTAATTTTTCTTAATAGATCTTAATTTTCTTAACAAATGAACGAAGACAGCGCACTTAAGTGTTAATGGCTGCTAACTTAAGAAAGTACTTAAGTATTTCGTTTTCTACCACAACTCCAGTGAAATATGAATTGTTTTTTTTATGTTTTTCTTTGAATTTTTAGTATTATTTTTATACATTCTTTAGTGATTGGTAGCTACTTGTGAAAATTGAATATTTTGGTAAAAAGGGTGATCATTCGTAATGACTTTTATTTAAAAATCATAATAAATTATTTAAATAATCAGTTGTTAGTACTTGTGTACTCGTTGCATTTAATTGTCATAAGATGATTGCCCGAAATTTTGACATTTCGAAATATCAAAAACTGAATCAGCATAATTATGTAAATATATTATTGATATTTAAATATGGAACGCTCAATTGATTTTGTCTTGTATCTGAAAAAATTTCGGCTGATTTTTTGATTTTCCTTAAATTATTTTTTGATTTATTTTCAGCGGTTCAATGATTGTGTGTACTTTTGTACTGTGGGGCTACACACGCTATAGTTTTAGTATCGGCGATAAAGTTGTATTTATCGCGCTATTTAGCGACTGAACGACACACTATTATTTTTTTGCAAAACTAGTATCAATGATTACCAAAAATTATCATTATCTAAACAGACATCGAGTAAAAAGTACGACAGACAACATTCAAATCATACGTCTAAAAACTTCTGTGTTTTTTTACATTTTATATGCTTTGACTACCCCATTTAAATATTTCAAAGGTCCATAATGTCTAAACATCTGAGAAAATCTAACGAACTAGAGATTTGATTCTGCTAATCTTTTAATTCAGGTAAATAATAGAATAATAATAAATAAATAATAAAAAAAATAACGTAAAAAAAATAATAACGCAACAGAACGTAGAAACTTGCCAAAAAGTAGCCGATATTAAAAGTATCGCGTGTTATTCTTTTATGAGCGATTACATATTGTACTAAAGTTGGTGACAATGTAGAAAGTACGGTATACGTAGTCGATTCACTATAATTTCAAAATTAATAAAATTTTCAATTCTGCTTCAAAATCGGGATAAACAGAATTGAAAATTTCATTAAAAACTAGGGTCTATGCTCTTAACTTTTTAATTAAAGTTAAACTTGTATTATATATTTTTAAGGTTATTTTTGTAATTTTTAAAAATCATTTCTCTCCGATTTGTAATAATCATTTACTTTACGTATTGATTTTGGACGGCATGATTTTATTGGATTATTTTTAATGTTTTTTTTTGTAAAATGACAAACCAAGTGCAAGATATTTTTTGTTTTGTCCCAATAAAACAATACATCATTTGATTTTGAAATTTCGTGTCGGGCACGATATAAGCACAAAAGTCCCTGAGAGGAACAGAATTAAAACACTTAGCTATCATTAGTTTTTAAGTCATTCAAAATTTTTAGTTTAGTTTAGTTGACTTTTTCTTCCATTTTAGTGTTGATTAAGATTTTTTAATTATCTATAATTTGTTGTCTATGCGTACTTTAAGATTAATCTGTGCGCGAGAATTTTATTCCGAATTCGGGTAGTACTGAAGGACGCCATATTGGAAAGTGAATTTAGTTCACTACACTTCATTTATTGAAACGAGCTAATAGGAAGATAAAATAAACTCCGTGATTGGTCGTTGAAAATAATATTCTATTTCGTGATTGGCTAGATTGTCAATTATCAAATCTAGCCAATACAAGAATAAACAATTATTTTCGACGACCAATAACGTGCGTTTATTTACGTTCCTATTAGCTCGTTTCAAGAAATGAAGTATAGTAAGAAAAGAGATGGCTCTGTTCAGTGTTACTCGCGTTTGGAATTTATCGAGTAATTTATTTGGCAATATTGAAGCTCAGATGTATAAGAATGGTCCGTAATGTTCAATCAAAATCCTGGTGATTTAGAGGCTTTTTGTTATTTTTTGTTTGTTTATCCAGCGGCCAGGGGGCGACACTGTATCATAGAGCATTTTTGGTATTTCCCGTTCAAATGCATAGTATAAATATAATTACAACAAAGGTCTAATTATAAAAATGAATAATATTAATTAAATATAAATGTGCCATTCATTTTGCTAATTTTGTGTTTTATTTAAACCTGTGAGTGAGTATTCATGTTCTACAAAAATATAGAGTACACTAGCTGCGTCCCGCGGTTTCACCAGCGTAAGTCCCGTTCCCGCGGGAAAACCGGGATAAAAAGTAGCCTATGTGTTAAACCAGGGTATCCTATCTACAAACCAAATTTCAACCAAATCGGTCCAGCCGTTGCGTGAAAGAATAACAAACATACATACCTACATTCTCACAAACTTTCACATTTATAATATTAGTAGGAGTAGAATAGGATTAGTAGGAAGTAGGATGTTCCATTTCCTCCCTTTCTTCAACGTTAAAAAGTATAAGTATACTTACCTAAATATTGGGATTGAAAATCTAATACGTAATGTTGTTATGTATGGCCAAAGAAAAAAAAAAAAAAAACAATTTGGTTTTTTTTTCTCAGTTCATCTTTGATTCTATTAAGGTAATACCACCACACCATGGTAATTGTGCTTTTATTATCTACTAGCAGCGCGTCCCGGCTTTGCACGGGTGTACTAATGAAACTACCGGAATAAAAATATAACCTACTAGCTGCGCCCTGCGGTTTCACCCGCGTAAGTCCCGTTCCCGCGGGAATATTGGGATAAAAAGTAGCCTGTGTTAATCCAGGGTATCACCTATCTACACACCAAATTTCAACCCAATCGGTCTAGCCGTTTTTGCGTAAAATAATAAACATTCTCATTCTCACATTTATAATATTAGTAGGAAGTAGGATAGTAGGATAACCATCTTAACAGTCACTACACATCGGTAAAATATTTTTTAAAATCGGATGAGGAGTTTCGGATATTACCTCCGTCAAACAAACAAACCAACATTACCTATTTATAATGACTTAGGGCAATGTGAACTCGCCCTAGGCCCGTTTTCGACGCCAATCACGCGCGTTCATTTTCTAACTATTCGATCGACTTGAACATTATTATAGACGCCAAATAGTAATAAATAAATAAATATCCTTGGACATTCCACACAGCGTCATCTAGTCCCAAGGTAAGCAATTTAATGCTTGTGTTATGGTAACCAGATGACTGATATAATACATAGTAATAAAACAACAAATTATATACAAAGCAAAAATATATTTATACGATTATCTCGAACAGTCTGTCACATCATCTGAGTAAGTGAGACTTCTCAGTTCGTAAGAGAAGGTCGCGTTGTCGTGTCCCAACTCATGCACCTCCGCGTCGCGGGTGGGTGACCGGCGGTCGTCGCATCGCGGTAACGCCGCGGTGTCGAGGTCGGCCTTGCGGGACACGATCACTCTTATGTCGGAGTGTAGGTAGAGCTGACCACTGGATGTGCTCATGAATCTGGAAAGCATACAAAGAATTTTTAACGTGCGTAATTTTTTTTATCAATTTCGTAACGGTAGGCAATATAATCCCTTAGTTTTAAGAACGTTACGTTTCAAAGTGGTCTGTAATAAGATTTTATTGAATGAAAATATTGTGACTTATGACTTTTGACTATGAGAGCAGTTTTATATATCTTGTGTATTTTAGTTCATAGCTTGAATTTGTATATGGAACGTTTGGAATATTTCGTTTACAAAACAACCCAAGAGAGATTAAAGGCTCGAGCAGACCGGAGGGCTGATTGTGAACCGTTTTTCTGACGGAAACTGAAAGCAGTTTCAGTCAAATTTGACAGATTTCCCATAGTAAATTTGTCAAATTTGACGGAAACTGAAAGCAGGCATTGTCAAAAAAACGGTTCACAATCAGCCCCCGGATGCGTATGCGTTGCGTATGCGTAGACGTAAGCGTAGACGCGCACGTACCACTGAGTTGTAATGTATGGAAATGTATGATACATTTCCATACATTACAACTCAGTGGTACGTGCGCGTGTATGATACATTTCCATACATTACAACTCAGTGGTACGTGCGCGTCTACGCTTACGTCTACGCATACGCAACGCATACGCATCCGGTCTGCTCGAGCCTTTAATTATTACCCTTTTTGTCTTGTGTTAAAAACTAATTACTTTTTTTTTTACTTGTACCTAAGACGTACAACATATCTCAGCCTAGTAGCCTGTTGTCCCTGGGTCCCTGGGGGTCTTGGAGGTCCCTGGAGGTCTTGGCATGCCTGGGGGTCTTGGGGATCCTGGGGGTCTTTGGGGCCCAGATCTTAGGGGCCCTAAAAGACCAACTCAAGCAAAACTTAACGTCTTTTTTCCTCACCTGAGATGTATAAGATATCTCAGCCTAGCCTGTTGTCATTGGGACCCCGTAGTGTCCAGGGCCCCTGGAGTTCTTTGGATGCCTTGGGGTCTTTGGTGCTTAGGCAACCCAAGAGAGATATAACCCCTTCTTGCCTTATGCTAAAAACTAACTACTAGGCTGCTGGCTCGACCCTTGTCTCTGGGGGCCTTGGGGGCCCTAAGAGACCGACTCAAGAGAGATTTTTGTATTGTGCTAAAACTCACCTAAGATGTATTAGATATCTCAGCCTAGTAGCCTGTTGCCCCTGAGACGGGGCCCCTGGGAGTCTTAAGGATCCTGGGGTTCTTTGGGGCCCAGATCTTAGGGGACCTAAAAGACCAACCCAAGAGAGATTTAACCCCTTAAGTTAAAAACTAATTACTCACCTGAGATGTATAAGATATCTGAGCCTAGTAGCCTGCTGTCCCTGGATTCCTTGGGGGGCCTCTGGGGACACGGGGGGTCTTTAGAGACCAGCTCAATAGAAACCTAACCTCTTTTTGCCTTACCTGAGATGTATAAGATATCTGAGCCTAGTAGCCTGTTGGCCCGGGGCCGCGGTATTGTCCGGGGCGCGGTGCAGCGTCCTCTGCCTCAGGAAGGTCCGGGCGGCCGGGGGCATCCGGGACAGGTCGTACAGCACCACGAACATCTTCACCAGCGTTCCCGCGGGATTGAACAGGGACACCTGGACTGTGCCCGCGCGGGACACGCGGTACGCGTTGCCCGCTAGGCTGATGTGGCCCTGGGGATCATGACAATGATAATTTTTATTAGACCAACTTTAATTTTGTAAAAAACTAGCAGCACGTCCCGGCTTTGCACGGTTGTACTTATGAAACTACCGGGATAAAATTTAGCCTATAACCACCCGGACAGTCCATTCTATACATCGGTGAAAGAATTTTTGAAATCGGCTGAGTAGTTTCGAAGATTACCTCCGTCAAACAAACAAATATTTAATAATAATATTATTGGAGGTATCTTTCTATTAAATATTCTGAAGACTATAAGACCACCTTTTTAGGCGTAAGCGTTAATCACACCGAGATGGAAGCGAAGCGGCCGATGTGTTGTCGCTCGGGGGTCTTATCGCCTGGGGGCTTGTAGCTGGGGGCTTGTAGCTGGGGAACCCCCGGGGGGTCTGGTAACTTGTAGCTCTGAGGGGTCTTGTAGACTACTCAGTGTGGCTTGTAGAACCTCACAGCGGCGTTTTTGTAGCCTGTGGGGGCCTAATAGAGCGTGGGGTCCCTATAGGACTTGTAGCATAGGGAACCTCGGGGGGTTTGACTGGCTTCTCACTGAAGCTTGACTATTTAGATTGTTTAAGGATTGCTTTAAAAAAAAGCTAGGCCCAGACCACCAGGTTCTTGCCTGATTCTTTCCTTGGTGTAGGGAATTGTTTTGGAACAGGCAATAGAGTCAACTAGTTTTTAAGACTGTACGTTTTTGAGCGATCCTTGAGGTCCTATGAAATAAACATATTTTTCTATTTTTCTTTCTTTCTTTCTCTGGGGGTCAAGTAGTATGGGGGGTCTCTACTACTCACAGTGTAAGCGTGCGGCTTGTAGAACCTGACAGCGGCGGGCAGGCGTCGATGCGGCGCGCAGAAGGCGGGCCCGGAGGCCCCCAGCTCGGCCGTGAAGCCCTGCACCGCGGCCACGCACGGCAGCCGGCCTTGCAGGAGGGACTCCTCGTAGCTACCTGGGACACGAGGGGACATTCTAAGTACGAACACGAGTTTTATTAGAAAAATTTAGTCTGCCCTTGACCACGAAAGCTGTAACGCTTTCGAAACGTCGGGAAATAAATAAATATCCTTGGACATTCCACACATCGTCATCTAGTCCCAAGCTAAGCAACTTAATGCTTGTGTTATGGATATAACCAGATGAATGATATGATACTAAGATACTTACATTTTGTTTTTAAATACATAGGTACGTATTATAGATAAAAACACCCACTAATATCTGCAGAACATACAAACATTTGTCCCATAGCGGGGATCGAACCCGCGACTTACGCGTCTCAGCCGGGCCTTCGCCCACTGCGCCACAGAGGTTGTGGATGTTCTGGCTTGTGTGTCAACACGGCTTTTCAAATAAGCTTGTAGTCAATAATTTAAATTTGATTAGAAAAATTAAAAAAATATTAATAAAAGTTACGACTGTCAATCCGCGTATAGGACAATCACTTGTATAATAGCCGGTTCGAATCCTGCCGAAGTCATAATTTTTAGTAAGATTTTAATTTTTCTGCTGAAATACCTATGTGTGGTTTAACACAGTAATAAAATAGTTTGGTCCTTACCGAGCAATCCCGAACCGGAGCCGAACTTGGAGCGGGCGCGTCGCGGGGGGGCCGGGGGGGACGTGGGGGCCTCCGGGGGGGCCGGGGGGGCCTCCGGGGGGGACACTGAGGGGGACGGAGAGGGGGGGCAGAGGGCGCTGGAAAAAGAAATAAATTTACAGCCGTATCACTGGTTTAACTTATTTATGAGTAATTTCTCGTATTATAATAATATTCAGAAAAACTACGAACCTTTTAATTCCAGAAATTCCGTTAATAGAATCATCAAAATCGAAACAGCTGTTTCCTCGTCTCAACGGCGCGGGGCTGCTAGTCAGAGGCAAGCCCGTCTTCGCATGGAATACCATAGAGGACGCGTCGAAACCGCATCTAAAACGGTCCATCTCTGATTCGTTCTTCGGATCGGGGAAGATGAAGCCATCTTTTGATGATTGTAGATTCTTTTGGTTCGATTCTTTCTTTGGCAGAGAGAATTTGAAATCTGTACGTTCATCTTTCGGGGATTCAACCTGGAAATATAAATAAATGAATGAAATATATAACTGAGTAAGTATTTTTTAAACTCCCTTTTTTGTATTTTTCATTTTCCTTTTTTTTTTTTTTTTTTAGCCTATATTGTCCCATTTTTTTTTTAGCCTGCAGGGCAAAGGCCTCCCTCCCTCTCTTCCAGCTTTCCTTTTAGTCTATACTAATATTATAAAGAGGAAAACTTTGTTTGTATGGTTGTAATGAATAGGCTCAAAAACTACTGGACCGATTTTAGAAAAATTCTTGCACCATTCGAAACCTACATTATCCACGAATGACATAGGCTACTTTTTATCCCGGTAGTTTCATTAGTACACCCGTGCAAAGCCGGGACGCGATAGTGTGTTATAATGTACTAACCTCATGTTTATCTATAGTTCCATAATCACACAGCACATAATCATCATCACTCGTCGAAAATGTCTTCTGACGTTTCGATTCATTCTCAAACTCATCTTCGGGACTGTCAGGCTGCTTGTCAGGCAACTGACAGTCATTAACCTCCTGCTTGTCAAGCTTTTCCTTGTCAACTTGCTTGTCAAGCTTTCCTGTCAAACTCTCTTTGAATCCGTAGTTTTCTATGTTCAACTCATCAGTTTGTAAATCATTGTTAATAGCAAATGGATTTGATTTCTGTTCTTGTTCATCTTCTTTTAAAGTACAAAACACAGAGTCATCTGTTTTAAGATGCAAATCTTGTATATCCCTTTCCTTCCTATCAGTAACTACTTTATCTAATTTATCAATTTTGAGGAAGAAGCGACGTTTAGGTCGCTTTATAATATCATATCCTACATTATCAATATTATCACATTTTTGTTTTTTAGACTTATTTACATTTGCATCGTCAAATTTCCTCCTAACACCATTCTCTTGGAGAGACGCTAGATTGTAATTCCCATCAGATCTGACCATTCCAATGCACGTATCACATTTTATTTCTAAAGGATTACCACATTGACACACAAAATCTGTTTGGGTAGCGACCGTGTTTGTTTTTAATATAGGCGGAGTGTACTCAGTGTCTTTGAAAGGAGATTTTGTGTCTATCCTACTAGCGGGTAGTGTTAGATAGGTTTGATTTCGATAGCATCCTATAGCTCTGAAACGATCGAACCTAGACGCTTGTAAAATCGGTATAGACGTTGTCTCCTTTTTAACTTCACCTTCCGATGAAGTGCTATCACAGAATTTCCGAATCTCTTTTCTGACTCGACGCTTGTATTTTGCTATCTCTTTTATTCTCTTCTCATCGTTTATAACTTTGTCCTTGTCAGATTCGTCATCACAGTTGCATTTGTGTTTTCCATTTTCGCTGCAGTTCGTGTGCATTCTGTCGTCAAGGAGCTTTTCCTTGTCTATGAAGAGGTACTCCGTGGAGCCAGGGTTGGGGATGATGGAGAGCCTCCGGGAAGGTGTTCCTATGTTAGAGTTGATAGCACCATCGAATTTTCTAGAACCTGGCGATAGAAATTTTATAGGTCAGTTACATTTATTTATTTATTTATATTAAACTTGGATAGTACATAACAGAATTGTTATTCTAAGGCGTAGCAGCCAGAACACATTTAGAAATCCAAAATACATAAATGAGTGAGTAAATGAACGATTGAGTGACTTACTGCACGCATGAGAGTGAGTGAATAAGGGAATGAGTGTGTAAATGAATTAAAAGATTGAGTGAGTGAGTGAGTGAGAGAATGAGTGAGTGAGTTTCTAAGTGAGTGAGTGAGTGAAAGAGTGATTGAGTATCTAAGTGAGTGAGTGAAATAGTGAGCGAGTGGTATACCTATAGTGAGATCAGTGAGGCGGTGCGCGAGGTCGTCGGCGGGCGCGCAGGCGCACACGGCGGGGATGGTGTCGAGACGAGGGAGACTCGACATCACCACCTTCAGGTACTTGCCGCTGCCTGGAATTATATTATTGTATGAGAGGGGAGGTTTATCATTCGAGGGGCTTACCTATATAATTGAAGGGGAAGTTTTGAATCGGGGAAGGAAGAAGTGATTAACTATATCAGTGAGAGGCGAAAGTTTTTGGATGGAGAGGGGAGCTTCTTGCCTATATCAGTGAGGGGGAAGGTAAAGTGTATGGGAGGGGGATGGGTCTTACCTATATCAGTGAGGGAGCAAGTTTTTAGATGGGGGGGGAGGTTCTTACCTATATCAGTGAGGGGGAAGGTGTGGTCGGTGGGGGGCTTGGCGAAGGCGCCGGTACACTCGCCGGGAGTGCGGATAGAGTACAACACGTTCAGTTTACGCTCCTCTGTGTTCGCTTCCACCTTCTTGATGTTTATCTCACGACTTAGCTTCCTCCTGAAAAATATGAGGTTTTAGGCCCGTATTCAAAGACTATACTCATGTCTCAAGCGGCGAGCTGTGTTCGTGTGTTACATGCGCGCGCGCGTATCAGTGTGTGTGTGTTACCGGCGCTCATGTAGTGTGTGTGTTACTTGCACTCGTGTGTGTCTGTGTGTGTATTACCCGCGCTCGTCTGTATGTATGTGTGTGTGTGTTACCTGTGCTCGTGTGTGTATGTGTGTTACCTGCTCTCGTGTGTGTGTATGTGTGTTACCTGCGCTCGTGTGTGTTACCTGCGCTCGTGTGTGTGTGTGTTACCTGCGCTTGTGTATGTGTATTACCTGCGCTCGTGCGTGTGTCGGTGCGGCTGGGTGCGCGCCCGCCATGCGGCGAGCTGGGAGAAGTGCAGCTGGGAGCGCACCGCGTTCAGCAGCCACGGGGAACTGATGGCGGCTGGACTCTCACTTCTATTGTTATAACAAACAGACATTTATACAACATGGCCTAAGGTATCTATAAACCACTGGTACCTCATCTCGAACATTGATTTCACTCCGTTTTTCCTCGGGCTATTTTTTGATGTTTGATTTTTGCGGCGTCGCGTCGTCACCTAGCGGCGTTTAGGCATCCGACTGCAGATGGAGTTACTTATTTTTGATGCAGACAAGACCTAAACGCCGCTCGGGGCGCCGCAAAAATCAAACGCAAAAATAGCACGAAGGAAAAAGAACAATGTTCGAGATGATGAAATTTTTGCAAATTCGTATACAGATAAATAATAATAAACATATATAATTACTTGTCCAGCACAGTTGTCATCGTCCAGCGCTCGAGGAGTAGCCCCCGCAGAGGGTAGGCAGCGTCAGATCCACCTAGAGAGCTGCATTCTGAACAGGACGGGGCGAGAATCACCTGGAAACAGAAGTTTTTTTTTTTTTTAATAATAATAAGAAATTTATTGCAACAATTGTACAGAGAGTAACTAAATACTATCTTAAACTAGGTGTACAAAAAGTTGTTGCAAAGGGCCGTCTTATCGACTATGCGATTTCTTCCAGACGGCCTGCTTAAAACTAAGTAAGAAAGAAACAGTTAGCTATGCTCTTGACGCTCAGACGGTGCTCGTGTCAAATTGTCCATTCAAAGGATCTAAAGAATTACATAAAAGATCTGAAAGAAATGTCTACCGCACCCTGGGATACAGACGTGATCATATTTTATTTCATTTCATAAATTTCGTATGACTTGATTGGAACTACCTACTTATCCTACTTCTTCTTCTTCTTCTTCTTCTTTCGTGTGAGCAAGTGGCCAACTCTGTAATGTAAATATAAATGTAACTCTTATCCTACTTATACTCGTATTATAAATGCAAAAGGTTGAAAAACTTACCTCGACGCAAATGGGAACATTCTCTGTCCACAGCGCGTTGATGTGGTTGCGGAATGTTTCTTCAAATCTATCCTCATCCTCGTCCGGCTTCGGCTGAGTCTGGATCAGGACCTGGAAGGAGTTATTACTTAGTTAGGAATTAGTAATAAAAAATATATTTATACAGCGTCAGGAGGCAAGGTTTGCCTACACACTTAGAGCGTTTGTCCACCGCCGCCGTCACCGTCACGTCACCGAGATCGAGATGACGGCGCCGAAGTAGCGGTACATACATTTACATTACATTACTTAGCCGCGTGTCCACCGCACATCCGTCACCCGAGCGCCGTCATCCCGGCCGCCCGCGCCATACTAAACTCGGCCCGAAATAATCTCGTTCTCGGTGACGTGACGGTGACGGCGGCGGTGGACAAACGCTCTTAGGACACAGTAGTGCCTGGGACACTGTTGAGATGGTATAGGCTTGTAGCACCTAAATAACACAAATACATGATTTCTAAACCATCTCAGCTTAGCCAGCTATATCCGCAGGAAAGACAATGTTCAATATATGGTAACTTCTAGCTCCGTGGCACGGAGGTTGCGGGTTCAATCCCCGCTCCGGACAAATGGTGTCTGGGTATTTTCTAATATGAGGTTTTAGGCCCGTATTCAAAGAATATGCTTATGTCTCAAGTGGCGCATAAAAACGTATTTAAGTTTTACATCAGTCGTCTGGTTACCATAACACAAGCATTAAGTTGCTTAGCTTGGGACTAGATGACGATGTGTGGAATGTCCAAGGATATTTTATTGATGGTGTGGTCCCAGGTGTAAGGTTACCTGGTGGCTGGTGCTGGGCGTGTGTGGTCGCTGCTCCGAGCGCGCGCGCAGAATGAGCTGCCCCAACTGCATCAGCAGACCAGGACCGCCCGCGGGCGCCGCCGCCTCCGGACAATGCATCTGACGAAGACATATAACATAAGTTTTCATATTCGTTTCTAGTTTCCAGTTGGTACATTAGGTCTTATGTAATAGGTTTGGCCGCAACAAGAGCCACTGTCTTTCCTGTGGATATGGCTGGCTAAGTTTAGGTGCTGGGAAAGCCACCTTAACAATGTCCCAGGCACTACAGTGTCCCGTTAAGTGTAGGCAAAGATTGCCTCCTGACGCTGTATAAATCATCTACTATAGATGCAAAGGCCTGAGTTTACAAGCTATAGGCGATTTAAAAACTTGAGACAATGAATAAAGAATATGAATATGAATATGAATATGAATAAAGGAATTTTAGATCCGATTGGTTGTGGTGACGCGGTGCACTTCACACATTGATGTAGCGCGTGCTATTGGTTCGTGGGCGAGTGACTCGTGCACAAACATACCCCCTCCTCCTCCCGTAACTCCATCTAGTGTTAAGCAGCATGCCTAGACGCCGCTAGGTGTCGCCGCAAAAATCAAACACCAAAAATATCCCGAAGAAAAATGGAGTCATTTCAATGTTCGAGATGAGGTACCAGTGGTAAAAGGTTTCATTGCAACCGGGTCAGTATGTCAGAGGGCGCTGCAGTGCCGAACTGGGTCACCGGGTCAAGGGTGCGACCTGGTAGCTGGTTGCTATGCCCCGATTTAGATAGGGACAAAGGAAAGTATACCTTTGATAAACTGTGCTTTTAGAACGGAGTCTAGTCATTTCTGGGCCAAGACATAAACACTCTCTTCAAATTCTGCTACGGAGTACGTATTTAGTTTTTAAGCTATTGCATAGCTTGTATCGCGGGCCTTGAGCGTGGAGACCAAATCCAGAAATTCCGTAACGAAAAATCCTAACGCTTGTCACTTTAGTTCAGCAACTCGCCTCTAGGTGGCATGCAATAGCTTTACCGCGGCAGTCCCCGAATGCCACAAGTCTTTTTTTATTACTGACTGGGCCGAACTAAGGCCTTCCGGGCGACTGCCAAATAGAAATAGAAAAATATGACAGTAAATCTGACAGTTTCTTTCTGCTATAATTTGTAATGGCGTTGAATTTCGTCTCGCGACAACTTAGGCAATAACCCTCCAAGTGGGATTTTCTAAAAACCGTTAAAAAATAAACATTAACAAACAAATTAATTAAACCAGATTAAGAAATTTCCCAACTAGGTACGTTATATAAACAATCTTCAGTCCAACACGTTTTGGATTCGTGCCAGAGTGGTAGGTAACTGGTAACGGATGGGAATCCAAACATTCTATCACTCACGGACCGATTTCTAAATATTATGTTACATGTCACTCGGGTTTTTGAGGTATTGCCGTGTTGGCCAAGTGGATGGTTAGTATGGTTACTTCGACTTTCGATCTGAATGCTGTGGGATTGAATCCGGCCGTGCATCAATGAACTTTTTATGTCGAAAAGTTTATATGCGCACACGAGCTAAACATCGTGAGGAAACCCGCGGCCTGTCTGCCCCACCCACACTGACCATTGTCTAATGTCCCAGGCATTACAGTGTCCCGTTCGTCTTGCTAGATGATTTATACAGCGTCAGGAGGCCATCTTTGCCTGCACTTAACGGCACCCTACAGAGCTCCTTTCAGCTTAGCCGGCTATTTTAACAGGAAAGACAATAGTCGTATGGGGCTGACTGGCCGCGGGTTTCCTCACGATGTTTTCCTTCACCGTTTCGAGCTCGTATCAAAGCGCATATAAACTTTTCGACACGAAAAGTCCACTGATGCACGGCCGGATTCGATAGTACGACCTTCGGAACGACAGTAAAAGTGCCAATTCACTTGGCCAACACGGCTATAACTACACTCGCTCATACGAACTTACTTATCCACCCATAAACTTGCATATTAGTACCAAAAGCGTGACAGCCATCAACGCATATGTTTTTTTTATCAGTAAAGGCGCGGCCCCACCGCGGTGCACGGAGAGGCTACGCACGTGTATTAAGCTTCGCTTTGTAAGAAAATGTATGTGGTGGTGTCCACTGCAACCCACGGAGAGGCTACGCATGAATTGACGTCATTGATACACGCGTGGCTGGCTCGAATAGGCGGAACATAGCTCAACGCTGTCAACGTGGGTCTACGTTTCCACTGGAGTACACGAATAAGACCCACGACTATGTACAGCTCGGTTATCGCAGAGCAGTTGTCAGTCATACACGTTGTCACTCTCCGTGCGCCGTGCCACGCTAAACATAGTCGTGGGTCTTCGTGTAGGTACTCCAGTGGAAACGTAGACCCACGTTGTCAAACAAATGAATACACGCAGCTAAAATGCGCCGCGTGGCCGTGCACAGCATGCACCGCGGTGGGGCCGCGCCTTTATTGTTTCATAACAGAACAAGGCAAGCTATCAAGATAGGCAATCAGCTGCTATCCAAGGCCAGTTCTTGGCACCGTTTATAGACGTGAAGTCGCCATTCTTGAAAGAAAGAAAGAAAGAAAGAAAAAATATTTATTTTGTCAAAAACACACATAAAGACACATTATAATAAGTATTATAGTAATAAGACACATTGACAAAATTGGCAACTACTCAGCGTATTGCTGCGACAGAAACCAGAGTATCTGTAGCAGCGCTGGTCTTCCGTAGCGCCGTAGGTTTATATGTGTGCTGCGGCCTTGCAAAAAACACACATTCATCATCACCATCATCAGCCCTTCTCATCCCACTGCTGGGCATAGGCCTCTCTTCGCTTCCGCCACTCGCCCCTGTCCCGCGCCAATCTAACCCAAGTCCGATCTGCGGTCTTAACATTTTTAGCGCTAATTCACTAGCCACTAATTCCCAGTCTCAATAACCTATCTATCATTGCTTCTGTTTAAACACAAGTAGAGGAAGGCCGAGGAAGAAGTGGATGGATTGTGTGAATGAGGATATGAATGTGAGAGGAGTGAATACGGAGTTGACGAATGATAGAGATGAATGGAAGAAGAAAACATGTTGTGCCGACCCCACCTAGTGTGGGATAAGGGCAGGGGAATGATGATGATCATTGCTTCTGTTTACTACTGGTAGATCGACATTACTTCAAATTTTTCAGAAGTTACCTTTCTATACGAGACAGGTTGCAAGCGCATCGACGCTAGAAAGTTTATATAATGTTAATCACAGTTAATATTATTATCATAACATGGTTTTGTTCTAGAAAGTACCACAGATGACATAACGTGAGATATCATGCACTAAGTGGATTGATAACAGAACATTGTGCAATTACTGATAGGAAACGGTAAGTGTTGGCACAACGTGGAGGTCACAGCGGTGTAAGATGTTCGTTCGTTCGTATGAGACGTAACGATGACGTAACAATAGAGGTAGCGCGTGCTATTGGTGCGTGAGCGAATGACCCGGCAGCAAATATACACCTAATGGCCTAATGGCTTCTCACTGAAGCTTGACTATTTAGATAGTTAGGGGTTGCTTTAAAAAAAGCTATGCCCACACCACCAGGTTCTTGCCTGATTCTTTGCCTGGTGTAGGGAGTTGTTTTGGAACAGGCAATAGAGTCACCTAGCTTATAAGACTGTACGATTTTGAGTGATCCTTGAGGTCCTACAGAAATAAACATATTTTTCTTTCTTTCTTTCCCCCTCCCGTTCCCCTCAACCTTCCTTTTACGTGGCGCGACTTATACCAACCAGCAGCATTTAATTAAATTGTAAATATAAGTTATCTACATGGCAACACTTCTTAAACATGAGATAACAACAGTTGGCAGACACGACTGTTATCTGGCAAGACACGACATTATGACGTCAGTTTGTGTTGACGCACTTGATGACGTTTTTATACGCTTTCTTATAGAAGAAGCCGTATAGTGTATGTATAACACATTCATGGCCCAGGTTCCCGCAGTCGTCTCCGAAGGAGAGGGCCGCGATCGCGCTAAGGAACTAGAACCAGTGCGTCCTGGGCACCCAACGTGATAGTGTATCAAAAACAATAATTTTAATCTCATGAACGGATTCATATCAAACACGTAATTTTGCATTTCGTCGATTGAAAAAGTTATTAACTACCAGAACTTTAATCATTCATTTTAAAGTCTTAATGCGTCAATTTTTATTTACCGATGTTGACTGAAAATTGTCGTAGTTAGGAAGTATCCACCTGCTTTGTTTATGCACTTCTTCTTCTTCTTTTTTCGTGTGAGCAAGTGGCCAACTCTGGTGACGGAGTTTTTTAGGCCGCCTAAAAATGCACATAAGGTAGAATTGTAGTAGTTAGGAAGTATCCACCTGCTTCGTTTATGCACTTCTTCTTCTTTTTTCGTGTGAGCAAGTGGCCAACTCTGGTGTTTTTTAGGCCGCCTAAAAATGCACTTAAGGTAGGTAGGTATTTAAGTATTTAAGCAGAGCAACAAAAATGTATGGGCCTTACTGATTTGTCAAAAGATACCTGAAAAAAATTTGCAAATGCGACCTCTGTTTTGTGCTTCAGTAAAATAAGGAAATGGCGGATGGAAAATAATTAGAATGAAGAGCGAGACGGAAGATAAGGCTATCTCTCTTGTATCATTGTTTTTAATGAGTCATACTTTTATCAACCTACTTAGATAAATGCTAATGTCTTAACACTTCCTGTTATTTTGCGAAAGTTAAATAAAATTTTTAAATAATCTGACCTAATAAATTTAATCAGGATACCTATTAGGTAAGTAATTTAAAACGAGCTCGTCAGTCCTACACCAATATCAAATTATCAAAACAAAAACATAAAACATGATTTCACTGATAGCGCGGAAGCCATTATGCTAGAGCGAGACGGACACACGTGTAACGTTAGAGCAAGACAGAGCATTATTTGTCAACATCAGTCTGTTTTCATTCGGAACGCGGTTATATCTTCCGCGTTCGAAAACAATTTCTGCATTTGTGACATTTGTGAACGAAAATAAAACAAAGATTTTATTGCTATTTCATGATGTAGGCCCGTATTCAGAGACAACTCAAGCGTAAATCGTGTCTCAAGCGGCACATTGATGCTTAAACGTAGACTCAAGTTTGAGTAAAGTCTCTGAATACGAGCCTATGATACACAAAAGATCCTCAAGACACAGAAAACTGGTCTTACATAACCAAAGTTGGTTAAGTATGTATATTTTTTATAATTTTTTAGCTTGTTTTTTCAAAGTTTTTATGCGTCAGTTTCACAAAGAAAATGAAAGGTTGGGAACACTTTTATTACTTTTTGTTTTCCTTACACAGTTTTTTTTACAAAATCTTAAATAGAATGGACAGGTACGTGACCGAGTACAAAAAGTTTGTGGACTTTTTTCTTTACTCTTTATATTTGGCTGTGAACAGGCTTGGCAAGGTTTTTTATAATTTTTTTTAACTTTTCTCAAGACATCAAATCGTCAGATGTAAAAGTTAGGAAGATATTATTATCTACGGGGTAGTCAGAGCGTCAAAAAACATGTTTTGCTATTGTGTTGATAGTAATTTAAGTACTTATATATTAAAATTAAAAGGAGTGGTCACACACAATAAAACCTACGACTAGGTATTAAGAAATCATGTATGAAAATTAAGAGAAAGAATGATAATATTTATTTGAGAGTTCGTTTACAAACATGGCACGGCAAGTTTGGCTGAATTATAGGTTTGTCAGACGCCCGAGTACCTTCTCGGGCATCTGAAACTATACCTACTTATTACTTTACTTACGTGCCATATTTGTAATCAAACTGTTAATAGGTACTTTACCTATAACATTCTGTTGAATTGAAATAGTAGTATATACATCCGCAAACCAAAAATACACAACCTACAGCGTCCTCTTAAATTTTTATAGGCATCATCTCTTTACCCTTCAAAACTAGATATTAAAAACCTATTTTAAAATTGGCACCCGCCATATTTTTTACGCCTGGTAAGCGAAGCGATGACGTCACAAATTGCGCAACGCCCCGTTAGAGCGAAGTAAAAAGTACCAGGCGATCAGGAAAAACGAAGAGTTGATTGATGAACTCATACAAAATTACAAACATTGGAATTGAACCATAGGTTATTTGAAATATGGTTGGGTATAGCTTGACTTTGGAATGGCATAGGAAATACATCGGGTATATCTTATACCAATTGGAATAAGGTTGTAATCGACAACGATTAAAATTCAAAACTTGTTTTATGTTTGAATTGTAGATTAATTCAATTCGTATTGTTTTTAATGTAATTGTATATTTATCAACACTTCAACGGTTGCACAGATGGGTGACCGCTATTCGTATGCTTCAGAGAACACGTAGGTACTAATATTATAACCGTAAAATATGGATGTAGATAGATAGCGCGATCAAAACACTTTTGGAAAATTTGCTCTCTCTATTTTATTTCTATTTCTAAAGGTCTCTTAGACTTAGGTATCTACCTAAAGTCTAAGTCTTTTTTAGCGATAAGGCCAATTATTATTGTAGGTAAGTACTTTCCACTAATTTTAAGCATTTTGTTCTGATTTTTTGTGTAAATTTCTGTTGTACAATAAAGCATTATCTATCTATCTATCTATTATCCATATTTTATCAAAATTCATTAAAATCTACGCAACATCACAGAGATGATATAATTTATCAAAAAGCCCTTTCAAATGAGATAACTCACAACTTTGACCGAGTTTAGGCAAATCGACTCTTACGACATTTCGACCATAAAACTATTCATACAAACTTCAACCATATTCCCATACACTAAGATCCGAATCTATCGATCAAACTAATAGATTTTTTAACAACCTTCAATTAATGCCAACACAAAGCACAATCGAAAATCAGTCTTATCTTTCTGTAATAACATTCACAATCAACCCGGTACTTACGACCTTTGGACTCGCGCGAAACACAAGGTAATCTAACCGTCTCATGCGATGTAGACTCTAGGGCTGTAGTAATAAAGCCTAGTTTTGTTTGTTTGTGTAAAGTGCAGTGTGACGTCACTAGTACCGCGCCCTTCTGACCTAGTTGATGTTGCTAAGCGGAATAGTACTTAGTGCCACGAGTAAGGGCTTCTAGAGCTGTGTTGGTCAAGTGGGAGCGTGCCTGAAACCTAACATTAATAATAAATAAATAAATATCCTTGGACATTCCACACAGCGTCATCCAGTCCCAAGCTAAGCAACTTAATGCTTGTGTTATGGAAACCACTGGTTACTAACCAGATGACTGATATATGTAATACTTGTATTTTTTTTTAATTATATTATGAATTATGAATTATTATGAATTATTATGAATTATGAACATTTGTCCCGTAGCGGGGATCGAACCCGCAACCTCCGCGTCTCAGCCGGGCTTTCGCCCACACAGAGGTCGTCAAAAAAAAGTCCTGAGTTAGTTTTTTTAAGGTGAGTTCTAGTATGTAAGTCCATTAAGAACTAGTATAAGTAGTATTAGTATTCAACATCAACAGGCGCGGGCGTCACAAAGTCTGCGTAGTCTATCGCAATCTGGGGCCTTGGCACCGATCTTAGTGGTCACGTTTTCGAACGTAGCGTAGGTATTTATATCCTTTTGTTTTACTATCACTAAAAAGCTCGCGGCCGTAACGTAAAATACTGGACAATGGCCCGTTTTTGACCGATTTTAAAAAGGAGGAGGTTATATTTTCCACTGTTTATTTATTTTTAGTATGTTTAATCTCCCGTCAATACTTAACTCATTCAAGGCCCACCTGCTGGTCCTCTACGAGGTAGTGCGTCCGGAGCACCCAACGTGTTAAACGATTTTTAAAATTGTTGTTTTTATTGAAATGCAGGAAATTGCAAAATTACTATACAATAAACCATACATAATGTTAAACCACATCCAATGAGTATTAAATTATTGTGTGTAAAAATATTAACCACAACGTGTTGTAGTGTAGCTGATATGATACATACGACAATAGGAAATACAGTTTGCTTGAAATTAAATACTGCCAAACACATTTTCTACATCTTATTATATCAGTCATCTGGTTACCATAACATTCTATCTGTGAAAACTTGTTATTAGCCTTATGCTTCTATCAACTCTTGTATAACATGTATTTATGTGCTGTTAGTTTTCCTAAAAAATAAATAAAAAAAAATAAGCATTAAGTTGTTTAGCTTGGGACTAGATGACGCTGTGTGGAATGTCCAAGGATATTTATTTATTTTATGATATTTATTTATTTTTCTTCAAATTTAGGAAATTGCTCACTCCTTTCGATGAAAATCACTGAGTACAAGTACTTAAAGGGTTGAGAGGCAAGTGTGTATCTGTTAGGGTGAAAATACGCAAATCCCAACTCAATATTAAAAAACAAGGGTGTAAAAGTAGAGTTAAAGCTATAAGGTCGCAGAATCTAGGTCGCGTGACGTCACGAGTGAAAGTGAGCCCCACGACCAGATATCGTGAGAAATATGAAGACTTGTTTAAGAAAATTTTAAATTACTTGTTTTAAGATATAATTATTGCATTAAATATTCGATTCGTCAATTTGCAACGCGATTAACTTAAAATTGTATTTTTTTGATTTACCAGGTTTTTCGACCAGGGGTTCGATATATTAATGCTGTCCGTCCATGTTTTATTTTTCGTAAAAATATGCTTAATTTTATCAAATTTTGCTGTATATTAGAATGTATAATATAATATACTGAAAAATTAAGAAGAAATCAACTGCCTGGGACATTGTTGAGCTGCCTTTGCATCTATAGTAGATGATTTATACAGCGTCAGGAGGCAATCTTTGCCTACACTTATAGGGACGCTGTAGTGTCTGGGACATTGTTGAGATGGAATAGGCTTGTAGCACCTAAACCATCCTCTCAGCATAGCCAGCCATATCCACAGAAAAGACAATAGGTACCTAACCTACTCTAGAGTATGGCTCCAGGCACCTACCTCATCATTTCCATGCTGTCCATCAGATTCCTCTTCATCACCACATATTTGAAGAAAATTGGCACACTTACCTGAAAAAGAGACAGAATATAAATTTTAGAATAATTATAGGTACCTGAGTAAGAGATGCAACGCTTTGAGTGTTTTTGAAAAATTTATAAAATGTTTTTAATTTAATTAGTTTTAATTTACGATTAGTTATTTTGTTAATTAAATAATAAATAAAAAAAAGCAGTGTTGGTTTGTTTGCTTGTCTTAGATAGTCTCCGAAACTCCTCAACCGATTTCAGAAATTCTTTCACCGATGTGTAAAAGGACTGTTGGGATGGTTATAGGCTATATTTTATCCCGGTAGCTTCATTATTACACCCGTGCGAAGCCGGGACGGGCTGCTAGTATTATATATAAGGGTGGCAAGACCTACCCCAATCTGAGAGTGGAAGTCTGAAGTCTAGACTATCCTGGGTCAACGATCAGACTACAAAGGGTGTGAACGAACTGGATACACAGGGTGTTCTAAATTTAGTATTTTGCTAAATGAAGATACTATAACTTAATTTTATTGAAAGACCTAACTATTTTTAACCGACTTCCAAAAAATTAAAAGGTCTGTTGCACTATGTATTTTGTCATTTGAATTTTTTGCATAATTTTTTCATATATGTTCGGCCGATTACTCCATCAATAGAGGACGGATTTTAAAAAATATATTTTTTTCGAAAGATTAGGTACCTATACCGGAGGTGGTCCCATAAAAAAATTTGAGGATTTGATGAGTATATTCGGAGTTATGAATAGAAATGCTGACCACATCAGCTGATCATACATAAAAACACATACAGTGGAACATAGAACCTCCTGGTTTCGTCGGTTAAAAATACAATGCACGGACTCGAACCCACGACTTCGGATCGAAAGCTCTTACGCAAACACGGCGCTAACGAGGTTAACGCTCACACTAAAGAACATATTTACTTAAGTAATATATTTAATACTAGCTGCGCCCCGCGGTTTCACCCGCATAAGTCCCGTTCCTGCGGGAATATCGGGATAGAACGTAGCCTATGTGTTAATCCAGGTTATCACCTATCTATCTACATACCAACATACCAAATTTCAACAAAATCGGTATAGCCGTTTTTGCGTGAAAGAATAACAAACATTCTCACAAACTTTCACATTTATAATATTAGTAGGAAGTAGGATTGGTAGGAAGGATAGGATAGGATATTTATTTATTTTTATGAATTCTTAAGTACCTAGTCTTTTGAAAACTTGATAAAAGGTGGATGCCACGGTCGTTCACCGAAAAAGGGACAATCGTGAATTCATGAATAAACTAATACATTCAAAGGCATCAATCGAATGACATAGAGAGCACAATAGCGACGTGGAATGGAAAGTGACGCGAAAGGCGGGTTCGATTCCCTAAGCTAGACAATTTTTTGGTTAAGTTAAAATTGAATAAAAAAAATGAAATATGATCACGCACGACTGTATCCCAGGTAGCGGTAGACATTTTTTTTAGATCTCTGTGTAATTCTTTAGTAAAAAAAATGGTTTTGGATTTTACATATGCTTCGATGACAGCTTATGCCTTTCTATAATCGACGTACTTATGTCCGTGGGTCTCTTTCTAGTCTCTTCTTCTAACTTTGTTTTTACAACAAAATGTAAGAAACTTTTTGACAGATAACAACGTTGCTATGGCGAAAGTCCTACAGCCATCCGTGTTGGAGAAACCGAGCTCAACAAACATTAACACTATTCAATGAAACAAAGACAATGAAATAGTAAACAATCCATTAAACAAATAACAACTCCATTTGTTTACTAAATACCACAGATTACCTACATAAGTCAGATACCTCATCTCGAACATTTGCTTTCTCTTTGAGTGTCACATGGATTCGTCTAATTATTTAATTATTGTATGTCTATTTATATATTATATTATATTTGTGTATGTTTAAGTAAGTTTATTGCAATATGATTAGTCTATTTAGTTTATTATTATGTAGTAAATCGAGTTTTTTGTATTATCTTATTTATTTTTGTTAATGCACCCGACCAATCATCCTTCCAGCGTAACTCTTTTCCATCCAAAGGTTGCCTGGAAGAGATCGCTGTTAGCGATAAGGCCGCCCATTGTACATGTCCAACTTTGTTTTATTTTTCTGCTTGTTATTTTTAAGGTGTGTGTGTGCAATAAAGAATTTTTCATTCATTCATTCATTCATTCAACATTGTTCTGTTTTCTTCGGGCTATTTTTGTCTTTGATTTTTGCGGCGCCCCGAGCGGCGTTTAGGTCTTGTCTGCAATCAAAAATAAGTAACTCCATCTTGTGCTAAGTAGCATGCAGTCGGATGCCTAAACGCCGCTAGGTGACGACGCCGCAAAAATCAAACACCAAAAAATAGCCCGAAGAAAAACGGAGTGAAATCAATGTTCGAGATGGGATACCAGTGCTAATACTCACTAGAACTGAATAAACAAAACATTATCACAATATATCACAGTATCGTAAAACTACGTCCGCACGCTTCGGCGGTTGGGGACAGACTGAGCGTAAATTCGCGTCAACAGGTTTAATTTTTCGACTACCCACCTTGTCTAGACAGTGGGGTGCAAAGTTCAATATTAAAGGTCTATGCACTTTGGTTTCTAATATGAAACATGAAACTGGAGATTTCATATATTCTTACCCCATTATGCATATTCGACCTAAAACCTGTATCAAACCTGTATTAGCTAAAACGCATATTAAATCTGTTGCTATCTCTTTTCGTTGACATATGGGTGACAAGAAAAAAACGTTCTTAAAACCTGTATTAAATTGTCAAGTTTTTATGAATAAGACCCTTAGGTGTTATGTAGTAACTGTAAAGGGTGACTGTAAGCCGCCATACTCTCCAAATAACCATGTCTTGACGTGGCACGACACGGCATGCTTTTTTGAATAACGCGATGGATTTCAGAAAACAAAAGTTAGTAACGTGCAATCTCTTACCGCGTCATGTTTTGAAAGTCGTCGAGAATCAAATCAAAATATGAAATTTCCAAATGGGATTTGATAACAATGGTCATAATTAGAGGAGTGATTAGCATGGTATGGTCATGTACTTAATTGGAAAAAAAAGACGTGTGGCACTCGGGGACTGCCGCGGTAAAGCTATTGCATGCCACCTAGAGGCGAGTTGCTGAACTAAAGTGACAGCGTTAGGTGATTTCGTTACGGAGTTTCTGGATTCCGTCTCCACGCTCAAGGCCCGCGATAGAAGCTATGCAATAGCTTATAAATGCCTTTTGTTTCCACCTAAACACATACCTAGGCAAGTGGTACGAGTCACACTTAGGTACGTTATGTGCTAATTATTACGTAATGCCTAGGTAATGCCTAGATTGTACATTATTTACCTAGACACGTAGAGTCTTTAGTAAGAGTGTAGTAATTGTACTACTTCTTAACCGACTTTAAAAAAGAAAGATGTTATAATGTTTTATTAAATGTATTTTTTTATATTCATTGATTATTTCAGGAGGTTCAATGCTCCACTGTATTTTTTGTGTTCAATTATTCTAACAAAAAGTGGAACGATTTTGTTTGTTTTTTTTTTATTTGCAAGAGACCCCGATCCTGGTTATCTAAAATAATATTATAAATATTATAAAGAGCTAAAGTTGCTTTGTTTGTTTGTTTGACGGAGGTAATCTCCGAAACTACTCAGCCGATTTCAAATCTTCATTCACCGATGTGTAGAATGGACTGTCGGGATAGTTATAGGCTATTTAATCACGTTAGTTTCATTAGTACACCCGAGCAAAGCCGGGACGTGCTAGTCGCTGAAAAAATAATTCAGAAACCACACAAAATGGCCGCCAATATGGTTCAAAAATAGCGAAATAAAGTTTTTTGTTCTTGCAACCTGTCGGGCCGGTGACCTCCCGCGGGGTCGTTGAACTTTCATCCTGTCTCTTAACTGGTCCTTTCTTTGTTATTTTAACTTGTTAAATGGTGATTTAGTTGGCTAATGGGGTGACGAGTCGAGTTTTGATTGTGAAGGTCGTGGGTTCGAATCCAGTGCGTCAATATTTCTTACGATGAGCAATAAAATTCTCGAACTTAATAGTGAAGGAAAACATGGCGAGGAAACCACTTAGCTTTCCAATATCGGTGATTAAAAACATTTTTTGTTACTTGCCCACATTTGTTTTCGGATCTCACGATGTTTTTTACCACTCAAAGAGCGTGTGCAAATTATAAAGAAATTGATAAAAATTGAGTCAAAGCTTCGAACCTGTGACTTACGATTGCAAAGTCGAGTCTATAACCCCGAGTGGGTTGGAATATGTTTCGCTTACAATGTCGCAGAAATTAAAAACGCAGTTACAGTACAGTACTCAGGGTTTAAAACCCCTACAGGGTTCAGAAACCCCAGACATACGTACTCTTTTCATTTTATTTGTAGTGAAGTCTAGTGATGTGATATAGTCGATGTATTTATCGATGTACGGATAGTTACGGATGCGATTTACGGATGGGAATATAATATTGTGTGAGATTGAAAGTGATAATAGCTTAAATTTTTTTATCTTTTAATTATATTTATTATTTGTTATATATCATCAGTAATATATTCTGTGTATTTACTTTAATATTTTAATTATTAATGGGTAAGCGAATAAAATAAATAAATATTTAATAATCCTTATTTACACAGCATCATCTAGTCCCAAGGTAAGCAACATAATGCTTATGTTATGGTAACATGACTGAATATATTATATTACTTTTTATATTTTTATCACTGTGTGTATTAAGATTTTTGAAAAAACTATTAGTCTTAAAAAAAGCTTAGGTTGTGTAACTAACCAAGCATTTTTTTAATTCCTTTATTCAATGTTAAACGCCTAATTGCATCACAATGTGTATTGTAATATTTACGTTGTGGATTGTTCTGGGTTGTGTGTTCTTTCTTTCAACTGAGTTATCAAATAAATAAGTCAGTGGCGCTAGTTTCGCCAACGTTTGCTTTTGTGTTACCTACTACTACTATTTTCTAAATTTTTGCTTATTTTATTATTGTTGTTTTTTTTTCTTTTCTGTGTTAGGTAAGTATATATTTATTTCTGTTCTGTACCTACTTGTACCAAATAAACGTTATATCTATCTATCTATCTAAACGACGGGTCCCTTTACTACGCCACGTTCCGTAATAAAATCAATCGCAATATTCATGACATTTCCGACGGACCGCTTTAATTATAAAACCGTGTGACCTTAGCGGTTAATTTGCGCCGTACCGTTTCAACACGTGTCTAGGTATTTTTATAACTGGGGCGAGGATCTAACTGAATTACGTTGTTTTATCATGTTCTTTGTTGAATTTACTTCAAGTGTTTTTATTGTGTTAATAAGGAGTGGATAAGCTGAGCTGGTTCTGCCATATCCACAGGAAAGGCAATGGTCAATACGTGTGGGGCTGACTAGCCGCGGGTTTCGCCGCCGTGTTGGCCAAGTGGATTGGTACTTCGACTTTCGATCAGATGGTCGTGGGATCGAAATATCGAATGCACATTTGGACTTGTCGTGTCGAAATGTCTTATGCGCTTTAACACGAGCTTGTATCACCTAAACCACCCGATTAGCTCGTGTTAATACGCATAATTATGATGAATTTTTCGCAACGAAAAGTCCATTGATGTACGACCGGATTCAAACCCACAAGTCTACAATCTTCGAATTGCACTCCGCCACCGCGGCTCATATTATGATACAAACCCGTAAATACCGACAGTGGAATGAAACAAAGATGTTATTTGTCTTGTCATCGACTCCACAATGAGCGGTCGGAAGTGAGTCACGAGGTACGAATCATTACATGCTGGTAAATGAGTGCAGGTTTAAGATTATCTTGGACTAGCAGCACGTCCTGGCTTTGCACGGGTGTACTTATGAACCTACCGGGATAGAATATAGCCTATAACAATCCCGACAGTCCATCTACACATTCATCATTTTCCTGCCCTTATCCCTATGTGGGGTCGGCACAACACGTGTTCCTCTTCCATTTTCCTCTATCAGACGTCATCTCAGCACTCACACCTTTCTTACTCATGTCATCCCTCACACAATCCATCCATCTTTTCTTTGGTCTTCCCCTAGACCTATATCCATCCACATTCATATCTAGTACTCTCCTAGTAACATGACATTCTTCCCTCCTCATAACATGACCATACCAAGCTAATCTACTACTACTCATCTTTTCATTCACTGGAGCCACTTTCACACTTCCTCTTATGTACTCATTCCTTATCTTGTCCATTCGCGTCACTCCACACATCCACCTTAACATTCGCATCTCAGCCGCATGTATTTTTCGTTCATGAGTCCCTTTCATAGCCCAACATTCAGATCCATACATTACGACAGGTCTAACGATTGATTTGTAAATTTTCCCCTTGAGGTTAAGGGGCATACGTGAATCGCACGTTGTTCCGGAGACCTGTCGCCATTTCATCCATCCCGCATTTATCCTACTTCTTACATCCCTGTCTATCTCACCATCATTCTGTATGACAGAGCCGAGGTACCGAAAATCGGAGCAGGCTGGTAGGGATACACCGTCTAAGGCAATATGGACAAAATTGGAGGGACCACCGAAGTCGCAGAACAGGTGCTCCGTTTTGGTTCTGCTGATCTTCAATCCGACACTCTCCAATTTGTCCTGCCATTTTCCCAACCTGCTCTGTACCTCTGCTGCGTCTTCACCAACAAGCACAATGTCGTCGGCGAACAGCATGCACCAGGGTGCCTCCTCCTGTATGTTTAATGTCAGGGCATCCATTACCAGGAGGAACAAATACGGGCTTAACGCCGATCCCTGGTGCAGGCCTACAGCCACATCAAACTCGTCGGTAACGCCAGCTTCGGACCGAACACGCGTACAAGCTCGACTGTACATTGCCCGAATAAGCTCTACATACTTCCCAGGTATTCTTTTCTCTTTCATCGCCCACCACAGAACCATACGGGGTACCCTATCATACGCTTTCTCCAGGTCGATGAATACCATATGCAAGTTTTTATGTGCACTTCGGTACTTCTCGCACAGTTGGCGCAAGGCGAATATGGCATCAGTTGTTCCGCGACCTGGCATAAACCCAAATTGGTTCTGTGATACTTCACTCTCATCTCTCAATCTTCTCTCTAACACTTTCTCCCAAACTTTCATACTGTGTGACATAAGCTTTATACCTCTATAGTTGTTGCAGACCTGTACATCACCCTTGTTTTTGAAAATGGGCACCAGCGAACTGTTGCACCATTCGTCCGGGATCGCCTCTTCTTGCAACAACTTATTGAAGAATAGAGTTAGCCACCTCCATCCGTCAACTTTCAAAAACTTCCATACTTCTACTGGGATACTATCAGGTCCCACTGCTTTACCATTCTTCATCTTTTGCACTGCCATTCTGACTTCTTCCATACTAATCTCATTCACCATACCCAAATTTAACGGCACACTTTCTACCACTCCACTCCAATCATTCTCTTCATTCATCAACTTTTCAAAATACTGCTTCCATCGCACTTTTATTTCATTATCATTCGTCAAAACCTTTCCTCCGTCATCTTTTATGCATTTCACGTGAGTGATATCCCTTGCATTCTTTTCTCTCTCTCTAGCTAAACGGTATAGGTTTTTCTGGCCGCCAGGGCTTTCCAGTGATTCGTACAGTTCATCATGTACCTTAGCCCTTGAAATAGCGACCGCTTTCTTAGCTTTCCTCTTACACTCCATGTACACAGCTCGTTTCCTTTCTTTCACAGCATTATTCGTACTTTCCACGTTTTTCCATTCTTTAAATGCATTCTTCTTTTCTTTCAGAATATTTTGAACTTCATCATTCCACCACCAAGTATCCTTATCAATCTTTCCTTTACCTTTCGTTTCCCCAAATACATCCCTTGCCACATCTCTTATACATGACGCCATTTCATTCCAACTTTCATTCACAGACATGCCTTCTAAATCCTTCATTTCTATCATTCTATCTACCACTCTCTTCTGAAATTTTATCGCATACTCACAATTATCTAAAAGATACCATTTGATTCTAGGTGGGGGCTTCGGTTTGTTAACTTTCTGGGCTATTTTCATCTTAATTTCTAAAATTAACAATCTGTGTTGCGAGACTAAGCACTCACCCGGTATAACTTTGCAATCTTTGACTGTTTTAATATTATTTCTCTTAAGGAGAAAATAATCAATTTGTGTTTCATGGTTTCCACTTTTATATGTTATTAAATGTTCGGGTTTCTTTTTAAAATAAGTGTTAGCAACAGCCAAGTCAAAAGCTGAGGCAGCTTGAAGTAGAGCTTCTCCACCTTGGTTTTTAGTTCCAAAACCCCACCCTCCATGCACTCTCTCGTATCCTCCATTCATACTTCCCACATGCCCATTGAAATCTCCGCCAATATATATTTCTTCGTTATCTGCTATTCCTACTATCATAGAGTCAAAATCTTCCCAAAACTTTTCTTTTAGATCATTATCACATCCACTCTGGGGTGCATACACACTTACTATATTTATCACAACTTCTTCTAATAATAATCTTACAACAATCAATCTATCATTTATCCTCTTTACATCCGTCACACACTTCTTTAACTCACTATCTAATACAACACCTACACCATTTCTCTTTCCATCACTGCCACAATAATAAAATTTGTATCCTTCCCCAATCTCTCTCGCTTTCGTACCCTTCCATTTCGTTTCTTGCAAGCAAGCCACATTTATTCGTCTCTTTACCAGAATATCCGCTAACTCTCTTGCTCTTCCAGTCATCGTACCAACATTCCAACTTGCAATCCTCAGTCTTACGTCACGGACTCGCATCTTACGTTGCACCCGTCCCTGATGCAACAACCCTTGTCCATTTCTCGCGGGCGCCGGGTGCTGCGCCTGCGCGTCGCCTCGGGGGTACGCCCTAACATTATCGCGCATTCCATTTTTACCTTGAACCATGTTGTAAAAAGTTTTGGCTTTGTGTTTTACGACCGGCCGCCTGCCTGACATCAACCCTCTTTGGGCATACTTGTTAATAATTGTCGACGATCACTTAATGACCCTATCGCCGACTTGCCTCGCCACCGTAGGTGGATTGTCAAAGACCGAGGTTATTGCACTGGACGGGGGTCAGCCGTCAGGATCAGGACTTAGTGCCAAGGCAGTAAGTCCCCCCTCACCAGGTTTAGCCCACAAGCCGACTGTGGTTACCGGGGTGTGGCCGCTGCATGCAGGACAGCTACTGGGAGCCACTGGTGAGAGTTTTGTGGGCTGTCAACGAATTTAAATCCTACTCTACCTCCTGTCAGACAGGCCGGCTGGCAGAGAAGGTCGCTAACACCCCACTACACCCCACACCCCACTACACCCCACACCCCACTACACCCCATCTACACATTGGTGAATGAATTTTTGAAATCGGCTGAGTAGTTTCGGAGATTACCTCCGTCGTCCGTCAAACAAACAAACCAACCAACTTTACTTAATAATATTAGTTTAGATTGTATAGATGTAGATATTGTAGATAATAATATAAATCTAGACATCATTAAACACGGATCTTAGTACTTGGAGTAAGGTATAGGGGGACCAACAAAAAGTGACCGACATGGTCCGCGCCAATGTCAACGAACTGGTTGTGAACAAAAACCAACCTACACAGACTTTAATACAAACTTCAAATAACGACCTCTGTGACGCGGTGGGCGAAGGCCCGAGACGCGGAGGTTACGGGTACGATTCCCGCTGCGAGACAAATGTTTTCATAATATTTGTTTCGTGTTTGTATAACATGTATGTATTAACAAAAAAAATTTATTCAATCAGTCATCTGGATACCAAACACAAACAATTATGAATTTCGAAAATATATTACGAAACAAATGTTTCAAAATAATATAGAACACCTAACGACACTACTTACCAACTAATCAGTTTAATTACCTAATTGAACATAATTACCTAATTAAGGGAGAAGATATGAATTGAATGATAATTAGAAATTTCCTGGTAAATGCTTTAAAATATGATAGTACCGATGTTTTTCCGGATTACTGTTATTTTTTATTCGCAACAATTTGATACAAACATGGCCATCAGGGGCAGGTCTTATGGCAACCTTTTTATTCCGCGACTATGGTCCTTCCTTTCTTCGTATGAGCAAGTGGCCAACTCTGGTGACGGAGCTTTTAGGCCGCCTAAAGGCCTCCGTCATGGCTTAACGACTTTTAAAAGCCGGCACCGACAATTTAACGTGCCCTCCGAAGCACGGAAGCGCTCAGATAATATTGCCACTTGCCCATCCAAGGAGTGACCGCGCAGAGCGTTGCTTTGACGATCTATCAAGAACGCCTTAGCAAGCTTCGCCACGAGCGCTTCGACTATGGTAGAAAGTAGATATGTATTGTTATCTCTACGAGCTACTTTACAATTGTAGGTATACGACTTTGTTTATTGAAGTTGCTAAGATAGGGCAGTTCATAGGCCCGACCGAAGGCCTCCTTCATGGCTCAGCAAACGTATAGACTTCTTTCCTGTGGACTGGATATGGCCGGCTAAGCTGAGAGTTTAGGTGCTACAAGCCTATTCCATCTCAACAATGTCCCAGGCACTACAGTGTCCCGTTGTAGGCAAAGATTGCCTCCTGCCGCTGTATAAATCATCTGCTAAAGATGTAAAGGCCTGAGTGGGCATAAAAGAACAAGTGAGGCGACAGGTGAACAACCTACAGTGCATAGCCTCGACGCAAATAGAAATCATCGATAACAAATTGCACACATTGACATCGATTGACATTGTCCCAACCCAATTACCACTTACAATCATTTTTATAATCTACTAGCGACCCGCCCCGGTTCGAACGGGTCCAATAATTATGTATATATTTAAGTTGCCTAGCTTGGGACTAGACGACGCTGTGTGGAATGTCCAAGAATATTTGTTTATTTTATTTATTCATTAGCTACATCCAATTACTTAAATACATTTAAAATTTGTTTATCTCTTGTTGAGTTCTAATTGACGTACTTAACTACAAAATTATTACTATTACTATTACTATTAGCCCATCATCTCTGTCCCACTGTTGGGCAAAGGCCTTCCCCAGCTTTCGCCAGTTTCGCCGATCCCATGCTTTCCTCTGCCAGTCTACAAAATATTATTTCAAAATACATTTACTGTGAAACATTGAAATTTCCGCTAATTACTTACAAAACTGTTTCAGGTAACGGACGGCAGGGAAAGTTATCTAGCACGCTATACAATACAATGCACACATGCAATGCAATATTAGCAACTGTACTATTCCAAAAAACACAGGACTTTACAGCTTTATACAATATAGCAGCACGTCCCGGCATCGCACGCGTGCACTAATGAAACTACCGGGATAAAATATAGCCTATAACCATCCCGAAGTCCATTCTACAAATCAATGAAAGAATTTTTGAAATCATCCTAGTACTTTCGTAGAGGAATCCGGGCCGAGAATAGGTTAAAGAAAAGAAAAATTATTTCTGTAGGACTTCAAGGATCACTTAAAAATGTAGACTTATAAGCTAGGTAAAAATACTGCATGCATTCATGCATGCGAGCATGTAGGTATGAAGAATGTAATGAGAGTGAGTGAGGCGAAAGAGGTATGTCAGGATCGTAGCAAATGGAGATCCGTGGTCTCTGCCTACCCCCATGGGAAAGAGGCGTGATTTTATGTATGTATGTATGTATGTATGTAAAAATACTTCAAATCATATTAAACCAAGGATATTAACCATACGGTCAAAGCCGCAGGAAGTCAGCAATCTTAGGTTACAATATACGGTTTGTGACGTCACGTAATGAGATAAAGGTGAACCTTTGTTACAGAAACAATAGATAGGAAGGGAGCGATTGTGTTTCGTTTATTAATTGCATCGAGGTTTTATTTCATCATCATCATCATCCACAGCCCGACTTTACCCACTGCTGGGTATAGGCCTCCCTTAGTTTGTGCCATCCACTACGATCCTGCGCCAGTCGCATCCATTGTCGCCCCGCGACGTGAACTATGTCGTCGACCCACCTCGCCACCGGACGCCCGACACTTCTCTGACCCATCCTCGGCCACCATTCGGTAATTTTTTATTTACCGGAATATAATATTGTATCACTTTCAAGACCATCGCGAGTTGTACTATACTTTATTTATTGAAACGAGCTAATGGGAAGAAATACCACACGTGATTGGTCGTCGAAAATATGTAATTGTCTTTCTCGTGATTGGCTACATTGTCAAATCAATCACGTGTGTTTATTTTTTTTTCTATTAGCTCGCTTCAAGAAATGAAGTATAAATAATCTAAACCAACAATATTTTTACGTGAGTAATTTCCCGTTGTATTAATAATATTGTTACATTTTTAACTGGCAGCACGATCCGGCTTTGCACGGGTGTACCCGGTAACCCGGTATTTTCCGGTATAAAATATATCCTTATGTTCATCCGGATAGGGATTGCTATTTTTATATTTTTTAAACTGAAAAAATGACGTCACTTAGTTACGACAAGTGAAAAGTGTTTTGTTTTTCATAACACCGTATTTCAATGGTTCTTATTTTTTAATAACGTGAATCAAGAATGACGTCACAAAGATCTCGCCGCTTGGAACAATGAATCATCATTTTACAAACTCGTAGTAAGCCACGCTGGAACATTATTCTTCCATCATTTAGTTTTACTAGCAGCACGACCCAGCTTTGCTCGGGTGTACTAATGAAACTACCGGGATAAAATATAGCCTATTACCATTCCCTACACATTAGTGAGTGAATTTTTGAAATCGGTTGAGTAGTTTCGGAGATTACCTCCGTCAAACAAACCAACATTACCTTTTTATAATATTAGTATAAATTGATTTATAGAATTAATGTGAAGTTCTAAGCTGCTATGTTTAGTAGAACGTCCAGAGTCCATTGGCACATACCCAGATTTTGGAACTATGTCAACCACGTTTTAATAATAATAAATGTATAAAGTAAACACGAGTAGGTATAATGACACTCTGATGCGGAAATTGAACCCGCTACATATGGAGGTCATCTAAATTTGGAAGCGTCAAGCTCCAATCGGTTTTGTTTATGAGTTTTAAACCTTTGAATTGTGAATATATTTCAAAGCAATAGCCTACTGCTTATTAAGCCAGGGTCATTCCACTGCAGGACAAAGGTCTCCCTTCCTTTCTTCCACTCTTCGCTACTTAATGCATTCACAAGCCATTTATTGATTTAAATCATTTTAAATTAACATTGTAAAAAATAGTTACCTGTGAATTTTTAAAATCTATACTAATATAGAGGTAAGATTTGTTTGTTTGTTTGACGGAGGTAATCTCCGAAACTACTCAATTGATTTAAAAATTCTTTCACGGATGTGTAGAATGGACTGTCCGGGTGGTTATAGGCTATGTTTTATCCAGGTAGTTAAATTAGTACACCCGTGCAAAGCCGGACGTGCTGCTAGTTTTGTATGAAAGGGACGCGGTAGAGACAAATTTTATGTCCGCGCCCCGTCCTCGTCTTACGTATCCGGCAAAACCGATACTCATTGCATCACTATCACGTTACTACACTAGTTATCGAGTTTACGTCGATGTATTGCAAAAATATTCAAACCTACCTAGATAATAATATAAAAATACATATCCTAATTGAGTAAAGTAGTAGGTTAATATCCAATTAATTTTTGTTTACACCTTCTTATCGCGTCTCTAAATTGAGAACAAAAATAATGAATGACTAATTTAGTAAAACGATAACTCATAAAAATATTTTCAGGTTATCCAGTGTTACTACTCCATTTAGATAAAGTTTAATCTATAAAATACTCATAAATTGGTACCTACTTCTGATGCATTAAGCCCAGCACTTAGTTCATTAAAATGTTTTTAAACACCTACAGAGTTATTTATTTTTTAAAATGACGAGAGTGCCAGATTAGCATGGTATGGTCACGAACTGAGGAAGGATGAAAATCATATTTTATCACCAAGAAATTAATGAGTATGAGTGTGGATGGACATACAAGTAGAGGAAGGCCAAGGTAGAAGTGGATGGATTGTGTGAAAGAGGATATGAATGTGAGAGGAGTGAATTCGGAGTTGACAAATGATGGAGATGAATGGAAGTAAAAACATGTTGGGCCGACCCCACCTAGTGTGGGATAAGGGCAAGTGAATAATGACGAAATAATACCTAAGTACAACATAATTTTCGACAACCGCTTCCGTAAAGGCATTCTCGATCTTTCCGTAACTATCGATAAAGTGCAGGCACAACACTAGTAACCAGTTTGAAAGGGACTAAAGTACCTGTAGGGCCCGTTACACAAAAGGCAAAAAATCGCATCTTGTTTGGTCCAAAGTTTAAGTTGGTAAACCAGCTGTTTTCAGCCATTTTGATGGTATATTTTTGACGGAAGTAGGTAGGTATCAGCTGATTTTTGTTTAGACGTGGCGTTTTCATGTTGATTAGAGAACGGGAGTGGAAATTATGCATACATTTTACGCAATAAAAACATTTCTCGGGCAGTGAAGTGCCGTTGGAAAAAAGTCACTTTCCAATTTCACACGCGCAAGGTAAGCTAGCAAATCGTGTTCTTGGTAGGTACCCCAGTTAGCTAACTTTCTAACTCCCAGGATGCAATGCAAATAATAGCACATTCTACATAACTCACTAAAACCAAGCATATGTTTGAGCTCACCTCTTTAGCTCTCGATGTGGCCGTCACTCCAAAAGAAACACCTGGGCTATAATATAACACTACGATAGACGTTTCTTTTTCTCTTAAAATGCATTATTACACTGCAACAATATGTCCGGGACGCTAAAAGCAGTCCTAAATTGAGATTTTATTGGTAATTGAAGTCGCGACAAAGCGAGCGTCTAGATTTCGCTCGCCACAATCACACACTGAAAAGTCAGCTGTGCTCACTTTGTTCTCATTGGTAAATCGATGGAAATCTCGACAGCACACATGCAGTTTTTCTGCCTTCTCTTTCTGTTTTTCGTCTGTCTCGCTCTTAGTTTAACGACCTTGATTAGGTTTTTCACCAATATCTTGAGCTATTTTGATAAAATTTGAGTACCAGTATCAGTTTTAGGACCAAACCTTTAATTTCTTTGAGGTTTTTTGTTCAAATATGAGCCAGGGGTCCTAAAGTGAAACGTATGGGAAACAAAGCAGTGTCAACAAGTATGTGTGTGTTTGTGAGGGAACAAAGAAAACAGATCATATTGACAAACGAACGGAGAGCTCTGATTGGCGGAATTTCAGCTGTTTTTGACATGGTCGTTGCCTTCTAATTGTTTTGTCAAGGATTCGCTAGATGGAGTAACCATCTGTCCAACAATAGTGAAATTAGACAACAGTTATGATAAAACAGTCCTTGTATAATCAATTTTTGATAAAATTGTAATAAAATTATTCAGAAACTCATATTATGTTTGGTGATTTCAGATAATTATCTCCGGGATAAAGTGCTGTTTTGACTTAATTTGGAACTTGTTGGACTGTTGCTTGACTGTCAACGCCCCGTTACCATAGCAACGAGGTTTTGTTTACTTCATAATCCAACCAAAATGAAGACGTCTAAAATCATTTCTAAAAAGAAAAGAAAACTCGACTCTTTAATTTCTCCAGAATTTCATAACTTCCTATTGTCAAATTGTGTTTGGTCGAAGTTTTTCAAAACTTGAAAACAAATTATATAAACAGAAAATTGAATGAAAAATGGACGCAACACAATTATTAGCTCGTGAGGATGAATTCATTAAGCTTAATAAGCAACTAGAGAAGAAGACAGAGAGCCTAATGCGTGAAATTGAACATGATATGGTAAGTTAACTTGGACTTTTCTACACAATGAATTCGACTTCGTTGTTTTGTTTCTACTTTTTAATGAAACTAAATCAACATCATCTGCACAAGTATTAGTACATCTATTTTAAGTAGAACCTTCAACGCTTAGTACCTACGCTACGTACAAAAGCTTATATTTAATTAACGGAAGACCAGCGCTCCGACAGATTCCTTGGTTTCTGCCGCAGCAATACGCTGAGTAGCGACCATTTTTATCATTTCTGTTGTACCTAGGTATTCGTATTACCAAATTTAGTGTCTTCTTACTGTATTTGTAGTGACAAAATAAAGATTTTATATTCTATTCTAATTTTATAAGTACCTACAACACACCTAAATATGTAGGTACTTAAAAAGTACCTTAACTGGGCATGCAAGGTTTGTGTTATGATTGGGAAATCACAAAGTGATAAAACTGTAGACATAGGTACCTACCTACCTAATGCTCTTTCATTTGTAACTTGTAAGGGTACAAGTTGGTAGCCGACTGCATGCAACATCAGCAGACAACATATCGTCGCTTGCTGTACCTTTAAATTGGAGTAGGTAAAGATAAAAATATAGGTATATAAATAATGTGAATCACTGTTCTTTTCATATACCTAGGTACGTATATGAAAAGAACAGTGATTCACATTGATTTGGATGCTCTATCTTTTTTAAACAAGCTTCATATATGTATACTATTAACCTATTATTACAATCAATAAAATTTATATTTCAGCAAAAGCAAGATTTCTTCTCAGAATTCTCTCCGTCCCTTAGCCCGAGTCATCAGAAAATTAAAAAGCATTGTTGTACACCAATCACATCACCCGAATCACTAACACCGGTTAAGAAACCAATCAGAAAGAAGAGTTTAAATATAGAACAGCCAAATTCTCAATTTGATTTTCAAACGCAGAATTCAGAAAAATGTGGAAATCAAAATGGAGGAAGAAAACAGAAAGTAGTTTGTGATTGTTGTCCAATTGAAAATAATGGTGATATTGAATTTTTATTGGCTTTTGTTTCTGTTAATGTGAAGGATAAAGTGTTGCCGCCATCTTTTTCTAAAGGTAAGTCAGTTTTTTAAGAAAACAATAAATTACAACCTTTATTTTAGATCCTTTGAATATGTCTAATGGGGTAGTCAGAGGTATGTCCAAATAATGTCATATTTGGTACAAACCCACTTTTTGCAGAAGTGATCTTGACTTTATTTGCTTATTTCAGTATATTTAGGTATTATTAAGCTATTGCATAGCTTCTATCGCAGGCCTTGAGCGTGGAGACCGAATCCAGAAATTCTGTAACGAAAACACCTAACGCTGTCACTTTAGTTCAGCAACTCGCCTCTAGGTGGCATGCAATAGCTTTACCGCGGCAGTCCCCGAGTGTCACACGTCTTTTTTGTTATTCCTACATTATAATTATTTATTTCAGACAGAGTTACCGTAGAAAGTGTTTGCAAATTCTTATCATCAAAGATAAAGCTGATGCAGGAACAAATAGACAAATTACAGACTGTTATTGATAGAAAAGTAAGTTTACATGTAAAGGCTAATTCATCCTGGAAGTTTCATTAGTACACCCGTTCAAAGCCGTATACGTGCTGCTAGTATAATTATATATTTTTTTTAAGTAGGTACCTACCTATCCTATAGGTACCTCCGTTCAGTTGTCCATAAATTTTAGTACATAGGTAGGTATTTTGCTGTGTAAACAAACCATATAAAAGAATACATTACGTAAGGCAATGTGAACTCGCCCTAGGCCCGTTTTCGACGCCAATCACGTGCGTTTATTTTTCTAACTATTCGATCGACTCGGTGAACAGAGTATAGGCTGATGTCCTATGTTGAGTGTTATAAAAATAAATTTAAATTGGTTACTTAGTAGAATCACTGTGATTCAGTTACTTATAATATTAATTTACTTTTTTCAGGCATCACAATGCGAAGGGCATTTAACGCAGCTAGCTGAGTTTGAGAGCGAAAGACTATCCCTATTAAATCGTGCAAACAACATGAAATCCAGCACAGCCGATATGCGCGCCAAATACAATGCTTTACAGAAACGACTTGAGGTAAATTACAATAAAAGCCTTTACATCTTTACAAGATGATTTATACGTCAGGATTCAATCTTTGCCTACACTTAACGGGTGTAGTGCCTGGGATATTGTTGAGATGGAATAGGCTTGTAGCACCTAAACCATCTCAGCTGCCACACATATCCACAGGAAAGACAATGGTCAATACGTGTGGGGCTGACTAGCCGCGGGTTTACGATGTTTTCCTTCACCGTTTATAGTTCGTGTTAAGGCGCATATAAACTTTTCGGCACGAAAAGTCCATTGATGCACGGCCGAATTCGAAAAACGCCGCTAGGTGGCGCCGCAAAAATCAAACTCAAAAATAGCCCGACGAAAAAATGAGTCATTAAAGTGTTCGAGATGAGGTATCTGTACTCATGTAATCAGTGCCTACTGTCATCTATACTTCTATCTATACTAATATTATAAAGAGGTAAAATTTGTTTGTTTGTTTGTAATGGAGGTAATGTCCGAAACTACTCAACCGATTTAAAAAATTCTTTCACGGGTGTGTAGAATGGACTGTCCGGGCGGTTATAGGCTATATTTTATACCGGTAGCTTCAATAGTACACCCATGCGAAGCCGGGACGTTTTGCTAGTAATAAATAAATAAATAAATATCCTTGGACATTCCACACAGCGTCATCTAGTCCCAAGCTAAGAAATTTAATGCTTGTGTTATGGTAACCAGATGACTGATACATAGACTATGGTTAGTCTATGGACTGATATAATACTTATATACCTATAATTAAACAATTTTTCTATCTCTAGGAGAAAGAGAAGTTATACAAAGAACAACGGAGCGAGACAGACAAACTGTCTGTTGAGCTGAAGCGCAGTGTGACCAGGCTCGCGGCCGCGGAGGCGCGGGCATCGCAGCACGAACAGCAATGTCAAGCGCTGACCCATCAGGTGGAAAGCGCTAGGAGAGCTGAGAAGGTAAGAGCTAACAATATATGCTTGATAGAGAGAGAAAATGTGTTTATTTCTGTAGGACCTCAAGGATCACTTAAATATAGTCACCTAGATTTTTAGACTGTACATTTTTAAGTGATCCATAGGGTCCTACAGAAGTAAACATATTTTTTTTCTTTCTTTATGTGTTATTCCAGGATATAGGAGATATAAGCTGGATAAGATAATTTTATTTAAAATGCACACTTAACACAGCACCTTAGCTTTTATAATATTAGGTGTAGGTTGTATGTAATCTTTCAAACTTAAAAATACCTACTTAATTTTCAAAATCCACCTACTAATTGACGCTGTAATCTAAAAAAAATACATAGGTAGTATAGGTACAGTGGAACATATAACCACATCCTTTTTTGACGGCGGTTAATAGTGAATTTTCTAATTTCCCAGGAATTTCGTGAGTCCACTCGCAATCTTTCATCATCCCACCAAACCGCCATCTCTCGGCTCGAAGCGCAAATAAAATCGCTCACAACACGCTCTGATAGACAAGCGGCGCTTATAGACAACTTGCGGAAACAGAACTTACTGCTGGCGACAGAGGGCGCTGTGAAATGCTTGGAGCGGGACTATTGTAACTTTTTGAATCAGGATTTATAAATATATGATGAAGTTATATTTGTTGTTTAATTGTTTATAAAAAATAAACATAAACAAAGCTGAATTACTCGTTAAGGACGCTGTACAATCGGTGATAGAAAACTTGCGCAAACATAACTTACTGCTGACAACAGATGGCGCTGCTAAATACTTGGCTTTTTAAACAGGATTTTTAGATAAAGACGTCAAATTGTAACAATCGTTTGTTCCTTATTACAATAAAAAATTTAAGGTGTGCAGAAAAAAAAAAAAAAAAAAAAAAAAAAAAAACAATCGTTTTATTTCTTTGATGATATTAAATAACGTAGGTACATTATTAACTACATTGGATGATGGGCTTTTTTAAAACAAGTACTTAGGGGGGTCAGTCAAAACTCAAAACAATCACCTACCTTAGCTTATTTTATTTTATCTCAATAAAGCTTCGGTTCTACAGAAATAAATTCGTTTTTCATTATTTCTTTCAACCAACCATCAGAAATCTATTAAAACGTTGAAATTTACAAATAACTAAACCTGAATTGGTGGCGATTGATGGACTTAAAACACAATTAACATTACTTTGCTAATCAGAACTTTAAATAAACTATAGGTAGTGACAATTCTGCTGCTCGATTCTTGACGACATTTAAAACATGACGCGGTACGAGATTGCACGTTAGCTAGCTTTCTATAGAAGTTCTATGGATTTCAGAAAACAAAAGCTAGCTAACGTGCAATCTCGTACCGCGTCAATTGTCAAAACTTTAATTTATAACAAAGATCAAAATAAAAAGGAAAGCATCATCTTTAGTACTTTAGGTTTGGCAACATCAGAATCGCCTATGATAGATTTAAAACCTTTTAAATAGACAATTAAACGAAATCTTCATTAACATAGAATCCTACATCGTAGTTAAGACCCCGTCCCCTCTCGCTTTTCATTCGTAAGTTCACGAAGGAATGGCCGACGCCGCCGGCTGTGATGTTGATAGAAGCCTTGGAATGGTTGTTGTCTAACGCCTGGATGCCCTGAAAGAAAGTGGCAAATCTATGTATAGGTACTAATATCATAGACAATTTCGTCTATGCTTATTATATCTATATCTATATCTATCTATACTAATATTATTTTCTTGAAGCGAGCTAATAGAAGGAAAGATAAACGCACGTGATTGGTCGTCGGAAGTAATTGTCTTTCTCGTGATTGGCTAGATTTTCAAATCAATTGTCAATTGTGAAATCTAGCCAATCCGAGAATAGACAATTATTTTCGACGACCAATCACGTGCGTTTATTTTTTTTCTTATTAGCTCGCTTCAAGAAATGAAGTATATAGGTACTTAAGGTACCTACGAATATCATAGACATTTTCGTCTATGCTAATATTATAAAGAGGTAGGTAATGTTTGTTTGTTTGTTTGACGGAGGTAATCTCCGAAACTACTCAGCCAATTTGAAAAAATCTTTTACCGATGTGTAGAATGGACTGTCGGGATGGTTATAGGCTATATTTTATCCCGGTAGTTTCATTAGTACACCGCCGGGACGAGCTAGAATCTATAGGTACCTACTTACTAATATTATAATAAGGTAATGTTGGTTTGTTTGTTTGTTTGACGGAGGTAATCTCCCAAACTACCTACTCTCTAATCTAATCATCCCACTGGATCCCACTGCTGGGATAGGCCTCCCTTCCCTTTTTCTATTCGCCGCGGTGGTGTAGGGCTTCTATATGAATAAATAATACTTAATAAGTACCTACCTGTATCTTCCTTTGATCTGGTTGCGAATAAAAGTAATATTTAACTCTCTTCATAAAAGGTATAGCATTGTATTCTATAGACTCGTGCTTGGCCAGTTTCACTCTATTCGCCACATTCCCCACAACTAAGTGATCACTCTTCACTAAACTTAATGTAACAACCAAAAGTAATATTAAAAACTTCATTTTGTTTTGAACGTCGATATAGTGTAAATATCTGACTCTAACTAATAGTAGGTCGGTGGTTATCTGAGGTTAGCATTGATTGGTTTTAGGGTTCCCTAGATATTTATAGTAACCCTTAAAATATAGGAGCAAAATATCTCATCAGAAAAAGCTAATTATCTTAATAAATGTCAACAAAACATTTATCCTTCCTTCCTTCGTATTAGCAAGTGGCCAACTCTGGTGACGGAGTTTTTAGGCCGCCTAAAGGCCTCCGTCATGATATAACGACTTTTAAAAGCCGGGACCGACAATTTATCGTGTCCTCGAAGGACGCAGCACGGAAGCACTCAGATAATATTGCCACTTGCGGTCACCCAAAACATTTATAATAGGCCATTAAGTAATAGATAATCTTAATCTCTATGCACTTCAAATCTGATTACACTTGAGTTTTGATAATAATATGGACGGTGGAAACTAAATACAGGTGGACAAAGGTAAGCCGTTGTAAATAAAACTTACAACAGTACCCAGGTAGTCTCATGAGGTGGACGGTGGGTAAGAACTCCATTAACAGATCTTAAGGTGGTCAACCTTTTGAATCCGCGAATGTACAAAACCCGTCGTAAAATATGCAACTCGCGCTTGCCAACAAGTTTTCCTTGTGTATCTGACGTCATTGGAGTGAGAAATATGTTACTTGTGATTCATTCGGATTCTTCGATTCAAGATCAAATGAATACTTAGAATTTTATTGTCAACATCCGAGATCCGACGACCTCTGTGGCGCAGTGGAAGGCACGGAGGTCGCGGGTTCGATCTTGCGGGACAAATTTTATAAGTTCTGCAAATAAGTATTATAGGTACTTACACGAATCACGAGAAAGACAATTATTTTCGACGACCGATTAATTGGTCTTTCTCGTGTGTGTTTATTTTTCTTCCTATAAGCTCGTTTCAAGAAATGAAGTAGGTACCTACCTATAGACTTGAAGTCTGGTTTCGAATCCAAGATAGATTGAAAGTTAAGAACTAGTCCAACACAGACCCATAGGATCTTCAATAGGTACTTCATTTAGAAAAACTTTTCTTAAAATCTTCTGTCATATATTTTCCTCTAAACGTCAAAATACAAAATGACACTGTCAAACAGAACAGCATCTTTACCAAAATATTTTGCAAATTGTGGATTTATTTACAAGATTTACTGGCATTTTAAATAAGATATTTGGATATGGAAAGATTTGTATTTAAGTTTTTTTGGTAAGTACCTATTTTAGACTAGCTTTTGCGCGTAACTTCGCTCGCGTGGTAAATAATATTACAAATAGATACCTACCTGGCTCTATGAGCTAATCAGAACCAGGTCATGATCTACATCTATTTCAAGTTTGATCAAAATAGGTCCCTCTTGTTTTGGCCTATATCAAAATTTATTCTTCGCAAACTTAGAACAACTTTCAGTAGGTTTCCATAAATCTGAAGAAAATAATCAATTTTGTTTTCATTTTAGTGTATTTTATTTAGCTATGGTGGTTAATTGCCGTTATATTAATAGAAACCCTAAAATCATTGGTGATATATTTGGAATTGGAAGAAACGAGACAGAACACAAAAACAAACATAAAAGAGAAGAAAAATCGACTTCTGAGATCGACAAAATTCTAGCAAATATTAATACAAAAATCAATAATTTGAAAGAAGAATACAGCACACAGAAATATAAGACATTGCTACCGAAACTTGACAAAGTAATATATGACTACCCTCGTAAAACAACTAGTAAAACTACAGTCGCTACTGCAGATACTACAGAAGATCTAGACTTTATAGGCACAGCGCAGATCGAAGCATTACTAAACGATATAAAAGCTAGAGCTATACAGATGGTTGCTGAACAGAACCCGTTTGTAACAGATATGATTACAAATTCAGTAACTGAGGCTACGTTCGAAGCGGACCCTATTCTTAACCACTTGGAAATAACCAGTCCTGGGTACGCGTTAACTACGTTCGTTTGCTTGAACAATATAGAAAATGTTGATAAAAGAACTGCAAATGAATCAAAATATATTAAAGTTTCTGGCGATAGCGAACATATAGTTAACGTGCGTTCTGTTAAAGAAAGTGCGTATACAATAGCACAGAACATGGAAGATATGCTTCAGAAAGAATTGAAAAGCATTTACAAGAAGGTAAAGAATAAGGTGTCTAAAGATTTTCAGAAGGAAGTAAATACTGCGAAATCTACAATAAAGAGTCATACATCGAAAGTAGTCGAACAAGTCACAAAAATAGGAGGGTCTAAACACGCTCAACTGACTCATAAAACGACAACTGGATCAAGACATAACCGCAAAAAGAAATATACAAAAGGCGTGAGAACATCAAAAGAAGAGACTACTGCAACACCAACTATAGACGACTTCGCAATGCTGACGCTATACGAACAAATATTAGCCAAAACTCACGAAGATAACGTAATGAAGATGCTCGCAACAAACAAGAAAAGGAAAGTTGATGAAACGTTTAGACTCTCCAAACGAAACCCAGAGACGCTGACTGATCTAACGCTAACGAAAGATGTCAAGAGAATGTATGACGACGGGGATAATATTCCAGATATTGATTATAATAATGACATGTTACCAGCAAATGATTACGCAAGAGATTCAAGTACTGTAGCTAATAATTCCAGTAAGCAAGTGCGTACAGAACCAACGCCTGCTGAAGACACTAGTTACGAAAATCTCAGTGATAAGTTAGCGTACAAAGACTACGTTAACGGATTCAAAAACTATCTTAAGTTCCAAAGAGACGAAGCTAAACAAAACTTCTCAGCTCTCATCAAATACCAAGCACATAAACATCACAATGTAGATGACATAGGAAAGTTTATACTAAACAAAATACCGCAGATACCTAAAAGGAAGAGAAGGTATTTTTTTGATGATAGCGATATGGATGATCAAGATGTATCAACGAAAAGTGATGATTCTTGGTTCAAAAAACATTTCTACATGTTTCTTGATAACGGACCACCCAAGAAATATCACACTTCTGAGACAGTAGAATTTAAGGATGTGACTGAAGCTAATAGGGTTAAATACCCAATTGCAAAACCATATATTAAAGGTCGCCATGAGAAAAATAATCATCTTTTGGGGGATGTCAATTTAGATGAGCTGTCTCGAGTTTTGGCGGACCGTAAAAGGTTTATTTCTAATTTACCATATTTGAGTAAGTGATATTAATTGTGATGATCTCATGCTTAGTTATGATAATTAGCAAACCTTGTTCATGCATTTAATGTTGCAGATGATGGCATGATTGGTTCTACTCCAAAAACAAGTCATATAGAAGAAAATGGTTTCGTGTTTGGAGTTAACGCGCCAAAAATCATTAGCAAATTCTTTGGAAAACGTCAAAAAGAACCAGATAATCACAAATTAGAAACAGAAAACAGTGGAGATCGTGCTTTAAAATATGACGAAGACAATTTCCTATTCAATACTGACTTGACTAGACTTCAAAGAAATGCTGTAAAAGAGAAAAGTGTCGAACATGAGTCAAACGAAACACATACTACTTTATTGAACAAACAAAATGCAAAAACTGATAAATCAAAAAACAACAAGGCAAAAGTAGGTTGTGTTAGTATTGTCACACAACCAACAGCAATCGTAAACCTACATAAAAGTAATTCGGAAGGAGGTAAAGTTCAAAGGCTTTTGAACAAGCTACATTTTCACAAAAGAAAGAAGAATCACAAAAAGAAGAAAGACAAACGACACTGCACAAGGGTACAAAGATTCAATCCGTTAAAAAAGCTAAAGAACATGTTCATGTCAAAACCAAATGAAAGAGTAATAGGTACGAATGAACAGACAGATTATGACATGATGAACGCTCACATAGACACATTCAAACCTGTGAAATATGATAGACTGCCAAGTGTAGACGAACTAAGGATGCAAGTACCCAATATAACGGGAGACAATATTGCTGAAATAGCGAACACTGATAACGAATGGCTCGTGAAGGGCACTACAAGATTTAACAAGATTTCGGCTGATGTTGAGACTAGTACAGCTATGAATGACAACACTTTACCAAGTAAGCCTTTTGATTAGATAAAAAACATTTAGGAATAGAGTTCTTCTATAGACTAAATTACTAAAAGCAGAGGTAGTTATGGTATTTTGTCCTATTACAAAATAAATTCAAGAATATTCAACGTTTTTAAGGTCCACGTCAGTTTCAATACAAACTTGAAAAACAACCAAAACCTGAATATACAACAAGAAAATTAAAAAACAAACCGGATACTAACGACAAATATTTTGCAACTGATAATATCATGAACGTCAACGTGAAACAATTAGGTACAAAGGAAGACATTTATACTATTGCACCAACAATAGACGATTTAAGAAATGAACTCGATAAGATACAAATGACAATATCTAGGGAATTTCAAACTAACCCTAAATTTAAAAGCAAACTTAAATCTCAGCGTGAAGGGGACATCAACGGAGAAAACAAAGATTTTGATGATATAACAATAAAAGCTAAACTAACAAGGGTAGCTAAATACCCGGCACATAAATTCAAACATAAAAACACAAATATCAAACCGACCGGAGGCAATTCAAAACTGTACGAGTTTTCTGACAATAATAACTTTTTAAATGTCCACGAAGAGTCACTTCCTTTGGTGGCAGAAAGAAATACTCCAAAGATACAGTACAAGAAATTATACAAATATGGTAGAGAAATGAGACCTATTGTTGAAGGTACTATGAAAGTCCTAGAAGAAGAACCAGTCACTTTAAAAGAATTAGTCAACTACAAAAAATATCCTGATTATTTCCATGATCTTGTTAGATGGAACAATGATATACTTGGCTTTGATAAAGTATCTGTTCCGACATGGCAAGACATATTAAAGGATATACAGGGCGCTGATGATTACACCACTCCTAACGTACAACTGATACAGAAAGAGCTTTCTGAAATCAATGAACATTTAGCACATTACAATATGGAAGGTAAAAAAATAGCAATAGTAAATAGTCCAATAAGAAATGGTGCTAGCGATATAGGAACGTATGTAACGTCAAATCCAAAAAACAAAGCCAAAGTTAAAAATTTCAAAGTCGAAGTCGGGAGTGACAAAAACAAACAAACTTATAAAGATTATGATGAATATGCAAAAAATGATGCGAAAAGTTTTACAAACCACAAATCTCAGGATATAATTAATGTTTTAAATAAACTTTATAAACCGCATAATAACTATGGAAAGAAAAAAGGTCATTCCAAGTGCAAAACTAATCAAGGTACGTTATAAAATTTGACACTACATGGTCATTTTTAATTTAAATATACTAGGACATTTTACACAGGCACCTTTTCGCGTAATCTATTTCCACTAGCTAAGCAATTTAATACCTACTTTTTTACATTTTTTTTTAGAAAATACGTACACATTAAAGATAGAATACACCCAGACACGGAACAAATATCTGCAGAACATCAAACATTTGTCCCGTAGCGGGTATCGAACCCGCAACTTCCGCGTCACAGCCGGGTCTTCACCCACTGCGCCACAGAGGTCGTCAATAGACGACTTTTTTTTTTTTTTTTGCGAGGCCGCAGCACACACATATACCTACGGCGCTACGGAAGACCAGCGCTGCTACAGAATATCTGGTTTCTGTCGCAGCAATACGCTGAGTAGTTGCCAATTTTGTCAATGTCCAACTTATTTTAATGTGTCTTATGTGTAACGTGTTTTTGACAAAATAAATATTTTTCTTTCTTTCTTTCTTTCTTTCTTTCAATAATAATACATTGATATTACAGGTGCATCAACGCATAAAGACGGCAGTAATGCAGCTTTAGTTCCTTCTAAATACGATGAGATGTCTTTTGAGGATGATAGATATATCTGGAGTCTAAACAGATTGTGTGAGCAAATTATAGTAAACTAGCTGCGCCCCGCGGTTTCACCCGCGTAAGTCCCGTTCCCGCGGGAATATCAGGATAAAACGTAAAAGCCTATGTGTTAATCCTGGGTATCACCTATCTACATACCAAATTTCAACCAAATCGGTCCAGCCGTTTTTGCGTGAAAGAATAACAAACATTCTCACAAACTTTCACATTTATAATATTAGTAGGATAGTAGGAAGTAGAACTACACTTGGCAATAGGAGTCAACGTAAATGGATACGGGCTTTTATTGATACTAGCAGCACGTCCCGGTTTTGCACGGGTGTACTAATGAAACTACCGGGATAAAACATAGCCAATAACCATCCCAACAGTCCATTCTACACATCGTTGAAAGAATTTTTGAAATCGGCTGAGTAGTTTTGTAGATTACTCTTGTCAAACAAACGAACAAACCAACATTACCTTTTTATGTTAGTATTGATCGGAGGCAAAATCGGTGCTTGTTGCTATATTATACAGATGACTTAATTTTTCAGCGAAACACTCAGTCAAAGCTCCAAAGTCTAAGCACAAAGAATCTCGGGTAAGTTTTATTACGAATAAAGATACTTACATTTATCCCGTGCTTATAAATTTACCCCATTATGCATATTCGACCTAAAACCTGTATTAAACCTGTATTAGCTAAAACGCATATTAAATCTGTTGCTATCTCTTTTCGTTGACATGGGTGACAAGAAAAAAACGTTCTTAAAACTTGTATTAAATTGTCAAGTTTTTATGAATAAGACCCTTAATGTAAAACCTAAATTTAAAAAAACATATGTTTACAGCCAATATCAAAAGTGAACGAAATGCCAAAGCAGTTCTACAATACGCCATTACCAATGAAAAGCGAGAATTTCAGAAAGTTTTTGAAAGAAAACAATCTGGACGTTGAGAGTCTTACATCACCCATAAACAATGATGAAATGCCTATTGTAACAGAGAAATGGCATTCGAAAATGGATTCACTCTCTAAAGTAAAGAATACACATAAAATAACCAACGAAAATAACGCTAAAGAAAAATATAAAGTAACTGCCAGTATTCGAGAAACAGGCTACGAAGATATCAACAATATTGATTATAAATCAGATCCTGAAAACCAAATTGATTATCTAAATTATCTTGAACAAGATCTTATTGACGACAATGTAAGACAAAAAAGATTTAATGTAAATTACGATACGTATACGGACATCTCTTTGATCGGTAAAGAGAAAATACAAGACTTTAAAAATAAACTAAGCAATTTATTCGATAAAAAACCTGATAAAGAATCAAGGAATTCAGATGCAGTCACAGACACAAATAATGATCTTGATATAACTATAATAAATCTCGATGACGTTGAAAATGAAAATAACTTAGCTACTAAACTTAACTCACAAGTATTGGTAAATGTGAATGGAGCAACCAAAAAAATGGCTAAACTTGATGATTTAGGTACTAAAGCTGAAGAGAAAGAAAGCGAGACAGAGCGAGAAAACACAAACCTGCATCAAACTCTTTTGAAAGCTGATGAAAAAAATAGTAATTCTGATGTTTCTACAACAGAAATATCTAAGGATTCAAATTTACAAGATCTAACTATGATTCTTCAAGAACTACCTAGTGAAGTACCTAATAGTAAACATAAACAAGGCGATGTACCAAAATCATTCCAAATTAGCAGTATAAGCTACAAATACGACGTTGTATATGAACCTAATAAAATCAACGATAGAGAAGCAACAAGTGATGATGAACACAATGAAATCGGTAAAGTATTATTTAAAGACGACATTTTTTATTAAAAGTAGCTACCTATTTACGCGATAAAGTCTCGTTTAAAATCATTTAACACCGATTCATCAAACATTTTGTCCCTGATTGCGGCTGTTAGTAGTAATTTAACATTTAATTTCGAATAGATGGCGCTAGTAAAAATGACCCGATTCTAGATCGCGCTGATGAAAACGCGCGGCGCGGAATGACCTCCCCATTACCAACCAACATTACCTCTTTATAATATTAGAAATGAAATGAAATGTATTTATTAAAACCTGAAGACCTGAAGAAGAGTTGTCAGTATAGATAATAAAGATATAGATAAAATAATAATTAGATTTCTTGATTTCGTTTTTTCAGATAAATCAACTCCGCTCGTCCCTCATGCACAAAACTTCGGAGATAACACGAAGAAAAAGACAAATAGTGAGTAAGTAGACTAACTCCCAGTTCCTATATATAACCAACTTACGGATGTCCGTAGAACTTCGCCATAGCAACCGTTGTCTGTCAAAAAGTTTTATACATTTTATGTTGAAATAACTACCTATACTTATTTCTTGAAGCGAGCTAATAGGAAGAAAAAATAAACTCGTGTGATTCGAGAGAGTCGTCGAAAATAATTATCTATTCTCGGATTGCCTAGATTTGACAATAGACAATTGATTTGACAATCTAGCCGATAGCGAGAAAGACAATTATTTTCGACGACCAATCACGTGTGTTTATTTTTCTTCCTATCTATTAGCTCGCCTCAAGAAATGAAGTATAGTTGCTATTATTATGGACCTACGGAAATAACATTTAAAATCAGTTTAGGTACTTTTTGACAAAAAAAATGCATTTCTGATAATAACTCCGTGACACGAGGAGGTTGCGGGTTCGATCCCCGCCCGAAATAAATGTTTGTATTTTCTTTAGATATTTGTTCTGAGGCTGTTCTTAAAAGTTTGGGCTTTTTCGTAGTTTCGTTGTAGAGATTATGACGTCACCAAAACTTAAACCATTGACGAAATACTTTACTATGCTAAAACTGAACTATGAGTTGCCGTCCTTTTTATTTCTATCGTTATGAAAGGGACGGTAACATAACAACCTTAGATCGTTTAGTTTATGTGTTGGTGACGTCAGAATCACTTCTTTTAAAAATAATTCTAGTCTTAATCATGTTAAAGTTTTTAGGGTGGATGAAGTGAATGATCCGAAGTCAAGAGCTGCAAGATCAGGTACCTACATCAAATAATTTATTTATTTTATTTATTTATTTGAGCCACCAAATACATCAAATCGTACAAAAATAATTAAACAAGCAATAATATAAAAGCATTGTGATAAAGCACATGTAAATTCATCGAAACAAAAAATCCATTGCTGGATTCGAACCCACACCAACGAGGAATCTCCCAAAAAGTGGCTAAAAAAGTCTATAAAGAATGTCTTCCGCTAGGTAGGCTTCGTAGGTAAGCATCAGTTCAAAATCAAAATCAAAATCAAGTAGTTGTAAGTAGAGTAAATTACAAACTGAAAATAATGCAAAAACAAGGTGGCCGGTTAATTGTGCCGCTGAATATAGAAGTAATAAATAATAAAGATGATGTACTTTTTTACTTTCAGCAACGACAACGAAGAAAAGAAGCACTTTCAGTCAAACGATAAACTTGACGAAGGTGAAGCCGAGAAGCAGACGGTTTAAGATAATACCGAGTGAGTATGCAAAGAAAATCTTTCTAAAACTTCTAAACTCAGATTTTTGAAAAATATAATACAGGTTTATTATGATACTAGCTGCGCCCCGCCGTTTCACCCGCGTAAGTCCCGTTCTGGCGGGAATATTGGGATGAAAAGTCTACTTGTCCTACTTTCTACTAGTCCTACTATCCTACTAGTCCTACTAGTATTATAAATGCGAAAGTTTGTGAGAATGTAGGTATGTATGTTTGTTATTCTTTCACGCAAAAACGGCAGGACCGATATGGTTGAAATTTGGTATGTAGATAGGGTATCAGGATTAACGCATAGGCTACTTTTATCCCGATATTCCCGCGGGAACGGGACTTATGCGGGTGAAACCGCGGGGTGCAGCTAGTTAAGTATATTTTTATTGCAGTGTTGAAGGAAAAACTAAAGAAACTAGGAAGAAAGAAAAGTTCAACTTTGTCTATGAAATCGACATTGAAAGAGACTGCAACGTCTTTGAAAGTTGATGGTAAGTAGCAAACGTTTTTGATAGGTCTTTGATAACCCACATTCTAAGGTTTTAAAGGTAGGTACGTTCTTAAAAAAAGCTAGGCCCAGACCACCAGGTTCTTGCCTCATTCTTTCCCTGGTGTAGGGAGTTGCTTTGGAACAGGCAATAGAGTCACCTAGTTTATAAGACTGTACGTTTTTAAGTGATCCTTGAGGTTCTACAAAATAAACATATTTTCTTTCTTTCTTTCTTTCTTTCTACAGCTAGGCAATTAGCAAGGATTTAGGTATTGGGGATTTATCTATATCTATAGTTACTAATATTATAAAGCGGTCAAGTTTATTTGTTTGACTGAGGTAATCTCCGAAACTACTGAGCCGATTTCAAAAACTCTTTCACTGATGTGTAGAATGGACTGTCAGGATGGTTATAGGCTATATTTTATCCCTGTAGTTTCATTAGTACCTACACCCAAAGCAGGGACGTGCTGCTAGTTTTTATATTTATAATTTTCGTTTTGTTAGCTACTGCAACTGAAACATCTACAACGACTGCAACTTACAAATCAACGAAAACAAATGGAAGAGACGTGGGTCTAAAATTCAATTATAATAATTTATTTGATTATAAATTGTTTACGATCGATGAAAAGAGAAACGTGGAGTTGGAGGTTGGTAATTTGAGTTCACTTTACGTCTGTAATATTGGACCTTTGTTGTATTATCTATACTTCTATACTAATATTATAAAGAGGTAAAATTTGTTTGTTTGTTTGACGGAGGTAATCTCCAAAACTACTGAACCAATTTCAAAAATTCTTTCAATGATATGTAGAATGGACTGTCGCGGTGGTTATAGGCTATATTTTATCCCGATAGGTTCATCAGTACACCCGTGCGAAGCCGGGACGTGCTGCTAGTCTTTAAAAAAGCTTAACTTTTAATCCTTTAAAACGGGATATTAACCATGATTCATAGATTTATGAGTTGCCCGATATTTTTGCTGACCGTGATCATGGCGTATCTATGCAGCTGTGCCGAAATATTTAAGTTTCTAGTCTATATGGTAAATAAAATTTGAATTACACTATTGGATAGAGTTATTGAAACTAAATCTAATTCGATACATTGTTTTGTTACAGCCCTACTATGACTCAGGTTCTGATAAAACACACGCTGATATAACAATACCCACAGAACAAATAAGTTCTACAGAAAGTACAAATACTGAAGAAAATACATATAATAAATCTAAAAGAGATGTGAATAGCGTTTATACAGCTAAAGATGTAGCTGCTCTTGAAGTGATTGTAGATTTAATGAGAAACACGCTAAGCTATGCAGAAAAGAGTGCAGTTAGTATCACTCCTGATCTAATGGCACTATTGCGAAGTAGGACAGGTAAAGCTGAAAAGATAGATCAAACGACAAATTCTATACAAGTGCACATAGCGGTCCCTTACGATATATCAAATAAAAAGAGGTGTTTAGATACACATAAAGTCAGAAAAGTTTTTAAAGCCAAATTGGCAACGCCTGTAGATCTGGAATATCAAATAAATTCTGTAGAAGCTGATACAGCTACCACCATTAAGCCTGCTGACTTTGGTCTTTCTCCGGGAACATATTTAATAGTGGACGATGGTAATAGAGCTGGTTACGCTTTTAAACCTGTAGAAATGCCTTTAGCAATGAAGAAATATGTTACAGAAAAAATAGAAGAAATTAAAGAAAATAAAATGAAAATAAGCAAAGAGTTCGTAGCCGCGGTTAATAAATACTTGATGCAATTATACGAGAACATAACAAATGTGAAAATGAATGAAAACAAAATAACGGGCCGTAAGGTTAGAGATACGCACTGGGATAAAATAAAGAAATATTTTAGACATGATAGAGTTTGTAAATGCAAATGTAAAGCAAATAAACCTATGTGTAGTACTTGCGCGGCTTGTGATTCAGTCATCAAAGAGTTAGTATTCGAATTTGAGAATATTGCTAAATACATGAATGACCATTGTACAGAAATACAAACATACTTCTGGATGAACCCAAGCAGTGGACGAGCATTAAGAGAGACAGTACACAAAATAGATAAATCTTTAAATGACTACTACAAAAGAGTGAAAGGCAAATGTAATGGATGCAAATGCAAGACATTTCCTACATTTATTGATAAGCGAGATTTCAAAAATAAGAAAGTGAACAGAAACTATATTGGGGAACCGTTATTGAAAGATCTTAAATCTCTTACTGATCATTTGGATTTCTCAGCGAGCTTCATTCCTTATGATGCAATCTTAAGAGAGAAAGGCGATGTGTTACTTGACGCTGTTAACAATTGTGTTGCAAAATCGATTGTTAAAAGAAATGACAGTTACAAAAGAAAATGTTACGATAAAGATGTGTACACTCTTGACAATATTAATGTGAATATAATTTGTAGTCCAGATACGCCAAGTGCCAACACTTATCACGATAAAACTGTAACAGAAAGTGAAAATATACTACTTGACTATGACAAGAGAAACTGCAAGAAATCCAAATCTAATCTTGGAGGAAAAATAAAACCGCTATTGAAAAACCTTTTCACATACTATGTGACACAAACTGAAGCGAATACATTTAAAAGAGAAGCTAAATTTAATCAGATCGAATCTCCGTTGATAGCAGACACAGGAGGATCCTTTTGGCGTGATTATCTAAACAAAGGCAATGTAGAACAGAATAATAAGTATAAAACACCGGATCTTGAAGTATCAGTTGTGGAGACAAATGCAGAAAAGACACCAGCAGCGCTATTTGCACAACTCACGTTCAAAGACAAACTAAGAATTTTTCGTAAAAGTAAAACAGAAACGACAGAAACAACGAATCAATCAGTAATAGACACATCAACAGATGCACTTACCTACAACATGAATGAACTTTACAAACTGATCAACCGTTTTAAAGTTACTGAAGATCGAATAACATTTACTGATCCGACGATAACAACACATGAGACTCAGACAAAGCATAGAACAAGGAAAATAAAAACAAAGAAACATAAGAAAATTCATAAAACAAAGAAAGCTAAAATTCATAAATATAAAACAGAAACTACTAAAATGTTAAAAGCACAGACTAATTCCGACGATACTACTTCTAATAACATTAAAACATCGAAAGAAACAACAGCTGAACTACCCAAGATAGAAAGTACATTGCCATTGTATAATATAGACGAAACAACAGCCTCTGATAAATATGTAAAAGGTTTACGAAAAGAAGATATACTAAAATCCACGACGAAAATGAATTTATTCAATAAAATTAGAAAGGCGACATTCGGTTTTCTAAGTAACATAGGAAAAGGGAGCAATACTCAAGACAATACATCAGTAAAAGATGAAAAACTAATTGATCCTGATCATATAGATAGCAAAAAAGCTAGCGAAAACACTATTCAAGACACAACTGTGGAAAACATTGGAAAACTAATTGATCTTGATAACACGGTTATCAAAATAGTAAGCAAAGAACAAACAAATATAATTTCTGGCGCCACAACACAAATGAATCCGACTATACTCATTATTAACGAAGATAACACAGAAAATGTGAAAGAAAAATCAAAATTCCGAAGTATTTTACTATCTTTACTAAACTTTGAAAGTTCCAAGATAGATAGAGAAAGAGAAAGTTTAGGAGATGAGAGGGATATTACTCAAGTTGATGTGAACTTGTCAAATAAAGATACGGACTATAGAGGAGAAACTATTGGTCTGAAAAGGCAGCCAAAGAAGTAAGTTGTAAGTCATTGCAATATTACAGTAGTAGATTGTTAAACAAGGGCATTAAATGAGGTTCAAGGTCTTCCTCCCGAGGTAAACACTTCGCTTTTCATTTTGATTAAGATATAATTACCTACATGAAAAGTCCTTAAAAAAATCTCGCATTTAAAAAAATTGCTTTCACGCACTTCTTTAAATCTACCTTTCCTGCCAAAATTTACTAAATAAATAGGTAAAGATGGATAGCTGCTTTCCCACCTTAAAAAAAACAAGTAAAAATGTTGGAATACAACAAAAAATAGTATTCTATACGTCGCGCCACGTAAAAAGAACGATGAGGGTACCTAAGACCTAAGTGTCGTGTGTATGTGTTGGTGGGGGGTCACTCGCTCACTCGCCAACAGCACGCGCTACATCAATGTGTGAAGTGCGCCGCGTCACCACACAACACATCACACATTACATTCCGCACAATCTACTGCGCAGCTTTTCCCCTCAGCGTTCTTCTTACGTGTCGCGATCTAGGTACCAATCTGGTGATGATTTCTCCCAAAAAAACCTAAAAGTTTACACCTGTTAGGACTTGTATATAAATATTAACGGGACTTAATCGCGTATTGAAATCATTTTATTTGTTAGGACTACTCCTGAGCTGGACGAAATGATGCACAGCTTCCAGGGTTCGGAGACGGAGCTGAAGGTGAACCCGGGACTACTGGAGCGAGTAGCGCGCAAGTTTGGAGTAAGTTGTTGACGATAAGTAATCGGTTATACATAGTTGTAGCTAAGAGACGACCTCTGTGGCGCAGTGGGCGAAGGCCCGCCTGAGACGCGGAGGTTGCGGGTTCGATTCCCGCTACGGGACAAATGTTTGTATGTTTTGCAGATATTTGTTCCGTGTTTGTTTATCTATAATATGTATGTATTTACGAAAAAAAAATTATCTAAGTATTATATCAGTCCTCTGGTTATTAATTAATTACTTACTTACCTATCTTTTTTTTGTGAAGGCAGCTGCCGCACCGATGCAAAACTTAATGCCAAAACACCAGCGTACGAAGCCGAGATCTAAAAGATTTTCTTCTGAAGGTAACAAAATTTATTAGTAACTAAAAGTCGTGCCACGAAAAAAGAACGATGAGGGGAACGGGAGGTAGGAGGGTATGTGTTGGTGGGGGGTCACTCGCTCACTCGCCAACAGCACGCGCTACATCAATGTGTGAAGTGCGCCGCGTCACCACACAACACATCACACATAACATTCCTTCAAATCGTCTACTGCGCGCAGCTTTTCCCCTCAGCGTTCTTTTTCCGTGGCGCGACCTTTTGGGTACCTAGGTGTAAAAAATCTAACTCAAACCGATTCTTTCAAGAGACTGAACCAACGAAAATCGTGAAGCTCAACTCAAATGGTCCAAAAACAGATGAGTTGAAAGAATTAACTTCGTTTCCAACGATGGTTGTTCCTCTATCAAGAAACTCACGCCAAGTTGTAAAAAGTAATGATGTAAGAAAAGCTACGGAAAAGTCAATAAAAATGTACAGAACAGAATTTGACAGCTACTTTCGAAATGAAGATGGCATTTATAGACTGAGGCGAACTAACGATTCTACAAAAAGAGAAAATAGAAGTGAATTAAAAAGAAAAAAGCAGAAATTTACAAACGACAGGATCAAAAGAGAGAGAAAGAAACATAAAAGATCGAATGCTGAAATTAAAAACAGCGAACGATTGTCTATGGTAAGTCTAAGGCCGCTACTGGCGTTTGCGATGGCGTCTCTTCAACGCCTGCGCAGCGTCAACGCTGCGTAGACGCGACGTCGACGTCGCGTTGTCGCGTAAAGTCCGCTGAACGCGAGGTTAACGTCGCGCACATACTATTTGACATGAAACGCGATGTTAACGTTGCGTTGGTGCGACGTTAACGTTGCGAGGTCGCAGGCGAATGCTTGCCACTAAACTTCATTTCTTGAAGCGAGCTAATAGGAAGATAAAATAAACTCACGTGATTGGTCGTCGAAAATAATTGTCTTTCTCCTGATTGACTTGATTTGACAATTGAAAAATGATTTGACAATCTAGCCAATCACGAGAAAGTCAATTATTATTGACAACCAATCACGTGTGTTTATTTTTCATCCTATTAGCTCGTTTCAATAAATGAAGTATAGAGACTTATAGGTACTTATTTTTCAGTGGCTACATCATTCTGCCGGTTTCTTCGTGGCGATCATCACCAGTTTCTACATAGTATTGGCTACTTTTGCTGCTGTCATGAACTGGGTCTTTGGTAGATGAAAAAAATAAGGTGGCGGCGCTAGTTCGAGTTATAAAACCTCTTACCCCCGGTTCCTATAACAAACTAACGGATGTTCGTAGGTCCATCACCATAGTAACGTTGTTATTTCAACATCAAATGTATGAAACTTTTTGACAGATAACTACGTTGCTATGGCGAAAGTCCTACGGACATCCGTTAGTTTGTTATAGGAACCGGGGGTTAAAGCTTAAATTTTTTGGATAGCATAGGTACCTGTAGTAGGGTAGAACAGAATCAAATAGATATGATATTAATTTTCTCATTAAAATTGTCTGCTAATTGGGCTCAGTTAAAATACCAACATAATTTTTGGAAACTTTAAGGCAATGACAGTTTTTTAAGCGCAGGTATAGGTCGCGCCATGTAAAAAGAACGCTGAGGGGAATGCTGCGCAGTAGATTGTGCGGAATGTAATGTGTATGTGTTGTGTGGTGACGCGGCGCACTTCACACATTGATGTAGCGCGTGCTGTTGGCGAGTGAGCGAGTGACCCGTCACCAACACATACACACGACACGACACTCAGCGTTCTTTTCACGTGGCGCGACTTGGATCACAAATTTTGTATTGTCCCAGACTCAAAAGGAGTTAGCAATTTATTTCAAATACTTTTAGGCTAGCTTTAATACAATTGTTTTCAAGCTATCAGCCATTTGACGTGCCTCAAACTACTCATTAATTTTCGATACAGCTTTTAAAACTGTTTTGTAAATCAGACTTGGGTATTATTTTTAAACTATTGCATAGCTTCTATCGCGGGCCTTGAGCGTGGAGACCGAATCCAGAAATTCAGTAACGAAAACAACTAACGCTGTCACTTTAGTTCAGCAACTCGCCTCTAGGTGGCATGTAATAGCTTTACCGCGGCAGTCTCGTGAGTGACACACGTCTTTTTAGTTTTTTGGTAGGTCTGTTAAAAGGTTATAATTTTATATAGTTGTATATTTGTCTAAGTGTTCTTTACTATACGGTATTTGCTAAGAGTCACTTTGTTGTTAGTTTATTTTAATAAATTAGATAAGATTTCATTTAATTGTTGTTTTTATTTTTAAATAACGAATGGTGAATGTAGGTACTTAAGCGTGTCGTGTCTAAAGAGATTTAGGTCCGTATTCAGAGACTATGCTCAAGCGTAAATCGTGTCTCAAGCGGTGATTCATAATTCAGTTTTCATAGAGAACTGTCAAAAATCGATGCTTAAACGTAGACTCAAGTTTGAGTGAAGTCTCTGAATACGAGCCTGCGATGATTGTCGCGATGCATCGTTTTCTATTTGTAGAGTAGAGAGCTCTAAATACGAGCTAATGTTATCTATCCTAATATTATAGAGGTAAAATTTGTTTCTTTGTTTGTTTGACGGAGGTAATCTCCGAAACTACTCAACCGATTTCAAAAATTCTTTCACGGATGTTTAGAATGGACTGTCCGGAAGGTTATAGGCTATATTTTACCCCGGTAGCTTCATTAGTACACCCGTGCGAAGCCGGGACGTGATACTAGTCTGATTACAAAAAAACAAATTAAATCATAATATTTTTATTATCTAAGTACAAAAGTTACATAAAAACTTTTAAAAATCGATACCAACTAAAATAATGGTAGTTTTTTCCCGCGACCTATACCATTAGCTAAGCATTTAATTATATTATAACAATTACCTACATATATTATAACTATTTATCATAATGGATTTAAATAATCCTACTTATATTATAAATGTGAAAGTATGTGAGAATGTATGTATGTTTGTTATTCTTTCACGCAACGGCTGGACCGATTTGGTTGAAATTTGGTATGTAGATAGGTGATACCCTGGATTAACACATAGGCACACTTTTTATGCCGATAGAAACCGCGGGGCGCAGCTAGTTAAATATAATTGACGTATCATGAAATGCAATTATAATAATGAATGTGTATCATATGTACTAATATTATAAAGAGGTACTTAACGTTTGTTTGTTTGACTGAGGTAATCTCCGAAACTACTCCGATTTCAAAAATCATTTCAATGATGTGTAGAATGGACTGTCGGAATGGTTATAGGCTATATTTTATCAGGGTAGTTTTATTATTACACCCGTGCAAAGCCCGTGATGCACATCTATACATCGCGCTTATGTATCATAAATTATAACGCTTACAGATCATAAGAATCGATGTATCATAGCCAAAATTTCAACTGGTAATTTAATGCGTGTGTGCATATTAAAAGCTGATAAATATGTACGCATTATAACCTCAATATACACAAAACCGATGTATTTTATGTATCATCACAGATAAAATAATACTATGTACAGATGGTCCATCTAGAACATTAATTTCACTCCGGTTTTTCTTCGGGCTATTTTTTTGTGGTTGATTCTGCGGCGCCCCTAGCAGTGTTTAGGTCTTGCCTGCAATCAAAAATAAGTAACTCTATCTAGTGCTAATATTTTTGATTGCAGGCAAGACCTAAACACTGCTAGGGGCGCCGCAAAATCAAACACAAAAAAATAGCCCGAAGAAAAACCGGAGTGAAATTGATGTTCTAGATGGTGTATCTGTACATAGTATTATTTTATCTGTGGTATCATTAACACATTGAACTAGTATATGATGTATCAGAACCGCAGTATACAAAGATCGCGAATGTATTTGATACATCGTATAGCACAAATTATACGATGTATCAAAAGTCATAACCCTAGTATACAGAGAAGCGTATATGTATTTGATGTATTATAATCACATTATCCACTATACGATGTTCCTATCATAAACACATTGCTTTAGCTAGTATATAATATTATATACGATGTTTCATAACCATATCACCCTAGTATATGATATATCAGAAACGCAGAATACATACTGGTACAGTGATATACGATGTGTCTTAACCACATTATACACAGTACTATACGATAACCTGTATAACCCCGCGTTTACCTCAAAATACAAGTTTTATACTTCTCTTGACATTACATGTATAAGACTTGTAAACGCGGAGTTGGCACCGCAATATGCAGAGAAGCGCTTATGTATTTGATGTATAATAAACACATTGCCCTACTATACGATGTGTCATAAACACTATAGACAGTACTATACGATGTATCAGAGCCGCAGTATACATAGAAGCGCGAAGCAGCCGCGGGAGGCTCACTCCTCGTCCGGGGGCTCCGCCGGCGGCTCGGGCTCCTCCTCGCGCGGCGCCACCACCTCCAACTCTGACGAACATAAATAAATAAATAAAATATATTGTACGGCGTCTTGTTAGCTTGTTCGAACATTATAATTGTTAAAATGATAAAAACTGTGATTTGTAGGAAATTTGTCTATTGTCCGAATAAATTTATATAATAAGATGCACGGTGTCTTGTCCCGTACAAATATGATCACGACTGTATCCCACTGAGCGGTAGACATTTCTTTCAGATCTTTATATAATTCTTGAGGTCCTTTGAAGATGTCTATTGTAGTCAGAGGTTCGAAAGAATGAGAGGTACGTCCAAACACATATTGGTACAAGTCCACATTTTACAGAAGTTAACCTTCCAAACGTGACAGGTTACAAGCCCATTGACGCCTAGAAAGCTAACTGGTTTCCTCACGACTGGTTTCCTCACGATGTTTTCAGAGTTAGCCACTTGCTCATACGAACGACTGAACGATGTTTTCTTTCACCGTCTAATAAATAAATATCCTTGGACATTCCACACAGCGTCATCTAGTCCCAAGCTGAGCAACTTAATGCTTGTGTTATGGTAACCAGATGACTGATATAATACTTAGATACTTACATTTTTTTTTTGTAAATACATACATATTATAGATAGAAAACATCCAGACACGGAACAGATATCTGCAGCACATACAAATATTTGTCACGTAGCGGGGATCGAACCCGCGACCTCGGCGTCTCAGCCGAGCGTTCGCCCAACTGCGCCACTGAGGTCGTCGAAATAAATATCATCGCACAGCGCTATCTAGCCCGAAGCTAAGCAAATTTAAGCCATGACGGTTCAAGCCATCCAAGCCATGACGGTACACACCAGTGGGCGCGGGCGGGTCCGCGGTCGCGGCCGCCAGGTTAGTGACAGACTTGGACTTGAAGCACTGGAAGTCGACGTGACGACTCTTCGCTTCCTCCTTCTCCCACGACATGTGGATGAATGGACGCTGTACATAGTTGTAGATTACCTGGAAATATAATAATAAAATAAGAATAAGAATATCTTTATTTTAGAGAACACACAGCACAGACGAAAACAATAACAGAAGATAGGTACACAAATAATGCAATGGTGATGACGACCTCTGTGGCGCAGTTGGATGAACGCCCGGCTGAGACGCGGAGGTCGCGGGTTCGATCCCCGCTACTGGACAAATGTTTGTATGTTCTGCAGATATTTGTTCCGTGTCTGGGTGTTTTCTATCTATAATATGTATGTATTTACAAAAAAAAATGTATCTATGTATTATATCAGTCATCTGGTTACCATAACACAAGCATTAAGTTGCTTAGCTTGGGACTAGATGACGCTGTGTGGAATGTCCAAGGATATTTATTTATTTGATTACCTCAGCCCTCCCGCCGGGCCGTTTCCGTACTTTCTCCTTGTAAGTCGGATACCCCTCCACTCCTAGACGTATTTTCTTCAAACCCCTCTCTTTCATCACTTGTTTGGCTACATCTCTGAAATATTATATTATAAATATTATTTATTTAGTTAAATAAACATAATATGTATAATGTTTGTTTGACAGAGGTAATCTACGAAACTACTCAGCTGATTTCGGAGATTACCTCCGTAAAACAAACTTTTATCATTATAATATCATATATCATCACATATGATATCATATCATCATAATAATGATAAAGCTAAATTGTAAAGTAAAATATGATGTGCAATAAAGCAATTTCCATCTTCTATCCAAATACCCTAAAATGGAACAATTTATTACTATACTTCATTTCTTGAAGCGAGCTAATAGGAAGAAAAATAAACGCGCGTGATTGGTCGTCGAAAATAATTGTCTTTCTCGTGATTGGCTAGAATTGACAATTGATTTGACAATCTAGCCAATCACGAGAAAGACAATTATTTTCGACGACCAATCACGTGCGTTTATTTTCGAAGTACATACTTAAATTAATCTAAAAATTACTATTCATTGCATGTAACATAATAATATTTATTGTATTTTTTTTTTGTTTAAATGCCAGAAATAAATGGCTATTTGAATTCATTTGATTTGATCCAAAGAAAGAAAGAAAGAAAGAAAAATATGTTTATTTGACCTCAAGGATCACTCAAAAACGTACAGTCTTAAAAGCTAGGTGACTCTAAAAACCCACCTCAATACTAACCTGTTCTCAATATACTTGAAGAATCTGTACAGGGGTGTGGAAAGTACCGTCTGACTGTATTCATCACCCATTTGTGGAGGATACTGTTCGTCCCATTCTACAGAGTCGTCGTCTAGTAGCACTACTACGTGGCATTCTCTGAAAGGTCAAAGGTCACAAGGTCACAGAAAGAAAGAATGGAAGCAAAATGTGTTTATTTCTGTAGGACCTCAAGGATCACTTAAAAATGTAGTCTTGTAAGCTAGGTGACTCTATTGCCTGTTCCAATGCAACTCCCTACACATGATTGTCAATGTTGGGGGCAAAGGTCAATGTAGAAGTCAACAAACATAATCTCAAAGATCAATGTAGAGGTAAAAGGTCAATATCGAGCCCTAAGGTCAAAATCGAGGTCAAAGCTCAAGTTTAAATCTAAAGAAAACTGGTCAATATCGAGTAGAAAGGCCAAAATCAACGTCAAAGGACACCAAGGTTAAAGGTCACCAAGGTCAAAGGTCAATTTCAAATCAGTACAAAACAGTTTCCTCACCTATCTCCGCGGCGTGCCGATTCCACCATCAGCGGCAGAATCAGTTGTTCCAGGAACGATTCGAACTGACGACGAGCGCCTTCGTTCGATAGCTCATGGAGTAGGCCGCGAAGGTTCTGAAACAAAATACATACATACTATACTAATATACTATACTAATATGCTAATTACTAATTTACTAATCTACACTAATATTATAAAGAGGTAAAATTTGTTTGTTTGATGGAGGTAATCTCCGAAACTACTCAAAAATTCTTTCACGGGTGTGTAGCATGGACTGTCTTGGAGGTGATAGGCTATAATTTATCCCGGTAGCTTCATTAGTACACCCGTGCTAAGCCGGGACGTGCTGCTAGTATTAATTTAAAGTCATTTCAATGTTCGAGATGAGGTATCTGTACTTAAGAAAGAAAGAAAGAAAGAAAAATATGTTTATTTCATAGGACCTCAAGGATCGCTCGAAAACGTACAGTCTTAAAAACTAGTTGACTCTATTGCCTGTTCCAAAACAATTCCCTACACCAGGGAAGGTAAGTAATCTGTGGTTATAGTAACCGGCCGTAAATTGTTAACTTGTTACCTGACATCGAACGGTGTTGGCATCAAACGGCACCAGTAGATAATCACAGGCCTCCCTCAGCTCCTGAACGGACACAGTCGGTGGACAGCGTATGGTGCCACCGCGGTAGTACTCCAGGATAGCTCGGAACACCGTGGCCGATATACCTTCCGCTACCTCGTACTCCCCTCTCTCGTTGGGATGAGTGAATTCTATACCTGATAAAGTTAAAGCATTTCAAAATTAATAAATATCCCTGGACATTTCACACAGCTAGTCTCAAGCTAAGCAATTTAATGCAAGCATTTATCTGCCTATTCGATTGACTCAGACTAAAAGACTAAACAAAGAAAACATTTCAACACTTTACCTGAACTAAACATCCGTCCCAGCATTGTGTTAGGGTGAGCAGTGAACTGAGCCGGATCCACCACGAACCTCGTATTATCTACCACCAGGGTTATCCTATCCTCACACTGGTTCTGCGACTTGCCATTCCTCGGCTGGTCAGCAGTCGAGGTCGATGGCGTGCTAGCTAGTTTCGGGAGCATCGCGCAAGTTCTAGGACGAATATTCGGCCCGTTGCGCTTCGATAGCCTCTTTCTACGCTCCTCGTCAAGTCTGTAGTTTTTGTCGTCTTCAGAATCGCTACTGCTGTCGGGATAGAAGAACGATCTTCTTTCCGTCATGGCCTCCAGGCCATCCGCTTGGGAGTCGGACATGTGAGCGCGCTCGTGCCGAGCCCTCACATCACGGTCTACGCTGCTGTGCCTTCGACCTTTCGATGATTTTGTGGAAATTTCTATTTTGTTGAGGTGATTGCAGGAACTTTTCACTGCGATTTTTGATTTTGACATTTGTTAGTTAGTAATTTGGGTTAACAGTCAACAAAATTGTTGTCAATGTTGCCAGTTGCAGTGGAAAGATAAAGTAAACGTTCGATTTTAGTTGTTTGTCAAATGCGATAACTCGATTTATAATTAATGTTATAATGTCTCGTCTCAGTGGAAATTATAGGGCAGAATTAACTGATAACTGATAAAAAGGTCAAAAACAATCAATTTAAATGAGAAATCCTTCATAGGTCAGTTTCAATGAATGACATTCATTCTGAAAACAAAACGAGTTATTTTGATCGATTTCCTAAAATCGAATCGAAACACATTGCCTAAAAAAACGGAACCAAATTCTTCAATGAATGAATCGGCTGTTGACTAAAGATGGGCGACTGTGAATGATCTGCGCAGTCGAATAATCAACAACTACTAACTTAGGCATTCGACTCGGATATTAGTAATATACTAATCTCCAAAGTCGAATGACCACTACTAATATTAGTAATACTAATACTCTGCGACAACGACTGCGCAGCAGTTTCGAATGAATCCGCATTCATTTAGTCAACTTTGAACTTTAAATTTATCCTGATAGAAACGAAAGTCGCGTACTAGACAAATCGTTCATGTCCAGTGGAATGACGAAAACGAATGAATGACCATTCATGCATTCAACTTTGAACTTTGAATTCATAGAGGTAGAAACGAAAATCGCCTACTAAGCAAATCAGTTAGTAGTCTTCAAAATCCAGTCGAATGGCGTGAACGAATGAATCACCATTCATGCAGTCAACTTTGAACTTTAAATTCATCACGGTAGAAACGAAAGTCGCGTACTAGACAAATCGTTCATGTCCTGTCGAATGACGAAAACGAATGATTCACCATTTATGCAGTCAACTTTGAACTTTGAATTCATAGTGGTAAAAACGAAAGTCGCCTACTAGACAAATCGTTCATGTACAGTCGAATAGCGCAAACGAATGATTCACCATTCATGCAGTCAAATTTGAACTTTGAATTCATAGAGGTAGAAACGAAAGTAGCCTACTAGACAAATAGGTTAGTAGTCTACATAATCCAGTCGAATGGGGTATATGAATGATTCAGCATTTGTTCAGACAATTTTGAGCTTTCAATTCATCATGGTAGAAACGAATGTCGCCTGTTATGTTAGTATTAGTATTAGTAGTCTTCATGTCCTCCAGTCGAATGGCGTGAATGATTTGCAAAGTCGACTAACGCGAATGAAATCATTCATAGTCGCGCATCTTTACTGTTGACCTTACTACCAGTGTCAAACGCGGAGTTTGGTTAATTTTATTGTTTTTTGATAAATTCCTAAAAACAACTAAACCCACCTATTGGAGCTGTGAATAAATGTGATAATTTATCTAATACCAAAGTGCCGGACTGTAGTTTGTAAGAAAAACTAGTGACTTAGCAGTGTTTGATATACGCTAGGGCGTCGTTCGTTTTAAGTGTAAAAATAGCAATAAATGGATCAATTAGGGGAATATCATGACCCGGACTACCCGGAGGTGCCTGTATGTGTCAAGGAGGAGCCCCCAAGTCTATCTGAAGAAGAGAAAGTTGAGAAAATCAAAACTATAATTCGCCGGGAGTTTTCGTATGAGCTAGAGGCCCGAGAGACCGAAGTTCGGCTTATAGATCAACGGTAAGCCTCATTTCCGACCCTAAAAATACTTTACAATCTTCCTTTTACACATTTACGAGCGAGACAATGTAAAAAACGTTGAAAACATGACCATGTGTAGGTTTGTTTCAAACATGTTTTTTTGTCGCATTGTTTTCATTGCATAAATTTTCCGTTATCATGTTTTGAACTGTCAATACTTAATTAGTTTACATAACATTGCATTACATTTATATACCTACATACAGATAACTAAAGTTATATATAAAAATAATGGTTTTAAAACTTTGTCCTTGGCCATATAACCTTAATTACTACCCTTTTCAAACAGTAAAGCTCGCTTTTAACACGTTGGATGCCCCGGACGCATTACCTCGTGCTGCACTAGACTTGGGCCTTGAATGAGTTAAATACATTACAAACAGATTCCTAAATTCAAGTGGTAATGAATTTCAGGATGAGTTCATCACGAAGACTGCTGCACAGGCTGCGATACTCGGTCGTGAACAAGTACTACTCGGATCAGAAGATGCAGCTCAACTCGGCTCAGATCCAAGATGAGATCGCCGCTCAGAGGGATCCAAGGGCTAAAGCCGAGGTAAGAATGACACAAAGAAATTTATTACTGTAGGACCTCAAGGATCACTTAATCACACATTCTCATAAGCTAGTTGACAGTATTAAAGGCCATTGTGCTTTACGACTTTTAAACCTGGGACCGTCAATTTAATGTTCCTGATTGCAATTTAATCTATAATATGTATGTATTTACAAAAAAACATGTATCTATGTAGTATAATATCAGTCATCTGCAAGCATTACTGCTTGTGTTATGGTAACCAGATGACTACTATTCACTTTGCTTAGCTTGTGACTAGATGACGCTGTGTGGAATGTTCAAGGATATTTATTAAGCTATTGCATAGCTTCTATCGCGGGCCTTGGCGTGGAGACCGAATCCAGAAATTCCGTAACGAAATCACCTGATTGTCACTTTAGTTCAGCAACTCGCCTGAAGCGCTCGTGGCGAAGTTTGCTAAGACGGTCTTGATAGATCATCGAAGTTAAGCAAAGCTCTGAGCGGTCACAACTTGGATGGGTGACCGCAAGTGGCATTATCAACTGAGCGCTTCCGTGCTTCGGAGGGCACGTTAAATTGTCGGTCCCGGCTTTTAAAAGTCGTTAAGCCATGACGGAGGCCTTTAGGCGGCCTAAAAACTCCGTCACCAGAGTTGGCCACTTGCTCATACGAAAGAAGAAGAAGCAACTCGCCTCTAGGTGGCATGCAATAGCTTTACCGCGGGCAGTCCCCGAGTGCCACACGTCTTTTTTTAAATTTATTTTATAATCTTCACAGATCAGCAGCGTGCTGCGTGACGGGCAGCAACACATCCATCCGTCTCTTAAGAAGCTGCTCGGCAAGCAGACGGTGGACATCGATGAGATATTCAGGACGAGGGGACCCAGGAACAAGACTAGGAAGAACTATTCTGTAAGTTATTTTATAATACTAGCTGCTCCCCGCGGTTTCACCTATGTAAGTCCCGTTCCCGCGGGAATATCGGGATATAAAGTAGCCTATGTCACTCGTGGATAATGTAGCTTTCGAATCATCATCATCATCATCTCAGCCCATTTCCACCCACTGTTGGGTACAGGCCTCTCTATTACGCCACTCATTCCGATCCCTCGCGAGTCTCGTCCACTGATGACCGACCACGCTTATGATGTCGTTCGACCATCGGGCGGGTGGTCTGCCTCTTGGTCGTTGCGCGTCCCGGGGCCAGTAGGATAGTAGGACAGCCAAGCTTTCGAATGGTGAAAGAATTTTTAAAATCTGTCTAGTAGTTTTTGAGCCTATTCATTACAACCATACAAACAAAGTTTTCCTCTGTATAATATTAGTATAGATAGATACGGGTATTTATCACGTTACCTTTTTAATTATTCCGGCCCCTGTGGCGCAGTGGGTGAAGGCCCCGCTGAGACGCAGAGTTTGCAGGTTCGATTCCCACAGCGGGACAAATGTTTTCATGATCTGCCAATATTAGTCTCGATTCTGGGTGTTTCTATGTATGTTATGTGTATTTAAAAAAAATATCTAAGTATTACCAGTCATCTGGTTACCATAACACAAGCATTAAATTGCTTAGCTTATGACTAGATGACGTTGTGTGAAATGATATTTATTTTCTATACTAGTCTATACTATCTATACTCTATACTAATATTATAAAGAGGTAAAATTTGTTTGTTTGTTTGACAGAGGTAATCTCCGAAACTACTGGACCGATTTCAAAAATTCTTTCACGGGTTTGTAGAATGGACTGTCCGGGAGGTTATAGGCTATATTTTATCCCGGTAGCTCTATTAGTACACGAGCTACTAGTTTTATATGTATAAGCTCTCAAGTTGCAACAAAAGTGGGTACGGTATTACATTAGTCTTTCTTTATTTCAGACAATGTTACAAAAACGCAACTACACGATATCAGCAGACGCAACCAAATCCCTCCGACCAGACGACGAGCCGTGCACCAGTCAACCAGTCCTGCCCAAGAAGGTGCCGCGTCATATAGAACCTAAGGCAACCAATGTGGTTACTCTCGACGAAGCAACCAGAAACCAGAAGAAACATCGGTATAGGTTTATTATTGGTAAGTCAACCAGTCCTGCCCAAGAAGATCCCGCGTCATATAGAACCTAAGGCAACCAATGTGGTTACCCTGGACGAAGCAACCAGAAACCAGAAGAAACATCGGTATAGGTTTATTATTGGTAAGTCAACCAGTCCTGCCCAAGAAGGTGCCGCGTCATATAGAACCTAAGGCAACCAATGTGGTTACCCTGGACGAAGCAACCAGAAACCAGAAGAAACATCGGTATAGGTTTATTATTGGTAAGTCAACCAGTCCTGCCCAAGAAGGTGCCGCGTCATATAGAACCTAAGGCAACCAATGTGGTTACCCTGGACGAAGCAACTAGGAACCAGAAGAAACATCGGTATAGGTTTATTATTGGTAAGTCAACCGGTCCTGCCCAAGAAGGTGCCGCGTCATATAGAACCTAAGGCAACCAATGTGGTTACTTTGGACGAAGCAACCAGAAACCAGAAGAAACATCGCTATAGGTTTATCATTGGTAAGTTGCTTTATCTGACTACTTTATTAGACATCTTCAAAGGATCTAAAGAATTATATAATAGATCTGAAAGAAATGTCTACACCCGGGAATACAGTCGTGATCATATTTCATTTTTTCATATTAATTTCATTTAATTTATGGACCTATCAACTTAAAGAAAGAAAGAAAAATGTATATATTTTCGTAGGACCTCAAGGATCACTTAAAAATGTACAGTCTTATAAGCTAGGTGACTTTATTGCCTGTTCCAACGCAACTCTACACCAGGGGAAGAATCAGGCAAGAACCTGGTGGTGTGGGCCTAGGTTTTTAAAGCGATCCCCTAACAATCTTAATAGTCAAGCTTCAGTGAGAAGCCAGTCAAACAAAGTCAGGCATGTCAGAACAATAAAAAAAAAGTTATGGTAGAATCTACATCTACACTTCTACACTAAAAAGAGGTAAAATTTGTTTGTTTGTTTGACGGAGGTAATCTCCGAAACTACTGGAATCTTTCACGGGTGTGTAGAATGGACTGTCCGGGTGTTATAGGCTATATTTTATCCCGGTAGCGGCGTTAGTACACCCGTGCGAAGCCGGGACGTGCTACTAGTTTATCAATGAAATATGTAACTTTCAGGTAACACATCAAAGTACGTACCGGCCGCGTCTCGTCTCGACCGCTCCACTCATAAGTGGCTACTTTACATCCGGGGAGCGAGGGTCCCCGATCCCTCTCCTCTGCTGACGGCCGCGAAGGTCACCCTGCATCACTCCTACGCACCGCATCATAGGGTCACGCTCGAGTGAGTAACTATCCATACTATATACTATACTATACTACATACTATACTATATACCATACTATGTAAGTACTATACCATATCGACGACCTCTGTGGCGTAGTTGGGTGAACGTCCGGCTGAGACGCGGGGGTTGCGGGTTCGACCCCCCCTACGGGACAAAGTATGTTCTGCAGATATTTGTTCCGTGTCTGGGTGTTTTCTATCGATAATATGTATGTATTTAAGAAAAAAATGTATTTAAGTAGTATATCAGTCATCTGTTTACCATAACCCAAGCATTAAGTAGCTTAGCTTGGGACTAGATGACGCTCTGTGGAATGTCCAAGGATATTTATTTATTTATTTATTATTTAGCATTGTTTTAATCCAAAATGCATGGTTTCCAGTAATCACCCGTTCCACGTGAGTCGTCGCGGCTGGGGCGAGTTCCCGGCTCAGATAGAGCTGCACTTCACATTGCCGGAGAGGAACAGACCAGCTTGCGTGGAACATAACATCAAACTAGACAGGAACTATACTGGGATGCAGACTTTAGGTATGTACCTACTTTATAAAATGAATAATTTTAATTTTGATTAAAATAAGTACCTAGTTTTAAGAAAATTTCAGACACAATTTGTTATTTGTTATAATATAATAATAATAAGTCATATTAAACACTTGTCGCATTGTTAGGAAATTTTTATCATTAAACTAGTAGTATCAAAAACGATTTTTCTTTTGGCCAAAAGCCCGCGAGAATCGTAAAACCCTCATCTCCTAATAGATGAGAGACTAAAAATGAAAACCTCAAATAATAATAATAAATAATGAATAAATGAATGAATATGAATAAACTTCCTATAACTTGTTCTGACTTTTATTTTGTTTGACTGGCTTCTCACTGAAGCTTTAAGCTGTGAATTCCTAACTTTTCTTGAGAATAAATTTATAATTTTATCAATTTCAGGTTCGGAAACAATAGTAGATGTATGGCTTTACAGTACACCGGATATGTTACAATACGAGTACATAGAGGATGAACACACACTCACAGACATACAGACAGACATACAGACAGACACAGACATAAAGACAGACACAGACACACAGACGATACCAGAAGCGAAAATAAAAGAAGAGGCAATACTAGACGATCAATCAGAATGGATGGATTTCTTCAAAACACCAACGGAGTTGGACGTTGATGAGATGTTCATAAAACCCAAAAAAGAAATTGATGTCAAAATTGAACCTATGGAGGTAGAGTTTGAAGAAACAGAGAAAGATTTACAGAATATTCTAGAAGTACCAAATGAGATATTAAATCAACCATCTTCTACTAAGAAACGTATCGTTAAGTACATAAATCCAACGACAGGAAAGATATACTATCTAGAAATGGATAGAGAATTAGATTTAACAAAAGTACAGGAGATTATTATTAATAATACAGCAACAAAAATAAGTCCGATCAAATCGAATGGACTTAAGAGTTTCAGGAAGAAGAAAGGTGTTTCGCTGCTGAAGCCCGAAGTGAAAAATCAGTTGAAGACGGAGAATTCTATCAAAATTGATAGAGTCAAACAGAACTTTCCACATTTGGAGAATGATCACTGTTATTTATATAATCCTAAGAATGATTTTGACAATAATATTGAGGTTAAGAAGGAAAAAAGCTTGTATGAGAGTTTAGTTTCTGTTATGTGCAGGTAAGATTTAACAATTATTAGTGTCAATTCTGACGCCTACAAAATCTATACTAATGTTATAAAGAGGTAAAATTTGTTTGTTTGTTTGACGGAGGTAATCTCAAAAACTACTCAGCCGATTTCAAAATTTTTTTACCGATTTGTCAATGGACTGTTGGAAAGGTTATAGGCTATATTTTATCCCGGTAGTTTCATTAGTCCACCCGTGCGAAGCCGGGACGTGCTGCTAGTTTAAACTGCATTTTAACGCAACTTTATAAAAGTAAGTTAAAATGAAATTGCTCATTTAGCCTACTAGATTGTAACTTTAATAGTGTATAACGAATTATTATGCTCTAATAAATAAAATATATAAAATGCACATTCTCCTTACAGATTCTCAGACGTGCGAAGCGCTGTGAACCACCTAGTGCGTCGCATCCCACTGATCAGCGATGAAGCGCGCGACCCCGACTTCTCTCGACATTTCCCGTTCGTAGTCGAGAGCAGCGAGAGGTATTGGAAGTTGGATTATGCGAAACGGAGAAATATTGAGGTAATCACTATATAAAACAAAAGTAGCTTTCTCTGTTCCTATACGGCGCATCTCGCAGAGGTTGCGGGTTCGATCCCCGCTACGGGGCAAATGTTTGTATAGTACAATTTAAATGTTTGTATGTTCTGCAGATATTTGTTCCGTGTCTGGGTGTTTTATATCTATAATATCCTATCCTACTTCCTTCCTACTATCCTACTTAATATGATAAATGTGAAAGTTTGTAAGAATGTTTGTTATTCTTTCACGCAAAAACGGCTGGACCGATTCGGTTGAAATTTGGTATGTAGATAGGTGATATCCTGGATTAACATATAGGCTACTTTTTATCCCGATATTCCCCCGGGAACGGGACTTACGCGGGTGAAACTGCGGGGCGCAGCTAGTGTATTATGTATTTACAAAAAAATGTATCTAAGTAATTATATCAGTCATCTGGTTATCATAACACAAGCATTAAATTGCTTAATTTGTGACTAGATGATGCTGTGTGAAATGTGTGAAGATATTAAAGTATTTATTAATTGTTTTTTTTAACCTTTATTAATTTTCATTACTTATTTCCAGTGGTCCCGAGCAAAGCTGATTAACAAGCTGTTAACAGACCATTTCTGTCCAACATGGCGGACGAAACAAATACTCCTATACACAAGACTGCACGGCCATTATCCAATACGAACAGAAATAGTCAAATCCGAGCACGAATGGTCGTCATGGAACGATGAGCCGACGATAAAAGACCTCTACCCAAACCCGAAAAGCATATCTTCCCTGTCAATCTTCAAATTCGATGACAGTTTGAACAATACTATAGAACTGTCAGATGACGAGGACATTGACGTTTTGAGTGAAGCTGTCAGTGTCAGTGTCAAGAGGGAGGTGACAGACACGTCGAGCTTGCAGGCGCTGCCCGTCGATGATAATGATGATAGGCTGAGGTTTATGTATATTGAGAGGAAGTGCGCGGATATTGGTATTGAGCTGAGGAATGAGGATGTAGGGAATGGATATTCTTATAGGTAATTCAGCCATATTTTAATAATATTTTTATTACACGGCTTTGCACGAAGCGCTCGTGGCGAAGCTTGCTAAGATGGTCTTGATAGATCGTCGAAGTAAAGCAACGTTCCGAGCGGTCACTACTTGGATGGGTGACCGCGAGTGGCATTAGCACTTCCGTGCTTCGGGGGGCACGTTGAATTGTCGGTCCCGGCTTTTAAAGTCGTTAAGCCATGACGGAGGCTTTTAGGCGGCTAAAAACTCCGCTACCAGAGTTGGCCACTTGTTCATACGAACGAACGAACGGCTTTGCACGGGTGTAATGAAACTACCGAGATAAAATGTAGCCTGTAACCATCCCGACAGTCCATTTTATACATCAATAATTTTTGAAATCGGCTGAGTAGTTTCGGAGATTACCTCCGTTAAACAAACAAACAAATTTTACCTCTATAATATTAGGATAGATATATCAAATGATTATTTTCCAGCGCCGTCCACGCAGTTTTACTATCAGCAATGAAATCATTTGCCGATGAGATGATACGAAGTGGACTCGCTGAGAAACGGAGACAGGACAACCCGCAGGCGGTGCCTAGTATATGGACGGGGTGAGTTGTAAACTAACCTATGAAATGTATGTATGGAAGTTCTGTGACGCGGAGGTTGCGGGTTCGATCCCCGCTACGGGACAAATGTTTGTATGTACTGCAGATATTTGATCCGTGTCTGTATATAAAAAAATATTTATGTATTAGCAGCACGTCCCGGCTTCGTACGGGTGTAGTAATGAAACTACCGGGATAAAATATAGACTATAACCATCCCGACAGTCCACTCTACACATCGGTGAAAGAATTAATGGTAAAAGTAGTAGAGAATATCCAAGACTTTTTTAATGTTAACATTGTTTTGCGGGTTCGATCCCCGCTACGGGACAAATGTTTGCATGTTCTGCAGATATTTGTTTCGTGTCTCGGTGTTTTCTATCTACACTATTGGTTGTAATGAATAGGCTCAAAAACTACTGGACCGATTTTAAAAATTCTTTCACCATTCGAAAGCTACATTATCCACGAGTAACATAGGCTACTTTTTATCCCGATATTCCCGCGGGAACGGGACTTACGCGGGTGAAACCGCGGGGAACAGCTAGTCTATAATAATATTGTGTATTTATAAATTATGTATTTATGTATGAAAAATGTATCTAAGTATTATATCAGTCATCTGGTTACCATAACACAAGCATTAAGTTGCTTAGCTTGGGACTAGATGACGCTGTGTGGAATGTCCAAGGCCATTTATTATATTATATGTATTGTAATGTTCCAGCACCAGTTCGTCCCGCACCCCCCTACCCCTCCCCGCGTGCCGGGCGGGCGCGCGACGCGGGAGACTGCGGGCGATGTGCCAAGCGGACTTGGCGACCACACGCACTGACTACACCCCTATATAATATACATATTATATATATGACGACTTTTATTTGAACCTCATTTATAAATAGGTATATTTATCAAAAATGCTGAGTGGTGGCCAATTTGCGTCACTCAACGTCGTTGAAATGTATATACATACCCCCTTATGCATATTCGACCAGTAAACCTGTATTAGCTAAAACGCATATTAAATCTGTTGCTATCTCTTTTCGTTGACATATGAGTGACAAGAAAAAAAACGTTCTTTAAACCTGTATTAAATTGTCAAGTTTTTATGAATAAGACCCTTACCTTTATTTATTTATTTATATTTATTTATTTATATATAAGACACAATTTTAAAGGCTCGAGCAGACCGGATGCGTATGCGTAGATCATCTACGTTACGCAAGCGGTGTGGCCTGTCTCATACATTTCCATACATTACAAGTCAGTGGTACGTGCACGTCTACGCTTACGTCTACGCATACGCAACGCATACGCATCCGGTCTGCTCGAGCCTTTAATGAGTGAAGTGAATAAATATTTTCCTTTCTTTCTTTCTTTCAAATATTAACGGGATCTAAACATTATACATACCTAATCTGTGATTAAACATCGATTTAACTACAAACCACATAGGTAAATAAAACAGTAAAAAAAGTTATGCAAAAAATAATTTACTAAATAAATTAATTTAACAAACAACATTCATACAAATAAATTATCAAAACACTCTTATGGCCACTACTAAAACTAATATTTTATAAATTATTATAAGTAAGTATACCTATTTACTTTTATAACTATGCCTACCTACACTGAAACTAGAATGTGTAGTTGGTAAGTAAGTAGGTATATAATTTAATAAAGTTATACATAAAAATACTGGATGTGATCTTAAATTTTAAAACAATTTTTCCTAATTTTTGTCATTTTTATAGTAAGTAGATACCTAATGAAATTATTTTATTACCTGAAATAAATTAAGGTAATACACTAACTAATTGATTGCTTCACCTTAACCAACTAAAGTAAAAAAAACCTACTGTAACCTTAACCTAACCTCGAAAACTAAACCGATTTCAAAAATTATCTTTTAATAGGTAGGTTCTACTTCTTTTTTTTGTGTGACTGAAAAAATAACGTCTAGATACTTAATTATGTTACTCTTTCTACAAAAAGTAGGCTACCTAAGCAAAATCAACAGATTATTGTAACTGGTCTTATTCTAGCTGACTGACATTGCGTAGTGGTTATGTAGGTCTTGAGTAAGGGGTGTTGCGGATTTGACCCCGGTATGGGGCATTTTGAAGGTCCACGTCGACTTCCACGTCAGTTTCCTGCAAAAGAAATAACATTATAGTGAGATGCGATCGCAAAGAGTGACCAATAGGTAAGTAAGTAGGTAAGGTATAAGTCGCGCCACGTATAAAGAACGATGAGTGTCGTGTCGTGTGTATGTGTTGGTGGGGGGTCACTCGCTCACTCGCCAACATCACGCGCTACATCAATGTGTGAAGTGCGCCGCGTCACCACACAACACATCACACATAACTTTCCTTCAAATCGACTACTGCGCAGCTTTTCCCCTCAGCTCAGCGTTCTTTTTATGTGGCGCAACTATAGGTACCTACTTACCTACCTAAATACTCTACACTAGTAAGGACTAAAAATATTGACAGTTATTCAGATGTGACCAAAACTTAGTTTTGAAAGTAAAAATGATGCTAAATACAATGACAGTTTAAAATAAAATATATCTAACCAACTGATACACTTGAGAGTAATAGAGGAGTGCCACCTATGGTTATAAGCTAAAGTGTAACTATCATCTTGAGTGTAGGCGTGTGCGACTGTCTATTATAGGTAGGTACCTACTCGTACTTAAGTAGGTAGGTACGTATGTTCTTAGACAGGTATTGGCAGAAGTATGGGTTTTGGCCAGTTTAAGAGTTTTGCTCACTTTGAGGCGTTATGATTTAATAATTAATGCTTTCAAATACGTTATTATTGCATAAAGTTATTCAAAATATATTTAATTTGATAAACGAAAAGTAAAAAAAGAAATCAAACACACGTAGACAATTATTTATAAGAAAAAGCAAAAAAAGGGTCCTTTGTGCCCCTTCTGGCCAGTTTAACCCCCCTTCTGGCCATACCTCATGTGCCAGTTCTGGCCATCCAAAGTAAAACACAAAATATATTAAAATAATCCATTTTATTGGCATATTGCACAACAATTAAAGCTAAAATTGAAGTGAGTATTAAAGTATAAGTTAATTCAAGTCTGTTTGGTAACAAATTGCAGAGAGATTTTGTTTAAGATTATGATACGAACTGCGAACCGCGGTTTCACCCGCGTAAATCCCGTACCCGCGGGAATATCGAGCTAAAGAGTAGCCTGTGTGTTAATCCAGGGTATAACCTATCTACAGACCAAATTTCAATCAAATCGCTCCAGCCGTACATACATACATTGATACATTCTAACAAACTTTCACATTTATAATGTAAGTAGTATAGGAAGGAAGGAAGTAGGACACTAGGATAGGATACATACCTACACCGTGCTCTTTTAACCATCTTAGATTCATATATTTTTCAACATAAGGAACTACCTAATAATAACGTATTTCAATTTGTTTGTTTGTTTGTTTGACGGAGGTAATCTCCGAAACTACTGAACCGATTTAAAAAAATTCTTTCATGGGTGTGTAGAATGGACTGTCCTGGAGGTTATCCTATCCTACTTCCTACTATCCTATCCTATTTCTTACTTTCTACTCCTACTATATAATATTATAAATGTGAAAGTTTGAGAGAATGTATGTATGTTTGTTATTCTTACACGCAAAAACGGCTGGACTGATTTGGTTGAAATTTGGTATGTAGATAGGTGATACCCTGGATTAACACATAGGCTACTTTTTATCCCGATATTCTCGCGGGAACGGGAATTACGCGGGTTACGCGGGTAAAACCGCGGGGCACAACTAGTAGGCTATATTTGGTAAGGGTTTAGTTAAAGGTTGCAGGCTTTGAGAGATAAAAATTATCAAATCTAGTAGAGTTTTGCTTCCTGATTAAGAATCTACCACTTTTATTTCTAGGAGATGCTTAGTTTTTAAGAAATTAATTAAAACATTTTTCATTCAAATTCAAAGGAAACGTGAAACGAAACAGGATAAAAATAACTTAACATGAATTTGACAGCTTATTTGTCGCAGTTTGTTATCTATGGTGTAAAATGGCGCGCAAAAACAATGCACGGAATGTAAATTTTTTAAGGTTTAGTTTTTTTATTTTAAGATTAGCGCTAGGTAAGGCAAAAAGTAGGTAAAGATTAATTTTTTTTTTTCATAAATTTTTCATTTAATGAAACCGAAATTGATTACTTACATAATTTATCAATTCATCAAAAGGATCTTTTTTTTTTCATTCCACTTCTCTTCGCCATATACTTTGGGTGTTTTCTATCTATAATAATGTATGTATTTACAAAAAAAATGTATCTATGTATTTTATCAGTCATCTGGTTACCATAACACAAGCATTAAGTTACTTATCTTAGGACTAGATGACGCTGTGTAGAATGTCCAAGAATATTTATTATTATTATTATTATAAATATTCCATCATTAAAGATTCAATGATAAACCCTGTTGTTGTAATTTTGCTGTGTAAAAAACCTCTTAATGAGACGCCACTGTACCTCAATTTTATGAGTGGGCTCGCTTCGCTCGCCTTTTTATATAACAACCTAACCTAACCTACTCTTATGGAAGTTAGGGTCTTAGGTCACCAGATTTTATGATTGGAAAATTTTACGTTCCTTTCATCGTTTTTGCGCGCCATTTTACACCATAGATAAAAAACTGCGACAAATAAGCTGTCAAATTCAGGTAGAGTTATTTTTATCCTGTTTCGTTTCACGTTTCCTTTGAAATTGAATGAAAAATGTTTTTATTAATTTCTCGAAAACCAATCATCTCTTAGAAATAAAAGTGGTAGATTTGTAATCAGGAAGCAAAACCCTACTAGATTTGATAATTTTTATCTCTCAAAGCATGCAACCTTTAACTAAACCCAAGCCTGGTGTTTAACCCATTCAAGGCCCAAGCCGTCCGGCTCGTGCTGCAGCTCCGCCGCCGGTCCGGGGCATCCAACGTGTTAAAAAGCGCATTACAAAAATAGATGGCCAGAAATGGTGAAATGGCAAAATTTTGGTGCCACCTGTGGCCACCTACTCATAACGTTACTTCTTATAAGTGTAGCAACAAAATAGCTTTACATCTACTTAGATAATATATTTTTCCTATAAAATTAACAAAAACATTAATGATTATAAACAAAGATTTCGAAAATTATAACTGATTACTAACCCGCTCGCCTTAGTGTTTTTGCTAAGATTTTGGTCAAATTCACACCCGGCTACAGAAATTAGCGGGTTTTATGAGAATGAAGTGCGACACATGACAGCTGTCAACAGTAGCAGAATTGCCATGAATTATTATTTTAAAAACCGTAAACAGTAGAAGAATATAATTCTTTATGACTTATATAAAACGATTTAAAGTACCAAAAGGCCAGAAGGGGGTCAATGGCCTAAACCCATACTTCTGCCCTAGGTACTTATAACTACGGTGTTTGAACAAACACTTATTCTTTTAGTTAGAGTAATGGATAAAGGAATATGGGGCTGACTAAGCCGTGGGTTTCCTCACGATGTTTCCCTTCACATTCGTTTGTGACGGCAAACTCTGGTGACGGAGTTTTTTAGATAAAGGGGTCGACTAGGTTTCACCTAGCCGCGTTTAGGCATCCGACTGAATGCTACTTGGCACTAAGGAGTTACTCATTTTTGATTGCAAGCAAGATCTAAACGCCGCTCGGTGACGCTGCAAAAATCCACGACGACGACCACTGTGGCGCAGTTGGGTGAACGCCCGGCTGAGATGCGGAGGTCACGGGTTCGATCCCCGCTACGGGACAAATGTTTGTATGTTCTGCAGATATTTGTTCCGTGTCTGGGTGTTTTCTATCTATAATATGTATGTATTTACAAAAAAAAATTTTTCTAAGTATTATATCAGTCATCTGGTTACCATAACACAAGCATTAAGTTGCTTAGCTTGGGACTAGACGACGCTGTGTGGAATGTCCAAAGATATTTCCTCTTCTTTTAATCTGTTCTTGTTTTATCTAAAGTGCACCGCCTTCCTATAAATGCTTCATTTCCCAAATGGTTGCCTGGAAGAAATTGCTTTGAGCAATAAGGCCGCCAGTTGGTTCACAATTGTCTCTCTTCGAAATTGTTACTGTTTAGTCTTAAGTAAAGAACCAATAAAGAGTTATCAATCAATCAATCAATCAATATTTATTATTATTATAACACCAAAAATAGCCCGTAGGAAAAAGAAGGAGTGATTTCAGTATTCGAGATGAGGTACCAGTGTTGACACTCACCTCGGGCTCGCTACTGCGGGACCAGGGCCCCCAGCCGTGGGACTCGTGCTCGTCCTCGTGGTCATAATGGTGCTGGTGCTGGGCGTGCTCGTAGTATATTACCTGGAACAAACATATTACAATAAATATGAGCACTATCCTACTTCCTATCCTACTATCCTATCCTTCCTACTTATCCATATCCATTCATCCATACTATACTATATTATATTATTACTTTATATCCTATCCTACTTCCTTCCTACTTCCTTCCTACTTCCTACTTCCTATCCTATCCTACTAATATGTATTATAAATGCGAAAGTTTGTGAGTATGTATGTTTGTTATTCTGTCTCGCAAAAACGGCTGGATCGATTTGGTTGGAATTTGGTATGTGGATAGGACCCTGGATTAACATATAGGCTTTATATCCTGATATTCCCACTGGAACGGGACTTACGCGGGTGAAACCGCGGGGCGCAGATAGGAATATAATAAAAGCGAAAGTGTGTGTGAGTGTCTGTTTGTTTGTCCGTCATTCTCGGCAAAACGGGGCGACGGATTGACGCGATTTTTTGTATGGTGATAGATGAAGGGATGGAGAGTGACATAGGTTACTTTTTATCCCGACCCGCGGGAACGGGACTTACGCAGGTGAAACCGCGGGGTGCAGCTAGTACCTAAATAGATGCTGTTAAGAAAGCTTCGTCACGAGCGCTTCATTTGAATCGCAATGCCAATGCTTTTACCAGTTAGCGGCATATCTTGAACTTGGTCCTTTCCACTTTCACTGCGACCCGGAGACGTACTGTCTATTGTTTATACTGTGCCCGGGGTATTTGACCGAAGAGCTATCTAGTAATCATAGAAACTATGCAAGTTTGTGCCTTCATTTATTTATTTATTTATTTACAAGCAAACCTCATCTCCTAACATTACTTTTATTGAATAAAAATATTTTGACTTTTGAGTTTTATACGGTAAAGATTTTTATTATTCGACGACCTCTGTGGCGCAGTGGGCGAAGGCCCGGCTGAGACGCGGAGGTTGCGGGTTCGATCCCCGCTACGGGACAAATGTTTGTATGTTCTGCAGATTATTTGTTCCGTGTCTGGGTGTTTTCTATCTATAATATGTATGTATTTACAGAATAAAATGTACTAAGTAATGTATTTCATATATCAGTCATCTGGTTACCATAACACAAGCATTAAGTTGCTTAGCTTGGGACTAGATGACGCTGTGTGGAATGTCCAAGAATATTTATTTATTTTATAGAAACTGCAAAGCAATGCAAAGCAAGATTAGTTTAGTTTGTAAACTCATCGTGAATCAATATGTACCGGCACGAACACATTGCCCTCCTTTTCCTCAGTCGGTCAATACCATATAGGCATAGATTATTTTTACATACTAATAATAATGTGTGTTGCTGACTGACTGTTTTATGTAAAACATTTACCCCCCTTACGCATATTGGACCAGCTGCTCGATTCTTGACGACATTCAAAACATGACGCGGTAAGTAAGAGATCGTTTTCTAGCTTTAATTAATTTAATGTACTTATAGAAAACAAATTGTTGGAAAAAACCACGATGTATATATTTTTTTTATTTTATTTCATATAAAAAAAGCAGCACACTGTATTAATGAAACTACCCAGATAAAATATAGCCTATAAACAACCCGACAGTTCATTCTACACATCGGTGAAAGAATTTTTGAAATCGGCTAAGTAGTTTCGGAGATTACCTCCGTCAAACAAATCAACATTACCTCATTATAAATTAGTATAGATACTTATAGAAGATAGATAGATAAATAATGCTTTATTGTACAAGAGAAAAATACAGAAAAAAAAACAGGAGAAAATGCTTTAAATTAGTGGTACAATTGGCGGCCTATTGGAAGTATAGATAAAGAAGAAAATGTAAGCAAAGCCGCGGGTGACCGCTAGTGCTGAAGCTTGCTTTAAGTGGGCTACGGGGTCGTTTTCTCGACGGATGCCATGTTTTTATATTACGCTTTTTCCTTCGACATACTTAAATCTAGTTTAACCAGACAGAATGTATGTGAATTGTTTGAATGGCTGGACAGATTTTGATAAATAAATTTATGGGTTACGAATCATTTTCTCAAATTAATCATCATTCCCCTGCCCTTATCCCACACTAGGTGGGGTCGGCACAATATATTTTCTTCTTCCATTCGTCTCTATCATTCGTCAACTCCGAATTCACTCCTCTCACATTCATGTCCTCTTTCACACAATCCATCCACTTCTTCCTCGGCCTTCCTCTACTTGTATACCCATCCACACTCATAATCATAACTTAATCTTACTCAAAATCTTCAAAATTTTCTCCAATGAATATTTTTTTATTAAAAAACTACAGATTACCTATAGATATCGCTGTTAAGAAAAATAAAAATGACTTTCCTACCAAAATATTTATTGTGTCACCATGCAAAAGACTTCAACGCGCTCAAAACGACTGTTAACCTTTTTTTTTTTACCTAAGTCTTCCCCTGGTGTAGAGTTGCGTTGGAACAGGCAATAGAGTCACCAGCTTAAAAGTCTGTACATTTTTAAGTGATCCTTGAGGTTCTACATAAATAATAATATTTTCTTTCTTTCTTATAATATTAGTACCTATAGAAGAAAACATTAAGACAACTAAAATTCTTGCCCTTTTGCAAAGTGGTCCCTAGAAAGCCGAAGGGTCAGCTCCGACCGGATTCAATTGAGGTTATATCGCATATTCATGACCCAAGTCGAAACGGAAGTCAATTGCACGACTGTGCTCATCAGATATGTAGTCAATTGCACGACTGTGCTCATCTGATAGTTCAAATAAACATAAAATAAATTATGAATATTCTGACTACCTATGTGAAAGTTTGGGAAATTGCAAGGAAAAATTCTCTTAGACGTAAATGAATGAATTATTAGATATAATAGGTAAGAGGTTTGTTTGTCTTTCTTAAGCTCTCGTGATAATTATAAAAAGGTATACATAATTATGTACCTTAAAAAATCATATTAGACCTAAAGAAAAGAAAGAAAGAAAGAAAGAAAAATACCTGACCTTTAACCGAAAATATGATCTTACTGATAGTTTCGAGCTACGACATTAGGGTTTTGTGGCCGAGTGGTAGTGGCAGTCCGGCTTGCGGACAATCGCTTTATCTCGCGGCTTTGAATCCCGTCGAAGCCCCAAACTTTTAGTAAGATTTTTCATTTATATAAAACCTGAGTTTATATAAGAGTGAGTACTGAGATGACGAGCGATAGAGGGAAATGGAAGAGAGAAACGTGTTGTGCCGACCCCACTTAATGGGATAAGGGCAGGGAGATGATGTTGATGATGATAAGACCTGAGTTCCAAGTTTCCTTCCAAGCCACGGGAAAGCTAGCAAATATCTTGCTAGTAATGTTAAAAATATGAAAGTTTGTGAAAATATTTTGCACGTATTTTTAGTTTTCAATTGCGTGCTAAAATTCAAAGAAAGTTGGGTATCATATGGTAAAAAATGCTAATTCACTAACTATTCTTAATTTCACCATGACAATTAAAATAGTTTATTTGGCTAAGTGAGATTTTTTGGTTTCTAGGTCAGCGGGCGTAAATAGTAGATTGCTATACAAGGGGATAAAGGCATTTTTTCTATGCACGAGATGGTTTATCGCGCGAGCGTCAGCGAGTGCGATAATAGTTCGAGTGCATCGAAAAGCCTTTTCCCCGAGGTAAGCACTCTGCTTTTCATTACGAATATAAGGAAATTACCAAAAAATTGATGTAAAATTTAAATTTCACACACGAAAATTAGCTGTCTCGCTTTTTTTTTAAATCGACTAGTTTAATATTGACTAAAAGCAGCTTACGATGGCATGGCATAGCTGCGTTCCAGATTTAAAAAAAAAATACTGACTGGTAGAATGGCTATAAAAGTAGTAGGCATTCTACCAGTAGTTTTTTTGATGATGAAAAAATTTAAATAAATAAAATAAAATAAATAAATATAATATAATTAGTGCTAGAGAAGCACAAATTCGTGCAAAAGAGACATAATATCTAGCATCTGATTGAGTTAGAAGAACTTGAACACTTAGCATGCATCGACATGCCACAAAAGAAATGTCAAAAATGAAGTTGACATTTGACAGTTTTTTACTTTCCTGCCCTAGGGCAGGAAAGTTCTTGTTTTCCCTAGGGACAGAAAATGCTACTTTGAACCCTATAATCAGGCAACTTCGTGCGTACTTTCCGTGTATGAGTAATGAAAACGTACATTTTGTTGTTTATAGTATGAACCTGTTACGTATGGAAAGTTAACTTCTGCAAAAAGTGGGCATATACCAAATACGTATTTGGACATACATCTGACTACCCCATTAGACATTTTCGAAGGATTTAAAGAATTACACAGAGATCTGAAAGAAATGTCTACCGCTTCCTGGGATACAGTCGTGATCATATTATTTATCATTTTTCAAAAACTGTCTAGCTTCTCTCTTTATTCTGTGATAGTGGTCCTGAAACGCTGCTTATGATAAGTACTTACTTTCTGCGGTTGGTGCTGATGTTTATTCTTCAGGTCTATCCATAATCTGGCCAGGTTGATGGCCAGACCCAGAACGGCTACGATGAAGAATTTCACCTGGAAAAAAAAATATGTTAGGTACAAAGACGAACATAATTTGTCAATGGTATAAGTCGCGCCACGTAAAAAGAACGATGAGGGTCGTGTCGTGTGTATGTGTTGGTTGGGGGTCACTCGCTCACTCACCAACAGCACGCGCTACATCAATGTGTGAAGTGCGCCGCGTCACCACACAACACAACACACATAACAATCATCTAGTTACCATCACACAAGCATTAAGTTGATTAGCTTGGGACTAGATGACGCTGTGTGAAATGTCCAAGAATATTTATTATTTATTGAATTACCTGTAATTTGAAGGATAGGATCTGAAGTAGAGTTCCGATCTTGGCCTTCAGAACGGCTCCCAGGATCAAGAGCTTCAATATCGCCTTCTTTTTCTTCTTCTTCTTGCCTCTTTGTTCTAAAAATATTAATTTAATGTTTTCAAAAGATCCATGTACCTATTGAATTTTACACGTAAAGTACTCACGAGAACCACAGTCCCAGGATATTTATTTATTTATTGATGTTTAAAGTTAGAACGATGGAAAATTCGAAAAAAAATTTAGAACTTTTATAAGTTTTCAAGTGAGTAATAATCGTGTAATAAAAACAAAAACAACAATAGTGGCGATTCCAATGCCGCCAAAAATTAAACTAACTAAAGATCTGTCTGGGTGTTTTCTATCTATAATATGTATGTATTTACAAAAAAAATGTATCTATGTATTATACCAGTCATCTGGTTACAATAACACAAGCATTAAGTTGCTTAGCTTGGGACTAGATGACGCTGTGTGGAATGTCCAAGGATATTTATTATTTTATTTATCTACTCGTCTTTAGTTAGTTCAGTTTAAGTTTTGGTGGCGTCAGAATAACCACCATTAAAACTTAACGAAATGACAAAATACATGCTATATTTACTACCACAAACTAAAAAAATAAATATTTTCTTCAGGTCAAACATTTCGTGCTAAAATTGATAAAAATTCATGCCCATGCTAAAATGTAATGCAAACTAGTTTTTTTATATATTTCCATAGTCTTATAAACTCAACATTCATTATTTAATAGGCATTCATAATTTAATACTAACTAAACATTCTTATATTAATATAACTGAAATAAGACACAGGTTTTTATCGCGTTATTTATCTTATTTATTTCCCGACGTTTCGCGATAAAAACCTCTGTCTATATACATATTTCAAAAATATGAATTGTCATCGTGACAGTTTAAGAAAAACCATTGTTATAGGCATTCAAAATGCACATGCTTATAATAATTTACCGAATGTTGATAACTAGCATATGCAGATAATATCTGAAAATAAATGTAAGAATGATAATAAAAAAATGTATCTTTTGTTTATTTGAGAAACTTTTGTCGCTTTGTTCGTTATTTAGACCAAGCAATTTAAGCCTGAGCTGAACAATGCATTTAAAAGATTAATTTTCTTCAAAAACCATAATCAGTCATCTGGTCGCCATAACACAAGCATTAAATTGCTTAGCTTGGGACTAGATGACGCTGTATGGAATGTCCAAGGATATTATTTTAATTTAACGATGGTAGGGGTAAAACACCTTAATAATAGACCATCACCTTGAAACGAGCTCTTGTCTTGCAATTCATTCTCCTTATTATCAGCCTCCAACGCCTGATCAGCCAACACATCTAACGCCTCGCTGCCCACCCCCCACAAATCCGCTAAAACACCCCTTGCTTCCCTTTCACCCCTCACTTCACCCTTTCCTTCACCCCTCACTTCACCCCTTGTTTCACCCGTTCCTTCACCCCTGGTTTCAACATCATCGACTCCTTCCACTTGCCCCCCCTGGTTCCCTATAACCCAGGACTGTCTTCCAATGGGGAAACTACGACCTTTCTCCTGTTTGTGTGCTTTTCTCTGTGGCATCATGACGGGATGCACTAAGTGGATTTTGGGTGGTTTCTGCTTCTTTTTCTTCTTCTTCTCTGCACCAGCGGATATGGTGATGCTGTCGATGCCGCCGCCATGTTTTTTGGGTTCGTATGCTCTGTGGACGATTAGAATAGAATAGAATAGAATAAAATAGAAAATCTTTATTTTGTCATTACAAATACAGTAAGAAGACACTTAGAGATAAATAATACAACAGAAATGATAAAAATGATCGCTACTCAGCGTATTGCTGCGGCAGAAACCAAGGAATCTGTCGGAGCGCTGGTCTTCTATAGCGACGTAGGTTTATGTGTGTATGTGCGGCCTGTAGGAAGGTCAAAAAAAATCGCACAAAGGAAGAAAGATAAATGTGTCTAATACGCTAGGTGACATTGAAAAAGTAGTGGAAAAATTCTTTCACCGATGTGTAGAATGAACTGCCGGGATGGTTATAGTCTACACCCGTGCAAAGTCGAACCGTGCTGGGGGGTTAAAATGGCCGTTCTGTGTAATGAATTGTTTAGCGTTTTCACCAAAATATGATAGAATGGCTCATATTGATCCGTTTTACCAAATTTTGGTGAAAATGCTAAACAATTCATGTAATAAATGCACTTTATGAATTGCTAGCAGAAATGCTTGAACGGCCATTTTAACCCCCCTGGTAGTAATTTCAATTTTAGCATCCATTTCGCAATGAAGACAAGTCGATGCATATCTTAAAACAAGCCAATTGAAAGTAACTTTCACATGGCCGAGTTATTTAATTGTACATCAAGTTATGGTTTAATTCGAAAGCTAATTGCTCTGTTTATAATTTTATTGACAACTAGCACGTCCCGGCTTTGCACAAAACTACCGTGATAAAATATAGCCTATAATCATCACTACAGTCCATTCTGCGGCTGAGTAGTTTCAGAGATTACCTCCGTCAAACAAACAAACCAACATTACCTATTTATAATATTCGTACCTATAGATTTATATAGCGTCAGGACGCAATCTTTGCCTACACTTAACAGGACACTGTAGTGCCTGGGACATTGTTCAGTAGACTCACTATGACCGTTAAAAGCGATTTAATTTAGGTCCTATAAATGAACTGCTTTTGACGTAAGCTAAGGCGCTGACGTAAAGTTAGAACAGTTAGAACCTAAACTGAATTGTTTTATAATAATACGTCATGGTAAACCCTCTATAGCCGTATTATGAGTTTTGGCGTACTATCCTCGCACACGAAACAAAATGTATGAAAACCAGTACTTAGTTCAGTCTGGTTACCGAGAGAGGCGCTGCTCTGGTTTTCATACATTTAGGCCCGTATTCAGAGACTATACTCAAGCGTAAATCGTGTCTCAAGCTGTGATTCATAGCTCAGTTTTCGTAGAGAACTGTCAAAAATCGATGCTTAAACTTAGACTCAAGTTTAGTCTCTGAATACGAGCCTTAGCCTACTTGACGCGAGGTTCGTAAGTATGCAAAACCCATAGTACGGCTACTGAAAGGAAAAGTGGTATGATTTAATATTGACCATTTCATTTGGCCACTCTCGCAAGTGAAATCAGATGACCGGCCACTTTCTTCCCTCTGCATACATGACCTAGAATTAATAAGGGAAACGCCCACTGAGCTGCGTCATGAATACGGATGTTCATTTGGCTTTGTTTTGTCAGAGAACATAATAAGGCAGTAGTGAACCGATTTAAAAAAAAAACTGAAATATTAATGAATGAATGAAAATTAAATATGTAAATTCGTATGAACACGTCAATCACAAACCATAAGTAATCTTAGTTCATATGAATAGAACCTCCTCCTTTTTGGCAGTCGGTTCAAAACAATCATGATCAAATATCCCGTTTTAAGTGTTTATAATGTTCAATCAAAAGTCCAAGACGTCGGAGTTAGAGCGTTTGTCCACCGCCGCCGTCACCGTCACGTCACCGAGAACGAGATGACGGCGCCGAAGTAGCGGTACATACATTTACATTACATTACTTAGCCGCGTGTCCACCGCACATCCGTCACCCGAGCGCCGTCATCCCGGCCGCCATACTATACTCGGCCCGAAATAATTAGTTAATAATAATTATTGAGTAGGGTTGCGAATCTAAAATGGAATTGGGCGGGACACTTGGCTAGACGAGGTGATGGCAGGTGGAGCAGGGCCTTGACCGAATGGTGGCCGAGGACCGGCTATAGGAATCGTGGTCGTCGATTGGCGCGTTGGGTTGACGACTTAAGACAAGTTGCGGGCAATTCCTGGCTTGGCATGGCACGGGACCGAGTATTGTGGCGTTTGCGAAGGGAGGCCTATACCCAGCAGTGGGTGCCTATGGGCTGTGGATGATGATGATGAATGTTCAAAATCATGATAGTTTAAAAAGTTTTAATAATAATCATATTTCGTTACCTCGCCACTCCATTGTGAAAGATTTCGGCGAGCGAAGCGAGGGACTTTTCTACATCTTCCCCGATCTTCGATGGCAGTTCTTGGAAGGATCTGCCTGATGATGAGACCTCGGCATCAGCAGCCTCTGTGGAATAAATAAATAAATAATGGAAAGAAAAAAAATGTGTTTTCATTACTTAAACATGGAAAGTAGGTGCTACAAGCTTATCCATCTCAACAATGACCCAGGCACTACAGTGTCCCGTTAAGTGTAGGCAAAGATTGCGTCCTGACGCTGTATACCATCATCTAGTAAAGATGTAAAGGCCTGAGTATTTAGTTGGTATTATGACATAAAATCAGCGGTCTTATCACTAAGAAGCGATCTCTACCACAAATACAAAAATGGCTACACTTAGGCCCGGCTGCGACGCGGAGGTCACGCGGCGGGTTCGATCCCCGCTACGGGAAAATGTTTGTATGTTCTGCAGATATTTGTTCCGTGTCTGGGTGTTTTCTATCTATAATATGTATGTATTTACAAAAAAAAATGTACATTCTACACATCTATGTATATATCAGTCATCTGGTTACCATAACACAAGCATTAAGTTGCTTAGCTTGGGACCAGATGACGCTGTGTGGAATATCCAAGGATATTTATTTATTTATTCAAAGACTATACTCAAGCGTAAATCGTGTCTCAAGCGGTGATTAATAACTCAGTTTTCATAGAGAACTGTCAAAAATCGATGCTCAAACGTAGACTCAAGTTTGAGTGAAGTCTCTGAATACGAGCCTAAGTAACCCGAGCCGACTTTAGCCAGGCAACGCGGATACGATGACAATCGTGCTAATAATTTCAACCTTTCTAGACACGAGATAACCGCGGTAAACCACATCGTCTGTAAGTAGGATTACCGGTAGCTTAGGCTGTCTATACGGGCAACTTTTGGCAACTTTTGGCAACTGTTGCCAGAATAGGTAAGTACTCAATCGATAGTTAAATATTTGACGACCTCTGTGGCGCAGTGGGCGAAGGCCCGGCTGTGACGCGGAGGTTTGCGGGTTCGATCCCCGCTACGGGCCAAATGTTTGCATGTTTTGCAGATTATTTGTTCCGTGTCTGGGTGCTTTCTATCTATAACATGGATGTATAAAAAAAAAGAATCTAAGTTTTTATCAGTCATCTAGTTACCACAACGCAATTTTGAAAAATTCTACGTATTTCAGAAAACAAAAGCTAGATAACGTGCAATGTCTTACCGCGTCATGTTCTGAAAGTCGTCAAGAATCAAGCTGCTGATTTGACTAACTTTTCCATTTCGATAAACAAATAATTTAAAAAACATCGCACATTTTTTAATTTGACATTGAAATTCTGTTACAAAAAAAACTCTTGCTTGACATAATGTTCATGATAGCTACTTAAATATTAATAAAAACAAATGAAAGTTAAATTAATTCAAACATTAAAGCATTAACCACGGCTTTAATGAAATTAATTACAAGATTATAAATATTTATAAACTTTACAACGATTCAACAATAAGTAAGATGATCCAAATTATACATCGCGTTCAGTGCCAACGACGCACGTGCCCAAGTTGTATGCACTTCAGAAAGCACAGATGAGCCGAAATAAGCTTATTGATCATAGGTATCGACATATTTTAGTGGAATTAATTAGGTATCTATCTTTCTTAAACTTCCGCGACTATTAAGTAAATCTATCTATACCTAGGTACTAATATTATAAAGAGAAAAACTTTGTTTGTATGGTTGTAATGAATAGGCTCAAAAACTACTGGACCGATTTGAAAAATTCTTTCACCATTCGAAAGTTACATTATCCACGAGTGACAAAGGCTACTTTTTATCTCGTTATTCCCGCGGGAACGGGACTTAGTAAATAAATAAAATAATACTCTTCGTTTTTAGAAATACGTAAAGGTCGTAAATAAAATACTTGACGCGATAAAACCCAGTGTCTATGTGTACTTACTGGCCGGCTAAGCTGAAAGGATGGTTTAGGTGGTGTTTAATCTAAACACAAAAATAGCCCGACAAAAAAAGAAGTCATTTCAATGTTCGAGATGAGGTAATTATGTAATCTGTGTTTTCACTAGGTATTTATTCAATAATACAGTTTTCGGAATTAAGTACTAATTTTGCTTAGTTTTTGGAGTTTTGTTAATTAGGCCGAAAATATGGTAGTAACTATGTTACCTACTGTTCTTTTCTTTTTAGTTTTTTGCTTGTTTAAATTATTTATTTTTTTTGTTGTTATTTTTCTTTACTGTGTTTTTCTTTTCTATTCTGTACGTGTACCAAAATAAACTTCTATCTATCTATCTAGTAAGTAGTAGTAGTACTTACCTAAATTGTTATCACTGTTGTTTGCTATGATCAACAAACACAGCATCAATTTCCCACGAGTATTGTTTGTGAAACGAAAGTGCAAACTCTCTCCATCTTAGATTCATGAACTTTGATACTAGGTCAAAAACAAAGTTAAAATTCCAGAAATAATTAAAAAACAAAAATTATTAACATTTCACAAACACCAAAAAATAGCCCGAAGAAAAATAGGATTGATTTCAATGTTCGAGGTGAGGCACCCCTGGTGAACATAAAATAAACCTACCTCTATTTCAAATTGTCGGTCTAAATATCAAAATTCGTCTAAAAACTGAATTTTTAAAAAAATATCTCAAAAAAAGAGGTTTTCGTAACAGTTAGATACCTATACAAAAGTAGTAAGTATTTTCTGTAAGTAGATTTAAATTATATTTAGGTATTTTATTTTCAATAAAAAAATAAAATCAAAGTAAAAAAATTACAAGGTGTAAAAAATCATCTCGCAAAAACAGACGTTATAAAGCCGCGTTCACACGTCGCGTGTTCATATACCATGATATGCAAATTATAACATTTTATTGCCCTCACGTTGTTAAATCACCTTAAAAGAAAGTGAAAATGTACGAAACAACATTCTTGTTACCAAATTATATATAATAATCTTGAACGAAAGCATTATGACGACATTATGTAGGTTTAAGAAAGTTTGTTTTTCTGTTTGTGAGTTGAGATTTGTCCATGAAGAAAAAAAAATGTGTTTATTTCTATAAGCCCTCAAGGATCACTTAAAAAGTGTAGGTCACATCCTGGCAGGGTAAAATTCTTTTAAATTAAAATCACCTGAGACGGACGGATAATTTTCTTACAATCGTCTATACGGCTAAATAAAGTTATAAGTAGGTAGGTAGGTATATTTAAATGACTAATACTTATGATCACTTATACCTCATACATATTTTTGTTTTATTTATAATTTTCTATAGCGTTCTTTGTGGGTTTGAGATTATCAACAACAAAAGCGTCTTTAACAAAAAGTTCCTATAACAAACAACAACCTCTTCAGATTATAATTGACATACTATAGTGGAATATCTTGTTGTATTTTATAACTAATATCTAATACCTACCTAATATCTTATATCTTAATATTATTTTCAAATTGTATCATTAATGACTTGCCTTGTATAACTTCTAATGTTATAATTATGGTGAATAAATAAAATCTGAAATCTGAAATTTAAAGATCAATGAGGTGACATTCTTAATCCACTTACGAGTACATATCCGTTATGTACCACATATGTGTATACATTGTATAGCCATTGTCAGTCAGTGTTGGCCAAGTGGGACGACTATCAATCTATAGGCTGTGGCTTTGAAGCTTGGCAATGACTTTATTTTCAATCTAGATTTCTATTGGGATAAAGGCAGGGAGATGATGCTCTATCTTCTAGAGTTTCTTCTGCATCTTAAAATTGCAATGTCAGTCAAGTCAATAGTAAAAATATGTTATTTCTTAGTTTTTAATTCTCTTCAATTATTTTTAATCGTTCGTTTGTTCTATGAGCAAGTGGCCAGCTAAGCCACTTTTTTATTATTTGAGCTCTTCTTATATCTTACCTTTGTTGCCCATTTTATCATATATTATTTTGTAAAATTTGTTTTGCGTAGGTAGGTACTTAATAATTCCATGACATTGAATAATAGGTACATTACAATCTAATTTGTGAGAAAACCTAAGTTAGCTTTTCATTTTTTATCTCTGAGAATTTTTATTTTCTTAAATATTAGGACTATTCGTCGAAACAATGGATTCATCTTTTATTGACGTCAATATTAAAAAATGTTACTTAATTAAAAATTGTTGGTAAGGTACTTATTTTTTCATTATTTTATTATGCAAAGTCATTAAAAATAGATAATTAATTTATTAAAGCATTTTTACCTTGCCAAATCCTTCGTTCCTGATCCACCTTCTCGTTCCAACCATCCAGAATTTTGTAAGCTTTCTCTTTCGCACACGACCACGCCTCTTCCTCCCCAATACAATCCCACATCGACATTAAACTGGGAGCTATACTTTTCCCGAAATTCATGACATATTCATACGAAGTTTCCATCAACGTCGCACTATGAACATGACCTAACCCTATTAAAAATAAAAAGAGCGCGAACTTCATTCCCGCCATTTTAAACGTCACTTGACATTTATATCGAAACTTTTTTTACAAAACTTATTTGAATTTTGCGTGTTCTTTTTTTAATTTTAGCGATGGCTGCGGTGTGTGAAAGGTGGTCTCCCACAAGCGATCAAGAAGTAACTGACTGGTGGCCGTGTCAATGGATAGCATAAAAAGTCTACTTTCTTTTGCAACCGGTTTAGTCTTTGACAATTACGTGTGTGATGAGAACAGGTGAAAATTAGTTTTCATTGAGGTCCGGGTGAACAAGGTTAAGTAGGTTTTATTTTTGCCATTCATGGCCTTTGTGTTAAGTAGTTTTTTCTAAATGGATTACTTGCATATGATCTGCATGTAAAATTAACAACCAGTTTTCTATTTCATGATTAGTAATTTCTAATTCAATTAATTAAATATTAAAAACAGAATAGGTACGGGCCGATACTAAAATCCATTGATGCACGGGGTATTCGAACCCACGACTTTGGGATTGATAGTTACTTCCGTTTTTATCGTTATAACTTAGTAGCTTAGATAAACAGGATAAAAGATCTAGAGGTATCTGCACTTTAAAAGTTCTTGCGAAAATAAGTAAGTACAAATAGGTCCTTATAACCATAGGTTAATAATGGCAGAAGACTACTTTTTCTGCCATTGTATGGTCCATTCGCCTGAATTTTACAAGAGCAATAAACCTATACAGGTTTGCTCTGATGGTTTCTGCAGGGGTATGATCGCACAAGAGTCATTCATTATTGTTTTGGTCCCAAAGTTAATAGTATAATAATAAATTGCAATAACTATGATGATTTTGTAAAAAAAGTATTTCATAAAAACAATATAGGTACCCTACTCAACAAGGACTCACAATAAACAAGTATTTTTAAGCCTACTATTGTGTTTCCCTAAGAGTCGACCTTATTGGTCACCTGTCCTACCCATCCTCGGTACAAGCTTTTGACACTTCGGTGTACACCTACTCAATTTAATTATGTATCAACTAACCCCAACCAAAGCATAGGTACCTATATAATCTATTATTATAAAAATCAGTAATTAGCATATTTTTAAGATATATAAGTAGGTATGAATTATATGATAATCCAAGTGCACAAAAACGTAAGTAAATAAAACAAAAATATGTGCAAAAACTTCTGAAGGCTAATAATTCTAAACATGATTAAATTATAATGAATAATTTTGATTCTTATGAATTCTCTAAAAGTCAAGGATTCAACGAACCGGAAAAATTGTTTTGAATACTATCTAAGGCTCCTATTCAGAGTCTATACTCAAGCGTGAATTGTGTCGCGTTATATTCATTGTTCAGTTTACATAGATAACTGTCAAAAATAAATACCTGAGTAAACTCTGAATACGAGCCTTAGATTATTATAGTCGATACTTTATGTCATTATTTTTTGTCTGTGTCTTCATTCTTACTCATTCGTTTATTTGTATGAGCAAGTGGTCAACTATGGTGACGGAGTTTTTAGGCCGTCTGAAGGCCTCGTCATGACCGCTCAGAATGTTGCTTAACTTCGACGATCTATCAAGAACGTCTCAGCCACAAGCGCTTCCTATTTTCGTTAAATAGATACTTATTTTTAAATTTTAATGGCCTGTTGTTATCTATACTATCTATATCTATACTTTTATACTAATATTATAAAGAGGTATTTGTTTGTTTGTTTGTTTGTTTGACGGAGGTAATCTCCGAAACTACTCAACGGATTTCAAAAATTCTTTCACGGGTGTGTAGAATATACTGTCCGGGTGATTATAGGCTATATTTTATACCGGTAGCTTCATTAGTACACCCGTGCGAAGCCGGGACCGGCTGCTAGTTATTTTATAAAGTAGTTACTAGAGTCAACTAATTAGGTAGGTTTATAATACTTACCTGAAATTTAAAAATAATACTTAATCTAGCAGTTAAAGTAAGGTTAAGTAAGGTTAGAGGTAAGAGAAATCTATAGCCTAGCTCTCTGATAGCCTAGGTTCTAACTTAGTGTACAAGAGTTGTTGTTGCAAAAGGCCGTCTTATCGACTATGCGATTTCTTCCAGACGGTCTATCTCTGGTTTTGCTTACTGTCGGTTGGTATTTGACACTTTTTGTATGGAAGTAATGTCAAATATATCTACCCAAAATCATTTTATAGTACCTACCTATAAATAATTTGGTAAAGATGCTTTCAAGACAAAAACTGCTTCATTTAAATACAGCAATTGGTTTTTATTTACACAATTGTTATGACGTAAATGCAAAACTTCATTATTTTGAACTAAATTATAATTTTTCACTTAGTTTTTCATAATTTAGTCAAAGTCATAGGTAATTTTTATTCAAAAGTTCATAGGTAATTTTTATTCAAAAATTTTATTTTTATGAATGGAGTATTTTAATGTGAGACTGCATGACAATTTGAAATGCTTTGATTTTCAAAATTTTTAAAATAAAAATAGCATTTTTTGTGTTTAACACTTTTTTTAAGTAGGTAGGTACATACCCGTATTTTTTGTGTTTAACCCTTTTTTTAAGTACTTAGGTACTTTAGCAAAAAGTGAAACTTAATTCTAATTTTTGTAAAAATAATAAAATTGTTTAAACAATAAGTAGGTAATTACTTATACTAAAAACAACAAAGTATTTACAGAAACTAAACTTAGTTACCTACACATTTACATTGCTGTACAAAATATAAAAAGAACCAGTTGAGCCACCTAAGGACCGTTGCAAACGGTCTATAGGTAGCTCAACTGATCCAAACCACTGTCAGACGGAAGCGTGCCCAAGACACTGGCCGCATTACCACGTTGGTTGAATGGCAATGCTTATTCGTTGTGCCAAAAAATTATACTTGGTTTACCTGTAATGCTACGCTAAACGGCATACATTTTTATTTATAAATAAGTAAGTTTTAAGTATATTTTTCTGTAAGTGACTTTGTAATTCTTTTGAGAAATATATTATGGGGTTTATTCATAAAAGCTTGACAATTTAATACAGGTTTAAAGAACGTTTTTTCTTGTCACTCGTATGTCAACGAAAAGAGATAGCAACAGATTTAATATGCGTTTTAGCTAATACAGGTTTACTGGTCGATTATGCTTATGGGGGTTACTTTTTAAAGAAAACATTTCTAAGTACTTACAACAATTTTAATAATAGTGTCCTGTTCCTTATAATGTGTTCTTGTAGAGTTAAACAGTTGTTTCCAGTTTTTTATATATTTCCTTATTGTTATTTTTATTGTTAAGTTCATAATTTTGGTGGCATGACCAAAATTATAATGTTTCATTATTACCTTAACTAAATAAGGTTATTTTGTTTTAACTTAATTTGTTATCTATTTATCCATCCTTCTAAATTATAAATTTGAAAAAGTGTGTATCTGTTTGTCCGTGTTTCACGGCAAAACGGAGCGACGAATAGACGTGTTTTTTTAAGGGGTGATAGTTGAAGGGATGATATAGGGATATTATAAAGAGGTAATGTTGGTTTGTTTGTTTGACGGAGGTAATCTCCAAAATTACCGATTTCAAAAATTATTTCACCGATGTGTACAATGGACTGTCGGGATGGTTATATGCTGTATTTTATCCCGGTACTTTCAATACACCCGTGCAAAGTCGGGACGTGTGGCTAGTCTTTCATAATGATACAGGGAACCCTAATTACCCTATGTCATACCAAACTGCACGCATCAGCGAATACCTGTAGTGTCGCATTGTTCATGCTTTAGTGTGGTGCCGACCTCGTAACCTCCAGTCGCGTATCAAATGTATTAGAATAAAATAAGTACAAAATTATAAAACAAAACAAAAGGTGTGTGAAAATATACAATAGTATTTTGTACCCAATTTGGTTTATAATTTGATTGTGGTTTTGTTATTGTAGTGTAAGTACCTATACTTAGTGAATTTTATAGTAAAAATAATACTCTTGAGTAATAGATAAATAAAATGTAATAAATTGCCAAAAATAAATGTTGATTTAGAGAGTGATCGGATTTATAAAGTAGTGTTTTTGAACCAAAAGTGTCTAAAAGTGTAAAACCGGCAAAATAAACAGTGAAAAACTAAAATATCCAAAATAACTGAATTAAGTGATTCTAAGTTAATGAATCTGATGCTGGAAAATATTACAAAATTATATTGTAATTTTTATATCAAAAACTGATCTTAAATATAAAAAAGTGACTTTTAACATATAAGCGATTTTTTCGATAAAAAAAAAGTGACAAAAATTCAAAATGGTTGACGTTGTGATCCCAATAGACTATGAAGAAAAGAAAGGAAAGACCAGACTAGCCCTCAGAACGTTGGTGCATATTGTTTACGTTCTAACAAACTACGGTGTATCGACGTACGGAGCATTACTCGGATTAACAATGAATGACGAAGCAGCAGAAATACCTCTAATCAAGGAAATGCAGAAATTCATACTGTTTTTCTTCACAAATTGGAATTATGTAAGTAATTTTATATTTATAGTGAAACCACACTCGAAGCCCAAAAGCTTTTAGTATGATTTTTCATTTATTTATTTATTCAGGAAAAATGTGCATCATATTTGAAATTAATTAGTTAACTAGATAAGTACTAAAATAACTACGCTATAATTCTACAACACAATCAAATATAGAAACATAAATAAGGACTCCATTCTACACATCGGTGAAAGAAGTTTTGAAATCGGCTGAGTAGTTTCGGAGATTACCTCCGTCAAATAAACATACAAATTTTACCTCTTTAGGTATAATATTAGTATAGAAGTATAAATAAATTTAGACCTACTGTCGCTGTATAAATCATCTACTGTAGATGCAAAAGGCCTGAGTTATTGAAGTCAGAGATATAAATAAATAAATTATTATTATTATTAATAAATTATTAGAAACATAAATAATAACAAGATATAAATATATTCTTATTGAAGTATAGATATAGAAGTACAGACCAGTGATTTATAGTGCCATAGAATAGTCTACCAACATGAACCTTACAAGTAGGTGAGAAGTCAGTCAATCGTAAATATTACAGAAACAGTTTTACAACCAGCTATTGTTTGCAACCAGTCAATTACGTCTAACTAGTTAACTTTTTTTGTAATAATGACCGTGAAATTAGAATTAATTGCAATATTAATCCATACTTCCATACTATTATAAATGCGAAATTGTGTGTGTCTGTTTGTCCGTCTTTCACGGCTAAACGTAGCGACAAAATGACGTCTTTTTTTGAGTTGTGGTAGTTGAAGGGATGGAGTAAAACCGCGGGGCGCAACTAGTATTTTATCGGCTGAGTAGTTTACGAGATTACCTTCTTCAAATAAACAAACCAACAAACCTGTTTATAATATTAGTAGGTATAGATTAACTTTACTTTTTAGTAATTCAGAATTCAGAAACAATTAAAATAAATATCGATAAAATAGGCAATCACTAATTTCCATATTAATTACAATTAGACACATTATTACAATTCATAAATGATAAGAATAAAAACTATGACGCACTGACAAAGAGTTTGTTTTTTATTTCAGACAGTTTTTTTATTTTCATGGGTTATTAAACGAATATAATATTTACGAATAAGAATTTGTCTATGGTTAAAGACGCGGAGGTTGCGGGTTCGATCTCCGCTACGGGACAAATATTTGTATGTTCTACAGATATTTGTTCCGTGTCTGGGTGTTTTCTATCTATGATATGAATGTATTTACAAAAAAAAATATCTAAGTATTACGAGTAAATCAGTCATCTGGTTACCATAACACAAGCATTAAATTGCTTAGCTTGGGACTAGATGATGCTGTGTGTAATGTCCAAGGATATTTATTTATTTATATTTAAAAAGAAGAAGATGAGATCATCTGACAAAAAATGCAGGAAAACCAGAACATTCTGTATCTAAATTAAACTGCAAAATCTTTGAACCTGTTTGTACAGAACGAGTTTTTGTTAAATTCTAATTGAAGCTTGGAGTATTAAATCTCTGCTTTTCTGTTGTTGTTTATTTACTGGGTGTACTAATAAAGCTACCGGGATGAAATATAGCCTATAACCTCCTGAAATCGGTTGAGTAGTTTCAGAGATTACCTCCGTCAAACCAACAAATTTTACCTCTTTATAATATTAGTGTAGATAACTATAAAATCACTAAATCGGAAATACCGGAATTAATATGATAATAATTAACCTTGGAATAGATCATCGCGTGCTAAGTCTCTGCTAGATTTTCACGGTCAACATTTCGCAAACGTCAATTATATAAACATGTTTACTTCCGTGCTATTAAAGCGATGACCAGCGCTTATTAGACACTCAGCACTTTTCAATAATTAATGTAACCGATTTTAAAAGTAGGAACTTTTATGTTCCTCTATATGTATTTTTTTATGTATGTATGCTCAATTTTTCTGTCAACAGTCAATAGTCAAGTGCACTACAACACATTCCGGCTTTGCAAGGGTTTATTAATTAAACTACCGGGATAAAATATAGCCTATAACCATCCCGACAGTCTTTTTTAAACATCGGTGAAAGAATTTTTGAAATTCCTCTCTTCTTACAGTATGTTTTATGATTTTCTTTCATTATAAGTAGACCGGACCCTTTTGGTACATTGTTTGTTTTTTATTCTTTTGTGTTACTGCTTTATTTTCCTTATTTTATTTATTTTATGACTTTTTTTACTGTGTTTACGTACCAAATAAACTTTAATCTATCTATCTATTTATCTATACAATTTGTTTGATTCACTGGCCATTATAATTATGTAAATGAGAAAGAAAATTTAATTTCAAACTCTTTTCATTACATTTGAATCACGGAAAGTTATTTTCTAAAAATCACGTAAATTGTATGATTGTATTAAAAGAGATAATAGCATAATAGATATAAAACACGTATTTAAGTTAATATAAAATGTCATCTTCCATTGTGCAACTGATTATATTGACACGAAGGTCGGCATGAAATTATACACTAGCAGCAAGTCCCGGCTTCGCACGGTTGTACTAGTGAAGCTACCGAGATGAAATATAGCCTATAACCACCCGGACAGACCCGGACCACCATTCTACACACCCGTGAAAAAAGAATTTTTGAAATCGGTCCAGTAGTTTCGGAGATTATCTCCGTCAAACAAACATACAAACGAACAAACAAATTTTACCTGTTTATAATATTATATTAGTATTGGTATAGATATAGATAGTATAGACTAGCTGCACCCCGCGGTTTCAACCGCGTAAGTCCCGTTGCTGAGGGAATATCGGAATAAAAAGTAGCCTATGTCACTCTCCATAACTTTAACTACTACCACTTAAAAAGATCACGTCAATTCGTCGCTCCGTTCTACCATAAAAGAATTACAAACAGACAGACAGACACATACAAACTTTCCCATTTAAAATAATAGTATGGATGGATGACTGACCTATCTATCTCTGGTTTTGCTTACTGTCGGTAGATATTTGCCACATTTTACTAGGTACCTAATCTTTTACTCAGTGGCACAAAAACCCACCTGTTTTGTAGCAAGTATTGATTTTATCGCAATTGTAAGTTGGAATATAAATAAGTCAAGTGTGAAAGATATTTCGGTACAAAAAACTTACAAAACTACTATTATATTATTATTATTATTTGACGACCACTGTGGCGCAGTTGGGTGAACGCCCGGCTGAGATGCGGAGGTCGCGGGTTCGATCCCCGCTGCGGGACAAATGTTTGTATGTTCTGCAGATATTTGTTCCGTGTCTGGGTGTTTTCTATCTATAATATGTATGTATTTACAAAAAAAAAATGTATCTAAGTATTATATCAGCCATCTGGTTACCATAACACAAGCATTAAGTTGCTTAGCTTGGGACTAGATGACGCTGTGTGGAATGTCCAAAGATATTTATTTATTTATTTAGATTTATTAAATCCCGGATGTCGCAAACAAAGTCACGGCTTTAGCTAGTGTTTCTATAAATAGCTCTTTTGCAGAGGTTTTTCCACTCTTCAGTACCTAAAAAACAGTTGAATTAAATGCTGGTAAACAGACTGCATTGGCGTGTAGACAGACTGCATGGTTGCAGTCACAATTGATGGTTAGAAGGTTTTTAAGGCATAGCTTCTATCGCTAAAATCACGTCAATTAGTCGCTCCGTTGCCGGGAAAGACGGACAAATAGACAGAGACACACACTCTCCCTTTTATAATATTACCTAGTATGGATGGATGTACTGCAAATATAAAGTCCATCAATGAAGTCCGTGAACACACAGCCTTTCCGCATTAAAGTCATCATCCTGTTATTAAACCTTTGATAATTTTATTTTTATTAACTTCTTTGCGGCTGTTTTTAGCTCTACAATGAAAAACATGAAACTAAAAATACGTCAGAGTCTTAACCTGCGTTGTACCTCTTTGTTTGTCAAAAAAGGTTATTGCTTGACGGAAAATTATGGCGGGCATTGTTTATATTTTTTATATTTTCCTAATTAACCATTTTGACTTACGCACTGTTAGAACTGGGGTTAAAATGGCCGCTTCGAGCATTTCTGCTAGCAATTCATAAAGTGCATTAATTTCATGGATTGTTTAGCATTTTCACCAAAATTTGGTAAAACGAATCAATTTGAGCCATTCTTTCATTAAAAACTCCCATTAGCCAGAAACAGACGCCGGAAATAAAAGAAGAATAAAGTAAATATAAGGTACCTGCGGCAAATAAGGGCCACTTAATTTCAATTCAAAATATTTTCAAAATCAGACGGATATGAATGAAAAACAGGACATTTTAAGAATGTTTACTTCATAAGCAGTCTGAAAAAGTATGATTTATTTGGTTTTAATTGAAATTTATCATCAATATTGAGGTTTTTCAAAACCCTTCCTTTGGTCCTTATTAGCCGACGGTAGTTTAATATGGGCCACTTAACAAAAACATTCATTTTGTCTTTTATCATTGTAAACTCTAGCTATACTATCTCTCGCAGACTTTTAGATTGATTTTCTAGTGAGTTACGCTTGACGATTTATTTAAATCACGGAAAAAAACAGTGATGGCACTTATTAAACTAATGAAACGAAAAGTTTGAAAAAAAAGCATTAATTGACTAAATTTGTTCAAAATTATCATATTCTTGAAAAAGTTATTAGTTTCACTACATAAAACTCAAAAAAAAATCAAAAATAGCATAATATTTTCTTGAAAATTTTCTTGAATTGGTGGCTCTTATTAAACTTATGAAAGTTTACGTTTTGGAACTTTGCTCTATTATGTTTCCTCCAAGTTTCTAGGAGTCCTGTGAAGTATTATGTACTTATATTGGGCATACTCCCTCAAACGCAAGATATACCTAATCTTTTGTGTTGTGTGTGTGTGAATGTGTGAAGTATGTGTGAAGGCCGGTTTCGATCCCACAAGCTTCAGAACTAAAGTCAAAGTAACAAAAAAAAAATTATTTTCGTTCTTATTGTTCTTTTTGTTTTTTTTGTTCTTTTTGTTATTTTTGTTATTTTTGTTATTTTTGTTATTTTTGTTCTTTTTGTTCTTTTTGTTCTTTTTGTTCTTTTTGTTCTTTTTGTTCTTTTTGTTCTTTTTGTTCTTTTTGTTCTTTTTGTTCTTTTTGTTCTTTTTGTTCTTTTTGTTCTTTTTGTTCTTTTTGTTCTTTTTGTTCTTTTTGTTCTTTTTGTTCTTTTTGTTATTTTTGTTCTTTTTGTTCTTTTTGTTCTTTTTGTTCTTTTTGTTCTTTTTGTTCTTTTTGTTCTTTTTGTTCTTTTTGTTCTTTTTGTTCTTTTTGTTCTTTTTGTTCTTTTTGTTCTTTTTGTTCTTTTTGTTCTTTTTGTTCTTTTTGTTCTTTTTGTTCTTTTTGTTATTTTTGTTCTTTTTGTTCTTTTTGTTCTTTTTGTTCTTTTTGTTCTTTTTGTTCTTTTTGTTCTTTTTGTTCTTTTTGTTCTTTTTGTTCTTTTTGTTCTTTTTGTTCTTTTTGTTCTTTTTGTTCTTCTTGTTCTTCTTGTTCTTCTTGTTCTTCTTGTTCTTTTTGTTCTTTTTGTTCATCAGTCGTCAGTCGTCAGTCGTCAGTCGTCAGTCGTCAGTCGTCAGTCGTCAGTCGTCAGTCGTCAGTCGTCAGTCGTCAGTCGTCAGTCGTCAGTCGTTAGCCACCTTGCCCTTTGCATCTGTTTTTGTGTACCAGTATTGCTAATAAACAGTCTTTGTCCTTCATTATTATCAATCGCTTCTAACTGAATATGAAATAGCAAAAAAAAGAAAGAAAATACATTCATATTTTAACCTCAGAACACGTATACACAATAAAAACAGATATAATAGAACACGACTTCGAAAGAAGACCTGAAAGCCTTGTAATTGACGGCCCTTACTACCCGCCTTGGGGGTGGCCCTTATTAGCCGCCTGCGTCAAGTTCGACAAAATTCACTGTAAAATCATGAAAAATTTATATTTATATTTAAACTTAACTTAATCAGGAAACATGATAAATTTATGTTATATTAATAACAGCAGATTAAAAAAAAAATGTCTATGGTACTCACAATTAATCAGTTTTCGTGGAGATTTTTTTCTAGTAGAGCGATTTTTACAAACATCGTTTAAATAAATGTGTCTCCTGACATGAAGGCGAATAGGAAGGCGATACCACCGCGGATATTAGCCTTCCTAATGGTCCTCTATAATGTAGGCTTGGTTTGAGTCTAATAATAATATTGGAAGTATGTTAAAATAGAAGTGGCCCTTATTACCCGCCGGCCCATATTTGACGCACCTACCCTATAGTTATTTTAGTGTCAAACTTTTAGGTGTAAATTAAAATCATTCTGATTTTTGACATTCAAAAATGTAAAAATGAAATGAAAATGTTTTTTCCGTAACATCTAATGTCAATCATCGAGAAGGTAACAACTTTGGTAACCATTTGACCTAAAAAAGGTCTTCTAAGTTTACTAATGAGTAAAACTGGATTCTCCTTTGAGGAAGGGCTGAGTATTGATCGTTTTTCACGCATTTTCAAAGCGCCTTACCGACTTAATACAGTTACATTTACACAACGTTTGCTTTTACTTTTACTGCAGGCTGTGTGTTCTTTGCTTTAGATTAGAAATAGGTCGTTTGACGTCTAGTGCTAATTCATATTCATTTATTTATTGCTATTATACGTACGTATAGCTTAGGTCTCAGCTAAGGTATGCGAAGTAGCAAGAAAGGGTATACCTAAGTAGGTAGCTACAAGTGGTTTTTAAATAATAGGTAGGTTTTTATTTCATATAATTATTATTATTATTATTATAAGCCTGCACTGTCCAACTGCAGGGCAATGGCCTCCCTTCCTTTTCTCCACTCATCCGTCGTGAGCTAGCCATTGTGGGCCGTAAGAGTCAAGTTCGTCTCTCCTACCTATTTCATATAAGAACTAGAAAATTTGTTCATTTGTTTATTTTTTATTTTTTTATTTTTAAGATTTAGAATAGTTAATGTCGTCTACTAGCACAGGGCGTTCAGGTCGGTGACTTATGTAATTCTATCGATCGGTCTTAATACCTGTAAATAAGTAGGCGAATGACCTGTTATACGGCTTCTAATGCTCTTTGCATCATGTTGCAGTAGGTTAGGAATAAACTATAGACAGACAAAATAAATAAATATCCTTGGACATTCCACACAGCGTCATCTAGTCCCAAGTTAAGCAACTTAATGCTTGTGTTATGGTAACCAGATGACTAATATAATACTTAGATACAATTTATTTTTCACCTCCCGGACAGTCCATTCTACCCACCCGTGAAAGAATTTTTGAAGGCCGAGGAAGAAGTGGATGGATTGTGTGAAAGAGGACATGAGTGTGAGAGGAGTGGATTCGGAGTTGGCGAGTGATAGAGATGAATGGAAGAAAACATGTTGGGCCGACCCCACCTAGTGTGGGATAAGGGCAGGGAAATGATGATGATAGACTAAGTAGCATCTGCTCAATACTAGCATGCTTTCGTGCTACTACGTAGCATGTGTATTCCAGCCTTAACCCATTAAGGCCCAAGTCCTCCGGCTCGTCCTGCTGCTCCGCCGCCGAGCAGGACGAGTGCGTCCGGGGCGTACAACGTGTTAAAGGCTTGAGGTTTTGTAGAATATCAAAATTTGTCACAATAACATTCGACCTTCACTTATTACGGAAACAAACAAACACAATAAATTGAATTATAAACTCATTTAATTTAGTCTTCCGTTGCTTAATTTAGAAGAAAAACAGGTTCAGACAAAGGTTACAGAAATATTTTAGTGAATTTAAGTTATAACTATTAGACGTGCACCAACTCTATAACGAGCCGTTAAAGACCAAGTATTAAGGTTGTTTTAGACTAAACACAAATCGTACTTTTTGAGCGTTTATATACGTTGAACCGACTCCAAAAAAAGCGGAGGTTCTATGTTTGAAAGCATGCATTTTTAGGGACGGACTGACGGACAGACCGAAACTTAATATAAGGGTTCCTTGTTTACTTCAGAACCCTAAATTGTCAAGTTTCTATGAATCGTTTAACCACAATGTAACCATCTAAAGATGTACCTAAACTCAGTTTAATCCTAGGATAGTAAACATTGGTGAACTTGGTACCGGTATTTTTTCTTGTTCTGGTTTAACTAGTTTTAAAGTGATTGTTACAATTTAAAGTTAGTTTCGTATTTATTTTACATATTTGTAACGAGACTGTGTGGTGTACACTCCGAAATTAAGATAAATTATTTAAATAATATAAATAAATTTAATAAAAATTATACCTTTTTTAAATCTCAAAACATCACCATTTAGGTACTTAATTAAAAAAAACAATTGCTAATTAAAATTTAACAAAAAACCGACGCATTCAGTTTTTATAATGAGTTGTTAAAAATAAGTGTTTTTTTGATTGACATTTTTAAAAATGGAAATTACAGAACCGTCTAAAACCTGCGGATGGATTTTAAAAATAAGATTTATTTTTCATTTTTTGTTTTTGCTGCATCACAATGCCGCCAATATTTGTGGGGTCAATGTACTTTTGACAGCTAGTGCGCACGAGTTGCCAGTTGTTTACCAAATATGGACTTGTGCGTTCGGATACGGAACTAATTGGAATTTCGTAAGTTTTTTTTAACCTGATTTTTAAAAGTTTATTAAAAATAATTGTAAAATCAAACATTTCTAGGTATAGGCGACCAAGAAATTGGTTTACCACTTTTGATGACATCTCCCAGTAACATAATTATTCGCTAAGGATTACTGAATGACAGATTCTGACGTAGCAGGTCAATCTGTCAACCGAAAATAGCCCTTTAAAGTGGTAAACCAATTTCTTGGTCGACTATACACTCTGAAATTTAGATTAGAAATGCATGGTTTTGCAGCTATTTGTTTCCTTATATTGACGACCTCTGTGGCGCAGTGGGCGAACGCCCGGCTGAGACGCGGAGGTTGCGGGTTCGATGCGGAGATCGGAACATGCACTGACTATAGATCAAAACATCTCCCGCATTAAAAGAAGGTTAGAGACTAAAAAAAAGACGTGTGGCACTCGGGGACTGCCGCGGTAAAGCACATGCCACCTAGAGGCGAGTTGCTGAACTAAAGTGACAGTGTTAGGTTTTTTAGTTACGGAATTTTTGGATTCAGTCTCCACGCTCAAGGCCCGCGATAGAAGCTATGCAATAGCTTAAAAACCCAATTATTATTGTTATGTTTTCTATCACCGTTTGCGCAACTGATAATTCTAAATCTAATTACTTACCTACTTGTAACTAATTAGTTGTATTGTATCTTAACTCAGTGATACGGTAGTTAGAGTTATGTTGCCAGGATTGGGAAATCTCCCGAAATTGTGGGAAATATACGAAACTGTTACGAGACTGTGAGTAGTGTTTTCTGTAGGTATTTGACGTTTGTTTGCACAAATTAGATATATAAGAACGTGATAAATGGCTAAATACGGGCTAAAGTGTTCAAATAGTTTTTTAATATTCAGGCGTGAGCTTGTTAAAGTTTTTAATCGCAAATGAAAAGCCTTTTCAGAGAGTAATTTCTAGTATAAATAATATAATTATAAAATAATTATGTAATAATCGAGAGTCTGAATACCCACCTATATCGTTTCAGCTTTGTGAAAGAGAGAAAAATGTGTTTACTTCTGTAGGACCTCAAGAATCATTTTTTTTAAGCATTCCCTCTACACTATTATTATTAGGTACCTATTTATTTAAATATTTATTATGAAGCGTATTTCTGGCTATACTTGCTGATTTTTATTTCAGACGAATCGTTAGCCAGTTTTAGGCAAAAATAGGGTAATATTATTTCGTTACTGGGTAACACTTTTTGATAACAAAATGCAATGAGGGTAGGTTCATGATACTGACTATTCGCCCTAAGACACCATTGTGACGGGCGTTTTATTATTAGATTTAATAATAGCTCGAATAATAATACTTTTATAATTATAAAAACTAACCTAGCCCTATCTTGGGTAGGTTGGTAATTAAATATAGTGTTAACTTTTAAAAGTATCAATAATAATATGATTTTCTATAAATTAAGTTAAAAAGTTGTAGTTCAATTTTGATGGTTTAAATTTGAGCACGTGAAGTGAAAATAAATGAAAAAATAGTGAAAATAACAAGTGAATTTCAAAATGGAGATAATTTGGAAAGACTACAACATTTACTACAATATATTATGTTTTTTAATAACAGAAAATGAGAAGTTTTTCGATAAAAATGACGCTAAATTGTACTGGACCACTGTTATCCATATATTTGCGACTTTACATCATTATTATATCGGGAATTTTGCGTCTAATATCGAACTGAAACCGAGCCACCATCTGCATTTAGATAATTTATATCATTACAACTTGGCGTATCTTACTGGATGGAATTTTGTAAGTTTTAACTCTTTTTTAGACACTAGCAGCACTAGGTGTACTAATGAAACTACCGGGATAAAATATAGCCTATGTTACTCGTGGATAATGTAGCTTTCGAATGGTGAAAGAATTTTTGAAATCGGTCCAGTAGTTTAGGGGAAGTTTGAAAGTGGCACCTGTGACTGAAAAGGTGAGGAGTGCCAGATTAGCATGGTATGGTCTGGTCATGTAATGAGGAGGGATGAAAGTCATATAACTAAGAAAGTTATGAGTATGAGTGTGGATGGACATACAAGTAGAGGAAGGCCGAGGAAGAAGTGGATGGATTGTGTGAAAGAGGACATGAGTGTGAGAGGAGTGAATTCGGAGTTGGCGAGTGATAGAGATGAATGGAAGAAGAAAACATGTTGGGCCGACCCCACCTAGTGTGGGATAAGGGCAGGGAAATGATGGTCCAGTAGTTTTTGAGCCTATTCATTACAACCATACAAACAAAGTTATCCTCTTTATAATATTAGTATTAATAATAATAATCATTATTTATACTCCAGACATCTAATTAGGTAGTAAATAGATATAAAATGTTATCTTAATACCATCTGAAGGTTTTTGGCGCAAGAAATTAACTAAGTATCCTATTTATTTATCTATAGATGGCGCTAGTAAAAATGACCCGATTCTAGATCGCGCTGACGAAAACGCGCGGCGCGGAACGACCTCCCCATATTTATAATAAAATAAATGCTTGTTTTAAAAGATTTAAGTTATTCAAACAAGGTCTGTCCCTTCCAATAGTATGTTTATATATTTAAAATATAATTACAAGGAAATAACAGATAAAATATCTGCAATATCAAAACAAATACGAAGGTTCAACATAAACTAACATAATAAATAATATTAAGCAGGTAATCTACGAAACTACTCAGTCGATTTCAAAAATCATTTCACCGATGTGTAGAATGGACTGTCAGAGTGATTATAGGCTAGATTTTATCCCGGTAGTTTCATTATACACCCGTGCTGAGACGTGCATTAAAGTCATTAAAGACTTTAATGACTTTAATGACGTGCTGCTAGTAACATAAGTAGGATAGAAGACAAATTGAGTCAAAAATGCACTGTGACCTACTATCTATTTTTATCAAAGGGTCGTTGCCCAAACACGTGTCGGTAAGTACCTACCTAATGTTATTAAAATAGTACACTGATACTGTTTATCATTGACAGCGGAACTATTGCCCAAACTTGAAAATTGAACTTTGGATTCGACTGAGTTGCCGAATCGAAAGAGACTACTACAGAGCTGGTAATGGTACTAATTAAAAAAAACGGGAAACCTAAAAACACGCAAAACACTCGCTAATAACTATATTTTTGTTTGTTTATTTATTCAATGCTAAGGTAGAAAAATAATGTTCGAAAATCTAATCTACAATTTAACCAAAGAGGTTTATTTCAAATAGTGTTAAAAAATTTGTAAGACTAGCACGGACTGGCCTAAAACAATTTTGAAAACAAAAAACTAAGGCTGAGAATACATTAACAGAAAGAAACGCATAATTTTCAACATTTGGAAATTTTCTTCAGCATTGACTATGAAATTTATGTAGATTGGATGCATTTTTAAAGTTTAATTGAAAAGACTAACAAAGGTATTAATATTATAATCAAAATCAGCATTATAATTTTTCCGAAATCACTCTTTCTGCTCATTTCAACTTAATGTTTAAAATGTAACGCGATATTTTCGCATGCCAATCCCCATCCTTAGAATCATTTAATATCTTTTTAAAGATGGCGGATGTTTTCTTCGACGTATTATGGCCAGTATTTTCTTTTACAAAAAGGTTTAGGTGATGCTAACCTCCTTTAGTATTCAAAGTATTATGATACCTCTTTGGTTATTCCCAAAGATTATTAAAAAATGGTGTAATGCAGTTTTTGTACCTAAATAGTAGAAGGGTAAAATGGGTCCTTTTGGCGGGAATTTGAGAAGTCATGCATGATTTCCTTTTGTTTTATTTTATAAATCTTGTGTTTTAACGAATGTTAATGACATGCGTAGTAATGGTGATTCTTTCCGTGGTGTAGGGAATCGCGTTGGAACAGGCAATAGAATCCCCTAGTTTTAAGAACGTGACGCGTCTAAGTGGTCGTTAATATGACTTTATTGAATAAATATATTTTGACTTTTGACTTGTGGTGGATTATCTTTAATTCTATAACTGTTGGCGAACAACGTACAAAACTAAATTGCATTTCGAGTTCTCTCAAATAGTCCGTGCTAAGATCCACATCTTCATTGTGGCATTAACTAAGCGCTTCCGTGCTTCCGAGGGTACGTTAAATTGTCGGTCCCGGCTTTTAAAGTCGTTAAGCCATGACGGAGGCCTTTTAGACTTAAAAATTTCGTCACCAGAGTTGGCCACTTGCTCATACGAAACGAGGTTAGCCCGTATTCAAAGTTCATAGGTATATTATTATCATATCACGCATTCCTAGTCTGACAGTCAGACAGTTAAATTGATTAGTGTTATCAATTCACCTATAACCTCTATTATTGGTCGCATGATTTGTCGATGCGTGGTGTATGGTCTATACTATAGACCATACACTACGCATAACTCTGAATACGAGCCTTTAGACTATAGGCTCGTATTCAGAGTTCATACTCAACAACTCAACTACAGTCCACTTTGTTTTTTAGATAATTTGTTTGCCTAATTTTTATATTGTAAATAACTACTTGTATTATGGCAAATGCACATAAATATAAATAAATAATAATAAATATCCTTGGACATTCCACACAGCGTCATCTAGTCCCAAGCTAAGCAACTTAATGCTTGTGTTATGGTAACCAGATGACTGATATAACATGATGATACATAGATACATTTTTTTTGTAAATACATACCTACATATTATAGATAGAAAACACCCAGACACGGAACAAATATCTGCAGAACATACAAACATTTGTCCCGTAGCGGGGATCGAACCCGCAACCTCGGCGTCTCAGCCGGCCGTTCAACCAACTGCGCCACAGAGGTCGTCGAAGTGCGAAGCCAAGGAAAAAAAACTAAACTACAGGAAGCCCTTCGTACTTATAAATAAAATTATTAACTAAAATGGTTATTCAACTTTTAAGCGACTTGTAAAAAGGAGTTTATAAATTTGGCCATAGGTATTTTTTATTTTTATAACGAAGGTCATTTAGTTAATTGACGTATAAGAAAAAAATAAGGAAGTTATTGGAAAAATATAATTTACTTTTAACCTTCTATTTTGTCATACGGTTTTTGCATTATTTTGGAAAATAGTTTAAATTTTGAAAAAAAACACGATTTTTTCATTACCAGGTCTAATAAATAACAAATGGCATTTTTTTTAACTAACAGAAAAAGCTGGAAGGAAGGGAGGGAGGCCTTTGCCCTGCAGTGGGACAATATGGGCTAAAAATAAAAATAAAATAAAATAATTTTTTTTAACTACTAACAGAGACGACTTCTGTGGCGCAGTGGGCGAAGGCCCGCCTGAGACGCGGAGGTTGCGGGTTCGATCCCCGCTACGGGACAAATGTTTGTTCTGCAGAAATTTGTACCAAGTGCCTACAAACCAATATTACCTATTTACAATATTAGTACAGAAGTATACTCGTAGATAATTGACTACCTATTAAATCTATCTAATCGATGTCTTCTATCTCTTTCAGATGTTCCAAACTGTATTTCTGTCTCTCTCACTCCTGTACGACGTGCTAGAATGGCTGGACAAGCATCAGACAGAACTCGGGCAGAAACTAATGTACTACCGGGATGTTCTGTTTTGTGGAATGGTGGTGCCTTTTACTTTGGTAAGATTAAAAAAAAAACCACTTTTATTTACCCATACTAATATTATAAAAAGGAAAGTGTGTGTCTGTCTGTTTGTCCGTCTTTCACTGCAAAATGGGGCGACGAATTGACGTGATTTTTTGTGTGGTGATAGTTGAAGGGATGGCGAGTGACATAAGCTACTTTTTATCCCGATTTTCCCGCGGGAACGGGACTTACGCGGGTGAAACCGCGGGATACAAGAATTCGAACCTGCGTCGACACAAGCGATCTCCCTAAACCCGGAATGCTACCGGTGTCATAACTTTATTGAGATTTTTCAATTTTTATAAACATTAGGGCTCGGTGGCCGAGTGGTAAAGGCAGTCCGGCTTGAGGACGATCGCTTGTATCTCGCGGGTTCGAATCCCGTCGCCCAAACTTTTAGTAAGATATTTCATTCATAATTTTTTTTTTAATTTTACAGTTCATATCATCAATGTTCTGGACAGTATACCTCATTGACCGGGAACTGGTCTTCCCAACAGTCTACGACGAGGTAGTACCCTGGTGGTTCAACCACTGTGTACATACAAACATAACAGTTATGTTATTAGTGGAAACTATACTCCAAACACGGAGGAATCCTACCAATAGGAAGCTGGAACTGAGTCTGGTTGGGGGGATTGGAGTCTTGTATGCTGTTGTGTAAGTATAATTCATTGAAGTTTGACGACCTCTGTGGCGCGGTTGGGTGAACGCCCGGCTGAGACGCGGAGGTCGCGGGTTCGATCCCCGCTACGGGACAAATGTTTGTATGTTCTGCAGATATTTGTTCCGTGTCTGGGTGTTTTCTATCTATAATATGTATGTATTTACAAAAAAAAAATATCTATGTATTATATCAGTCATCTGGTTACCATAACACAAGCATTTAGTTGCTTAGCTTGGGACTAGATGACGGCATTAGACTACAAACTTACAGCAGTCCTTTTCTTCGTGGGTTAATCATCAATCTCCTTCCAGCTACTACTCAATCTACTTCACAACCGGCCGCTGGCTATACGCCGTATTCGGCGTCATGACCTGGTGGCAGGTCTGTCTCTACCAACTCCTCATTTGGGGATCAACATTCCTCTTCTACTTCCTCCAGTTTCCCATCAACAGGATCTTCCATCGGGAGGAGATTGAGAAGAAACAGGTCATAGAGTGGGATTCGAAGAGTAAGAGTCAGGTTGAAAACTCTCATTTGTGATATGACTTTAGGTTTTGTGAGAAAAAAACTTAGGTATTTGCGGTTTTTTTACTAGATCTAGTTTTGTGTGTGAAAAATAGGTTTTGTGTGTGAAAAGGCTTGCATCTTTACTAGATCTATACCAGGTTTTGTGTGTGAAAAAAACTTATTTGCATCTTTACTATACTTCATTTATTGAAACGAGCTAATAGGAAGAGAAATAAACACACATGATTGGTCGTCATGACTTTCGAAGCCGATAATGATAATTTTTAGAGAATTTAAATATGAATGAATTATAAAGATAAAGATAGTTTATATTAATTACTATAGCATTGTATAATTAAAAAAAATGAAGAATGGCATTAAAAATGGGGTTAAATTATGAATATAATAATTAATCAATTACAAAATAGTCGAGTGACAAAAATATTTCAGAAAAACTGACTTTTGTGCCTTAGTTTTATATAATAGCAAACAAAATATATTGCCTTAAACTTGCCATTACTACTATTTTACTGGATTCTAAATTATGATTATTTTGTATTAATATAATATCTACTTCTAAATTACGTTAAAATGTTCTTAAATTACATTTTAATTAAAATTGTAAGTAATGCTTTTATAGGGATATTCCAAAGTAATTTATATTAAGTTATATAATATAAGAAATGTGGTACTATTGATAAGAAATGAATGTGTAGAAATAAGGAATAAATATATAGTTTTTCATGCGTGATATAAAATTGTGTTTTATTTTTCGGGAAAACATTTTGGGCACTTAGATGGTTAATATAAATAATTAATTTACTATAGTAGAATATTTCGAAACAGGTTAAAAATGAAAATCAAACTTAATTAATTATTTTATTTTATACAAATCTTATTTTCATGTACAAAATAAATCACTCTAGTTTTTACATTTCCATAATTTAAATTACATTTTGATGATTTTAATTTTAATATTTGATATTTTAGCGTTCAAGTGACAACTTTCCATAGGTACCTGTAGGTAAATTTAGAATTTATATAATACTAGCTGCTCCCCGCGGTTTCACCCGCGTAAGTCCCGTTCCCGCGGGAATATCGGGATAAAAAGTAGCCTATGTTACTCGTGGATAATGTAGCTTTCGAATGGTGAAAGAATTTTTAAAATCGGTCCAGTAGTTTTTGAGCCTATTCATTACAACCAAACAAACAAACAAACAAACAAACAAACAAAGTTTTCCTCTTTATAATATTAGTGTAGATAACCTATAGTTTACTTTGATTGCACTTAAAGTAGGTAACCTTTTAGAATATATAACTTAAAATAGGGTAACTAAAGAGTATTTTTCTTATAATTAAATACAAATTTTCCTAATAAAAATTGGCAGTGGTACATTGTTTCTATGATTTGCTCAAAATTTATATTAAGAATTTAATTTACGAAAACCTGTAGGATGCGTTTTTAGATTTACCGATTTGTTGATATTTTCATTTGTTTTAATACATAATGTTCATAAAAATTTGTCATTACTTAACTTGTTTTTTTATAATTTTTTACTAATTATAATGAAGTATGTAGTACTTATTGTAAAATCGTGACATGAAAAAACATCCCAGATTTCATCACAAAATAATGATAGATAATAATTATGATTTTTTTTATTTTTACAAAAAGAAGACAGTATTTGTTACCTTTATAAAATAAATTTTATTGGTTTTTTTTGTATTATATAATTAAAACAACAAATTATTCAGAAAATTTGTCAGTTTCTTCAATTTGGGACTAGATGGCGTGACATCAACTCTCGGCTTACAAACTACAGGTTTTCATACAAGTACTACAGTGTCCCATGATTTGTCACAATAACATAATCTAAGCCCAGGCGCGCACTAGGCAGCCAGGCTGCGCAGCCAGGCTGCGGCAGCCAGTAAAACATATGGCGAGCAGCCGAGATTTCGTGGCTGCCTAGTGCGCGGGCTCCTATACAACGTCATATGTTTTACTGGCTGCCGCAGCCTGGCTGCCGCAGCCTGGCTGCCTAGTGCGCGCCTGGCCTTAGTTACCACATCTGAAATCGTGATTCCTGTTAAAAGTTAAAAACTTTGTCAGTTTTCACGCTAAAAAAATAGACTACCTACATTATTATAATTTTTTCATGATCTAACGAAAAACTAAAAAATTATAATTTGACGTTTAGGCAACTTCTCCAATGTGCGTACAACTTTAGTCCTAATGCCCGAATTCTATAATCGACGTACGGAGTAGGGATTGCAATCCGGTCCGGCGGATCCGGTAATCCGGCGGATCCGGCGTGTTTTTAGACCTACCGGATCCGGTGAGTCGGTGCCGGATCCGGTGGCGGATCCGGTAAAGCAAAAAATACGACGCCGCCGCCGATACTGGCTCTGCCTGCTCTTGTTTTTCAGTCGCCACTTTACCTTTGACATTAAAAGTATCGAACGAAACTAATCGAAAAGTGTGTGAGTGATTGATTAGATTATTCTGTCGAGATAAACCGTAAGTTGACAAAACACTTTGTTTACCTAATTAGTAGTGGTTATATGACGAAAAAACATTGAATAATCTATGTTGTATTTAAATTGTTAATTAGATTAGCTAGGTATTTATTGTATTGTTTGTCATGCAATGCAATGCGTCTTTTACCTTTTATAATGTAATTAACTGTTTCATTCTTTTTACACGACTACAGCAAAGCCAATAGGGAGTGTTATGATCCTGATACTATGTAAATTAAATATTTATGGTGAATTGTATTTAAGTATGTTCCACTCCACCGTAAAATCTAAAATACAGAACCGATTTTAATACCTAACCGAAAGAGGAATCAAATTCTGAGCTCAATATAAGTTCACAGCGCGATTGTGTAGACATGTAATTTTAACTTATTGCTTGTTCAATTAGAATTTTTACCTACTTTTTGTTAAATTCAGAACGGAAATGTTTAGGTATCTTCTTATAAAGTAAAATATAGTTTTTTAATAGGTTACAGGTAAATATATCATCACTAAATACTAGGCGCTAAGTAACTTTAAAATCCGGTAAAATCCGGCCGGATTGAAAATGATACCGGATTGCAATCCCTAGTACGGAGGTCCGTAGGTCCACCATAGCAACTTTGTTTCTACAACATAAATTTTTTGATAGATAACAACGTTGCTATGGCGAAAGTCCTACGACCGTAAGTTATTTCTTGAATCGAGCTAATAGGCTAGATTTGACAATTGACAATTGATTTGACAATCTAGCCAATCACGAGAAATACAATTATTTTCGACGACCAATCGCGTGCGTTTATTTTTGTTTCTATTAGCTCGATTCAAGAAATGAAGTATAGAGGCACTTTGACAAGTTTTCATAAATCTGTTCTAGTACGTGTTGTGACATTTCATGGTACACTACCTACCATCAGTTTTCGAGTTGTATAGTTAACTATCCTCGCTGACGCGTCAAGTATCTCAAATGTATGAAATTCTTAGTTCATGCAAGTTGCCGCGGGCGGCGTTGCTGGATTCTCATACATTTTGTGACACTTAGTAAGGACAGTAGGTATGCAATGTAAACTGGTGGCAGGGTCATACAAAACTTAAAAGAACTCAGGTCTATACAATTGTCTCGGAAACCGATTAAGCTCATCAAACATCATTCTCTGTGGTTGAATGAAAAAAGAGTTTGGCGTTCTTAAACTGACAGCGGGCATTTGCTGTCTCTTTCTTAATTGGAAATTGGATATTTCAGACGCTGCAAATTGAGGCTCAGGCTGGATATTTCTATATCTAGAAAACGTGTAATCTCTGTCAGGAATAGAAAATCCAGTGGGAATTCTAGGTGAAAATTTAGGAGCTAATGCTTCGTTTAATCGTACATCGTAATCAGTTTCTATAGAATCAGCTAAGTTTTGTTTTATATAAATGTTTTCGTTGACAAAAGGTTTACCTGTTGCTGTGTATGGTTTAGAAATTTCCGGATGTGGTTGCAATTTAGGTCTATATTCCTGTACAGGTTTTGATGTGGCTAGGTAAGGTTTTACATAGTCGCCTGGTGATAATGTGGATTCTAATTTGTCTCTTATCGCTTCGTAGTTTTCGTTGTAAACGCGTAATACTTTCGTTGCTAAGTGCTTAGCTTGTTGTTCTGTTGTTGGTTTCTGTGTTGTTGTTGTTTCTGGTCTGGGTGTTGTTGTTCTAACTGTTGTTTTAGGAGCGACTGTAGTCCTAACAAACGTTGTTGTTTCAACTTTAGTTGTGGTTTCAACAACTGGAGTTGTTGATTCCTTCTTCTTATCGTAATCTTCTTCTTCTTCATAATACTCGTACTCTTCCTCAGCTTTCAATTCAGTTGTTGTTTGTGCTGTTGTTGTTGGTTTCGTTGTTGGTCTAGTTGTTGTTCTTGTTGTTGGTGCTTCAGTAGTAGTAGTTGTAGTAGAAGTAGTAGTAGTGATGGGATTGGTAATAGGTTCAGGAGTAGTGGTAGTGGAAGTAGTGATTCTAGGGGTGGTATTAATAGGAGCCGTCACGTCTCTACCGCCAACGGACTGTAAGCCTCGCGGTAAATACGGGCTACCACCCCTAGACGGTAAAAAAGGCCTCTTAACCACCCTTACATTCATCCTTACTCCTTTAACCTTGCTTTCTATATTATCTTTCTGTCTCCTTCTATCTTGCCTATCGTCATAATCGTAGTAGTAATCGTCTGTTGATTTTGATCTGTTTCTTACTTCTTTTACCTTCTGAGTTTTCGGTGGTTCATCGTAATACTCATCATCGTAGTCAATTGGTCGTCTATTAGCTTTGTTTCCTAAATGAGGCCTCGAAGGCTTGAATCTTTCTTTCTCAACAGGTTCAGGGACAGGTCTTTGCTGGATCGCGCTGCTTTTACCAGAAGATGAAGGTCTTCTGATGTCTTCTTCATCATAATCTTCGTACTCATCGTCGTAAAGTTTTGGTGCTTTTGTGGTTGTTACAACAGGTACGTACTCGAACTTTTCTTTAGCATTGACTGGAACTGGACGTTTGATTTTCGGTGGCATTCGTGGTTGTGCGAAAATTCCTTGACCTACAGGTTTGACTAAACCAGCAGCTGCTGTTGTTACCTCTTTCTTCTCTACTCTTTCATCATCGTAGTTTCTCTCTCTGAAAGGTCTTGGTCTATCATCTCTTGGTTTGTCCTCTCTTGTTGGTCTGTCATCGTTTCTCCTACCTTTTGATTGGTATCTATCTTCACCTCTTAGTCTTGGACCTTCTTGATCCCTATCGTAAGGTTTCCGTTCGTCTCTTGGTCTGAAGCTATGAGGTCTGGATTCTTCCCTAGGTTTGTATTCGTCCCGTGCACTTGGCCTTTCATCCCTAGGTCTAATTTCATCCCTCGGAGCTATCTCATCTCTTGGACGGATTTCATCCCTAGGCCGTTTTTCATCGCGCGGTCTGATTTCATCACGATCTCTTAGCCTGACTTCTGCGTCAACAAAATCATCATCATTCACAACAGGTCTTTCGTTTCTCGGTCTATATTCTTTTCTGGGTCTGTTGTAGTCTACTGGTCTTAGCGGTCTCAGTTCTTCATCGTCTGATGGTTTTTTAGGCCTTGTTTCTTCTCTGGGTTCTTCGACAGGTCTTTTTACAGGCCTAACATCATCGTCTACCGGTCTTTTGGGCCTTACTTCATCGTCAACAGGTCTTCTAGGTCTGACGTCATCACGGTCATCTCTGCCAGTATCCCTGCTGGAATCTCTAGCATTATCTCTTCCAGTTGGTCTAATATCATCATCTTCGTCTTCATCGCGAGGTCTTGGTCTTCTGGAGCCACTTCTGTAAGGTCTTCTGTCTTCGTCCTCGTCGTAAGTTCTTCTGTCGTATGGTCTTTTTGATGGCCTGCCTCTTGCTGTTCCGGGTCGACGACGGTCGTACCTGAAAAATCATATTGATTTTTATGTGTTGGAACATTTTTCAATTAATATTACCTATCTAATCAAACATAAAACTATAATAACGAATAAGAACACTTATGTGTTTTATCGTATTCCATAGAATAGAGTCATCTTTGTGTTTTAAGAGTTCAAATTTATTAAAAGCATTTTAATAACTTCGAAATCTTAAAAGTAATTGCTTTAACTTCAAAATCTTATTGAATAAGGACTTGGCGTTTCAAAGTGGTCTGTAATTTATAGTTAAAGTAATTTATTAGTAATTCTAAAGTAATTTAGAGTTTGAGCTCTTTTATGTGATTATTCGATGTTACTTTTGAACTACTTTACCTTTCATCGTCATAGTCATCTTCAACGGGTCTCTTCTTGGCCCCCGGCCTGCCTTGAGGTCGCCGCCTACGTGGCCTGAAACGTACAAACATAAAATGACTTTTGCCATTAGGGACAAAATCTTTTTAACAGTTTTTTTTCATTGGTTAAGATGCTCCACAGAGTGAAGCGCTCGTGGCGAAGCTTGCTAAGACGTTCTTGATCGTCGTTCGTTCGTTCGTGGCGAACTCTGATGATTATGACCGCTCAGTTGCCTAATTTCGCAAGTGGCATTATCAGCTAAGCATTTCTGTGCTTCGGAAAATACGTTGAATTGTCGTTAAGCCATGAAAGAGGCCTTCTGCCAATTTCAATAACCTTTCTATCTCCGATTTTGCTTACTGCGGATAGATATTTGACATTACTTCCATACAAAATGTGTCAAATATCTACCGACAGTAGGCACAATCGGAGATAGAAAGGTTATTGAAATTGGCTGTTAGGCAGTCTAAAAACTCCGTCAACAAAAATGGAAACTACTCAGCCAATTTCAAAAGTTCTTTCACCGATGTGTAGAATGGACTGTCGGGGTTATAGGCTACATTATATCCCGGTAGTTTGTACACACCCGTGCAACGGCACGTGCTAGTATACATGCCACTGGTGGCACGACAAGCAACTCTATTCTTACCGTTCCTCATACTCGTAATCATCCTTGGCATTGTAATAATCATCATAATAATCATCGTAGTAGGGGCGGCGGCGGCGCAGGGGGCGCTGGGGGCGCTGAGTGGTCGTGCTTGTGGTCGTAGTCGTGGGCGTGGTCGGCGTAGGGGCGGCCGTTGTGGCTTTGTAGAGAGCTTCGTTCCTGGAACGAGTTATTCAATTAAATTAAACCTTTATAAATTATCATGGTCATGTCATTATAGTCATGTGCTTAGCACAGCATTTCTTTAATGATTAGTTGCTTGTTTACGTGTATTTTGTTTTTCTTCTTTCATCTTCAATATTGTTATCTATAGAGTCTTTCTTATGTAGGTATGTGTTATAGTTTATTTATACAATCTTATACTAGTTATATTCTTAGCTTGTGTTCACATCTTTGTTTCACTAAATGAAATATTATGTTTCTATCAGTGAGAACCTATAATTGGCTTTCTGGAGCTATAATTGTTTCTATTACTGTCTATTGTAGCTGTTGGTTTTCCGAATAATAAATAAATAAATAAATGTATCAACTATGTTCCAGGCACTATAGTTCATTTATTGAAACGAGCTAATAGGAAGAAAAATAAACACACGTGATTGGTCGTCGAAAATAATTGGATTGGCTAGATTTGACAATTGACAATTTGATTTGACAATCTAGCCAATTACAAGAAAGATAATTATTTTCGACGCCTAATCACGTGCGTTTTTTTTCCTCCTATAAGCTCGCTTCAAGAAATGAAGTATAGTAAAGATATGGATGCGACTGGCGCAGGATCGTAGTGGATGGCACAAACTAAGGGAGGCCTATGCCCAGCAGTGGGTAAAGTCGGGCTGTGGATGATGATGATGATGAAAGATGTAAAAGGTCATTTACCTGTCCCAGAACTTGTATGAGTTTTCGCAGTCGACTACAGACACGAACTGACAGATGAACGTCCGCTGGTCGAAGGCGGTGTAGTTAGCGCAGAGGAAGTCGTGCCGGATGCCGTAGATGCAGTGATGGTATACCTGAGAAATAATAAATAAATTATCATAGATAGATAGATAGATTAACACCTTTATCTATACTTCTATACTAATGTTATAAAGAGGTAGAATTTGTTTGTTTGACGAAGGTAATCTCCGAAACTACTCAACCAATTATTTTTTTTCACAGGTGTGTAGAATGGACTGTCCGGGAGGTTATAGGTTATAATTTATCCCGGTAGCTTCATTAGTATACCCGTGCAAAGACGGGACGTGCTGCTAGTCTATACGGGTACTATAAAGAGGTAAAATTGTACGTGCTACTAGTATTATATCTAATTGAAATGATAGTTTTTAACTGACTGATAAAAATACTTAAAACTGGCTTAAGAGCGAATTCTATAATATACGTACGGATGTCCGTAGGTCCATCACCATAGCACATTTTTCAACATAATTATGAAACTTTTTGACAGATAACAACTATGGCGAAAGTCCTACAGCCATTCGTAACTTAACCTTTAATACACAAGCTAAATCAAAGAAAAAAATATATTACAAAAGAAAGAAAGAAAGAAAAATATTTATTTTGTCAAAAACACGTTACACATAAAGGCACATCATAATAAGTTGGACATTGACAAAATTGGCAACTACTCAGCGTATTGCTGCGACAGAAACCAGAGAATCTGTCGCAGCGCTGGTCTTCCGTAGCGCCGTAGGTTTATGTGTGTGCTGCGGCCTTGCGAAAAACACACATTTTAAAATAATATAAGGTAGGTTGTAAAATAGAAACAAAAGTATATTACCTGGCATTTATGCTCTATAGCAGCATAAAATCCGTCATGCAGTCCATCGCACTTGAAGTTGATATCATCAAGCTTGGGCACAGTGGCGTAGAACGGGTAGTCGGAGAGATTGTACCCGTTCAGTTCCCGGGGGAGGTTGGGGTCGTAGACATAGTCCACTTGTGGGTTGCCTGTGTATTTGCTTGTGATGTTTGCGTCTTCTTCTATAATGCCGTCAGACTGGAAAGAGAAAATAAAATATTTCATTGATTAGTTGTTAAGTAGTGTAATAAGAATAGACAATAGCTTATAAGACTGTACATTTTTAAGTGATCCTTCAGGTTCTACAGAAATAAACACATATTTATGTTTGTCTTTTTTCTTTTAAATAACGGTTAGATATTCCAAGCTTAATAAATCACAGGAAACAAATGTGTGCCACCTTGTGTTGGCCACACCTTAATACATTTCTCAGAACCTATTTTAATATCTTTACTAAATGATTTACAGTTTCGGATCTCTAATTTAGGTACACTGGCAAAGAAAAAAAAAAGACGTGTGGCACTCGGGGACTGCCGCGGTAAAGCTATTGCATGCCACCTAGAGGCGAGTTGCTGAACTAAAGTGACAGCGTTAGGTTTTTTCGTTACGGAATTTCTGGATTCGGTCTCCACGCTCAAGGCCCGCGATAGAAGCTATGCAATAGCTTAAAAGGCTCGGTTAGAAAACCTTGAAAATCTTTAATAATTCAAACTTTTAAAGATGAAAAAATTTTTTTACTACTTTTGATAAGATTTAAAATAGCTTACAAAGCTGTTATAACATAAAATATAGTTCTACCTAATTAACGTTTTATATAATACGTATAGAAAGTTTGATTTATTAAAAGATTTATTGTTTATTTTCAAAGTTTAAATTGATTTAAATGTCTTTCAAAACTTATATTGATTTTATTTTTTGTTATAGTGTTAAAGAAGGGAGGCCTTTGCCCTGCAGTGGGAAACATCAGGCTTATAATAATAATAATATAAGTAGTGTTAAACCAGACTTGGTATTACAACACTTGGAAAAATCTTTATAAAAGTTATGACACCGGCAGGATTCGAACCTGCGTCGATACAAGCGATCTCCCTAAACGCGGGATGCCTCACTCTACAAGCCTATTCCATCTCAACAATGCCCCAGGCACTTCTGGTGTATTAAGTAACTACCTCAGGGTCTTCGGAGCCACCTTCTCCTGTCGGCGTGTCCTCAGGAGCGGCGGTGGTGCTGGTCTTCCCGAAGATGAGGGAGGTGGCCTTCAGGGCTGACGTGGAGGGCAGTTCCGTCGCGAGCACGGCCAGGGTCACACCTGGTGGTGGAAAACAAATATATAATAAATATCCTTGGACATTCCACACAGCGTCATCTAGTCCCAAGCTAAGCAATTTAATGAATTGAATTGAATTGAATTGAATTGTGTTGTGAAGTTGCCCATTGGCAAAAACAAAGGGAGGCCTATATTCCCTGCAGTGGGAGAGATCAGGCTGATGATGATGATGATGATGGGTGCTCAACTGGTTCTAAATTGTAATATTATATTTCTGCAAGATTATAGTTTTCTTCCATCGTCACATACTAACAGGTTTTTTAAAATATCTAATTACAATACTCATCGTTTATTCAAAAATTGGGTCATATTATTTAATCGAATGTAGTTGACCTTCGTCTTGGAACGGTCTTCAAACATTACTTTTTCCTCTTGAATCATTTAATCATTTAATTTTTATACTAATATTATAAAGAGGTCAAAGTTTGTTTGTTTGACTACCTCCGTCAAACTCCGAAACTACTGAGCCGATTTTAAAAATTCTTACACCGATGTTTAAAATGGATTGTCGGAATGGTTATAGGCTATATTTTATCCCGGTTGTTTCATTAGTACCGTGCAAGGCCGAGACTTGCTGCTAGTCAAAAATAAAGTGACTGCAAACAAATTACAACAATTACAAAATTATCTGAATCTGTGTCCAAAACCAATTTTAGTTTTATTTCCAAGTTTTTATTTCTAAACAAGACTTCCTATAATTAACCTTGCTCTAAAACAGACAAAATCGATCGTAAACATACGATTCGATTTCAAATGGTCCATTCGACCGTTTACAAAGTGGTCATAACTTTAAATTGGACAGACGTATGTTACGAAATCTCATTTGAAAATAAAATATACTGTAAATATTGTAGTGCGGTTTTAGACATTTACGACTTATTGAAGGAAAACATCGTTGGGAAATCAGAAATCTATTTTTTTATAAATAAAAGCAACTATATATAGTTTATGCTATATATCTATAATAACTTGCCCCCCTGGGTTAAAACTATTAAATAGTAATAATGTAGTTTAGTAAAAATGTACCTACCTCCTAATTTGCTCAATGTTTGCTCTATTTCTGTCATTCTATTTCTATCTGTAAAAACTTGTAATTAGCCTTGCTTCTATTAACTCCTTTATAATATGTATTTTATTTGCTGTTAGTTTTCCTAAAAAAATAATAAATAAATAGGCCAAGTGCCTCGTATATATCTGTCTGTATATATACTGTATACTAGCTTCTATAAAGTATAATCTGTATATACTATACATTACATTATACATTATCACGACTGTATCCCAGAGAGAGGTAGGTAGACATTTCTATTAGATCTTTTGAAAATTCTGTATAAACTAGCTTCCATAAAGTCCCCTTCGTATAAAATCTATATAATACTAGCTTTTGTAAAGTCCTCGTCGTATATATCTGTATATATTACTTCTATAGACTGATTAAGTCACATGAGTCTGGCATTTAGCACAGAATAATAATGATATATGTACATTCTATAGTCCTTGAACTTTTAGACTCATCGCTGCCTTCACACATTTATATGGTACTAGCTGCGCCCCGCGGTTTCACCCGCGCAAGTCCCGTTCCCGCGGGAATATCGGGATAAAAAGTAGCCTATGTGTTAATCCAGGGTATCACCTATCGACATACCAAATTTCAACCAAATCGGTCCAGCCGTTTTTGCGTGAAAGAATAACAAACATTCTCACAAACTTTCACATTTATAATATTAAGTAGGATAGTAGGATAGTAGGAACTGTACGTTTTAAATTAGCAGCTAGTCCCGGCTTTGCACGGGTGTACTAATGAAACTACCGGTATAAAATATAGCCTATAACCATCCCGAAAGTCCATTCTACACATCTGTGAAAGAATTTTTGAAATCGGCCGAGTAGTTTCGGATACTACCTTCGTCACACAAACAAACAAACAAACCAGTAGTTTGTAATATTATTACAAAATGTTTTATTGCTCGTTCGTCCGCTTGTTCGTATGAGCAAGTGGATAGCGAGGTTTTAATTTAAAACTAAAATAAGGTTTTACTACTAAAAACCTATTATTGTGTGCTAATGATGATGACAACTTACAGAACAGGGTCAGCCCGAGCCACCGATGCCGGGCTCGTTTCATTGCGACGTCTCCACCTGAGGACAAGATACAGATATTTAGAAAGAAAGAAAGAAAGAAAGAAAGAAAGAATACATTTATTTGGGAACAACAGCACAGACTACATTAGGTACAATAACAAAAGAAGACACAAGACAGAAGACACATCAGTAATAAGTAGGTAAGGTGATAGGTACATATTAGGTTTTACAAGAGGTAAATCAATAAATAGGTGTAGGTAAATACAGAAAGAAGTTTAGAAAGAAATAAATAAAGAAAAATGTGTTTATTCCTCAAGGATCACTAAAAAATGTACAGTCTAAGGTGACTCTGTTACGTATTCACTGTCTCTTTCTAAAAGTGGTTTTATCACTATTTTAAATCCTTTGTATTTTTATTCTCAGTATAGTTATATTTCAGTTAAGTTATAGTTGTAATTTCAATCATATTTATAGGATGTAAAGTATAATTTCAGTTGTGGTGTAACAGAAAGTATTATGTCGTGGGACCTTGCTTTGTTCGGTAAAGGGAGGTGTTAGTGTCGATGAAAAGTTGTCGATAGATTTATATAATAGGTACCTACTTACTATGTTTCGGTTCTTCCCATTATTAATTATTAATTTGTAAATAAAACAAGGTTTTTAAGATGTTTTTCCTTGTTATACATAGTATTCAAGCGCTTAAGTAAAATAAATTAAAGTACTAAAGTACTAAAATGTATTAAAGTACTCTTGGCGCCGCTTACGGTCGCTCGCGTTTGAAATTTCTCAAGCGAAACTAAGCATTAATGGTGATTAAGATTAAGTTTGAAATGATAAGACAATAAAACTGCGCGTTGCTTCCCTTCCATCTTGGTGTGAGTTGAGTCTTATATTCAAGATAACTCGATCAATGTTATCGATAAAACCCGCGTTTAATTTTATCGATAATTCCCATCACTAGGTCCAAAACAATGGCTTTTAAGTTAAGCCTGCTTCCTTACATTGTTGCATTCGGACATACATTACTTAGACCCCGTTCACACGGCATTGTCCTGCACGTTTTTTCACGTATTCGTTTTTTAACGTATATATAGTGGCCATACAACGTACATATCCATTCACACGACGATTGTACTGCAAAAAAACGTGTACCGCTTATACGTTTCAACGCATACGTCAGAAAATCGAATGAACTTTGACGTATTCGGTTCGCAGTGGTACATGGTATAGGTTTGTTTCCTTCACTTTTCTGCGGCTATTCGTTTTTTACACGAATGATAATTTACCGTGTGAAGACCTGGGTGATTGTACGTTAAAAAACGAATACGTGAAAAAACGTGCAGGACAATGCCGTGTGAACAGGGTCTTATTAGTAGATATGTCTCGTTAACTTAGCCTTGGGCCTTGGCTTATGTAACAAGTGGGCTTAAAACCATCCAACCAAAAATATGAATGTATTCTTCTATTATGGTTTCTTTACGCGTTAGCAAAATACTACCTATGTACCAAAATTTATGGACAACACATTTAGTTGGTTTATTTTTCGATCGACTCGGTGAACAGAGTATAGACGTAATTATGCGTTTTGATCGAGCTATAAGCTATGCAGGTAATTTATGGTGAAGTAACCCGCTAGTCCTGATGCTGTATAACACATAGGCTACTTTTTATCAAGATATTCTCGCGGAAACGGAACTTAATAATAATAATAATAATAAAGCCCGTTTATTTCCAATCCCTTAGAATATGTACATAAATTTTAACTTAATAACTAAGGTTCACACTATTTAATTTAACATTAAAGAAGAAGTTTTTAATCTTCGATTTCTTGGATAGGAACCCCTCTTTGGGTATAGGCCTCCTCCAGCAGGAAACGGAACTTACGAGGATGAAACTGCGAGGCGCAGCTAGTTATCTATGATATAAAGGAGTTTTTTTTTGTTTTCAAAGTAAATAATTAACCGAGGTCAGTATCAGTGACCTTCGGCAACCAGTGTGGTGAACGGCAAGGCCGTTGTTGCTAAGAATGCGCAGTGAAAGTGGCCAGCGAGGCGAGACAGCGACACACGCATGTATAAATTTTCCTGATATTATTGTAAACGTATTATGATTGTAACAAAAGAGAAGAGGCGTTTGTTGAACAATTGAAAACAGAAGAGGAAGAATTAAAACTGAATATACGACATGACAGCTATAAGTATAAGAAACATACTCGTACATGTTGTACCTACCCTTGTTATTGATACATTTAGAATTCGTTTAGTATAGGCACATTTTATATAGATATTGGTAAGTAGGTATTTTGTTTTGTTTACTTAGCTCTTTTTTATTTTGTTTTAGTTTGTGTGTTGTCAATAAATTTTTCTTTCTTTCTTTCTTTCTTTCTTTATTAGAAGGAAATGTGGAAGGAAGACAAGGAAAGTTGAAGACCGAGAATTAACTACATGAGCCAAATTAAAGAGAAGGTCGTTGTCATGTCGTACCTATCAGGAAGGAGATTGCATTGGAGAGATTAAGTCTATGGAGTAAATTGTATCATTACACCGACAAGAGCTAAGCTCTTAAGATTTATAAATGGTAAACATGAATGCAATCGCCATATTGCTTTTAACAATGCAATAAATAATATTTCCCTACCGCGTACGGTTATGCAACGGTGACGTGCGGTGGGGGACCTAGATTTGTTGTTGCGAAAAAAGTTTCACTTAAGGTCAAGTTACTTAAGGTCTAGACTGAAAAGAGTATAGCATATTGGACCTCAGGCCTTTTCTGTACTAGATGATCTATATATTATTTATACAGCGTCAAGACAATCTTTGCCTACACTTAACGGGACACTGTTAGTGCCTGGGACATTGTTGAGATGGAATAGGCTTGTAGCACCTAAACCATCCTCTCAGCTGTCGGCCATATCCACAGGAAAGACAATGGTCAATACGATGTTTTCCTTCACCGTTTAAAGCTCGCACGCATAAAAATTTCGACACAAAAAGTCCTCTTTCGATCCCACGACCAAACAAACAAACTTTAACTCTTTATAATATTAGTATTGATATATGGTGACCAGGAAAAGGTCAGTGCACAACTGTGGTATGAATGAGGGCACCGAGGTCATTCACCTGTTTTGTCCTTACTTACAGTTACTTAGCCATGTAAAACAACTTTTGTTTTGGAATATTCTAGAGACTACAACAGGAAATCGTTTTTTAAAACACTATACTTCATTTCTTGAAGCGAGCTAATAGGCAGTAAAATAAACGCACGTGATTGGTCGTCGTAAATAATTGTCTTTCTCGTGATTGACTAGATTTGGCCATTGACAATTCATTTGACAATCTATATATATATACGACGTGCGTTTATTTTTCTTCTTATTAGCTCGTTTCAATAAATGAAGTATAGTAGTTCATACGAACTAAATAAAACCAAGGTCAATGGATGCATAACCATAACTCCCTATAGGTTACCATGTTACCCACTCGACAAATAAGGTGGTGTAATGTTACCCAACCTTTTATGTACTGAGCTGTGGAGTGAATTATAATGAGTAACTGTTTAATACAACTTTGGCGTTTCTTTTCTTATATTACTGATTTAATTGGTAAGTTTTAACCATGTATTTGTTTATTTAAAATAAATAAATATCCTTGGACATTCCACACAGCGTCATCTAGTCACGAGCTAAGCAATTTAATGCTTGTGTTATGGTAACCAGATGACTGATATACCAACTATTAGATTTTTTTTTAACCGTTCAAGGTTGAACTTGAACTTGAACATTAAATTAATTAATTGGAAAGCTCACATTAATAACATAAATAATAAACTATCGAAATATTGCTACGCACTTTATATAAGTACTCAGCTCAACTTCATTTAAAGAAATTTTATTAAAAAATTTAATTTTCTGAAAATAATACCTAAAAAGTCATACAATGTCCTAAATAAGTTTTAAGAAATTCAAATGAAATGAAAAAAAAAACTTTTTTGACTGGAAGTTATGTCGTGTTCATATTTTTTTCTATCCTGATAGGAATTTGGTCAACTCCCAATTTTTCGGTAGATCTCCCTAAAAGTTGGGAGTTTTGTTCACATCCCTAAAGGTCGGGAAACTCCGCTCAAACAAACATGGCAGCACTATTTACCTATTGCCGCAAATAAAAAGTCACATGACCGAATTACCTTCATAAAACTCAATTGACCGTGCTTTGACCGACTTCGCAAAGTTACGCAACGCATAACAATGCCAGATTATTCTTCCGGTAGATGTAACAAGAATGCTTGAAATGCAATGAGGATGAATGTACCTACCAATAAAATAGTTAATAATGAATATAACTACGCATCAGTCGAATTCAAAACAAAATGTCCGCACTTAACCTAAAAATAACTTTCATTCTGTTGATTTTTACACTATACATAGGTACCTACTTCATTTCTTGAAGCGAGCGAATAAGAAGAAAAAATAAACTCACGTGATTGGTTGTCAAAAATAATTGTCAATCTCGTGATTGGCTAGATTGTCAAATCAATTGTCAATTGTCAAATCCAGCCAATCCCAGAATAGACAATTATTTTCGACGACCAATAACGTGCGTTTATTTGTCTTCCCATTAGCTCGTTTCAAGAAATGAAGTATAATACTGATTTATATTATAATTTAAGTAAGTAAATACTACGTAAATGTAAGTATATACTTAAATAATAAAATAAATATCCTTGGACATTTCATACAGCATTATCTAGTCCCAAGCTAAGCAACTTATTGCTTGTGTTATATTTAGCCACCAATAGTTCACACATTTATTTTATAACCCTTTACAACTTAAACTTTAACTTTAACCTTAAATTTTCTTATTATTTACTTTTATTCTTATTACTTATATATAACTTTTTGATATTACCTACCTACTAAGTTCAGAATAAAAAGGCTTTTTATTTTATTTTATTTTATACTAGCTGCTCCCCGCGGTTTCACCCGCGTAAGTCCCGTTCCCGCGGGAATATCGGGATAAAAAGTAGCCTATGTTACTCGTGGATAATGTAGCTTTCGAATGGTGAAAGAATTTTTAAAATCGGTCCAGTAGTTTTTGAGCCTATTCATTACAACCAAACAAACAAACAAACAAAGTTTTCCTCTTAAGTGTAGAAGTGTAGATATTTAGTTCACACATTGAACACCCTTGAACATCCATCCATACAATAGACTTAAACGCGCTACACCTTCAAATATTGACGACCTCTGTGGCGCAGTTGTGTTAACGCCCGGCTGAGATGCGGAGGTCGCGGGTTCGATCCCCGCTACGGGACAAATGTTTGTATGTTCTGCAAATATTTGTTTCGTGTCTGGGTGTTTTCTATCTATAATAAGTATGTATTTACAAAAAAAAATGTATATATTAAGTATTATATCAGTCATCTGGTTACCATAACACAAGCATTAAGTTGCTTAGCTTGGGACTAGATGACGCTGTGTGGAATGTCCAAGGATATTTATTTATTTATTTATTTATTTATTTAAATATTGAGTGTTTTCTATCTATAAATGTACTAGCAGCACGTCCCGGCTTCGCACGGGTGTACTAATGAACCAACCGGGATAAAATATAGCCTATAACCACCCGGACAGACCATTCTACACATCAGTGAAAGAATTTTTGAAATCGGTTCTGTAGTTTCGGAGATTACCTCCGTCAAACAAACAAACAAACAAATTTTACCTCTTTATAATATTAGTTAGCTAAGTTAGCTATAATTTAGAATTGTTCTGTGATGTTATAGTTAATTTTGAAATAAATAATTGAATAATTTGAATAGAATCGTTAAGAGCTCGTGTTGAAGTGCATCAATTTTCGACACAAAATACCATTGATGGCCGGATTCGATCCCACGCCCGGAACGAAGGCACAGTACCAATCCACTTAACCAACACGGCTATAGAAAAGGCTATACGACTATATTACCGCGTTCCTGTAAACTTTTCCTTTCACAAATGGTTGCCTGGAAGAAATTGCTTTCAGCTATAAGGACGCCAGTTGGTTCACAATTAGTTTTTCGAAACTATTACCAAGGTTTAAGTAACCAATAAAGAGTTATCTATCTATCTATATACCACTGTGGCGCGTTGGGTGAACGCCCGGCTGAGATACGGAGGTCGCGGGTTCGATTCCCGCTACTGGACAAATGTTTGTATGTTCTGCAGATATTTGTCCCGTGTCTGGGAGTTTTCTTTCTATAATATGTATGTATTTACAAAAAAAAATGTAAGTATCTAAGTATTATATCAGTCATCTGGTTACCATAACACAAGCATTAAGTTGCTTAGCTTGGGACTAGATGACGCTGTGTTGAATGTCCAAAGATACATAGATATTTATATTTATATATCTATATATTACGGCTACGAACTGGTAAAATGAGCTAAATACCAATAACTCTCAAATGCAATATTAGTGCAGTGTTGCAATGCGCCTGCGCCGGTAACGGCTCAGTACACGTTGCGTAAGCGACACTGTGTCCATTGCTTACTCGTTGTATTTTATTTCGGACTAGCTGCGCCCCGCGATTTCACCCGCGTAAGTCCCGTTCCCACGGGAATATCGGGATAAAAAGTAGCTTATGTGTTAATCCAGGGTATCACCTATCTACATATCAAATTTCAACCAAATCGGTCCAGCCGTTTTTGCGTGAAAGAATAACAAACATACATTCTCACAAACTTTCACATTTATAATATTAGTAGGAAGTAGGAAGTAGGATAGTAGGAAGTAGGATAGTAGGATAGGATAGGATAGTAAAATAGTAGGATGTTTAACATTATATTATTTGAAAGAAAGAAAGAAAAATATTATTTCGTAGGACCTCAAGGATCACTCAAAAACGTACAGTCTTATAAGCTAGGTGACTCTATTGCCTGTTCCAAAATAACTCCTTACACCAGGGAAAGAATCAGGCAAGAACATGGTGGTGTGGGCCTAGCTTTACAAACAAATAAACTTTTACTTCTTTATAATATTAGTTTATTAAATAAATGCTAAGCTCATAAAATACAAAAATATACGACTTGATAATGGAAACAAACAAAATCGTGATTACAATCTTACCAAATTCCTATTTTATTGCTGTCATTTTAATGGACTTTTAATTGTTAGTAATTTGTTTCCGCAATAATTAGACTAATCTAAATTAACAAATTTTTGTGGTTTAATCCAAAATACAGTGACAGTCACGAACGTAAATGTAAAAACCAGAGAAATGTTTATTTTATAAAATATTATTTATAATCAATGAAATGAAATGAAATGAAAATACTTTATTGTACACAGAATAAAGGAACTTATACATTAAAAATCCTTAAAAAATTGTACAATGTCTTAATTGTCTGGTCTTATCGCTAAGAAGCGATTTCTACCAGACAACCTTAGGATGGAAAGAAATCGAAGAGATAGTAGGATTAGACTAATCCTACTAACATTCTATATGCATGTTTGTGACTATGGATGGATGGATGGATGTGTCTTTGTTATTCTGTCACGCGAAATATTGATTTATTTTAATTAAATCATTATTACTTATTAGATTTAAACGGTGAAGGAAAACATCGTGAGGAAACCAGTTAACTTTCTAGCAGCGTCGATGGGCTTGCAACCTGTCACGTATGGAAGGTTAACTTCTACAAAATGTGGGCAGTACGAAATATGTATTTGGTTTGGACATACCTCTGACTACCCCATTAGACATCTTCAAAAGGACCTAAAGGATTACAGAAATGTCTACCGCTCCCTGGGATACAGTCGTGATCATATTTTATATTTTCTTTTTTCAATATTATTGATTTAATATTTGTGTGTAATAATGACGACCTCTATGGCGCAGTTGGGCGAACGCCCGGCTGAGATGCCGAGGTTGCGGGTTCGATTCCCGCTACGGGACAAATGTTTGTATGTTCTGCAGATATTTGTTCCGTGTCTGGGTGTTTTCTATCTATAATATTTATGTATTTACAAAAAAAAATGTATCTATGTATTATATCAGTCATCCGGTTACCATAACACAAGCATTAAATTGCTTATCTTGGGACTAGATGACACTGTGTGGAATGTCCAAGGATATTTATTATTATTATTATTATGTTTGTCAAGGTTTCACCTCACGGGACTATGGAGTCCCGGACCTTTGGTAGGCATGCATGGGGCCGAAGCCAACACACAGAGGCCATTTGACATTTTTGATGTTAAAGTGATGGAGACACGTTCCGGTGACTACCCTGGATAACACAAGAAATGCATCCAAAGGTATTATTATTATTATTATAATGACAGAGTAAATAATGTTGCTACTGATTTATTCATTTAACGTACAAGTCCTTTGTCCAAAGGGTTCGAAGAAATCTCTTTGTATTCCACTAAATATTGTTTCATGGCATTTTGATTTATTATCTGTGGTCAAAGTGTTCGAGACGTGAATAAAGAAAAATCTGCCAAGTGCGAGTCGGGTGACTAAACGACGGGTTCCGCAACATTTTGTGAATTTTCAAGTTTTCATGTTATTAATTTCTGTTGGCTTTCTGTTTTTATACTTGTTTGTTTTCTGTAAAGAAGCTGTTGGTTTTACTATAAATAAATAAATAATTATTTTAGTAAACGTTGGCGGGACGATTTCGTCACCTTCGATGAAAAATAGTCGGACTCAGCCAAGGATCGGGATGGTTGGAGTTTGGGGGAGACCTTTACCCAACAGTGGGACGAAATAGGTTGAAAAAAAACAAAAAAATTGCGATACTATGTATTATGTTGATGAAGATAAAGTTTAAAATGATATGACAATGAAACTGCGCACCGCTCCTTTCCATCTTGTTGTGAATTGACGCTAAGGTACCTATAATAATCATCCCGCCATTTTGAGATTTATAAAATACTTAACTAAAACCAGGATTTTATCGCGTAATATATTATTTTTCATATTATTTCCCGTGAGATCTTAAAAAAACTATTAAGATTTTTAAAAACAAATCTACAGCTTCCAAGTTATAAGTTGTATTAACTTAACACAGTTGCCATGTGTATGGTCAGACGACATTGACCGAAATTCACTCGTTAAGTTACTTAGCCTTTGTATTGTCTATGTAAATGGCACACGGTTTAATTAGTTACACCAACAATAAATAAATAAATAAATAAATGTCCTTGGACATTCCACACAGCGTCATTTACTCCCAAGCTAAGCAACTTAATGCTTGTGTTATGGTAACCAGATGACTGATATAATACATAGATACATTTTTTATACATAAAGATAGAAAACGCCCAGACACGGAAGAACTATCTGTAGAAATACAAACATTTGTCCCGTAGCGGGGATCGAACCCGAACAATATAATAAAATATACGTTACTAGAAGCTCATCCCGGCTTTGCACTGGTGTACTTATGAAACCCGCGATAAAATATAGCCTATGTTCATCAGGAAAGTCCATTTTATACATCATGTGATAGAATTTTTGATATTGGATGAGTAGTTTCGGAGATTAATATTACCCTTTACAAACAAACAAACTATAACAATGTATTTAAGCATAATAACACAAGCATTAAGTTGCTTATCTTGGGACTAGATGACGCTGTCTCCAAATATATTTATTTATGTTCATAATAGTAACATCAAAAAGTTTGACCTTTTAATTCAGTTTTAAGTATATTATATTGCGAAAACAAATGCTTGACCTATACTGACCACAGATACTTACAGATTTTAATAACATCTTGTAAGTATTTAACGAAGAATTGACACATTTTGATAGAAAAAACACATAGGTACATTTAAAACAGATATTTTTAGCACTGACAGAGTGTGTTAGTGCCTCGACTTTCGATCTGAAGGTCGTGGGTTCGAATCCGGCCGTGCACCAATGGATTTTCGTTGCGTAAAATGCGCATTATCACGAGCTCTAAACGGGGAAGGAAAACATCGTGAGGAAATCCGCGGCTAGTCAGCCCCACACGTGGTGACCATTGTCTTTCCTGTGGATATGTGTGACAGCTGAGAGGATGGTTAGGTGCTACAAGCCTGTTCCATCTCAACAATGTCCCAGGTTCTACAGTGTCCCGGAAAGTGCAGGCAAAGATAGCCTCATAACGCTGTAGAAATGATTAGTAGAGGCCTATTTTTATACAGTCAGGATAAGTTGTGTTTGTATCTTCACTAATCTACATTTAGGTACACTAATATTATAAAGAGGTAAAGTTTGTTTGTTTGACGGAGGTAATCTCCGAAACTGCTCAACCGAATTTAAAAATTCTTTCACGGGTGCGTAGAATGGACTGTCCGGGAGGTTATAGGCTATATTTTATCCCGGTAGCTTCATTAGTACACCCGTGCGAAGCCGGGACGTGCTACTAGTTAAACATTTGTACAAGCTTTCCAGTTATACAGATGACAATGTAGTAGCTGACTTGATAACTCAAGGTTAACAAGTTGTAGTGTGGAAATACTTGTCACTACACTTTCAACTGCTGGTTACAAAACATTGGTTATTCGAGGCAATAATCTTATCATTTAATTTTCACCATATTAAATGAAGCGCTCGTGGCGAAGCTTGCTAAGACGTTCTTGATAGATCGTCGAAGTTAACTGACTGGGTGACTGCAAGCGGCGTTATCAACTGAGCGCTTCCGTGCTTCGGAGGGCACGTTAAATTGTCGGTCCCGGCTTTTAAAGTCGTTAAGCCATGATGGAGGCCTTGTAACTATGACAATGGTCAAAACGTGTTGGACTAGCCGCGGGTTTCCTCACGATGATGTTTTCCTTCACATTTTAAAGCTCGTGTTAAAGAGCATTATAATAATGAGTAAAATAAATTTTTCGACACAAAAAGTCCATTGATGAGGCCGCATTCGATCCCACGACATTTTGATCGAAAGAGGTACATTCCACTCGGCCAACGCGGCTCTTGTGATAAAAACACAGGTGTTAAAGTGTATGCTAAATTGATGACACTCGATCATTCCAGTAGTTTAAGTTTTTAAATGTCAAATTGAGATTAAATGTCACTTAAATGTCAGTAGGTGTCACAGATCTAAAACTCTACACTTTAAAACAAGTTTTTAGTTGCAATTTTTTTCCGGATTCGTTTAGCCGGTTTTAAAAGTTCTTTCACCGATGTGTAGAATGGACTGTCGGGATGGTTATAGGCTATATTTTATCCCGGAAGTTTTAGTACAACCGTGCATGTCCAGGACGTGCTGCTAGCGTTGTATAAATTATTCTTCTTTTTCTTTGTATGATTAAGAAAGGCATATTCACTCTTTCTTACTATTTATTTTATTTTTAGCCCATATTGTCCCACTGTAGGGCAAAGGCCTCCCTCCCTTCCTTTCAGCTTTTAAGCTATTGCATAGCTTCTATCGCGGGCCTCGGCGGGGTGACCGAATCCAGAAATTCCGTAACGAAAAAATTCCGACCTGCGTTTGACGAGGCGAATAAAACGTCAAACGTCTAGTTTGACGTTTTATTCGCCTCTACATAAGTGGCATGCAATAGCTTTACCGCGGCAGTCCTCGAGAGACGTCTTTCTTTTTTTCTATCTTTGACAGCAGATGGCCAGTCTAGAAGGTGAACATCCAACTCTTTCTTACTTGTTCTAAAATTTAAAGTAAATTCGGTTACGCTACGCTTCACAGTTCTGTAAACGGTAGTTTAAGTGATGTAAGAAGTCATCGGAGAATTAATCGATTTTGATCATTCGACTCGTATAACTTTCGATTATTGATTGCTATGGAATATTTTAGTTTCTGTTAGTTTTTTCTAACTAGCTGACCTTGCGAACTTTAAATCTTTATATTATAAAGAGGTAATGTTTGTTTGTATATTTATTTGTTTAAAAATTGTTTCACAGATGTGTAGAATGGACTGTCGGGAACTCGGGATGGTTTGGTTATAGGCTATATTTTATCGCCTACTTCGTAGCATTTCTCGTCATCGTTCTTTTTACGTGACCTTTGCTAACGAAAAGTTCACGATCAAAAGAGTCAAATAGTCAAAAAACAAGTTAAAAAAGCCAGACGACTTGAGAGTTTTTATTGGATTTGACCACAAAAACTGCACAATTACCTACATTTTATAATCTTTAACTAACCACTTTTATATATAAAACAAAGTCGGGATCTTTATTATACAAATTTGAGAGAATAGACACATTATATCCGAGGTGGTCCAATATTTTTTATCGGAGTTAAAAATATAACTCTAGAAAGCAGGGAATTTCTCGCCCTCTATGAAATTGAAATCGGTTTAATACATTTTGCTACTTGTTTATTGTAAGTTTTGTAATGTGCTAAAAAAATATAATCATATTTGTTAAGTATAGCTAATCATACAAAAAAAATACTAATGATATGGTCGGACTTGGGTTAGACTGGCGCGGGACAGGGGCGAGTGGCGGAAGCGAAGAGAGGCCTATGCCCAGCAGTGGGATGAGAAGGTCTGATGATGACGAAGATGATGAATCACATGAAAAGTTTCCTACGTCATAATTTTGAATACTAAAATTGGCAACGTCTCTAACATTAGTGACATTAGTAGGAAATTATCGTTTTAAACAAATTAGAATGTAGTTTAATTAATAAATTACATTACAACAACCTTGACAGAAATCACAATGTTTCCAAAAAACAAGTTTGGTCACTGATTGTTGGCCAATAAATTAGTCAAATATTTCCAAAGCAAGAACTTACAATTTGTGACCTGGCTTTGCATGTTTTCTTAACCAATATACAGCCTTTTGGGCATCCTACCTGCGGCCGGTGACCTGAACTCTGTATTCTATCTTTAGGTAATACTAGGTTAGAATACAGAGTTCATTTTTATTAAATTAGTTTTTAAGTAGTGTAGGTATTTTTTGTTTCTGATATAAAACTTTGTTTGAATAAATAAATAGGTTTAGATATACATATTAAACTTATAAACATCTTTTTCTTCCTGCCCTTATTCCACTAGGTATGTGGGGTCGGCACAACATGTGTCCCTCTTCCATGTACCTAAATTATTATTGAATGGTGTTACCTATATCACTATTGCACAACGTACTCGTAGGTTTAGGTCCCTTACAACTTTTGTATTGGATTGAATTTGAAAAACAGTCAAAACTTACCAAAAATCCTTGCTTCGATAAGGTACTCCAAAGTCTTTGTAATCACTGATCACTTCACATCACAGATTTTTCAAAATCACCCAAAATAATGGTCATAGAAATAGAATAGAACGTAAATGGCCACGGCGTATATCGCGAATTTAAAATACAAAAATATAAAATCCTTTATGAAACTCCAGATTGTGTTGAATAGTCCGTTTTTGATGTCGGTGGGGGGTGGTTGCATTTAAAGCATAATGATCCTGAAACAAAAAAGTAGGGTTAAAAACTATTATATAGTGACCTAGTTTACTGAAAAATTGGGACATGATTTTTTTACTTAATATTAATTACTTATAATTTTCTGATGAAATACCTATGTGTGGTTCAACACAATAATAAAATATAAAAAAACTATTTTTAAAATAATTTAACATTATAGTAGAAACTTTCAGATGTAACTATAACATTCAAAAAGCTGAATCAATTGCGAGCAAAACAAAGTAACAATACCCAAACGAGTTTTACTTCTGTCAACTTGTCTTACAAAACAAAATATTACGTAACCACCCCCAAAACACAAAACCACACCGCAAACACACACCATACCACGAAAACCAACAAGAATCGCTTAAATACACAATTGAATACTAAAAATAAGGAAAAATTACCAACTGCGCTAACTTAAAATCGACTCCCGCGCACTTTCTTACTGTCTGACGGCCGCGAGTTAACTGACTCTGCAGGTATGGTGACCACACTGTCGACAGTCTACGGATTAGAACGGCAAGGCCGTTGGCCAGCGACTTTTGTTGTGTAGAAAAATATTGTATTGTTTGTATTCTATTAAGTCTAGAATATTCTGTACCGGAATTTACTAACTTGTATCAAAGTTAGACAATCGGGGGGCTGGTTTGTGGTTTAAAATAATTATAAATTTTTTTTTTTTTCGGTTTAATCATTAAAAGAAAGAAAAGGACTGAGAGAGATGGAAGCAATGGGAAGACTTTTGGCTAACTTTGTCAAAAAAGAGACTTAATAAATACTTAATAAAAAAAGAAAGCTATGACTGCTTTAAGTTTAAGTTACAACATTATTGCTGATTTTTTAAATTTACTAAAATAAAAGTTTAAATTTCGTAAGCTTATAACGTTATAAGTATTTCGACGTTCCTACAATCATCATTATCTATTTAATAGAGTTTCTCAAATACTAACTCTAAAATAAACTTTATCACTCATTTTATATGCAAAAAAGCCGCAAATATCATACCCAGCAACAACACCCATACAAATTGCCAATCACAATAATTATTTCCTCGACTGTCCCGCCGACACCACAAACCACAGACACCGCACTGTATTGCGTGCGCGCATAGTATAATACTAGGGTAGGGTGACCATTTATGAGTTACTTTGTGGCTTATTTTCTTCACTTGCTATATATTTTTTTTATTATTGTAGAAACCAACAGCTTTTGATTTTTACTTTTCCAAGTTCACTACCATTTTGTCTGTCTAAATGTCTGTCTATGTCTTGTCTTATTTAATTAGAGAAAATTTGAATAAACTAATTAGAACTAAACATTATAATTACCTAATTACTAACGTACTTATAAAAAAACAACAAAATAGTAATACTAACAACAAAATATGCAAAAAGTCTATTTGAAAACAAATATTCTATAACAATGCTCTGAACTGTAGACATTTTTCAGATGTCTACTGTTCCCTGGGATACAGTCGTGATAATATTTTTTGTCAAGGCCCTGAAATCTGTCTTTAATATAAACTAGTAGCACGTCCCGGCTTCGCACGGGTGTACTAATAGAGCTACCGGGATAAATTATAGCCTATAACCTCCCGGACAGTCCATTCTACCCACCCGTGAAAGAATTTTTGAAATCGGTCCAGTAGTTTCGGAGATTACCTCCGTCAAACAAACAAACAAACAAACAAACAAACAAATTTTACCTCTTTATAATACTTATTATTCGTATAGAAGTATAGACTATCCCATTTTCACGCGCCCTATAGCCACCCTACTAGCAGATCGACTCTTGCGCAGCTCGTAGGTACGTGAAATCGGCCGACTGAATAGAAGTTTAAATTCAATACTCGCTCGCGCCGGCGACTTGCCTCATTTGTACGTGACTTGGGTAAACTAACTTGTAACCTAATATTTTAGTATTGAGTTTTTAAAAACTTACGTTAGACTACATTTATACAGCCTCAGGCAATCTTTGCCTACACTTAGCACTGTAGTGCCTGGGAGATTGTTGAGATGGAATAGTCTTGTAGCACCAAAACCATCCTCTCAGCTGCCGGCCATACCCACAGGAAAGACATGGTCAATACGTGTGGGGCTGACTAGTCGCGGGTTTCTGTTTTCCTTCACCGTTAAAAGCTCGTGTTAAAGCGCATAATAAACTTTTCGACACGAAAAGTCCTTTTATGGCCCGATTCGATCCCACGACCTTCGGATCGCAGGTCGAAGCACCAATCCACTTAACCAACACGGCTTTTTGTGTGTTAGGTAAGTTACTCATGTATTTCTTAAAGTTAAAAATCTATCAGCCTAGGGCATCACGGTACATTCATTTGGTCATACATGGCCGCATAAATAGGTAGATACTTAATCAGTTTCACATTTCTACCACGGTTGACTGCTCTATGCTGGCAATTAACCCATTTCATTACTGTCACTTTTGACTTTGACATAATTGCATTTTTATTCTAACATAGTTGCCTTCACTTCTATTTAAAATCCTTATGTGTTTTCCTGAGGTGAGGTACCCCTGCTATAACCACAGATTAAATAAAACTAGGTATGTACAGATGGTCCATCTAGAACATTAATTTCACTCCTGTTTTTCTTCGGGCAATTTTTTTGTATTTGATTTTGCGGCGCCCCTAGCAGTGTTTAGGTCTTGCCTGCAATCAAAAATAAGTAACTCCTGTTGTGTCAGTGCTAAGTAGCATGCAGTCGGATGCCTAAACGCCGCTAGGTGACGCCGTAAAAATCAAACACAAAAAAATAGCCCGAAGAAAAACAGGAGTGAAATTAATGTTCTAGATGGACCATCTGTACTTAGTATTATTTTATCTGTGCTATAACCTAGTTAATTTCAAATATAATTATTGTTTTTACAAAATGATTACATAAAACATAAACTAAAGCATCCTAATCGTGCACTTGATGATGCCTAACCTAATTGCTCAACTTCTACACTTCCTTTCGTGATGTATAACTTCCTTCATACTTCCTATTATTATATAGATACGCCAAAGAACAATAAATCCAAAATGGCGGCCATATTGGATTTATTGTTCTTGCGTGCGTTTGCTCACAGTGTCTATAACTATTTTGACGATCGTGGTACAGTGGGCGAGAGTCCGCCTGAGGTGCAGTTGCGGGTTCGATTCCCACTGCGGGAGAAATGTTTGCATGATCTGTAAATATTTGTCGTAACTCTGGGTAGGTATTATTATTTTTTTATTTACATATTACATTAGAAAAAACGGTGTTGGGTTACAACGAAAAAATAAGAGAATGTTATAGAATTTATCAAAAACAAGTGGTTATTCAAAAGTAGAAAAAAATGCATTTTTAATCAATGTTTTCTCAATTATAAAAATAGTTTATTTTCTGATGAGTGAGCTCACTCTTTCTCAGCGGTAGATCACGTGATTGTCAGATGTAATGGCACATCTACCGATACATATCATTCCGATATGAATTTGATCAGGAAACGTAGTTTACTTTGTGTATATTGTGTAACCGTTTTTGTTGTTATTGTGTAATTGTTACTTAAGTTTTTTACAAGATTTATAACTGAATTCAATATTTTTTACTTATCATGTAACTCGTTACTGATTTTTGTGAGTAAACTTTTATGTGTGTAACTTATGCTGGTTAAATCAGTGAAGTTAACACTTAACCTAATGACTGAAACAATTGAAAAACTTTAATAAATTACATTATACTTAAGTACATTTTAAAGTCAGTTTGATTGAAATACAAATTGAACTTTGTAGTTTAAAATATTTATTAATAGAATAATTACTTAGTAAATATTAAATTTTATACTTTTTAAGCTATTGCATAGCTTCTATCGCGGGCCTTGGCGTGGAGACCGAATCCAGAAATTCCGTAACGAAAAAACCTAACGCTTGTCACTTTAGTTCAGCAACTCGCCTCTAGGTGGCATGCAATAGCTTTACCTCGGCAGTCCCCGAGTGCCGCACGTCTTTTGTTTTCAATATAGCTAACTGAACATTAACGGAGTATGCAAGTAACAGACTCGCACTTGACCAGTTTTGTTATCAGTAAGTACCTATATTTGTATCCTGACAGTGAAATTATACAATTATCTTTTTCAAAGTTATCTTTTTAACAAAGGATATACTTTCTATATTGTACAACAGACAATAGTCCGCCATTTTGTACAGTTACTTAGAATTAATGTGAATTACCGAGTAATTACTGTATTGCATTGTAGGCGAATGAACTTGATTGTTACTTTCAAACAAACAATTTAATAATTGTTAACGTATTTAGGAAATAAAGAGAGTTAATCCCAATCCAATTAAATAACAAATATAAATATCGTTGGACATTAATTTCACACAGCGTCATCTAGTCCCAAGCTGAGCAACTTAATGCTTGTGTTTAAGTAACCAGATATGACTGATACAATACTTAGATACATTTATTTTGTAAAAAAAAAATTATGAGACCATTTCGAAAGTGTTATTATCAAACACAAAAATATTTTTTAAAATTGGTATGATCTGCAGATATTTGTTCCGTGTCTGGGAGATCTATTATGTATGTATTTATACATAGTTTTTTATTTTATTTTAATTTTAGTAAGAACTTAATAAAAAAAAATTAATCCCGCAGCGGGATTGGACCTCTTCTCAGGCTGGCTTTCATCCACTACGCCACAGAGGTCTACTCATACAAACTCATACAAACTTCCTTTTACGTCTATACTATTAACTTAATTCAAATGATCTGATGTCATCCAAACAGATACATCACTTTCACCCCGTTACATTCATTAGTGCTTAATTTTTTTGACGCGTGGGAAAAACAAAAATAATGAGTTTTGATTATATCATTTAAGTCACAATAATTTGTTTATTTACTTTAAATAAGGAGGTCGATTGTTAGTGGACCGATTTTGAAAAAAACAAATTTTAAGCTATTGCATAGCTTCTATCGCGGGCCTTGAGCGTGGAGACCGAATCCAGAAATTCCGTAACGAAAATAACCTAACGCTGTCACTTTAGTTCAGCAACTCGCCTCTAGGTGGCATGCAATAGCTTTACCGCGGCAGTCCCCGAGTGCTACACGTCTTTTTTTTTTGACAGATTTGTTTGGGCAAAATGTCAAATTATGACATAAGTAAGTACTACATAAGTAAGTACTAGCACACTTATGTACTTTAATTAGGTAGCGTTTGAGTAGGTATTGGAGCATTAGATATTATTTATCTATTTTTAACTTTACATTTTCAGTCCATTAATCAGTGTCAAAAATTAATGATAGATATTAATTATTGTTATACAATCAAACAAATGCTTTTGATAAGCTGTCAAAGCTGACAGTTACATCATTTTATGGTCAAAATATGATTTATGTACAAAGGTACGGGTAGTAAGTCTGTTAGTTATGAAATAGGGACAAGGAAGTTGAATCTATGGAAATACAGTGAGCGTGCCAAATTCGGAAAACTACTTTTCCGGCCATACAAAAAAACCACACGCCATGAGGGACGAAAGATATAGTGCTTCGTCTCTTTTACTCACAAGAAAGTTGGGTATATTCTTCTCTTTCTTTGTGTGACTGAGGAAGGTATATCGCTCTGTCCTACCCTAGTTAACAATTAAGCTTAGCGCCCTCTATTATGTAATTCCGGAAACTTTAACAACAACTGAAAAAATATTGAAATTTTTCGGTTGTTGACGATTTGTCGCGTAACCGATTCACCGATATAAACTTTACAACGAGGAAGTGACATTTGACTTTGACAGTTACAAAACTACTATGTCCTGAATTATGTTAAAACATTAAAAAAAAACATCCCGAGGTGATCCCGGGTTTTCCGCGGGAACGGGAATCTGTTGCTATCTCATTTCGTTGCCATAGGAGTAAAAAGAAAAAAACATATTTGAAACTGTAGGTATTTTGAATTTGACAAATATTTATGAATAGAAAGAAAGAAAGAAAAATATGTTTATTTCGTAGGACCTCAAGGATCGCTCAAAAACGTACAGTCTTAAAAGCTAGTTGACTCTATTGCCTGTTCCAAAACAATTCCCTACAATAGGTAAGACCAACCTGCTGCACATGGCTAAAACCGGTTGCACATGGCTAAGACTAGCACAGGATCGAGGCGAATGGCAATCGCGAAGGGAGGCCTATGCCCAGCAGTGGGTTAAAAATGGCTGATGATGATGATGATGATGAGGTAAGACCAAAAGTATTGCACAAACTCTAGTTTTTAGTAGTTTTAATCAAATAGTGAAAGTGTCTCACAACTAACCAACAAACAAAGACCTCTCCCACAATAGTATATTAACTAAATCACAGCTCTTTACAATTTGAATTGTGTAACTTCTATAAGATGACCTCTAAAAGTGAATAAAATACAAGAAAATCGAGGTCTAAAAATAACGGTGTTCTAATGACGTAAAGCGCGACAGACGACTTTTATAAGTTGACCTTTAAAACTGTGAAAATAACTTGAAGAATGAGCTCTTTTTATATTGGATTCTATAGGTCAAGGTATAAACATTTTTAACTTTTTGACGTAACTACGATTAGATTAGTATATTTTAATGGATACGTCACAAGAGTTGGCCACTTGCTCATACCACAGATAAAATAATAGATAGAATACACCCAGACACGGAATAAATATCTGCAGGGATACAAACTTGTCCCGTAGCGGAGATCGCACCCGCAACCTCCGCGTCTCAGGCGGGCCTTCGCCCACTGCGCCACAGAGGTTATCAGATGACGCTGTGTTCAAGGATTTCCAAACTAATATTTAATTATAAAGAGGTAATGTTGGTTTGTTTGACGGTGGCAATATCTCCGACTACTCAGCCGATTTTAAAAATTCTTCCCCGATGTGTAGAATGGACTGTTGGGATGGTTATAGGCTATATTTTATCCCGGAAGTTTCATTAGTACACGTGCTGCTAGTCTCTACTAATCTCTACTAATATTATAAAGAGAAAATGTTGGTTTGATTGGGGAGGTCATTCCGCGCCGCGCGTTTTCGTCAGCGCGATCTAGAATCGGCTATATTTTGTCTCGTTAGCATTATTAGTACACCCGTGCAAAGCTGGGACGTGCTGCTAGTATATAGTCGTGTCTGGGTGTTTTCTATCTATAATATGTATGTATTTACAAAAAAAATGTATCTAAGTATTATATCAGTCATCTGGTTACCATAACACAAGCATTAAGTTGCTTAACTTGGGGCTAGATGACGCTGTGTGAAATGTCCAAGGATATTTATTTATTTATAATATAGATCTAAAACAAGACCATAGCATCATTGAATTAAAGTTAACTTTGATTCATCACAAACTTTCTCTGTTACGCAAAATTGTAGCGAGACGCATTTCAAACAATTGTAGGTATAGAATACAGAGTCTATCGTTACATAATAAATGGAGTATTACCTCGTCTTAAGGTCAGACGGTCAGAACTCAAAGATGGTGAAGGAAAACATCATTTAAGAGTCTGACCGAGCCATTAAACAGCCTGCCTGCGACCATGGCTCGGTCAGAACTGAAAGATGGTGAAGGAAAACATCATATAAGAGTCTGCCCGAGACCATGGCTCGGTCAGAACTGAAAGATGGTGAAGGAAAACATCATTTTAAGAGTCTGCCCTAGACCATGGTTCACGCATTTCAAACAATTGTAGGTATAGAATACAGAGTCTATCGTTATATAATAAATGGAGTATTACCTCGGTCCAGACCCTAAGGTCAGACGGTCAGAACTGAAAGATGGTGAAGGAAAACATCATATAAGAGTCTGCCCGAGACCATGGCTCGGTCAGAACTGAAAGATGGCGAAGGAAAACATCATTTAAGAGGCTGCCCGCGACCACGATATGTCTGTATATTTCAAAAATATCAATTGTGTTTGTGATGCGATAATACTTATTATAAGTTTTATATTACGGTTATTTGCTTATTATTTTTTGAAATACTTATAGGTACCCTGTTAATTTGTATACCTTTGTTTCCTGAGGACACGTGCGTCACGGACACTGCACGCGTTAAACAGATGTACTTGACTGCTTTAAGAAAGTTATAACAAAACTAGTTACATTATTATATTTAAAATCCAAAACCCATATAAAATTGGCTGTCTCTAAAGTCGGTTTTAATTTTATTACTAAACCAAAAATCAACTTTTTTCCAAACAAAAGACATAAACGCGCTACTTTTGATTGTGTTTTTGTTTTATTATTAACTAGCTGCGCCCCGCGGTTTCACCCGTGTAAGTACCGTTCCCGCTGAAATATCGAGATAAAAAGTAGCCTATGTGTTAATATAGGGTATCACCTATCTACATACCAAATTTCAACCAAATCGGTCCAGCCGTTTTTGCGTGAAAGAATAACAAACATACAGACATACATTCTCACAAACTTTCACATTTATATTATAATATATAAATATAAATATATATATACATATATAATATATAATATAATATACAATATATAATATAGTGGGATAGTGGGATGGGAAGATGGGATAGTGGGATAGTGGGATTAGTAGGATAGTAGGACTAGCAGCAAGTCCTGACTTTGCGCGTGTGTACTAATGAAATTACTGGGATAAAATATAGCCTACTAGCTGCGCTCCGCGGTTTAACCCGCGTAAGTTCCGTTCCCGCGGGAATATCGGGATAAAAAGTAGCCAATGACACTCGCCATCCCTTCAACTATCACCACACAAAAAATCACGTCAATTCGTGAAAGACGGACAAACAGACAGACAGACACACACACTTTCGCTTTTATATTAGTAAGGAAGGATGGATGACCATACAGTCCATTCTTACACATCGGTGAAAGAATTTTTAAAATCGGTTAGAATGGTTTCTGATATTACCTCCGTCAAACAAACAAACAAACCAAAATTACCTCTTTATATTAGTAGGTAGTAGGTATAGATGCTAATACAACTCAATTGACAAAAAAAGTCGTCAAAATACACATTCGCCATTCGACCTTGACAGCGTTTTGAGTTACACAAACTTATGTAACACATTGCACGGCTATTACTGTCATGACATGTGGCTATAAATAAATAAATAATAAAAATAATAATTATATAAATAGTTTATTAAATCGAAATGAAAATAACCATTTGAATTGAACGCAATCTATATCTCTCTCGTCAAAATCGTCAATAATGTACCTATACTTCATTTCTTGAAGATAGCTAATAGGAAGAAAAATAAACGTACGTGATTGGTCATCGAAAATAATAGTCTATTCTCGGATTGGCTATATTTGACAATTGACAATTGGTTTGACAATCTAGCCAATCACGAGATAGATTATTATTTTTGACAACCAATCACGTGAGTTTATTTCTTCCTAGTAGCTCGCTTCAGGAAATGAAGTATACCTACCTATGTTCTAAAATATGTTCAAAATTAATGCTAAGCATTACCTAAGTATTAGCAACACCTAGGACACGCAATAGGTATTGCATAGCCACTTACTTGTAACTTAAAGTTGTGTTGAAATTTCAATTTATTATCCTAACTGAAATGGTGATGGTAAACACTACGGTATTTGTTTTGTAAGAGGAAGAGGCCAACTCTGGTGACTAACCCCATTATGCATATTCGACCTAAAACCTGTATTAGCTAAAACGTATATTAAATCTGGTGCCATCTCTTTTCGTTGACATATGAGTGACAAGAAAAAAACGTTCTAAAACGTTCCTAAAACCTGTATTAAATTGTCAAGTTTTTATGAATAAACCCCTAAGTATTTAGGCCTAAAGGCCTCCGTCGTGCCTTAACGACTTTAAAAGCCGAGACCGACAATTTTACGAGCCCTCCGAAGCACGGAAGCGCTTAGTTAATGCCACTTGCGGTCGACCATCCAAGTAGTGACTGCCCAGAACGTTGCTTAACTTCGAAGATCTATCAAGAACGTGTTAGCAAGCTTCACCACGAGCGCCACATGATATTATTATTATTTAAAGCCTGTGGTGTCCCACTGCAGGGCAAAGGCCTCCCTCCTCTCCTTCCACTCCTTTCTGTCTTCAGCGATAATGGACCATTCCTTGTCAAAGTCGTCAAGCTCGTCTCGCCATCTCCGCCTGGGCCTTCCACGTGGCCGTCGTCTTGATAACAAATAAATATCCTTGGGCATTCCACACAGCGATATCTAGTTCCGAGCTAAGCTGAGAGGATGTTATGTACTAGGCAAGCCTATACTTCATTTATTGAAACGAGCTAATAGGAAGATAAAATAAACTCACGTGATTGGTCGTTGAAAATAATATTCTATCTCGTGATTGGCTAGATTGTCAAATCAATTGTCAATTATCAAATCTATCTAATAGGAGAATAAACAATTATTTTCGACGACCAATCACGTGAGTTTATTTACGTTCCTATTAGCTCGTTTCAATAAATGAAGTATAGGTATTCCATCTCAACAATGTCCCAGGCACTACAGTGTCTACATGTCATAGACAAATACAAAATGGCGTTTAATAAAAATATTTCAATCAATCAATCAATCATTTTATTTATGTTCTCTCACAAACTTCTTAACATAATATTAATAAACATAAATAAGTACATAAAAAAAGAATTTAGAAAATAACAATAATAATAGAAATAATAAATACCATTAATACTTAATCCAAAATGTTTGTTGGTTTCTAGCTTAATACAAAAAAATGTTGTTTGAGACTGGTGCCTGAAATAGGTAAAAATATAATTTTGTAACCGACTATGACATAAATGTAAGGTTACGGTAATGTCATAATACGATGTACACAATGTACCGAATGACCCGAATCGCGAACGAGTTTCGAACGGTCAAGTGCGAGCGGTACCGTTACTTTGGGTTCTGCGATGACACTCAATAATTGTTTTATTTTCGTGGTTTTTATTATGTGTTACATGTTCGGCTAAATAAATGTATTTTCTTTTTTTTTTCTTGCTTTAATTATAGTTTTTTACTCTTTATTAAATCATATAACTGTTTATTATAAGTATTAATATTAATTTACAGAAACTACGCTAATAGGTTCACTATTTTCAACACTTTTACAGGCCAAATCACAGATAAACTATCTGGGTAACTCTTGACGCACAATCAAATTTTGATTGTGCGTCAAGAGTTACCCAGGTTACGATTGACAAGACATCATACAATCTTAGCGGAAATCCAAGTAATAAGTGTAATACTAGCTCTTACAATGACAGCGTCACTCGTAAGAGTCAACTTATAGATCGTTACCCTAAGAAAGTGTTATGTTTGTCAGTCTGTTATTCCAATACTATCCAAAAGACTCTGAGTTGTTTCTAGAAGTTTGCTCAAAAGACGTGTGCAAAAAAGAAACCAGCGTAGGTTTATATTTTGGCTATAAAATTTACAAAAAAAGACATAACTATCGTACAGTATGGACACCATGATTTGTCGCCTAAAGCTCGTAGGCGTAGACAAATGGTTACAATAGTACAATATAAACTTTCGCGATCTTTAGACATAATCTATAGGTACTAATATTATAAAGAAGTAAAATTTGTTTGTTTGTTTGACGGAGGTAATCTCCGAAACTACTGAACCGATTTCTAAAATTCTTTCACGGGTGTGTAGAATGGACTGTCGTCAGGGAGGTTATAGGCTATATTTTATTCCGGTAGCTTCATTACTACACCCGTGCGAAGCCGGGACGTGTTACTAGTTATATAAATGGTTACAAATTACATAGGTACTTTTTATTCGTCTCCACTTGCTACCTCTTTTGGCTTATTCACTCTCATTACATTCTTCACGTTCGCCGGTTAAGGGACTTTTGACCTGACAATTTTTGCTCAATTCTATTGCATCTTATTTGTTATTTTGTTTCAAATGTCAACACTCTTACGATACCGTGGCGTAAAGCTTGTTATTTAACGCCACGTTAGGTCCGTTCAGAATTTAATCAAAAACTGTCTAGCTATTAAAGCGTGACTGAATGACATAAAACTTTCGCATTTTTAATAGAGTGGCTAACTAAAATAGCTACATATTATGAAATTTTTTTAAATAGTTTTTACTTATAATTTTGCTTTAAATAAGTACCAACCTATATACTTCATTTCCTGAAGCGAGCTAATAGGAAGAAAAATAAACTCACGTGATTGGTCGTCGAAAATAATTGTTTATTCTCGTGATTGGCTAGATTTGATAATTGACAATCTAGCCAATCACGAGATAGACAATTATTTTCGACGACCAATCTCGTGATTAGCTAGAATGTCAAATCAATTGTCAATTGTCAAATCTAGTCAATCACGAGAAAGAAAATAATTTTCTGTGACCAATCATGTGCGCTTACTTTTTGTTCCTAAAACTTTGGTGCTCGTATCAAAAAATATAGTATTATTTTTAGTTTATGCATAGACACAATTTTCTATGAAAGCTTGAACAATAAACTTAACTTAAACTTATGGTACAAGACAGAAGTAAAACAGGTTTAGAACACTCTTTGTGGATAAAGGACAGTAATTGCTCTAGAAATCTCTCATCTCCGTGAAACTTAGCTATCTGTTGCAACTATGACATAACTTAAACTGTTGTTTTGTTAAAACGCTTTTTATTTTTCATTTGTATTAACTTGTTATTTTTTTGATAAGTAATTTGTATTTTTTTTAGTAATTTTAAGTATTTTTTTACTTACCTATGTAAGTAAAAGTAATTGAAAAAGTTACAAAGAAATATCATTAGTAAATAGATTTAAAAATGCATTCTTTGAATACCATACGGTACCCAAAAAGTAACATTACGCAATAAAGAATCGAAATTCAAAAGAAATTGGCGCCCTACCGTAATGTCACTATAAATGTCACTTCACATTGACAGGTGTCACTCTTGTTTTTTAATTTCGTGGCAGCCGTCCGCTCGCGGCGGTTGTATTCGCGTACTAGTATTGTACCTCTTAACTTTTACAGTGGGGGCAAAAGAGCTTGTCTACATTGGTTAACCCATTACCGCCCTCTGTACACACGCGAGTACACCTTTGCGATGCTTCATATCTTTTTTTTCAATGAAGGTGGAATGAAAACATTTTCCTTTTTGACATGTTAGTGACACTAGCCATCTACAAAAAAAAAAAATGGCGATGGCGGCAAACCAACTGTCAAAACTTTTCCAATAAAAAACGGATTGCGAAATAAGTTACGAAGGTAAGATATAAAATATTATTTTATTATGAATAATAATTAAATAGTGTAGTATTTTTGACTAGTATGTTGCATTTGTCTTTTTTATAACATATAATATCTTCAGAACAGCAGTTTACTTCAATAAACATACATTATTCATCGTTTTATTACATTGTACACGGCGGTGTACAATGGGCTAATAGGTACTATAATTTTCTATAATTTACAGGTATTTTACAATGGCACATCGTCGCGTCTTTACAAGCCATAATGGCTATTCAAGACTCGAAGAAGCGCTGGAATCAATAATGGCTGATGAAAATGATGAGTTGGAGTATGACGTCGTATTGTTGCCACCGGATCCAGCTGTAGTAAGCGATGAAGAAGAAGGTAATGACGATAATTTGGCCTCTTCAACCATTCCAAAAGAGGTGCCAGGAACTGTTGAGGTAATTCCACGACGCCCCGACCATGACGAGCCGCTTTCGAATCACTCAAGGCCTGAAAAGCGAACAGTTTCAGCGTTTTGCTATACTTTTGATGTTTATTGTGTAAAGTCTACAGAAGTTTCAGCGGACCCACTAGGCTCTAGAGTCGTGAAATCTTTGCTAGCAAAAATGCCGATTGTGCCAAACGAGCATGTTGTGGCTACAGAGCAACAGGTACCGTGAGAGAAAACAGAACCAAGAAATGTCCTGTTACTGCCGTGAAAGTTATGAAAAAGCAATCAAGGGCTGAGTATGATTACCGTTTTGACACGAAGAACGAAATAATATTCGTACGCTGGAAGGACAACAATGTGTTCACAATGGGATCTAATTTTGATCACGTAGAGCCTTTAGGAAAGGTAAAAAGATGGTGTCATATTAGAAAACAAAAGGTCGATTTCAATATCCCTAAACTCCTTATAAACTATAACAGAGGAATGGGTGGGGTCGATCAAATGGACCAGTCGATCAGCCTCTATCGCGTAGCTATAAAAGGAAAAAAGTGGTGGTGGGTAATCTTCACCTTCCTTCTAGATATTGCTGTTTCTAATGCTTGGCGGCTACATGTTCTGCTTAGCAAAACTGAAGATGTGACATACATTGATCAGTTGTCATTTAGACGAATGATTGCTCGAGCCTATCTTCGACCGACGAAAACGAAAAGCCGTCCAACATCTTCCACAGTTCAAGGATTATCTACCAAAAACTATGGTCACAACCCTGAACGTATTGAAAAATCACTGCGATGTGTCGTTTGCCACAGCCGCATACGTTGGCGATGTGAACTTTGCACCAAAACGCTGTGCGTTGTGCGACCTTGTTTTGGACAATATCACTCCTAGATCCGCCCAGTGTACACAGCGGTGCACACCCCGTTTTTTCAGATTTTTCTTCATGTACCTTTTATTTAGTCTCTAATTAAGTAATAAACAACATTTTAAAACAAATTTGATAAGTGGTTTTGTTTTGGGCGTTAATGGGTTAAGCATTTATATTTATTTCTGACTTTTACATGATTACTTTGGATTTTGAGTACTTTTAATATTAGAAGATTTTATTACGGTTGTGAATGTTTCTTTCAAAATTACTCATAGAGACACTTTAAAGACAAACTTAGTAAACTGCGATATTTTAAAGAAAAAATGAAGGAGATTAGGAAATTATAGGTAAACTAGCTGCGCCCCGCGGTTTCACCCGCGTAAGTCCCGTCCCGTTCCCGCGGGAATATCGGGATAAAAAGTAGCCTATGTGTTAATCCAGGGTATCAGCTATATACATACCAAATTTCAACCAAATCGGTCCGGCCGTTTTTGCGTGAAAAACAAACATTTTCACAAGCTTTCACATTTATAATATTAGTAGGATACTGTTTTCTTGTTTTTCTGTAGGCCCTTCGTCCATAAATTCCAGTTTTCTTTTTTTTGTTTCTCTACTTCCACTTATTTCATTGAATTTAACATCATATTCTATGTAGGTAATAGGTAGGTATCTAGTTTTCATGGAATTAGCTTAAAATTAAATTAGGTACAATCGGAAAACGATTTTCGTGAGTTAAAAGTATTTCGACCCCGGCAACGGCTTCGTGGCTGAGTTAGTCTAAGGCAGTCCGCGCTAAGAACGATCGCTTGTATCATCGCAGGTTCGAATCCTGCAAAGTCGTAACTTTTATCAAGATTTTTCAATTATGTATTAAAAAATCTTGAGTTACTAATCAAACATGACTCTACCATAGACACAGCTTTATACTTATTATACAACACACAGACACTGCTGTTTTGTGTGTGTGTGTGCATCACATAATACCAATCTATATAAATCTACGTTTAAAATAATATTTTTGCGTTTGTAGTGTGTAATCTTTGGAATTACTGAACTCGTTCTGTAAACTCTGTATAATTTATTATTCTTTATTAAAATAAAATATAAAAAAAATTAAAACTTAGACTGGCAAACTAGCGCCTACATTACAGCCACCTATTTTTTTTATTTTTGCGTTTACATTGAACAAAATAATTAAAACAAAAAAAAGTTCATTATATTAGTTATTTGGTCGAAATAAAGTTCATTATTATTATTATTATTTATTATAAGTAGCTGAATAAGTAAGTACCTATATAGGTTAGTAGGTAAATGTTATTTTGTCTATTTTAGGAAGACTACCGCAGTAGCACTTGGTGGCCACTAAACTCTTCCTTTCTTAAAACTTAACGTCAGCGCCTTAGATTACGTCAAAAGCAGTTCATTATAGGACTTAAACTGATTAGCTTTATACGGTCATAGTAAGCCGGCAGTTTTAAGAATAATATTCTTAAATGAGTCTGTAGGGCTCAAGGATATGGGCTATTAAGGACTTCTTACGTCATTGAAACCCATTGGTATGAAAATAGCCCTTTCTCTTGGTCACTTCCGCGCTTTAAGTGGTTGAAATCGCGCGTTTTAGTATAAAAAGTTACGTCACCAAATGGTATCGAATTTGTTACATAAGTTAGTTCAAAAAGTGTAACTAGATGGCGTGGTTAAATTTATACGGTCTTATTACAATTTATTTATTTATTTACAATATAGACTACACAAAAAACCTGGTTTATTAAAACCATGGTCTAAATTTCCCTATAATCGGATTCAAAAGTATCTATGCAGAGAATAAAATAAAAAAAATCAATCCGGTAAAAATATTTTATTCAAAAAGTAAAATATAAAACTTATTTACATTTTTGACTTCAATGCTGGCAACATAATGGCATTTACAATATCAAATTTGTCAAAATAAAATAAATAGAATGTAGGTAATAAAAAGGTTAACATAGGTATTTTAAAATATAAAGGCAAGGTTCAGTAAATAATAATAATTATATAGATAGGTAAGGTAGGTATCTACCCACTTTTAACCATGATTGAAAAATTTACAAAAAACAGTAGAAAAGTCAAATATTTTTGTCTGTCAAATTTTTTGAGGTCAAAAAATGTTTAGTAGGTAACTCCAAGAGGTTTTACTTTAATGGCAAAATAAGCTTTGATAATTTTTACAAATGTCAAAGTCAAGTCCTGCGACATTTTCTGTCACTGTCAGTCGGTTTGGTCTTCCTCAGATTTTGGTGACGTTTCCTTCGAGCTGTCAATCTTCGTCTGTTATACTCACTGTTAAACGAGTTGCCCCTGTAAATGTTAGTAAATATATAAATATACATAAATAAAATGATAAGCAAAGAAAAATATGAATAAAATGAGATGTATGATAGATAAGTAGACAGGTAGGTAAGTAAGTACCTACATAATATTATATTTTAACTCAAATGTTAAAAAAATAATAGAATGTAAAAAATATAAAGGGTTAAAAAAATATCACAATTACTTTTATCACGAATTATTGTTAAATACAGTTTTTTTTTTCTTAAAGATACTGATTTATAAAATTGGCAGGTTATCACAATTTAATAGTGCGAATTATTTTCAGGTAAATATCCGTATTTTATAAATATAAACAATAAATTGGACGGGTTTGAATATCACAATAATAATTAATTTTACTAACTCTAATTAAATCTTAATTTTTAATTCTCTTTTAATTATACTAATTAACTAATTTATTGGTAACTAGTTGGTAGGTACTGAGGTAAGTAGGTACCTACCTACATAAGATTCTTCTTTTTTATCATGCAAATGTAGGTAGGTACTTACTTTAGAACTTTATAACTTTGAACTATAAAACTAATCTTATTTTGTATTTAATAATTAAAATCACCTAAAAACATGGCGAATGTACCTAATAAGAACGTAGATAAGTAAAGTAAAAAAATATAGGTACCTACCAGTTAATTATAAATTCTGTATCATCATTAAAAGCTTAGCATGGTATGATAACTACTAAAAACAGTTTTTACTTAATAATTACTTACCTAAGTAAATTACCATTTTGAAGTTGTAGGCCATTGTAGGCAGATGAATCTGCATGATAGCATTGAGATGCATCTGCCTATTTTAATAGTAAAATATCGTTATTAAATTTTGACAACCATATTCTAAAAACTTCTGTTGTGTGCGAAGGGTTAAAAATAAAATTTTACATCTGTTTCATTTTAAACCCTACTTGAATTTAATTTTTTTATAGCAAAAAGCGATTAGATTTGCTCTTGGTTTAAATCAGGCGTTTTGTTTGTGCTCTATTATTTTTTTGTCTTTCAATGCCTATAGTGTTCGTTAATATATAATTTAGGCTACTTTTTCCCATTGATGTAGTTCCCTTGTTCGTCCTTGTAGAGATCTTCGTTCACCGCGTAATATGCCGGAGCGTTTTCACAATCCACCTGTAAAAAAGAAATTAAGTATAAAATCAAGTAATTTGATTATTATACGAGTATCACACGGTAATAAGTTGCAATTCAATTATTATTGTCCTTTTTTGTTTGAATTATAATCACTTAGGTATAATATTCATTTTATTATCATTGATTATTAAAAAAATATTTAAAATATAATAATTCTATTTTATTCTTCTATTCTTATTAAGTATTTTTACCTTTGAAATATAATAAGTTTTTTTAATATGTGCTAGGCAATTAGAAATATAAAAGAGGTTACCTTGTAGAAGTAATCGCAGACACGGGTTCGTTGGCTGAACACGGTACCAGGGGCGCAGATGAACGAGTACTTCTCGTTGCCACCTATGCTAGGCACGCACCAATGCCAAACCTGCGAGATTATAGGCGTTTTAAAGACATCTTTTAAACATATAAGGCCAATAAAGTGACTTAAATATTTTTTTCTATAAACGCGCCTAATAAACGCGCAAGGTTTCCACGTCATGACTTTTGCTATTCGTTTTGATCAGGCGCTACAATCAAGTTATTTCCAAAACATTACAATGAAACTCTCCCGTACCCAAAATAAGGTATCAGTTCGATTTTTTTTTTATGAAAAATGAAATGTAATATGAAATAAAAAATTAAACAGATATGATCACGACTGTATCCTAGGGAGCGGTAGACATTTCTTTCAGATCTTCTATGTAATTCTTTAGATCTTTTTTTATGTCTAAGGGGGTAGTCAGAGGTATGTCCAAATACATATTTGGTAAGTACATGCCCACTTTTTGCAGTTAACTTTCCATACGTGACAGGTTGCAAGCCCATCGACGCTGCTAGACAGCTTTGTTTAAAATAACGTAAAACTTACTTGACATCTGGTCTCCGGATCGGCGTAGTATCCTGGAATCTTGTCATCACAAGTGAACGAGAGTCCTAAAGGCACTTCAGTGTAGGCGGGGTAGTCCACATCTGGCACATAGCTCTCTAGTTGCTGGAGACAAAAGTATATGATTAACCAATGGTTCCTAAAACCAACTAACGGATGTCCGTAGGACTTTTGTCATAGAAATGTTATCTGTCAAAAAGTTTCATACATTTTATGTGTAGTAACAAAGATGCTATGGTGATGGCCCTACGGACATCCGTAGGTACCTAGCTTATAGAATTCGGGCATTAGATAACAACGTTGCTATGGCGAAAGTCCTACAGCCATCCGTAAGTTGGTTTATAGGAACCGGCCGTAACATAGCTTCACTACTCTTACTGTTTCTTTTCAAGGCCTTTGAAACTACTCAATCCAGCAAGTAGGTAGGTAGTTGTAAGGTACTTACAGCTAGAGATCTATCCAGAAGATACAGCATCACCGCCAAAACACCTACGGAACTTAACGACACTCGTCTGGCCTGTGACATCGTGGAAACTCTTGCAGTACCCCAAATTTTGATATCTGAAACAATAACCACCATCATGAAAACAATGGAACTCTTAACACGTTGGGTGCCCAGGATGCAATAGAATCCCCTAGTTTTAAGAACGTGACGTGTCAAAGTGGTCTTTAATATGACTTTATTGATTATATCTATATATTTTGACTTTTGCACTGGCTCTAGTACCTAATGCGCGAGCGCGGCCGTCATTTACGGAGACGACCGCGGGAGCTGGGCCTTGAAAGTGTCAGGCTTTTAGATACATCTTTTTACTAAATGATTCAGGTATCAGAAGATATCAGGAGGCAATCTTTGCCTACACTTAACGGGACACTGTAGTGCCTGGGACATTGTTGAGATGGAATAGGCTTGTAGCACCTAAACCATCCTCTCAGCTGCCGGCCATATCCACAGGAAAGACAATGATCAATACGTGTGGGGTTGACTAACGAGTTTTTTCGCGATGTTTTCCGTCATCGTTTGGAGCTCGTATTAGGTAAAGTGCATACACAGATTACACAAGTATAATCTGTGGTGTATATTACTTTTTTCGAAATTTTAGATTAGTTAATACTAAGTACAATATTGTTCTAATGTAAGTGATATTGTGTTTTTGAAAATAAATGTATTAAACCTGAAATTAAAAATCTATTAATGCACGTCCGGGATTCGACGCCGCGGTCCAAACCACTCGGCCAACAGCTCGTTCTAATTAATATTCAACGTGAGAATGATTTCAAAATAGTTAAAATTAAAGCTCATTCTCATGTCATTATTTTGCATAACGCGATAATTATTGTATTACATTAGTAATTGTGTGTTTTGTCCTTTGTTCTGTCTTTGGCAATCGATGGTTCACACAAGTCCGGTCGCGAGTTTGTCTATACCACAGATTACATAAGTACAGATACCTCATCTAGAACATTGATTTCGCTCCTATTTTTCTTCGGGCAATTTTTTTGTGTTTGATTTTTGCAATCCTGCAATCAAAAATAAGGAACTCTATCTAGTGCTAAGTAGCATGCAGTCGGATGCCTAAACGCCGCTGGGTGACGCCGCAAAAATCAAACACCAAAAATTAGCCCGAAGAAAAACAGGAGTGAAATCAATGTAAGAGGTGAGGCACCCACCAGTGTATACTAATATTATAAAGAGGTAAAGTTTGTTTGTTTGATGGAGGTAATCTCCGAAACTACTCAGCCGGTTTCAAAAAATCTTTCACCGATGTGTAGAATGGACTGTCGGGATGGTTAAAGGCTATATTTTATCCCGGTTTCATTAGTACACCCGTGCAAAGCCGGGACGTGCTGCTAGCTAGGTTTATAAAAACGATTACAATATCTAAGGTTTAGGAATCCTTATTGTACCTACATCAGAAAATATTCATATTAAAATTAAAATAGATATTTATCTGTAAAAATAACTAATAACCACAACCATCAAACTTGCCAATTCAAAGCAATTCTTTTTCGGAGAAAGGAATTTTCTAAAGATATAAGAAACATTGTTAAGACCGCAGGTCGGACTTGGGTTAGATTGGCGCGGGACAGGGGCGAGTGGCGGAAACGAAGAGAGGCCTATACCCAGCAGTGGGATGAGAAAGGCTGATGATGATGATGATGATAAGAAACATACAGACCAAGAAGTGTTGGTCGTCCGCCAGCGAGATGGCCAGACGATATATGCAAAGTCGCGGGCAAAAGATGGATTGGATTGGCACAGGATCGTGGCGGATGGCACAAACTGAGGGAGGCCTATACCCAGCAGTGGGTGAAGTCGGGCTGTGGATGATGATTATGATAAGAAACATGTACAAATTTTGAGAAGTTAGCATTGGTATTTTCTCCACCATTTTAAAACTCTTAAATTTTTTTTACTGGTAATTTACCACGACCTTTGGATTAAAAGTCCAGGCCCCCCACTAAGCCAACACAGCATCAATAATTCTAAATTAATCAGATTTAGACATAATAATCAAACCAACAGACAGACAAAAAAGGCTTTACAATGTGGAAGTAACGCAAAACATAGCACGCCGTTTCCTGCGGCGTGGGAAACTGTTACATTACTTGGATTAAAATGCCCTATCAGCACACTGGTTGTTTCTTTGTGATTTAAGAAAGCCTTCTAAAATTTACTGTTATGCAATAGAGTCATCTAGCTTTTAAGACGAGCAACGCGAGCGACGCGTTTTAGAGCGATCCTTGAGGTCTTACGAAATAAACATATTTTTCTTTCTTTCTTTCTTTCTTTAAATCGACGATATTTAGACGTGAGTTCCAACTCTGGTGACAGAGTTTTTAGGCCGCCTAAAGGCCTCCGTCATAGCTTTACGACTTTAAAGCCAGGGGAGGCTTATTACTAACTACGTATTATTAAACAATTCAGTTTAGGTTCTATCTCTCATAACTTTACGTCAGCGCCTTAGCTTACGTCAAAAGTAGTTCATTATAGGACCTAAACCGCTTTTAACGGTCATAGTAAGCCTACTGCTCTTTAAATAACCCTAGACAAAATATTAAGCCACAAACATCAAAACAAAACAGCATTTCGTAAATAATTGAAATTTTCGCAAACTTAATTACAAGATTGTCTTGCACCTTGCTTCAATTTGAGATGACACCTAAATGACACCGCGCAATTGTAATTTCATTTCGAAATTAGTATTACTTTTTAATTTCTTAAATTCAAGTCACACCTTTCACATTTTAAGGTCACTCTACTCCGTTTGCCGAGTGTAGCTAACAGGGAGAAAAATAAACGCACGTGATTGGTCATCGAAAACGGTACGGGGATTGTCTATTGTATCAAATTGTTGCGTATCAAAAATAACAAATCCACGAAAACATAATCGCATTAATCAAAATAACCACGCCGTATCGTGTTAAGAAAACAAAAGCTAGATAACGTGCATCTCTTACTGCGTCATGTTTTGAAAGTCGTCGAGAATCGACATCCGTGTCATCTTTTTGTTTTGCGAGTGTACTCTGTAACTAAAAGCTTGGTTTTTAAAAGTTTTTTTCTGAAACCTTCTCTTGTTTCGCCTTCAAAATGGTGACGATGTTTCAGAGTCGAAATTGTGTGCTGTGATCTATACTATACTATACTTCATGTCTTGAATCGAGCTAATAGGAACAAAAATAAACGCACGTGATTGGTCGACGAAATTCATTGGATTGGCTAGATTTGACAATTGACTATTGATTTGACAATCTAGCCAATTACGAGAAATACAATTATTTTCGACGACCAATCACGTGCGTTTATTTTTGTTCCTATTAGCTCGATTCAAGACATGAAGTATAATATTATAAAGAGGTAAAATTTGTTTGCTTGTTTGTTTGACGGAGTTAATCTCCGTAACTACTGTACCAATTTAAAAATTCTTTCACGGGTGTGTAGAATGGACTGTCCGGAAGGTTATAGGCTATTTTTTATCCCGGTAGCTCCATTAGTACACCCGTGCGAAGCTGGGACGTGCTACTGGTCATTCTATAAAGTGCAAATTGCATGTTTACTTATTGTCAATTTATACGTGTAATTTACTACATCATCCACTATACATAACTGAGGAAAAAACGAATTAGTTTTTATGAAAATTAGATCTTCTAGCTCGTTGAATTGCTTTTTTTAATTGTTACAATAATTGACTTCCTAGATCTTATAGTTATTTGTTGTATAGAAAAACTGATCTAATTATTTAAATTAGATAGGTTTCCTTGCTTACTTCGGAACCCAAAAAAATATAATGTTTTTTAAACAAGAAAACCTCTTTCTTTAGTTAGCACCTCTTCGAACTAAACCTCATTTTAAAAATGGTTCTATAACTAGTCTCCTGCAAAGAGGACACACTTTATTTTCGCAATCAACCTTATTTCATAAAATAAATCTGGCCGAAAATAATTTATACAAAGAAAACAAATTATAAGGCGTTGAACATACTGTGTAAATTTTTTGTAGCTTCTCACACCATATTTTTCTAGGATAGTTCAGTTTAGTTGGATTATTAATTAGGATTAATTTATCAAGACTACTTTAGTAAGCTGAATAGCTCTTGATTATCATAATTATCAAATCAGAGGCAATTAATATTTGCAGTTGCATTTTCAAGGCATTTTTTTAGCGACAATCGCGCAAGCGTGACTCTAGCTTTAGAATAAATTAGTTTAATTTTAAAGATGGCTGACCTAGTCTTCAATTATTATTTTTATCGCTATAACCTATCTAACTTAAATTTACGTTTGTGCATAATAGTTTCGTTTGACATTTTAAGAAAAGATTTTGTTTGATAAACTTTATTGAGGGAGTTTTCGACTCTAAGGAAATTAAAATAAAGAAATTAGGGCTACTTTTAACGCCGACTTTAAATAAGAAGTAGGTTCATGTTCCACTGTATATATTATTGATATACTAATATTAGGTATATTGATTTTTGTGCCTTTTTTTGTCCATCGATTTTTTCTGTCAGATGTTGCTTTAATTTTATTCCTTATCTGAAATAGAAAATCGTACTTCCATCTATAATCTGTGCTCGTTCATCGAAAATGGTCCATCTCCTAATTCAATTATGATTTATCATAGAAAATGATCAGTTTTTGTGGGAATCTCCATTAAATATTGACAAACAAATTCGTAGTTCACATAGACCTAGTGTTTTGAAACATTTTGTTACAAAATTGTATTACAAGCTTGTAAAGATTGGTCGAGATGGTATCATTCTCCCACAGTATTGCTCCTGACACGCCTACGAAGATTACCATGCAAAAAGTACACCATTTTGATTTATTTAAGAAAATGTACCTACTTTAGTATTATATCAGTCATCTGGTTAACATAACACAAGCATTAAGTTGCTTAGCTTGGGACTAGATGACGCTCTATTCTTCATTTCACTAGTTCTAATAAATCGCTTACCTATTAGATAAGTAATTACATTATTGAAATTGTCCTTCACCTAGTAGAACAGATTGTCTACATCTACATCTACACTTCTACATCTACATCTACACTACATTAGATTAACATTTGTTTGTTTGTTTGTTTGGTTGTAATGAATAGGCTCAAAAACTACTGGACCGATTTTAAAAATTCTTTCACCATTCGAAAGCTACATTATCCACGAGTAACATAGGCTACTTTTAATCCCGATATTCCCGCGGGAACGGGACTTACGCGGGTGAAACCGCGGGGAGCAGCTAGTTTACTTATAAACAAAATAAATAAATATCCTTGGTCATTCCACACAGCGTCATCTAGTCCCAAGCTCCCAATGCTTGTGTTAAGGTAACCAGATGACAGATTAAATGTAAATAAGACCAAATGTATTCCTACTCACAAAGTAGGTCTTCACACCGATCAAGTGTTTCATAAACAAATATGATACTTTTGTTTCTTAATCCTTGTGGTTTACAGTTATATTTCCTTGATAGACTGATTCGCAACTTTTAGTTACATTGTATTCAGATAGTTACTTAATGGTGGCCATTCAGATGTCGCTAACACTAAAACTAAACTAAAAAGGATGGCATTATCTTTATTTAGTTTAGTTTTAGGCTTCTGAATCGATATTCTGAATCTTCTAAAATTGTAATTGTTAAAATCAAGCCACATTCACGTCGCGCGGCGACAATGGATGCGACTGGCGCGATCGTAGTGTATGGCACAAACTAAGGGAGGCCTATGCCCAGCAGTGGGTAAAGTCGGGCTGTGGATGATGATGATGATGAAATCAAGCCATTATCATTTTAATCGCATCTGAAATCGACATTTAAGCTCGAGTTAATGCACATAATTTAATTTTTTGAAACGAATAATCCCCAGGTTTTGGATCGTGATTCGAACCCAACTACCTCCTACTCGGGTCTCGGATGGAAAGTAAGGTATAACCCACAATGTAAAAAAAAGACGTGTGACACTCGGGGACTGCCGCGGTAAAGCTATTGCATGCCACCTAGAGGCGAGTTGCTGAACTAAAGTGACAGCGGTCAGGTGATTTCGTTATGGAATTTCTGGATTCGGTCTCCACGCCAAGGCCCGCGATAGAAGCTATGTTCTCACACCTTTAGACAGTAGTGTCAAGGTTTATTTAAAAAAAGGTCATACATAATCTATTGCACTAAATTAAATAATAAATCACGATACAAAAGCGTTGGACGCTATCTTTACGGTTCGTAGACCATAGAGAAAAGTCATCCTTGATTGTTTTATGGCATGGCATGGTTGATGCATTCAGCCAGGTACATAAAATACAGCATAGAACCTCTTTTTGCAGTCGGTTAAAATAAATGATTATTATGAAGCGCTCGTGGCGAAGCTTGCTAACCCCCGGTTCCTATAACAAACTAACGGATGTTCGTAGGTCCATCACCATAGCAACGTTGTTATTTCAACATAAAATGTATGAAACTTTTTGATAGATAACAACGTTGCTATGGAGAAAGTCCTACGGACATCCGTTAGTTTGTTATAGGAACCGGGGGTAAGACGGTCTTGATAGATCGTTGAAGTTAAGCAACGTTCTGAGCGGTCACTACTTGGATGGGTGACCGCAAGTGGGATTATTATCTGAGCGCTTCCGTGCTTCGGAGGGCACGTTAAATTGTCGGTCCCGGCTTTTAAAGTCGGTAAGCCATGACGGAGGTCTTTAGGCGGCCTAAAAACTTCGTCACCAGAGCTGGCCACTTGCTCACACCACAGCTCATAATGAACGAATGATTATTCCATAATTTTTGTTAATGATTGCACAAATCTCCAAGCAAACACTAAGGGGTTTATTCATAAAAACTTGACAATTTAATACAGGTTTTAGAAACGTTTTAGAACGTTTTTTTCTTGTCACTCATATGTCAACGAAAAGAGATAGCAACAGATTTAATATACGTTTTAGCTTATACAGGTTTTAGGTCGAATATGCATAATGGGGTAATTATTCCATTCGTTACGACTTAGCATGCGAAATGAAATTAGGAAGTGAATTCAAAGAAACTGATTAAATACATCGTGTGTTATTTTGTTACCTACTATGTAATATTATTCTTGTGTTTTAACAGTTCAAATGAATTGTGCATGTTTCTGTCAATTTTGACAGTTAAAAAGTATGGTTAAACGGAAAAACTAAACGATACCTATACGTCATTTCTTGAAGCGAACTTATAGGAAGGAAAATAAACGCACGTGATTGGTCGTCGAAAATAATTGTCTTTATTCGGATTGACTAGATTTTACAATTAACAATAGATTTGACAATCTAGCCAATCACGAGATAGACAATTATTTTTGACAACCAATCACGTGAGTTTATTTTTTCTTCCTATTAGCTCGCTTCAAGAAATGAAGTATAGAAGGTAAGTACATTTCAAATTAAGACATAGAATGATAGAAGCACCACTTACTTTAGCGTTTCAGTATTCGGGCGTTACTTACAGTATGTTTACTAGACCAATATGAATAAGGCCATTTATATACTTACTTATAGAGAGGCCTTTAACCAGCAGTGGGATGAGAAAGGCTGATGATGATGATGATATACTTACTTATAATCTGAATAGTAATTATTATGCAATGCATTTAAGATGAAAATATTACGTTGAAACTTAACAACCGTGAAGTTGTATAAATACCTACTTATAAGTAGGTAAGTACCTAAATTATATTTACGGAAGTTTTGGAAAATTACCTACTGAAGTTGCATAAAAACCATTGATATTTAGGTCATAATTATGAAGTAAAATTTATTTTGTTTAGCATAATTAAAAAATGTGTGTTGTCCAAGTGGATTAATACCTCGCCTTTCAATCCAAAGGTCGTGGGATCTAATCCGGCCGTGCATCAATGTATTGAAAAATTTATATGCGCTTTAACACGAGCTTGAAGGAAAACATCGTGAGGAAACCAGTTAGCTTTCTAGCAGCGTCGATGGGCTTGCAACCTGTCACGTATGGAAAGCTAACTTCTGCAAAAAGTGGGCATGTACCAAATATGTATTTGGACATACCTCTGACTACCCTGTTAGACATCTTCAAAGGATCTAAAGAATTGCATAAAGATATGAAATAAATGTCTACCGCTCCCTGGGATACAGCCGTGATCATATTTCTTTTTTTTTCATATTTAGGTCAAAATTATAAGTAAAATTAATCTTGTTGATCATAATTAAAAGTAGATTAAAATTCAAATCATTTAAATGAAAGTTTTTAAATAGGTACCTATAAACACAAACAATTAGTTCGTTCGTTTGTTCGAATGAGCAAAAAAAAAGCCGTCTAAGGGCCTCCGTCATGGCTTAACGACTTTAAAAGCCGGAACCGACAACATGCCCTCCGATCTGTATTAAACAATTATGTAACACTGAAAATGATAATGGTTTATAACATTGAGAACTAGTGAAACTATAAGTGAAAAATAAAAATAAATAACGTAAAAAGAGACCAATTGACGAAAATACGTTAATAATCGGTTCACTTCTGACGAAAAAAAAATTGTATTTCTGTTCATAGCTCCGAAGATTCTCATCAGATCCTCAAATGTTTTAATGGGTCCACCTCGAGCAAGAAAAAAATATAAGCCACCTCGTGCCTCGGGCCTCCATTTAAATCCATTGAAGATGTTGGCGTTAGTCAGAGGTATGTCCTTTGTGAAAAAAAATCACACGAAAGACACTTAAATAAATTCAATAATAAACTTCATTATATTTCTTCCTAAATTTCTTCACAACTTCATATATTTTTTTCCTAAATTTTATCACAAATTTTGGATTATTTTTGAATATTCAAATTTTAAACACAAAATAAGTACATACCGTAAACACAAACACACAGCACAACGACACGCGACCGACTGAACCCGCGATATAGGTGAACTCTGGTTATATATCTGAGGTTAACTTAACGTGGATACGATTGGAAATAATAGTAAGTAAAAGTAAAAATAATAGTAAAGTAGGTACATTCTTTGAAAGAAAGAGAGAAAGAAAAATGAGTTTATTTTTGTAGGACCTGAAGGATCACTTAAAAATGTATAGTCTTATAAGCTAGGTGACTCTATTGCCTGTTCCAACGCAACTACACCAGGGAAAGAATCAGGCAATAACCTGGTGATTCAAAAGTCAAAGTTAAGTCATGTTTTTTAGAATTTGCTTACGGTGTTTGCTAATAGAAAACATTATTATTTTGAATATTGTAATTGAATTACTCTAATCTTTCACCATGAGCGTATATAAGGGGAGGGGGGGAGGTCTGAGCGGTCACAACTTGGATGGGTGATCGCAAGTGGCATTATCTGAACGCTTCCATGCTTCGGAGGGCACGTTAAATTGTCGGTCCAGGAATTTAAAGTCGTTAGTCGTAGGCCTTTTTATCCTAAAAACTCCGTCATCAGAGTTGACCATTTGCTTACACGAGCAAACGACTAGGTACAGAGTCCCGTTCAGTGAAGGCAAGGATTGTCTCCTTTTTTTTTTTTTTTTTACGTCAGGAAATGCCCGCGCATACCCTTCCGCCAGGGGGGCGGCGAAAGGGTTATGTGGGACTCGAACCCACTAAAACCTGACGAGGTCCCTCTTGGCGCCATAGTGTCGGGGCTATGGGAACGCGTGAGCAATCTTCCACGGCCCCGACAGCGCTGGCTCTTTTAAGGATTGTCTCCTGCCTAACGCTGTATAAACATCAAGTAAAGATGTAAAGGCCTGGAGGCTTACCATGATGTATTATTAAACAATTCAGTTTAGGTTCTGACTACCAAAACTTTACGTCAGCGTCTTACGTCAGAAGCAGTTCATTATAGGACCTAAACTGAATCGTTTTAAACGGTCATAGTAAGCCGGAAAGAAAGAAAGAAAAATATGTTTATTTCGTAGGACCTCAAGGATCGCTCAAAAACGTACAGTCTTAAAAACTAGTTGACTCTATTGCCTGTTCCAAAACAATTCCCTACACCGGCTGATCTATATACTCTTAAATTCATGTCTTATCCACACTTACATGTCGTTATTCCCACGACGTGCACACTACGACACACAATGTTTTAACAATTATATTATTACTGTTTTTATCCATCGGCGGAATATTTCAAGTTGGGCTCGTGGAGAGAATAGAAGGGAAATAAGGCTCCTAGGCCGCTCTTAAAAACTCAACTTACCATTATTAAACAATTCAGTTTAGGTTCAGACTGTCCAAACTTTACGTCAGCGAGTTATTAAATAGCGAACAAAAGGTCCATTTTCATAACCAGTTATGAAACTGTGAAGGAAATTACCTTTTTAGTAACTAGTTATGAAAAACAGTTATGAAAATGGACCAAAGGGTCAAACGCAGTATAGGACCTCAACTAAATGAAACGCTTTTAATTAACGGTCATAGTAAGCCTACAGGCTCTGTCGTCCCGGCTTTACACGGGTATACTTACCTACTAATAAAATTACCAAAGTCAAAGTAAAAATATTTTTATTCAATAAAATCTTATTACAGACCACTTTGAATAGTCACGTTCTTAAAACTAGGGGATTCTATTGCCTGTTCCAACGCGACTCCCTACACCTGGGAAAGAAGCAGGCAAGAACCGGGATAAAGTATAGCCTATAACCATCTCAACAGTCCATTCCACACATCAAACTAACAAACAAAGCAACATTACCTCTTCATACAATCATTCAAGAATTAACTGTTTGATGAAAGTATTTATTTGACAAATGTTTGTATGTTCTGCAGATATTTGTTCTGTGTCTGGCTGTTTTCTATCTATAATAATTATGTATGTATTTACAAAAATGTATCTATGTATTATATCAGTCATCTGGTTACCATAACACAAGCAATAGGTTGCTTAGCTTGGGACTAGATGACGCTGTGTGAAATGTCCAAAGATTATTTTTTTTATTTATTAACTTTTCCCATTCGGCCAACACGGCCCATCTTGACCTATCAGTTAGGAAAGGTTGTTATCCATTAGCTGGACCAGATCTGTCAAAAGGTCTCAAGGTCTCTTAGGATCCTCTCAATGACCTAAATGTCCTAGGGTCTAAATGTCGCGAGATTGTACCTCTCACCTTGTATTGCAAAACACAATTGTGATTTTGGTAGTTTTGTGTAAGAGAGGAAACCAGATATATACACATAGAGTCACCTAGCTTTTAAGACTGTACGTTTTTGAGCGATCCTTGAAGTCCTACGAAATAAACATATTTTTCTTTCTTTCTTTCTTTCTTTCCAATTATAAATAACTAATATAAATAAATAAATAAATAAGTTAGCTTTCTAGTAGCGGCGATAGGCTTTGTCTGTCACGTATGGAAGGTTAATTTCTGCAAAATGTGGGCAAGTACCACAATATGTATTTGGACATACCTCTTACTACCCCATTAGACATCTTCAGAGGATCTGAAAGAAACGTCTACCACTCCCTGGGATACAGTCGTGATAATTTCATTTCATTTTTTACAGACTTAAGGAACCCTAAAAAGGAAGGGGTTTTTAATGTTTCCGTTTGTATTTTTAAGCTATTGCATAGCTTCTATCGCGGGCCTTGGCGTGGGTGGAGACCGAATCCAGAAATTCCGTAACGAAATCACCTAACGCTGTCACTTTAGTTCAGCAACTCGCCTCTAGGTGGCATGCAATAGCTTTACCGCGGCAGTCCCCGAGTGCCACACGGCTTTTTTTATGTTAGGTACCTACCTACTTAACTAAAGTTCACCGATCAATAAGTATAATAAAGAGTATAAGTAGGAAGCTTTGGGTTTACATTATCATATGCATATCACATTTACCTTCCATTAAAATATTGCGTACATCCGCGGTCAAATTTAGACCTACATAAGGACTGGCCTCGAATGTAAAAGGAATTTTGACCTTTTAAAAGGTAATTTGGATAATTGTTACAAAGATGGCGGATCGATATTGGACCACTCTTCAATTCCCACGGTAATGGATGGTTCCCATGGTAACTGTGTCATCAGCGTGAGGGCAAGCGGAGATGGGCTTGCAATTTATCATTTAGTAGCAGCAAGGCGCGGTACATTTCTTCAGATCTTTATGTAATTAATAATAAATAAATAATACAACGAATAAGCATTGCCATTCAACGTGGTAATGCGGCCAGTGTCTTGGGCACGCTTCCGTCTGACAGTGGTTTGGATCAGTTGAGCTACCTATAGACCGTTTGCAACGGTCCTTAGGTGGCTCAACTGGTTCTTTTTATATTTTGTACAGCAATGTAAATGTGTAGGTAACTAAGTTTAGTTTCTGTAAATAAAAGAGTTAAATATAATAAATAATAATAAATATCCTGGGACATTCCACACAGCGTCATCTAGTCCCAAGCTAAGCAACTTAATGCTTGTGTTATGGTAACAGATGACTGATATAATACATAGATACATTTCTTTTTGTAAATACATTCATATTATAGATAGAAAACACCCAGACACGGAACAAATATCTTCAGAACATACAAACATTTGTCCCGTTGATTTAATTTATTTATTTACTTTTGAAGATGTTCATGGGGTAGTCAGAGATATAGCCAAATACAAAGGTAGGTTTGCATTTGGCGTTACTTCTGACAGTAGTACCTACAGTACGTTATCTAGATAACCTAGATTATAACAGTCTAGAATAGTTCCTCTTCCCACGCCCACGCCCCACGGCTGGGAAGCTCTCCCGGAAACAGTACAGTTGCCCAAACCTCAAGGTCGCGTTGCAATATTTTAATATCTTTGTTTTGGTTCCCACAACTTTAGTCGCACTGTAACGATGGACTGTATCAAGACTGGCATGTCTTGATACTTTTAAAAGCTTAAAACTTAACATCGTTACTAACACAAGTTTCAGTAACGAAAACAATTAGCTTAGCATGTTGTGTTTATCTATAATTGGCTTCTTAAATTTACGCAAACTTTTTCCATGTCACAAAGTTCGCCGGGTCAGTTATAAGTCGCGTCACATAAAAATAACGATGAGGGTCGTGTCGGGGGTATGTGTTGGTGGGGGGTCACTCGCTCACGAACCAACAGCACGCGCTACATCAATGTGTGAAGTGCGCCGCGTCACCACACAACACATCACACATAACATTCCTTCAAATCGCCAACTGCGCAGATTTTCCCCTCAGCGTTCTTTTTAGCGACCTATAGTAGAAAGTAAAAGTAAAGATTGTGTGAAAGAGGATATGAATGTGAAAGGAGTGAATACGGAATTGACGAATGATAGAGATGAATGGAAGAAGAAAATAATGTTGTGCCCACCCCACCTAGTGTGGGACAAGGGCAGGGGAATGATGATGATGAGTAGAAAGTAAAAGTAAAGTATCAAGATGACTCGTCCTCAATAATATCGCAACAGAAATTGTTTCAACACACAGTAATGAGTAGTGTGAACATTTTCAAAATGTTTTAGTGAGAATTTTGTGAACTTGTCGTTTAAAAATATCGGTCACTGTTTTATGTAAATTAAAAGACCAAAAAGACTTTAAAAACGATTGTATACAATCGTTTTTAAAGTCTTTTTGACCCAAAATAAATTTAACTTCTTTAGATAGTAAGTACCTATACCTACATTTTTTGCTCTTTGTTCCTTATAAAATGATATACTTAATCATTAATAAAACTACTGTGATAAAATATAGCCTACGAGTATAACCATCCCGACGCCGCCCGCCGCGGGTCCATTCTACACATTGTTGAAGAGTTTTTGAAATCGGCTGAGTAGTTTCGGAGATTACCATCGTTAAACAAACAAACAAACAAACATTACCTCTGTAAAATATTAGTATGGAATTAGATACGTCATCTAAGCTGGTTACCACACAAGCATTGAATTGCTTAGCTTAGGACTAGATGACGCTGTGTAAAATGTCCAAGGATATCTAATTATCTAACGGATGTAGCCATGTAGGTCTATCTGTGTATACCATGCTTGATAAGCATGTCTATTTTTTGCATTACGATCACAATTCAATCACCATTATTGTAATTATAAATAGTCATTATATAATTGTCGTGGGAAGAATACAATCTGATTTACAGATAATTATTTACTCGATTGATTTTAACGTCAATCTTCGAATGTTTTTTTTAATAGTCTAGATTCTAAAAACCATCTCATATTGTTTAGATATCAATATTGATATTATTGTAAAGAGGTACTGTTGGTTTGTTTGTTTGACGGAGGAATCACCGCTTGAGACACGATTTCGCTTTAAGACTAGTTAATCTCAGTCAGTAGTGTCATTAAAAAAGACGGCAGCTTTCAAATGTTCATTTAATTTGGTAAAAAAAAAAAATGAAATAAAATCACGACTACATCCCAGGGAACGGTAGGTTTTCCTTTTAAATTTTGTTAGAAACTGCTTCAAATTAGATTTTTTTATTTTATTTTACAGATACTTTAGATACGTAATAAAATATTACGAAAAGTGGTTCTAATATTGGTTTACCACGGATCACTCGTTCGTTTGTTCGTATCAAGTGGCCAACTCTGTTGACGGAGTTTTTAGGCCGCCTAAAGGCCTCCGTCATGGCTTAACGACTTTAAAAGCCGGGACCGACAATTTAACGTGCCCTCCGAAGCACGGAAGCGCTCAGATAACAATGCCACTTGCGGTCACCCATCCAAGTAGTGACCTCTCAGAACGTTGCTTAACTTCGACGATCTATAGCAAGCTTCGCACGGATTACTAAATTAGAAGTAATTTATTAGACGCATTGTCATAGACACGTGATTTTAATTACAGACCACTGTCTCATGCCCATTGTTTATTTTTTTTCTGTTTGGAATTGACAGTTGACACATTTTATTAGATTTTGATTAAGTGTAATTAAAAGCTATTAAGTTAATTCGCAAACGTAGACTTTGATTTAGTAAGTGATAATTACATTTTTTTTATATTTTAATAACCTATGATTTTTAAGTCACTCATTTTCACTAATGATTAAAAAGGGGGGCATAGACAATCATAAAAATACAAAAAAAAATTACATTAGGTAGGTAAGAACTTACCTATACCTACAGTGCTTTGAGTACCTACAGTGTGTTCCTACGTAATAAAAATTACTTAATTACCTAGGTAGGTTTTAACGTCAATAAAGTTATTAGAAAGAAAGAAAGAAAAAGCATTTATTTATGACACAAGTCAAAACATTATGTGTAATAACAAGTTTCTCGATTCTTAAAATATAAAATGAATGAATATTTTTTGTAGTTTTTCAGTGTTTCCGACGTCTCTTCACTTCCAAAACTCATGCATTGGTTTTCAATTATAACTAGGGCTCTACGAAGTATATTTGTGTAATGCGGCCCTTACTTCAGCTGCACAGCAAAACAAAGACTCACAGCTTGCTATGTGTAAAAATGTAGGCACTAGTATTTAACCTGCGCGCTGCGTGCTCAAATTCTAAAAGGAGAAATAATAATTCTCCTTTTAGAATTTGTTAAAATCGCTTTTTCATTACTCATACACGGAAAGTACGCACGAAGTTGCCTGATTATAGGGTTCAAAGTAGCATTTTCTGTCTCTAGGGAAAACAAGAACTTTCCTGCCCTAGGGCAGGAAAGTAAATAACTGTCAAATGTCAACTTCATTTTTGACATTTCTTTTGTGGCATGTCGATGCATGCTAAGTGTTCAAGTTCTTCTAACTCAATCAAATGCTAGATATTATGTCTCTCTTGCACGTATTTGTGCTTCTCTAGCACTTATTATATTATATTTATTTATTTTATTTTATTTATTGAAATTTTTTCATCATCAAAAAAAACTACTGGTAGAATGCCTACTACTTTTATAGCCATTCTACCAGTCAGTATTTTTTTTTAAATCTGGAACGCAGCTATGCCATGCCATCGTTAGCTGCTTTTAGTCAATATTAAACTAGTCGATTTAAAAAAAAAGCGAGACAGCTAATTTTCGTGTGTGAAATTTAAATTTTACATCAATTTTTTTGGTAATTTCCTTATATTCGTAATGAAAAGCAGAGTGCTTTGCTTACCTCGGGGAAAAGGCTTTTCTATGCACTCGAACTATTATCGCACTCGCTGACGCTCGCGCGATAAACCATCTCGTGCATAGAAAAAATGCCTTTGCCCCTTGTATAGCAATCTACTATTAAAAAATCTTAGCTCACACCACCAGGTTCTTGCCTGATTCTTTCCATGGTGTAGAGTTGCGTTGGAACAGGCAATAGAGTCACATAACTTATAAGACTGTACATTTTTAAATGATCCTTATGTTCCTACAGAAATTACACATTTTTTCTTTTGCACTCTTCAAAGGTCATACAAGTAATGGTCCGTTTCACCCCTAGGGTTGTAAAGGGTGGGTGGTGACATTCCACCCGCTTCCCACGTTAATATCTGTCTGGGTTATTATAGTCTGCTTAAAACAGATAAAAAAGTCCGACATGACTCTGTAATTATTATTTTATTGATGTATTAGAAAATAGAAATATAAATATACATAAATATGTGGTCTCTGCCTACCCCCATGGGAAAGAGGCGTGATTATATGTATGTATGTATGTATGTATGTATTAGAAAAACTTTGGCAATCGTTCGTTCGTTCGTTCGTATGAGCAAGTAGCCAACTCTGGTTCTGACGGAGTTTTTAGGCCGCCTAGAGGCCTGCGTCTTGGCTTAATTAGGTAATAATGATCTATTAGCTTGATAATGCAATATGGCTTGATATTAGGGAGGTACAATACGTTTAATTAAATACCTGTGGCAGTAAATTCCATAATTAGGTACCTAAAGAAATCTGATATTTTTGATACTTATTACTTCTATAACTTTGTCTAAAATTGTTAATTTTTGAAATTTAAATTCATAATTCATAATATTCATAATGCATTTATTGTTTAACATAGCCTCTATGTTACCAACTTAGGTTGGTGTAGGTACAATAATTTTACAATAAATAGTACAATAATTTTTTTTAAGTGCATGTTTCGGTAAAAAAATTCCAACAAAAAGTTTAAATAAACACACACAGAACATTAATTTGCAAAATGCTTAAAACCGGGCATCGAACCCACAGTCAGTGAACCACGCAGTCGGCTAATGCGCTGCGTCGCCAAGCGTGGCGACTCTACCGATGCGGGTTCGAAGAATGCTCTACTTTATAAATTACCTACCGAGTTGACGACCGTTGTGGCGCCGTGGGCGAAGGCCTGTCTGAGTTACGGGTTCGATCCCCGCTACGGGGAAAATGTTGTGTAAAGTAGAGCAAGGACCAGATTTGATTAAAGAATACCTAAACTAACAATTGAAAATATTTATTTTCGTTATTTTTATTATTTCCTACTTAAATAAAAAAAGATTGACTAAATAAATTCCATTCCATTGTTATTTGGATTATTTGGATTCCATCAAATCGAAGTAGAGCAACATTTGCACCGGTCACGCATGACGTACGATAATGTTTGACACACACACACACACAACAACGCACAGGTGAGGATGCACACATGCATGACGGTATATACAGCATGCTCCAAGACTGTGCTTACTTTAAAAATGCAAAGTTATGTAAGTAACAACAAAAACCTATTAAACAATTTTATATTATTTGTTATTATAGTTAGGTATTTTTTTTCACAGAAACTAAAGTACTTACAGATTTACTTATGTAACCGTACCTACAAAATATAATTAGAGCCAGTTGAGCTACCCAAGGAAGGGTTGATACAAGCGATCTTTAAGTAAATACCTAGTTGGATCTTAGGACGCGTGTGCCAATCTAAATTTCTGATTTGCCTCTGACTACCAACCAATAAAATAAAAAGATCTGCTATGACTTTATAATTATCATAAAATAGTACCTATTGTAAAATCAGATTATTTCTCACTAACAAAACTCGAACAAACTCTTTCCAAACGAATTCTAAGATTTAATAAAGAAACAACCACCTGTATATCTTATCACTACTTCACCTTATTGTGTGATAATTTACAAATGTATTACACTGTTTTAAAAACTAAAACACAAACAAAAATACACCTTAAAACTAGAGTATAAAGAACGCAATGATAAAAAGTTAAGATGACATAACTTTGTACGGACGTACATTATAACCAGTTTAAGTTGACCCTCGCGTGTTTTAACAAAGTTGTATGAATGTAGAGAAATCGAATCTATCAATGAAATAACTTTTTGTGACGTCAAATCATTTTATATTCAAAGTGTAGGTAAGAAAAATAAAAGGCTTTATTTTCAAAGGAAAAATCTGAACTTGATTTTCATACAAAATATTGTAGGTTTTCCTACATAAAGTTCAAAATATTTAATACATAAAGTTCAATTTTTTTTAATTTTTAATAGATTTATATATTTATTGAACTAGATAGTTAGGTATGTACCTACGTATTGATTTCAAAAATCTCACACAAATTATAAGTACCTACCTACATACAACCTTTTTTTCATAACTTTACTTTAGACACAATCAGATACCTACGTAATATTTTGGTGACACTTACAATGAGATATGTAATATTTTGGTTTTAAAATACATATTAAATTCTAAACAAACACATGATTTACCTTTTTAATTACTTAGTAAGTAATTTATCACTAAAACAATAAATCATCAATCATCAAAACATATAAATTGGTAGAATAATCTATACCTACTACGCCATTTCAGAGCTCTATAAAAAATGGCGGCGATGCGTTCCGATTTTGAAAAGAAAAGTGAGTTTAGTATTCAGACTTGCACCGCGCCCCGGTTCGGACGTGCCGCCATTTTGTTTTATTATTATTACGTGTGTTGTTTTTGTGTGTGATTATTTTAGTGGTGAGTGAAGTTTTTGATTAAATACTTACTTAAAAATGAAATAGTATATTCAAAATATTACCAAAAGGATGGTGTGAATATGAAAAAATCTGTATTAATTATATCACAAGCAAAACAGTGCTGTATCGTTAACTATTAGTCATAGATAAGTAAGCGATAAATTACCTTGTTTCTATAGGTACCTATCATATATACTTTCGCACTAATTTTAGTTTGATTACGGTGGTTGTATGCGTCGAACTAGCGCCACCTTTTAAGCTATTGCATAGCTTCTATCGCGGGCCTTGAGCGTGTAGACCGCATCCAGAAATTCCGTAACGAAAAAACCTAACGCTGTCGCTTTAGTTCAGCAACTCGCCTCTAGGTGGCATGCAATAGCGGTACCGCGGCAGTCCCCGAGTGCCACACGTCTTTTTTTATCTAATAACGTTATACAATGGAATTACAATTGTAATTTTTTTTAAGACTATGATGATTTTTTTATAATTATTCATAAGCTTTTTAATGCCTCTGCAGTAGTTTTATTTTTAGTTACTTAAATATTTTACAGCCAGTTACAATAACCTATCCATCTTTGGTTTTGATTAATGTCGGTGGATACCTATATTTTACATTACTTCCATACAAAAAATTACAAATATTTACCCACAGTAAGCAAAATCAAAGATAGATAAGTTATTGAAACGGGCCATTAGCAGCTTTGATCTTAAAAACTCCCATACCATACATGTCACTCTCTAATTATTGTATTTACTTACTTGTCATCGCGTTAATGCATAATGTATGTATACCTATATAATAATCTTCGAAATTCGCCAAATTATCAAGAACTCAAAATTATGTAATCTTATTGATTTAATTTACGTTCTGAAAACAACATGGATGGGGGACCTCAAGTTGCATTATCAGATGAGCACTTCCATGCTTCGGAGGACGCGCTAAATTGTCGGTCCCGGCTTTTAAAGTCGTTAAGCCATGATGCCCTTAGGCGGCCTAAAAACTCCGTCACCAGAGTTGGCCTCTTGATACGAACAAACGATACATTTTTATAAGAGAAGATTAAATAAGTAAGTAGGTTAGATGGTCGCCAATCAATAATGCAGTTAAATGTCTCTAAAATGCATTGACATTTAAAAATTAACGATTTAATTCCATTGTGAATTAAGATTAGAATGTTGTTTTTTTGACATTAAGTTTGGTTTAGATTAAGACGCATTAGTTTTTTTTTTTTTTTTTTTTTTTTTTTATTTATTTAACGGATAAAAAACTAAATATATAAACTAAGATTAATACAGCATCAAAAAACCACTAAGGTTTGTAGTGAGCTATACGAGTTTACAATAAAAATAAAAGATAGTTAAGGTAGGTAGGTACTAACAGTAGTAGGTAGTAGGTTACGAATTTAAATGTTAGATAGAAAAAAAGATTTTAGCTTAATTTTTAGGTTTTTTACATTTAAGTTGTTTTTTAAATCTATTGGTAGGCTATTGATAAGCCGAGGAACTATGTAGCTAGCTGTCCTCTCGCCGTACATGTTGTTTGCGCACGGAGTGACTAACTTGTTTTGAGCAACTGCTCGAGTGTATACAGGATGCTTAATTTCAGTTCTGTACGCTTCATTAAAAAAGTTTTCTTTTAAAAGTTGATAACTAAATTGAGAGTGAACAGGTAGGATTTTACAATGCTTAAATAGATTAATTTCACTATTTTGAAATTGGATTTTAATGTTATTTGGGACAATATTTTTTAGAATTTTAACTTGGAGTCTATAGATTTGATTTAGGTAGGTCGTGTAGGTTCTTCCGTAGCATGCTAGTCCATACTGAACATAGGAATCAGCAAGGGAATTATATAACATTAATTTTACTTTGGGTGGAATACGATTTTTTAATATAATTATATTTGATAAGAATTGCCGTAATTTAGTACATACGCGCTCAATATGGCTGTTAGATAGTTATGATAGAATAGCAGCACGTCCCGGCTTCGCACGGGTGTACTAATGCAACTACCGAGATAAAAAATAGCCTATGTTACTCCCTGATAGTGCAGCTTTCATTCAGTGAAAGAATTTTTGAAATCGGTGTAGTAGTTCCGGGGCCTATTCGTTACAAAAAAATATTGTTGAGCGCGGTGGTTGCGGGTTCGATTTCCACTACGAGAATGTTTGTATGTTCTGTAGATATTAAGTTGCTTAGCTTAGGACTAGATGACGCTGTGTGGAATGTCCAAGGATATTTATTATTTATTTATTTATTATTTATATTTGTTCCGTGTCTGGGTGTTTTCTATCTATTTACAAAAAAAAATGTATCTAAGTATTATAATCTTTAAAAACAAACCTACCATCCTTCTCAGCTATGCGTAGCCTAACGTAGTATTGTTGCATTTCAGTAAAAATGTACCTATTTCATGAAAATTTCCTCAACTATTTCTAGCTTATCAAAGATAACGTTATCAGTGTGTAAAGAACTGATAACATCTATCTACTTGACGCCATGTTTTGTAGTCTCCTGCCCCCCGATTGTCTAACATAAATCACATTGTTGCGAATCAAAAATATCAGTAATCCGAGAAAATAACTGTGAAATATGTGGTATGTAAGCTTAGGTACTAACTTACATATTTAGCGTAAAATCTGACCATTATTATCGCGGGTTTCTGATATTTTTGATTAGCAACAATGTGATACAAGTTAAATGTAGTAAATAGTATAGGATTTGTGTGTTATTTTACGTTTTTTTCTCTTCTAAGAGTCATTTATGCGAAAACAAACCTACATATTGAAAAAAAGACGTGTGGCACTCTGGGACTGCCGCGGTAAAGCTATTGCATGCCACCTAGAGGCGAGTTGGTGAACTAAAGAGACAAGCGTAAGGTTATTTACGTTACGGAATTTCTAGATTCGGTCTCCACGCTCAAGGCCCTATGCAATACCTTAGCAAATAAATAGGTATCGTCACCAGAGTTGGCCACTTGCTCATACGAACGAATCCGCGCAAAGCCGGGTCGGGTTGCTAGTCTTCGTTATTTGGTTAGCAACGCACCTGTTATAACGGACGTCACATAACAGCTGTTTTTGATCGCCGAGGGTGAATCCTTACTGTATCCGAAATTGTATGGCTTTGAAATCGAAACATTGTACTAGTGAAACCGAAGTTGTAATGTTACAAGCAAAATTAACCATTCGTTCGTATCAAGTGGCCAGCTCTGGTGAAGGAGTTTTTAGGCCGACGGCGTACGTCATGGCTTAACGACTTTAGGCTCGTATTCAGAGACTATACTCAAGTGTTAATCGTGTCTAAAGCGGTGATTCATAACTCAGTTTTTATAGAGAACTGTCAATAATCGATGCTTAAACGTAGACTCAAGTTTGAGTGAAGTCTCTGAATACGAGCCTTAGAAGCTGTTACCGACCATTCTGCCTGTTCCAACGCTACCTACAATCCAACAATACTATATGTTTTTTTTTTAGTAGAGCATTTAAAAACAGTTTTAAATGCTCTATTAAAAAAAAAGAAATATATCGCGATTCTTAATAATGAAAGTGCTATTTTCATAATTCCGATGGCCCTTAGCGAGAAAGTTATTTTATTTTATTGTGATAAAATCGTGAGCTAAAACAATTACCTACCTACGATAAATCGTGACTTTCTCACGGTTTTGTTTTTGCTTAGAATTTAAAGTTTGTATTATCATCAAAAATGGTCTAAATTGATCTTTATTTTGACTAGAAGCACGTCCCGGCTTTGCACGGGTGTACTAATGAAACCACCGGGATAAAATATAGCCTATAACCATCCCGACTGTCCATTCTACACATCGGTAAAAGAAAAGAAATTTTTGAAATCGGCTGTAGTTCTTGGTGTAGGGAGTTGTGTTGGAACAGGCAATAGAGTCACCTAGCTTATAAGACTGTACATTTAAGTGATCCTTGAAGTCCTACAGAAATAAACATATTTTTCTTTCTTTCTTTCCAGATTATAATAATGCAGATGTTGAATGAGAGGTAGCAGAAATACAAAATGGCGGAGAGTAACGAAGGTCCAGTCACTGTAGAGGATCTACCAATATCCTTTCAGGTAATAATGACCACCTCTGTGGCGTAGTGGGCGAAGACCTGGCTGAGACGCGGAGGTTGCGTGTTCGATCCCCGCTACGGGACAAATATTTGTATGTTCGGCAGATTTTTGTTCCGTGTCTGGGTGTTTTCTATCTATAATATGTATGTATTTACAAAAAAAAATGTATCTAAGTATTATCAGTCATCTGGTTACCATAACACAAGCATTAAGTTGCTTAGCTTGGGACTAGATGACCGATGTGTAAAATGTCCATAGTTTTTTTTTTAATACTGAAACGCCAATTAAAGTAAGAGGTGCTTATCTATGTCATAATTTGATAATCACTTTATGCGACAAGGCGACAGCTTGGCGACTATACTTCATTTCTTGAATCGAGCTAATAGAAACAAAAATAAACACACGTGATTGGTTGTCAAAAATAATTTTCTCTCTCATGATTGGCTAGATTGTCAAATCAATTGTCAATTGTCTAATCTAGCCAATCCAATTATTTTCGGCGACCAATCACGTGCGCTTATTTTTCTTCCTATTAGCTCGCTTAAAGAAATTAAGTATCTAGAGTAGTCGCCTAATCAGCGATGTTTCTAATAAGTTATCTACTAATTATCATACTATTTACATTTATATACTAATTGCGTAATGTCCGGCTAAACACTGAACGCTCTAATTATCTGTTAATACAAACAGAATTTAGAAATCGCTTTATAACTTCCTAGGGTCTATTTCATCATCATCTCCCTGACCTTATCCCACTAAGTGGGGTCAGCACAATACTTTTCTTTCTTCCTAGGGTCTATTTATGTTTGTTTATTATTGGTCACTCATTTATTGGTCACACTCAGGTCTTGTCTGCAATCAAGAATAAGTAACTCCATCTAGTGCTAAGTAGCATGCAGTCGGATGCCTAAACGCCGCTTCGTGTGTTAAATCAATGTTCGAGATGAGGTACCAGTGGTACTACATAGTATTATTTTATCTGTGGTACTACTTAGGTACCGGTGTATGAGGTCATATCATTTGACATCACTCTAAATCAAGCACTTGGTTCAACTCACAGTTATTGAAGGCAAGCGGCGGCACGCAGTTTGTCGCTAGTAGGCTATATTTATCTAGGTATCAATATTACACCCGTGCAAAGCCGGGACGTGCGGCTAGTAGGCTATATTTTATCCCAGTATCATTAGTACACCCGTGCAAAGCCGGGACGTGCAATTCATCTATAAAATATATAAAAAGCTTAATTTTATTCATAAAATTTAAAAGTAAAATCTGTGAATAATTCGCTCACGCCGTCGGTCGGAAGTCGGACGCGCTCCGTCACGGTCTACGGCACGTAATTAACGTGCCATACTGCAAACGTGAACGTAATACGGATTTATTATTGCGCTAAGATGTGAAACTCAATCTTACTAAAAATATTTAAACCATCATGGTTTTGAAAATTATAAACACTAATAAATCTATACTAATATTATAAAGAGGTAAAATAAAATTTATTTGTTTGTTTGTTTGTATGTTTGAGAGTTTAAACTAGGTACTTAAATATAACTCTGACTACTAATTTTTTAGATCCTTATGAAGATGTATGAGAGCTCACAATCTTTAAAGTCAAGTCTATTCCATCTCAACAATGTCCCAGACACTACAGTGTCCCGCTACGTGTAGGCACAGATTGCATCCTGACGCTATATAGATCATCTAGTAAAGATGCAAAGGCCTATGTTTTTTTTTATCTAAATCTCAGAAACGACGCTAACGATTTTCATGAAATTTATTGTACAAGGGGTTAAATCGGGTTTTGGGGGCGATAAATCGGTCTATTATTCATTTTATGAGAACCAATAATAAATAATCCGAGCAAAGAAAGAAAGAAAGAAAAATGTGTTTATTTCTGTACCTTAAAAATCACTTTTAAAAATGTAATAAGCTAGGTGACTCGCCTGATCCTGTTCAAAAGTCATCCAGTTTATTTAATTTTTACCATACGAGTTTCACATCTATATTTCATTACTTCCTGTATAATCGTATATACTGTATACTGTTACTATATAACACAATACACAATACATATGATGTGATTTGTATGGCTAGTGGGTAATTTGTCATGCCTTTGTGATGTTGATGGAAAAACTGTAAAGTGGTGACCTAGTATCACCCTGGGGTCGTACGTTCATATTGGTACCTTGTATGTTCTTCTAGTACTAGTAATTACAGAGTAGGTAGATCATTATATAAAAAAAAATCACAAGAAAGAAAGAAAGAAAAAAAAAATTATTTTGTCAAAAACACGTTACACGACACATTAAAATAAGTTGGACATTGACAAAATTGAAAATTGAAATTGACAACTAAAAATAATGATTAAATAAAATATCCCTTTACATTCCACACAGCGTCATCTAGTACCAAGCTAAGCAATTAAGTTTGTTTGTTGGACGGAGGTAATCTCCTTAACTACTCAGCCGATTTCAAAAATTCTTTCATTTAAGTGTAGAATGAACTGTCGGGATGGGTATAGGCTATTTTATCCCGGTAGTTTCATTCATACACCCGTGCAAAGACAGGACATTCGTGCTTAAATAAATATACTTGGACATTCCACACATCATCTAGTCCCAAGCTGAGCAATTTAATGCTTGTATTATGGTAACAAAATAAATGTTCAAGGATGTTTATTTAACTAAGTTAACTCCGGTAAACTTAAATTGCGCTAACTGTTTACACAAATACATACATAAAAACACGCCTCTTTCCCGTGGGGGTAGGCAGAGACCACGAATCTCCACTTACTACGATCCTCACACATCTATTTCGCCAACTGTTTAAATGAATGAAATTAAACAATTTATTTCTTTATATTTATAATCTGTATAATTTCCAGGTGAAGTACCTGGGACAGAGCGATGCTCGAGGGCTGTGGGGCATCAAGCACACGAGAAAACCAGTGGACCTCATGGTGGCAGCTGCCAAGGCGCTACCACCAGGTCAATATTTACTCTTACAATAGAAAGTTATGAGTATGAGTGTGGATGGACATACAAGAGAAAGGCGCGGAAGAAGTGGATGGATTGTGTGAAAGAGGATATGGTGAGAGGAGTGAATACGGAGTTGACGAATGATAGAGATGAATGGAAGAAGAAAACATGTTGAGCCGACCTCACCTAGTGTGGGATAAGGGCAGGGGAATGATGATGATATTCTTTAGTCTAGAGTTTAAAGCTTTTTACTTACAGAGTCAGTCTTTCAAAATTACAACAGCTAATGATCCATTATTAGATATAATCACACGGGAACTCACGTAAAAATATTGTCGATTTAGATACCGACTGTGTTCAGTTTGAGACGCGCCCGCGAGGATTGGCTAGATTTGACAATTGACCATTGATTTGACAATCTAACCAATCACGAGAAAGACATTTATTTTCGACGACCAATCACGTGCGTTTATTTTTCTTCCTATTAGCTCGCCTCAAGAAATGAAGTATAGTACAACTCACGATAGTTTTGAATGTGCAATAGCTAATAATCTATAACATTTATTTTTATAGTGTTGAACGTCATTTCATTTATAAGCTGTCCGGCTTGAGAACGATCGCTTGCATCTCGCGGGTTCGAATCCCGTCGAAGCCCGAAACTTTTACTAAGATTTTTCATTTATAGCTAATTTCATTTTGCTTCCAGGTCAAATACTGCCTATAGTAAAACTAACAATCACAGTGGACGGGGTCCACTTAGAGACCATCCACCACGGGCCAAAGCGCGAGGAGTTTGAACATATGTCGGTGTTTTTCAACATCGAGTCTATCTCCTACGGAGTCCAGGTTAGGAGATTATTATATATATTTGATTAAAAAGGCCCACACCACCAGGTTCTTGCCTGATTCTTCCCCTGGTGTAGGGAGTTGCGTTGGAACAGGCAATAGAGTCACCTAGCTTATAAGACTGTACATTTTTAAGTGATCCTTGAGGTCCTACAGAAATAAACATATTTTTTTATTTTACGGCCTCTGTGGTGCAGTGGGCGAAGGCCCGCCTGAGACGCGGAGGTTGCGGGTTCGATCCCCGCCACGGGACAAATGTATAAGTTCTACAGATATTTGTTCCGTGTCTGAGTGTTTTCTATCTATATTATGTATGTATTTATAAAAAAAATGTATTTAAGTATGAATCAGTCATCTGGTTACCATAACACAAGCATTAAGTTGCTTAGCTTGGGACTAGATGACCCTGTGTGGAATGTCCAAGGATATTTATTTATTTTTTATTTATTTCTTTCTAGGACCTGGTATACACCAGGGTCTTCTCAATGATCATTGTGAAGGACAACGCAGATGTGAAAGGATTGAATCCATTCGAATGCCATGCTTTTGTTTGTGAGTCGAGGTTAGTAGACTGAGGCTCGTATTCAGAGACTATACTCAAACTTGAGTCTACGTTTAAATTTTGACAGTTCTCTATGAAAACTGAGTTATGAATCACCGCTTGATACACGATTTACGATTAACGCTTGAGTAAAGTCTCTGAATACGGGCCTGAAAATTTATTTATAAGTTGATTTAATTATTCATATTTTTTTTTATTTATACGTTTATAAGTTGATTCAATTGTTCATCAATTTCTTTATTCATTTATTTATTTAATCAATTATTTGTTAATTTAATTATGTATATATTTATATTTAGAAATGTATTTTGGAATGCCGTGTGAAGTATTTCAACCTACTTCTCAAGTGATTTTGACAATCTTAGATAATCTAACAAATATCATCACAACTGTGTCAAAGATTATGAAAGAATTTAAACTCTATGATAAATATTGTTAAATAAATTGATGAACAATTGAATCAACTTATAAACGTATAAATAAAAAAAATATATGAATAATTAAATCAACTTATAAATAAACTAGTAGCACGTCCCGGCTTCGCACGGGTGTACTAATGGAGCTACCGGGATAAAAATATAGCCTATAACCTCCCGGACAGTCCATTCTACACACCCGTGAAAGAATTTTTGAAATCGGTCCAGTAGTTTAGGAGATTACCTCCGTCAAACTTTGTATACCTTTTGGTATCTATGTAGAGTCCCGTTCCCGGAATTTCTGGATAAAAAGTAGCCTATATCACTATCCATCCCTTCACTACTTAAAATTCACGTCAATTCGTCGCTCCGTTTTGCCGTAAAAGATGGAAAAACAGACAGACAGACAGACACACACACTTTCCCATTTAGAATATTAATATAATAATAATATTATAAGTATATAGTATAGTATTGTCTATAGTATAGTATAGTTAGTATAGTATAATATAATAATAGGTATGGTTTTTTTCAATGTTAGCTTTTTTTATTTCAGAAACGCTGCTAGAAGATTAACCTACTCTCTTGCAGCCGCTTTCCAAGATTATTCTAGAAGGGTCAAGGAAAACCAATCTACAGGTAAAGAACATACAATAATAAATATCCTGGGACATTCCACACTGCGTCATCTAGTCCCAAGCTAAGCCAATGCTTGTGTTATGGTAACCAGATGACTGGTTGATACTTGGACATATTTTTTTTGTAAATACATACATATTATAGATAGAAAACACCCAGACACGGAACAAATATCTGCAGAACACAAACATTTGTCCCGTAGCGGGGATCGAACCCGCAACCTCCGCGTCTTAGAAATACTCGACTCCGTGTGAACGTTAGCCGGGCCTTAGCCCACGCCACAGAGGTCGTCAAATATTTTATACTAAGATAATTATTATTATTATTTTGTTTCAGATGTAAATGACAGACCTCCCGCTATGAAGAAAAGATTCGCAATAGATTTACGAACGCCAGAAGAAATCGAGACAGATTTGGAGACTGAAGCCTAAATACCAATTATATACAAAACTAGCAGCACATCCCGGCTTCGCACGGGTGTTCTAATGTAATTACCGGGGTAAAATATAGCCTATAACCATCCAGACAGTCCATTCTACACATCGGTGAAAGAATTTTTGAAATCGGGTCAGTAGTTTCGGAGATTACCTCAGTCAAACAAACAAACAAATTTTACCTCTTTATAATATTAGTATAGCTAGTATAGATAGATATAACGAAAAAATAGCTGAATGGGACTCGAACCCACGGCCTTTAATCAAAACCAGTTTTTGGTTTTGGCGACATCAGAATTGCTACCAATGACTTGCTAAAACTGGCAAGTAAGTCTTTTTTAAATATATACATACATACTTACATTTTTTTACATTCAATAAAAAAAAAATGTGATTCGTACCTACAATTCTACATTCCCAGAACTTTACATTTGAAATGAGATAATTTATTTATTATAAATTAATTTTAAAAGTCACGATTGTTTTAGAATAAGCTTTATTTTTTAATTTCACATTATTTAAGATTCAATTTTGAATAATTTTTATTTTATATACCAAAATACTTTTCATTTACCAAAACCTACATAACTGTTAACCAATTTTGTGATTTAGGATAGATTATAATAAGTTATACAATAAAACATGAAAAAATTATATATATTTTATTTAATCTTGAGCTCGTCAATGATTTTCTGCGCAAACATCATTTCAACTTCTGTTTTGTTGACTTCTCTTTCGTTATTTATAACAAATGTCAAAAAATCGTTTTCGACGCCATCTTTGGAGCTATTTTCTATTAAATCTAGAAGTCTTGTTGTGGTAACATGAAGTAAAACTTCTAGAATGTGCTTCCTTTTGGTATCTATGTAGAGTTCTTTGAGGTTTTCAAACCAATTTTGGTTATTGTACTTCGTTACGTTTGCTAATTCCTGTACTGCTGTGTGCAACTGAAATAAATAAAGATAAAGATATATTTATCTTTAAAAAAATATGTTAAAATTGTTAAAAAAAATTATTTATTCTCTTTTATCTTTACTATTTTCTGCTACATCATCAAAATTCAATGCCTGATTTTCTAAAACCACTCGAAACCAGACTCTTTTTAAAATCAGTTGAATTTAGGCGATCATTCATCACATTAAAACATCATCACATCACACACCTTTTAACATTCTTCAGAAAACTTTTAGTAAGATTTTTCATTTATAAATTCTTCAGAGATTTAAAATTCACTTACATCATACAAATAATACTGCAACTCATTAAGAAAATCATTAAAATCTTCGAAATCTTCGCTCGTTATTATCGTGTCATATTTCTTAGCCATCATCCTAAACAACCAATGTCGGTTCAGAAGCCCACTCTCTTTTATAAATCCCTTCCTCTTCTTCCTATTTCTTGGCAGCATTTTCGATTTTCTGCTCTGTTTTTTAGTCTTCTTCGTGGCTTTGTGGAGATAGATTGCGTATTTCAAAAGTTGTAGGTCTGGATGCGAGAGAGGTATGTTGTATTGAACTTTGTCTCTGAAAATTACAGATGTAAATTGGGGGCTTACCATAAGCCTAATTAATATACTTATTAAATTCACAAAGCCTTATTTACATGACCCTTTTATGCATGGCTTTAGAGAGTATTTTTTAATACGAGTAAGAACCACTATATGAACTGTAGAAATCTTAAAAAGTATGCAGACGACGTTTTTCGCGTAGGTATTGTACGTTTTTGTGTCACACATTTTGAGAGTTCACAAATGACTCTGCTTAGTCCTGACAACATACTTAGTTCATACTTAGTTCATACTTAGTTCAAACTTAGTTAACAACATACTTAGTTCATATTTACTTACGTCATATCCATCAATTTAAGCAAAGCTGATTGGATATCGACCGTCGTGCTCAACCAATCATACTGCCTCAAAGACTTTGCATTATTTCTCACCATGTCTTCCAAAACCGTTACGTACGGCTGCATTTCTTCATTCGATCTTGCTGTTAGTTTCATCGACATTAGTTTATCAACGGTCGGCACGAGATCTTTCGCATCAGATATACTTAAAATATCTCTTATTGTTTTAAATTTTCCTTCATTAGATCTCAATTCTTTAAGTGCCGTGAATGGTGTAACCGGTTTTATTTCTTTATCATCTTCAAATGATTCTTTATGTTGCTTTATTTTATTGGATACATCTCTTTCTCCATAATTATCTACATTTTCAAAACGGTTATCAGTTTCGTCATTCGATCTACCAAAAAAGTAGTCCATTGCTATGCCTTTATCTGTGCTTTTTTCGTTCTGAGCTCTTAAAACATCTCTACGTTCATCTGATTTGTCATCTTCATTTTCATCTTGTTTATCTATAGGTGGTACATAACCGAAAATCTTTTGTTTGTAAAGAAGCTCTCTTACTTCTCTGACGCGGCTTTTCAAGTTCTTTGTATTAGAATCTTCAATGTCCCTTACATCTTTAGCCTTTGGTAGCTCGCACCTTCCTATATTTGGAGATTCTTGATTTCTATCGTAACTGTAATCCATATCTAAATAATCGTTCGGATTAAGATTTATATCAGTGAATTTAGAATGTTGTACAACAACTGGTAGTTTTAACTTATACGGTGTATTTTTTATTTGATTGTGATTTTGATTACCAAACTTAAATTTTCTTTGATTCTTGTATTTTGTGTAACCTTTGATTAGTTTATCTAGATTAGGATCTGTTTCTCTTTTACTGATACCATATTGCTTAAGCTCATCATTGACAGAATCATCTCTTTCTTCTAAACTAATATTATTAACGTCATATTTATCATCGCCTTCATCATTATCTCTTTCGTTAATACTATTACTTTCATTTTCATTGAATTTCTCTTCTACGCTTCGAGCTACTACGTCACCCTTATTATCATCGGCATTAGGTCCAAGTTTATTATATGGGTTATAATATGCATTGTCAGGTGAATAATTGTATATCGGTGCATAGTATGGATTCTCTTTGTTTTTATCCTCTCGGTGCTTTTTAAATGGTTTGATATTTGTCGCTGAAAAAAAATTTATTATAAAATTGCCATTACATTATATAAGGTTGCGGTACACATTTTTAAACGATATGAGGTTCTAGGCCTACAATGTCCAGTTACATAAAAACACAAAAACTTTATTAAGAATTGTGTTCTTCCGTGAAGATAATTTTCAGTTTTTAAATGCTTGAAAAACATTTACGGAATTTAAAATTAATAATGATCACAAATACTTACGAACTTCATAAACTTTGTATTTTTCTGGTCTTATGTCATTGTATAATGGTATAGTTTTTAGTTGATTGCTATAGGAGTACGGATCTGGTTTAAGTTTTTCTCTTATAACTTTAATTATGTCATTGACAAAGCTATAACTGTTCATGTCTCTTTTATCAACACTTTTTTCTTTTTTAATACCATTTTTATCGATTCCTCTATTTTCTACATCCATACGTTCGTTACTTTTTATAACTTTCCCGTTTATTGCATCATTCGTTAAAATCCCAGACGTTATTTTTTCTTTATTATTTATTTCTGCATGTTTTTTAAAACTATCACTATCCGATAACTCCATTTTCATTCTCATTACAGCTTTTGTGAGGACTTCAGTTTTTAGAGTAGTTATGTCTTTACTTTTTTCTGTTGTGTGTGAGTCAGTTTCATCATCTTGATCAAAATTTGTTGTCGATTTAGATCTATTATTCTCTAATTGTGTTGTATTATTATCCTCTAAATCTGTCTGATATTCTGTTTTGGATTTACTTTTAGTAGTTTCACTTGAATTTGTTACAGTTAAATCATTCATATATTCAACTGCAACTGGGACTATATCAATGTTATCATCCCTTGATTTTTCCACTGCAATATTTTTAACATCTTCCGAATCGCTGTCATTCATGTATGTCTTGACTGTATCAGATCTGATGGAATGAGCTTTAGAATCTATGTTTTCATTAGCTTCAGTAATATCACCACCTATTGTAAGTTTCTCAGTTTGTACTGTCGTAAATTTTACTTCAGAAGTAGGTTCATTGACGGTCGTGCTTTCAGAAGCTAAAGGAACTGGACTCTTTTCATTTGAAATTTCCTCTGAAGCATTGTTTTCTAAAGTTTTGGTATATAAATTTAAAGAATCTTGTAATCTGTCAGTGTTTTTATTATTGACATCGTCAATATTATCATCACTTTTGATTTCTCTCTTTTCATTTGATTTGACATCTATCAGAGATTCTTCTAAATTACTTTGAGAAATTACAGCTTTATGAGTAGAATGTTCAACAATTACGTCCTCAATATTACCAATGTTACTCGCGACTTTAGTTTCTAGTGTTTTTTCTTCTTTAGCTGCTAAATTATCGTGTGATGCTATAATCGTTTCGTTCGAATCATATTTTTCTTTTCCAGAATTATAATGATTTGTTGTCTCTGTTGTGATTTCTACTTTATTTTTATTTTTAACTTTAGAACGCCGAAAATGCTTGATTTGAATATCTTCTTTATCTGATGATTCTTTTTTGTCCCCATCTGCTTTGTCTATATTACTAATATTTACACGAACAATTTTTGATTCTTCATCTGTATTTGTAAAACTATTCCTTTTATCTCTTTTATTGTCACGTAATGTCAAATCTACAAGGTGTGTATCATCAGTTGCAACAATATCTTTTTTATCTAACGTTTCTTTGTCGTTTTCATCTTTTTGATTTAAATCACCATTATTACCATTTTCAACACCGTTCTTTCTTAAATTGTTTGATTCATCTCTTAATATTTGATTCACAAACTCACTATGTTCATTTAATTCTGATTCTGAAACCTCTCCACTAACTCCATCCCTGTCATCTTTAGATTGTACTCCATTAAATATTCTTCTTGCTATCTTCTCTAAAAACTCCTCTTTCTCTTTCTCAGGCAACAAGTCTATGTACTTCTCTTCACTAGAATTTTCAGCATTTATTATTCTGTTCAACAAAAATATAAGTAAAATTACGTACATTTTACTCATGACATTTTAAAAACTAAGCGATCTTTATGAAATTGAAAAGTACATTAGAATTGTTTCATCCGTGGAAAAATTAATTGCTTTTTGATAAGAAGTTAGGTTTTATGGGTAATAAATGTTTGACTCTAGCTTTATTAGTTGCCTTTTTTTTTGGTATGGGTTGGAAAATCTGCTACTAGACTATCCAACTACGCTGAGGGAGCGTAGCTGGGGAGTGTGGGGTTGTCAAACTTGACGACCCACTAAAAAGCAACCCGGTGGCTTCGATGCATGTCAAGAGGTTCCGGAATCTCCATACGGAACGCACCGGTACCCCTCTCGCATTTTGCCTAAAGCACTGTCCCGGGAATGGCACCCATAGCCACGCCCGGCACCCTCGCGGTGCTTACGACGTTTATTTGTTGCCTAGACTAGCTATGTTGACTACCTAAATACTAATATCCACTAACCCATAAATCATTATTCATAATAAACAGATCTGATAAGTAATAATTTTAATTTCAGAGTCTAATCTACACGCACGCTCGGCAGTACTTGAAATTATGTAGGTAGGTGTTTAGAATTTTAGTTTTACAATAATCCGCTACAAGCAAATAGACAAGTTTTCATACATACCTGTCTGTCAGATAATGTAAAAAATAAGGATAACAAAAGATTCTTTACCTGATTTCATTCATTCATTATAATCTTTTACCAAATTGATCTAGGTATTCTATAAAAACGATATAGATTTTTCCATATTTTTATTGATTTCTACAACTATTTACAATTAAATTGGCCGCTTGAGAACTAAAACGATACGTGACTAAACATCCGCTACAAATCTAAGTGAACCACGTTTTAAGTTTCCCATGCTCCTTTCTAGTATTAATCTATCATCTCCAAAATCTTCTTTCCCATTTTCATTAAACTCTATTTTCCCAGCATCAACCCTTTCATCTGTTATTACAATTCTATCTCTATTCTCTATACCTTCAGGTTCACTATCGCTTGTAGCGGATACCACAGGGAAAACTTCTTCTATATCCTGTGTAAAGTCGAGATTGGTAAGTTTTTCTTTCATTTCTTCGTCTACAATATCTTTAATCAGCTGTTGTATTATGTAATTCTGTTTTACCGGGCGTTTAGCTGGTTTCCTAGATGGAAATACTTGTTCTTTCTTATTTTCTTTTACGGGAATGACTTCTTTTATCAATTCTATATTATTGTCTATTTTGTTATTGTTTTCAGCGTCTTCAACAATTCTTGTTTTGTTGCTTTCTTTTCCGATCTCGTTGTTAAGGTCGTAGTATTCGGGTGAGTCTTCGCAGTCAATAGCGTCTTCAGGTCTGGTGCAGACAAGTACTTCCTGGAAAATAATATAATAATATTTATTATGTCATCATTCCTATGTTTTTTTCTTCTATTTTTCTCTATCATTCGTCAACTCTGAATCTACTCCTCTCACATTCGTATCGTCTTTATCTACACTTTTTCTTCCTGCCCTAGGGCAAGTAAGTAACTTTGCGGACCCTAGGGACGCAAAATGCTTTGAACCCTATGATCAGGCAACTTCGTGCGTACTTTCCTTATTATGAGTAATGAAAAATATATGTCGCTCACCTGGTTGAATATCGTTTCATTTGGACAAATAAAACTCCAGCGATAGGTAACATTCCGTCCCGTGGGAGTTTGCGAGGGTAGGCAGACGTGGAAGATCTGGCAGTCGTTGTCCACATCCGCATAGTAGCCGTAGGTTCGATTCTCGCAGCTGCAATAACAAATTATTATTAACTTAGGCTTTGCACTTACTAATAAAACTACCGGGATAAAATATAGCCTATCACCATCTCGACAGTCTATTCTAGACATCGGTGAAAGACTTCAAGAAATCCGCAGTTTTGGATTAGGTGCCAGATGACTGTATTAAGTAGGTACTTACATTTTTTTGTATTTATAAAATATACCTACGTAAGTATTGTAAATAGAAACACATAGACTCGGAACAAATATCTGCAGAGCATCCAAACATTTTGTCCCGTAGCGGGGATCGAACCCGCAACCTCCGCGTCTCAGCCGGGCCTTCACCCACTGCGTCACAGAGGTTGTCAAATTATTTAACTTTTCCTCTACCTACCAACCATCTATTTATTTCACGAACCTGAATGTATCTGTTATGTTCTCTCTGATGGACGAAGCATTTGCAGGCAAATTGAGGGAGTCAGCTGCTGTCTGATTGGCCATATCCTGGAAAAAAACATAGTCTCAAAATAGACACTAGCTAATACTAGCAGCACGTCCCGGCTTTGCACGGGCTAATGAAACTACCGGGATTAAATATAGCCTATAACCATCCCATTTTATTTTCGTTACGGAATTTCTGGATTCGGTCTCCACGCTCAAGGCCCGCGATAGAAGCTATGCAATAGCTTAAAAACATTCTTTAACCTATATTAAATAGACAAAACATCATCCTACTTAATATTATAAATGTGAAAGTTTGTGAAAATGTTGGTTATTCTTTCACGCAAAAACGGCTGGACCGATTTGGTTGAAATTTGGTATGTAGATATGTGATACCCTCGATTAACACATAGGCTACTTTTAATTCCGATATTCCCGCGGGATCGGGACTTACGCGGGTGAAACCGCGGGGCGCAGCTAGTCATAAATAAGACCATAAATATTTATCTATCTACTTACCCTCAACATTTTGATCATCAGTCCACTCTGCACCTCTAAGTCCACCTCATCAGCTCCTCCATCAGTGCAGAGTAGAAACAGCATCAGACCACGAAGAAATGGTAAAGATCTCTTCATTGTTAACTAAAAGATGAAGAAATTGATATTTGGTCATCTGGTTACCATAACACAAACAGTTGCTTAGCTTGGGACTAGATAATGCTGTGTGAAATGTCCAAGGATATTTATTTTATTTATTTATTTAATTTGACGACATCTGTGGCGCAGTAGAGACACAGATGTTGCGGTTTCGATCCCCGCTACAACTGAATTTAATTGACAGTTTTTTACTTTCCTGCCCTAGGGTGAGGATATATTTACCCTAGAGACGGAAAATGCTACTTTGAACCCTATGGTCAACTTCGTACGTACTTTCTGTGTATGAGTAATGATAAAAAGAATTTGGTAGGTACTCACTTTTATTTACACTTTTCAAACAAATTTTCCCGGCGAATCACAACACTAGCGCCGACCGTGGCCGACTCGCGAACTACAGTGGAATGCGAAAATTTCGATAAATTTTGTCCTTTTATAAACCTCGAGAGAGCATTTAGAATTCGCAATGAGGATTTAGGTACGGTTAGCAAAATAGACTTAACATAATTTTTTTTTTTTAATTTTATCAACTAGGTACCTAAGTAATTTAAGAAATATGTATATTCCTACTAAGATAAGAATCTGTAATGTATACCTTCCTACTTTACTTAGTAGGTAGATAGATACCCAATATTGATTCCAATTTCATAAGATTTTGTTGAGTACCAAACTTACCTAATTGTTTGAAAAATAACCAAACATTTAGGTACTTCTATAGAATTTCGCTTGCGTCTCTTTTACCTTTGTCTCGGAAATTGCAATGGTTAAGTATGTTTTCGGCATTAAACTACAAAACCTGGCTTATTTCCAGATTTTATTCGACTAACAAATTCTGCACAAAAAGCTTCATAAAAAATAAACTAGATGGCGCTAGAGATCACTTCTAGATCGCGCTATCGTTTGGTTTTGTTGGAAATGTGCGTGTCTGCTACGATCAATGTTTGTACTCTACCACATTTGTGAAGTTCTACCTTCACATCTACAGACTAATATTAGTATTTTTGAAGTTCCTGAAAATTTAGAAGGAATAATTATAAATACAAAATTGAAATGGAATAATTACAAATATAATAATCATAATCATCTCAAAATTATAAACTTAGTTTAGTAAGTACCTAATTTAGAATAGGTACCTAATATTAAATAACTAAAAAAAATATTTGTAAATTACCTACAGAATAAACGATCACGAATCTGTAATCTTCAGAACAAAAAGCGCCTTGAGAGTGTAAAAAATTGCTCATTCCTCTGAAAATCTAAGTCGGTTTTATAAAAACAAATTAACACTGTTCTTGTACCTAACAAGTGAGTAAAGCCACAGGCAGTAGGTACTTACTCTTCATTTTTCGCGATTTTTTTGCAATCTTTACACCCAGGCTCCATGTGACATGAAACTCTAATGTAGCTAAAAATTAAAAATACCGTAAACAGATCAATCGACGCGTCTACACGTCCATTGAACGACCTTAAGGATGACTCATGAGATTTTGATTAAAGAATCCCACGAGATTTTCCCATAAAAAAAATTGAGGATCCTTAACGACGCCTGACTGACACGGGGCTTGTCTTGTCTTGTCTATGTCATAATTTGGCATTTGCCTGTAATACCTAGGTATATAATAGAGTAGGTCATCATCATCATCCACAGCCAGATTTTACCCACTGCTGGGCATAGGCCTCCCTTAGTTTGTGCTATCCACTACGATCCTGCGCCAGTCGCATCCATTGTCGCCCCGCGACGTGAACTATGTCGTGTAGGTAACTATAAGTTCTCAAGATAAATCATTCAAAAGTCAGGAAACCCATTATCAATGAATTGATTTTATTGTTTCGTGAACCTACGATTATTCTGAACACGATCTCAACATTTTTGGGTCGGAACGGTACACTGACAGTTAGTGTAAAAACTGTAGGTTGGGAGTAGGTTTTTGGAAAATGTCCAATAAAAATTGACATACAAAACTGGCCGAGTGGATTACAGTACTGCCTCGAGCCCTCGATTTTAGGGTCAAAGTTACGTTACTTAAAAATATTTTTCATTACTCATACACGGAAAGTACGCACGAAGTTGCCTGATTATAGGGTTCAAAGTAGCATTTTCTGTCCCTAGGGAAAACAAGAACTTTCCTGCCCTAGGGCAGGAAAGTAAATAACTGTCAAATGTCAACTTCATTTTTGACATTTCTTTTGTGGCATGTCGATGCATGCTAAGTGTTCAAGTTCTTTTATCTCAATCAGATGCTAGATATTATGTCTCTCTTGCACGAATTTGTGCTTCTCTAGCACTTATTATATTATATTTATTTATTTTATTTTATTTATTTAAATTTTTTCATCATCAAAAAAAACTACCTACTACTTTTATAGCCATTCTACCAGTCAGTATTTTTTTTTAAATCTGGAACGCAGCTATGCCATGCAATCGTTAGCTGCTTTTAGTCAATATTAAACTAGTCGATTTAAAAAAAAAGCGAGACAGCTAATTTTCGTGTGTGAAATTTAAATTTTACATCATTTTTTTTGGTAATTTCCTCATATTCGTAATGAAAAGCAGAGTGCTTACCTCGGGGAAAAGGCTTTTCGATGCACTCGAACTATTATCGCACTCGCTGACGCTCGCGCGATAAACCATCTCGTGCATAGAAAAAATGCCTTTGCCCCCTTGTATAGCAATCTACTATTACCGTGCATCAAATTTTAGCGCGATCTGTCAAAAAAAACAAATGACTGACTCGAATCGGAAAGAAAACGCAATGATTTGGTCTGCGGAAACAAAACGCAATGAGTGATAATCTCCATCTAGTAGCCAAAAAATCTACCAATAATCTTCTTTGTTCGTGTCTAGACCGTGATAATAGAATAGTACCTACCACCTACTTATGGCACTTTGAATTTTTAGTAGCCTCGTCTTACTCGCCCGCGGATCCCATTATTAAGCCGTGAACAACCCGCGAAAAAGGCAGGACGCAGGAGTAGAGGAGTGTGGGTAGAGCATTAGCATTTCACAGGGTGGCTAGCTAAGAAGCTACATAAGCTCTCCCGTTTTGAGCGGTATTTCTAAGGGTATTTCCTTCCGGGACAAAAAAAAACAAACAATATTTTCAAGTCTGTGAGTGAGTATGGATTGGTTTTGCGTTCGCGTCGCGAGTGTGAATGGCCATTCTAGTTCAATGGCCGAGAAATAGAAGAAAATATTATCAAAAAATAACATGACTTTGTACGTGATGTGGTTGACTATGTTAGATGGACTTCTAGCCTAGACGAGATAAAATACGGCTGGAATATTTCCTAGGACAATGACTCACATTAGATTTAAATCGGTTTTTGAATTCAATTATTTAGTTAGAGCCTCTTTTTATAGAAAACCTATGGTAGGTACCTATTTTTTTTATAGTGAACAATACCTACCTAATAGATAAAGGATATTTTAACTACGTAGGTAGGAACTTCCGTAGTACCTAGTTGGTAGTTAATTAGGTAGGTACATGAATTTATAATATTTTTTAAATAGCCTACCTAAGTAGGTACTTACCTATACTTACAATATTTTTCTTGTAGGTACTTATTATATTATAGATTTTTGTGATGCATGAGCATGAGCTGAGCGGTGTCAGAGAGCTAGCCCCAATTCCCAAATAAAAATCTACCAAAATGTAGATTTTTTCTAAGCTGGCATCCCTAAATAATTGCAAGGAAGGAGCTCCACAGATTGTACCAATCTTTTCTACCATCTGCAATGTTATCAATCTATCTATTTATATGCGAAGTTTAGTGTCTACCAACAGAATTACAATTTAGCTGTTACCGCATTGAATACTAATTGGATCCTTTGATGTCATTGACCGAGGCAGTTTACGTTATATCGGCTATTTGGTGTCCTTTTCCATTGTTTATTTACTAGGAAACTCTTTTTAAACTTTACAAGATCTATTATAATTATACATACCTACCAACTTAGCATAGGTAGGTATCTATTGATTTTTAAAAAATATTTTTTTTTCCTTTATTATATTGGAAAGTACCTATAGTGATCCTTTTATACCTAAGTATTCTTACCTACTACTCTATATTATACTACTACCTAGGTAGGTTCTTTTTTGTAGCTACACCTTCACCGTCAATCACCAAACATTGAAAGCCTTTTGAGAAACTGCGTAAAACGTCGCTCATCAAATTGTAAATTAACGATTCGAATAAAGATCGTTTACACGGTCCAAGAAAGGACATCTAGTCTTACCTATCTGAAATGATTTTGATATCACATCTAGCTGGATAATTTCAACCTATTTATGCAATTGAAAAATTGTCACACCTTCAACTTGGCAACAGCGTTCTTCCTACATATCTTAACTTGTTATAAATCTTACTCAGCTGTAAGTAGGCATACCTACATTGCAATGATTTTTGTTGCAGGCAAGTTGATTTATCGTGCCGCTTCACTAACAGTCGTGGAAACAACTTGAATACTATAATCAAATCACGTAGAGAAGGCGTAAAAAACATCTGGCTTATTTTAAAATTGAACTAGAACTGAACTAAATTGTAATCTGCCCACATCCAGACTATTTTTATGTGTAAAATAAGACAGGTATCCGTTATTTCATCGTAAAACTGAGCCAGCCTAGGTTTTGATCGACTCAAGAAAAAACGTTACACTTAGTTAGAAGGAACTCCTTCATCTATTATTTATAGCATGGACTATTGTCTCTGGTTATAGGTACCTATATAGTTCAGACAGTTCTTTGGTAATTATGTCTTTAGTTAGTGTTAGGTATTATTATTACACTCATGGATTGTTATAAAACATTAGGTACTTATACCTACCTACTAATGCCCTTAGGAAAATAGTGAAGTAAGCGCAGTGTCTCCGAAGTTCAATGTTTAAGTTAACATGCATAGATAGAATCTATTACTGATGTATCCGCATTCTTCAGTATCCAGGAATCACCGTGTTTAGCTAGTCGGTAAAGCATGTTTATGTAATCTCCCTTGGAGCCTCAACTTTACATTTTATATAATGGTAGGTAGGTAGGTGTGTAGGTACCTACCTACTTGAACTGCATGAAATTGGCATTACTATGACAACTTATGATGAAATACCTAACTAAGTGAAAGATGTGAAGACTCCACCGTTGATTCTTACTAGCTACAATATTAGTTTATAGGTAGTAGGTATTTTAATAAAATATTAGCAATCTCAAAACTTTGTTCAAAGTTCAAAGTTCAAAGTTCAAAGTTTTTATTGCTTTCATGTATGGTACAAAGGTCTTAAAACTAATTTTCCAGATAACATGAGTCCTGTAAGGACATTGCAAATATATGTTAATTTTTTAAATTGTAACTTTTGTTTCAATTTAAAAAAATTAACTATGGGTACATCAAATTATCTTATATATATGTTTTTTATAAATTATGAGATCTGTATAACTATATTTAATATCTATTTAATTATTATTTTTCTGCTAAAAAATCTTGTAGTGAGTAAAAACAGTGTTCTAATAAATATTTTTTTAGTTGGGTTTTGAAATTTTGTAATTTGTTTAGGTTTTGAATTTCTTTTGGGATTTTGTTAAAGATTTTTATAGACATGGCATATGGAGCAGAGTGTAATATTTGATATTTGGAAAAGGGGAGAGCTAATCTACTGTTTTGTCTAAGATTTTGGGGACGATTATAAATATTAAAGAGACTATAGTGTTTTTTTACAAAAATTCCTACTTCTAAAATATATAAGCTATGGATTGTTAAGATTTGTTTTACTTTAAATACTGGTTTGCAACTTTCCATGCAGTCCAGGTTGTAGATTATGCGAAGGCATCTTTTTTGTATAACAAACAATTTGTGAATATCTGTGCTATTTCCCCATAAAACAATTCCATATTGAAGCCAAGAATGTGCATAAGCATAGTATGCACATAAGGATGTTTTTTCATCTGTAAGTCTTTTAAGTTCACCTAAAGCATATGTAAATCTTGAAAGTTTACTTATTAGTTTTTTTATGTGTGTTTTCCAATTTATGTTTGAGTCTAAATCTATTCCTAAGAGCGGATAATTATTAACGGATTCTATTGGAGTATTTTGAAATGAGTAGTTTATGGATAATGGTTTTTTCTGGTAGGGATAGAATTGCATTAATTTAGTTTTTTTATAGTTTAATTGGAGGTTGTGTTCATCAAGCCAATTTTTTATATCTAATAAGGTGGTATCTAATATTCTATTGCAAGTTAGGGCTGATTTTATGGGAATTATAACTGAAATATCATCTGCAAAGAGAGTACATGAGTTTACAATATTTTTTGGCAAGTCGTTAATGTATATTAAAAATAATATACATCCTAGAACGCTACCTTGAGGGATTGAATTTAAGACATTAATTTGTTTAGACTTTACTTTTGTGATGTAACCAGTGGAGTTGTTATAGTGTTCAATCTCTACATATTGACTTCTGTTTTTAAAATATGATTTGAACCAATTGTGTGCGATACCTCGGACACCTATACCATGAAGTTTCATAAGTAATATCTCATGTATCACTCTATCATAAGCTTTACTCATATCCAACAGCAAGCCAACGGCATGCTCTTTACTATTTATTATATTCAATATATCATGTATAAATTTATAAACTGCTAGTGAGGTAGATCTGTTTTTCCTGAAGCCATTTTGACTATCGCTAAATATTTGAAATTTTTCACAATAAGAGTATAATCGGCTGGACATGGCGCTTTCAAATAACTTAGAAAAAGTAGGAAGTAGTGCTATTGGACGATAATTATTGCAATCTGTTTTATCTTCTTTTTTGTGGAGAGGTTTAATAACTGATATTTTGAGTAAATCTGGGACAGTGCCTTCTGAAAAAGATTGATTTATGAGATATGTTAATGGATTAGCTAGTTCCTTTATACATTTTTTTAATAACATTGGGGGGATTTCATCATACCCAGTGCTTCGCTTATTTTTTAAGTTTTGTATAGATTTAATGGTTTCTTGTACTGTAACGGGTTGTAAATATATTGAATTCTCCGCAGGAGTAATTACTGGTCTACCATTAGGGGCCGAAAAGACTGTACTGTTTCCAACTGATGCAAAGAAATTGTTGAAAGTATTTGCAACTATTTTAGGGTCTTCTGTTATTTGGTTATTTACTTTTAATTTAATATTTAATTTACTTTTTGATGGTAACTTGTTAGTTTGTTTTTTTATCATATGCCACATAGTCTTTGTAATGTTATCTGATTTATTAATTCTTTTGATATTCTGTAATTTTTTAGATGTATTAACAGCTTTTCTTAGAGTTTTTTCATATTGTTTATAGTTTTCGTTAAGAATCTGGTTATCAAATTGTGATGCAATAATTTTAAATGATCTTTTATGTTTACAGGATTTTTTTATTCCTGTTGTAAGCCATGGTTTTTTGTTTTTAGTTTTTATTTTTATTAATGTTTTAGGTATGTGAAGATTGAGTAGTTGTAAAATAGTTTGACTAAATGAATTATAATTTTTATTGACATTATTATCAGTTTTTATTATTTTTTCAAAATCAATTTTTTTTAAATCTGATGTAAAATTTAATATATTTTTGTTGTTGAGTATTCTTTTTTCTACTAACCAATATTCGCGTAACTCTACTTTCTTATTTGGTATATTAACAAGTATACCTTTATGATCACAAAACCCATATTCTTTTACATTAACAGTTAGCTGGTTATTTTGAAAATTTGTGAACACTAGATCAATGCAAGAATATTTGATAGTATTGGTTTTCTTTGAAATATTAATTCTTGTTGGTTCTTTAACATGTTGGTAAAAATTGAAGCTATTCATTAAATTTAAAAGTGGAGATGAGATTGTGTGTTCTAAAACATTTATATTAAAATCACCTCCTATAATTATATCCTTCTTTTTGTATTTTTGTTGCAAGAGCTGCAAGAGTTTTGTAAGTGTTTCGTAAAATAGATCAGGCATCCTATGTCTGTCTGGCCAGTAAACATTTATTAATATTAATTCTAATTTTGGTAATTCTATGGCACATATTTCTATTAAATATTCTATACTTAACTCTCCTAATTCTTTTAGTTCCCTATATTCAATGTAATCTTTTAGAAATATACAAACGCCTCCACCTTCAAAATTAGATCTGCAATAGTATGTTGCCAGATTAAAGCCTTCCACCTGAAGTAGGTCTAGCTTTGCTGAGGTGACCCAGGTTTCTGAAAGACATAGTATTTGGATGTTTTTATCTTGTTCTGTGGCTTCTTCCAAGAGATGTCTTTTGTTGCATATACTTCGCATGTTTTGAAATAGGGCAACTATTTTATCCTCGAAAAAACATATTGGATGGATGTTCCGGCAAGGTTTTATTTCTTTGTTGTTTGTTGCTTAAGTTTGGTCTTTTTTCTTGAGCTTTTTTGGTGTCACTGCATACTATTGTTTCTTCTCTTTTTTGAAAGTTGTTTGTTTCATTTGGTGTTTCTGTGAACTTTATTCCGTTTATTATCAGTTTGTTGTTAATTATGTTTGCACGTTGTCCATTTTTCCGGGCTTCTATTAGTTTTTCAATCAGTTTTTTCCTATCCTGTTGTGCCTCGGGTCCTAGAAAATCTGAGATTGATATTCCAGTGTTTTGGAAGTAGCAGCGGTTTTGAAGTATATGTTTTGTCATGCTTTTACTCAGTAGTTCTATGACTAAAGGTCTTCGTTTTCCCCATTTTCCTAATCGTTGCATGTCTTCAATGTATCCAGCTAGGTTTATGTTGAGTGCATCTTGGAAGATATACACAATTCTGTCATGCAGATCATATTCGTTTTCTCTTAGGTTCTCTTCTAGACCATAAATGACAATTTTTTTTGAAATTTCTGTCACTGGGATTTTGATCGGTTGATGAATTTCAGGTAGGTTTAAAGATGACTGTTGAATGGCTTGTATTTCTTTTTGCAGTTTTAAGTTTTCCTTTTGCAGTTCGATGATGGCTTTGTTGGTGTCTGCTAAAGCATTCTTGAGTTTATTTTGTTCTTTTGTCAGGGAGTCTGTTTTCTTTGTAACCTCTTCTTTAAGTTTTGAAATTTGGTTTGAAGTTGCTGCAATTATTGTAGATTTTACTTCATTTAGTATGGAAATTTTGATGGATTCAAACTTTTCATCCAAAAGTTTCTCTATTTGGTCTATGGTAATCATACTGTGGAGTGATGAAGTTATTGGAGCAGGTTTCGGAGAGAACATGATCATGTGTTCTATTGGTTGTGTATCACCCAAAATGCTTGTGTCGTCATCTGATGAAGAGTCTTGGTTGTGACTAGCTGGTTTTCTTTTGATCTTCTGTCTTCGAGATGGTAAATTAGAGTTTTGTTTTTCTTTCTGACTTATTGATGCAGCTTCAGCCACTTTTCTTGATGGGAAAGTTTGTCGTTGTGGGCGTGGAATAATGGGTAGTATTGGAGTATCGAGGTTGTTTTGTTTGTGTCTTTTGTTTCTGCATTGCTGGCATTCCCAATTTGATCTGTCCATTGTGTTGTAGTATCGCATGAAGGACACGTTTGCGCACTGTATGTCGTAGTTTTCTTTGCATACATAACAAGTAAGATGCTGTCTATCGGGGATTGTTTGAAGACAACCAGCGCACGTTAATGATGCCATCATTTGAAAACTTGTAACTTTTGGTGATGTAGGTAATGAATGGATCGATGATTCCGAAATTGGATAGAAATCGGATTTCTCACTAAAGATGTTTGTGCTGTGAATCTCCTGTGATACAAAAATGTCCGACAGCCAACGACAAATTTTGTTGTTAGAAATTTTGCTTGTAAAAACTTGTTTTGTACACTTTTTATGTATTTAAATCACTTATTTGAGCTTGAAGAACTTATTTAAACACTTTGTGCACTATTTTTCAGTCTTATTTTACTATTATTGATACATTTTTATTTTATTTAATTTTTTACGTGTTTGCAAGCCGGTGTTGCCCCCTTTTGTTTCCGTTAAAATCACCTTCTTAAAGTTAATGATAGTATCAACCAACACATAAATTAAAATAACAAATTAAAGTTAATTAAATCATTATTCAATTTTGGTAGACTTTTTTGATAATGGTAGCTTATAGAATACTTTCATGGCAACACTAAAGCGTCATGTCATTGATGTCAAACAAAAGTCACTGAATGTTTTCCTTATAATTTCGTAAACTCTATTTTTGTGAAATTAAATCGATTTTCCGCTCGATGGTGACCAAATTTAGCTGAGTAAAACAATGTCTGATGACGTGGAAACCTACTGCCGGCTTTGCGCCGAGCTGACGAAGAAAGACAGCATGATATCACCCGACGAAGATGGTGAGTCTTCGAAAATTGTCACAAAGATGCAGTGGATTAATGTCGAGATTTCTCCAGAAGACACACTTCCTATCGCAATCTGCTACTCATGCTACGATCTTCTAGAACGTACTTGGAGATTCCTGCATTCTGTGAGAGCTGCGCAGGAAAAATTACACTCACTTTTCGGTAAAAAAGAGGAGAATGTAAAATTGAGTGTTGATGTCGCAAAACCAGTAAACGAAGACTGGGAAGCCTTCACGGAAGCTAAACCAGAGGTAAAAAACGAAAATGATCTTCAAGCAATCACAGTAGACCCCAACACATTGATAGATTTAAATGCTATTGAAGTAAAAGTGGAACGACTTGATAAATACGAAGATGACGACTGTTCTCAAGAAATCGACTTGAAATCCAGTGATGAGGATCAGCCTTTATTGACTATTGCCAAAAAGCGAAAGAAAAAGTTGAAATTAATAGAGAATTTGACTGAAGACATCAATTCATCTTTACCATTGCCGATCTTAACGTGGAATGATTATACATGGCGGTGCGGTGACTGTGATGCATTATTCGAAAACATACAGTCTTTAAGACTGCATTCGGTTCAAATACACTCAATATGCTGCAATTTTAAGTGCAATGATTGTACTAAAACTTACCCGAACTACCGCACATTTGTCAAACACGTCCGAGAGCACAAGAAATTGCTACGTTTTAGTTGTGAGTACTGCAGTAAGCGATTTGGCAGAGATCGGTACTTAAAGAAACATTATGAATACCATAAAGAAGACTTGTACTTAACTTGTGAAAATTGTGGATCAACTTTTGAAACTCCAGACCAACTGCAAGACCATTTAGTGATGTATGCAAAAGGTTATAAGCGGAAAACTTTAAAGTCCGAGTTCTTAGATCTTAAATGTACCATTTGCGATAAAGAATTCAAAACTCGGAGTAATTTACAGCAACATAAGCTAGTTCATACGGAGCGTAGTAGAGACTTCTCGTGTCATGTTTGTGGTAAAATGTTTTTTACTAAAGGCACATTAAGCACGCATATGACAACACATGAAGAAGTTAAACCTTTTAAATGTGAGCACTGTTCAATGTCATTCCGAGCCCGCGGCAACCTCCAAGCACATTTAAGTCTCCATTCCGGTGCGAAACCGTTTGTCTGCGAGCATTGTGGAAAGAGTTTCAGAGTTAAACGTCTCTTAAAATCCCACTACATAATCCACACAGACTTAATGCCGTTTGTTTGTGAGTATTGTAACAAGACATTCCGTTTTAAAACTCGTCTAAATCTCCATTTAAGACAGCATACCGGTGCTAAGCCTTACCACTGTGTGTACTGTGAAAGGGACTTTACAAATGGATCTAATTATAAAAAACATATGAAGCGACGCCATAATATTGATACCTCGAGAAAAAAATATAATTTAGTCAATCAAGAAAACACAGAGACTGAAATTACTAATCAAATATGATGATAAATTAAATGGTGTTAATTGAAAATGGCTTTAAAAATAAAATTGATTATTCTTTGGCTTACACCTGTTTGACCATTGGTGAATGCTGCATATAGTCAGCTTAACTATATGAATGGAAATGTATCAACTACTTTGTGCCTACAGATTTAATTTGCACATACAACAGTCATCACTTATAAATGCTGTCAATTCAGCACTAATACAGTGACACAACTGACACACAACTTGAAACTATGGCCACTACAAAACTTAGTATAAGCACAGATAAAATAATACTATGTACAGATACACCATCTAGAACATCAATTTCACTCCGGTTTTTCTTCGGGCAATTTTTTTGTGTTTGATTTTGCGACGCCCCTAGCAGTGTTTAGGTCTTGCCTGCAATCAAAAATATTAGCACTAGATGGAGTTACTTATTTTTGATTGCAGGCAAGAGTGCAAGACCTAAACACTGCTAGGGGCGCCGCAAAATCAAACACAAAAAAATAGCCCGAAGAAAAACCGGAGTGAAATTATTGTTCTAGATGGACCATCTGTACATAGTATTATATTATCTGTGGTATAAGTACTTACCTATTTATTTGAAAAATGTGTTCATTTTCATGTATAAAATCAATTATAAGTGCCTCGTATTATAAATTAATTAATTACAATTTATTGTATTCAAATAAAAATTGTAGGGCTTCCTACTATCCTGCTATATTATAAATGTGAAAGTTTGTGAGAATGTATGTATGTTTGTTGTTCTTTCACGCATAAACTGCTGGGCCGATTAGGTTGAAATTTGGTATGTAGATAGGTGATACCCTGGAATAACACATAGGCTACTTTTTATCCCGGTACTCCTTCGGGAGCGGGACTAACGCGGATGGAACCGCGGGGCGCAGCTTGTTAATAATATAGTAGGTATAGATATAAAAGTGCAATATTATATAGGTACTTAGCTGGCCTTAATTTTTATTTAATTATGTCTGTAGGTAGATTAGTACTATGTTTTATTATAGTGTAGGTACTTACTCCTTTTAATTATTTTAGGTACAATACAATACAATACAATACAATATTTTTATTCATAACACCAAGTTACATGTCATTGGGCAGGTATTATTATAAGATCTTATAATAACCTAGAATGTAATAAACATTTTTTAAATTAAAAATTTGAATAAATTAATTAATAATTTAAATTATTACAATGAATAAAAAATATTAAATTAATTTATTGGTATAATAATAGGTAAATATATTCATTCTTATTTATATAATTGGTAATTCATAGAATTCGGTTAAAGAATAGAAAGACTGATTCAGAAGCCATTTTCTAAGTCTTGCTTTAAAGACCATGGTGGAGGTTGCATCCGTTTTGATTGTAGTTGGCAGCCTGTTATATACGGATGGACCCATTATGTAGACGGACCTCTCCGATTTGCTCAGCCTATGCACGGGCGTGATGAGGGTATGGGCGAGCCTGTCACTTCTCATCGCGCGGGTAGTGTTTACACCCCTCCGCTGGAACTTATCGATGTTGGTATGGGTGAAGAGAGCTACCTGGTATATAAGTTCACAGGGGAGAGGCATAATTTTTAGTTCCTTGAATAGGTCCCTGCATGATACGTCATGCAGGGTATTTATGTTTTACAATAAAATCAATTAGTAATATTTATCTATTACATTTAAATGCTATTGTACTTGGTAATTAAGTATAAAATTCAATAATAAGTAATTAAAGCTTTACTTTTGATTTGTGAATAAAAAAACAATATTAGTTATTTTCAAATATCATAATAATTAGATTTATGTAGATTTTTCATATAGGTATCAAATCTAAAATCTGATAGATTAATTGTTTGGTTGATATATTAACAAGATATTAAATTGTAATTTATAAGTACATAAAAATAATAAATTAAAAAAATGGCAATTAATAAAAAATATTTGCCTTAATTAATAACGTACTTATAAAAATATTTGAAAATTGAAAAACCAAACTTCATTTTTAAAAAAATCTACCTTTTTATTAATTTATGCCACAATGTAAATGTTTTGTAAATATAAAATAAATACTTAAATCATGTAAATAAACATATTTTTAATACACGATTTCTATGTTTTATATTCTCAAAACCAAAAATGTAATACCATAGACGAAAGAAGATTTCTCTGTTGTCTGTGGTAATACCTGTGGTAATACTTAAGGTTTTTATAAACAACTAGCAGTACGTCCCTGCTTTGCATGCAATGCAATGAAACTACCTGGATAAAATATAGCCAATAACCATCCCGACTAACATTCTAAATATCGGTAAAAGAATTTTTGCAATAGGCTGAGTAGTTTCGGAGATTCCGTCAAACAAACACTACCTCCAACATTACCTCAAGTATCCGTCCCTTTTAAAGTTTTAGTAGGTACCTACACTCATTACATAAGTGTAAGTACCTACACAATCCTTTAGCCTACATACTATTTAACAGGTACCTACCTAGGTAATTAGCCATTAGGTATCAAAATAATCCAACTAATTTAAACTCTATTTTATACGACTACGGCTAAACTATTTTGTAAAGCGATCACACTTACAACCTAAACAGCTAGCTGGTTACTCCACAATAGGCTATTTGGAGCATGTCGAGTCTAAAGTTTCCAATTGTTCGTTCAAATAAAGATGGCGGAAGTGGCCATTTTGAAAATAGTGTTAGAGTTTTCTAGTTTTCATCTGTCTCTTGTGTATTTTTTACACCTAAATGTAAGCCGTCCGTGATTCTGCTCGCTAGGTACCTACTTACTCATATAATAAATAAATAAATACTTAAATATTATTATGGAATAAAGCTTCCCTACATTATTCTTATTAGATAGATAGATAAGTAGGCATCTAATATTATTATTTATTCACCCTAAACTATACATAAATAAGTATTAAACCTAACTCAATTTTTAATTGTTAATTATTTATTAACTTCACAAAAATATCAGTAGGTACCTACGTAGGCAGGTAGAGATTAAAACGTAAATAATTATTGGACTTTACCTACCACAAGTGCATACAAAGTAACAATGATTGTAAACTACTCTCTCCGATCTTGTCATCTTGGTGATAAATCCACAATCAAGTATTGCTGTCAAAGAATAAAATGTCTACTACGTACAGAGGTTGGTAGGTGGTATAGAGTCCCGCCAAGTAAGAAGAATGCTAAGGAGAAAAGCTACGTAGTACGCGATTTGACGGAATCTTAGGTGGCATTGGTGAAGGGGTGACGCGGCGCACTTTACACCATATTGATTTAGCGCGTGCCGTGCATACATACCGCCTCCCGTTTCCCTCATCATTCTTTTTACGTGGCTCGACCTATTAGATTGCATCTGTAAAGGCAAAAATCAAACACCAAAAAAACGCCCGAAAAAATAGGAGTAATTTCAATGTTCGAGGTGAGGCACCCCTGCTATTACTTATCAGTTTTAAAGCAATGTTTACTTTGTAGAGTTCGTCTAATGGTTCCATGATGGAACTTCCATCTTTATTCTGTGCTAACGGTTTGACTATTATAAGCCTACGGTGTGTATGTATGTACCTAAATGATTTTTATAATGCACTCTCTGTGAAAATAATCTATGACGATGTCGTATTAAATTTACACACTTACACGCAACATAGGCCATACCTACACGCTACGGTAGCATTGGGGATGAATAGTTTGTGTTACCTTACCTAGGTAATTATAGATTTAAAAATATAACTACGTAGGTACCTAACTGCCTTCGCGAGATCGAATTCGAAATTTTAAAAACTTTCGGTTATGTATCAGAAGCTTTATGTCAGTATGTACCTACTTACCTAAGGTTAGGTACTGTAAGTAACTACATACCTTTCAAAACCTATGCGCGAGGAAGTCTGTTTTTGAGTTAAGATCAAGTAAATCCAAAGACACAGCTAGTATCAGCCGAGGACAGCCCGCACCCATGCATACCGACGTGCTCACCAAACCATGCACAAAACAAAAGCGACGGAAATATTACTCCAGTTGATGACAAGAAAGACTGCAAGTCTGTCACGTTTCGTAATAATTCAAAACTTTGGTAGAATACCCGAAAAACCGACGTCAAAATTTTATCTATGGCGGCTGTCAAAATTGCGCGGCAAAGTAAAAGTTGTGACTTAAAAATTGTGTAACTTTTAAAACCAAATTAATGTCTCAATCAAATTCAATACAATAATAATACCTAAACCATACCTTATAAAATAAGTAATAAAAATAAATTAAATGTCCGCAAGAAGTTTCTCAAGAAAGTGATTTTTTAAGATGGACGCTCTCAAAAGATTTGTGCGTACTGCATTTTTTGCTTTCTTCATTCACAATGCGTGCTGTCAAGAGTACTTCAGGATGGTAAGTAATTTACGTTTAGATGAACTGATTGTCGTTAATTAGTGGAAAATACGGTTCGAATTTTCTATTTGTTATCGTAAATTCCATCAAGAAGAAGAAATCCTTGTTTCGTCTTTGTAGCATTTGATTAGTAGGTAAGATATTAGTAGATAGGCACGTGTTGGACAGATCGGCTGTTCGTGGTCGTGGCACAGAGTGTAATTTTCCTGTTCTAGCTGGACAAAAAGGGTTACCTCATTTCTTCCTTTTCACTACCTAATATCATAGCAAAAACCCGTGAGGACATGAAACCATAAATAGATTTTTACAAATATCGGCGGTGTAAAAGTTATAACTCTCACAATATCAAAATGAGGGTAAGAAAACGTAAAATCATTAGCAATTTTGCACTTCAGTTGTTAGCTTATAAATTCAAGGTTTTTTTATATAGTGAAATTTTTTTTAATGGATCGTGAAGTGGTTGGTATGTAGTACATTTTCATAATATAACTTTTGATTAATTGTGTTTTCCATAGAAATTACACCCGGTTGAACACAAAAGATACCAACATTTTTACACATATTTTATCTTTATCAGAGTAGAAACTACTTGCCCCCACTTGTCCCCAGGCTGGAATTAGCATAAAAACATACAGTAATCTATCTACTATTAGAAAATGTTAGTTTCAGACTGCACACGATTGCACATCTATTTTTTTTTTTTCATTTTTACAGAACACGTGTTGTTGATTTCTTGAACTGAGTTTGTAGAAGAATGGATAAAAAATGAACGAATTCACAAATAAATGAATTTCTTGTGATCAAAATTGACTTGAATGATGCTACAGATGAGTTTATAAGAAATTTAATTAAAAAAATACAATAATTTATAATTATAACTGAAAAATAGGCTAGGAGCGGATTTTATTTATTGTTTTGTAAAATATGCCATGATAATATGAAAAAGAGTCATATAAAATAAAATAAATAATATTATTACCATCACCATCACTGGCAGATCGAATAATATGAAATTTCCTGTACATTTGAAGCATATTTCTCTTCATATCTCCGAAGATCCTCATTAGAACCGCGACATTTTTATAATATAGGCCCAACTCAAGGGTGTTATCTTTCAACCATAAAGTAAATGATTCTTTTCTACATTTAATTTAATTTTTTTGAGGAAAAAAAAAATTTTTTTTTAATTTTTTTTTTAAATATTTCGATAAATTATGGTCAAATGACATGTTTAAAGTGCTTTAGAGTAGATTTGAAGCCAAAAATAATATTGTCCAGCTAGCTTGTTCTAAGTGACACATAGTGCGTGGGTTCAAATCTCGGGCCGTGCATCAATAGATTTCGTTTTAGATTTAGGTATATATAAGTTACTTAAATACGAGCTCTAAGACTAAACGGCGAAGGAAAACATCAGGAGAAACCCTTGTATTTTGTGGATGATCGGTAATCTAAAATCATAGACAACTACTTTGTCTATGCTAAAAGGATGGTTTACTTTACTTGCTACAAGTTTGGGCGACGCCACTCAGCAAGTGACGTCGCAAGCACCAAGAGGGTGCCGGGCGTGGCTATGGGTTCGGGCAGTGCAATAGTAAAATGCAAGAAGGGGAACCGATGCGTTCTGTTTAGAATTGGAGATCCCGGAACCCCTAGACATGCATTGAGGCCGGCCACCGGGTTGCTTTTTAGTGGTTTTTTGGGCGCTGTCGTGACGTATATTTTATATTTTATTTTATATTTAATGGTCTGGTAGCAGATTTTGCTACCTGTAGGTATGTTACCTACCAACCAAAACAAAAAAGGTGCTGCAAGTCTTTTCCATCTCATCAAATGTCCCAGGTACTTACTACAAAGTCCAGTTAAGTGGTAGGCAAAGCCTACTGGCTCTATTATAATATTTAAATTATCTAGAAAACGGTTTAATATGAAAAAAAGCAACTTACTTTACCTTGATACATATTTTTAGTCATACATGGTCATGATGTCACACACGTCAAAGACATTTTTTCAACCTTCACGATGCCCAAGCCTGCATGACATATAAATTGCGCGATGTTATGAGAGCAATCATATAAAATTAGGTATTTCCCCTCATTTTTAAACTGTCACAAAGTCCTACGCCATCTTGAAATAAACAAAGAAGCTCGATAATTAGTGGACAGACATATAAAATTAAAATTCATCATCATCATCATCATCCACAGCCCGACTTCACCCACTGCTGGGTATAGGCCTCCCTCAATTAAATTAAAATTACGTAAATAAAAAAAATTGCTTAGCTTGGGACTAGATGACGCTGTGTGGAATGTCCAGGATTACTTCCTTACAAAAGCTCGATTTCTATATCCAACGTACGGATCCGTAGGTCCATCACCATAGCAACTTTGTTTTTACAACATAAAATGTATGAAACTTTTTGTCTGATAACAACCAACGTTGCTATGACGAAAGTCCTACGGCCATCCGTAAGTTGGTTATAGGAACCGGGTGTTAAAGGCTAATAATAAATAAATAAATAAATATCCTAGGACATTTCACACAGCATCATCTAGTCCCAAGCTAAGCAATTTATAATGCTTGCGTTATGGTAACCAGATGACTGATATAAGTAATACTCAGATAAATTTTTTTGTAAATACAAATATCTGCAGAAAATACAAACATTTGTCCCGTAGCGGGGATCGAACCCGCAACCTCCGCGTCTCAGCCGAGCGTTCGCCCACTGCGCCACAGAGGTCGTCAATTAACCAATCCTCTAAGCGTTATTGATACTATTGACTAGCTGTCAATAGTATTTTAACCCAGTATTCCAGCCAATTAGCAAGTCTATTAATCTATTGTATTGTAACCGTGACGAACAGACAATGCTTAAATACTTTCGCTGATGGAAGTACGATACGTATCGGTTTCATAACTGTGCCTCTTACGGCCAGGGGGGTTAAAATGGCCGCTTCGAGCAATTCTGCTAGCAATTCATAAAGTGCATTAATTTCATGTAGGTATTAAGCATTTTCATCAAAATTTGGTAAAACGGATCAATTCGAGCCATTCTATCATGTTTTGGTGAAAATGCTTCATGAAATAAATGCACTTTACGAATTGCTAGCAGAAATGCTCGAACGGCCATTTTAGCCCCCCTGGTATAACTTAGGTACTACCACAGATTACCTATATACCTACCTCATCTACTTACAACATTAATTTCAATGTTTGAGATGAGGTAGGTACCAATGGTACTACCACAGATTACCTACTTATGAGTACTACCTACATATGTAGTACGTTACTTGTCTACCAAACTAGTCCGTCATAAATAATTACCTCAACTAATAATGGTCGTCGTGCTTGTAATGACAAGTGTCACGATGTCTACTAATATTATAAAGAGGGTAGTGTTGGTTTGTTTGTTTGACGGAGGTAATCTCCGAAACTACTCAGCCGATTTCGAAATTTCTTTCACAGATGATGACAGGTTTACTTGTACGCAGGCGAAAGAGTTGCATCATGTAAATAAATAAATATTTTTGGACATTTCACACAGCGTCATCTAGTCCTGAGTTAAGCAACTTAATGCCATAACCAGATGACTGATATAATACTTAAATAACTTATTTTTTTTTGTAAATAGGTCCATACAATTATGGATAGTAAACACCCAGATACGGAACAAATATCTACAGAACATACCTACAAACATTTGTCCCGTAGCGGGGATCGATCCCGCAACCTCCGTGGGACTAAATGAGACTTTTAACAAAAAATGTCTGTCTCCAATAATTGAGTCAGACCCTTGTAACTCTAGGCTAAGTAGATTTTTATAGCTTGTATTACGTTCTTAATTTAGTTTTTATGAGTGTTTTGTCTGCTTGTCTTTCTGTTGCAATCAATCATTTATCATTTATTTATCAATAGTTACGCTTTGGTAGTCACTGGCCTTGCTTTGAAAGTAATGTCTATGTAATGTGAAGATGTCACGAGTATGTTAGGTCATTCTTATAAAGATATTGTTTGAGACGGTAATTATTGTGATTTCCTGTCATTTGACGACCTCTGACGCGGTGAGCGAAGGCCCAGCTGAGACGCGGAGGTTGCAAGTTCGATCCCCGCTACGGGACAAATGTTTGTATGTTCTACAGATATTTGTTCCGTGTCTGGGTGTTTTCTATCTACAATATACGGGTATTACAAAAAAAATGTGTCAAATTATTATATCAGTCATCTGGATAACATAACACAAGGATTAAATTGCTTAGCTTGGGACTAGATGACGCGAAGTGGAATGTCCAAGGTTATTATTATTTACTATGTGGGGTCGGCGCAACATGTGCTCTTCTTCCATTTCCCTCTATCATACGTCATCTCAGCACATGCACTTTTATTACTTATGTCATACCCCACTCAATCCATCCATCGTTTTTGTCTTCTCAAAGCCAGGTATTCTCTACGTTAAATATTTTTGTTTTTGCAAAATAAATAATGAGTAAAAGTATGTATTATTTATACCTACTTAAATATTACGTACATTATAATAGACGGTTTTAGGGCTCTTACATTAAACTGTTTCAGGGCTCCAACACAAATGCAATGGAGGCTGCGCAGTTCCTAAGAGAATATGACAGAGAAGCGTCTGGTATGTGCTACAGGTTAGTTTTCTGCGCGGTAGATATACCTACCTACCTACTTACATTCTTTGATTTGATACTTCAAATCATATATAGGTCGCGCCACGTAAAAAGAAGGCCGCGAGGTAAAGCTGCACAGTAGGCGTTATAGGAAGGCTTACGTTGTTGGGACTGGTTGTGTGGTGACGCGGCGCACTTCACACATTGATGTAGCGCGTGCTATTGTTTCGTGAGCGAGTGACCCCCCACCAACACATACACACGACACGACCCTCATCGTTCTTATTACGTGACGCGACTTATTGTATGTTTCTTACTCTTCATGTTCAAATGAATCGACGGATTCGTCTGTAATTTGGTACTAGGATATAACTACCCTAGTACCAAATTACAGACGAATCCGTCGAGTATGTGTTAGTCAAAAGTAGCCTAGGATATTAACATATCCTAGGCTACTTTTGACTAACACATAGGCTACTTTTGACCTCGATATTCCCACGAGAGCAGGAACTATGAAATGGCTGGAGATTGACATACATTTTATAGAGGTTTTAATTATTCAGGGTAACAATGGCACAATGGAAATTCGTCACAAACATAACGGAGTACAACCGCCGTCGAATGTCCGAGGAGTTGATCCTTAGCTCCAAGTTCGAGAAGTTATCCTGGAGGAAGGCAGCCGTCTTCGATGGCTCCAGACTATCGGACCCTCAGGGGAGACGGCAGCTGATGAAGATCGTACAGGCCAGTCGAGCGGCGTTGCCTGATGATAAGTTTACTGAAGTAAGTCTTCCGTCCTCCGTCCATCCACCGACATCCATCCTCCGTCCTCCGTCCTCCTCCGTCCTCCGTCCTCCGTTTTTCTGAGGAATGCAGCCGTCTTCGATGGCTCCAGGCTATCGGACCCTCAGGGGAGACGGCAGCTGATGAAGATAGTACAGGCCAGTCGAGCGGCGTTGCCTGATGATAAGTTTACTGAAGTAAGTCTTACGTCCTCCGTCCTTCGTCGTCCATCCATCCTCCGTTTTACATCCTCCGTCCTCCGTCCTCCGTTTCCTGGAGGAAGGCAGCCGTCTTCGATGGCTCCAGGCTATCGGACCCTCAGGGGAGACGGCAGCTGATGAAGATCGTACAGGCCAGCCGAGCGGCCTACGTCTTACGTCCTGCGTCCTCCGTCCTCCGTCCTACGTCCTGCGTCCTCCGTCCTCCGTCCTCCGTCCGCCGTCCTCCGTCCTCCGTCCTCCGTCCTCCGTCCTCTTCCGTCTTACGTCCTACGTCCTCCGTCCTCCGTCGTCCATTCATCCTCCGTTTTACATCCTTCGTCCTCTGTCCTCCGTTTTCTGCGATAAGACCGCCGATTGTATGTCATAGTTAAGGTATCTTTAGTTTGTAGCCATTTATGTTGATTTGTAAATGTGGTGTGCAAGTTCTATCTATCTATCCATCCCTTTCCAGCTACAGCAGCTAATATCAGAAATGAAAGAGATATACAACGCTGCCAAGATCTGCCCCTACAGCCAGAAGCCGTACGACCCTCATATTCCGAGAATGCCGTATCCGACCGACTACCAGCCGTATCAGACGTACCAACCGTATCAGCTCGCTAACCAACCGTACCAACACTACCAGCCTTATACTGAGGGTAAGGTCTTCCGTCTTTCGTCTTCCGTCTTCCGTCTTCCGTCTTCCGTCTTCCGTCTTGCGTCTTCCGTCTTCCGTCTTCCCTCTTCCCTCTTCCCTCTTCCCTCTTCCCTCTTCCTTCTTCCCTCTTCCCTCTTCCCTCTTCCCTCTTCCCTCTTCCCTCTTCCCTCTTCCCTCTTCCCTCTTCCCTCTTCCCTCTCAGTTCATAACTTCAACTTTATTGTCCCAGGTTCAGACAGTTCGAACTACTGCGACATGCAGCTAGATCCGGAGATATCCCGTATCCTGGCTCACTCCCGGATAGAGAGCGAGCTGGTGTATGTGTGGAGGAGCTTCCGGGAGCAGACGGGGCCGAAGATGAAGAACAGGTTCATGAGATACGTACAGCTGGCGAACCAGGCGGCGCACGCTAGTGGTTAGTTAGCCAGGGAAGAAAGAAAAATGTGTTTACTTCTGTAGGACCTCAAGGATGTGAAAAAACTACAAAGCATTTATAAATAAAGACAAAAATCTTGGTAAAGTCTTTTTACTTGATCAAGTAGGAGGCATAATAAATAAATAAATAAATATCCTTGGACATTCCACACAGCGTCATCTAGTCCCAAGCTAAGCAACTTAATGCTTGTGTTATGGTAACCAGATGACTGATATTAATACATAGATACATTTTTTTTTGTAAATAAATAGGTACATATTATTGTCTTATACCACAGATAAAATAATACTGTGCTTATACTATGTTTTAGACTTGATAATAATATAGTACCTTTATAATTTAGTTTGAATTTCAGGGTTTAGGGATGCTGGTGAGCAGATGAGGGCAGCATACGAAGACCAGTCCTTCAGAACAAGTGCCGAGGAAATGTACAATCAGGTGAGAAATATATGAATATCCTTGGACACTGTCATTTAACTACATAGAAAGAAAGAAAGAAAAAAAACACATTTATTTAACACACGCAACACATAACAAAAAATAACGAAATACTCGTAGATACAAAAAAAGAAGTGACACAAAAACAAGGAGGTAAGTAGAACAAAAAGGATTTTCATAAGCGTTAAGTTTTTTTTTTGTAAATGTTTGTGTTTTTAAGCTATTGCATAGCTTCCCGATATTCCCGCGGGAACGGGACTTACGCAGATGAAACCGCGGGGCGCAGCTAGTGTTTTAATACTTTCAATATATCACCACTAGGTGGCGCCACTGTACAAGCAACTCTTCACATACGTCAGACGTCGACTGCTGCAGCGCTACGGAGAAGCTAGCTTGAGAAGCGACGGGCCCATACCTGCGCATTTACTGGGTATCTATTTCGCTGCTGCCATATTCCCATTAGTCCCATATACCCATTTGTTCCATATGCTCATTTGTTCCATATTCCTATTAGTTCCATATTCCCATTTGCCCCATATACCCATTTGTTCCATATTTCCATGAGTTTCATATTCTCATTTGTTTCGTATTCCCATTTTTCCTATATACTCATTTGTTCCGTATTCACTTAGTTCCGTTACATACCACTCGTCAGAGGGTTTCTATTTGTCTCGAAAATAATGTTTATAAATATGTATACACATAATTCCCACTAGTATAATAATTCCCAAAATGCCGATAAATTATCTTTTGTTTTCACTTGTCCCATTTCTTCCAGGTAACATGTGGGCGCAGAACTGGAAGTCTATAATGGACCTCGTGATGCCTTTCCCTCAATCCCCCAACGTTGATGTAACGGCTGAGATGTTACGACAAGGGTTTACACCACTTAGGTATTTATCATTCCCATCTGCCCACTTTTAACAAGCCTTTTGTGAAATGTCTTAATTTATGTTGTCTTTATTGTACGAAGCAGTAAATCAAAATATTTCTTTTAAGCTATTGCATAGCTTCTATAGCGGGCCTTGAGCGTGGAGACCGAATTCAAAAATTCCGTAACGAAAAAACCTAACGCTGTCACTTTAGTTCAGCAACTCGCCTCTAGGTGGCATGCAATAGCTTAACCGCGGCAGTCCCCGAGTGCCACATGTCTTTTTTTCCTTCGCAGATTTCTTACATTTTTATCCCACTTTTCATGTTATTCCAGAATGTTCCAAATGGCGGATGAGTTCTACACATCGATGGGTCTAAAGCCAGTGCCCCCCGAGTTCTGGCGCGGGTCCCTCCTGGCGCGGCCGGCGCAGCGCAGCGTGCAATGTACCGCGAGCGCTTGGGACTTCTGCAACAGAATCGATTATAGGTATGAAGGCGTAAATTGTCTTTTTCAAATCGATTGTCTATTTTTCTTGGCTTTCTTTCTTAACCGTCTTTTTTTCTCAATGGTCCTACTTTCCAAGTAACTTATTTTCTCAATAGACCAATTTTCCGATAAGACCCATTTTCCCAATAGACCTATTTTTTCAACAACCTAATTACTGTCCTATTTTTCCAAGTGACCTGTCACTACCGTAGTGTTTTACCTATAGGTAAGTCATTTTTTTGTTCTTTCCCTTTTTTTAAATAAAACATTTCCAATTGTCCTACTACTTACTTAAAAGTTCCTTCTTTCTAGGATCAAGCAGTGTACAGAAGTGACAATGCAAGACTTAATATCGACCCACCATGAAATGGCTCACATACAGTACTATCTACAATACGCTGATCAGCCGCAACTCTTTAGAGATGGCGCCAACCCAGGTTAGTTAATAGAACTGTTGGGAAAAATAGAAATATATTTCTAGCTGCGGTGTCTGGGTGTTTTTCTATCTATAATATGTATGTATTTACAAAAAAAATGTATCTAAGTATTATATCAGTCATCTGGTTACCATAACACAAGCATTAAGTTGCGTATCTTGGAACTAGATGACGCTGTGTGAAATGTCCAAGGATATATTATTTTTTATTTATTTATATTACTTATTTATTTTATTTTACAGCATTCCATGAAGCGGTGGCCAACGCGGCTTCACTGTCAGTTTACAATCTACAACATTTACAGAGAGTTGGACTTTACCAAAATAAGTAAGTCAATTATAATTATCATATTTATAAAAAAATACAAAACTGTAATTTTTTTAAAAATAAAACAAAAATCTTTATAAATATTATGGGCTTCAAATAGGTATTATAAATATGCCGTTTTCAAAATCATAATAGTTTAAAAAGTTTTAAGCTATTGCATAGCTTTTATCGCGGGCCTTTTCGTTGAGACCTAATCCAGAAATTCCGTAACGAAATCACCTAACGCTGTCACTTTAGTTCAGCAACTCGCCTCTAGGTGGCATGCAATAGCTTTACCGCGGCAGTCCCCGAGTGACACACGTCTTTAAATATTATTTCAGATCCCACGACCCCTATGAAGTGAGCATGAACTTCCTAATGTCGATGGCGTTGGAGAAAGTGGCGTATCTACCCTTCGCATTTATGGTGGATCAGGTGAGCTATCTTATCTTATCCCATCCCATCCCACACCATCTTATCTCATATTATTTTATCGCACAGACACTATTTTAGACACAATTTTTTTTTTTCAAAATAAATGAACGATTTACGATAAAAATTTCCCTTACCCCAAACCACAAATAAAATAATACTATGTACAGATGGTCCATCGAGAACATTAATTTCACAACTGTTTTTCTTATGGCTCTTTTTTTGTGTTTGATTTTGCGGAGCCCCTAGCAGTGTTTAGGTCTTGCCTGCAATCAAAAATAAGTAACTCCATCTAGTGCTAATATTTTTCGTAATCGTACTTATTTTTTTTTACTAACATTCCATCAAATCGCCTACTGCGCAGCTTTTCCCTCAGCGTTCCTATACCTACTTATTCTTTTTCCAGTGGAGATGGTCCGTATTCGAAGACGGCGTCCACTCAATGAACAGTAGATGGTGGCAGTTGAAGCTGCGGTACCAGGGGGTGGTGCCCCCCGCGCCGCGCTCGGAGGCCGACTTCGACCCGGGGGCCAAGTATCATGTCGTCTCCGATCAGGTGAATAACACGACTTAACTTACTGGACTAGACTTAATTCGACTCAACTAAACTCTATTCAATTGTTCGACTCAATTCAACTGCGCTCAACTGAACTAGACTTAATTTGAGAATAACAGGACCTAACTTAACTGAACTAGACTTAATTTGACTTAACTGGACTTAACTCAAATTCTGTTTGACTAAACTCAACTTGACTCTACTCTACTCAATAGTTCGACCCAACTAGACTCAATTCTATTTAATTCAACTCAACTCAATTCGACTCGACTTATCTCGATACAATTCAACTCAACTCTATTCAACTCAACTTGACTCTACTCAAATAAACCCAATTCGACTCAACTAAACTACACACAACCCAACTCTACTCAATTCGTCTCAACTCAAATCGACTTAAATCAAATTGACTCAACTCAAATCGACTTAACTTATCCTGACTACTCAACTCAACTCACCTCATCTCATTTCCAACAGGAGTACATAAAATACTTCCTAGCTACGATCTTGGAGTTCCAAATCTACGACCAACTTTGTGCCGCGTCCGGACATATTGGACATCTGCACGAATGCGATGTCTATAGGAGCAGAGATGCTGGGAGGTTGTTGAGGTAAGATCAATAGTAGACATTGACGTACCCAGTAGACACCACATAATTACCTACATAAGTCAGATACCTCATCTCGAACATTGTTCGTTTTTCTTCGGGCTATTTTTGTGTTTTATTTTTGCGGCGCCCCGAGCGGCGTTTAGGTCTTGTCTGCAATCAATAAGTAACTCCACCTAGTGCTAAGTAGCATGCAGTCGGATGCCTAAACGCCGCTACGTGACGCCGCGAAAATCAAACACCAAAAATAGCGAGAAGAAAAAAGAAGTTATTTCAATGTTCGAGATGAGATACCAGTGTCCATTGTCCATACCAACCATAATTCTATACTCAATCGTCCATATTTCGCACTCAATACCTCTGTGGCGCAGTGGGCGAAAGCCCGGCTGAGACGCAGAGATCGCGGGTTCGATCCCCGCTACGGAACAAATGTTTGTATGATCTGCAGATATTTGTTCCGTGTCTGGGTGTTTTCTATCTATAATATGTATATTTGCAAAAAAAATTAGGTCTCTAAGTATTAAATAAGTCATCTGGTTACCATAACACAAGCATTAAGTTGCTTAGCTTGGGACTAGATGACGCTGTGTGGAATGTCCAACCAAGTGTATTTATTTAATAATAGTCCATAGTCCGTACTCAATCGTCCATTAGTCCATAGTCAATCAGCATTATTTCATTCTCAATCCTACTTTAATACCAGTGGTGCTTTTCTATGACACTTCATAACATTCTATGACTTTTCATTTTGACGTTTGTCGTTGTTTCACAGTGAGATAATGCAGCCAGGATCATCTAAAACCGCATCAGAGATAATTAGGACCATGTCTAAAGGAAAAACCAACAGGATCTCACCAGAATCACTTGTCAAGTTAGTATCACGAATCAATGGAAATACGTAGTCTATACTATTATAAAAAGGTAATGTTTGTTTGTTTGTTTGACGGAGGTAATCTCCGAAACTACTCAGCCGATTTCAAAAATTCTTTCTACCAATGTTTAGAATGGACTGTCGGGATATAGTATATATTTTATCCCGGTAGTATCCGGTTAGCACGTCCCGGCTTCGCACGGGTGTACTAATGAAACTACCAGGATAAAATATAGCCTATAACCATCCCGACAGTCCATTCTACACATCGGTGAAAGAATTTTTGAAATCGGCTGAGTAGTTTCGGAGGTTACCTCCGTCAAACAAACAAACAAACATAGACCGGTCACGAGTAGGCGACTCGTGACCACGGTGACTGTAACGTCATCGAAACGTCGAGGTAAATAATATTTCAATACGCGATTAACCCCCGGTACCTATAACAAACTAACGGATGTCCGTAGGACTTTCGCCATAGCAACGTAGTTATCTGTCAAAAAGTTTCATACATTTTATGTTGAAATAACAACGTTGCTATGGTGATGGACCTACGAACATCCGTTAGTTAGTTATAGGAACCGGGGGTTAGTCCCGTTAATATTTATAAATAAGCTACATATTTATAGATAGGTACCTCAATCGATAATAATAATTATTATTAGTGGTACCTATGTCTATAAAAAAAAACTTCATTTCCTGAAGCGAGCTAATGGGAAGAAAAATAATCGCACGTGATTGGTCGTCGAAAATTATTGGATTGGCTAGATTTGACAATCTAGCCAATCACGAGATACACAATTATTTTGACAACCAATCACTTGCCTTTATTTTTGTACCTATTAGCTCGCTTCAAGAAATGAAGTATAGGTTATTTCATTTTTAACTAAATATTATAACGTTGCACATCCGAAATGGATAACTGTGTAAACTTGTACCTATAATGTAAGACCTACCCTTAACAACAGTTCTGCAGTAAAATATTTCTGATTCTGATTCTGATTCTGATCTTTCCAGATACTTCCGTCCGTTAGAGCTATGGCTTCGCGTTCAGAACCGTGATGAGAATCTCATTGGATGGAACTCTAACTACCATGATGTGGCATTGTTTACATCTCGCGGGCAAAGCCACCGGCTTACTACTAGTGTAGTGTTCGTAGTAGCTTGTATTGGGCTTATTTTTGTTTTGTAATTTTTATTTCTACTCATTTTCCTGTTGTATTTAGATTTTAAAATGTTAAAATGACTTTGAATGCAAATAAATCATTTATTATGTAAGTTTATTTTAATTATGAATTTATGTTTTTATCAATTTATTACAATAATTATAAATAAAGTTACCCTGTTGTTCTGACTACTTTTTTACCTACCGTGAAACGTCAGGAGGCAATCTATGCCTACACTTAACGGGACACTGTAGTGCCTGGGACATTGTTGGGATGGAATAGGCTTGTAGCTAAACCATCCTCTCAGCTGCCACACATATCCACAGGAAAGACAATGGTCAATACGTGTGGGGCTGACTAGCCGCGGGTTTCCTCACGATGTTTTCCTTCACCGTTTAAAACTCGTTAAAGCGCATATAAACTTTTAGACACGAAAAGTCCATTGATGCAGATTCGATCCCACGACCTTTGGAACGAAAGTCAAAGTACCAGTCCACTAGCCAACACGGCTTATCCTACTTCCTACTATAATCATATCCTATCCTGTACCTAATATTATAAATGCGAAAGCTTGTGACCATGGATGTATGTTTGTTCCTTTTTCCCAAAAAAAAACTACTAAACCGATTGCAATGAAATTTGGAATATAGGTAACTAGAATAACACATAGGCTACTTTTTATCCCGATATTTCCGCGGAAACGGGACTTACGCGGGTGAAACCGCGGAGCGCAGCTAGTGTTACATATAGATTAAAAAAAATTAGTCTATGTTTATTCGTACCAACTTTCTCAAAACCACATTAATCTGAGCTATTTTGACAGGAGAAAGGAACAAGTAAAAACAGACGCTAATCTAGATTTAGGTATACTTTATTAGTGCGTCGTCTAGGTCATAAGTTTGACGTTAGATTATTTGTATTCTGTGGTCTAGACTCAAATTACAGCAAAAAGTTTAACAAATTGCAGAGGTTATCCTGAAATGTTTCGACTTGCGTTAAAATCGTTCGAGATTTTGGACGGTACCTATTCAGAGTCCTTTTACTAAAGCGTGAATCGAGTCTCAAACGGTGATTTATCACTCAGTTTCAGATTATTTAACAAGATTTTACCTAGGTAGGTAATTTTACCTTTTTTATTTATTTATTTCACTTACATCTATTTTACAGGGTATAATCCTAAAGCAATAGAGTAGTCATTTACACAAAAAAAAAAACAAATTAATTATTTACACAAGTCCAATCATTAATTCATACAAGTCATGTCAAAAACATAATCTAACCATTTATTCCAGCACATAACATAAAACACACAACATACAACATATAACATTGTCACTTTTACGAATTCGCACAAAGGATCGTGGAATAAGTCCAATTTGTCCGCTTTTATTTTAATTTATAGTGATAGACTACACTTGTAAACATCTCTCGTTTTCTTGTTTGTTTTAACAGTTCGAGATAATGTCGCTTGCAAAATGTCGAGTGATCTTAAAATCGCGCCAAAAAATATTTTACTCAAAATTATAACACTAGACTCTACATTTACAAAAAAACTTTCTCTCATCAACAAAAAATTGTACATCTCAGCATTCTTAAGTAAATTTTGAATTATATTTCAATGTAAGATACAAGTCGCACCACGTAAAAAGAACGATGAGGGTCGTGTCGTGTGTATGTGTTGGTGGGGGGTCACTCGCTCACTCGCCAACAGCACGCGCTACATCAATGTGTGAAGTGCGCCGCGTCACCACACAACACATCACACATTACATTCCGCACAATCTACTGCGCAGCTTTTCCCCTCAGCGTTCTTTTTACGTGGCGCGACCTATAGGCCTCTCCAGTAAACTGGTACTTACTATAATCTTGGTTCAAAGATGACTCTTTTGGTCTATAATGATCTTAATGGTTTCCGTTTCAAAGCAACAAGATAAATCAGTTTTGATAGTGTTTTAAGTAGTGATAAGTATTGTTATCGTGTAAAGAGGTTTGTTGAGCGGAAATAAAAGATTTAAACCGTTTTTTAGAATAATTTTGTTGCCTACTTTTCATCTATTAGGTTCAAATATTTAGGTTAATGCTTGAAGTCTTCATTTTAGGCTTCTGTAGTTAAGTACCAAGCTATTCAGAGCCAGCTAACAGGCATTTTCAAGCAAGTTAGAATTTTTTTTGACAGTTCTCTATGGAAAATAAGCGATAAACCACCGCTTAAGACACGATCCACGCTTAATAATGATTCTGAATATGAGCCTATGCGTATTATTTATAAACACCAAGCCAAATCACCCAAAAAAGTAATCTAACAATAATCAATTCTAAATTTGAAAATTACTTTTATAAAAACTGAATAGAATCTTTTTTTCGGCCGCAAATAGACCATGAAAGTCGAAGTAAAAAGTTTTAACACAATCAATGAAAGTGACGCATTATAAAAATTCAACAATCGAAAACGGATGCAAGAATAAAACAAAAACATGAGTGCAAAAACTAACGGGAGAAGAAAAAAGTCAAAATTGTAATGACAAAACCAAAATTACTTGAACCAGGCTTCCAAGAAAAAAGTTCAGTTAACGAGCTCTACAAAGAATGTGCGTGTTTCATAGGCAAAAATTCAACCGCTCTCAAAAAGTGGTCACTTATATTTTTGAATTGTCAGCTACCGAACGCGCGTTCTATTTTCAAAACTGAAAATGAAGGAATTATTTTTTCTTGTACTACTTTTCGCGCCTTTTGTATTGAGTGAAAATAGCTATGAAGTTGAAATTGAAGATGGGTTGGATAAGTTTTGCAATGCTGTGAATTATGTTACGGTTTTTTTAGAGGATTTCAATGACAGACATTTGGGGGAGAGTGAATGGGGAAAGATGCTGGGATATAAAGATTTCAAACCTGCTATCGGAAATAGTGAAAACAGTAAGTTTTTTTTTGTTGCTAATACCATAGACAAAATAGAAAATTTTGTCTATTATAAATATTAATAATTAAGTACCAGTAGTCCAGTACAAATTGTTTTACTCTCCGACAATAAGCGTCCCACCTAAGTATGCCTATCTCAAAAGTCTCAATTTTACCGATAGGCATTGTTACACACGTAATGAGAACCAATTAGAGGTAAGTTATCGGCTGCGCCACAATGTAATGTTCAATGAAAGACGGACTATCGCAAAACTGATTTATTATTTTCTGTGCGGTCACATTCGCGGGTCATAATACACTACAATTCTTACCATAATTCTTAAAATACTGAGCCAATAAATATTGTACCAGACCGCGGCATGAAGAAGATGTCCATGGCCATGATGCCGCTGGTCTTCCACGTCGGCGCCACCTCCTCATTCATGATCCTGACGGCCATCATGGCGGCCAAGAGCGTACTGATCGGGTTAATACTACTCGTCTTCAAGATTGCTGTTAGTTCTGCTAAGGTGAGTGTCTTTGTTCCTTTATACAGAGCCATCAACTTTAAATCATCATCATCCTTCCTTCCACTCGACACCACCAAAACGACACCATCGGTGGTGTCGTATGGAATCACTAGTCCATACGACACCACCGACTAATAATGAGGTTACCTACATAACTACTTACTTCACTGAAATAAAAAAATAATATTTCATATACTCTGTTTTATTAGTTATCGTTTAACTATAGATAACTTGAAATAATAACTTTGGGGTCGTATCAATGTATGTGATGTTGTCTGATATTTATTTATTTATTTTAATGAACTGGGAGCTGTTAGTCAAAAACACGCGTATATCTATATATATATATACTATAATATCATCCGTTAAGGGATCGCTTTAAAAAGAACTAGGCCCACACCACCAGGTTCTTGCCTGATTCTTTCCCTGGTGTAAGTTGCGTTGGAACTGGCAATAGAGTCACCTAGCTTATAAGACTGTACATTTTTAAGTGATCCTTGAGGTCTTACAGAAACAAACACATTTTTCTTTTTTCTTTCTTTCTCGCGTATGTGAAAACTTCTCAAACTATTTTTCATTCAATAAATTTCTTTTATTTTCGTTTTGTTAACACTTGGTATCCGTCATATAAGGCTAGAAAAAATAAATATGGCCGACCGCCAAGCACAGTTAGTCAAATGGGCACGCATTATATAAATTATATGTAATTATAATGACAGTTCAATCTTAAGACCCATCAATAACTATAAGTAGAACTGTCGACCAACCTACTAATGCCCGGTTCCTATAACCACGAGTACAGTATAGGTACATTATCGGTGCATTAACCGATATAAAGATCTTAATGATAGTTTCGACCCCGGTAGGATAAGACCCCGTGGCCGAGTGGTGAGGCATCCCGCGTTTAGGGAGATCGCTGGTATCGACGCAGGTTCGAATCCTGCCGGTGTCATAACTTTTATTAAGATTTTTCAATTTTTCAGTAGTATAGGTACACACTTTCAACCATGCAAAGAATTTTCAAAATCTTTTTACGAAAAAAATTGCATTTCAGCTCCTCACAAAAATGGACCCACTTCGGGATTAGGTATAATTAGAGTCTTTCAAAAAAAAACTATATTTTTCAAAATCAAGCCACTATTGACGAAGTAATCGGCGAACATAAAAAAATACGAATGAAGTCGATTAAAAATAATCAAAAACCAAAAACGAAATATAACGCGTTCAAATCTTTTGTATGAAAAATGTAGACAAGTAATTTACTCTTTTCAAAAAAATTAAGTTGGCTCAACGAATCAGAATCAGCATCGCTATTCAGCGTGGCAATGCGGCCAGTGTCTTGGGCACGCTTCCGTCTGGCAGTGGTTTGGATCAGTTGAGCTACCTATAGACCGTTTGCAACGGTCCTTAGGTGGCTCAACTGGTTCTATTTGTATTTTGTACAGTTATGTATTATATTTCTGTAAATAAAGTATTGTTCCTAGTAAGCTTTTAAAATTAATTAAGGTAGGCTTGGCTGCATTAGATAATTATGAAGCTTAATTGTAGCAGTTTTTAATTATAACTGGTGCCTACTTAACTAGCGAACCAACCTTTTACTCCTAAGAAAGCTTTTATCTATCTATCTATCCTAAGAATAAATTACTACGTAAGGGGGAATGTGGTGTTCGAAATGTAGTGTCACTATTTAAGCCTATTAGGCTTTATCCATACTTTAATATTATAAAAGGGAAAGTGTGTCTGTCTGTTCTGTTTGTCCGTCTATCACGGCAAAACGGAGCGACATATACACGTGAATTTTTAAGTGGTTATAGTTAAGGGGATGGAGAGTGACATAGGCTACTTTTTATCCCGATATTCCCGCGGGAACGGGACTTACGCGGGTGAAACCGCAAGGCACAGCTAGTTGACGATAAAAGTTCCATTTTATTATTTCAGATAGCATCATTCTTCACTCAGCTGAAATCAAAACACGCTAAACATGAATACTCGTGGAATCCACAAGGTAGGTTATTGTACAAGGTGTACTATAAACACTCACTCTATTTAACAATTCTAATCTAATCTAATAAGCCCACTGGATCCCACAAAAAGGAAAGGCGACCCTTCCCCATACTTAAATATCTTTGGACCTTCCACAAGCGTCATCTAGTCCTAAGCTAAGCAACTTAAAGCTTGTGCTATGATAACTATAGGTATTTACTATTACACTATATCAATTTGAATTATTATTTAACAATTGAATAATAGTTTAAGCTTTTATTTGCTTAGAAACATAATTGTAGAAAGAAATGGTTCTGGTTGTCTCTCTGACGCTATGGTGATCAGAGAGTGGTTTATACTCTTTCTCGCGTGTAGGTTATTTATAATAGAAAATGTACTAAGAGATAGCTAAATTAATAAAGTTAATAAATTTTGTTTAAATTTTATTATTTGCAGGTAATATTGGTATCGATAGAGGTTTGAATGGTGAGATATTACCAATTTTTTATACTAACGAAGATAAAATCTATAATAATTTTAATTAAAAGCCGGGACCGACAATTTCATTATTTTTTAACACTCCCAAAAACGAAATCCTTGATGTTTGTCCGGGATTCAAACTCAAAGTCTAAATCTAAACCCAAAATACTACTCAACCAACATAAATAAAAAACATACAGTGAAACATAGAATCTCTTTTTGTAGTCGGTTAAAAATAAACTCATTCACATTCAATTAAATAAAAATTTGTTACACCAATTAGTTTTAGCATTTCTAGTCCAGACCATAATTTAAATTTGCTTTTAATGATCTAAATTACATTCTAGTAATAATGGGTGTAAAAAGTGTTTCCGTTAAAAGGCCGTCGGTAAAATGTAGGTATGTTTTTTGTTTTAGAAATACCGAGTCATGGTGATTGGAACTCTTATGTACCAGAATGGAGTCATAGTAAACACGCAGGTAGGTACCTACAGCCATAGACAAAAATAGTACCTACTATATTTGTAGTTTTTATATTTTGATTATTGTGTTAAACCACGGTATATCATCAGAAAAATTTGTATCATCGCAGGTTCGAATCCTGCCGAAGTTGTAACTTTTATTAAGTTTTTTGTGTTATAGAAATAGTTATATATATTTTGTCTATGGTACCGCTACACATTTAAAATGTACCTAAATAATTTTCAGATTACAAAACAGTGCCTACATACAAGGAGAACCAGATAAGCTACACAGATGTCGATTTTGAAGAACCAAAAATACATGAAAAGAAAGGTCGATAGTTAAAATCTTTAGATGTAATATAATATATAATAATTAGGTTGGGTCTTATATTATAAGACCCAATTTAATTGAATTATTGTAATAATTTTTAAACACTTTTACAGATGTGAAATAATATTTATATTTGTTGATAGATAGGGCTTGCCACGTCGGAAAACAAGTTTTTAGTTTTTTTAAATGTTTAAATGAACATAATGGTTGGTACATATAGGTACCTATACCTACTTTGTGTAAGTATTATGTGTTAAAAAAACAATATTAGTATCTTAATATAGGTAAATTAAAACAAATATGTATCTGTCATTCAGATAATAATATTTTTTTTATAAAAGTTTAGTTTTCAATAAAAATGCATTTACTAAAATATAAGATAACTTTATTTAATAATGTATAAAAATATAAAGATGTACAAAATGGACGGATTTCATTTACGCTAACATTATATAATAATCAATACTGTAAAATTTCGTGTAGGTAACAAAACAATTAAAAAACCTCTCAAGTAGAACCAAAATTTCAAAAAATTAAAGCTAAAATTATTTGTGACAACGTAGTGAAATTAACCTATTAAAAAATAGTAAATTTCTTAAAAATATAAAAACTTCTGGCAGTGTTTTTTTATAATAAGTAAAAAAGCATAGTAACAATGAATCACCCTTTACAAAAATTAAGTGATAATAAAAAATACATTATTTTGTAGAATAAACAAAAAAAAATTAAAATCACAGATAAAGGTAAACCAATATGTTGAGATTCAATAGATTTAACTAATTTTACGATTCTATATAATTAAAAAAAATTAAATATTATGTAGGTACATCAACTGTATCCCAGGGAGCGGTAGACATTTCTTTCAGATCTTTTTCTTTAGATCCTTTGAAAATATCTAATGGGGTAGCCAGAGGTGGTCTATACAGTCAAACGTATTTTTTTTTATTAATTCATCATCGGGTTTAAAAAATATTTTATACTTAAAGCATCTACACTATAATAATAGCACCATTGTAGAAATTGAATGTCAATTGGCTAAACAAATATAGATGAAATTTCGAATATTTATAGTTCGCGATCTAGACTGCGCAACTTTTTCTCTTACTCAACTCGGGCTTTTAAATTCTCAAAATTTACCTTTTGATGATAGAAAATAAATCTTATGACTCCTCTTAGTAGAGTTTTAAAATCAGTCAAATTCATAACACAGATTTTAAGCCCGAAGACTACCGTCATGGCTTAACAAGCCAGGAAAATAACAACCAAGGCAAAGCTAATACACCTATCTAGCCAAATCACTTAGCTCAGTCACTTTCAGACAAACACCGAGAAATATACACAATGTTATTAGTATAGAATCGCTGACCAAACCTATCACACTGTTTGAAAACCACGAATACTTAACCTTTTTCTTCGTCAACCTCCTTTTATCAACTGTCAGTTTCTTCGGCCAACTGTCAAAGTCATCTGTCACTTTCTGACATTGACTCGGATGCCATTTCTTCGGCGCGTCGTCTGAATTGCGCGCTTGAATGCAAACTTCAAAGTTCCCGCCTTTTCTGAATTCTTTTTCTAAATCCTTGTCTATGGGTATTGTGAGTGAACGGAGGTTATACACAACATTGTTTGTGTATATAATGTTGTTTTTGTCGTCTTTTATGTATATAATGAAGTCTGCTACGTCATCGGATGTTAGGACGAACCAATGGGTGTAGATTGAGGGTTGGGCACTGTAAAAAAAAATGAAATATGATCTGTATCCCAGGGAAAGATGTTTAATGGGGCAGTCAGAGGTGTGTCCAATATTTGGTACATGCAAACATTTTGTATTGTCTTCGGCCTAACAGCCCGATTCGTTGAATAATTTTATATATAATTATTGTATTTAGTGCCGAGGGTGAAACTAGATGGCGGTAGCCGGTTTTAGTGCACTCAAACGGCTGGACCGATTTGAATGAAGTTTGGTATCAGGGTAAATCTAGCCTGGATTAACATAGCCTACTTTTGGTTCTGCTATTCTCACGGGGACGTAGCTAGATATATATTGAATTTTCTGCCACTATTTTGTCTATTTATACTATAAAAAGACGTGTGGCACTCGGGGACTGCCGCGGTAAAGCTATTGCATGCCACCTAGAGGCGAGTTGCTGAACTAAAGTGACAGCGTTAGGTTTTTTCGTTAGAATTTCTGGATTCTGTCTCAACGCTTAAAGCCCGCGATAGAAGCTATGCAATAGCTTAACAATATATACTTACTATTGTATATCCCTGAACGCTAAATCCGGTTCTCTTATGTAATCAAAACCCTCAGTTTCATTAAAATCAGTGCAAAACAGTCTGTCTTCATCAACACTCAATATGTTCTCTTCGGCCAAACTTCCCGGCTCGTTGCATATTATATTGTTGTATTTAGTGTCGAGGATGAAACTAGATGGCGTTAGTTTGTTCAGGTAGTGTTTTAGTGGACGGGTTTTGCAGTCGCATTTTAGTTTGTTTCCTGAAAAAATGTATTTAAAAACTTTTATCTATACTAATAATATTATGAGGAGGATAACTTTGTTTGTATGGTTGTTATGAATATGCTCAAAAACTACTGAAACTATTTTAAAAATTCTTTCACCATTCGACACATTATCAACGAGCGACATAGGCTAATTTTTATCCTGATATTCTCGCGGGAACGGGACTTACGCGGGTGAAACCGCGGGGGGCAGCTAGTAATAAATTTTAGAAATCGGCTGAGTAGTTAGAATACCTCCATCAAACAAACAAATCAAAGTTACCTCTTTACATTAGTATAGTATCTTTAAAGCGTTCAGTGCCAATGGCGCACGAGACCTTCTTACCTTCAAAAAACACCTCTAGATTATTATTTATAATTTTTTTTACAATTTTAGTCTCAAATCTAGTCATTTCATTGTCTCTTAAGTCCAAAATCTTCAATTTGGTCGCATTCACCACACTTTCTACTGGTATGTCTGTTATCAAGTTATTTCTTAAATATAACTCTGTTAGATTCTCTGGTAGATAAAGTTTTGCGTCAGCTGGAAAAAAATAAATAATAAATAAATATCCTTGGACATTCCACACAGCGTCATCTAGTCCCAAGCTAAGCAACTTAATGCTTGTGTTATGGTAACCAGATGACTGATATAATACATAGATACATTTTTTTTTGTAAATACATACATATTATAGATAGAAAACACCCAGACACGGAACTATTATCTGCAGAACATACAAACATTTGTCCCGTAGCGGGGATCGAACCCGCAACCTCGGCGTAAAATTAAAAATATAATTAATTTTATTATAAAAATGTTTTATCTATCTATCTATCTAATTGAAATAATTATGATCACGACTGTATCCCAGGGAGCGGTAGATACTTCTTTACTTTATGATTCAGATCTTTGTGTAATTCTTTAGATCCTTTGAAGATGTCTTATGGGGTAGTCAGAGGTATGTCCAAATACATATGCCCACTTTTTGCAGAAGTTAACTTTCCATACGTGACAGGTTGCAAGGCCAGTGACGCTGCTGGAAAGCTAACTGGTTTCCTCACGATGTTTTCCTTCACCGTTTAAAGCTCGCGTTAAAGCGCATTAGCAGCAAAATTAATAATAATCATAAAATATAATTCGGAATTATAAATAATATGCTTATAATAATAATAATATCTTTATTATATTACTTTAATATATTTATGGATTTTAAAAGCAATTTATTTTAAAAACACGTCCAAAAAAGTAAGTCCTAGGTCTAAATACTTACACGATTCAGACGTCAGCGCCCTTAGATTGTTATTAGATAGATCTAGTACTTCCAATGATGTTAGGTTTCCTAGGACATCTGAAAATAATATTTAATTTTAAATAATATTAGTACTATAACGATTTTTAAGCTATTGCATAGCTTCCATCGCGGGCCTTGAGCGTGGAGACCGAATCCAGAAATTCCGTAACGAAAAAACCTAACGCTGTCACTTTAGTTCAGCAACTCGCCTCTAGGTGGCATGCAATAGCTTTACCGCGGCAGTCCCCGAGTGCCACACGTCTTTTTTCTGTAAATTTCTGTTGTACAATATCTATCTATCTATCTATCTTAAATACTCACTATTCCGTATATCATTGATAACGTTCCCGGTAAAGTTAATTCTCCTCAATGTCCTCGAACCGTAAGTGAGATCGTAAGTGATGACCGGTATTGAGTTGTGACTCAGGTCAGCTTCCTGCAGTCTGTACGGTATCCAGACTTTGTTGTGATAAATATAGATTTACTATCTGCGCCCCGCGGTTTCACCCGCGTAAGGCCCGTTCCCGGAATATCGGTATAAAAAGTAGCCGGCCACAATTTTACCACTAATTTTAAGCATTTTCTCCTGTTTTTCCTGTTGTACGATACCTAAAGCAATATCTATCTATCTATCTTAAATATATACTCACTATTCCGTATATCATTAATAACGTTCCCAGTAAAGTTAATTCTCCTCAATGTCCTCGTTCCGTAAGTGAGATCGTAAGTGATGACCGGTATTGAGTTGTGACTCAGGTCAGCTTCCTGCAGTCTGTACGGTATCCACGGACTGGATGGGAACATCTTCTTTGATAGGAAACCTATGTTGTTGTGGCTTAGGTTTATCTGAAATTAATAAAAAAATAATTTAATTTATATATGAAAATTAGAAAGAAAGAAAATAATTTTTTAAACACACACACAAATAGGTAGGAATACAGAAGAAGGACTAGATAAACAAAGCAAGAAGGTAGATATAAAAGCAAGTAGGTAGATACAGAAAAGAAAGAGGTACAAACACACAGACAATAGGTAGAAATGTACCTATTACTACCTAGCCCTTCCTGGGACTACCAGCCGTAGTGTTGTGGCTAGAAAGGCTCAATCTTAGCGTCTCTGATTCTTCTAAATTACGGTACTTTACCACGTATTTACTTTATGATTATAAAAATAAAATTTAGTAATCCTACTAATATTATAAATGTGAAAGTTTGTGAGAATGTATGTTTGTTATTCTTTCACGCAAAAACGGCTGGACCGATTTGGTTGAAATTTAGTATGTAGATAGGTGATACCCTGGATTAACACATAGGCTACTTTTTATCCCGATATTCCCGCGGGAACGGGACTTACGCGGGTGAAACCGCGGGGCGCAGCTAGTATAATAATAAGGTAAACACGTGGTAAAGTACCGTAATTTTCATATAAATTATGTGTAAAGATCGCGAAAGTTTAAATTGTGAAAATGAGATAAAAAAAAAACATTATCACGACTGTATCCCAGGAGCGGTAGACATTTTCTTTCATATCTTAATTTAATTATTTTAGATCCTTTGAATATGTCTAATGGGGTAGTCAGAGGTAGGTATGTCCAAATACATGTCATATTTAATTTATAAGAAAATTACGGGACTTTATCACGTATTTACCTTATTATTTTATATTTCCCGACGTTTCGAGTGCGTTGCAGCGCTCGTGGTCACGGGCAGACTGATCTGGCTCGAAACGTCGGGAAATATAAAATAATAAGGTAAATACGTGATAAAGTCCCGTAATTTTCTTATAAATTAAATATGACATGTATTTGGACTTTGTCTTTGTCTAAAGATCGCGAAAGTTTAAATTGTACCATGTCATATTTGGTACAAACCCACTTTTTGCAGACGTTAACTTTCCATAGTGTAGACTAGTAATACTCACCACTTCTAAAGACAGACAGTCATCCAGCAATCCATTTGTTTTATTATCTATTTTCTCTAATAAGTTGTGCGACAGATCCAATCTCCTGAAATAAATTTATTTATTTATTTTACTTTCAATAACTATAAATACCAACTATATAATTATTGGTCTTAAAGCAATAGAGTCACTTAGCTTATAAGACTGTACATTTTTAAGTGATTCTTGAGGTCCTACAGAAATATACATATTTTTCTTTCTTTCTTTTTTAAGCCGTAAAACAGAACGTAGCGTAACGCGTCACCTCCAAGCCATTGCCTGATCTTTGACCTACAACCTTGATTTGACCTTTGACCTCGAATTTCTTAACAACTTACTTCAAAACCACCCATTCTTTAAAACATTCATTCAGTATCAATTATAAACCATTGCTTGACCTTTGACCTCCAACCTCGACTTGACCTTTGACCTCGAATTTGACCTTAACTTACCTCAAAGCCACCAGTCCTTTAAAAGCTTCATTCGGTACCACTTCCAAGCCATTCCCACTAAGTGATAAATCAAGTAGCTGTTGTAATCCAGTGAAAGACTGCTTGGACACGTCGATTATATTGTTATTAGATAAATCCAGTTGGAAAAGTGTTGGTAAGTTGCCAAATGATGATTTACTTAGGGATGTAAGGTTGTTGTTCTGAAAGAAAAGTTACCTATTTATTGTTTACTAGCTGCGCCCCGCGGTTTCTCCCGCGTAAGTCCCGTTCCCGCGGGATTATTGGGATAAAAAGTAGCCTATGTGTTAATCCAGGGTATCACCTATCTACACACCAAACTTCAACCAAATCGGTCCAGCCGTTTTTGCGTGAAAGAATAACAAACATACATACATTCTCAAAAACTTTCACAGTTATAATATTAGTAAGGAAAGGATAGTAGGATAGGACTTTACGACTCGTATTCAGAGACTGCACTCAAACTTAAGTCCACGTTTAAGCTTCGATTTTTGACAGTTCTCTATGAAAACTGAGTTATGAATCACCGCTTGAGGCACGATTTACACTTGAGCATAGTCTCTGAATACGGGCCTTTATCTTTCTTTGACGGAGGTAATTCCGAAACTACTCAACCGATTTCAAAAATTCTTTCACCAATGTGTAGAATGGACTGTCGGGATGGTTATAGGCTATATTTTATCCCGGTAGTTTCATTACACCCGTGCGAAGCCGGGACGTGCTGCTAGTTTTAAATAAAATAAATAAATATCCTTGGACATACCTGCATATACAAATACTGCAAGCTACTCAAGCCACTTAACGCCTGCCACGGTGGCTTAGTCAAGCCATTCCCACTTAAGTCCAAGCTCTGTAGTGTTAGTAGACTTGAGAAGGAGTTGTCAGTCAAGTTATCTTCCAACAAGTTGGACGATAAGTTCAGTCGAAGTAGAGAATTCATCATTGGCCAGGAATTTGGTTTTATTTCTTTTAACTTGTTGTGGGCTAAGTTGAGGGATCTGTAAATACCAGAAATAGTTATAAAATAAAACAAATATCTGCAGAACATGCAAACATTTGTACCGTAGCGGGGATCGAACCCGCAACCTCCGCATCTCAGCCGAGCCTTCGCCCACTGCGCCACCAGAGGTCGTCATTTGTGAGGAAAATAATATAGTCTTACTGTATTTAGATACTAATGCCTGAATAGAAAAAACTCAGGTCTACATTATCTCACCGTTTAAACCTTTTCTGAATTTTCACAATTGACTACCTAGTTCCTACTATTGACTACCCAGTATCTACTATTGACTACCAAGTTCAAAAAATATATTATATTGGTCTTAAATTAATCGCAAGTAGGCTGCAAAGGTAAGATAGTGTTTGCAGCTTACTTGCGCACCTATGTCTCATTGGCACTGAACGCATAATATATAAAAAAATAAAGCACTACTAGCTATCAAAATAGATAATTTTAGTAACTTTAAGCTAATATATTCACGCCAAAGCCACTGGAATTGACAAGTGTCCCATAGGCACTGAACGCGTTAAAACACTAAATGTATCTATCTATCTATCTATCAGTCCATCTATCTATCTATTTATATATCTATCTATCTATCTATACTCACGCCAAAGCCGCCGGTATCTGAAAGACAGCATCTATCTCATTATATCCGAGTTCAATTTCCCTGCAACTCTGCAGTTTGGCGAGACTGCCTCGCGATACGGCCGTGAGCCTGTTGTTAGATATATCTATGTATAGTAGCGTGGGTAGAGTGCCGAATGTACTGGGTTTGATCGTTGTTAGCTCGTTGTGGGATAAGTGGAGGTATCTGGAATAATAATAATATATTATGACAATTTAATAGTCGGTGGTTTAACCGAAAATATAATCTTACTAATAGTTTCGAGCTACGACACTAGGGCTTCGTGGCCGAGTGCTAAGGCAGTCCGGCTTGAGGACGATCGCCTGTATCTCGCAGGTTCGAACTCCGTCGAAGCCCAAAATCTTTAGTAAAACTTTTCATTTACAAATGAAATTTATAATTAACTTTAGTCATAAAATCTCAGTACCTATATTGAAGTCTAGATACTATCTAATTTATACTAATATTATAAAGAGGTAAAGTTTGTTTGACGGAGGTAATCTCCGAAACTACTCAACCGATTTCAAAAATTCTTTCACGGGTGTGTAGAATGGACTGTTGGGAAGGTTATAGGCTATATTATATCCCGGTACTTTAATTAATACCCGTGCAAAGCCGGGAAGCGCTGCTAGTTATATTATAACTTACCGTTATATAAAACTTACCTTAAAGAAAAAAGATTTTGAAAAACAGCATTAAAAATTTCCTCCAACTTATTATGTGACACGTCGACAGTATGTAGCTCATATAACTTCGGAAACGAGTTCTTGGGTATAACCCTTATGTTGTTGTACGTAGCGTTGATTATCCTTAAGCCAGACATGTTCTGGATTGGTAGCTACAAATAAATTATATAAATTAAATAGTTATATATTATTGTGTTAAACCAAAAAAGAATTAAAATAAAGGCGTGTAGGTCAATTACTATCTATTGACTACCCAGTTCCTACTATTGACTACCCAGTTCCCACTCTTGACTACCCAGTTGAAACTCTTAACAAGTAAGCCATGGCTTAGCGACATTAGGCGGCCTGTAAACTCCGCTGCCAGAGTTGGCCACTTGCTCATACGAATGAACGAACTCTTGACTACCCAGTTCCTACTCTTGACTACCAATTCCCCACTATACACTCACCTGACTGAAATCCATTAATCAATTGAATGCTCTAGTTTCGCATTTTTTACAACTTACTCCCTACTATTTTATCATCCACTCCCCATTTTACTACCCAATTCCTACCATTGACTACCCAATTCCTACCATTGACTACCCAAATTCTACCATTGACTACCCAAATTCTACCATTGACTACCCAAATTCTACCATTGACTACCCAAATCCTACCATTGACTACCCAGTTCCAACTATTGACTACCCAATTCCTACTATTGACTACCCACTCACCTGACTGAAATCCGTAAGTCCATTAAAAGCGACATTAAACTCGAACGGGTAAGTATTTTCATCGAACGCCTTCTTATTTATATCTGTCAAGTTGTTATGACTCAAGTCAAGTACTGTCAAGTTTAGACAGTTGATGAACGCGTTGTTTTCTATAATTGACAGGTGGTTGTGTGATATATTGACAGTGGCGGCGTAGAGGTCGGTGAATGCTTGTGTCTCTATTGTTGTTATGTTGTTTTCGGCTAAGTTTATCATCTGAAATAGATAAATAGGCATTATAATGAATACAACGGGAATTACTCACGTAAAAATATTGTCGATTTAGATACCGACAATGTTTCGATTCTTCCGGAGAATCTTCATCTGGGTATGAGTATGGGTGTGTGAAACGCGCCCGCGAGGAGTGAGCACACTCATACCCAGATGAAGATTCTCCGGAAGAATCGAAACATTGTCGGTATCTAAATCGACAATATTTTTACGTGAGTACCTAATTCCCGTTGAATTCATTATAATGTCTAGTACAACTCACGATAGTTTTGAAAGTGAAATAGATAAATAGGGTCTATAAAAACTTGACAATCCCATCCTGTAGTGATAAATCTCGTTAACTGGAGTTTGGCATTCCTCCTTAGTTTTAGTTTTACGGTTGTCTGGAAGAGATCGCCATGAGCGATAAGACCGCCGATTGAGGGATACTATACCTAACTGTAAGGCCCTATATTTTTTGTCACCTGTATCCTCAATAAAGATATTTTAAATTGAATTGAATTGAATTGAATCCAACTTCCTACTATCCTACTAATCCTACTAATATTATAAATGTGAAAGTTTGTGAGAATGTTTGTTATTCTTTCACGCAAAAACGGCTGAACCGATTTGGTTGAAATTTGGTATGTAGATAGGTGATACCCTGGATTAACACATAGGCACTTTTATCCCGGTAAAATAAACATACAATGGAATATATTTATAGATAAAAATATTACCTCAGCAAATTTAGATGTCTGGAACATTTGGTAGTCAACTTTGCTAATCTTATTCCTCGCCAGATCTATTGTGCCGATTCTGGTGACCGACGCGAACGTGCCACGGCCCACGTCCGATATCTGGTTGTCTTGGAGGTACAGTCGTCTGAAATAAATAAATATCCTTGGACATTCCACACAGCGTCATCTAGTCCCAAGCTAAGCAACTTAATGCTTGTGTTATAGTAACCAGATGACTGATATAATCTTTGACGACCTCTCTGGCGCAGTGGGCGAAGGCCCGCCTGAGACGCGAAGGTTGCGGGTTCGATCCCCGCTACGGGTCAAATGTTTATAAGTTCTGCAGATATTTGTTCCGTGTCTGGGTGTTTTCTGTCTATAATATGTATGTATTTACAAAAAAATGTATCTAAGTATTATATCAGTCATCTGGTTACCATAACACAAGCATTAAGTTGCTTAGCTTGGGACTAGATGACGCTGTGTGGAATGTTCAAGGATATTTTTTTTTTATTATACTATATAATATTATAAAGAGGTAATATTTATCTCCGAAACTACTCAACAGATTTCAAAAATTCTTTCACGGGTGTGTAGCACGGACTGTCCGGGAGGTTATAGGCTATAATTTATCCCGGTAGCTTCATAATTACACCCGTGCGAAGCCGGGCCGTGCTGCCAGTCTAAAAGTGTACATTACCTTAAGAATCTCATCCCTTTAAAACTGTTCGTGTCAAGTTTCTTCAACTTATTGTTGTCAAGATGCAATACTTTTAGTAAATTGTTCCTTCCGAACATTCCTCTGAAATAAATATATCATTATTTTAATTTTCATTGTTTCAAACATTTTCATAAAAGGTCTGTCTGGAAAAGATCGCGATATAGAAGTGATCTAACGGCCGGTTCCTATAATCAACTTACGGATGGCCGTAGGACTTTTGTTATATATTGTTACTATATTGTTGTTATCTGTCAAAATTCATACATTTTATGCTGTAATAAAAAAGTTGCTATGGACCTACGGACAGTGGCGGATTTACAAATTTTCCGCCTGTAGGCTATTAAATTTTTGCCGCTCCTACTGACTTTTAAATTCAAAAGATAGGTGCGCTAGATTGGTTCACAATTATTTATTTACATTTAACCTATTCTATTCGTCTGATATAATTCTGTTTCCTGTCAAAATAAAAAAAACAGTGCAAGGGAAGCGAGCCGAAATTTTTAAGACGAATAAGTTATGGAAGGTTTGATTTTGCTTATTGTGCTCAAATATAAGCTGACACTGGTTTTAGTTTAGAAGATTTATCGTGCGAGCGAAGCGAGCCGAAATTTTTAAGACGAATAAGTCATGGAAGGTTTGATTTTGCTTTATTGTGCAAAAATAAAAGGTTGACACATGTTTTCACCTTTGAAGAAGTTACGTGCGAGCTAAGCGAGCCGAAATTTTTAAGACAAATAAGTCATGGAAGGTTTCATTTTGCTTATTGTGCTCAAATAAAAAGCTGACACTAGTTTTACTTCAGAAGATTTATCGTGCGAGCGAAGCGAGTCAAAATTTTTAAGACAAGTAAGGCATGGAAAGTTTGTTTTTGCTTATTGTGCAAAAATAAAGGTTGACACATGTTATCACTTTTGAAGGAGTTACGTGCGAACGAAGCGAGCCGAAATTTTTAAGACAAATAAGTCATGGAAGGTTTGATTTTGCTTATTGTGCTCAAATAAAAGGCTGACACTGGTTTTCTCTTTAAAAGATTGTAGTAGTTATCGTGCGAGCGAAGCGAGCCGAAATTTTTAAGACAAATAAGGCATGGAAAGTATGATTTTGCTTATTGTTCATATAAATAAAAGGTTGACACATGTTTTCATCTTTGAAGAAGTTACGTGCGAGCGAAGCGAGCCCAAATTTTAACGACAAATTAGTCATAAACAGTCAGCATAACAATTTATAGCTTTTTTCATTAAAAATGCAGAATGTTCCATGCGAACTTAAAACCAAATTAGGTAGGTTAAAGAGACAACAAGTACCCTATTTCACTCTCCATCCTTTCAACTATCACCACTTAAAAAATCACGTCAATTCGTCACTCCGTTTTACCTTGAAAGACAAACTTTCCCATTTATAATATTAGTTTGGAAGTATGGATATGGATGGATGGATAGACATATTATTATTATTTAAATAAGAAAAATAAAACGTACGTACATAAAAAGGAGTAGGTTAAAATATTATTTTTTATACTCGTTTATTTTTAAGATAAAAAAAAATTGGGACCAAATCCGCCGCCCCCTAGAATCTGCCGCCCTAGGCTCTAGCCTACTCAGCCTATTGGTAAATCCGCCACTGCCTACGGACATCCGTACGTTATAGAAATCGGGCATTAGTGTACTTTTGACCTGACCCTTTTTCAAACTGTCAACTTCTATGCGGTCTTATCGCATAGAAGTAATCTTACACTTATATTTAGTCGTCAACTTAGGCTCAAACTCAGAGAGTTCCTTAGAAAATTAGTAGTAGGTAGTAGTTTTTGAATGATCGTTAAACTTAAGCAACGTTCTGAGCGGTCACAACTTGGATGGGTGACCGCTAGTAGCATTATTATCTGAGCGCTTTCGTGCTTCGGAAAGCGATTAGTCGGTCCCGGCTTTTAAAGTCGTTAAGCTATGACGGAGGCCTTTGGGCGGCCTAGAAACTCCGTCACCAGAGTTGGCCTTGCTCATACGAACGAACGTGTTATTGAAATCGGGCATAACCATAAGTAACAAACCTGGGTATATCCGCTATTTGGTTGTGACTGACATTACACCATCCCATCTTAACCAGATCACCCAGATGGCTGCCGTCCAGTTTCACTATTTTATTGTGGCTGAAATAAAAACATTTTTTATTAAATAAAATACTTTAAATAAAATATCTTTGGACATTTCACAGCGACATCTAGTCCCAAGCTCAGTGTTATGGCAACCAGATGACTAAAATAATACTTAACTATACTTCATTTCTTGAAACGAGCTAATAGGAAGGAAAATAAACGCACGTGATTGGTCGTCGAAAATAATTGTTTATTCTCGTGATGGCTAGATTTGACAACTGACAATTGATTTGACAATCTAGCCAATCACTTCGCCAATTATTTTCGACGACCAATCACGTGAGTTTATTTTTTCATCCTATTAGCTCGATTCAAGAAATGAAGTACACTCATTTTTTTGTAAATAAAACCTTACAGTTTACACAAATAGTTGAAAGCCTAGATATGATTTTTCGTTCTACTACTTTTAATACTATCTATACTAATATTTATTTATTTATTTATTTTAGGAGGAACATCGGCACACAGTAATACAGTAGTAAACAGGATAGACATTGTTAGAGGCCATTTAAAGGTCCCCACGTATAGCGACAGAATAATATTACAGGTAATCTCCGAAACTACTTAGCCGATTTTAAAAATTCTGTCCCCGATGTGTAGAATGGACTGTTGGGAAGTTATCTACTTTTATATTATAAAGATTTGTTTGTTTTTTGTTTGTTTGTTTGTAACGATATATTTGATATATTTGCGGATGGATGGAAGTTAATTGAGAGTGAATGCATGAGTTATTGTGAAAATGTTGTTTAATTGTTTATTTTTATTTCTTTGATTTTTTATTTTTTGTTATTGTTTTTTATGTTTGATTTATGTGTCCTAGTTACTATGCCTTAGAATAAGAATTCTGTAAAGTAGTACCTAAGTTTAAATAAATAAATAAACGAATAGGCTCCGAAACTACTGGACCGATTTAAAAAACTCTTTCACCGAATGACAGCTACACTATCAGGGAGTAACATAGGCTATATTTTATCCCGGTAGCTTCATTAGTACACCCGTGCAAAGCCGGGACATTATTTAATAAAACTTACCTTAAATCCAACACTTCTACGTCTCTGAGACCTTTGAATTGATTTCGTTTTAACGTCGACAAGTTGTTTCCGTGGAGATCCAATGTTTTTAATTTTCTTAGATTCTGAAAAAAAGTAGAATAGAATAGAATAGAAGATAACTTAATTGCACACTAAAAAATAAAATAAAAATAAAATAGAATGAAACAAAACATCAAACAGTGTTACAACGACCTTATCGCTGAAAGCGATTTCTTCCAGGTAACCTTTGGATGGACAGGCATATAAAGTATGTATATTTATATTCATTTATATCTTTAAGGTACCAACTGTGGGTACATATCTGACATTACTTCCATACAAAAAATATCAAATACCTACATGAGCACAGATTACATAAAAACAGGATACCTCATTTCGAACATTGAAATCATTCCTATTTTTCTTCGGGCTATTTTTTGTATTTGATTTTTGAAGCGCCCCTAGCGGCGTTTAGGTCTTGCCTGCAATCAATGAGTAACTCCATCTTGTGCTAAGTAGCATGCAGTCGGATGCCTAAACGCCGCTAGGTGGCGCCGCAAAAATCAAACACAAAAAATAGCTCGAAGAAAAATGAAGTAAATTCAATGTTCGAGATGAGGTACCCGTGCTATAAGTTAGTTATTATATTAGTTAAATAAATAAATAATATATATTTACCTGAAAAGCCTCCACAGGTACATCCGATATATTACCATTGGGTAGGTACAGTCGTTCTATCCTGCCTACCGCCTGACTACCCGCAAATATATCCTTGCCCAGTCTACTCATATGATGACCGTCTATTGACAGTTTCGTGAGGTTACTGAGGATCTGAAATGTAAATAAACATGAAGAATAAACAAATCCTACTATCCTACTATCCTATCCTACTACCTACTATCCTACTATCCTTCCTACTAATATTATAAATGTGAAAGTTTGTGAGAATGTTTGTTATTCTTTCACGTAAAAACGGCTGAACCGATTTGGTTGAAATTTGGTATGCAGATAGGTCATACCCTGGATTAACACATAGGCTACGTTTTAAACCGATATTCCCGCGGGAACGGGACTTACGCGGGTGAAACCGCGGGGCGCAGCTAGTAAATAATAAATATCCTTGGACATTCCACCCAACGTCATCTATACTTAATTTATTGAAACGAGCTAATAGGAAGAAAAATAAACGCACGTGATTGGTCGTCGAAAATAATTGTCTTTCTCACGATTGGCTAGATTTGACAATTGACAATTGATTTGACATTCTAGCCAATCACAAGAAAGACAATTATTTTCGACGACCAATCACGTGCGTTTATTTTTCTTCCTATTCAATTTCAATTTCAAAACCTTTTTTTACTGATACAAACATTTTTTTTTTTACAGTTCAGACATTTACTATTACTACTTATTTAATCTAGTGCTTCATGTAGCGTTGCTGCAGCTGTTTCAGCGTGTCCTGCAGACACGTAGGCCTCCTTTTTCTTTCTATTAGCTCGTTTTAAAAAATGAAGTATATAGGGTATAGGTGTCTACTGGGTAAGACGTCAATGATTTCTAGGGAATTGTTTTGGAACAGGCAATAGAGTCAACTAGTTTTTAAGACTGTACGTTTTTGAGCGATCCTTGAGGTCCTACGAAATAAACATATTTTTCTTTCTTTCTTTCTTTCTTACTCACCTTAAATGCCTCTTTCGGAAACTCCTCGATCCTCGTATTAGTCATATACAACTCTTGCAACGTCCTATTGACTCCGGCGAATGTGTACACGTCTATAGTACGTATCGGTGTGTCTACGAACTCTATCACACGTATCGTTGAACGGTGGAATAGTGCGCCGAAAAGACGTGCTGGAAATATAAATAAATAAATAAATAAATATCCTTGGATCTTTCACAGAGATCTAGTCCCAAGCTAAGCAACTTAATAAATAAATAAATAAATAAATATCTTTGGGCATTTTACACAGCGTCATCTGGTCCCAAGCTAAGCAACTTAATGCTTGTGTTATGGTAACCAGATGACTGATATAATATGTACTTGGATACATTTTTTTTGTAAGTATCTATCTATGTTCACCAACTTTTATAAGTATTTATTTTAATTACTTAGGTACTTGAAATTAAATAATATACTTAGATAATTAAAAATTCACGTTTTTTTTTCAATACTCACATATCTTGCACTCAGTGACCTGCAATCTTTCTATCGGGAAGCCCAAACCCGCTAAGTTACCGATGCCCACACTCAGCGCCGCTAAGCCAACACCGCTACATCTGAAAAATTTACACACACATGGTACATCCTATCAGTCTCAGACCAAATAAAAAATAAAAACGGAACGCTGCGAACAACGAAGGTGAAGCAAGTTAAAACTACGCCTTACTGTGTTTGACACACTTAAAAACACATGCAAACGAAACTACACCTTAGAATAGAAAAAAAATACCTTATGTAAAGTCCATCATCTGTCCCGTTCTGGCACACGCAAGGATGTAAGAGCGCTGCATCCGTCCCTTTCGGACAATTGTACCTCGGACCGGGGGGAATGTACTCGGAGTTACATAACAGAGATGATAGCACGAGTGTGATGATTATACAGGGGGGTTGGAGACCTGTTTGGATAAGAATATATAAATAACAAATAAATAAATAAAAACTTTATTGCCACAACAACATAGGTACAGAAAGTAACTAATACTTTCTTAACTCTTACTCTCTTTACTCTTTACTCAACATAGGTACAGAAAGTAATTAATACTTTCTAAACTCTTACTTTTTTTTACTCTTACTCTTTACTCAACATAGGTACAGAAAGTAACTAATACTTTCTAAACTCTTAGGTATAACAAAGGTGGTCGGAGTTGCATAACAGTCCAAAGTACGAGTGTGATGACTATACAGGGTTGGAGACCTGTTCAGATAAGAATACATATATAAATAAATAAGACGTGTGGCACTCGGGGACTGCCGCGGTAAAGCTATTGCATGCCACCTAGAGGCGAGTTGCTGAACTAAAGTGACAGCGTTAGGTGATTTCGTTGCTGAATTTCTGGATTCGTTCTCCACGCTCAAGGCCCGCGATAGAAGCTATGCAATAGCTTAATAAGAACTTTATTGCGACAACAACATAGGTTTTTCAGTCATCTGGTTACCATAATACAAGCATTAAGTTGCTTAGCTTGGGACTAGATGACGCTGTGTGGAATGTCCAAAGATATTTATTAGTTACATATTAGAAACGGGTTTTTATCATTAGAATTGTGATGCGCATTCAGCGGGTTTTCCATTCGTCATCAATGATAGATAAATTACGCGATGAATAAAATTTTAAGTAGGTATGTAATTAATGAACAGCGCGATAGTACTCGTAATTAGCGATACACCTAATTTATAAAACTGTTCATCGCTATAACCGACTACAAAAAAAGAGGAGGTTAAGTTATGTTGCATTATGTGATTGTTTTTTTTGTGTAGGTGTGTTTGACGATTTATTTTCGTTGTGTGGAATGTCCAAGAATATTTATTTTATTATTTATTTATTTGCTCCGGAAATAATGAACAGATTTTGTAAATTCATTTTTTGATAGATAAAAAATGATAAAGAATAGGTACCTACTAGGGATTGCAATCCGGTCCGGCGGATCCGGTAATCCGGCGGATCCGGCGTGTTTTTGGACCTACCGGATCCGGTGAGTCGGCGCCGGATCCGGTAGCGGATCCGGTAAAGCAAAAAATACGCCGCAGCCGCCGATACCGGCTCAGCCTGCACTTGTTTGTCAGTAGCTACTTGACCTTTGACATCGAAAGTATCGAACAAAGCTAATCGAAAAGTGTGTGAGTGATTGATTTTATTGTTCTGTCGAGATAAACCGTAAGTTGGCAAACACTTTGTTTACCTAATTAGTGGTTATGGTTATAATTAATTATGACGAAAAAAGATTGATCAGTCTATGTTGTATTTGAATTGTTAGCTAGGTAGTTATTGTATTGTTTGTCATGCAATGCAATGCGTCTTTTACCTATAATAATTTCATTCACTGTTTCATTCTTTTTACACGAGTACGACTACAGAAAAGCCGAAATAGGGAGTGTTATGATCTTGACACTATGTAAATGAAATATTTATGTGGATTTGTATGTTCCACAGTTCCACTCCACCGTAATATCTAAAATATAAGAATCGATTTTTATACCTAACCGAAAGAGGAATCAAATTCAAGTTCTAAAGTTTACAGCGCGATTGTGTAGTCGTGTATTATTAACTTATCAATCAGAATATTTACCTACTTTTTGTTAAATTCAGAACGGAAATGTTTAGGTATCTTCATATTAAGTAATTTTTAGTCTTTTAATTGGTTACAGGCAAATATATCATCACTAAATACTAGGCGCAAAGTAACTTTAAAATCCGGCCGGATCCGACCGGATCCGGCCGGATTAGCGTCAATCCGGTGAAATCCGGCCGGATTGAGAATGATACCGGATTGCAATCCCTAGTACCTACATTCCCGAGGAGGTTTCTCGAGGTTACAAATTAAATTAGGTACCTAGGTAAGTACCTACCTGGGTAAGTGTAGTAATTTGGCACATTTACAAATTACTACACCTACCCTGTACCTATGTAAAATAGACAAAGAAAAGAAGGTACCTAGGTACTAGGTACCTATAACCTACCTACCTATTAAATATGTATGGGGAGTGGCGATAAGATGATGAAATAATATGATAAAATGAACTATAAAAATACGCACTATAAATACAGGTAGGTACCTACCAAGTACTACAGCAAAAAATATTTCAAGGTTTTATAAAAACAAGTTTCTAGCGCGACAATAAACAAAAGGTCAGGAAACCAGTATTCTTGGACATAATTAGCTATTTTTGCACAAAAAACTCATAATCACCTTTGTTATGATTGATTCGATATCATTAAATTGCATGCCAATTAAAATTCAATAAGTTTACCAAAACTTTGTCAGAAAAAACTTTGTCGAAAATAAACTTTCACTTTACAAAAATGTGCTTTCTTGTTCTTACCTGCCATTTTTCGCAATCTCGTTGTCGATTACAGCAAATCCTCTAGCGCATAAGTTGTTTTTGAAGTTGTTCACATAATAATTACGCGAAAAGACACGCAATTATTTTCTTAGAAATTTTGCGCAACCTTCCCCTGCATGATCAACACGGAACTAACCATAAACAATTAATTTAAATTAAAGAGCAAGTTGACAGTTGACACTGACAAATTGTGTGACAGTGGGTATAGACAACAAGATTTCTACCAAAAAAAAACAGGGCTGCCAGCTGCCATATTTTTGTAAAAAGTGCCATCCATGATACATTTGTAGCCCAAGTAGAAGTATAGTCTGTCTATAAAGTCGTGACAATAAATGAGGGCGCTGCTAAAATGTATATAGCAACCCTATAGTGTGACTACTGATTTTGATACTTGCAGTTCGTTCCATGTAAAAGTTCCTACCAGCTTTTTGGCGGGAATTTGAGAAGGCATGTCTGTGGGCATGTTTTATTTTTTAAATCTTGTGCTTAACTGTGTAATAATGTTGGATTAAAAGGTTAAACTGTTGAGTGTTCATACATACATAGGTGAAGGCAAATGAAACAAAATTGGATTTCATTGTCATTTTTATAAGAATTTTATTTTTTGCCGTAGTGCACAAATATTAAAATTGTCCATTGCTTTCTTGGCCGACCCTACTGTTTCACAGGAGTTTCAAACTTCCCATCATTCTTGAATTCGCCTAACCGTAGGTACTTTCTGATTTACCTGAAAATTAAAAAAAAAATATTACTGAAAGTAATCAAAAGCATTTTAAACTTATAGCAATTAGTTAAAATTTTAAATACTTAGGTAGGCAGAAAACGTAGCCAGACTGTGTGCCATTTTAATGTATCAAGATTAGATGGTACTCCTACAACATGACTTACTGTGATGTTCAATCTGACGTAAAAATGTGCAATGTAAACAATGCCTTTTTTGGTCTCCAAATCGTAATTTAGGTCAATTTGTTACTTCAGGCAGATTAGAAACAAACAATAAAACGATTACATACCCGTTATAGATGCTGTTCGCCCATTTAAATCATCCAAATCCCACAAAATATGTCCAACTTGGTATTCCGCTAAACATTGCTGGAAAACTTTAAAAATCACTTCCCGCGTGTCACTCTCATTTACTTTACTTATTTGTGATACTTTTGTGCGTAGTTCGGTTTCATTTCATTGCAGTTTAACTAAGAAAACAACAAAAAATAGAGGAAAATATGTTCTTGAACTCACTCGATGACAGCTGACGACAGCTGTTATACCTTTGTTTGGTGCTGCCAGAAACACGAATAATTTTAGTTCCTCAAACATTCATGTCACGACTATATAGACAGACTATAGGTAGGTTTCAAAAGCAGTGTAGTCGTAGCTCAGAGCAATCATCTTCTTCAGAGTCGTTGTGATCATAATAATATTATTCTCTTTGCATAAAAGCTTTGTGTTTTTCTAAGCTATACATGAACTAATACGAGACCTACGAAGAACACATACCTACCTTACCTATTATAGGTATGGTATAATACCTATGGTCTCAGAATACGTTTTTTCTGTATCCTGAGGATATGGCTTGTAGAAAAATAAAACAAACAAAAACATTCTAAAATTGTCTATTTAGCAAATCGAATATATAAACATCTATAAAAGTAAAAGCAACATATAACAGTGTATTACTTCTGTGCACAACAGATCCTGCTTTCAAAGTGCTGTCGAAAATCTCTCCTTTTCTAAAGCAATACCGCCGGAATGAAAGCCGTGTTGTATTCGCACTGGTCGGCACCTCTTCGTCTTCCCTAAATGTCGTGTAGATAGATAAAAAGAATGGCACAATAACAGTCTTTCCAAACCACCACCAGATCAAAACAAAGAATATTGTCAGTAAAATAACTTGGCAGAACATGTAGAAATAATACGGGAATATTATAGGATCTGGGGTTGTTAATTTTGTGATCTTGCAGACAACCCATTGAATCACCAGCCAGTAGATTAAACACTGATTAGCCCCGGAACATAGAGACGCACAGCAATCCCATACCCGGGAACAAATAATATAGGGAAAGCAAAATATCTCCCACCAGTTGAACCTGAACACATCTTCAGTAAAAGCATGGAACCTTTCTCCATCAACTTCGTCACATGTAAACCCTGGCTCACGCTTCTTTTTCTTCTTTTTAGGTGGCATGGTTATTTATTCTTTTAATTTTTACTGCACCTCATGAGTTTCTTGCTTAGTGTTAATTGATTAAGTATATTAAATTTTCTTAGACCAGTGAACAAAATATGTTATTATAATGACAAGTGACAAATGCTTGTGACAGTCTAGCTATGTACCTTACCTATTTTGCTATTGCGAACTCTATCAAATTTTTTTTAGCTTTTAGTAGAAACTGGTAGATTATTTTGGAGAGTATTTTATTTTGCTGGTAATTCTCAAGCTAGTGTCACTGTCAAAAAAGCTTTTCATTCGTAAGGTGTTGCAGAGATTTCAGCAGAATTTTACCCATTATTTAAATACCTAATCAGTTTTATTAAGGTATCAATATAACTAGGTTTAGTATCCTATACCTACAACATTTAACACAAAACAAAACTGGACACAACTCATAATTAAAAAAAAATTGAATGAATTTTGTTTATAACGTTCCTAATTTTTGCGGCAATTTGATGTACTTTTACGGCAAATTTTAAAAACGAGCAGGCAACACCGCAACTTCAAAATTCTTCAAAATGGCGAAGGTTGTGATGATGTGAGGAGGTCCTCAGAATCCTTTTTATTTCGTAAGTATTCCTCAAACTTTGAAAGTGAAAGTTCCGCCGAAACCTAGTGCAGGAATCTACTTTCCCAAGATAAATACAGGTGAGTTCTATTTTTCATTCATTCACTTGAAAAAAAAATGATGAAAATCTCAGCGTAAAAAGTTGAATACCAGAATTTAAATAACTATGGAGAGATCGGTGTTCCGATTGTTCTGTAGATATTTCCGTGCGCAAACCAAAAGGCTAAATATAGTTCTGTTTGTTTAACGCCTTGTTTCGCTAAGTCGGGCACGGGTCATGGTAAAATCGTGCGTGTAAGTAGCTACATAATTATATCTCGCTAAAATTTACACCTAAATTAGGTACCTACCTACTTACCTTCAAAAAGTATAGCTTTATGTGATCTTTTCTCATGATTTAATAGTAGCTTTAGAAGGCAAATAATATTGTTAGTACGGTTTTTGAGAGAAAACTCTGTATGGCATGACCTCCTTAGGTAGCACACTTTCTAATTCAATGTTTATTTATGTTCTACACTAGGTACTATCTTCTATGTGCTATTACTCTAAATACCTAGTAATCATAGGTACATTATCTCTACTTCTATACTAATATTATAAAGAGGTAAAATTTGTTTGTTTGTTTGAGACGGAGGTAATCTGCAAAACTTCTCAACCAATTTCAAAAATTCTTTCACCAATGCGTGCAATGGACTTCTGGGATGGTTATATAGTACTGTATCAAGTGAGTATGTAGGCTCGTTGGGTACGGCTCGTCTACACCTATAAGTGCTCTGTTCACAGTGGACATATAATATAGGTCGCTCTCTCTTGCATATGTGTATGGAAATGAAAAGGATGCACAATAATTGACTACCCTTGTGATTGGCTAGATTTGACAATTTGGCGAAGCCTAATGGCAGAAATATAAAAACGTGTTCTTAATGTTCTTTTATTTGACATAAAGACCAACATGACGACCAATCACGTGCGTTTTTTTTTTCTCCCTATTCGATCGGCTCGGTAAACAGAGCTTTTAATCAAACCGTGTCTACTGCCATAAAAATATGGCACGGCACACCGTAAAGACATGAGCATCTATTGTTAAGATTCTACTCAGAACTCCCATTAAGCTGTATAAATTATGCAAATATCTATGAATATTGTATGTTGATGTATGACATGTAATGTTACTCTAATAACACTACGACGAAGTAACAATGCGGTGTTCCTTTTTTGAACACTTATAACATTTCTGTTTTTTTTTTTAAGAAGCAAGAAAAGCTTGTGTGTTGCAGCAAATTGATGCAACATGAAGAAAGATTCGTCATTGATTGATACAATACTGACGATTTTTTAGTTAGTTAAAATTAAAAAAAAAAATTAAGGAAGATGCCATCCTGTTTATTTCTATCGTCAATATTATACTACCAACAATACAACCTACAATATTTACCTATAAAACTTAAATAAACTTAAACAAAATCCCATTTTCAGTGCCATTAAAAACCTAGCATGTCATTCGTCAAAACCTAAGTTAGGAGCGCTCGTGGCGAAGCTAGACGGTCTTGATAACGCAACGTTCTGAGCGGTCACAATTTGGATGGGTGACCGCATGTGGCATTATAAACTGAGCGCTTCCGTGCTTCGGAGGGCACTTTAAATTGTCGGTCTCGGCTTTTAAAGTCGTTAAGCCATGATGGAGGCCTTTAGGAGGCCTAAAAACTCAGTCACCAGAGTTAGCCACTTACTCATATAGGTATTTACGAACGAACGAATGTTACCTGTTGGATATTCCCGTATATAAATAAACGTACCATACTTTCCTGTTTTGGTGACTGTTTGCATTGCGGATATGTGTACAAGATGTAGGTACAGGAAAATAGAGAAAAAAGCAGGAAAATTGAGCATGCGTCAAACTTGATCTAAGTATACTAATATTATAATTAGATAATGTTGGTTTGTTTGACGAAATAATCTCTGAAACTGCTCAGCCTTCTGACACTATTAAATCTAAATTATCTAAACTAAACTATACTTTATACTATCTTTATCTTCACTAATATTATATAGAGGTAATGTAGGTTTGTTTGTTTGTTTGACGGAGGTAATTTATAAAAATGCTCAGCCGATTCAAAAATTCTTTCACCGATGTGTAGAATAGACTGTCGGGATGGTTAATAGGCTATATTTTATCCCGGTGGCTTCAGTACACCCGTGCAAAGCCGGGACGTGCTGATATGAAGGAAGATAGTTTCCTTTCTGTTTACAAATATAATAAATTCCAGTTATGCTAATAAGGAATGCTTTGCTTTAACTGACATAAAATAGAAAAGAAAGCTTATCTACTGGTTACTAGACTTTTGAATGAAAGTGATCTTATTCGGCCTCATTATCATCATTCTCCTGCCCTTATCCCACACTAGTAGCACGTCCCGGCTTCGCACGGGTGTACTGATAGAGCTACCGGGATAAAATATAGCCTACATACTAGCTGCGCCCCGCGGTTTCACCCGCGTAAGTCCCGATCCCGCGGGAATACCGGGATAAAAAGTATAGCCTATGTGTTAATCCAGGGTATCACCTATCTACATACCGAATTTCAACCAAATCGGTCCAGCCGTTTTTGCGTGAAAGAATAACAAACATAACATTCTCACAAACTTTCTCATTTAAAATATTAGTAGGATAGGATAGTAGGAAGGATAGGATAGGATTAGTAGGAAGTAGGATAGGATAGTAGGAAGGAAGTAGGATAGGATAGTAGGAAGGATAGGATAGGATAGGATGGAAGGATAGTAGGATGCTCTCTTAAATTTTCAAAAGTTAATATTATTTTACACGAGACATAATTAGTAAGCAGACACTAAAGACCTCAACTGGAGAAGTATTGACCAATATTTTATTCAAAGCGTGTTTAGGTACTTATGACCATTGCAAAATTCGCCAGTCAACTGTAATATAAACCTTATACCGATGTATTAAGATTCACTAACGTATGTTTGCATCATGATTACGTAGCGTCTCGGACCTTGAAAATATAGTTTGGTGATTTTTTTACGGCAATTTTATATGAACTTGTAATATTTTCTATTTATATCTTACTAGTAGCACGTTCCGGCTTCGCACGGGTGTACTGAAGCTACCGGGATAAAATGTAGCCTATAACCACCCGGACAGTCCATTCTACACACCCGTGTAATAATTTTTGAAATCGTTCCAGTCCAGAATTTTGATTTTCTGAACAGCTTTGTAAAATGTTAGACTAGCCGCAGGTTTCCTCACGATGTTTTCCTTCACCGTTAAAAGCGCATAAACTTTTCAACACGAAAAACCCATTACAAATAAATATATTTATTTGTAATGGGTTTTTCGTGTTGAATGACTGAAATACCTACGACATAGATATATATATATCTATGTTGTAGGTATTTCAGTCATCTAGTTTCCTCACAAGCATTTACTTAGCTTAAGACTAGATGACGCTGTGTCTAAGGAAGATTATTTTATCCTACCAAAACGCACTCTGACGTCACCATCGGAAAGTATTCTCAACACAACAGTTCCTTATTTTCAAGAATTTCATTAAACAGTAAGGCCAGGTCCTTTAAGAGTAAACGGAAGCCGAACCTCGCTTAACAGAGGTAGACAACCTTACAAGGTTAATAGAATTTATTTCACAGATAAAATAATACTAGGTATGTACAGATGGTCCATCTAGAACATTAATTTCACTCCGGTTTTTCTTCGGGCTATTTTTTTGTGTTTGATTTTGCGGCGCCCCTAGCAGTGTTTAGGTCTTGCCTGCAATCAAAAATAAGTAACTCCATCTAGTGCTGATATTTTTGATCGCAGGCAAGACCTAAACTCTGCTAGGGGCGTCGCAAAATCAAACACAAAAAAATAGCCCGAAGAAAAACCGGAGTGAAATTGATGTTCTAGATGGTGTATCTGTACATAGTATTATTTTATCTGTGTTTATTTGCAAAAATGCATCCGGTAGTGCATATAATATGTCTGATCAGCGGCCTTAATCTCCAAACCATGTATTAATATTAACGTGGCACGGTACGGCGTGGTTATCCATATCCATCCATACTAATATTATAAATGGGAAAGTGTGTGTGTCTATTCACGGCAAAACAGAACGATGAATTGATTTTTTGTATGGTGATAGTTGGAGGGATGGTGAGTGACATAGGCTACTTTTTATCCCGATAATCCCGCGGGAACGGGACTTACGCGGGTGAAACCGCTGGGCGCAGCTGGTTTTGAATAATGCGATGGATTTCAGAAAACAAAAGCTAGATAACGTGCAATCTCTTACCGCGTCATGTTTTGAAAGTCGTTGAGAATCAAACAGCTGTAGGGGGATTGTCTAACTTGTACATTGTTGCGAATCAAAAATAACAGTAAGTAATCCGCGAAAACAACTGAAATATGATGGTATGTTATGTACACAACACATAGTTCACACAGCGTCATCTAGTCCCACGCTCAGCAATTTTTTGCTGTGTTATGTAACTAGATCACTTAAAGGTAATACTTTCTTATACAAGTATACATATTTTTGGAAAAATGAAAATGATTTTTGAATTTTACTTTAATAGCTTAACAAGCAAATATTGATTAAATAACAAAGTACTTACTGCTTAAGTAATACTTGCCTGATTCAATAAAAACCTTGTTAAGATTGGCCTACTTCAAATATTTACTAGAATAATTAGAGCACCAAAGCTAAATTGCGAGATCTTTAGATAGGTACTTACTTACTTACACATACTCAAGTCAGATGTTTGATGAGTAGGTACCTGAACATTTTTTAGGGTTCCGAAGTAAACAAGGAACCTACATTATATAATATATAGTATATAGTATGTATATATAGCTTCGTCATTTTCTTCGGTCCGTCCGTAGCTTTTATCAGAGACTATTGATACTAGAAAATTCAAATCTATACTAATGTTATAAAGAGGTAAAGTTTGTTTGTTTGTTTGACGGAGGTAATCTCCGAAAGTACTCATCCTATTTAAAAAATTCTTTCATCGATGTATCGAATGGACTTTTGGGATGGTTATTTATAGGCTATATTTTAACCCGGTAGTTGAGAAAATCGATTTATACCTCAATATTTTGCATTCATGCATTCAAATGCGATCGAACATTTCTGATCGAAATACTCTTTTGTGAAATTGAAATGTTAAAAATTCTTGTCTCTTTCTTCCAGGAAGCTCTAACCATGAGAGTCTGGGGTGCTCACGGCGAATTCTGCGCACGCCACCAATGGGAGGTGATCGTCGCCACCCTAGCGCTCCTGGCTTGCGCCGCCAGCGTGGAACGCCAAGCCGGGAGCAGGTCGGAAAGCTGCGCCGGCTGGGCAGCCGCCTGTCCCGGCTTGGAGGCCGAATACCAAGCTGCAGATGCCGTCATCATGACCTTCGTACGTTGCGCTGCTTTGCTTTACGCGTACTACCAAATATCCAACCTTCACAAAATTGCGTCTAAATACCTCCTTATAATAGCTGGGGTGTTCTCAACTTTTGCTAGTTTTATATTCACGTCGGCTGTAGCCAGTCTGTTTTGGAGCGAGCTGGCGAGTATAAAGGATGCTCCGTTTCTATTTCTGCTTGTAGCAGATGTTGCTAGAGGAGCGAGAATGGCCAAAGCTGGCTGGTCAGCTGGCGAGGACCAAGAGAAGCGAGTTGGGAGAGCGCTGGCGTTACTAGGACCTACAGCAACGTTGGACACCTTACTAGCAGTGTTGTTGGTCGGTGTTGGCGCTTTGACAGGCGTTCCGAGACTGGAACACATGTGCACATTCGCCTGTCTAGCTTTACTAGTGGATTATCTGGTATTTGTAACCTTTTATCCAGCGTGCTTGTCTCTGGTCGCTGATTTTGCGTCGAGGAAAGAAATAGCGACAGACAGTCCGTTTTCGGAGGAAGATTTAAAGCCAAACCCTGTTGTGCATAGAGTTAAGATGATCATGGCTGTTGGATTATTGTGTGTACATCTCACTAGCAGGTGGACGTTCAGTGAGAAAGGAGGTATAATCGAAGGACCATCACAATTGGCACAGAACCACCACGATAACGTCTTTCTACACTCGTACGTGAAGTGGTTTTCAGTCAGCGCTGATTATATTGTCATAGCTACGTTGCTATGCGCATTAATAATCAAATTCGTCTTTTTTGAAGAGCAAAGAAACTGGGTTATTGACATGAATGATATGCGAGTGAAGGAAGTTATTCAAAACGATTTAGATATGCCAAGAGAAGGGAAGCCTAAGTTCTGTGTTGGCGATGATTCAAACTCAGAAGTCTCCACTCAGACAGATGACGCTGTGAACTACGATGATTTAGAATGGCCTGTTTTATCACCCAGTTCGTCTGCAGCAAAGTTGAACGCAAAGAAACGACCAATGGCAGAGTGTTTAGAAATCTACAGATCTGAAGGAGCGTGTACGTCGCTTAGTGACGAAGAAGTGACCATGTTGGTCGAACAATCTCACATACCGTTACATAGACTTGAAACTGTACTCGGAGATCCATTAAGAGGAGTAAGGCTGAGGCGCCGAGTGATAGCTTCAAGATTCCAAACCGATTCTGCTATCAAACAACTACCATATCTCAACTACGACTACAGTAAAGTTCTAAACGCTTGCTGTGAAAACGTCATTGGCTTTGTCGGGATACCTGTTGGTTATGCAGGACCATTGTATGTCGACGGCAAAGCTTATATGATACCAATGGCGACCACAGAAGGCGCTTTAGTAGCTTCTACGAACCGAGGCGCGAAAGCTATAGGAATGAGAGGGGTTATAAGTGTTGTGGAAGATGTAGGGATGACGAGAGCACCAGCTGTTAAGTTCAGTAGTGTCGTCCGAGCACATGAATGCAGACTTTGGCTCGGCAATAAAGATAATTACGAGATGATTAAGGAAGCGTTTGATTCTACGTCTAGATTCGCGAGATTGCAAGAAGTGCATATAGGAGTAGACGGTGCTACGTTGTATTTACGATTCAGAGCTACAACTGGTGATGCTATGGGCATGAATATGGTCTCAAAAGGCGCAGAAAATGCCCTAAAGCTCCTCAAAAACTACTTCCCCGATATGGAAGTCATCAGTCTATCGGGAAACTACTGCTCTGATAAAAAAGCTGCAGCCATCAACTGGGTCAAAGGCAGAGGGAAACGTGTTGTCTGCGAGACGACCATAACCAGCGATAGTTTGCGTAATGTCTTCAAAACCGATGCCAGAACTCTAGCGAGATGCAACAAAGTCAAAAATCTATCTGGTTCCGCCTTAGCTGGATCTATTGGGGGCAACAACGCTCACGCAGCTAATATGGTGACAGCTATCTTCATAGCGACAGGCCAAGACCCCGCCCAGAATGTGACGAGCAGCAATTGTTCCACCAGCATGGAAGTCTGCGGTGAGAATCGAGAAGATTTGTACGTGACTTGTACTATGCCTTCTTTGGAAGTTGGGACAGTAGGCGGCGGTACTGTTTTGACTGGACAAAGTGCCTGTTTGGAGATTTTAGGGGTTAAGGGCGCTGGGGTTACCCCTGCAGAAAACTCTGCTAGGTTAGCCTCTTTGATATGCGCCACGGTTTTGGCGGGAGAGTTGAGTCTTATGGCTGCTTTGGTCAACTCAGACTTGGTCAAGTCTCATATGAGGCACAACAGATCTGCTATTAATGTTCAAGCTACCGCGATGTCGGTGGATGTAAAGTCCAATTCGCTTAAAGTGCCTTCCTTATAGTTATTAAGAGTGAATTCTCGAATATTAAGAGGCTTAGATGTGTGGTCTTACTTATATCAGTTAGTTTTGATGCTGAGCTATCCGAGTTTATCTGTAAATTAGCGAGCTACAAAAAAATACTGCCTTTAAATAAATAACAAAACTCGACTATTGATATAATTTATAACCATTCATCTTTATGTTGATTTTTATATAAAACATTGTTATTGTTACTGACAAAAAAATATGAACTTAATTAAAATTATATAATGCTCACCTTGACTAAAATCAAGCTTAGAAAAAAGATACTTATAATAGGTACCTTGCTTGTAGAAGGAATTAAGGTCACAGCTCATTAGAGCCACCCGTCACCCACTCCGCACCGCCTCGCCTCGTGCGGTTAGTATTCTAAAAAGTTAAAAACCATATTATGTCGAGTTCGCAGCCCGCCGGTTATAGTAGCGTCACCGCATCGCCTCGGTCGCAAGCTCGCCGTGCGACGAGGCGATGCGAGGTGGCTCTAATGAGCTGTGACCTTAATACTGATTTTGTACCTGAAACCATATTTCTATTAGTTGATATTCTGTGAATATAGCGTCAAATCCTAACAACAACTACTATTGCCCAAATTCTCTAATCTACGGATGTCCGTAGGTCCATCACCATAGCAACTTTGTTTTTCCAACATAAAATGTATGAAGCTTTTTGGCAGATAACACAGTTGCTATGACGAAAGTCCTACGGCCGTCCGTAAGTTGGTTATAGGAACGGGGTGTTAATCTATTTAAGCTGGTTAAATACATTTTATCCGAGACAGTACCTACCATAAACGTATTTAACAAGACGACCGAAATATACATATCGTAATTATGTGTTTTCAATATTTTCTGATATTATAAAAGTAAACATGTGCTATACTTACTATTTTGGCATAGTGAAGTATTGTACTTAGCTAATCTTTTATTGTGTCGCTTATTCGGCAAAACAAGTAGATTTTTATTTATCCAAGAATCTTATGATCCGGATATCAACTTATGAAAATGTGATCTAAATAAAGTAAATACCTATTTTACATTATATTTTGAATCAACGAGATGTGAATATGTGCTGAAGTCTATTGATATGATATTATTAGTTTATGAAACTATACCTACTATATTTCTTGAAACGAGCTAATAGGAAGCAAAATAAACGAACGTGATTGGTCGTCAAAAATAATTGTTTGTTCTCGTATCGTATTGGCTAGATTGTCAAATCAATTGTCAATTGTCAAATCTAGCCAATACGAGAACAAACAATTATATTCGACGACCAATCACGTTCGTTTATTTTGCTTCCTATTAGCTCGTTTCAAGAAATGAAGTATAAAACCCTATCACATTTTGAAGGGATTAAGTTGAAGCGTCAAAAGTAGCTTGACAGTGTAGCTACTTTTGAATAACATTCCTAAAATGTTAACGTGCTTTTGTAGCGTTCGTAAATGAGCTGGTTAAAATGTTTAACTTATGTCTAAACTAAAATAACTAAAGATGATGCCATCTTTTTTATTTCGAACGTTTAAAAAAGGACGGCAAATTCTGTAATTAGTTTTAGTTTTGACGTCATCTGAATCACAAATGTCTTATTATTTTGATCATGTTTTAAGTTTACACGCTGAATTAATGGTTTTTATTTAAATGTAATGTCTTATTTTAAGTATGATAACAATCATTGACAGAGAGTAACCTGTTTACTTCACAGTTTATAGATACCTACGTTACACATTCGCGCGAACTGTACCTATGAATATTTTCAATCATAAAAGATAGCTTTATTTGTATTTTTCATACTTAAATTCGCGCGAATATGTGACGCATTCCACCGCAAATTATAGAAATCTTTTTTTGAAAGATAAATATGTAATCCCAGATGAACATAGGCTAACCCGAGTGAAGTCGGGGCGTTAGTATATATTTTTGTATCGGTGCGGGTGCTTACTTTAGTATTTCATTTCTTCGATCTAGTCACTCTTTTACTTTCTCTTTCCTTCTAGTTTCTATAGAAATATATCTTTTATTGAACAGTTTGTTGTTTTATTTTTTTCAAATTAAATCTTTAAGATATGAAAGCATTCGATTCACTAACGTTTACTTAAATATCGATTTCAGTTAATTGAAGTTCAAGAGAGTTAATTTTTTAATTTGAAAATAGTTGTTTTTATTTTGGAACTTTGAAAACGTTTTCGGCCATTAAACCTCACAACTCTATTTCTGTGATGATAACTTCATCAAACTAACTTATTCGACTAAACAATTACAGTAAAATGCTAGGTTAGGTCGTTGGTAAAAATAAAACCACAAAGTATTATAAATATAATAATATTTATTCCGTTGACAAGTCATTTACAAATGAACAAGATTGGTTCCTCAACAACTAATCTAAATCACTGACACTCAACTAATATATACAATCTGTACTTGCACGGAGAGATCTGTTCACCGACTGAACCGATTTTGATAGTGTTCAAATAAATAAGGTTTTAACCTGTCTATCACTGTCTATCAGAATCGGTTTAGCAGAATATTCGTCGCGAAACGGATCACTAATTCATAATCGGAATCCTTCGCTCGCCACTAAAACGCGGCAGCTCAGTCCCTTACAAATAATTGAGATTTCTTATGTAGAAATGCATGTACGTTGATGTCATTTCAAAATGAGCTTCCAAACTGCAAAACATTTACCTTGACGATTGAACCAACATTAGGAAAAGTGTATCTTTTAATAGCTAGTTTCGTCAAGACAAAAGCTATTCTCAAAACTTTCCCTGTATCAGTTACATTGAAAGTCAGACAACTGTCGACAACTACCGCTATACAAATGACACCAACGTATAACCTACATTCAAGCCGTATCACTTGAAATAAGATTTCATCTTAAACCTAAACGCTCTGTATGAGAATATTGCTTTTCAACGCCAAAACCGTGCAGTCAATGTTCTCACATGAAGCATGTTCTAATTGAAATTGAGTTTCAAAACTATCATTACATTGTTACAATTTACAAAAACGGACCAACTGTGACTTTATCTGAAATCTACAAGTTACATAGCAAATAATATAACCCTGTGGAAGGAAATAGGCTCTAATACTTAGGACGACAACCTTGGGTCACATGTTCATTTCATACTAGTAGCACGTCCCGGCTTCGCACGGGTGTACTAATGAAGCTACCGGGATAAATTATAGCCTATAACCTCCCGGACAGTATATTCTACACACCCGTGAAAGAATTTTTGAAATCGGTCCAGTAGTTTCGGAGATTACCTCCGTCAAACAAACAAACAAATTTTACCTCTTTATAATATTAGTATAGATCTACCAAGTTACATAGCAAATTATATAACCCTGTGGAAGGAAATAGGCTCTAATACTTAGGACGACAACCTTGGATCACAAGTTCATTTCATATTGAATTTTAAATCCATAGTGCAATTCTGTGCAAAGTTCTACATGTCAAAAACTAGAAAAACAGACAATAGAATGTAAATTAAGATCATCAATTCCTCTGTAATAAAAAAGAGATGTATGTTTGTGCGTTTATGATTGCCAACAGAAATAACGATTTCGTATATCTGTGTAAGTAATGTCTATGATTGGATGTTTGGTTTATCAATAGAATGTACAGGGGGCTCACCATGACATATTATTAAACAGGGGCCTTAAAATGGTTGTTCGAGCGAGAAATCTGCTAGCAATTCATAAACTGTCATTTTTGGTGAAAATGCTAAACAATTAATGAAATAAATGCACTTTATGAATTGCTAGCAGAAATGCTTGAACGGCCATTTTAACCCAGCAGTTCAGTTTAGGTTCAAACTGTCATAACTTTACGTCAGCGCTTTAGTTTACGTCAAAAGCAGTTCACAATAGGACCTAAACAGAATCGCTTTTAATGGTCATAGTAAGCCGGCAGTTTGTTCTGTACTGCTGGTCAAACCATTGACATATACTGCATCTCTTAGAAAATCTTATCTGGTCAGTCCTACAGCCTGTATTGTTGGCATCAGAACAGATGGCATGTAGTTTTCTTAGTATCTTGTAGTGCAAGGTACATTTTATCGTGAGGAAAACCGCGGCTAGTCAATTGTCTTTCCAGACGTGTTCTTCATTCTGCTCGATTCTCCACGACTTTCAAAAAGCGCGGTAAGAGATTGCACGTTATCTAGCTTTTGTTTTCTGAAATCCATAGCATTATTTGCCTCACGGCATGACGTGCCGCGTCAAGACATGGTTGCGGCAGCTGCTCAATTCTTGACGACATTTAAAACATGACGCCGCAAGAGATTGCACGTTATCTGGCTTTTGTTTTCTGAAATCCATAGCATTATTTGCGAATTTTTCATAATAACCACGCACGCAACGAGCAATGGCAGAAACAAAGGGAGGCCTATTCCCAGCAGTGGGAGCGATCAGGCTGCGGATGATGATGATGAACCACGCCATGAGGTGCCGCGTTAAGACATGGTTATTTGGAGAACAAGGCAGCAGTTGTCGTTAGTGTGAGGTGACTAAGGCCGATGCTGCGCCCTCAGCCAGGCTCGGAACTTGTCTCTTCTCATCTGATGGAGCCGCGCGTGCGAGGCGCGAGCGGCTTGTAGGGCTCCGGGCTGGTACAATGATAGCTCGCGACCTTTCACCTGGAATTATTAACTATATTCACAAACAGACTCCTCAAAAGTTATAATCAAGGCGGTCTAACTATATGTAACAAAGCCAATGTCTCTGTAGCCGAAAACGGCCAGGAAGACTTTTGATTGCAGGCAAGACCTAAACACTGCTAGGGGCGCCGCAAAATCAAACACAAAAAATAGCCCGAAGAAAAACAGGAGTGAAATTAATGTTCTAGATGGACCATCTGTACATAGTCAAAAAGTCAAAAAGTCAAAATATTTTATTCAATGAAATCTTATAGACCACTTTGACATGTCTTAAAACTAGGGGATATCTATAGTATTATTTTATCTGTGGTATAGATAGTAAAGATAATATACCTGTCTCTGCCTAGTGGGCTGCATGCTGCACTCCTCGTTATCGTTCATCCTGAGCTCCGGCTTGCGCCGCCTCCTGCCCCCGGGCGGCGGCCCCCCTACCCCCTCCCCCTCCGCCCCCTCCCTCTTGTTCCGGCGCGAGGGTCCGCCGCGCGCGCGCGCATTCCTCGACAGGAAGACGGGCTTGCACCGCGCGGGGGGGGAGGGGGAGCCGCGGCCGAGGGCGTAGCGCTCCGTGTAGAGAGACCAGAGGCCGCACGCGCTGACGCCGCACGAACCGTTCACCTGGAATGTTGTTAACAGTTGTGAACACTTTAAAACTTCTATACTAATACTACGCTAGGGATAGAGATAAGTGGAAAGTAATGGAGGAGGCTTTCATCGCCAAGGCAATCTTTACTTTAGAACCATAGAATAAGAAACATAAGTTATGTAGTTAGATAGTAAGGAAATAAAAGCTTTTTTTTATTTATTATACTAATACTAGCTGCGCCCCGCGGTTTCACCCGCGTAAGTCCCGTTCCCGCGGGAATATCGGGATAAAAAGTAGCCTATGTCACTCTCAATCCCTTCAACTATCACCACACAAAAAATCACGTCAATCCGTCGCCCCGTTTTGCCGTGAAAGACGGACAAACAGACACACAAACACACACACTTTCGCTTTTATTATATTAGTATGGATATGGATAGTATGGATTATAAAGAGATATTTGTTTGTTTGTTTGACGGAGGTAATCTCCGAAACTACTGGACCGATTTCAAAAATTCTTTCACGGGTGGGTAGAATGGACTGTCCGGGAGGTTATAGGCTATATTTTATCCCGGTAGCTCTATAAGTACACCCGTGCGAAGCCGAGACGTGCTACTAGTCAAAAATAATTTGAAATACGAGATACAAAAAACAGGAAAACTATTACGACTGTATCCCAGGGTGCGGTAGACATTTCTTCCAGATATTTATGTTATTCTTTAGATCCTTTTTGAATATTTCTAATGAGGTAGTCAGAGGTGTGTCCAAACACATATTTGATACGTGCCATACAGATTTTTCTAAAACATTGTTAGCTTGTTGGACTCATTAGTCAGTCAGTATAAAGTATTGTAAATATTATAATAGATAGTGATATTGTAGTCGACATGGGTAATGCGTGTCGCAGATGAAGCCGCGCGCGCGACCTTATGCCGACGTTGCTGTGGGCCGCGATATGACTGGACAAGACAATTATATTCTTGGACAGCTTCGAACGGGCCAGATACTTACTTTATTACTAAATACGAAATGATGTCAAATTATACATCGAAAGCTGCTAATTTACGGCCCTACCTACTTAATTTAAATGGAGCTACGCCCCGCGGTTTCACCCGCTTAAGTCCCGTTTAGACTAACGAACTATACTTCATTTCTTGAAACGAGCTAATAGGAAGGAAAATAAGCGCACGTGAGTGGTCGTCGAAAATAATTGTTTATTCTCGTGATGGCTAGATTTGACAACTGACAATTGATTTGACAATCTAGCCAATCACGAGAAATATAATTATTTTCGACGACCAATCACGTGCGTTTATTTTTGTTCCTGTTAGCTCGATCCAAGACATGAAGTATAGACGCCTTTGAGAGGAACTGGCAGAGAAAAGCATGGGATCGGCGTAACTGGCAAAAGCGGGGGGAAGCCTTTGCCCAACAGGGGGACAAGATGGGCTAATGGTAATGGTAAGACCCGTTTCCGCGAGAATATCGGGATAAAATGTAGCCTATTGCACTCGCCATCCCCTCAACTATCACCACACAAAAAATCAACTCAATTCGTAGCCCCGTTTTGCCGTGAAAGATGGACTAACAGACACACACACACTTTTACTTATATTATATTATGAAGTTTGTATATTATGTAAGTGTATTTACCTGGTTGGTGGGAGACAGTCGTGAGTTGTCGTTGTTATGTGTGGGCGAGCCGCGACCCTCGCCGGCTTCCAGCAACTCAAACGTCACCTTGCACTCGTCTCCGCCGTACTGTAACATATATACTCATTATAACATAAATAAATATCCTTGGACATTCCACACAGCGTCATCTAGTCCCAAGCTAAGCAACTTAATGCATGTGTAACCAGATGACTGATATAATACATAGATTTTTGTAAATACATCATATTATAGATAGAAAACACCCAGACACGGAACAAATATTTGCAGAATATACAAACATTTGTCTCGTAGCAGGGATCGAACCTGCAACCTCCGCGTCTCAGCCGGGCCTTCGCCCGCTGCGCCACAGAGATCGTCAAGGTTTTTATCCCTGTAGATTCTAACAGCCGTTCAAAGCGACGTGCCGCACGGGTACCTCATCTCGGACATTGAATTTACTTCGTTTTTCTTCGGGCTATCTTTTGGTGTTTGATTTTTGCGGCGTCACGTAGCGGCGTTTAGGCATCCGACTGCATGCTGCTTAGCACTAGATGGAGTTACTTATTCTTTAATGCAGGCAAGACCTAAACGCCGCTTAATGCGCCGCAAAAATCAAACACAAAAATAGCCCGAAGAAAAAAGAACGATGTTCTAGATGAGGTATCTGACTTATGTAGGTAATCATATGCATACGTACAACTCTGACGAGGAAGGCAGCGTGGTGTTGCCGCAGGTATCGCCTCGCGCGACGCACGTAGCCGGGCGGGCCGCGCATGCCGCCGCGCGCCGCTAGTTCAGCCGCGCGAATAGACCACGGCTCGGACACGCAGTGTTGTAACTATATATATAAACAATAACATTATAATCACACGGGACTCGCGTATAAAAATATTGTCGATTTAGGACCTCAAACATCATATAAAAATGTACAGTCTTATAAGCTAGGTGACTCTATTGCCTGTTCCAACGCAACTCTACACCAGGGAAAGAATCAGGCAAGAACCTGGTGGTGTGGGCCTAGGTTTTTTTAAAGCTATCCCTTAACAATCTAAATAGTCTAGCTTCAGTGAGAAGCCAAACAAACAATTTAAGGCATGTCAGAGCAATTAAATACCGATTAGATACCGACAATGTATTGAAACAAACAAACAACAATCCTGGGATACAATCGAGAACTCGTGATCATATTTCATGTTTTCAATGTTTCAATTCTTCTAAAATTACATAAAGATGAAAGAAATGTCTACCGCTCCCTGGGATAGAGTCATGATCATATTAAATTTTCATTTTTATTTTGAAAATTAAATTTAATGGGGTAGATCTTAACAAATGTGTATTAGAGACGTCAGTAGGAAGGCAGCATGCTGGTATCAACACCGACAGTCTGTCGATTGCACATCGCATGTTATTTCATCATTGTCTCTTTATTTGTTAACTGCTAAGATTAATGCCTAAACTTATGCCTAAATATTGAAACTAACGATGCTTTATATTAGGCAACATTTAGCTATACAAATCTGACATGTAAGCACGTCCTCAATAGTTATTATGTAGCGCGTGCTATTGGTTCGTGAGAGAGTGACCCGGCACCAAACATACACAAGACACTTTACTCTCATACTTTTTTACGTGGCGCGACTTATACCCAAGACGTTCATTTAACGTAAATAAATAAATAAAATAAATAAATAAATATCTTTGGACATTCCACGCAGCGTCATCTAGTCCCAAGCTAAGCAACTTAATGCTTGTGTTATGGTAACTAGATGACTGATATAATACATAGATACATTTTTTTTTGTACATACATACATATTATAGATAGAAAACACCCAGACACGGAACAAATATCTGCAGAACATACAAACATTTGTCCCGTAGCGGGGATTGAACCCGCGACCTCCGCGTCTCAGCCGGGCGTTCACCCAACTGCGCCACAGTGGTCGTCAAACGTGACGCAACCGTATCTAAATGAACTGCTACGTGTGTAAATATGAACATTATCGCATGTTTATGGTTCCTCACCTGTCTGACGGCACTGCATACTAGTTTATCTAGCGTGTAGGCGGGGTAGGCTCGTATTCCGAGCATCTCTCTCGCCGCGTCTTCATAGGCCGCCGCCTCCACGTTGCCGTCTAGGACGCCTCGGACCAACTCTAGCAGGGAACTGTAGTATTGGCCGGGGGATGATGCGCTCGCTGGTAAGTCTGCAACAATACCGAATATTATACATTTCTACTCAGGCCTTTGCATCTTTACTAGATGATTTATACAGCGTCAGGAGGCAATCTTTGCCTACACTTAACAATGTAGTGCCTGTGAAATTGTTGAGATGGAATAGGCTTGCACAGCACCTAAACCATCCTCTCAGCTTAGCCGGCCATGTCCATAGGAAAGATAATAGTCAATCTGACTAGCCGCGGGTTTCCTTCACCACTTTAGGTTAAGGGATGGCGCAGGCATCTTGCCGCTTCAAGACGTTTCAATGCAAAATGTGGCGACACGATGATGAAGCGACGAGATGTATTATCAGCACGGCGCGGCGGCTAAATGCTTGCGTCGCGCTTTCCACCGTATGTTTCTACACAAGTCACGCCTGGGTTATACTGACTGCTACAGCATGTTCTAAGGTAATCTACAGTATGTTCTAAGGTACTCACTGTTGGGCTTCAGTCTGAGTGCGGAGGCAGCACTGGGCAGCTTGTCTCTAGCGAGCGCGGCGGCGTGGCGGCGCGCGGCGCCCAGCCGGCCACACAGGGCACCGTGCACGCGCAGGAATAGGTACCACGACATGGAGCATACGAAGCGAGCCTCCTGAGGACAATATTACATTCAACATTCAGAACAGGCAATAGAGTCACCTAGCTTATAAAACTGTACATTTTTAAAAGATCCTTGAGGTCCTACGAAATAAACATACACAGGAACAGGCAATAGAATCCCCTAGATTTAAGAACGTGACTATTCAAAGTTGTCTGTAAGATCTTAATTAAACTTTTTTCTAAGACTTTTGACGATGTAGTTATTAGGAGGGTAAGTTTTTTTTCATTTATTTACCGTTTAAACAATAATAAATCTTAAAAGGTATATTAGTATCTAAAAACCGCTAAGGTTTAACCTGACACTAACGCAAGTTTACGCCAGTAGCGGCAGTAGCACATCATATTTTTTATTTAATCTATACGTACATTAAAGTAGTTAGGAAGCAGCTACTTGGTATCTACGACACAGCTACTTAATCTAATATTTAGTAGGTAGTATAGGTATGTTTGAGGTTACTTACATTAGGTGGGTAATCCCTCATATCGTCCTCTGGGTCGGCAGGCTCGGATTTGACGTCAGATTTAACGGAAGATTGTTCCTCGTTGCTGCTGCTGCGTTTCACTGTGTTGGCTGACGTGATGGTTGACTCTATAATACAAACAGATACTTAGATATTATATTAATACAACGGGTACACTCACGTATATATTGTCGATGGTCACTCCTCGCGGGCGCGTCTCACACCCGCAAGGAGTGACCATTCATACCCAGATGAAGACTCTCCAGAAAAATCTAAACATTATCGGTATCTAAATTGACAATATTTTTACGTGAAAAATTTCCCGTGTGAATTAATAATGTCTAATACACAATTCACGATAATTTTTGAAAGTGAAATGGATGCTTTGTTGACAAGTGAAAATATTCTTTCAGCTCTTTATGTAATTCTTTAGATACTTTGAAGATGTCTATGGGACGAGTAATTTATGTTAAATAAAGCGTTTAGCAGTGAGTGCCTATGGGCTATGGATGATGATGATGATGAAGCGTTTAAAATATGTAGTTACCTTTACTGTCAGTATTGTTATTCTTCGGTTTATTCTCCTTGTTATTCTTGCTTGGCTTTCCGCTCTTATCCGACGCATTATCAGACTCTGATGACTGTAAAACAACATAAATATTAACATTACATTTATAACAATTTAATATAATATTCAAACTATAAATATCAGTAGGAAGGCAGCATGCTGGTATCAACAAATAATTTCTGTTAATTGCACATCGCATGTGTATTCATCATTTTCTATTAATTGGTCAAATGAAAAATTAATTATGAATTTATAATTGCATTTACTATTTACATGTGATCTGGTTACCATAACACAAGCATTAAGTTGTTTAGCTTGGGACTAGATGACGCTGTGTGGAATGTCCAAGGATTTTTTTTTAATTTGTGTGTTTCAATAAAGTCTTATCTTATCTTACCTCCTGTTTGATCTCCGACTTGACCCCCGCAGTTTTGTCGGTGTCAGGTGAAGGCTCATTGGTCGGGCTGCCCGGACTGGGAGGGTCTTCTTTCTCCTCTGAACAAAGATAACACATTTTAAATACTTATGTATAATTATTTATTTAATAGTTGTCGAGGATCGTGAGGTGTCTGACGTCAGTAGGAAGGCAGCATGCTGGTATCAACACCGACAGTCTGTCGATTGCACATCGCATGTTATTTCATCATTGTCTCATTCTCTACTACTATTTGTCGACTGAGACGCGGAGGTCGCGGGTTCGACCTCGCTACGGTACAAATGTTTGTATGTTCTGCAGATATTTGTTCCGTGTCTGGGTGTTTTCTATCTATAATATGTATGTATTTACAAAAAAAAATATAGAGCTACACAATATAGACATACCTATTATATCAGTCATCTGGTTACCATAACACAAGCATTAAGTTGCTTAGCTTGGGACTAGATGACGCTGTGTGGAATGTCCAAGGATATTTATTTATTCTATTTACCTTCGTCCCTCTCATCATCAGAGAGCGGTTGTCGCGGATGGTTGAACAGATCTGGCAGGAAGTGCCGCAGTAGTTGCTTGATGCGTCGCTTCTCCGCCTTCTGTATTCCAGTTTGACGGCGCGCGTGGTGGATCAACAGCTCTGCTGTGTCGCGGACTATCTTTATAGCTGTTGAAGAAATATTGGTTACATCAGTTACTAATGTGTAAGTTACAATTATAAAATCGATAGGTATAAAGAACGATGAGGGGAAGTGGGAGGGGTATGTTTGCGTACTCGCGCACGAAAGTAGGGCTACTTGGCATTGGGTATATTGTTTTATTTTTGAACTCTTCTTCTTCTTGCCCTTATCCCACTATGTGGGGTCGTTTCTTTTTGAACTAACAGAGTATTAATAATTATCAAAAGAGTAAAAAAATAGCTTTTTTTTTAAATCCCTTAAAAATATTGGTTGATTTATATTACATTTGGTACAGAGATAGACTAGACTTTAGGAGAGGACATAAGCTACATTTTCTTCCCACGCGTGGAAAACAGTTTATAAAACATAATCGTAATAAATAAATAAATATATAAGTAGAGACGTCAGTAGGAAGGCAGCATGCTGGTATCAACACCGACAGTCTGTCGATTGCACATCGCATGTTATTTCATCATTGTCTCATTCTTTACCATAATTGCTAATTAATAAATAAATAAATAAATAATACAAAAGAACTGATTTATTATGACATTTATCAATACAAATTTGGGGGGACGGGAGGGGTATGTGTTGGTGGGGGGTTACTCGCTCACGAAGCAACAGCACGCGCTACATCAATGTGTGAAGTGCGCCGCGTCACCACACAACACATCACACATAACATTCCTTCAAATCGTCTGCGCAGCTTTTCCCCTCAGCGTTCATTTTACGGCGCGACCTATAACGGTCCATCAGACTTACCTTCTTGTCGATTCTGCATATTGTAATCGACGACGAGATGCGGTCCGGGCTTGTGAGCGTTGTAAGCGCTTTCCACTTCATTGTACAGCGCTTTAGAGCGCATCGCCTTCAGATCGCTGGCCTTAAAGTTAATGCCTTGGTGGTCGAGCGACTTTAGATAGTACTTCTCGTTCTGCTCACGCCACTGTTTGTTGAAGCCCTGGGTAAAGATTTGTTATAAGTACAACTGTCGAAATCATAAATTAAACTATATAAGTCATAATTTTTGGCTAGTAGAGTACTAGATATGAATGTGGATGGATATAGGTCTAGGGGAAGACCAAAGAAAAGATGGATGGATTGTGTGAGGGATGACATGAGTAAGAAAGGTGTGAGTGATGAGATGACGTCTGATAGAGGGAAGTGGAAGAGGAACACGTGTTGTGCCGACCCCACATAGGGATAAGGGCAGGAAAATGATGATGAAGTCATAATTTTTGGCCTGCTAAGGTTTTGATTAATGGGTTGTAGATGAGAATTGAGAATGTATTATCTGAATTTTCATAAATCAATTTAAAAAAATTGTAATGGCTAACATTATGCTCTTCGTATAGAAAATAACGTGAGTCGCGATTTCGCATTCTTTACGTATTGACCATTATTGTTTCTGTGTGTAAGAAAACGACTAACCCCCGGTTCCTATAACAAACTAACGGATGTCCGTAGGACTTTCTCCATAGCAACGTTGTTATCTGTCAAAAAGTTTCATACATTTTAGGTTGAAATAACAACGTTGCTATGGTGATGGACCTACGAACATCCGTTAGTTTGTTATAGGAACCGGGGGTTAGCCTATATGCGCTTTAACAAGGGGTTTAAACGGTGAAGAAAAACATCTTGAGGAAACCCGCGTCTAGTCAGCCCCACACGTATTGACCATTGTCCTGTGGATATGTGTGGCAGCTGACAGGATGAATTAGCTGCTACAAGGCCAATTCCATCTCAACAATGTCCCAGGCAAGTCAAGTGTAGGCAAAGATTGCCTCCTGACGCTGTATAAATCATCTATATCTACGTTCGCCGAGTCGATCTAATAAAGGTAAAAAAAGTAAAGATGTAATATAGTTAATATAGTTTCGACCCCGGTAGGATAAGACCCCGTGGCCGAGTGGTGAGGCATCCCGCGTTTAGGGAGATCGCTTGTATCGACGCAGGTTCAAATCCTGCCGGTGTCATAACTTTTATTAAGATTTTTCAATTTTTCTAAAGATGTAATTTCCTAAGTTTTTACCTTTTGCGCCTCTCTCCATTCCTCCTCCTTAGCTTTGAGCCGTCTCAGAACAACGGGCACAGCCACAACCGGGTTCTTCTTCAAGCCGGCGATTATATCCACCGCCTGAGGACAAAACTCACGTTATTCTCTGTTTTTTTTTTTAAGGTAATTTAGTTTAAGGTAATTGTTTGGGTATGGTCTGATGATTGAAACGATTTTTATTGCTCCATTGTACTATATTGAAGTAAGTTGTAAAAAGAGAAGGAAGAATGAATGAAGTATGAACTATAAACTAGGAATGCGCAGCGCGCGCTAGTGTTGCGCTGCCCGCCGCACATTTCGTCCCAGTGTGCGCCGGCGCCGCTCTGATGTTCAATCGATGTCGCTTCGACAGTAATCGCAAATGAGTGAACAAAGACAAAGTCTTAAAGATATTTAAACAATGAATAATGAATGACAAAACCAAGAATATTATTAGTAAAACAAAAAAACATCAAAACAATGAACATAAAATTCATAACCGAATGAAATTTGTGACAACGATTAGTGACCAAACTATACCTGTTAATATGATATCTACCTATTAGTGCTAACTATAATGAACCAATTTAGTAAATTATGCTTATTAATACTGCTAACACGAACGGAAGAAATCAATTTAGAGAATCAATGATATTTTTTAGCGAATGAAGAAAGTGTAACAAACAAGTGTAACAAGTGTAACTTAATGTAACAAATGACCGAATGATATGATACCAGTGATAGATAAAACGAATGTGACCATGTTAAAATGGTTTAGTGACCGAATGATACTTTATTAGAGAACGAATGACTATATCAGTGAACGAATGACCATATTAGTGACTGAATGATACCTTATTACTGAATGAATGATACCTTATTAGTGAACGAATGATACCTTATTAGCGAACGAATGAGCACATTAGTGAACGAATCAATATTAGTGAACGAATGAGCAACGAATGAGTACATTAGTGACATGAGTGCGTACCACCTTCTCTCCGTAGATGCGTCGCAGCGCCCTCTGGTGTATGGTGGGCGAGGCGCCGCCGAGACAGTCGTCCAGTCTCAGGCGCGACGCCTCCTCCCCGCTCATGCGGGATAGTTTCTTCTGGACACCCTCGAGGACGCGGATGGTTGACGCGTTCGTTTCTATCACCACGTCCAGCTGTGGAAATTATCCCCGTTAAGGTTTGTCAGTGTAATAAGGGTTTTAAGTATGTTGTTTTTTTGTTACTAAGTCAATGCCGGTTTGGTTAACACATTCAAGGCCCAGCCCCCGCGGTGCCGCGATCGCGCAACAGGTTCTAAAGCGAGTGCGTGCTGGGCACCTAACGTGTTAAAGTAAGTTTAACTTATTTTATTTTTTTCATTGCGAGTAAAATTATTTTTAATTAAAATAAGACAAGTTTATTTTTAAAATCTTATTTAAAAATAAGTACAGAATTGCAATGTGATTTTATACATAGGTACACCTTTTATAAATATCGAAGTAACTTTAAAAACTATTGAAATTATGAAATTGGCCTAGGGATCAGTAATTTTTCATCAATTTTTTTTAATAAGAAGTTTTAATTAATTATGAAATAGTCACCTCAAATCTCTCATCTTCGCAGCGATAGATATACTCCTCGTATTGAGTTTTGCGCGAAGTCACGAACGTGGAATCCTCACTCCATGTTGGGAAAGACACCCAAGTGTCGTTCAGCACCTGTCAAATAAATGTCATTGTACAACTGTCAAAACTCAATGAATATTAAAACGCAGGCGACCACGAACGACCGTAAGCGGCGCTAAGAGTACTTTTCAAAGCGATTGAATAGTAAGTAAATTCATAAAGTTTATAATCAAATGACACTGAAATTGTAAACGCTTTTTCTCGGTGTAAATTGACGCTAAGTTTTAATGCGTGGTTTTTTTTATACATGTTATTATTCAAAAAGTAGTAATGTTGTGATTATTACAAACTAGCAAGCTATATAGACTTTGCAGTGTGATAAATGTCACTATTTTCTTCCTCCCCTGAAATGGCTGATTCGCACGAGCGAAACAACTTTGGAAGAAAGGTCACCGTTTGAAAAATCAGCCAAGTGTAGTTTTATTGTCGTTTTGGTGTAACGCCTTACTGTAAGGCCGCTATACCACTCGCGTTTTACATGCGTTTGCGTCGCGAGTCTCCAGCGGCAAGCATTCTGCGGGTTGCAGACCAAGAGCTAAGCTAAGTTAGTTTAGCTTAGCTCGCATAGCTGACGCAGTTTTCCATACTTGTGTGCAGACCGCAAACTAGCCTTGCGACCTCGCAACGCAACGTTAACGTCGCGTTTAGCGGACTTCACGAGACAACGCGACGTCGATATTAAATAGCGTGTATCAATCATGTAATGAGAGTGAGTGAGGCGAAAGAGGTATGTCAGGATCGTAGCAAGTGGAGATCCGTGGTCTCCGCCTACCCCCATGGGAAACAGGCGTGATTATATGTATGTATGTATGTATGTATGTATCAATCAGTATAAATGTATATTTACCTCCTTGCAGAGCGCAGTGCGTCCCGAGCACCGCCTAGCGGCCGCGTCGCGCGGCAACGCGCAGTATGACGTGCCGAGTCGCTTGCACGTCGTCAGATCTGCACAATACAACATCACTTACAACTTTCTACTAATATTATAAAAGTGAAAGTTTGTGAGGATGTTAATATTCTTTCACGCAAAAACGGCTGAACCGATTTGGTTGAAATTTGGTATGTAGATAGGTGATACCCTGGATTAACACATAGGCTACTTTTTATCCCGATATTCCCGCGGGAACGGGACTTACGCGGGTGAAACCGCGGGGCGCAGCTAGTACAACATATTACAATAACTAGCCCGCCGCGGCTTCGCACGGGTCCAATCCTATCCTACTAATATTATAAATGTGAAAGTATGCAAGTCCCGTTCCCACGGAAATATCGGGATAAAAAGTAGCCATGTCTAAAAATCACGTCAGTTCGTCACTTCGTTTTGCCGTGAATTACGGACAAACAGACAGAACGACAGACAGATACACACACTTTCCCATTTATAATATCTAACTACCTACTGTTTATATAATAAGTAGTAATAGTTCTAAGTGAAACAGATTGTAATTTGTTTTTTTTTTGAATAAATAAATACTACAATATTGGTTGGCTATACCAACCAATATTGTAGTACTTAAACTCAAAAAAATAAATAAAAAATTAATAAAAAAATAAAAAATAAACTCACCGATATCCATGGAAGGCGGCGCCTCGCCCTGTAGCGCCGGGCGCGGCGCGGGCTCGGGGCGCGCCGCGCTCGCGAGCCGCTCGCGCTCGCGGGAGCGCGCTCGCTCGAACAACTGCTCGCTGCTCGTGTACTGGGATGTGTAGCCTGCGGATGATGGGATAGTCAGGCGATGTTTATTATTATTGACTTTTATAACATCTAGTAAGCGCCTTAAGCTCTTGTTGAGTTGACTTACTAACTGAATAACTGTATTGTTAGTTTTATTCCTTCCAAATGTGTCCCAGATAGGATACTTTTATCTGTATAATGGTTAATAATAATCGTTTATTTCTTTCAAAATGGTTAGAATTTAGACCCTGTGACAACTACTAACTGATCAATGGTTCTGACAAGACAGTAGAGAACAGAATACCTACCAGTATGTATGGTCGCGGTCGGCGTGTGAGGCGGGGAGGGCGGCCCTACGAAGTCTTGAAGCCACTTCTGTAGCTCCGGATGACGACAGAGGAACGGCGCCGTCACGGACAACAGCTCAGACGATGAGATGATCTCGTTCGTGAATAGAAGTAGGCATCTGTGGGGAAATATATTGAAAATTATTTGACGACCTCTGTGGCGCAGACAAATGTTTGTATGTTCTGCAGATATTTGTTCCGTTTTTTCACTCACACAAACACCTAGTGTTTTCTATCTATGATATGAATGTATTTACAAAAAAAATGTACCTATGTATTATATAAGTCATCTGGTTACCATAACACAAGCATTAAGTTGCTTAGCTTGAGACTAGATGACGCTGTGTGAAAGTTAAAATAATAGATAGAAAACACCCAGACACTGATTTCACACAGTAATAGCTTCTCTATTAACTTAAGGTTTGCTGGAAGAAAACTCTGTTACGCTCACCTTTGTACATGTTGTTTTTATGTTTCTCATTTGTGTGCAATAAAGAATAAATAATTACCTGAGCAGATTGTCGTATACATGGTGATGCCGCAACGCCCGTCGCGCCAGCGAGAAGAAGCTGAGATCGTGCACGGTGGCCAACTTAGCCGCTTCAGCGTACGACACGTCGCGGCCCCACGCGTTCGAACGCGCTTTCTTCGCTGGCGGGGCGCCTGACGCTAGAGTAATGAACAAAATGTTAATATCATGAGATCTGTTTTAAATAGCCTATCAAAACGTGTAGGTTTCAAAGCGAAACTATCAACAATATACATATAATGTTTTGTCTTGTTACTCATATTATAGCAACGAGTAGTTCAGTACTTTTTGGATTATATAGGTTTACTGGTCGCATATGCATAAGGGGGATAGTATGTAAACTTACTCAGTTGATTGGATGATGAGAAGCTGGGAGATCTCTTGAGATGTAGATGCTGGGGCGGCGGCGCGGGCGCGGCGTTCGAGATCACGTTGGAGTGCTTTGGAATCTGTAGAGATAAAGATTTATTAGAAAATCTAATAGGATTTCCTTAGGCTAAGAAATTATATATATATCTGTTATTATTATTTATTTACTAGCTGCGCCCCGCGGTTTCACCCGCGTAGGTCCCGGGGGATAATCGGGATTTTCCCGGCAATTATTCCAATTTGTCTTCGTCGTAAAAACCATCATTGAATTTTAACGAACATTTTAAAAAAAGAATTGGCCAAATTGGTCCGGGCGTTGTTGAGTTATGCGCATGTGTTTTCGGTAAATAAATGTATTTGTATTTGTTGTATTTGTGTAGAGAAGTATAGATAGTATAGATGGAAGTATGGATATATATATATATATATATATATATACCTGTGGATGGTGCGGCGCGGGCTGCAGCGCATGCGGCGCGGGAGGGAACCGCTCGGGAGAGGGCTCGCGCTCACGCGGAGGGACTATCACGTTCTCACTCTGAAATAGACATTACTATTATATTCAACTAGTAGTCTTTTTTAAACTTACGTGATCAGAACATATTTTATAAATTGTATGAACGTCGGGATCAATAATTAAAAACGTAACGTGATAAATACCCGTTCATATACCTAATTTATAACTAAAAAAGCCGCCAAACTCAAGTGGGAATAGGCTGGACACGTGAGCCGTATGTCAGACCAGTATCCGTACCATCAGAAGTATTTCAAATGTATGAAGTTAATCTTTCATGCAAGTTACCAATGGCGTCGCTACGATGGATTCTCATACAATTTGTGATACTTGACTCGGTATCGAGAACAGTATCAATCAATACTACAGTAAACTCTCGGTATCAAGGATAGTATCAATACTACAGTAAACTCCTTGTAGTAAACTGGTATGGGTTAAATTAAAAAAAAAAAACGGGGTCAATGTCCATCGCCTTGTAAAAGTAGACAGACAATATAATCTGAGTCTTCTGCTCGGCAATGTTACGATATGCCCTGACGCTGCTGTGTCCAAAATAGTAGATATTGGTCACAATATTTAATCAGGGCTTTTTTATGGCAACTTCATCAAGATCAGGTATAAGTAACTCCATCTAGTGCTAAGTAGCACGCAGTCGGATGCCTAAACGCCGCTTCGTGAAGCCGCAAAAATCAAACACAAAAATAGTCAGACGAAAAAAGAAGGAGTCATTTCAATGTTCGAGATGAGGCATCTGAGTCTGGCCTACTATACTGCATATGTAATCAGTGGTAACTCAATAACTAAATATATGTATAAACAAACTTAAGAAATAAGTACATATATGTATATTACCTGAGGTGTGGGCATAGCATAATGTTCCTCGGGCGGTTTGGTAACAGCCTTAGCATCAGGCAAGAACTGACCAAACTCAGTCAGTAAGTCCTCTTGATTCTCAAACAGTTTCGCCACCTGCAAATATATAGTCTGTAGTATTTGTAAAATAAAAAACATTTAGGTTTTACGTGTAGATTGAATCAGAAATTAAAACAAAGCATTATTTTTACAATCACAGTGGTCATTGTGAAGTTTCTCATCATTATATGTCATTACATCCTACTAATATCCTTCCTATTATCCTACTAATATTATAAATGTGAAAGTTTGTTATTCTTTCACGCAAAAACTACTTTTTATCCCGATATTCCCGCGGGAAAGGGACTTACGCGGGTGAACCGCAGGCCGCAGCTCGTTTCATGTAATTGAGCCTCGTGTGGCTTAATAATAATTAAGAAGCGTTTGGGCGGCCTAAAAACTAGGTAACTCATACAAACGAACGATGTCTAAATCTATACTATCTTTATCTATACATACTAATATTTCTATACTAAAATTATAAAGAGGTAAAGTTCGTTTGATTGTTTGTCTGAGGTAATCTCCGAAACTACTCGGCCGATATCAAAAATTCTTTCACCGATGTGTAAAATGGACTGTCGGGATGGTTATAGGCTATATCTTATCCCGGTAATTTCATTAGTACACCCGTGCGAAGCCGGGGACGTGCTGCTAGTAGATCTGTAATCTATAGATAGATTACTTATAGTTTTTGTTGCTCTGTTTCATATTAGTGAAGACTTGTAATCGGCTCCTTGCTTCTAAATGAGTATTTTCTTATCTACTCTATCTATGTTTGTTTAGCTGTAAGTTTTACTCAAATAAATAAATAAAAATAAAGATATATTAACTGGTTTACAAAGATAGGTACAGTCAATCTTACTCGTATCATTACCTGCGAGTAGACCTCTTGTTCAGTCTGCTGTTTCGCCTGTGGTTCTTTCAAATCTCGATGACCGCGCTGATAAGCGTGGAGTATCTCCAGGAAACGCTTGTACTTGTCCGGTTGGCGGGAGAAACGAGACTGTAACAAAATGGCGGTCTTAATGTCTGTAGGAAGTATTGAAGAGTACTGGTAGTTGTGGGGTAGTCAGAACTTAAAAAAGCAGCCGATAGTATTATCATGGATGTCAAACGGTAATTTGTTTCATCATTTTGAAGATATTTAACTACTAATTTTATTTATTTATTTATTTATTCAATTGAAGAGTAGTAACGAGACTGAAACAAAATGGCGGTCTTAATGTCTATACGTGGAATTTAATTGAAGGGAAATAGTAGAAACAAGTCAGAACTTAAAAAAGCAGCCGATAGTATTATCATGGTTGTCAATTTGTTGTTGGTTGGTAATTTGTTTCATCATTTTGAATATATTTTTGGACGTGGATTTGAATTGAAGAAAAAGTGTATGGAGAATTGAAGAGTATTGGTTGTCGTGATTGGATAGATTGTCAAATCTAGCCAATCACTAGAAAGACAATTTTTCTCGACGACCAATCACGTGCGTTTCTTTTTCTTCCTATTAGCTCGCTTCAGGAAATGAAGTATAGTAAAGATGTAAAGTTTTTTGGTGACCGATTGCGCTGTGTAAATGTGTTATTCCAATTAAGATTAACATCCAATAAACATTGTCTCGAACAGTCACTAATCTATACTCTATATACTAACTAATATAATAAAGAGGTAAAATTTGTTTGTTTGTTTGACGGAGGTAATCTCCGAAACTACTGGACCGATTTCAAAAATTCTTTCACGGGTGTGTAGAATGGACTGTCCGGGTGGTTATAGGCTATGTTTTATCCCGGTAGCTTCATTAGTACACACCCGTGCGAAGCCGGGACATGCTACAAGTTAACAATATGAGTTGTAAAGTTATCTTATCACATGATAATAAGATTAACATAAACGCTGATAATAAAATTGTAGTATCTTCAGACAAACAATGACTTTCACTATTAAAAACACCAATAAACAAATATATCCTAGGGCATTGCAACAAAAAAATGTATCTAAGTATCATATCTTGCCAGTCTTACCTACCACACACCCCCATGTTGTACCTACCCTTGCTATTGTTACATTTAGAATTAGTTTAGTATAGGCACATTTTATATAGATATTGGTAAGTATTTTGTTTTATTTTGTTTTGTATACTTAGCTCTTTTTTTATTTTGTTTTAGTTTGTGTGTTGTCAATAAAAAAATTTCTTTCTTCTTTCTTTCTTTCTTTCATATCAGTCATCTGGTTACCATAACACAAGCATTTAGTAACTTAGCTTGGGACTAGATGACGCTGTGTGGAATGTCCAAGGATATTTATTTCACTCGGCGCACTCTAGTTGTAAGCTAAGAAACTCTAATGCTTGTAAAAAAATGTTGTAATTTTCTAAAACCAACAATAAAACTGGGGTTAAATCGATTAGATTAAACCCGGCACTAAGATTTATTTTATTTCTTCAATAGCAGGGTTACTACTTATCTTATTGACGTAATCAATAACATGGTTAATCGAAAACCAACAGTAAAACTGGGGTTAAATCGAATAGATAAAACCTGGTACTAACCTTGATCTTATTGACGTATTCAATAGCATGGTTGAATTCCACGGGTTGCCCGGCGGGCGCTGGGGCGGCGTGACCCGCGGCAGGAGCGCCGCTTCCTGTAAATAGCGGGGGTTAAATACGCTCGAGGGGTTGAATTCTACCGATAAAGGGGTAAATCAGAACTTTAAAAAAGCAGCCAGTCGTATTATCATGGTTGTCAAACGGTAATTTGTTTCATCATTGAGAATTTGTTAAGGTTATTATGTGTTTATTTATAATAATTTTTATAAACCAAGGGTAATAAAACGATAAGGTCAACTAAGGTCAATTACAAATTATTATTATTATTAACAGCCCTCAATGTCCCACTGCTGGGCAAAGGCCTCCCCCCATTCCTTCCATTCATCCCTATTCTGTGCCAGAATGCCAGAATTACAATTACAAATAAAAAAATAAAAAACTAAGGTCGTATGTACTTATGAATTTTACTTTGTAAACCGATATATACCACTAAATGTTGAAACGCACTAAGTGGTGCTTAACTATCAAATGATTCGAATGATCATATTTGAATTTGACAGATATAAACGTAGGTCCTAAATGGTTCTTATATATTTCCAAAAATTCTTTCTCCAATGTATAGAATGGACTGTCGGGACAGTTATAGGCAATTTTCTATCCTGGTAGTTTCATTAGTACACCCGTGCAAAGCCGGGACGTGCTGCTAGTATTAGTATAAACCAGTATAGAAAAGACGCACAACATCCAAAGGTCTTCTAACGCGCTAAGTTGGTTTTCCTTGCACCTATACTTTCACTTCGTATCAAGGTCAAGTCTATTTGTTAGGCCTTTCTAAGATTATTTATAACAGGCAAGTATTTAAGACGCCAATAGCTACCAGTTTAAAGAAGAAATTTTAGTCATAATCTCTCTCTCTCTTCTTCTTCTTAGCCATTTTCAACCCTATGGGTGTAGGCCTCCTTCATAACATGCCATTCTTTTAGTCATAATATTGTTCTATAAACATGTCTTTATTAATGATTGAATTGACCTAGAGACTTGATCTTAGCGTAGAATCAGTAGGCTGATTAATTAGTGTGATGCTAATCAATACAGATCATTCTTCTGTCCTTTCAATGTTTTAATTACTTAGTTAGATAATCTTTGCCCAGTAAGCCATCTCAATTATCTCGGTGGGGTGTACTAAGTCCGCTTGGGTGTAGCCAGTAGGGAACAGAGGACACACAAGTGAATCATTATAAACACTTGAAACGAGATCATGACGCATGCAACTGTGCCGAAATATCGGGAAACTCATAAATCTACATCTCTACTAATATTATCAAGAGCTAATGTTGGATTGATTGTACGGGGAGGTCATTCCGCGCCGCGCATTTTCGTCAGCGCGATCTAGAATAGGGTCATTTTTACTAGTACTGTATGCTATATTTTGTCTCGGTAGCATTATTATGTACACCCGTGCAAAGCCGGGACGTGCTAGTCATGGTAAATATCTCGTTTCAAGTGTTTATAAAGTTCAAAACACAAGTAAATATTTATAACTATTAGGTTAATAGTATTTCTTACCAGGTGCATGGTGTATCGCCGCCGCTTCTATCTGTTGATGCGCCTGCGATATCTGATGCAGAGTGTTGGTCGGCGCTGTGTTCACGGACAGATTGTGGACGATAGCACCGCTCGACCTGCCGACATTATACTCTAGCTATAGTGGATAAGTCGTTGTGACGATGAGGTTATAGTAAGGTGCAATCAGAAATTAAAACAGCAATTTTAAAATCATGGTGGTCAAGTGTAGGTTTTTCATCATGTTGAGTTTACAAACCACAATTTTAAAGTAAATCTATATACATATTTACTAATATTATAAAGAGGTAAAATTTGTTTGTTTGTTTATTTGTTTGTTTGACGGAGGTAATCTCCGAAACTACTGGACCGATTTCAAAAATTCTTTCACGGGTGTGCAGAATGGACTGTCCGGGAAGTTATAGGTTATTTTATCCCGGTAGCTTCATTAGTACACCCGTGCGAAGCCGGGACGTGCAGCTAGTAACTAATAAAAGGACTTTTAAAGCAGATGCTACTGGTAATAATAGCACTGTAAGAAGTTTATAGTATTCATCTATCAAAAAGTTATCAAGTTTTGTCTAGAAACGAAAGTTATTTCGTTAAAACGCCGGCGAAAAAAAAAAAAAAAAAAAAAAAAAACGTCGGCGCGCTAGCGACGGTAAGCTATTTACGAATACATCTAATTAGAATTAAACATCAGTAGATTTTGTATGTGTTTGGGAATAAAAAATGTAATCAACACAGACACAGAACACTGTTTTTTGTACAAAATATAGGATAATAAGTAACTATCAATACAACAATTTCAAATTAGCATCATTCGATTGACTTTAAGTCAGTTCTCAGAAGTTCTAAATTATCCTAATATACGTATTTTTAGGGTTAATATTGCTGCCTGAAATAATCTTGACGACCTCTGTGGCGCAGTTGGGTGAACGCCCGGCTGAGACGCAAGAGGTTGCGGGTTCGATCCCCGCTACGGGACAAATGTTTGTATGTTCTGCAGATATTTGTTCCGTGTTTGGGTGTTTTCTATCTATAACATGTATGTATTTACAAAAAAAAAATCGTATCTAAGTATTATATCAGTCATCTGGTTACCATAACACAAGCATTAAGTTGCTTAGCTTGGGACTAGATGACGCTGTGTGGAATGTCCAAGGATATTTATTATTTATTTATTAATCTTCTTCTGTATTCCTACCTATTTATTTGTGTGTGTGTCTAAATAAATTATTTTCTTTCTTTATTAATATTATTTTTAATTTTAGTGTAATACTTACGGTGGCACCGGCAGTAAATGCAACTGCTGTTGATTATGATGTATATTCGGCAGGAGAACTCCGCTTGTCCCCCCCATGCCGGTCGGAGAAGGCATTGAGACGGACACCTGAGGAATACACCTTTATTAGTACATATTTTAATGAGGTGATTGAGTAATGGTTTTAAAAATAAATCAGAACTTAAAAAAGCAGCCAGTAATATTATCATGGTTATCAAACGGTAATTATTGTCATCATGTAAAACGATGATGATGATGATGATGATGTAAAACGTCAATGCCCTAAATCGTGTATGAATGTAACTAGCTGCGCCCCGCGGCTTCACCCGCCTAAGTCCCGTGCCCGCGGGAATATCGGGATAAAAAGTAGCCTATGTCACTGTCCATCCCTTCAACTATCATCACATAAAAAATCACGTCAATACGTCGCTCCGTTTTGCCGTGAAAGACGGACAGACAGACAGACAGAGACACACACTTTCCCATTTACACAATATTAAGTATGGATGGAAGTATGGATGGAAGTATGTATGGATGGATGGATTTGGATTGTATTTATTTTGTTAACGTGTTACACCAATGATAATAAAGCAATTCTATTCTCACCTGTCCGTTACTCTGCACCTCGATCTTGTACCCCGGCGGCAGGAACGTGTTGAAGCCGACAATAAGCTCGGGATGGCCCTTGAAGAGGTTAGACACGCGAGTGATAACGCCCGGCGTGTCGATCCTGTAATTTGAACTGTGATATAGAATGGTAAGGCGTTAGTTTTACATGTATAGAAGGTTTGAGATTCAGAAATTAAAACAAAGCATTATTTTAAACATCATGGTGTTCAATTGATAATTTTTCTCATCATGGTTACCTAGAAGTTACTATTAAGCAAAACTAAGATAAAAAATTAAAAATCTTAATAAAAATTATGACTTCGGCAGGATTCGAACATGATACAAGCAATCGCAGCAGCTAACGGAGCCACTACTTGCCGAGGTCGAAACTATCATTAAATTGTTTTTTCTTAAACTTTCGCGATCACAATTCATATTTTAGAACTATTTATGCACAGGTTTTTATCGCGTTCTTGCAAACGAACGCCAGTATTATAAGCGAATAATTCGTGAAGCAATCGAAATCAAAAAATATCCGAATTTCAATCGTGAGGATGGATTTAGGCTTCCGTTATCATGGAATCCGGTCATAAGTAGATGCAGTGCACGTCGTAATATGAACTTTCGGTGTAAAGATACTGTTAGTGTCGTGTGTTGTGGTGTAAATGCAGCCGATTCATTTTCTGAAGATAGCGAGGGTAGTTCTGCATAACTATCCGCCGCTTCACAACGAAACTCAGATGCATACTCCAGTCTGCCCGCGACCACGACTATTGTAACATAGTCGAAACGTCGGGATATAAATAAGGTAATCAACGCGATAAAAACCTGTGCATAAATAGTTCTAAAATATCATTAAATTTTTTTGATGAAATACCTATGTGGTTTAACACAGAAAAAAAATATAAACACTAAGATAAACTAGTTTTTTTTTTGTTGAAAATCTCCAGCAAGATTCGAACCTGCAAACATACTAACATTACCTCTTTATAATATTAAGTATAAACTATGTTAGACAGTTTCCTCAAGAGTTTGTAAAATAAAAGTTTGCACGTAACAAAGTAATATCTATAACCTTGCTACAAGGAAAATGCTACTTGTAATATTGAACTTGTTTAGGGAAATAAACATTACTTGTAGGTCAAGCATGCTTTACGTAATACGAAGCAATGAAATGAAATATTATCACGATCCTTATGTAGTTCCTTTGAATATGTCTAATGGGGTAGTCAGAGGTCCCAATACATTTTGGTACATGCCCACTGTTTGCAGAAGTTAACACTTCTGTTATCTATTGGTAAACGCCTTTACATGTCAGATAGATTACATGTTATCTAAGTTTAAACATCATTTCTATTCATATATTTATTATATTCATATTTTTTTTTCTTAAGTTTCTATGTTTGCATGCTGATAAGCTGATCAAGGCTGTACATCTTTCTCAATGTCATCTTGTTATTAACCCTTGTTTCGCAAAATAAATGTTTTGATTTTGATTTTAGATTTTTTTTCCCTGCCCTTATCCCACACTAGGTGGGGTCGGCCCAACATGTCTTCTAATCTACCTAAGTTTCATGTTTATATAAGTTTAAACAAATGAATTACACTCACGTTTGGCTCTTAAACTCCTTCATGATATCCAAAAAGTCGTTATACACCTGCGGCTGTGTATTGAACTTGTATTTGACTTGATCGAGGTAAGACAGTGCATCCTCCACCTTCAATCGTTGGAACTGTTGTTGCGGCGGCTGACATGTTGGCTGCGGCGCGGGGGACTGGCGGCCGAGGGTAGGCAGAGGGGCAAGGCTCGGCTGAGGGCAGATGTTGGTATTAGATGGGGGTGATTGTAAGGTGTTGTAGTTAATGGGGGGTGATATCAGATGCAATAATGCAGCCGGTAGTGATATCATAGATTTCAAACGGTAATTAGTATCATCATTATGGTGTTTTTTATACTTACAAACTAATTGTGTACCTCTCTTCCTACGAATAGTCGATTTAATATATTTTTTGTTAACCTATATTAGTATATTGTTCCACTGCTGGGCAAAGGTCTTTCTTTTCTCCTTCCACACATCCCAATCCATTCCCAATCCATACAAGACTGTAATTGATCTCCTATTATTTTATATTGCTGCAAAGTTATTGTGTTTTTAGATTTGTTTTTTATTTTATCGTTTTTCTAATTTAATTTGTTGTGTTTTATAGATATTTGCTTATGTGTACCACTTTAATTATTAGCTTAATGATTTGGAATTGTTCTGTAATGTTATAGTTAATTTTGAAATAAATAATTGAATTTAATTTATTTACCTTGATCCTGGGCGGTACTTGTGTCGGTTTGGCGGGCGCGTACTGCACAGCCCCGGGCTTCAGATAGTTGATGACGGCGGGCGCGGCGGCGCGCGGGGCGGCGCGACCGAAGCCCTGGCCCACAGACAACATGCCCGATGTGCCTGCAGACAATACTACTTGTTACGAAGGTAGAAACTAACCAAAAAAATATACAAATACAAATACAAATACATTTATTTACAGAAAACACAGGTTAATACATAGATTTTCCGATGGTTCCCGCACGAGGCAAGCCTGTATCGCGGGAGGCCGGTTTACAATTATAGATTGCCTACACAGTGAATTGGCAAAAGAACACAATAACTTAACTTATGAAATATCTACTACAAAAATTTAGAAACAAACACAAAAATAATAAAAGCTACTTTAAAAATACAAGGAGTGCTATATTCTGAATAAATTCAAAAGAATGGTTCAGTCACTTAGAGTAACTATCAATTTAGTAACATTTAAAATCAGATGGGGTGTGAGTTTTTGATTAGTGAGAGTGAGAGATGTTTTAATTTTGTTCAAGTGGATGAGTGTCTGTGTCGTTGTGTGTCGAGTTTACGTTTGTGTGTTGTGGTGTACTAAAGCATGGCAGAGTGGGCAAATATAGGTACAAAGCAAAGGTCCAAAATACGTGAGACACCGTGGGAGAGAAGGAAATATCGGTGGTATAATGGTATAATGACAATAATCTAGGGAGGGTTAATCGAGAGGGGTATAATGACAATAATCTAAGAGCGCGTTCTTTCATATTTTTCTTCCTATTAGTTAGACTCGGCGAACGGAGTATAGTATAGATGTACCCCATTATGCATATTCGACCTAAAACCTGTATTAGCTAAAACGCATATTAAATCTGTTGCTATCTCTTTTCGTTGACATATGGGTGACAAGAAAAAAACGTTCTTAAAACCTGTATTAAATTGTCAAGTTTTTATGAATAAAGGGGGTAGTGTGTGTGTGTGTGTAGGTTATGTTTTTTATATTAGTTGACTCACCAAGTATTTGCGGCTGCGCCGACTGAGCCAGCGTGTGCATGTTGCTTGAACCTGGCTGTTGTATCTGCAACAATACAAAACACATTATAATAAATAATAAATATCCTTGGACATTCCACACAGCGTCATCTAGTCCCCAAGCTATACAACTTAATAGGTTGCTTTTTAATTCGATTATCCCGCGGAGTGCCAGATTAGCATGGTATGGTCATGTAATGAGGAGGGATGAAAGTCATACAACTAAGAAAGTTATGAGTATGAGTGTGGATGGACATACAGGCGAGGAAGAAGTGGATGGATTGTGTGAAAGAGGACATGGATGTGAGAGGAGTGAACTCGGAATTGACGAATGATAGAGATGAATGGAAAAAGACATGTTGGGCCGACCCCACCTAGTGTGGGATAAGGGCAGGGATTTTTTTATCCCGCGGAAACAGGACATACGCGAGTGAAACCGCGGGGCGCACCTAGTTCAGTTTATAAAGCCGCCATGAGTATTTCCGTCTCTGTATTTACAAGTGGCGAATAGTCTATAAGTAAAGTGTCGCATGGCCGTCGTGGAGACCTAAAAATAGTCCCACTGAGTCACAGTTGGCTTGGCTTGTTGTTATTTAGAAAAAAGCGTTGCAGAAAACCGATAACACGTTTAAAAGGGTCAGTTCTTCATTGGAGATGGCTCCTTAATCTAACAAATCTAAATATGGATTTTCTATACTAATATACTCTTTCTTCTTTCTTTCAATATTAGAAAGAGGTAAAATTTGTTTGTTTGTTTGACGGAGGTAATCTCCTAATATTACTCTCTTTATAATATTAGTATAGAAGTATAGAAAAGATGGAAAAATAACCTGCGGAAAATAGTTGGCCCAGTATGGAGAGAGATTAGCAAGAGACAGGAGAACGTGGAAGTCTTTAGAGGAGGCCTCTGTTGACAGACAAGCTGTTTAACAAAACAGCCAGTTGCCGACCACTTACATTAAAAGTAGAATAAGTACATTTAATTTTTTAGTTTTAGGAAGTAGGCATATTCATATTCAAAGATGTAAAAGAAACAGCAATAAAGGCTATTTTATTTTTATTTATTTTTATAGAAAAGGATCATAAGTTAAGTACACAACACAGTTCAACACACTAGGTACCATGTAGATACGTATAATTCTATTCCAGACAACCTTGGTACATGAGAACCAAGTCAATAAGTGTGCCGTATCAGACGTAGGAGATATTGTTAAGGGCGTTAACCTTACCGCTTGCGAGTTTATTATGAACTAGCTGCTCCGGTGTAGGGAGTTGTTTTGGAACAGGCAATAGAGTCACCTAGCTTTTAAGACTGTACTATTTTGAACGATCCTTGAGGTCCTACGAAATAAACATATTTTTCTTTCTCTTTCTTTCACCCGCGTAAGTCCCGTTCCCGCGTGAATATCGGGAAAAAAAGAAGCCTATGTCACTCGTGGATATTGTAGCTTACGAATAGTGAAAGAAATTTTAAAATTTTGAAATCGGTCCTGTAGTTTTTGAGCCTATTCATTACAACCATACAAAGTTTTCCTCTTTATAATATTAGTATAGATAGTATAGATAAAATGTATGATTCTTTATGACAGATAACAACGTTGTTATGGCGAAAGTCCTTATATATTTGGTTATAGGAAACGTGCGTTAGCAAGCTTGGCCATGAGAGATCTTATTTAAATATAGCTTGCCTTCGGGTTAGAGTAGCGAAACTATTATTTTATTTATTTTTTACTTATAAATAGTAAAAACTACTGACACTACTTATACTACTTATACTTAGCAAACGAACCAAAACATCTGTCATAAGTTTTACTTTGTAACAACCATAACAGCTGGAGAAATCGTAAACAAAGAGGTTATTGACACTAAAGGGTATACTACAATATTGTTTAAATGTACACAGAAGTTTACAACTTATAAGTATAACTTTAGAAACGTTGCAAGATAATATTTGCTTGTTTCACGACCTCTAAGGCGTATTCAGTGTTCGTACTTAAGCGTGAATCGAGTCTCGAGCGATCATCACATCACTCACGGTTTTATTTATAAAGATTTGTCAAATAAAGCGCATATATGATGATGAAAAATTCATTGATGCACGGCCCGGATTCGATCCCACGATCTTCGGATCGAAAGTCGAGGTACTAATCCACTTGGCCAACACGTCTTTTACATTTCTAGTATTATCGACATAAAATCCTTTATTTACCCGACACACATTGCCCGGGAACTATTGATTATAGGAAAACGGTTGGGGTAGGTCGGTGGGAGACCCCACCCTTTGCATTTCCACCCGAAGGGAGGGGCATTCGATATGACGATGAATTTCTGCTTGAACCGGATATTTTGTAAAGATTTACTATTTCACTTTCAAAACTATCGTGAGTTGTACTAGACATTATATTAATACAACGGGACATTACTTACGTAAATTACATACACACTCATACCCAGATGAAGATTCTCCAAAAGAATCGAAACATTGTCGGTATCTAAATCGACAGTAATTTACGTGAGTAATGTCCCGTTGTATTAATATAATATTTTGTAATGATTTACTCCCTTCTGCATATGGAACCAGTAAACCTATATTAGCATTATAATTAATACGGATATTAAATGTGTCGGTATCTCTTTTCGTTGCCATTGGAGTGACAAGAAAATAGCATTCTTTAGATCTTTATGAATAAGACCCATAAATTCCTAGATGCGCCCTGCGGTTCCACCTGCGTGATTCCAGTTCCCGAAGGAAAATAATAACGGGATAAAAAGTAGGCATGTCACTCACTCTCCATCCCTTCACCCTATCACCACCTAAAAATAACGTCAATTCGTAGCTCCGTTTTGCCGTGAATGACGGACAGACAGACAGACAAACACACACTTTCCCTTTTATAATATTATAAGTATGGATTCCAACAGTCCATTCTACACAGCGGTGAACGAATTTTGGAAATCAACTGAGTAGTTTCATAGGTTACCTCCGTCAAACAAACAAACCAACATTACCTCTTTATAATATTAGTAAAGAAGTATAGATAGTATAGACATACCTCATTAGAAATGGTTGAGCCGATGTTGTCAAACAGGGAAAATCCTTGGAGAACTTGCTCATTTGATTTTGCATGGTACTGAAACAAAAATATGTTGTTTTAACAGATGAAGTATTACTATATTAACTAGCGACCCGCCCTGGCTTCACACGGGTAAAATATACCTACACATAAAACTACCTCTTGAATAATACAATTCAAATTCATTTATTTTGGTAAAACGAAAGTACATATTTTTAGATGACATAGGGACAGAAATCGAAAAACAGTGGAAGATACCTACTAATAAACAAAAATAATGACATATTTCCAAGAATCACTCTACCTATCTATTAAAATAAACCACATCAAAATAATAGATGTGGCAGACTATCACGGAGATGGTGGGACGAGTTGGATGTGCACCTTTCAGATTGGCCCACTGCGGCCAAAGATAGAAAAAGCTGAAAGGAAGGGAGGGAGGCCTTTGCCTTTGTGTTGGAACAGGCAATAGAGTCACCTAGCTTATAAGACTACATTTTTAAGTGATCCTTGAGGTCCTATGAAATAAACATATTTTTCTTTCTTTCTTTCTGCAGTGGGACAATAGGCTAAAATAAAAATAAATACCTATATATTGACAATTTCAACACATACCTGGTTAGGGTTTTGCTGCATAGCAGGCTCGTCTGGGCCGAGGCGTGAGACGCCCGTGCGTTTCATCATGGCTGGATCAGCCGGAGCCCATTACACGATCACCTGGAAAATACCATCACTGTTAAACATTGAAATAGGGCAGACGCACAGTCAATGGCATTGTCATATTCAAACTTATAAATCTAAATTTAATGAGATCTTATTACAGACCACTTAGAATAGTCACGTTCTTAAAACTAGGGGATTTGCTGATAAGCTATAGTCAACTGTTGATAGAAGCCGACGTCCACCGCTGGGCATGCTTCCTACATAGATGTAGGTAAGTACACTAAGTACCTACTTACCTAGGTACTTGGTTAAAATTTTGCATTGAAGAAAAACAAAGACATTTTAGTCCTTAGCATCATAATCAAAAGCCCCACGTCCACTACTGGACTTAGACCACCCTCATAGATTTAGTTGTCTTGGTTTGTATGCAAGTACCTACTTACTTATTTACCGAGCAAGAAGACCTACTTACTTATTTACTTACATGGGCTGTGGGCCTGTGGATGATATTGATAAAAGTCCCAAATTATCTGTTTTGCACAAATGGTATGTAAGTACCTAAACTACAACGTAACATTACTTTTAATGCTGAAATAATAATCACAGTATCACAATATTTATACCACAGCCCTAAAAAACAGGAAGTTGAGGTTAGAACGCATGGTGAGAAGTAAATGATGCAAAACTGCTGGATAGGCCTTTCTGTTTGGAAAATGTATAGATTGGATGGAGTGGTTGTTCAGTAGCTAAGTAGTAAAATCAGGTAGGTTTAGCATCTCCAAATACCTAACTGCTTTTTCTCCTTTCTGCCGTCGGGTTACGGAATGATAGGTGTACGTTCGATACTCATTTTATTACATTATTTGAAAGTAATAATGCAATTTATTTAAATTATCGACCGGCTAAAGAAGGACTGTTTAGAAATAACTTGGAAAACTGGAAAACTTACAATGTGAACAGCTGATGCTTGACTCGACAGCCAAACAAACTAAATAAACTTTTTGTTTCGCAATTTTTATGGTGCCTCCAGACGCTCGGCGAACAGTTGCCACAAACAGCTAGGGTAGGGATATTCCGATACTTGTGGCCGAGTAGGTACTCGATACTTCTGATTTGAAACCAATTATTTATTGTATCGAATCAATTTTTCACCGGTTTCACCCGCGTAAGTCCCGTTCCCGTGAGGGTATCGGGATAAAAGGTAGCCTATGCCCCCCCCGGCATCCCTTCCTTCCCATTCCCTTCTTCCATCTCGTTGCCATAGGAAAATCCCAACCCTAGCTGTTTGTGGTCGAGTTCGCCGAGCGTGTGGATGGCTGTTTGTGAAAGTCGACCTGTCATGACCTGTTTGTCAATGTGTTTGAAGCTGTTCGGGAAAGGTGTCGGTTTTTCTGCAAAGATCAAAGGGTGTTCGGTCACGAACATAGACGAAGTATTTCTTTCTCTGTCTACGGTCACGAAACATTTTGAAGCTAGTAGTACTTCCGGTCGCATAACAACTTTTTCAGGAAATAAAATTAGAAAAAATAATTCATTTATTCACAAACAGCATGCCAATATTATTTTCATATTATTTCTATAATTTCTATTGGAAATATATATAAAAATAAAGTTTATATTACAAAATTAATAAATATATATTACTGGAATGACCTCAAAAATTGTCTATGAATATTCAAAAAGAAAAGATGATCTTGTCTATGGTCTTTTATTTTACATGGCAACTTTAAAAATCATAGGGGATGTTCCGAAAGAAAGAAAGAAAAGAAAGAAAAATATGTTTATTTCGTAGGACCTCAAGGATCGCTCAAAAACGTACAGTCTTAAAAACTAGTTGACTCTATTGCCTGTTCCAATACAATTCCCCGATACCACCAAAGTATCGATGCCTACTCATTTCGATAATACTCAAATCTTTTTTCGATACTACTTAAATAAGTACTCCTAAAGTAACGATACTTACTGATATCACAGATAAAATATTAGCACTAGATGGAGTTACTTATTTTTGATTGCAGGCAAGACCTAAACACTGCTATGGGCGCCGCAAAATCAAACACAAAAAAATTGCCCGAAGAAAAACAGGAGTGATATTAATGTTCTAGATGAGGCATCTGTACATAGTATTATTTTATCTGTGCTGATATCGATAATTTTTAGTACTTTTATTTTGTTTTATTATTTCGAGGATGCTAACAAATAAAATAAATAAAATAAATATCCTGGGACATTTCACACAGCGTCATCTAGCCCCAAGCTAAGCAACTTAATGCTTGCGTTATGGTAACCAGATGACTGATATAATACTTAAATACACTTTTTTTTTTTTGTAAATACATACATATTATAGATAGAAAACACCCAGACACGGAACAAATATCTGCAGAACATACAAACATTTGTCCCGTAGCGGGGATCGAACCCGCGACCTCCGCGTCTCAGCCGGGCGTTCACCCAACTGCGCCACAGTGGTCGTCCATCACAATGAACAATGAACGTTGAAAGACAATAATTTAAACAAAATTGGGAAGAAAAAAACTATATATTTATTATAAACTAGCTGCGCCCCGCGGTTTCAACCGCGTAAGTCCCGTTCCCGCGGGAATATCGGGATAAATAGTATCTATATAAGTCTATGTCACTCTCCATCCCTTCAACTATCACCACACAAAAAATCACGTTAATCCATCGCCCCGTTTCGCCGTGAAAGACGGACAAACAGACACACAGACACACACACTTTCGCTTTTATTATATTAGTATAGTAAAGTATAGTATGGATGTTTATTATACTTATTATTACAAAAAACTTCAGCATTAAGATTGCCCAAAAACAGTAACTGTTCAAGGTATTTTGAAGACAATCTGTTCCTTGTTTGAGACATTGTTGCACCGGCTTTGGAAAAAAGGCACTCGCTTGAGATCAGTTCTTGCTCTCTCAGTTCTTTATGATGCGTTCTCGGTTTTTTTTATTGTTTTCGGTTGTTTTGCTGATTCGATTCGATACCAAGTACTTCTGTTTCGATACCGAGTATGTCTCGCAAAATTGATTCGAAACAATAAAAAATTGGTTTCGAATCAAAAGTATCGAGAAGAATCGGAATATCCCTACCCTAGCTGTTTGTGGCAACTGTTCGCCGAGCATGTGGAGGCACCATTAAACACTCGCCACAGTATTTAGATGAAAAAACCTTGTGGTATTTTTACTTATTTAATAATTACAATATTAACTCAGTATCAACAGAAGCTCACGTTCGTTGGATCAATCTAAATTTTTTGTTTCTTGAAAATAAAAACATGGCGGGTCGCGCGCGGCCTCGCGAAGATGGAAGGAGATGGAAAGAGAGAGGTAGGAAGGGGAGAGCATAGTGTGCGCTCCAGGCGGGAAAATTATAAAACTGGAAGTCAAATCAAAAATTACGAAACGGAAATCAAAACTCAAGCTCAAATAAAAATCATATTCAAGACTATACTCATAAGTCTGTCTGTTTTTGAATAGTTGGTTGGTTCGGTACGGTAGCAAGTCGTCATATCCACGTGTCTAAAAACAAGGATCAGAGTTGCGACTACGCATCAAAAAAATACTTTTAATATTTACTTTAGATACCAACTAAAAATTTAGATAAGTAGAAACTTCCTATTTCCTTAGGTGGGTACCTACTTATAATTACTTAGGTAAGTAAGTAAGTAGGTATAATATTTAAAACGGTAAAAACCACAATACCTAATTAGCATCTCACATCATGTAAAATCGTTTATCGTTAATAGAAACACGTGTTTTATGCTAATATAAGATTATAGGCGCGATGTGGGTAGGTCGTATGGTATAAAAGGTAATGTAACGGAAGGGTCATTTGAATTAAATAATTATAGGTAGGTATTACAAGTGATGCCAAATTCTGAAAAGATAATTTCTTCGGACAACGTGACCTTTTACCTGTAAGAACTATGTCTTACGCATCGCCAAGCATTAGTGACTATAAAGTATTACGCAATCAATAACATGGCAGGTATATCAAGGCTCGAGGCAAAACATAATTTCAAATTGGAATTTCGAATCTCCGGTCACGGCACCTACACAGGTTTCGTTCATAAACCGGTCCGGTAGAAGTTACTGAGGCGATGACAAAACTCGTACTTATTTATAGCGGAAAACGTATACAAATCGATAACACCCCGGCTAAATGCATGGGCAAACGAAGAGTGGGCGGGCGCAACGAATATTCTACGTAGGTACGTCGTACGTACCATAAAATGAAGCGATATTGTTATATTGGCTGGCTATACATTATTTTATTTTCCCGCCATTTTATCTCACGCTTGCGTTCTGAAACTATCGTCTTATAGGGTTGGGCTTTCACGGAACAGTCACTCACAAAATATTAATTCACAATGAATCATAGCGAGCGGCACGTATTTGAAGAAAAGTTAACTTTTGTCAATGATTATCATCTTTCAGAATAGAGCGGTAAAGTCCAGTTTGCTGCGAGCTGAGGAAACGAGGACGGCGCGGCGGTATTCGTCACCCGAAGTAGAAAATGGCGACTAAATACCAACAATTACATCGTGCGACTGACTGATCGTCAATGCGAATCAATGTTAATCGAAGGGGAATTTATGTTAACCTACTTTAAGATAATATACACCAAGATGTTAACACTTTTATCTTAGCTACAGAGATAGCACTTGCCCCCAGATAGCGGTATTGACATTATGGACATAAATAAGTACATACCGTTGAATTTCTGCTCGAATCCCTTTAGGATCGAAGAAGACACTAAGAAAATGTTGAGAATAACTTAAAAAATTGTATTTGTTAATGTTAAAAAGATAATAACGCGTCACGACATGCTCCGCGCGACTACATTCGTGCGCCTCCAAATAGCGCAACGGCGCAACTTTTTCGAGCGCGGCGTCAACACGGTCAGGTGGGCGAGGTTGCGACATCGCTATAATTCTGTCTCACTCTATCTTAAAATGTTCCGTCTCTATCGCACTTGAAGCAAATCTGAACCGGGGTAAGAAAGAGGCGGTATGGAGCCCTCCACAGACAAACGTCGCGCACGGAGCTGCGCGGCTGACTGACTGGCTGCTCGCAGCGCCGCCAACGGCGCTCGGAGAGCTACGAGCGATCGCGTAATCGAGCCCGAACCCTAGAGCAGAGCGGCAACGTCGCCACCGAATAATAGCGAGCGAAACGGACGTGCTTCTACATGAAATGCCACGAACCTTCACAGCAGAGGTGGTGGACCAAAACAAATCTCCTTTCTCTAAAATTATACAACAGTTGCAATTGAGAGCAGTGTCGGCTAAACGTTCTCTGCATTTTGCGCTCTTTTTTGCCTGAATTTCAATGAAAATTGTAAACATATAAATTTAAGTAGGTACCTACCTATGTATTTTTAGCAACAATTTTTGTATTCTTGGCTACCTACAACTTATAGGTAGTTTGGAGCAGTTTAAAACCCCTTAGTCCACACAACACAGTTGCCTTGGTAACAAACAAGACGACAAGAACTCGTTATAATTTACTTAGGAATCATCGGTAACAAACAAAATAAAAATAAGTAATGTAGGTAATTTTTTTTTTTTTTTTTTTTTTTTTTTCTAACCTATACTGTCCCACTGCTGGGCAAAGGTCTCCCCCAATTTTCTCCAACCATCTCTGTCCTTTGAGACTTCGTACCAGTCTCTCTCAAAAGAGTCGAGATCGTCTCTCCAGCGCTTCCTCGGCCGACCGCGACCACGTGTCCCTTCAGGCTGCCAGGTGGTGACGGCATTCGCCCAGTTATCGGGGTGCATCCGGCCAACGTGACCCGCCCAGTCCCATTTCAGTCGGGCAGCTTTTTTGCCGACGTCTGCAATGCCCGTGGTTGAACGCAGTATGCTATTCCGCACCCGGTCAGTGCGTTTAAAACCGAGCATACTGCGTTCCATTGCTCTTTGACAGATCTTGAGTTTGGACTTCTGTTGTTCAGTTAATGACCACGTTTGGGCACCGTAGGTTAGGACGGGCAGAATACACATGTCGATGAGTTTGCGCTTGAGTGTCAGAGGAAGGTCTCCCTTCATGTGCGCCTTCATGGACCAGTAGCTCTTCCAGGCATTTTCGGTTCGGCGACCGATTTCTCGGTCTTGCCTGTTTTCGAAGCTCGCTAACTGGCCCAAGTAAATGTACTCATCGACGTATTGTATTATCTGCCCATCTACCTCGACCCTACGTTTCGTGCTATTGGTCATTAACTGAGTCTTGGATCTGTTCATTAGAAGTCCAACCTCGAGACTTGCTGTGTTCAGCTGTTGAAGCATACCCTGTAGGTCGTGAGCTGTTGGGGCAAAAAGGACAATATCGTCTGCGAAGCGCAGGTTAGTCAGGCGCTTGCCTCCGACGTCAATGCCCTTTGTTGCCCATGCATCAGTCAACGTTTTAAATACCTCTTGGAGGGTTGCCGTGAACAATAGGGGTGATAAAGGGTCTCCCTGCTTAACTCCTTTATCTATGGTAAACGATGGTCCTGTGATGTTTAATTTAATATTTGCTGTACTATTGTTGTAAATAATTTTGAGGAGGTTGATGTAAGTTTGGTCTATTTGTTGACTTTGTAATGCATTGAATATTGCAGAATGCTTCACGCTATCGAAAGCCTTCGCATAATCTACGAAGGCTATATACAGCAATGTAGGTAATAACAATCTTTATTAAAGTTTTAGTTCACCAGAGGCAAATATTCTGATCAATGGAAATACCTACATTGGAAGCAATTCTTGAGGATAAGCGTGTATGTAATGCAAACATCTTACAAAGTTAACTAGGTAGGTATGTAAGATGGATGAAGCTCTATCTACTTCTACTGGTCTACTTCTATTTCAAATGAATTACTTACCTTTTATAATCAAAAACACTAGAGGAATTTTTATTGTTTCCTTTACTTTGGAAACATAGGTACATTAGGTACATCTTGAACTTGGATAAGTATTGTATTCCTAAAGGAACTCCATAAAAAGCTCTTGTTTTACAGGACCCTTGCTCTAAATTATTGTCAAATTATGCATAGCTTACACCTATAAGTACCTGATTAGTAGGTAACTTGCTCTTGTAACTAATTTTATCTCTATCGACGGTATGGAAATTATGGAATCCTTAAAAGAGCAAATATTCAAGGGAGAACGTTTTTAAAAAAATTGCATTGACGTACAGTTCCATTTAACTTTTTTTTACATACTACAGTACTATCAAAGCATGATAAACGCCTGTAAAAGAGATTGTCCATTTGTAAATAAACAAACCATTCTTGCCATTACCAATTGTCACCTACTTATAATACGTACCTATCCTTTGTGAAGTGTGAGTAAGCGAGTACGAAACGAACTATGTATTACTTATTTGTAACCGCGTAGGTAGGCAAGTACTTATTATAACTTGTCGAGGGACATCAAGCAAGACGCCTACCTACCTAAGTAATAACCTCATTTTCATTTCTTGGTGTGCGTAACGGACTATCAGAGAAAACAAGTTTTTATCCTATAAAAGTTAAATAAAGTCAGCATCTATTCATGATGTAGGTACCTATGCCAGTATGATCCTAGCTAATACAGCGCAAAACGAGTTTATCACGATTAAAATCCATTGTTACAAGCGGAGGATACAAACATATAGCCTTGAAACCTCTTATCGAACAAGTGACTTGACTACTCGCAATTACCAACATCGAGGTGCGGCGTTGCCAACATTCAGCGCGCGATACTGCGTCTTAATTTTAACAAGTACCTACTGCCGCCATTTTGTTTCAATTTATCAGATGCAATTATATTTTCGAGCGAGACTGATCAAGAAACTCACGTTTTCTTTTTAGTTTCTGGCAGATATAGGTTATTTGAAATCATAACGTAATTAGAGCAGATAACATTATTACCATTTACCTAAAGTCAAATCTTATGATGATTGATTACATAATAATCATCTGAAAGTAAAACGCATTCCACCATAAATTCATGCAACATTATGTGAACAACAGGGATCTCTCAATACGGAGAGGACATCAATAGATGCAGATATGGTTGTAGATATATCTAGATCCCAGCAATCACAAACGTGCCCTAACGATATAGATACTTATGTGGAGAACAGAGTGTCGGCGCAATATGGTTGAGATACGTACATCTATCGAGTGGTCTGTGAGCTGGTGCCGGGTGCGGAGTTCAACCCCCGAGGTTCCAGGGTAACTCTCGAGCCCACCCACAACCGAATATATCACAAATTCGGACATTTTTAACGCAAATAGCACAGTATCGATCACGCACAGACGCCATTTTGAACCGACACTGAGCAAGATCGGGCGCGCGACGTTGCCACGTCGCACGTTTCCAATCCGCGCTTCTATTTCTGGCTCCCTCCCCTCGCGCCCGCCGTGACGACGACGGAGGTCGGCAAACAGAACTCGACAAAACATTCAACAATTTATATTTGCCATAACGCGGGTTCTTATTCGAAAAGTTTGAACGTGATCCATTGGGCTATCAGAAGGAAGCGTTAAGGTGCGGGGCGGGCGCCACATTCGAAACGATAAGATAATATTCATAGCATAGTGTAGATGTACAGAATTGTAATAACATCGCCATCGGCCCGGCTTTCACCAAAGAGCGGAGCGAGGCGCGGCCGCGCAGGTCCGCACCGACATGTGCCATTGGCCACTGCAGAGATCGATAGACAAACAGCGACGAGGACGGTCGCGTCACAAGTGAATTTGAGCCTTACGGCTCTATTAATAAAATCTCTTTTACATGGACATTTACAATAAACAAACTACCTCACGAATACATTGACGTCCTCCACGTAGATACGTACGAACACAGGCGTTGTGAAAACGACGCGAGCGGACGGTGGATTGCCCCGACCTAGCGATGTATATCATCATTGTATTATGCCACTTTTCTAGAGTCGAAATTCCTTTACCACGACGCACCCAGCGCTCCCTACCGAAGGACAAAGGGGAGATTTCTCACGGAAAACAAAGGGATATGCCGGTTTAAGGACAATAACATATTCCATTCGAAAATGAACTTTTTAGCAAGTTTTATTGCACAGCGTTGCCAATTCGCCTTGTAGTGGAGAGCGCGCGGTCATTATGAAATAGAGATTTTCTTATTGCACATGACGCGGTTGAATTGATAAGAATTTTTTTATACGTTGCATAGAATTGTTTGTCCCATAATGCTAAATTAAGATTGAACGGGTGAAAATAGGACATTGATGAACAGAACGAACTACACAATATGGCACTACTTAGCATGTTTCTTAATACAACTAACACAGATTTGACTACAAACAGCAATTATATTTCACGAAATATGATGATAATAAGCTTGAAATAGGAAAAGACGCAATCTGACAACCAGTCACTTACCTGTATTTTTTGATGAAATTCGGTTATTTCTTCACAGAACTCACTGGAACGTCACTTGTTGACGAATTAGCGTTGATTACTAAGGTATTTTAAGATTTCTGAACAATTTTAGTTGCATAGAAAAATTAAACATTCCGTTGGACAAAGGTCTTGCGCGCATAGAGGCTAAACGCGAACTGTTGGTTTTGGTTTGGTTGGGTCGTTGATTGGAGGGAGACGAGGCACGGGCGGGCGGAACACCGGAGAGCGGCCCGACCGAGGGAAACTCGACAGCCATAATTTGATTGTTCTATTATTTACTAAATCACTTAAACTTTTATTATTTGTTACATAAAAAGATACTATATTATTAACTTACTCTTGCATAAAATACAATGCTTGATAAATAATGTATGTTATTAAAAGTTGTTGTTTTGATCCCATCAATTTCACGGCTTTGTGAAAACAAGTTTTACGCTTACTCTTGGGAATAGCGCCATCTGTTGTTGCTCAACTTGGTGAATTTTACACTTTAGGTACATAGATTAATAAAAAATGAAATCCATCATCAATTGTATATCATCATCATGTACCTATATGCAAAATTTATAAAATTTTAATTGGTGATTTTTAAGGCCTGTTAATGATAAATAAATAAAAATTATCAAAATTACTTAATGTTAAAATGCAATGCGACGCCCTTGAACAAACTACTTTTTTACGTTATTTAAAAAATAATGCCAAATAAAAAAATGCCATTTCAATTTAATTTCAATACAATCAGCAGTATTCTTTCATTGACCGGCTTATAGGTTGGCAAGCCAATCGCAACAAATCTGATTGTAGCATTTCAGCCAATCACAAAACAGTTCGTGTATTTGTCAAAAAGATAAACAGTGCTTCGACGTGTTATTGAAATATCTTACATTTTATCCATTTATTCGTTGCATTTAGCAGAAATAACAGTCACTCATTAGTAATAATTGAAAACCATGCGGGTGGAACTATTTGTTTGCGTTTTTACTATTTTATTATCCGTAGTAACAGCAAGAATAGATCCTAAAAACTTGAGATGTCTTGGTAAGTTTTTTTGGAAAACCTTGCTTCAAACTCTAAAAAACTTGTTTTGTTGGATTTTAAACCATAATTTTATAATTTCAGTGTGCCGGACGACCTTCGAAGAGCTTAACTATGAGATTAAGAAGATAGATAAGTGGAAAAAAGTCGACGTGAGTAAAATACATATTTTAAAAAGTGGTAATGGAAGTAGCTCAGACCAAATAAAATTATTGTGAAGCAAGCAAAAAAATTACATAAAAAATTAGCTTAAAAATAGTAGTAGCATCACACAAATACTTATATTAAAAGTACTTGATGAAAAGTCTAAATCAACTCTTATTTACTACCAGGAATTTTTTAACAATATAATTCACCAAATTAAATTAAAGAAGTTCTATTTTTGTTCTATGATTATACTGAGAATTATCATCTTTTAATTATTCCTTCCAGGTTGGCAACTTCAGGATGGATCCAAGCGGCAACACCATGCAGGAGAAGATACCGGCTCACCGCTCCTCAGTCTACATCTCCGAGCTGATAGACGGCATCTGTAAGTTGACCATTTATTACAGTTACTAGCGACCTGCCCCGGCTTCGTATGAGCACAGATTACCTTACCTACATAAGTCAGATGTCTCATCTCGAACATTGTTCTTTTTTCTTCTGGCTATTTGTGTTTGATTTATGCGGCGGCCCAAGCGGCGTTTAGGATGTGGGCACACAAGCGTGATATCTGGAGCCGTACCATGAGGTGTTAGCGATTCAGTTTAGGTTCTGCCTTACTGTCAAAACCTTACGTCAGCGCCTTACTTTACGTCAAAACTGGATCGTAGTTGGACCTAAACTGAATCGCTATAACGGTCATGGTAAGCCCGATATATATATATATATATATATATATATATATATATATATATATATATATATTTTGAAACCTGGGACATTCCACGCAGCGTCATCTAGTCCCAAGCTAAGCAACTAAATGCTTGTGTTATGGTAACCAGATGACTGTAATAATACTTAAATACATATACCTATATGTATATACAATACACCCAGACACGGAACAAATATCTGCAGAACATACAAACATTTGTCCCGTAGTGGGGCTCGAACCCACAACCACCGCGTCTCAGCCGAGCCTTCGCCCACTGCGCCACAAAGGTCGTTAAATCGATATATTGCTTAGCTAGGGACTAGATGACGCTGTGTGAAATGTCCAAGGACATTTATTTATTATTTTTAAATCACCCAGGCAAGAAAATGGATGACTACGTGCGAGTGTACTACAAAGCTACGGGTAAGCTGGCTATAATGCAGCTCATCTCCAAAGATGGCGGCATGAATCCAGACTTCTCCAAGACTAAGTTTGTCACTGATGATGATTTGAACAAGAGCTTAGAGTACTATGTGAGTACACTACTTATATTTTACTAGCAGCATGTCCCGGCTTTGCACGGGTGTACTAATAATACTACCGAGACAAAATATAGCCCTACTAGCTGCGCCCCGCGGTTTCACCCGCGAAAGTCCCGTTCCCGCGGGAATATCGGGATAAAAAGTAGCCTATGTGTTAATCCAGGGTATCACCTATCTACATACTAAATTTCAACCAAATCGGTCCAGCCGTTTTTGCGTGAAAGAATAACAAACATACATACATACATTCTCACAAACTTTCACATTTATAATATTAGTAGGAAGTAGGATAGGATATTAGTAGGATAGGAAGGATGGCGCCAGTAAAAATGACCCGATTCTAGATTGCTCTGACGAAAACGCGCGGCGCGGAATGACCTCCCCATACAAACAAACCAACATTACTTTATATTATAATATATAAAGTTAGATTACCACTGACTCACTCACTCACTGACAGAATTGTTCTCCTTGATGGTGGATGGGAAGGTATATTTTTTTTTACAGAATCGTATAGGGGGTTGTCTGGGGAGTTTGGGAAAAATCCGACTTTGCCCCTTTTTTGCCCCCCTCTTGCCCCTCCCTGGTCAATCTCGATAACTACAAGACCTGCAGAACATTATTTTTCTAGATTCGTATAGAGGAGGTCCTGGAAGGTAAAAATCATTTTTTTGATTTGCCCCTGTTTTGCCCCTTTTTTGCCCCATTGATGGATCTCGAAAACTACAAGACATTCGCCAATTCTGAAAACGGATTTGCATAGAGGAGATTTTGGAAAGTAAAAAAAAGGTTTCAGTTTTGCCCCCAGTTGCCCCCCTCAATTTGCCCCCCCACGTATCTCGGAAACTAGGAGACTTGGAAAATTTTAATTTTCAGATTCAGGTAGGGCATTGCAAAGTTTTTTTTTTTTTTTTTTCTCATAGACATTTTTTTTTTCTCCATACATTTTGTATGAAATTTGGAAACTTTTTAGGGGTAATTTTTTTTTATACCAGGAACGAAACAGATACGCGAGCTGCTTGCAGCGAGCGCACCGCGCTCCCTACCAGGAACGAAACAGATACGCGAGCTGCTTGCAGCGAGCGCACCGCGCTCCCTACCAGGAACGATAAAGATACGCGAGCTGCTTGCAGCGAGCGCACCGCGCACCCTACCAGGAACGAAACAGATACGCGAGCTGCTTGCAGCGAGCGCACCGCGCACCCTACCAGGAACGAAACAGATACGCGAGCTGCTTGCAGCGAGCGCACCGCGCTCCCTACCAGGAACGATAAAGATACGCGAGCTGCTTGCAGCGAGCGCACCGCGCACCCTACCAGGAACGAAACAGATACGCGAGCTGCTTGCAGCGAGCGCACCGCGCACCCTACCAGGAACGAAACAGATACGCGAGCTGCTTGCAGCGAGCGCACCGCGCTCCCTACCAGGAACGATAAAGATACGCGAGCTGCTTGCAGCGAGCGCACCGCGCACCCTACCAGGAACGAAACAGATACGCGAGCTGCTTGCAGCGAGCGCACCGCGCACCCTACCAGGAACGAAACAGATACGCGAGCTGCTTGCAGCGAGCGCACCGCGCTACCTACCAGGAGTCGGAGGTCCTGAGTGGAGCGAACCTGCGAGACCGAGTGGAGCGGAGGGGGGAGGTGGCGAGCGAAGCGAGCCGCCGACCTCCGTAGCGGAACGAAGGTCGAGTGGGTGAAGCGTAACTCAGGGGCGACGACATCCATTTTTTTTTGTTGTTTTTTTTTTATTCATACTGAATGATGCTCTGAAACGTTTTCGTGTCCGTAAGTTGTCCTATCATGGATTTTCAAATGCATTTTGATCTTCAAACTCTTTCAAACTCTTTTATGCTATTTCCGATGGATTCTCATTTTTTTTTTGTTAAGTCCAAACTGCTATAGCCAGGATAACCGTCACGCGAGCTGCTTGCAGCTCGCGCACCACGCACCAACTAGTCTTTATAATAATATTAGTCTAGCAGCATGTCCCGGCTTTGCACGGGTGTGCTAAAACAATAATATAATATACTAGCTGCGCCCCACGGTTTCACCCGCGTAAGTCCCGTTCCCGCGGGAATATCGGGATAAAAAGTAGCCCATGTGTTAATCCAGGGTATCACCTATCTATACCAAATCACTACCAATCTATACATTCAACCAATTTTTGAATTGATTTAATTATGTTTTCAGTGTGAGCGTATGTTCGAAGACAATGAAGATGAGATAACTGATCTTTACAAGACGAGGCCTCACGATGACGTCATGCCCGACGCAGAAAGAGAAGTAAGTAATATTATTTAAAATATCACGACTTGGAAACATTTTTATAAATATTAACGGGACTTTTAATACGCGATTAAGTCCCGTTAATATTTTTAAATAAGTAATATATCCTACTATCCTATCCTAATTCCTATCCTATCCTACTTCCTACTAATAAAATACTATTATAAATGTGAAAGTTATTATGTATTATAATAAAATAAATATAATTTCAGATATGTTTCAAACAAACTAATTACTGTGAAGAGTGGATGCTGCCCACTGAGGAGGACACCACTTGGACGCCGGAAATGGAGGCTGAGTATACCAAGGTAAAAAATATCTATATCTATACTAATATCATAAAGAGGTAAAATTTGTTTGTTTGTTTGACGGAGGTAATCTCCGAAACTACTGGACCGATTTCAAAAATTCTTTCACTAGTGTGTAAAATGGACTGTCCGGGTGGTTATTAAAGGCTATATTTTATCCCGGTAGCTTCATTAGTTCACCCGTGCGAAGCCGGGACGTGCCGCTAGTCGCCAATAAAAATATAAAAACTATTTATTATTTAACTTCCAGGTGCACGGTCCGGACCCGTACGGCTTCGGCGGGCTGCCCCCCGCTATGCCGGAGATGCCGGACATGTCGGAGGACTACGATGATGATGAAAATATCGTTGACGACGACGTCAAAGACGAACTGTAGATTATTGTATACTACCATCAAAACATCACTTAATTTCACCACATATTACATAGATAAGATACCACCATTTCAATGTTCAAGATGACATCTCGAACATTGAAATGACTCCTTTTTTTGTCGGGCTATTTTAGCGGCAAAAATCAAACTAAAATAGCCCCACAAAAAAAGGAGTCATTTCAATGTTTGAGATGAGGTATCTGTACACTTGTGTAATCTGTCATTACATGGATTTTTCATTTGTATAAAAGGTAGTGAGATAGAGACAAATGTCCGCGCCCCGACAGACTGTCTGTCTGTCTGTTTGTCCGTCTTTCACGGCAAAACGGGGCGCAGCTAGTATAAAATATAACTTCACACGAATTTTATGAAAATTCAGTAGTTCCGCGTAACTATCTAGACATGTCTATACGTATTATATATATACTTTTGAGTAGTTTTGAATGTTTTTGTACCGAAATATCTTTAAACACTGGACCAACACAGTTCCTAACTTACTATTGCGATAAAATCAAAACTTGCTACGTAAAAGTCAGGGTTAAATTTGATGATGAGTTTTTTCTAAATAGTGTGAAAGTCATTGCCATTAAAAATAGTTAATTATCTTAGAGAAAATAATGACAATAGTATTATGCTGTGATGTATAGTTTTGAATTTTCAAAAGTGTATAATAAAACCAAACATTCCTGAATAAAGAAAGAATTAATAAAAATGTTTTGGAAAATGACAGATATTTAAGCTGTGTAATAAGTTGTAGTCAGAATTTATAAAGTTTTTCTATTAAGTAAGTACTTACTTGATTTAGCCATGACGGTGTGATGGCTTAAAATTCGGATTAACATGGTGCCAACTAGTTTAAAAAAACTATAAAATGTCGATATATCTTATTCAAATAAGATATTTTATTATTATGTACTTAGGTTGTCCGTCCTGATGACAAAAATGTGATTTTAAGGAGTGTGTTCTATTGTGTTTTTGATTTTATTAATAAAGTTATTGAAAATAAGTACTTTGTTTTTTTATTTTATGTGAAAAGAGGTCTAAATCATCAAAATGCCTATTTAAAAATAATTGTAATTTTGATTGTATGTAATAATGTTGTGGAAATTTAAGAAAGTAATCCAAAGATATTTATTTATTTAATGTCACTGCCATTTTTCAGCTTATGTGTCAATCCAGGGTATCACCTATCTACATAACAAATTTCAACCAAATCGGTCCAGCCGTTTATGCGTGAGAAGTAAGATAGGATAGGATGATCCATACTTTTGAAATACTACTGAAGAGTAGGTAGGTGCTCACCTATTTTCTGAATATCACTGAAATATGTATTTGTTATGTTATTTGCTTTCTGTTCTAGCAGCTAGATTATCGTTTATCATCAGTTCGCTGTAATAAAGTGAAGGATTAAAAACCTGAAACAATGCAACGCCATCTATTGGTGCTAAGGCTGAAACTTTTCGTAACTTTCTTCCGTTGGTGGTGGCAAAACGTAAAATTGTACTGTGACGAATGTTTGAACTTTGTGCCCTCTATTGACGAATAGTTAAACTAAAATCGAGAAACAACTGCCACTAGATGGCGCTTGGATAAACGCCCTCTAGTGACGAGTAGAGGAAAAGCTTCTGTAAAAAGTTGTAGGTAATGTTATAAACTGTCAATAGATAGAGTTACCGATTGCAAAGATAGAAAATTTTCTGAATCAGATTTTTACTGCGGAACTTTGAGTCGAAACCGCATAACATCTTGTAAAGTGGAAGTAACGAGGAAGGCTTTTGACCAGCTATAGGCCGTTAGTTAGGGAACGTAACAACTAGCAGCACGTCCCGGCTTCGCACGGGTGATCTAATGAAACTACCGGGATAAAATATAGCCTATCACCACCCCGACAGTCTATTCTACACATCGGTGTAAGAATTTTTGAAATCGGCTTAGTAGTTTCGGAGATTACCTCCGTCAAACAAACAAACCAACATTACCTCTTTAAAATATTAGTATAGATAGGTACCTATAGAACTTTTAAAAACCTCAACCAAGTCTACCTAGAACCACAGATAAAATATTACCTAGAACATAGCCTCCCTCCCCCCAGTCGGCTAAACCACAGCGCAGTATATACACAATACATAGCGCGGTAGGTGCGATTATAACAATTAGCTGTGAATGCTAGGAAGAGTGTTTTTGTTGAGCGCAAGGGGAAAGCGATTGGCGATGTACCTACTTTAGTTATTTATGTAGGTTCAGACCAGCCCCCTGATTGTCTAACTTGTACTTATCAAATTGTTGCGAATCACCTCTAACCACCTGCCTACAAAAAAAAAAAAAATATAAATATAAATACTACTTACATAAGTATCACTACATTAGTTTAAAACAAAGTCGCTTTCTCTGTCCCTATCCTATATCCCTATGTATGTAGGTAGCTCGTCAGAGTAAATAATTATGTTCTGTGGTAAGTAGGTACCTATGCATGCTTAAATCTTGAAAGCTACGCAATGGATTATGATGATGTTATTTTATTATTCGACCCGTGTAAGCTGTGGCGAGTTTATTGTAATAAAGATTATTTTTTTTATAGGTAGGTATAACGACTTGTCGCCTAACTGTAAAGTTACAGTCTAGTGTGTAAATAGATAAATTACCCTCTAAAGTTAAATTACCCTTTTTCAGTTACCTAAAAGTAGGTAAGTACCCGCAATCGCCCATGATTTACCCCCGTCCCTGGGGTGGGGGGGCGGCGCGGGTAATTTGCCGGGTAATAGCTCCCCGGCATATCTTTAATCTGATCGCTAATTGGATGGGGCGCAGGGCCGGATTCAAAGACGACATTTTTAATCTATTTAAATAATAATAATAAACTCTTTATTTCAGACAACGTAGGTCCATAAAATACAGAAAACACATTAAAACATAACTAGGTACTTATAAATTACAAAATGAACACAAAATTTAAAAATACAAGGTAGCAATGTAAATGTAATAAAAATAGCTATTTTCTTAGATAGTTAGTATCATAACCCAGTGCAACAGTATAGAACTGTCAAATCTATCCGATATAACATTCAAAATATTATTGCGACTACCTCTCACTCTACCCATTAGCGACCCTATTTTTTTGCGGATGATTTTATGTTTCTTTGTTAAACTGTGTTTGCATAATGTCCCTTTAAGTATTGAGTTAATTTTACGATTTTTATGACCTCACTACACAAATTATCGCTTTGGATGACTACATCCCACATCTTGATGTCGATTCTCGACGACTTTCTAAACTTGACGCGGTAAGAGATTTAACGATACCTATCTATATAGCAAAATAACCACGCCCGCGCCCCCCTGTCGTCCCACGTCCTGTCAACCATGTCTTGACGTTATCATATTATGATACCTTATATTATTTCATTTGTGAGGGTCTGAATGGCGGTCATATTGACGCGAAAAGGAATATTATACGAGTATACATGAACCAAATGTACCATAAATGTACCTAGTTGTATTTTTTTATTCTTCTCGTATTTGTTTCATTGATTCTAATAACAGTTTCAGTCAACTACATAAAGATCTGAAAGACATGTTTACCGCTCCCTTAGATACAGTTGTAATCATAACTTAATTTTTAAAAGCTTTTGGGTCTTATTCATAAAAACTTGACAATTTAATATAGGTTTAAAGAACGTTTTTTTCTTGTCACTCATATGTCAACGAAAAGAGATAGCAACAGATTTAATATGCGTTTTAGCTAATACAGGTTTACTGGTCGAATATGCATAAGGGGGTTTATTTACACCAATGTACATAGGGTACATATGGAGGTACATTGCCTAAACCCCGCTAGGTGACAAAATCAATCACCAAAAAATTGCCCAAAGAAAAATAGGAGTGATTTCAATGTTCGAGATGAGATCTGTAGGTCTGATCCTACTTATGTAATCTGTGGTAGATATGTACATGTTTTGTTTTGACTTCATGTGATTTATAATGTTTCAGCCGTCCCCTTAAGCTTGGTGCCACAGTATATCCAGCAATTCACCGTAAATATGGCGATGAGAGCAATTTCTACTAATTATCGCAATTAAGAGTCGCGATAGTCTGCAGCGAGGCTGTGTGAGGTTTGTAGAGCAGGAGATGACGGCAGTTTTCTTATCAGTTTAAGAAAATTAGAAAAAAAATAAAAAAGACGTTTGGCACTCGGGGACTGCCGCGGTAAAGCTATTGCATGCCACCTAGAGGCGAGTTGCTGAACTAAAGAGACAAGCGTTAGGTTTTTTCGTTACGGAATTTCTGGATTCGGTCTCCATGCTCAAGGCGCGCGATAGCAGCTATGCAATAGCTTAATTATTATTTAATTAATTTATTTTTTAAACTTTGGTATTGTTCTACTTAACAAAATTATTATTATAAGCCAGGACACATAAATGGAACATAAAAACCGCATTTGAAGTTTCTCAAGCGATACTATGTATTATAGTGGTAAAGATAGAATTTAAAATGATATGACAATAAGCACCGCTTCACTTCCGTCTCGGTGTGAGTTGAGCCTTAGGTATTGTAATCAATGTTATGCGAATCTGGGTGTTTTCTATCTATAATATGTATGTATTTACAAACAAATGTATCTAAGTTTTATATCAGTCATCTGGTTACCACAACACAAGTATTAAACTGCTTAGCTTGGGACTAGATGACGCTGTGTGAAATGTCCAAGGATATTTATATTTTTATTTATTTATTTATATCTTGGCTCTTGCTCCTAATCTATTCACCACGGGCATAGAAACGAACAAATTAAAGACGGAGAGAACGAAACGCTTACACTGATCACTGCTGCCGCGGCGTAGGGGTGACTAGCACCTGGCGCGGGTTCGATTTAGGTACAATTGATTTTCAATTTTTTTCTTACATTCAGAAAACAATTGTCTTCTTGTAAGTAAGTAAATCGAATTGATTTTCAATTGTTTTCCAACGCGGGATGCCTCACCACTCGGCCACGGGGTCTTGTCCTACCGCGATCGAAACTATCATTAAGATCTTTTTATCGGTTAATCTACCGATGAGCGCTACTTATGTGGTAAAGATCATCGTCATCATCATCATCATCATTCACAGCCCGACTTCACCCACTGCTGGGTTGTTACCGTTGTTTTTTGTTAACAAAATCATAAAAACTGAGTATTGAGATGACGAGCGATAGAGGAAAATGGAAGAAAGTAACGTGTTATGCCGACCCCACTTAGTAGGATAGTGGCAGGGAGATGATGAAAAATATAAAAACTATTATTTATTTATTTATTAAATTTCAGTGTATTATGCAGTGAAGCTACAAACAAGGGAGAGGGGTGTATGTGCGAGTGAGAGGGGTGGTGGCCGCGTTAATCAACTTGCTGTTGTTCCAATGACGGCGCAGGGACGGACTCGGGAAAATAAGCACTTAGTATTAAATCCTACTATGTAATTAAAAATGTGAAAGTTTGTGAGAATGTATGTATGTTTGTTATTCAACATACATATCACGCAAAAACGGCTGGACCGATTTAGTTGAAATTTGGTATGTAGATAGGTGATGCTCTGGATTAACACATAAGCTACTTTTTATCACGATATTCCCACGGGAACGGGACCTACGCGGGTGAAACCGAGGGGCGCAGCTAGTAATAAATAATACTTAAATAAATATCCTTGGGCAGCGTCATCTAGTTCCAAGCTAAGCAACTTAATGCTTGTGCTATGGTAACCAGATGACAGATATAATACTTAGATACATTTTTTGGTCAATAATATCGAATAATTAAGTACTTTTGGAGATGATCTACGTGGGAAAGCTAAAAGTACAAAGACAAATATTGCTCCTAGAGGTCCCGAGAGAGACATCCATTTAATAAAATTAAATAAAATATTTAAATTAAGTTGAACTTGCCTATCATTAAGTCTATTATTTAACTGTAGCCTTGAAATATTCGTTAGCTTAAGTCTAGGGACTATTTAATAGCCTAGGTACTTTATTAATATTTATATTTATATAAAATAACTCAACTGGTTCTATTGGTATTTTGTATAGTTATGTAAATATGTAGATATTAGTTTAGTTTCTGTAAGTAAGTAAATGTATTTATTGTTTTCTACAAAATGCATAAGAGCCTAAATTCAATCATCATCACTCAAGAAATGTTAAGCTTTAAATTAGAGCCATACGAATTAATAATGACAGTTAACGTCAAAAATGACAGAAAATGTCTATAAATGAAGTCCGGCTTGAGGACGATCGCTTTTATCTCGCGGGTTCGAATCCGGTCGAAGCCCAAAACTTTTAGTAAGATTTTTCATTTATAAAAATCCGGTCAAATTAGCTTCAAAAATAGGGGTAAGGTTACATTAATTCATTAAGTAAATAAGTAATTTTCATTAAGCTTAGGTAACTCTTTAACTATAAAAAAAATCTATGCTTGAATTGAACTAAGACTCAAATCTAAGCACAGACTCTGAATACGAGCCTAAACCGGTTGATGGTTTTGTGTACTTTATTTATGTTTTATGGCACTTGTTAACCAACATGAGATAAGGTGGGGTTTTGTAATCCGGTAGCAAAAACTAAAAGCGATATTATCAATGTTCAACTAATACTGATAACTGGTACAGGGTGTAAAAGAAAAAATTGTTATGGTCATAATTCTGTTTTGTGTGCCATATGAATAAATAAATAAATAAATAGTAAAAGCACTACTAAAATAAAATAAAAGAGTAAATAAAATGGCTCGCTCGCTCGCTCGTTCGTGTTGGCCAACTCTGTTGACAGAGTTTTTAGGCCGCCTAAAGTCCTCCGTCATGGCTTAACGACTTCAAAAGTCTAGCCCTACGTAGACCCCCAGCAAGTCTCCCGTGGACCCCTGGGGGTCCACCTGGACCACTTTGGGAATCACTGATCTAGACCAAAAATTTACCGTGCCTTCCGAAGCACGAGCGCTCATTTAATGCCACTTGCGGTCACCCATCCAAGTAGTGACCGCTCTTAACTTCGACGATCGATCAAGAACGTCTTTTGCCCGGATTCTATAACGTACGGATGTCCGTAGGTCCATCACCATAGCAACTTTGTTTTTGTGTATGTGTCTTTGTGTTTAGATAATATCAATGAATATCTTGTTCCTCTTTTTCTGACAATACCATTAATTAATTGGTATTTATTTATAGTTGGTATTTATTTTATTATTTTTTATTTTATTTTTAAATTATTGATTAGTATTGTAGGTAGGTATATCGTAACCACTTACATAATTATTGTTATTTTTTATAATTTAATTGAATGATTATTATTGTTAATGATAATGAATTGACTTTTATTTATTTCTATGACTTTATTGTAAATTTTGACTTGCCAATGTTATGAGATGTAACACTATGGTTTAAATAAATGAATTACTGAATTTATGTAATGTATGAAACTTTTTGACAGAGAACAACGTTGCTATGGCAAAAGTCCTACGGCCATCCGTAAGTTCTTCGGCCTTCGCCACGAGAGCTTTTTTTACGTTGATAGCTGTAAATAGTAGTAGTACTTTTACACCCATTACATTACCTTCTACTATCTGTTAACTAATTGACAGTAAGTGACTGTAAGTGATGGCAAACAGTAGTTAATGTAATAAATAAGTATGTTGTAGTAAAAGGCAAATATATGACATTTTACATTTCAGAATAATATACTCACCTACTTACTTATTATTTATAACATACTAGTAGCACGTCCTGGATTTTCACGGGTGTAATAATAAAACTACCGGGATAAAATATAGCCTATGTCACTCGTGGATAATGTAGCTTTCGAATGGTGAAAGAATTTTTAAAATCGGTGCAGTAGTTTTTGAGCCTATTCATTACAACCATACAAACAAAGTTTTTCTCTTTATAATATAATCTCAGACATACCTATTTACTAGATCTAAGTTTTTAAAACACCGGTCATCTCAAAAATTATGTAAGTATCTACCTAATAGTCAAATCCTCAAAGTAACCCCTTATGCATATTCGACCAGTAAACCTATATTAGCTAAAACGCATTTTAAAGCTTTGTTAGTAAGATAATTTTTATTGTTTTATAATTTGTTATGTGAGGCGAAAGAGGTATGTCAGGATCGTAGCAAATGGAGATCCGTGGTCTCTGCCTACCCCCATGGGAAAGAGGCGTGATTTTATGTATGTATGTATGTATGTTAGTAAGATAATTTTGAACACCCTGACAGCTCATATAAATATGAAACAATGAGTAGTAAGATATTTTTGCTTTTATGTTTTTCAGATCATTTTGACTACTATAGACGCTCATATCAATTTGACGCTGACTGTACTATCTATTTCCCTATCAATATGGACTCAAAGTGTATTTGATTGTTTTGTTTAACTTATGATAAGTTAGGTACCTACTTACAGGTACTTATTGTTGTAAATAAATATTGGTACTAAAAAGGGTTTTAGGGCTGTATTGGCCGATGGTTTAAACTCGACTTTCGTTCCGTAGGTCGTGGGTTCGAATCTGCATGCTGGTCGTGCATTATTGAATAGTCTCGGCTCTAAACGGTGAAAGAAAACATCGTGAGGAAAGTTAGTTTTCTAGTAGCGTCGATGGCATCATCATTTTCAGATCCAAATAGCTGGATAGAATCACAGATTACCTACATAACACAGATACCTCATCTCGAACATTGTTCTTTTTTCTTCGGACTATTTTTGTGTTTGATTTTTGCGGCGCCCCGAGCGTCGTTTAGGTCTTGTCTGCAATCAAAAATAAGTAACTCCATCTAGTGCTAAGCTAAGTAGCATGCAGTCGAAACGCCGCTACGTGACGCCGCAAAAATCAAACTCCAAAAAATGGCCCGAAGAAAAACGGAGTGAAATCAATGTTCGAGATGAGGCACCCGTGATTGTGTCAAATGGTCATCAAACCTAGCAAACAATAAGTACATTAACAGATCTTCATTCCGCGACTATAGGTAGATACATTACAAGTACCTATGTCAGTCACACTCACACCCATTTATCGACAAATATTTCACTAAAAACCAAATAATTCATAGTAAAGTGACGTTATCTGACAGGTGTCAACAGTGAGACACGTTGCGGTGACAATGGTTTTGATAAATTGAAGATAGTTGAGCAATTTATCTAACGGCCGGCATAACCAACTTACGGATGGCCGTAGGACTTTCGTCATAGCAACTTTGTTATCTGTCCAAAAGTCTCATACACCTACGGACATTCGTACGTTGATCTACAATTTATAAAGAGGTATCTAATATTTGTTTGTTTGTTTTAACGAAAAGGCTCCGAAACTACTGGACCGATTACAAAAGTTCTTTCACCTAATGACAGCATATTTTATAACGGTATTAAGTATCATTAGTACACCCGTGCAAAGCAGAGACGTGCGGCTAGTTACTAAGATCATGGTCACCCTGCTGTCAAGTGACAAATAGCTCAAAAATTACGATGTGATTCTGTCACAGACCCACTTATCTGACGATTGGTTCATATCTTCAGACGATTCGGCAGATAATAATCAGATGTAATATTATTGTGCTTGCAGACATTGGAATATCGGAAAATACGTTTATAGCTGACTTCAAAATAGAAAGAAAGAAAGAAAAAATATTTATTTAACCTAGTACGCACAGATTACCTACATTTAGTAGAGGTACCTCATCTCGAACATTGAAATCACTCCTTCTTTTCTTCTTGCTATTTTTTGGTGTTTGATTTTTGCGGAAACCTTTGCGGCGTTTGACACCTTTGAAGGCTAAAAAAAAACTCAGATTTTTTTTATTAAATTTAGAAATCTTAAATTAAAACACAGCATCTTCCTCCGGTTGCTATGTTTATAGTGTATAGTCTATAATGTTTAAGCTATTGCACAGCTTCTATCGCGGGCCTTGAGCGCGGAGACCGAATCCAGAAATTCCGTAACGAAAATAACCTAACGCTGTCTCTTTAGTTCGTCTCTAGGTGGCATGCAATAGCTTTACCGCGGCAGTCCCCGAGTGCCACACGTCTTTTTTCTTTCAAAGTTCAAACACCCCACTATCATATCCCAACTTTATCAAAATTCAAATAAATTAAAGTTCAACATTTTCCCATAACAATTACGAATCCCACGACACTTCATAGTAATATGTGTGTTTGTTTGTTTTGTGTGTTTGCTCGCCATATCGCGGTCGATGGTGTTTTCAAACCACGTAATGATCTAGCCAATTCGTTATTGTATAGGTAACTAGCTGCGCCCCGCGGTTTTACCCGCGTAAGTCCCGTTCCCGCGGGAATATCGGGTTAAAAAGTAGCCTATGTCACGCTCCATCCCTTCAACTATCACCACTTAAAAAATCACGCCAATTCGTCGCTCCGTTTTGCCGTGAAAGACGGACAAACAGACACACACACTTTCACAGTCCCGGCTTTGCACGTGTGTCTTGCTTGTCTACTAATGAGACTACCGGGATAAAATAGCCAAAAACCATACTGACAGTCCATTCTACACGCTGAAAGAATTTTTGAAATCGGTTGAGTAGTTTTAGAGATTACCTCCGTCAAACAAACAAACAAACGAACTCTACCTCCTTATATAAGTATCTACCCTACTTATAGATATAGAACCCAATTCAAAGCTTTCACCATATTCCTCAAATCAAAACATTACCAGCTACTTACAGCTTTTGTTCTTCGCGACAATTTTCCGAAATCCGACAATTTGGGAATTAATCCCGTCTGAAACATCTACTTAAGTGCCTCAATTTGAACGCATAAAAACCACCATCTAATTTCTCATAAGGCATTCTCTATCCCTTTCACACTAATACATATTATCATCCCTCTTTGTCGCACAAAAATTCTATTGGTTGAAAAATTTACCGCCCTTTCGTGATGAGACAATGGGAAAAGAAAGGAGAAGAATGACTTTTGTCCTGCTTATTCGGGTGCGTTCGGAAACTGAGATCGGTAAGTGGGGTGGTAATTAAACCAAAGAGATTCTAATAAGTGTAGCGAATTCGAGTTTTGTTTTTATTTTTAGGGTTTTTAAGCACTTTAACTGATATTGTATTTATTAATTCGACGACCTCTGTGGCGCAGTTGTGTTAACGCCCGGCTGAAATGCGGAGGTCGCGGGTTCGATCCCCGCTATAGGACAAATGTTTGCATGTTCTGCAGATATTTGTTTCGTGTCTGGGTGTTTTTCTATACCTATGTATTTACAAAAAAAGTTTTTATTAAAGCAGTCATTAAGTTGCTTAGCTTGGGACTAGATGACGCTGTGTGGAATGTCCAAGGATATTTATTATTATTATTAAGGATATTTATAATTACAGCTATGGTAACTAATTAAAAATGGTAATTGGGAATACATAACGATCACGACTTTTACAGTCTTAGGTAAAATAATAGATGATTGTGATCTAAGGTGAGAAAGGAACACAATTCGATGCACGAGATGATTTAGATTCAGCGAGATCGGTAACAGATCGAGTGAATTAAAGGGCCTTTCTTCCGAGGTAAGTAGGTAAGTAAGCACTCTACTTTTCGTTACTACTACCTTTTCTTTCTTTCTTTGACAATTATTTACTTTCCAGCCCTAGGGCCGCAAGTAACTTTGTAGCCCTAGGGAAGGAATGTGCTACTTTGAACCCTATGATCAGGTACTTTCCGTGTATGAGTATCTACCTATGCAGGAAAACAATACCTAATGATCACGATTAAATTCCTAATTTCTCTAAGTTCTCCACCACTTTAAGTAGAGACTTAGCCTTCAAAACTAAAAAAATCTGATGACTTCAGACATTGGCATAATTCAGTTCAGAGTGGTTATTCGCTATGACCCAATGGAACGTGACGCGACAAATACGACATTAAAATGCAAGAACAAAGCGTTGACGCTGCGTTTTGTCGCGTTACGTCATAGCAAATAACCACCCAAATACTTAGAGCCTTGAATACTTAGATTCTAGAGAATTTGTTTCGGTCTTTTTTTTATTAAGGACTTACTTTATTAAATGAAAATTAGTAGGTAAATTGATAAAGTTTTAATTAGAATGAAAAATTCTAGGAATAGTAGATTGCTATACAAGGGGACAAAGGCATTTTTTTCTATGCACGAGATGGTTTATCGCGCGAGCGTCAGCGAGTGCGATAATAGTTCGAGTGCATCGAAAAGCCTTTTCCCCGAGGTAAGCACTCTGCTTTTCATTACGAATATGAGGAAATTACCAAAAAAAATTATGTAAAATTTATATTTCACACACGAAAATTAGCTGTCTCGCTTTTTTTTTAAATCGACTAGTTTATTATTGACTAAAAGCAGCTAACGATGGCATGGCATAGCTGCGTTCCAGATTTAAAAAAAAATACTGACTGGTAGAATGGCTATAAAAGTAGTAGGCATTCTACCAGTAGTTTTTTTTGATAATGAAAAAATTTAAATAAATAAAATAAAATAAATAAATATAATTAATTAGTGCTAGAGAAGCACAAATTCGTGCAAGAGAGACATAATATCTAGCATCTGATTGAGTTAGAAGAACTTGAACACTTATCATCAGCTTGCATCGACATGCCACAAAAGAAATGTCAAAAATGAAGTTGACATTTGACAGTTATTTACTTTCTTGCCCTAGGGCAGGAAAGTTCTTGTTTTCCCTAGGGACAGAAAATGCTACTTTGAACCCTATAATCAGGCAACTTCGTGCGTACTTTCCGTGTATGAGTAATGAAAAATACAATTTCACAATTTTGCATCCAAAATTCCGAACTCAAAAAGAGGTCGAAAAACTGTTTAATATAGAAAACTAAGGAACTCAATAAAACTGATTTCTTTTTAATAGTAAAAAGGCAACATCCTCACGTTTCAGAGCAGAATATTCTAAAAAACATAAAAACGTAATCCTAAATACAAAAACAAAATAAATTACCCAGAATAATTAGGCAAGAAGACCAAAAATGCCTTGTCAAACAAAAATAGAAGCGCAAACACGAAAATCTAGTGCGGTGGTCAAAATGAGCTACAACTCGGACGTAATTGCTTTAGACAGAGAAACAATGAATTAGAGCGAGACAGCGAATGGGAGGGACGGAAAACCCACCATTACAACATGACCTATTCTCTCTTCGTAGATTTTAGTGAGCAGAGCTCAGTGTAAATTGGTTCTGGTAACGCCCATCTGTTTTGTGACATATGGCATGATAATAGTAGATCAAGTAATAAAGTAAGGCAGTTGAATGAGACGGCGGTTCGTGGCCGGTTTCCGAACGCGTTTTCTAAATCTTTTTTTATTCGAAATTCGAATTTGTGATCGTGATTTTATAGATTTTTGATTGGTTGATTATGTGTTTGTGAAGTGTAAGAATTGTGTTTTTTAAATTGTTTTATACAAGGTGAGTTTGTATTAAAAATATTATTATTTCTTTCAGTTAGATAATCTACCATTTTTGCAAAAATGTTCTTGTGAAAATTCACTACCTATTGAAATAAGATACTTACATAAAATAAAATAGGCATCCGTAAAATTCATAAGTTATAGGTATTGTACTACGAGTAAGTATATAACAAATGAAAAATGTAGATAAAAAATAATGCATGTCCCTTTGAAAATAATTATTTTTTAATTGTTTTATTTCCAATCATTCTATTTTTAAAATTCAAAACGCATTATCTTAAATTAAATATTTTCATATCATTCTTAAAGTTTTATTATAAAACGAAAATTATTATTTAGCTGTTCAATGCTGTTCATTCAAAAGACTTCAACGCGTTACTGCTTCGTTAATATAAAGTTTTGCGTCGATGGGCTTGCAACCTGTCACGTATGGAAAGCTAAGTTTGCAAAATGTGGGCATGTACCAATTAATATGTATTTGGATATGCCTCTGACTACCCCATTAGACATCTTCAAATGATCTTAAGAATTACATAAAGATCTGAAAGAAATGTCTACCGCTCCCTGGGATACAGTCGCGAACATAAAACATTTTTTTTCACAAATAAAATATGTATCGACGATCGATATACATACATACTTAAATACCTATACCTAATCAAACATATTAATATTCTTTGAACATTTAGGAGTAGTCAAAGGCTCAGTTTACTAATATTTTAAACGCAAAAGTTTGCCGATGTGTAGATTTTTGTAGCTCTTTTGTGTAAAAACTACCTAGCACCAACTAGTAGTAGTGGACCAAGCGATGTCTAGGACATACTCTATCCTGGTACCAAATTTCATTTAAATCCGTCCAGCCGTTTAAGCGTTAAGGAATAACAAACATTCGCACTGACACACAAACTTTCGCCTTTATTATATTTACTAGCAGCACGTCCCGGCTTTGCACGGGTGTACTTTTGCAATTACCGGGATAAAATATAGCCTATGACTATCCCGACAGTTCATTCTACACATCGGTGAAAGAATTTTTGAAATCGACTGAGTAGTTTCGGAGATACACAAACAAACATTACCTAAATTTTAAAATTAGTATAGATAATGGGATTGGTCAATTAAAACTAACCAAATAGGCTGTGGTTTATTATCATCATTATCATCAACCATTTTGAAAGTTTACATGAGCAACCGCGCACGTGAATAGTTCCCGTTTCCGTGGGATTATCGAGATCAAAAGTAGCCTATGTCTTAATCAAGAATATAAGCTATCTTGATACCAGATTTCATTCAAATCCGTTCGACAGTTTTCGCGTGAGAGAGGTACACATCAACATCCATCCATACGTCTCAAAAGAAAAGGACGTAGGAATATAGTAATATAATTATCAGTCTTATTACAATAAACTACATAAAAACCTGGTTTATCAAAACCATGGTCTAAATAAAAGTGCCATATTAGAATAAGCATGTTGTGATATTAAATAATTTAATTAAACATATTTAGCTTTAAGATAATGCTAAAAGTAGATATATATTTTAATGTTAACATTGCGGTGTCCCAACGGGGCTCTTGTTGCGGCCAAACCTAGCTGTACCAACTTGAGACAATGAATAAAGAATATGAATATAAATATGAATAAATTTCCCTATAATCGGGTTAAATTACCTATGCGAAATTCTAACATTATAGGCTACTTTTGATCCCACTATACCCACGGGAACGGAATCATTCACCGCGGGTAACGCCGCGACAGTCAATTCTACACACCCATGAAAGAACTTTTGAAATCGGTTGAGTAGTTTCAGAGATTACCTCCGTCAAACAAACAAACAAATTTTACCTCTTTATAATATTAGTATAGAATATATATTACGCATCAAAATAATCTAATTTACCGATAACCGTATATTAAAAGCTCAAAATACATTTAATATTCATTATTATCATTTATCGCTTTATTAAAACCACGTTATCGTAATGGCGTGTGGCAGGTACTTCATTTGTAATGGCGAGATGATAAATATATTTAATTTAGTTATTTCCTTATAATAACTTGCCAAGTGGCAAGCTAGGAGTGGCAACTGGCCACGCTCAATATAGGGTTAAGTAAGTCAATATAAATATTATATCATTCGACACAACGTCATCTAGTCCCAAACTAAGCTATCTGGGTGTTTCTATGTATAGTAATGTATTAAAAAAATGTATCTAAGTATTTTAATTATCATCTGTTTACCATAACACAAGCATTCAATTGCTTAGCTTGGGACTAGATGACGCTGTGTGGAATGTGGAAGGATATATTTTATTCCAGTCCCAAGCTAACCAACTTAATGCTTGTGTTATGGTAACCAGATGACTGATTTAATACTTAGATACATTTATTACAAAATATTTGTCCCGTGGCGTGGATCGAACTGGAACCTCTGCGTCTCAGGCGGGCCTTCGCTCACTGAGCCACAGAGGCCGTCAAATTAAAAATTATCCACTATTTCTGTAAATTTTGATGGTTACTTTAGCTCAGGACATAATAAAGTTTTCTTCCACAGATAATGTAATGTCATCCCAAGTACAAACAATGTACCGCCGCGGCTCCTCAGAGAAACCGCTAGAAATAGACCAGGACTCGAACCCAGAACGTTCCACCAGCCCCAAATACTACGAAGAGAAAACCTGCATTCAAAACAAGAAATCATTCTGCATAGACGCATTACTATCAAAGCAATTGGAGCCAGAGTCGTCTTTGCAAGAACGTCTGAACCAGCAGAAATACGTTCTACTCCAGGACAAGAACTACATACCAAGATACCAGGAGAACTATGATGCTACGATAGAACAAAATACCATAAACAAGTTTGCAGAAGAGGGTAGTAGGTCTGGTAACAGCTCTCCTAGGAGTGGCAGTCCAGGGTCTGATGATGGAAACGGCTCTGGGTATAGTCCGCCGATCTCGCCTGGAGTTGAGGGCGGGAATGAGGAGTATGAGAGCTATAGACCAGGTAAGAAGTTTTAGACAAAGTCGATTAAACTAATCAAATGGCTATTAGTGAAATTAATCAGTGAAATTTTACTAACGTATAGGCTAGCAGCACGTCCCGGCTTTGCACGGGTGAACTAATGAAACTACCGGGATAAAATATAGCCTATAACCATCCCGACAGTCCGTTCTACACATCGGTGAAATAATTTTGAAATCGTCTGAGTAGTTTCGGAGAGTAAATCTGTCAAACAAACAAACTTTACGTCGTTATAATATTAGTATAGATTATAGATTTCATATGGTGGCTGGCTATGCTGAGAGGATGGTTTAGGTGCTGCTCAAGCCTATTCCATCTCAACCATGTCCCAGGCGCTACAGTGTTAAGTGTAGGCAAAGATTGCCTCCAACGCTGTATAAATCATCTAGTATAGATGTAAAGTTCTTCAATAAAATAAAATAAAATAAAATAAAATAAAATAAAATAAAATAAAATAAAATAAAATAAAATAAAATAAAATAAAATAAAATAAAATAAAATAAAATAAAATAAAATAAAATAAAATAAAATAAAATAAAATAAAATAAAATAAAATAAAATAAAATAAAATAAAATAAAATAAAATAAAGGCCTGAGTTTTTTCATATTAAATTGACAAATCTTTAAAAGACCCAAATTAATCTTAAAAACTGCATTGCAATAAATTCTTTTCCTCCAGGAATAGTCCCAAAACCGGGGCTACTCCCCCAAAACCCGGGCATGGTGGCGGCCCAATCAGCGGCCCTCTTCAACTACCCTCAGATGCAGGGGCCGCTGCCCTCGGCCTTCCACCACCCCGGAGACAGGGTGCTGCATCACATGCAGTTGGAGTGGCTGGCCAGGACCGGGATGTTCTACCATAGGATACCGGAATTGGGAGGTAAGTTCTTCAGTACTCATAGAAAAGTACAACGAAGTTGCCGCCCCGATTGTCTAACTCCAGTGTAGGGAGTTGTTTTGGAACAGGCAATAGAGTCACCTTGCTTATACTCGTAAGACTGTACGTTTTTGAGTGATCCTTGAGGTCCTACGAAATAAATATATTTTTCTTTCTTTCTTTCCTACTACTAACACCTGTTTTAGGTAGCAAGTTTTGATTTTATCGCAATTGTAAGTTAGGAACATAAATTATTCAAAAGTGAAAGATATTAGGCCTATAACCATCCCGATAATTCTTAACAATCGGTGAAAGCATTTTAGAAATCGGCTGTTTAGTTTTTTACCCTCTACAAACAAACAAATAAACCTCCTTTCTATCTTATTTTTTTTTTGTTTTTAATCTATTTCGTCCATCCCGATCCTTGGCTGATTCCCACCATTCTATCTTAATTATATTAGAAAAAACATACAGTGAAACAAAAACCCTCCTCTTTTAAAGTCGGCTAAAATAAGTTTAAATCACAAGATATTTTCATCTTTCAAAACAACTTTATCTCATTAGACCATTCATCATCGATCTATTATCTTATCTTATCTTGGAAGCTGTTATTCGTACATTTGTGAAGAAACAGGATGAAACACAATAATCGGAGATGTGTCAGTTTTGATAATCGATTTGGAGTGATCGATTTCGAAATCGTCAAGAAAATTGTTGATATTTCTAAGTACAAACCTTATCTATCTTTAGTTAGTACTAGGCTGCGCCCCGCGGTTTCACCCGCGTAAGTCCCGTTCCAGTGGGAATATCGGGATTTTTTTTAATAGATAAGGTTTTTTTTTAATAGAGTGATTCAAGAGGTAGTTTTATATGTACAATTATTGGACCCGTGCGAAGCCGGGCGGGTCTCTAGTTTAATATATTAGTAGGAAATAATTTTAATTGTAATAAACACGACTTAATTAAGTAATAATTAAAAATAAATGAAATATTATCACGATCGATCCCAGGAGCGGTAGACATTTCTTTCAGATCTTTATGTAATTCTTTAGATCCTTTGAAGATGTCTAATGGGGTAGTCAGAGGTATTAAGTAATAATAAAAATACTATTATTGTTAATTGAGCTAAATGCTAATAACCCTATAAATCATCCCCCACGGATTAAAAAACCGTGAAAACACCCCACTTAACACTATACTAATTTTATTTGCCCCACATTTCACCCCAATAAATTATTTTATTTATTAAGGGTGCTGTAATCACGTTTAGCGCATATGTCACTATTTTGCGAATCGATACAGATTAGTTTAATGCATTTTACGCAAATAAACCGATAGAGAAATATTATTAAATTATATAATTATTGGTAACTAGCTGCGCCCCGCGGTTTCACCCGCGTAATTCCCGTTCCCGCGGGAATATCGGGATAAAAAGCCTATGTGTGTAGGATAAGGGCTGGAGAATGATGATGAGCTGCTAGTCTACATCTACACTAATCTACACTTCTTCACTAATATTATATAGAGGTAAAATTTCTTTGTTTGTTTGACGGAGGAATCTCCAAATCTACTGGACCGAGTCTAAAAATTCTTTTACGGGTGTGTAGAATGAACTGTCCGGGAGCTTATAGGCTATATTTTATCGCGGTAGCTCCATTAGTACACCCGTGCAAAGCCGGGACGTGCTGCTAGTGTTCAAGAAAGTCCTATCTATCTATCTATCTAGTCTATGAATTTACGTACACGTATTCTGACATTTTAATAATATGTATTATATAATTTGTACTTCTTGACATGTAAAAATAAATAAGAAATAATTTGTACGCCTAGGGCAGAACACAGTGATACAAGTATTCACCTATTTTGTAACAACTATATAACCTGTGTTTCACAAATAAACATTTTGATTTTGATTTTGATTTTGAATACAATCGCCCGGTCAGTGTTTAAATGCTGTGATATTCTTGATTGAGCTCACCCCATAGTGAGGGTAGGTGTTATAGAACAGGTGGCAGGGGTGGATAATGCAAACAGTAACTGGTACTGTAGGGTTAAGTAGATTTTTTTATCGAATAGATTGTAGGTTGTGCGTCATCTAGTCGAAAGCTAAGCAATTTAATGCTTGTGTTATGGGAAACAGATGATTGATACATTATTTAGATACATTTTTTCTAAAAACATATCCATACTAACTAATATTATAAAAGGGAAAGTGTGTGTCTGTCTGTTTGTCCGTCTTTCACGGCAAAATGGAGCGAAAAACTGACGTGATTTTTTAAGTGGTTAGATATAGTTGAAGGAATAGAGAGTGACATAGGCTACTTTTTATCCTTAGAGTTCATAATACATAGCAGAAACGAAGTCGCCGTAGCCGAAACTGGCTGATGATTATTGTTATGTGTGTTTTTACCGTGATAAAAAAATTCCCGTGTTTCATCAGTACACCCGTGCAAAGCCGGGACGTGCTGCAGTTTGACTAAATAGTCACTACGATACTCGCACTTATTACTCGACCCCACTACGCCAACGAGGTATCATTAAATCCAGCCCCATTTGCAATAATTTGCACACAATTACTTTATTATCGCAACATATGGACTAAGTATCAATATACTCGTAACTTTAAAAGCACTTAGGGTAGGTAACACAACAAATCATTTATATGATCTTACTGATAGTTTCGAGCTAAGACATTAGGGCTTGGTGGCCGAGTGGTAAGGCAGTCCGGCTTGAGGACGATCGCTTGTATCTCGCGGGTTCGAATCCCGTCTAAGCCTAAGCCCCAAACTTTTAGTAAGATTTTTCATTTATAAATGAAATGCCTAATAAGTGTGGTTTAACACTATAAAAATATACCTATATGCGATAAATCATTTAGTTATTTATTTCTTTATTCTAAATTTGTCAGAATGTATGGATGTACATATATCTATATCTATACTAATATTATAAAAAGGTTACGTTGGATTGTTTGTTTGACGGAGGTATTCTCCAAAACTACTCAGCCGATTTCCAAAATTCTTTCTCTGATGTGTAGAATGAACTGTCTGTATGGTTACAGGCTATATTTTATCCCGGTAGATTCATTAGTATACCCGTGCAAAGCCGGGACGTTCTACTTCTATACAAAACACCTTTATGTATTTTCTTTCTTTCTTTCTTTCTTTGTTCAACGTAGTAAAATATATCTATACTTCATGAAATAAAATAATAAAAAAAATTCATTCAAGATTAGTTTTCAAAAATAATTGTCTATCTTGTGATTGGCTAAATTGTCAAATCAATTGTCAATTGTCAAATCTAGCCAATTCGAGAATAGACAATTATTTTCGACGACCAATCACGTGCGTTTATTTTTCTTCCTATTAGCTCGCTTCAAGAAATGAAGTATAGTATGTCGCATACAACCACCTTAAATAAGTAATTAGTAAGTAAATCTAACGTTTTCATTTAAACTTGATTTAAAAATCAACTGTGTTTGGGACTTAACTGGGTAAGGGCGTGGCCTGATTGCGAGCGAGACTGTAATTTAATTTGACATTTATTTTTTCATGGAAAGTCTCAAATTGTATTACTTAGTGTAATTGAGTGAACTCTTCAAGAAATCCTCTTTGAAAATAATAAAGGATAAGTAACGGGCCGTGAATGTCACTAGTTGGAAAGTACTTAAATAATAAAAATAATAATAAATATCCTTGGACATTCAACACAACGTCATCTAGTCCCAATCTAAGCAATTTAATGATTGTGTTATGGTAACCAGATGACTACTACTACTACGATTAGTAAAATAAGTCCGAAGGTCGTGGGATTGAATCAGGCCGTGAATCAATGAACTTTTTGTGGCGATAAGTTCATAATTATAAACGGTGAAGGAAAACATTATGTAAACACCCGCGACTAGTCAGCCTAGAGACGGAATAAGCTTGCAAAGCTTGAGCTCAACAATGTCGCAGGCTCTACACTGTCCCGTCAAGTGTAGGCAAAGATTGCCTCCTGACGCTGTATTTATCCATCCATACCAATATTAAAATGTGAAAGTGTGTGTGTCTGTTTTTCCGTCTTTCACGGCAAAATGGAGCCACGGATTGACGTGTTTTTTTAAGTGGTGATAGTTGAAGGGATGGAGCGTGACAGGCTACTTTTTATCCCGATATTCCCGCGGGAACAGCACTTACGCGGGTGAAACCGCGGGGCGCAGCTAGTCATCTACATAGTAAAGATGTAAAGGTGTATTACTATGATACTTTGACGGATGAGTGCGCCCGCTCGCAGTATAACGCGGCCTAATCCCACCGGGCTTTAAGCCAATTATCAGGGAGCAATTTGTTCGCACAAACAAAGGGCCAGCCCTTAACAAATTAGATCCCCGTGCTAGGGATGGGGCGGCCGACGGGTGTCGATATCGATGTTCTGTCGATTATATTCAGAACTAGCTGCGCCTCGCGGTTTCACCCGCGTAAATCCCGTTCCCACGGAAATATCGGGATAAAAAGTAACCCATGAGTTTATCCAGGGTATCCTATCTACATACCAAATTTCAACCAAATCGGTCAAGCCGTTTTTGCATGAAAGAATAACAAACATACATACATGCTCACAAACTTTCACATTTATAATAGGTATTAGTAGGAAGGAAGTAGGATAGTAGGATAGGATTAGTAGAAGTAGATAGTAGATAGAAGTAGATAGTAGAAGTAGAATAGAATAGTAGATTAGAATAGAAAGTAGGATTAGTAGGATATAGTTTGAGTAGGATATTGTCTCCTGACATAGCCTGAATTTTTTTAATTAAGTATCGTTATTTCATCGATAAAAAATTATCATAATAACTCAAAGTACATCACTATGTGGTAAAAACAAGTGGGCAGAAAAGGACGGCTGTGGGTTTCACAGTCAAGAATCTATTTATACGGAAAATTCATCGCAATCCAAAGGTCAATGACCAGTGTGGTGGGAAAGGAACCAGTCACGCAAATTCTGCCGCCTTTTTCTCCAAATAACCATGTCTTGACATGGCACGACACGGCGTGGTAATTTTGAATAATTTGATGAATTTCAGAAAACAAAAGCTAGATAAAAATCTCTTACCGCGTCATGTTTTGAAAGTCGTCGAGAATCGACATCCTGAAACGCTAATTAAAGTAAGTGATGCTTTTTGATGTGACATTTTTTGACATCTATACTTTTCCTTTTTTTGTTTGTTTGACGGATGTAACCTCCGAAACTACTCAGCCGATTTAAATTTTTTCTTCAATCTCAAATCTGACAAATAAGTGCGACTTAATCTGTTAATTAACTCCTTCACATCTATATTTTCATCTTACAATTTATGTAAAATAAAGTAAAGTAAAGTAAAGTAATTTTTTATTGTAAAACTGTTAAAAACTGTTATGTCTTTAAGTTTATGTGTAACGTGTCAGTTCATTTGATTACTTAATAGTAATTTAAGTAAAATAGTAAAACCAATAAATAAATAATTAACAACATAGTAAAAACTTGTTACTAAGAATTTAAATCACTTATTATTTAAACTACCCTTCAATTTAAATAATGTCAGGGGATCATGTGTCACCACTTAGAATTTATCCCATAAAACTCCCCCTTAATTAAGGCGCAGTTTGCAAACATTTTCATTTTATTTAAGTACTAGCTGAGCCCCGCGGTTTCACCCGCGTAAGTCCCGTTCCCGCGGGAATATCGGGATAAAAAGTAGCCTATGTGTTAATGCAGGGTATCGCGCCTCTACTTATCTACATACCAACAACCAAACCGGTCCAGCCGTTTTTGCGTGCAAGAATAACAAACATACTTACATTCTCACAAACTTTCACATTTATAATATTCTTTGGTTTTGCTTACTGTCGGCATTGACACATTTTGTATGGAAGTAATGTCAAATATCTACCTACAGGAGATCGATTCTTGAACACATTTAAAACATGACGCGGTAAGAGATTTCACGTTATCTAGCTTTTGTTTTCTGAAATCCATAGAATTTTTCAAAATAAGAACGCCGAGACGTGCCGTGTTAAGACATGGTTATATATTATATAATAAAGCGGCAGTACGCAAAACTTAAATAAAATAAAAAAAATAAAAATAAAAAAATATTTTTTTTATTTTATTTTATTTACGCAAAACTAAAAATTATAACGTGCCTGGAAATATCACTTAACGTAAGGGACATTTGGTCGAAAATGAGTTAAATATGCTGTTCGGTTTAAAATTCTGCGCTCTATCGAATGGCATACCTACTCAAAATTTTGATAATTGATTATAATATACTTAACCTATCTTATTGAGACTGGCCGTAAAAGGTCACCTATCATTTCTAACCACGCTGAATGCAACCCTAACTTTTGCTTCATTACCTCCCCTTAAGTTAAGGGCAGTTTAATATTTATAAGGATGATTAGCTCAGTTCGCAATAAATAGGGGGATGTATTGTTAATTTGTTTGTTTATAAGTTCGTGGGGCGTAAAATTAATGTGGTTGACATTTGTCACGGTCCTAGGCTGTTAAAAGACAAGTGGAGTTTTATTTTTGATTGAATATCTTGATGAAATGAAAAAAAAATGAACTATTATCACGACTGGTATCCCAGGAGCGGTAGACATTTTCCTTTCAGATCTTTATTTAATTCTTTACATTCTTTGAAGATGTCTAATGGGGTAGGTCAAGGCATGTCCAAATACATGTCATATATTTGGTACAAACCCACTTTTTGCATAAGTTAACTTTCTATACGTGACAGGTTGCAAGCCCATCGACGCTGCTAGAAAGCTAACTGGTCTACTCACGATGTTTTAGCTCGTGTTAAATCGCAATATAGATATAGATCAAATAAACTTGCCTTATATCCATTTCTTACTCTATTTATTTATTTAAAAAAAGATAGAATATAGTAATAGCTCCATTGTAAAACCCGCGGCTTAGTCAAGCACACACATTATTGACCATTAACTACCAACTAACCATTATATAGATATATAGTAACTTTATTTATCTTACTAGATGATTTATACAGCGTCAGGAGGCAATCTTTGCCTACACTTAACGGGACACTGTAGTGCCTGGGAAATAATAAATACCAAGTGTGGTTTATCACTATTACAAAAATATAAAACAAACGTAACAATCTTTTATAATACCTAAGAATGAAAATACACAGACAAATACATACGTATCCCTTCGGGGGACCAAATTGAATTACATTGATTGCCGAGTCGTGCTAAGCGAGCCGGCTAATTTTATTGTCTGTGGACAAGATCGCTTCAGCCGCCATTTTGGATCTGGATGAGAAATTCCTTACAATAATATTTTAGATACTTAGGTAATGTAGTCAAAAGCATCATAAATTGTGAGCTCAGTTTCATTTCTTTGCAAAATGTTCGATAGTTAGTCCTTGCTTCAGTTTAAGACTATAAAAGTAGCATATGTACCTACACCTACTTATTTTTTTATATATCCAAGTAATAAATTTAAAGAGGTTTATCAATAATAGAGGACATGCCTACATTTCGTACACGTAATAATAAATTGATGTTTATATTCTTAATATTCGTTTATTACAAATTACAAAAAACGTGCAATTAAATCAAAGGACATCATTCACGCTCTATACATTTTTGGACCAAAAATCAAAAGTGCCGGCCAATAAAAAAAAATGTTATTTCTAGGTAGAGCATGTCAAAACTAACATTTTTTATTATGTAAGCAAACCTGTACGCCTAACGGTTTAGTTTTTATTTACTATAGAAAAAGTATATTTTGACCGTTTCGAATTGCAATAACACTATTATTACTTAAGTGAATTGCGCTATTATGGCACCTGTATTACTGAAAAAAAGGCAATTGGGTGTTGCTCATCATCATCATCATCTCCCTGCCCTTATCCCACTAAGCGGGGTCGGCACAACACGTTTCTTTCTTCCATTTTTCTCTATTTTTACTTAGGCCTACCTCTTCCAGTGTATCCATCCACATTCATATTCATCGCGACCATGCACCACTTACTCGCTATGAGAATCGTCATCGAAAAGGCTACAGAATATCAACCACCGTTATGGCTCGCATTTATTGACTATAAGAAAGCCTTTGATAGTGTTAAGACCTGGGTAGTTATTCAGTCTTTGCTGAATGCCAGAGTATATCAACTAGATAAAAACATATACCAAAATGCTCGTCTAACACTACCTACATAATATACCTTCAGAAACAAATCCAGTAAAAATAGGAAGAGGAGTAAGGCAGGGTGATCAGCTGTCACCAAAACTATTTACACTAGTTATACTGGAAGACTAGCACTAGACTGGGAAAATCGTGGTCTTAATATAGCGGGAACTAGACTGAGTAACCTGAGATTCGCCGACGATATCTTTTAATTCTTGGACAACCCTCACGGCCTTGAGGCCATGATACAGGAATTTAGTGACCTAGCCTCTGGACGTTTAGAAATGAACTTGGCTGGTCACGTCGCCAGGAAACAAGACTCGTGGTGCAAAACACTAGCCGAATGGAGACTATGAGATGAAACTCGCCCAAGAGGCAGGCCGGAAATGCGTTGGTATGATGACAAAAGAACAGCTGGAGTGAAATGGATGGAAACTGCACAAATCGAAAAGAATGGCATATTATGAAGGAGGCCTACACCCATAGGGTTAAATGTGGCTAGGAAAAAGAAGAAGAGAACAATAACAGATTGACTTGAGCATGACTGTAAAACATTTTTATTACTAAACTGTCAATATTTTACTACATATTTTACTACTAAACTGTCAATACCAAGAATTGAAATTTGAAATGAAATGAAATGAAATTTATTAGGTTATATAACAGACAATAAAATAACAGAATGTTCCTAAGTTAACAAAATAAAGTCTTATGTGTAGAAATTATATTCCTGGTTGGAAAACATTGATACCCAAACTAGGATTCCCTGTGTTTTGGCATATCAATGCCCTCCGCCGTACAACAATAAATTACAGTAGGTAGTTTTATTCGAGCAAATTGGATAACATTAAGTGATATGATTGTTACCTACTAGTAATTGCATTAGGTACTTTACATTGGTATAAGTATTAGAAAATGTCTTACATTTAACGAGCTAAAAATTTTACTAGGTACCATGCATAATTGGGAAGCTTAAGTAATTATAATTATGAATGTAATTCTTTAATTTGGTGTTTACTCACTAACTTTATTTCACTTATGTAATTATAAGTTAAATTAAAATAAAGCGAAGCAAAATGAAACCAAACAACGATATCATAGTAAAATGAAATGAGAATTATTTTAGAACAAATTGTTATTTTTGTAATAGATATTACGACTAAACTATTATTTGTACGGGTTAGGTGTCATAATAAAAAATCTCAGGAATAATATGCTCTAACAGGAAACCACATTTTTTTTTTCTGGCCGGCACTTTAGTTTTTTGGTCCAAAATGAATGATCTCCTTTAGAAAACTACAAAAATGAAAAGAGTATAATTAATATCGCTTTTAAAAAATATGCAACAAAGAAGGTAAGTACTTAGGTACCTTAAGTAGTAAGTACTTAGGTACCTTATTTAAAATTCATTCTTCGTCTATTTTACTGACCAGCTGAATCCTATGTCTCATTTCATTATTGGTCCCAAGTAGGCCCGCGCCATTTGTAATGTGTGTTACCCTCATTTGGACCCATGCTGGTACTGTAATGTTCGCCCTCTGTTCGTTAAGTGGATCATGATTTTATAAAACTAGATTTTGTATCTTAGATCACCTTTAGAGAGAAAAAGACTTTTTACTTACAAAAATGAAAATCTTATTTATTTATTTATAGGAAAACCAACAGCTTCTTTACAGAAAAACAAACAAGTAATAAAAGCAGAAAGCCAATTACAGGTTTTCAGTTCAGGTTTATAAGTACAACATAAACAACAAAGTTCCAAAAAAGGTGCAACAAAAACATGGTAAGTAGATAAGTACCTAATGATAGAGGGGGTTTAGTATTTTACATCATTAAAAGACTCCTAAATATTTTAAAAGCTTTCCGTAAAAACTTACATTCTCGTGGCTATTTACAAATCCCAAATACCCGATAACAAACGATAAAATATTAATAAAATAAAAACATGGCGTCACTTAGCGAAATTACCACAATAATAATTTATCAAAGCGCCGCTGAGCCAATAAAAATGATAATTATCAATTAGGATAACTAACGCGATTGCGACATTTGGCCGTGTTTGTGTTGCCGATAACGCGTGGAACGGGACGCATCTGTCAGTTTTTGGCGGGAGGGACCTGTCAGATTTGGCGGGACACATTTTTTTGTAGTGATGTGACGAGGAAGACTTTTTAAAGCTTTGATAATGTTCCATTCACCGCTACATACTAAGAAAAATTCACTACCGTTAAAAACGCTAGGTTATCTAACTAACTTTTTTCCCATGACAATGGATCTTTAAGCAAATATGATTATAAAAAACATCTTTTTTAATATCTTAGCCGAATATATCCGGTTTATTTAATGTCGATAAATAATTGTCACAGTATATAGAAGGATTGTCAAATATCTACCCGCAGTAGGTAAGCCAAACCAAAGAAAGTTAGCTTATTGAGACAGGCCGTTAGTCAAATCATTAAGAACATCCAAGCTTCCGTAAACACTCAGAATTAATCATGTTTCAAAACTGGTTATTCCAAGATTCCCATCGATTTTGACCTACCGCGTCGCAACAACCATAATGCAGTTTTAAAAATTAAAAATAAATTATTCTCCGCTTTTAACCTCAACAAACATACATTCGTGCTTAAGGGCCAATTTTAAAAACGAGGCAGAATGCATAAGCTGTGCGTTGTCATTAAAAAAAAACTGTGTACACTACGTGACTTTTCTTGGACTCTGTGAGTATATCGATAATATAGATTTGACGATGTTTGTTTTAAAATACTTAGAAATTGGTGACGGTTTCTTGGAAGTTTTAAAGATTCATTCACTGGGAACGTAATTTTGGTAGCTCTCTGGGAACCTATTCATCATTAGGTACATTCCACATCTACCTACAATCATTGGTACCTCATCTCGAACATTGATTTTACTCCGTTTTTTTGGGCTATCTTTTGGTATTTGATTTTTGCGACGTCACGTAGCGGCGCAGGCATCCGACTGCATGCTACTTAGTACTAGATGGAGTTACCTATTTTTGATTGCAGACAAGACCTAAACGCCCCTTGGGCTCCGCAAAAATCAAACACAAAAATATCCCGAAAAAAAAAGAACAATGTTCAAGATGAGGTATCTGTCTTTTGTAGGTAATCTGTGCTACAATAAACTAAACTAAATATTTCAAATGCACCACATATTATTATTAGTGCCAAAATATGAATTGCTGTCAAATAAGTTTGGTACAGTTTTGGCGACATCGCATTGCGGCTATTATTGTAGCTTATGTATTCTTCTTTCGTTACCTTTTGAATAATTTCGATACAATGCCCATAATATGCAATTTACAAACCATACTTAATTTACTTAGGTAGTCATACATTTGATGATGGTTTGATGACAGTCAATTTATTTGTATGTATAATTTACTTATATTAAATTAAGGGACTTTATCATGTATTTATCTTATTGTACTTATTAATTACTTATGTCTAAAGATCGCAAAGTGAAAGAAAAATAAACGAACGATTGGTCGTCGAAAATAATTGTATTTCTCGTGATTGGCGCTAGCCAAATCAATTGACAATTGTCAAATCTAGCCAATCCAATTATTTTCGACGACCAATCACGTGCGTTTATTTTACTTCCTATTAGCTCGCTTCAAGAAATGAAGTATAGGTAATTCATATTATGAATCAAACAAAGAAAATGTCTTCGCATTTTGTTCGGATCAATACAAAGCGGGTAAGAGATTAAAGAATGCTAATACGATGTTCCCCCGCGACTCAAATAAATCTTTACCCTACTTGCCCCGATTGGATGTTGCTCTACTTTAGATTGCTATACCTACTTCGAGTTCTCAAATAAATTTCTACAGTGAATTACATATACTTATTACTAGCTGTAAGTCCCGTTCCCGCTGGAATATCGGGATAAAAAGTAGCACATCTACATACCAAATTTCAACCAAATCGGTCCAGCCTTTTTTGCGTGATAGAATAACAAACATACATACATTCTCACAAACTTTCACATTAATAATATTAGTAGAAGGAAGTATTATTAGGTAGGAAGGATTAGGATAAGATATTATAATATTAGGATATTAGGATAGGATAGTAGGAAGTAGGAATAGAAATAGTAGGATAAGTAACACTTACATTAAGCGTTCCAGTATTCGAACGCTGTCTTAGCCTCTTTGTAAATAATCTTACCCCAAGTAGAGCAACTTCTATTCCTCGTACCAGCAATCTGTTAGCAAGTTGCCGTATAAATAATCCAAAGACGTTTACGACTCAGCTCAATGGAATCAGAAATCCCACTGTGGGCGCCTTGGCTTCTGATAGTCGCGGGTTCGAGTCCCGGATGAGCGTAGGTGGAAAATAAACATTTTTATATGAACTCTAAATGTTTGTGCTCTACATAAACTTTTAATGTCCGAATACTTAAACGTATATTTACTGCCGATAATTGACAGATTTGTATGACAAAATAATGTCAAATTATGACAATGACTAGCAGCGCTCCACGGTTTCATCCGCGTAAGTCCCATTCCCGCGGGAATACCGGCATATAAAGTAGGCCATTTGTTAATCCAGGGTATCACCTATCTACATACCAAATTTCAATTAAATCAGTCCAGCCGTTTTTGCGGGTAAGAATAATAAACATACATAACACAAGCATCTGTCTGTTTTTTGATTGATTTTGTTTTGTTTTGTTTGTTTTTTTCTTGGTTGTTTTATTTTTTATTTCTATTTTTAGTTTTAGTTTTAATGTATCTCTTATTTTATACCTACTCTGTGCTGTAATGTGTGTCAGCCAATAAAGTCGTCTACTACTACATACATTCTCACAAACTTTCACATAATAATATTAGTTGGAAGTTGGATGGATAGTTGGATTGGATGGATAGTAGGATCCTTAAAATTGAGCTTATGTACATAATAAATCATTCTAATTACGAGTAATAGTGTCTCTTCTGTGATCTGTCATTGAATGTTTGAATTGTAATTGTAATTGTAATTGTAATTGTAATTGTAATTGTAATTGTAATTGTAATTGTAATTGTAATTGTAATTGTAATTGTAATTGTAATTGTAATTATAATAACATTTAACTTGTTTTCTTTAGCATGCTCAACTTTTTGTATGTTTCGATGTATATTGTGTTGGTGGTTCAAATAAACAAATAAATAAATAAATAAATTTTGAAACCTAATTGAGGACCTCCATTGTCCCCAGGAGCCCCCCACGCCCTCCTCGGCAAGACCCGCCGCCCCCGCACCGCGTTCACCTCGCAGCAACTCCTGGAGCTGGAGAAGCAGTTCCGCATGAACAAGTACCTGTCCAGACCGAAGAGATTCGAGGTCGCTACCAGTCTGATGCTCACAGAAACTCAGGTAAGGGCACGAGTACCTCATCTCGAACATTGAATTCACTCCGTTTTTCTTGGGTTATTTTTTGGTGTTTGATTTTTGCGGCGTTATGTCACTTAGCACTAGATGGAGTTACTTATTTTTGATTGCAGACTAGACCTAAACACAGCTCGGGGAGCCGTAAAAATCAAACATAAAAATAGAGAGCGACGAAAAAGCACAATGTTCGAGATGAGGTATTTGACTTATGTAGGTACATAATCTATGGTGAGGGTCACTAGGCTAGCATCGGTTGGGTAATTAAAGAAAGAAAAATGTGTTTATTTCTGTAGGACCTCAAGGATCATTTAAAAATGTATGGTCTTATAAGCTAGGTGACTCTACTGCCTGTTCTAACGCAACTTCCCTACACTAATCTTTAATGATGCAACAACAGAATAGAATAAATTGGATGAAATAAATAGAAATACAAAGCTCCCAGTGCCGTGTTACACACTACAATTTCCCAGATTTATAACATTATGCCTTCACATTTACAAAAAGGTTTACACAAATAGCCCGAGCCCCTCTCAAACACACCATTTGACAGTTGCGAAATGGCGGGAAAGCACCTGTCATGTTGAAAGATCCCCGGATTTGAGCGTTTGAGATTATATGGGGTAAATGTTATTGCTTGGGGTGGAAACCTTTTGGTTATAGCTTGGTTTTCAGAGATTTTACACGTTTTAAAGTAGATTGGGAATAGTTAAAAAAATTCATACGCTTCATTCCATAAATAAACCTAAAAGTTTAATTAGGAGTCTGTCAGTATGCACTTAATTTGTTGTGTCCTATTTTGTTTATGTTAATCAGATCTTTGTTGCGAGCGTGATTATGAAATTATGATGATATGCTCCTGACTAGCCATTTTAGTTTGAGAGTAGTTTTAAAATCATTTTCTAATGTGTTTTCCTTTGTCTCCAGGTAAAAATCTGGTTCCAAAATCGCAGAATGAAATGGAAGCGTTCGAAAAAAGCACAGCAAGATTCTAAAAAGGAACCGACACATTCCGAAGACAAAAAACCAAAGGAACAACCCGAGGAGAAACAATTGGCGGGAGAGTTGACAGCTGTCAAACCGCCGCCATTGTTAGATAGAGAGAGAATTATCGCGTTAGAGCGAGAGAGGGCGATGGCGGCGGCGAACTTTAATTCGAATTTGGAAAATAGAAGGTTGTTGACACAAGATGGCGGCCGGCCAATGGATATGTTTAGGCCGTATGTTGTATGAGAGTGAATTGATTTTTGTTTTATATTAAATCATTGCATTTATGTTGTTTATAAGATGTTACATAGTGTATTATAAACTCTGCCTCCATAGCCATGTTATATTAAACTATAAACTAAATTCTAAAATAGAATATAACCTATTTCAATTACGATAGGCACCTTAGTCACGTGGTCAGAAATGTCAAAATATTTTTCATAAATTTACTTGAACATGCAATCTATTGACTCTTCTATCAACTATAATATATTATAGTTGATAGAATTCTAAATATAATATAGAAATAGAAAATAAAGCGAAAAAAATATTAGGTATGTAAATTCTTCTTATTTTTTTGCTATTGCTATAAAAATATTATTTTATTTCGTTTTATAGATCATTACGTAGTTAGAGTGTGTTAATATTTCCAAAAAATCCAATAATGCAATTCCAGATAGTATTTGGACTATAAATATCCGAAAGTAAAACAAATAATGAAAGTAGATGTGTAAATATTAAATAATTTGTGTAAAAGTAATTATCTAGTCAAGAATTGTAGATAAGGCCGGCCATTGATGTAAGATACATTTAAGATAATATAATAAAATAGACTTATAACTTGCCAAATATATTTAACTAAATAAAATATTTTTAAAGGTAATTTGAGTGGTATTCGGCAAGTGTCATGGATTTAGCTATCCACATTGTAGAGAGTTGTTTTGGAACAGGCAATAGAGTCACCTAGCTTATAAGACTGTACTATTTTGAGTGATCCTTGAGGTCCTACGAAATAAACATATTTTTTTTTCTTTCTTTCTTTCTTTCACAACTTTCTACTTAAGCTGTACATTATTGTATTATATAATTTTATTCAAAAATGTTAATTTAAGTAATTGTTTTAGTAAAATTAATATAAAATGTTCCTGTATTAATATAAGTAAATATAAATAAGTAATGACAGGAAGACATCTTTCATAGCAGTATTATTTTTATGCATTTATGTACGTAAATAAATTTAAGCGTAATCTAGATTATAATTGAAAATTAAACGAAATATAAATAAAACAAGTTAACACTTAAGACTATAACAGATAAATCAAAAATTCAAATAATAAACGAGTTATTTTTAATTTTTTTGCTGTATTTTATTTTTTAATTATTCGCCCGATTACTAAAATTTAACTTAAATATCTGAGATGTTCATACTTCTTTGATTTGTTTAAATAAACTTCACAAAATGTGAAAGATAAGCACCATTTTAATTAAGTAGGTACCTAACGTTTTAGTATTTGGGCGATATGGTAGTTTCACGACATAATTATTTTTATAAACACTAAAAACGGGATATTACTAACTAGATGATTTGTAGATTTATTAGTTTCCCGATATTTAGAATAACCGTGATGCATGCAACTGTGCCGAAATATCAGAAAACTCATAAATCTAAAAATAAAATAAAATAAAATAAATAAATATCCTTGGACATTCCACACATATATTTTCCAAATCATGGTAAATATCCCGTTTTAAGTGTTTAAAATGTTCAAAACCATGAAAGTTTAAAAAGTTAAGTAGGTAGGTATATATATTTTTTTAAATTACAAACAAAGATTTAAGTAAGTAGAATAACGTATATTTACTGAAATCACAAACATTTTTTACTAAAACTCGCTTTTTTTGTTAAAGTCCTTTTGTAAATGTATTCAAGTATACTATTAGTTTTAAATACTTAGTTTTATATAAACTAATAAGAAATGTGCAAATAGATATAATAAAAATATAGTTGATTAAAATGAGTTTTTAATTTTTTACAGCCTCACCAATACTATCTTACTATACTAATATTATAAAGAGGTAAAATTTGTTTGTTTGTTTGACGGAGGTAATCTCCGAAACTACTGGACCGATTTCAAAAATTCTTTCACGGGTGTGTAGAATGGACTGTCCGGGAGGTTATAGGCTATATTTTATCCCGGTAGCTCCATTAGTACACCCGTGCGAAGCCGGGACGTGCTACTAGTTGATTAAAAATGTAGGATAGGATACTTTCCTTTCGCGAGGAAATCCGCGGCTAGTCAGCACCACACGTATTGACCATTGTCTTTCCTGTGGATATGGCCGGCAGCTGAGAGGATGGTTTAGCTACAAGCCTATCTATTCCATCTCAACAACGTCCCAGGCACTACAGTGTCCCGTCAAGTGTAGGCAAAGATTGCCTCCTGACGCTGTATAAATCATCTAGTGAAGATGTAAAGGCCTGAGGTAGGAATTTAGGTACGTACTAAAAATATAAAGTAAAAATAAAAAAAACATATCAATGACGTCTTTTACCCAAGATGCTATAGACAAATTCTTTCAGATCTTTTAGCAATTTTAGATCCTTTGAGAAGATGTGAATGGGGTAGTCAGGGGTATGATTAAATCTATATCTATACTAATATTATAAAGAGGTAAAGTTTGTTTGACTGGAGAAAATCTTCGAAACTACTCAGCCGATTATAAAAATTCTTTCACTGATGTGTCTATGGTTATAGGCTATATTTTATCTCGGTAGTTTCACTAGTACACCCGTGTAAAGCCGGGACGTGCTGCTAGTGAAATACAAAGTAAAAAGTAAAGTATATAATATAAGTAATAGTATAGGCAGTGGCATTATACAGGGTGTCCGGAACTTGTTCGTAACGTATCGAAACACCCGTAAATTAGGGAGGAGCGGAGGGTGACCATCATGTACACAAATTACAGATATTTATAATTATTAATAACAGCTTCCGTTAACGTGGACACCTCATGTTTTCCTTCACCGTTTAAAGCTCGTGTTAAAGCGCTTCTAAACTTTTCCACATGAAAAGTCAATTGATGCACGACCGGATTCGATCCCACGACCATCGGATCGAAAGTCGAAGTATCAATCCACTTAGCCAACACTTTTGCTAAAAAAACAAAAAACTTTGGCTATAATAAAATCTGTAAGTAAGATCTGTATTAAGATCTTATTGAATAAAGATAATATAACTAACTTGGACATTCTACACAGCGTCATCTAGTCCCAAGCTAAGCAACTTAATGCTTGTGTTATGGTAACCAGATGACTGATATAATACTTAGATACATTTTTTTGTAAATACATACATTATTGTAGTGTAATTGTGCTCCAAAGTTGTTCCCCTTGTTTCCCTGGTGTAGGGAGTTGTGTTGGAACAGGCAATAGAGTCACCTAGCTTGTAAGACTGTACGTTTTTGAGCGATCCTTGAGGTCCTACGAAATAAACATATTTTTCTTTCTTTCTTTCTTTCTTTCAAAGCACGGCTACATCTATCAAGAACTATAACCTATAACAACCATCTTCACTCGCGTTCGGAGAAAAAACTCACAAACGAAAGAAATCCCACATTTCCCTCAAAGCGTGGTCACCCTACATCTCAAGTCATAGATTGTTGTGGAAAACACTCATTCCATATTCCGAGCCCGTCTGTTAGAGGGAGATGGGTGTATATATCCATCCTTGTTCACGACTTCTGATGCTGCGCTATCTATAGACGGGAATTACTTGTGATGTCACTTTTTGTACTTTTATGCTTACTTTTTAACAAGATATTTCTTAGTAAAAATATAATAATAGGAACTCTTAAATGCTTCCGTCTAGAAGTGGTTTGAATCAGTTGAGCTACCTATAGACCGTTTGCAACGGTCCTTAGGTGGCAATAATGCGTAGCTTCTACGTTTCTACGGCGTAGCAGGAAACTACGACGTAGCTTGAAACTACGGCGTAGCTCGAACCTACGGCGTAGCTCGAAACTACGGCGTAGCGGGGTAATTTATTAATTGCAATCAAAATTTCAACAATGACATTGAAATTACAAATGAATTCATGAATTATGATTAATTAGTATAAAATACAAGATTAGGAAATATTTTGGTTTTCGAAAAATGTACCTACGGGTTAGAAAGTTTTTTTTCAAAAACAATTAATTTTACTGACTCTGAAATCTATTTGTTATTCTTTCACGCAAAAACGGCTGGACCGATTTGGTTGAAATTTAGTATGTAGATAGGTGATACCATGGTTTAACATATAGGCTACTTTTTATTTCGATATTCCCACGGGAACGGGACTTACGTGGGTTAAACCGCGGAGCGCAGCTAGTGTGATAAATTCCCTGACTATAGATTTGTCTATGGGCGGGAACTTAAGTGATTGATATCTTTTGTTTAAACAACTTTAGCGGAGCGAGAGTTGTCCTTAACGAGGCATTATATCGACATTGTCGATGCTAGTGTTGTACTGCGTCATCGATACTTTGTCGATAATAGTGATGTTCTTTCTGAAGAACATCTTAATCATTTAATTAAGAAGGTACTTAATTAAATAAATAAATAAATGTCCTTGGACATTCCACACAGCGACTTTCCGTTTCGGATGAACATAGGCTATATTTTATCATGGTAATATTGCGGGTTTAATTCGTACACCCGTGCACTCTATTGCCTGTTCCAACACAACTGCACCAGGAAAAGAATCAGGCAAGAAGAGGCCTGGTGGTGTTTAGCTTTCTTTTAAAGCGATCCCTTAACAATCTAAATAGTCAAGCTTCAGTGAGAAGCCAGTCAAACAAACAATGTAAGACATGTAAGACGTTTAAAAACAGTCATGAATACTATAATTTATGTATATTTTCTACATACATAACTTCTTAAGTATGTAGGTCTTGTAGGTACCTACTATCTGTTTGCTCAAATCAATCCATCAAAGTCGACAGAACATATTATAATCTTGTAAAATACCCTTCGGTTAAAGTACCAACAGACTGAAAACTGAAGCTTTGCAAATAGTATCTCACTCTGAATACAAATCCAGGGAATATCAATATTTGATATTTGGTTTTGTAACGAAAACCCGGCGGCCATGTTGGCACTTCCCGCGCTTTTCGATGATTGACATTTTGCTGAGTTTTTTTTTTGGTGAAGAAGTATTTACTATTCTACCAGAATGTACCTAACCTTTTTTATTATTTAAATGTTATTCTTGGACTTAAAAAAGGAAAAATATAAATTTAGAGAAATAGATTATTAGGAGAGAGGTATGTCACAGAACTCTTATTAGGTACATATTTCTAATGCATCCTCAGTTTAGAGCATAAACCAAAACTTCAAACACCTATCTAGCTAAAAGAAAGCTTTTGGAGTAAAAGAATAGCCGATTTACATCTGAAAATCAACCATTTTGCCAAAAAGTTTTAACTCTCCCTCCATTTCCTTAATTCGGGAAAATTCGAAAATAGAACAATAATGAAAATCGGCCAATCACACGAGATACCGAAACAAGCAAACATTCCATTTTTAAATTCGCTGTCACGTCCGAGCGGAAGGCGGGAAGACGCCGCCGTTGATTGGTGCAAATCGAGTTTGGAATCAAGAACGCGGGGCGGGGGGTGTCGCGATCGCTCGCTGATTGCCAGTTTGCGGTGCGACAGTGTTATGTGGATAATTCTATTGTTCACGCAAAGATTTTCATCTAACACTGAATTAATCTAGCACCTACCTATGATGATAGTTTAAAAAGTTATAGGGGTTTTTTTTAGGAACCTGTTTGTCCCACTGCTGGGCAAAGGTCTCCCCCAAAATCTTTCACTGACCCCTATCCTTGGCGATTTCCCACCACTCTTTCTCAAACACGTCAAGATCGTCCCGCCAACGCTTCCTCGGCCGGCCTCGTCGTCGCCTACCGTTCTCGGGCAACCAAGGAGTGACAGTGTTTGCCCACTTTTCAGGTTGCATCCGGCCTGCCCAGTCCCACTTGAGCTTGGCTGCTTGCTCCCAACATCGGCAATACCATTAATTGAACGCAGCATTGTATTAAGCACCCTATCTACGCGCTTTAACGCGTTAAACGCTACGCTCAAAGTAAAATAATTTATATTATTCAACCAAAAGTTTTATGGTTAAATAATATAAAAAGCTAGTCTTATCCACTTGTTACCGTCTGCGAGAGGATACCGCTGACGAGGGAGGACACCGCATTGTGTCACTCTCCCAACAATTTGCTCGCTCCAGTAGCTCGAGCTATGTAAATTGATTGTGTATGATATTATAAGGATTTTCCTGTCGTTTCGTGTAAATTGGGTTTCGGAATATCAAAGGAAGACTTACCAGTAGGTAGATAGGTGCATATTAAAGTTCAAAGTTTATTTGCTTTCATGTAGGTATAGTAGGTAAGTACCTACATTAGATCTTAAAATAAGTTCCTTACTTATGTAAGAACATGAGTCCTGTAAGGACAATGCAAATTGGTACCTACTTATGATCAGATAAAGATTTATGTAATTCTTTAGATACTTTGAAGATGTCTAATGGGGTAGTCAGAGGTAGATATAGTCCAAATACATATTTGGTACCTACATAGGTACCCACATTTTGCAGAAGTTAACCTTCCATACGTGACAGGTAACAAGCCCATTGACGCTTCGTCTGTAGGTAACTACAGACACGAAAGTAGGTACTGCGTAACAGATGCCATTTTTTTATTCTTTGAAACCGGTTATGATAAGTAGGTAGCGCCATTTTTCCTACTCACAATTTACTCTATTACATTACCTACATTAGACTCCACTTTACTAAATAAAAACCTTTACACACAATTTAGTGTTAAACTACCCACATAAATATTAAACAGAAACCATCCTATATGCAACAACAACAAACCGCACATTAATTCAAAAGGTCTTTTGACCGTAAAAAGGGAATCATCGAATTAAATCACTACTAGCGCCATCTCTCGGAAGTCATGAATACAACATGATTGTGCGACGGATAGATGGCGCTACTGATTTACCGCCATATTCAGGGACGGTATGGATTTAGTGTATTGAAAAAAGCCGGACAATTAAAATAATAATACAATGGTTACAGAAAAACTCAATTTAACTGAAACATTTAAAAAATGAACCTATAGTTTCTATACTTAAACTAGAGTTTGCAATATGGTAGGTATTTTTTAACCATAAGATTAGAGAAATAAAAGAATACAGTCATATCGCTTAGATATTGTGCCTATATCCATACGTTTGAGTTAGTACCTATATCCATATAATTATCTTAGGTCAAGTTATCTTATTGTCAAGGACGATAATAAATACATTTTCAGACCGACTAAATAGGTAAGTCAAAAGCCGGACACATGCTACAAAGCCGGACAGTTCCCCACTGGCCAGATTTATTCTTACGACCACTTCGCAATAGCCGGGCTTTTAGCAAAATTAGTATCATTACTTACTTAGCGATAACTTATGTCTGTTTGTAGTGCCTATAGGGGATGCAATCTTCTAGTTTTGTAATGTAAATTGATTTTAACGTTCTAGTAACACACTAGGCACTATTTGTTTTAAGTTAGTAGTACCACACATAAAATAATAAGGTAGGTACCTACCTACGGATGTCAAATAAGGTACCTATTTAATTTAGTTTCAAAGTAGGTACATATAATGCATACTAGTATAGCAGCACGTCCCGGCTTGGTACGGGTGTACTAATGAAACTAACGGGATAAAATATAGCTAAATATAGCTAAAAACCTTTTTTTTATTTCTGAATATTATGAAATGTTAGATCAGATACATCTATAGCTTATAGAGTTAAAGAAACATTTGCAGAGATGATGATATAATTAATAACCCATAACCGAGTATCATCTTACGACAATCACTATAAAATTTGGCCGTTAAATGAGTGATAATAAAGAAGGCAATAATAATTTAATGGAGCTATCAAACATATATTATTTATTTATGTTTCTATATGGGTATCGTGCGTAAAATAATTTTGGAATACTTACAAAGATTTAAGTAACAAAAAATTATAGTTATTGCAATCTTTAAAATCATAGAATCAATTCTACTTTTTCCAAAACTTGTTTAGTGAGACATCTATTGGCAAGGCAAACAACAAAAAGTATTACCAGCGACATCTATTGTCGAGTAGCAATAATGAATGAAATGTTGTCTAGCTGTCAAATATAGGTGTCACTGCAAGTAGCAAAATATTAACCGACTTAATAGGAATGTCTTTCAGAATGTGAAAACGGTGTCTTATTTCAAAGTGAATGCAGTTTTTTTATTTGGCCGCATAAATTCAGTATTGTTTCATTTGCTTTGGAGCATGTTGCGTTAGCCCATTTTTACAAATTTTATTAAATAAAAAAGCTTTTTATACATAAAAACCATGTAAAAAGTTGTACAACTAGTTTGTGGGTGTCAGATTGTTTGAATAGATATTAAAATGAAAGTGATCGAGGCCAAAATTGTTGTATTGGGTTCGCAAGGTAAGAAATAACTTTACAATGATTTCATTATATCCAAAACTTGTTTCAAATTACATAAATGAGCCTCTTTGTGGAAACAGGTTGCCTATTCCGGTCGGTTATAGAATGAGTGAATCATACTGTACAGCTCAGACCAAATAAAAATATCTGAGCTGTACAGTATTTTCATTGTTTCAAGTTACTTTGATATACTTATGTTATGAAATCTTGATTAGTTTTAACTTAGGTATTCTATTAGTCACTGATAATAATTATCTAAAATTGTCTGCAACTTAAACAATAAGAACATTTACTATTCGTTATCTATTGTTTTGGAATCATTATTTATTTATTTTGATCTGCAAAAGTACCTACCTACCTGTGTACTTCCAGACAAAAATATTATCCACTATACCTACCTACCTATCTACTGTAGTGTATTTTTGATTCCCAGGCGTGGGCAAGACCAGCCTGGTGGTGCGGTACATCGGCAAGATGTTTTCAAAACACATCTCTCCGACTATCGGCGCTTCTTTCTTCACTTGTAATATAAATGTGGATGATGCGAGAGTTAAACTACAGGTAAGCGGCGCTAGATCGATTTTGATGCGGTTTTTCAAAGGAAAAAGGATCACTTATCAATGTGTCTTATGTGGTGGGAGATCGCCAAGGGGGTCAGTGGAAGACTTTGGGGGAGACCTTTGCCCAGCAGTGGGACAAGACATCATCATATCAGCCCGGTTGCACCCACTGCTGGGTATAGGCGTCCTCTTCATGACGCCACTCAGTTCGGTCCTGTGCGATCCGTTGCCACGCTTTCCCGGCGATGTTAACTATGTGATCTGACCATCGGGCTCTTGGTCTACCCCTTGGTCGTTGTGCATCTCTGGGCCACCATTCCGTAATAGCTGAAGTCTATCTTAGTGCCCTTACGCACTAGCGGTTAACCGCGGGGGCGGCTAACCGCTTATTACTGATAGTCCTTGAAATTTTGTGGCGGTTTAGTGCGTACAATCATAAGTGGTTGCATATTAAAATGGGAAAGCGTCTAAACCGCGCGGTTAGCCGCCCCCGCGGTTAACCGCTAGTGCGTAAGTGCCCTTAGGTTCTTAAAATAAAAATAATTTTATTATAAATACAGGTGTGGGACACAGCCGGCCAAGAGCGTTTCCGCTCAATGGCCCCGATGTATTACCGCAACGCGAACGCGGCGCTACTTGTCTACGATATCACCAGCCTGTCCAGCTTTCACGCGATCAAGAGCTGGATAAAAGAACTGCAGAGGTTAGTCCTGTCTTAACATGCCTGTACGTTTATGCATGTCTGAAGAATGTAATGAGAGTGAGTGAGGCGAAAGAGGTATCTCAGGATATCATAGCAAGTGGAGTTCCGTGGTCCTCTGCCTACCCCCATGGGAAAGAGGCGTGATTATGTATGTATGTATGTGTAGTGTTAAAACATACTAAGGCATTTCATTTATACCTAAATGAAAAAATCTTACTAAAAGTAATGGCTTCGACGCGTCCGAAGTCCGAACCCGCGAGAAACAAGCGATCGTATTAATTTTTGCTTGTTTTATTTATTTTATGTTTTTTTTTACTGTAAGCTGTGTTTGTACCAAATAAACATTATATTCTATTCCGTTTGTTCAGCAACGTCCCCGAAGCGATGATACTCTCAGTTGTGGGCAACAAGAGCGACCTCGCGTCTCACCGCGCCGTCTCGCTGTCGGAAGCCGCACAGTATGCGCGCGACATAGGGGCCGCATACTGCGAGACATCGGCGCTACACGACCAGGTATATATGCGCTTAGGGGCACTAAGCTTGACCAAGTAGGTGCGCTAAACTCGACCAGGTAGGTGCGCTAAATTCGACCAAGGAGGTGCCGCTAAACTCAACCAATGAGGTGCGCTAAACTCGACCAAGTAGGTGCGCTTAACTTGACCAAGTAGGCGTTTAACTCGACCATTTAGATAAACACGACCAGGCATATAGGGGGCGCATACTGCGAGGCATGACGTCCAATGATATTTATGTATTTATTGTTATCTCTACAGAGAGAATTTAAGGGTCTACAGAATTACCTAAAATATGTATCTGAAAGAATCTGTTTTCTTTCCCGACAAAATTGTCGAAACTTGTTAAATGCATGCTTAGTATTATTTCTCATGTAAGTGAAATTGTATTTCTTTATGAGAAAATAAAATTCTTTAACCAGAAAGAAAATAAATAAATGTCTACCGTTCCCTGAGATACAGTCGTGATCATATATCTTTTCATTTGTTTTTATTATTCTTTCTCCAGGGTATAGACCAAGTGTTCCTCAGCACGGCGTCATCTCTCCTCAGTCTCTCCACGTCGGATCTTGTCTCCTCGCTCAGATCATACGACTCCAATGATGATATGGACAGAATACCAACAGGTAAGACATTTATTCAACTCAGTTTATAAACTACTAGCTGCGCCCCGCGGTTTCACCCGCGTAAGTCCTGTTTCTGCGGGAATATAAGGGATAAAAAGTAGCCTAAGTCACTCGCCATCCCTTCAACTATCACCACACAAAAAATCACGTCAATTCGTCGCCCCGTTTTGCCGTGAAAGACGGACAAACAGACACACACACACACTTTCCCATTTATAATTTTAAAGTATGGACACTGGTACCTCATCTCGAACATTGAAATGACTCCTCATTTTTGTGTTTGATTTTTGCGGCGCCCCGAGCGGCGTTTAGGTCTTGTCTGCAATCAAAAATAAGTAACTCCATCTAGTGCTAAGTATCATGCAGTCGGATGCCTAAACGCCACTAGGTGACGCCGCAAAAATATAAAAAAATAGCCCGAAGAAAAAGAAGTCATTTCAATGTTCGAGATGAGGTACCAGTGGTATGGATAATATAACAAATTAACAAATAAATTGTCTATTAGTATTCACAGGCACGCCGACGGACGCGGACGCAACTCACACGGGAAAAATAGAACTACCCGCATGGAGCATACACAATATGGCGCACGGGGAGACGCAGAGAAACTGCTGTTGACTAGACTTGCCTCTAACTACCCTACAACAAAACTATGGTGTTTTGTTGGCTGGACTTGCCTCGTACTCCAAGAATTATTAACCTACAAGGCTGTAGTTAACATGATCCATGAGGTGGACTTGCCTCTAATTACCCTCCAAGGATTATTAAATTAACAAGGCTGTAGAAAAACATGATCCATGATCTGGATTTGCCTCTGACTACCCTACAAGGATCATTTGATTTGACCTACAAAATTATAGAATATTTTTTTAACGGGCGGTTTATAAAACTATCGATTTTTTTAACGGGCGGAATTAACCGCCCTGAATGCCTCTGAATTTGATGATTCAAATAATGTGCCTTTTGGCTATATAGTCTACGAGTATAGTATACCTAATATAGGTATGTGCTATATTAATAAAAGAGTAAAATATTTGTACAGGGAATTAGGGACCAATTAAAAAAAAATAACATTTAGTAATTTTTATAAGTAAATGAATATTGAGTATTATGATCCAGTTTAAACGAATTTAAATATTTTTATATGTGTTTGTCTAATGTTATTATTAGTATAGTAAATTGATTTATTTTAATTGTTAATTTTATCTTGAGGTTTTATTTACATCCTATATTCATATGAGCGATAGAGAGAAATGGAAGAGGGAAACGTGTTGTGCCGACCCCACCTAGTGGGATAAGGGCAGGGAGATGATGATGATGATGATGATTCATATTAGAAATATGACTTTGTTATAAAGTTGCTGTGCTGGACTTACGGACATCCGTAAGTTGGTTATAGAATTCGAGCCTAAATTAGTGCCTACTGACTACTGTAGGTATAAATAATGAAAGACAGAGTTATTTCATTACGGTATTTCTGGATTCGGTCTCCACGCTCAAGGCCCGCGATAGAAGCTATGCAATAGCTTAAAAACTATCTCTATGGTTAATTTCTATGATTGGTATGATATTTATTTTTTTAAACTTAGCATATTCTATGTTATGTTAGATCTTATAATCAACAATTTCTTGCCTTATTATGTGATACTTTTTGACATGTGTATATGTTAGCGCCGTCGATATATTATTAGATAGATAGGTATTTAGTTAAGAAAGTTCTAGGCCCCTACGAACATAGGCAGAGCATTCATTGTATTTGTTATTTGAGAGAAAAATAGCCCCTATGTTAACGTAGGCAGAGCTCATTATTATTAGCCCTTATAGAAATAAGCAGTGCATTAATTATTGTTCAAGAGAAAATAGCCCCTACGAAAACGTAGGCAGAGCACATTATTATGTCAGCTCGATGCTAACCGCGCAGCGTGCGAGAGAGACAGAAATAGAATCCTTTGTTGTTATTGTTAAATTATTGTCTTATTGTGTAAAGTTGTTTACCTATAGAACGAAATTTCGGTATTGTTTAGGATCTTTCTGGAATGTACGTGATTCCGAGTAGCTTAGTATAAATACCTGCGCGGATTGGCAACGAGTCAGTTCTCAGTTATCTTTTGAAGTGATAAGTTCTAATTTATCGGTTGTCGTGATACAGTTGTGATCTCTGAGTATAAGTGATCAAAGTGCGATAGTACCAACTAAGGAATAAACATCGGATAGTAAATAAAGAAGAAAAGTTTAGAAAGGTGTTTTATTCAGATAAAAAGGCATCCGGTCGAACGCAGCCCTGTCCAGAACGCTGAACGCCCCTACAGTTTTTCTGGTCCTTCGAGCCGGATAGGGAAGAATTGAAAAACCGAAGATGCCGTTGGTACGGTCACGCTCACCGATGAAGAAAAAGTCCGACCAGGAAGAAACATCTGGAGAAACGTCGGACTGGTCGCTGACCACGCCCGTCTCTACCGAGACAGAAGGAACATTGACGGCTTACGAGACCGCCCCGGCACCCGCCGCTTCAACTCATGGGAGGACTACGCGCTCCACGGCCGCTGCCGCCGCATCCGCTCCGCGTTCCGCCGCCGCCACCGCCGCGGCCGTATCCGCGCCGCGTACCGCCGCCGCCGCCGCCGCTACATCCGCGTCGCGCTCCGCCGCCGCCGCCACTACATCCGCGCCGCGTCCGCACACCGCCGCCTCCGCGTCTCTTGCCGCATCAACCCAGCGCACCGCATCCGCCCGAACCGTTCGCGCTCAGACCGAGCTAATTGGATCGACGGACGCGAGAACACATGCCGCAGCTGGAACAGCGACCCGAACTCAACCGAAGACAATTGGAGGAAGACCTGCAGTCCCACCGTTCACGTCTTCGGAAAAATTGGTACCACCACCCGAGAAACAGATCGCGAGATCCACGAAATCCACAAGGAGAACGGAACTGGAAGCCCGGCTTGAACTGCAGAGGAAACAATTGGAAGCAGCTCAAGCCGCAGTGATCCTGGCAGAGACAGAACTCGAGATGGCCCAGGTCCAGTCTGAAGAAGAACTCGAAGAAGAGTTTGAGATTAAACGATCTACGAACGTCGAGAAATGGGTGGAAGAGACAGCTGTATACCTGGAAGAACCGAAACAGCTGGAACATCCGGTCCAACAAATGGGCTTAACGGATTTAGCCAACGCGATCGTCGCCGCAACGAGGGCAGCCCAGCCGAACAAGCTGCCGCCAAAAGTATGGGACTTGCCAGAATTCAGCGGAAATCATGAAGATTGGCTGCCATTTCAGAGAGCCTTCAAGGATAGCGAGGGATTATGCACCAAGGAACACAATATGGCACGACTGAGAAAATCCATCAAAGGAGTGGCAAGAGAAGCGGTCCGAGGCCTACTCTTCGTCGCCTCGGATCCGGAAGAAATAATTTCGGCTTTAGGTCGCCGATTCGGACGGCCAGAACAGCTCGTCCTCTCAGAACTGGAGAAGATAAAAGAGCTGCCGAAAGTTGGAGACACTCCGAGAGATATATGTATTTTCGCAAGCCATATAAACAACGCAGTAACAACGATTGAAGCCTTGAAGAAACCTCACTACCTACACTCACCGGAGATATGCAAGAACGTCATCGAGAAGCTATCGCCCATACTCCGGTACAGATGGTTCGACTACAGAGCGCGCGTTGGCGAAGAGGAACCAGAGCTGATGAAATTAAAGAAGTTCTTGGACAACGAAGCAGAACTATGTGGAACATTCGCTCCTCCTGAAACCTTGAAGAGGAGGATCGGATCTAGATATCCTGTGCACACGGCTCAAGAGGAAAGCTATGAGAGCAACGAAATGGTCGCCGCTGCACAAGAAGTGTATAAGAAGTTCTGCGTTGAATGCGATGGAGAGCATTGGCTCACCGAATGCAAGAAATTCAAAGAAGCCGCCATTGAAGAGCGGTGGAACATAGCAAAGGAGAAGAAACTTTGCTTCCGATGTCTGCGCCGAAGACACATGCGTTCGAACTGCAAGGGACAACCATGTAGAAAGTGCAAGAGGCCGCACCACACCATGCTGCACTCGGAGCCAATCACGAGAACAACGGCACCTATTCAGCAGCAGAAGAAGACAGCGACAGACATCGAAGAAAAGATAGTGAAATCCGTATACGCGACGGCAGATGGAACAAGAGTCTACTTGAAGATGTTGCCAGTAGACGTCTTCGGTCCAAAAGGGTCAGCCCGCGTCCTAGCCCTGCTCGACGAAGGGTCGACAGTGACATTAATGGACGCCCGTATCGCCGATCGCATTGGAGCCACCGGCCAGACTGAGTCACTAACATTGGAGACAGTCGGTGGAAAAATGATTGAAAAGAAGGACTCACAGAAGATGAACCTCAAGATCAAAGGAGCGCACAGGAGAGATAAACGATATCTTCGAGGGGTGCGCACCGTTACAGACTTGAGACTGTCACCGCAACACATCGAAAAGAAATCGATTGAAAACTGCAAACATTTGAAGAATATGATGAAGGAGCTGCTATATGAAAGTGAACGACCAGCATTGTTGATCGGCCAAGACAATTGGGACCTGATCGTCTCCCGGAAGATCATAAAAGGGAGTCAGAGCCAACCAGTAGCTTCGCTCACCGCACTTGGGTGGGTACTGCATGGATGTTGCGTCGGGGCCGCCGCTGCGCCAGTGGACTTTATCAACCACTGTCGTGCAGCAAGCAAGGAAGAAGAGATTGAGGACATGGTCAAACGCTTCTTTGCCCTAGACTCGATTGGGATACAAGAGCGACGCCCGAGCAACGACGCCGATCAACGAGCCCTCAGCATATTAGAGAAGACGACCAAACAGCTGCCAGATGGAAGATACGAATCCGGACTACTGTGGAAGAAAGAAGATGAGAGGTTGCCGAACAATTACACCCAGGCTTACAACAGACTGATGGGTGTAGAAAAGAAGCTTGATAAGAACGCAACCCTCAAAGAAGAGTACGGGAAACAACTCAAGAACCTGCTAGACAGCGGTTACGCTGAAGAAGCCCCAACGACTTCCACTCCAGGACGGACGTTCTATCTGCCCCACTTCGCCGTAGTACATCCGCAGAAGAAGAAGACGCGTATCGTCTTTGACGCCGCCGCCAGATTTGAAGGAAAGAGTTTGAACGACGCACTGCTACCAGGACCTGACCTACTCCAATCGCTCTTTGGGGTACTTTTGAGATTCCGAGAAGGACCCGTAGCGGTGGTCGCCGACATCAAGGAGATGTTCCTCCGCATCCAAACAAGGAAAGAAGACAGAGACAGCTTGCGCTTTCTTTGGCGAGGAGAGGACAGAAGAAGCAAACCCAAAGAGTACCGAATGACGTCGGTAATCTTCGGAGCAACGTCATCGCCCGCGACAGCCATCTTTGTCAAGAACTCGAATGCAAAGAAACATGAGAAGGAACATCCCGAGGCGGTCAGAGCAATAATCAGAAATCACTACATGGATGACTACTTACAGAGCTTCAGAACGAACAAAGAGGCGAAGCAGATAGCGGAAGAGGTGAACGCGATACATCGGACAGCCGGTTTTGAGCTTCGTCAATGGGCAAGCAACAAAGAAGAAACACTGGTCAACCTGAAAACGGAAGAAGCTCCGACAGAGAAGAGGCTCGGAGAAGAAGAAAAGACTCTCGGGATGAGATGGATTATAAAAGAAGATGCGCTGGCCTTCAACGTTGGCCTGAGAAACACCCCGATAGAAGTCGCGAACAGAAACCGAGCCCCGACAAAGAGAGAAGTAACGAGTGCAGTAATGTCGACTTTCGATCCAATGGGACTCCTCGCTCCAGCCCTGATCAAAGGCAAGAGATTGATACAGGAGCTCTGGAGGACGGGGATCAAGTGGGATGAACCCATTAATGATGAACAACGAGAAATCTGGAACAGTTACCTCGAAGACATAGAAACGCTGCGAGATTTGAAAGTAGCAAGATGCCTGGCGCCGGCTACCAGAACGGGGGAAATACATGTTTTCGTCGACGCCAGCGAAACAGCATATGCAGCAGCGGTCTACTGGAGGACAACAACGAACGACGGGAATGTCCACATTTCCCTCATGGCGGGGAAGGCTAGGGTAGCGCCAGTCAAGAAGACATCGATCCCACGCCTGGAGCTTCAGGCAGCGCTGCTAGGCGCGAGACTCGCCGCCACCATCTCCACGGAGTCCGATCTAGAGATCACCTCTAGGGTCTTCTGGTCGGATTCCACCACAGTGCTTCAATGGATACGAGCCGATCCACGAAGATTTAAGGCCTTTGTCGCCCACCGGCTAGCGGAAATAGAAGAACTAACGAAGCAACGAGAATGGAGATGGGTGCCAACGAAAGACAACCCCGCAGACGATGCCACCAGAGATATGCCGCAAGACTTCAACGAACAAGCGCGATGGTTCACCGGGCCTGCCTTCTTATACCGGCCGAAATCTGAATGGCCGGTCAAGAAGTTGGATAATAATGAATTAAGCAGCCCAGAAGAGTGTAAAGAAACCTGCGCCACGGTCAGAACGGACCCAAGAAGAAGCTTGCCGGACCCAAACCGTTTCGGAAGTTGGACCAAGCTGCTCAGAACGACAGCAAGAATATTCAAGTTTATAGATATGTGCCGCTCCAAGAAAACTCCGACTGCAAGGACGGATCAAGAAAAAACAAAGTACGCCGCTATTGAGAGTAAATATTTATTGAAGGCAGAAAAATCGCTCATCCGACAAAGTCAGCATCATTCGTTCGGGAAGGAAATTGAAAGCCTGAAGAAAAATCAGCATATTGAGAAATCGAGCCGTCTAAGGAAGATCGACGTGGCTTTAGATGAAGAAGGGATACTTCGACTCAACAGCCGAACAGTCAGAATCCAGAGTACCACAGAACAGAGGCTGCCGGTTCTTGACGGGAAGCATCGAACGACTCAGCTTCTTGTCGAGCACTACCATCGGCACCTTCACCATGGGAACCACACCACGGTCGCAAATGAACTGCGACAGAAGTTCTGGATCCTGGCGCTGAGAGACACCGTGAGGCGAGTAGCGCATCAGTGCCAATGGTGCGTCGTCCGAAGATCCAAGCCACAGATGCCACCAACTGGAAATCTACCGCAAGAGAGACTGGCACACAACCACCATCCGTTCACGTGCACCGGTGTCGACTACTTTGGCCCGATGCACGTAACTATTGGGAGGCGGCGAGAGAAACGCTGGGTAGCTCTCTTCACTTGCCTTACCACAAGGGCAATTCATTTGGAACTGGCTGCTTCCCTTAGCACCAACTCCATGATCATGGCGCTAAGAAGAATGGCCTCAAGAAGAGGCAGCCCGCGAGTATTGTACAGCGACAACGGGACGAACTTTGTCGGAGCAGATCACGAACTGAGAAAAGAATGTCAAAACATGAAGAACGAAGAACTGATCGAAGCAGCGGAGAAGGAGGGCATTCAGTGGAAATTCATCCCACCAGGAGCACCGAACATGGGAGGCGCCTGGGAAAGGATGGTACGCACCGTGAAGACCGCATTGACAGCGGTAATAGGAGAAAGGAGTCCACCAGAAGAGGTCCTGCACACACTCCTGACGGAAGTGGAACATACCGTCAATTCGCGGCCACTCACATACCTGAGCGCCGACCCAACCGATGAGGAAGCCCTGACCCCGAACCATTTCCTCATCGGCCGATCCTGCGGATTGACAGTATTGGGAGAATATGACGATCACGACCTCATCGGGAAATCCAACTGGAAGACGGCTCAGAGAATGGCTGATCATTTCTGGAAGCGATGGATCAAAGAGTACCTTCCGACCCTTATGCCACGGAAGCTAGACTCCAGAAAGAACACTGAATTCCATTTGGGAGATGTGGTCATCATCGCGGACTCTTCGCTGCCGCGTAACACATGGCCGCGAGGAATCATCGAGAGGACCTTCCCGGGACCTGATGGCAGAACGCGCATCGTGGACGTCCGGACCAAAGGAGGACTAATGAAGCGTCCCGTATCGAGGTTGATCCCGCTAACGACGCCGCTACCCGAGGATGGAGCGCCCGGACCGCCGTGCACTGGCGGGGAAAATGTTAGCGCCGTCGATATATTATTAGATAGATAGGTATTTAGTTAAGAAAGTTCTAGGCCCCTACGAACATAGGCAGAGCATTCATTGTATTTGTTATTTGAGAGAAAAATAGCCCCTATGTTAACGTAGGCAGAGCTCATTATTATTAGCCCTTATAGAAATAAGCAGTGCATTAATTATTGTTCAAGAGAAAATAGCCCCTACGAAAACGTAGGCAGAGCACATTATTATGTCAGCTCGATGCTAACCGCGCAGCGTGCGAGAGAGACAGAAATAGAATCCTTTGTTGTTATTGTTAAATTATTGTCTTATTGTGTAAAGTTGTTTACCTATAGAACGAAATTTCGGTATTGTTTAGGATCTTTCTGGAATGTACGTGATTCCGAGTAGCTTAGTATAAATACCTGCGCGGATTGGCAACGAGTCAGTTCTCAGTTATCTTTTGAAGTGATAAGTTCTAATTTATCGGTTGTCGTGATACAGTTGTGATCTCTGAGTATAAGTGATCAAAGTGCGATAGTACCAACTAAGGAATAAACATCGGATAGTAAATAAAGAAGAAAAGTTTAGAAAGGTGTTTTATTCAGATAAAAAGGCATCCGGTCGAACGCAGCCCTGTCCAGAACGCTGAACGCCCCTACAGTATACGTTTATTAAAATTATTTAGTTACATATTTATAGTTTTATTTTCTACCACAAAAGTTGTTCAGTCCGATTCAAGGAAGTTGAATCTATGGATATATGTACAGTGATCGTACCGCCGAAGAGACAAAAATGCTCCGAATCCATTGTTTCGTAGAAATAAATTCGGAAAATAAGTTTTAAAACCATAACAGCGATGAGGACAAAAGATATAAAGATAATGCTTTGTCTCTCTTACTCACAAGAATACTCGTATTCTTGTCTCTCACCGAAAACTAAACCAACTGAATAGAATAGAAGAGGACGAAACGTGTAAAGAAACCATTATACTCGTAGACTTTGTTACTCATGGCAATGCTCTTTAGAGTATTATTTTCTGTGTGGCAATGTAAACTCGCCCTAGGCCCGTTTTCGACGCCAATCACGTTTATTTTCTAACTATTCGATCGACTCGGTGAACAGAGTATACCTAGTTTCATACATTACTAGCTGCGCCCCGCGGTTTCACCCGCGAAGTCCCATTCCCGCTGGAATATCGGGATAAATAGTAGCCTATTTCACTCGCCATCCCTTTAACTATCACCACACAAAAAATTACGTAAATTCGTTGCCCCGTTTTGCCGTGAAAGACGGACAAACAGACACACACACTTTCCCTTTTATAATATTAAGTATGGATATGGATTCGAGTGTTATTTATGTCCTAGGTTATAATTCTTTGTCTGGGAGTAGGTAGGTACCTACCTATTAAATTAAAACATCATTGTATAGGCTAAAATCTTTAATACATATTAACAATGATATACTCTACATTATATTAATATAATTTTAACATAAATCAAACACACTACTTACAATTACATCTGACACGTACTTATGTGTAATTTTGGTATTTCATTCAGACCAAGCCGCAAATTCACAGAGAAAACAATCTTATTCAAATAAAATAGAGTTGAAATTACATCACTATTAATATATATATTGAATTCCTTGATGGTATTCCATCTAACATTCTGTGGGTTCGAGTCCCGGACTTGTTAAAAAGTGCTGGACAAGCCTATTCTTAACAATGTCACGGGCACTAGTGTCCCGTTATGTGTAAGCAAAGATTACCTCCTGGCGCAAACAAATTCTAAAGACATCCTACGATTTATTAGAATCTTATGGTTCATTTTAATTTACGTTTAAGCATCGATTTTTGACAGTTCTCTATGATAACTGAGTTATGAATGCTTGAGACACAATTTACGCTTGCGTAGGTAGGTCTCTGAATACGGGCCTAAATATCAAAAGTCTTTCAATAGCGTTTTGGTATTTCCAACTCTATTGTAATAAAATAAGATTGATTTTATAAAAACTTTGATGGTTCTTTAAAAGTAGCACTGATTAACGAAAGGTTCGTGCAACTTATTTTATTTATTATTGTAATAAATAAAAAAGTTTAAAAATCCCGATTATTCTCGCAATATCTACCAAAGACGAAACGATTTAGATTTTATACTGCATATATTTAGTTATGTTTGACCGGTAGGCCTAACATGTGCAACGTTTCGACACGACAAATGAAATATCTCGATCATGTCAGACTGCTCTAACGTACTATGTTAGAGCAGCAGATAATATTTTGTCGACGACGAGATGATTTCTCGCGCTGCACATGTTAAGCCGGCAGGAGTACTATCCAATTAACGAACTATCTTTCTAGTTTCATAAAATTCGGTTCAGCATTAATAGGTACCTACTTTGAAATATTTGCCCACATTGGGGTAGCTTCTGTTTTCTGAAATCATTGGTAGATAGTGAGATCCCAGTGCATTAGACTATTATAGTCTAGTCTAGTGCATATAGGAAATAATCTGTGCTACTTTTTACATACAAACAAAATTTGAGGATTGAAATGATTTTTCATGCACTTATTATTATTATTTATTTTATTTTTTTTATTAACCTATTTCGTCCCACTGCTGGGCAAAGGTCTCCCCCAAACTTCTCCAACCATCTCGATCCCTGGATTTTATTATTAAATAAATAAAAACCATTCCATTCAAGTTGAGAAAAACAAGGGTGTAGGCAGATGGACTTGCAACCTATCACGTATGGAATTTAAGTGGGTATAAGACGCGCCACGTAAAAAGAACGATGAGTGTCGTGTCGTGTGTATGTGTTGGTGACGGGTCCCTCGCTCACTCGCCAACAGCACGCGCTACATCAATGTGTGAAGTGCGCCGCGTCACCACACAACACATCACACATTACTGCACAATCTACTACTGCGCAGCTTTTCCCCTCAGCGTTCTTTTTACGTGGCGTGACTATACCAAATATTGACTTGACTTTTGACTGGGTGTCAACTGAAGCTAGACTATTTAGATTGTTATGGAATCTTTAATAGACCAGTCCCTCGATTGTCTAGCTCGAAATAATAAAAATAATCAAAAATAACAGTAATCCACGAAAACAACTGAAATAATGTACCTAAGTTACTTATACTTCATTTCTTGAAGCGAGCTAATAGCTAGATTAGACAATTAACAATTGATTTGACAATCTAGCCAATCACGAGATAGACAATTATTTTCGACGACCAATCACGTGCGTTTACTTTTATTCCTATTAGCTCGTTTCAATAAATGAAGATACTAACTTACATATTTAGCGTAAAATCTGACCATTTTTTCGCGGATTACTGTTATTTTTTATAAGCAACAATTTGAAATGTAATAATTCAACAAAAATCGACTTTATATTGATCAGTTTTATGTTAAAACATTGTTAGCAAGATGTCCTAAAGTTTTAGAGGAAAATAAATATGTAAAACAATTTTGGGTTGTTTTTCAATTATTAAATTATTTCATGGCTCGTATTCAGAGACTTCACTCAAACTTGAGTTGAGTCTACGTTTAAGCATCGATTTTTGGCAGTTCTCTATGAAAACTGAGTTATGAATCACCGCTTGAGACATGATTTATGCTTGAGTATAGTCTCTGAATTCGGGAAAAATATAGCTCAACTAAACTTAGTTAATCTTGTATAGTTTGAATTTTTAAACAGTTTGAAACATTTGTATGGATTTTTTTGTTTTTGAAGTTTAAAACCTTACACTATTTTAATAATATAAAAAACATAAGGATTCAGTTAGTCTATTATAATATAACTTAACAAAATCTTAGACTAACCCTATTATTCATTTCTCTCACTCTTACAGCAATGAAAAGAGATGGCGATAGATTTATGACCGTACTAGCTGCGCCCCGCGGTTTCACCCGCGTAAGTCCCGTTCCCGCGGGAATATCGGGATAAAAAGTAGCCTATGTCACTCTCCATCCTTTCAGCTATCACCGCAAAAAAAATCACGTCAATCCGTCGCCTCGTTTTGCCGTGAAAGACGGACAAACAAACAGGCACACACACTTTCCCTTTTATTATATTAGTATGGATACTCTAAAGACAATTAAATTCTTCTTAACAATTTCACCAAAATTTGGTAAAACGGATCAATTTGAGCCATTTTAACAAATTTTGGTGAAAAAACAATTCATGAAATTATTGCACTTTATGAATTGCTAGCAGAAATGCTCGAGACGACCTTTTCAACCTCCCTGAGCGTACTTAAGTTTTCTTCTGAATGGTACATATATATTTAACTATACTTTTTTTCTTGAAGCGAGCTAATAGGAAGAAAAAATAAACTCACGTGATTGGTTGTCAAAAATAAGTCTATCTCGTGATTGGCTAGATTGTCAAATCAATTTTCAATTGTCAAATCTAGCCAATCCGAGAATAAACAATTATTTTCGAAGACCAATCACGTGTTTATTTTCTTCCTATTAGCTCGTTTCAATAAATGAAGTATAGCATTTATGAGTTAGAGTTTAATTTAAATAGCTTATAAATTATGAATAATAGGGTTTCAACTTACAGAGGAACCAGGAACAGAACTTTTAACTTAAAGTTTAACGCTAAGCTAAGATTTTAACGTTTAAAAAATGACTAGTTTTGTTTTTTCTTGAGATCTCTATTCTGCATATTGTGCATTTTATGTTGATGCATGACATTTATACTTTATACATAAAATATAATGACAGTTTCATTGTTATGATAATATTTTGTTACATTGTTTATTAAATCTTCCTAAATCTCTTTTTAGTTTAACTTTATAATGTTAAGATTATATATTATAAGAAATCAGAAGTGAAAATCATTAAAAAAATAAGAACAAATTTATTAACACAAATAGTCAAACCATCAAAACAAGATTATCTTTATAAGCGAATCATTTAACACTGAATAAACAAAGGAAACACCAATTTACACCATTTGAACCAAAATAAGCACTGACATAGGCTACACGATTACAAAATACAAGAAAACGACCTAACAACACAAAGTCCCTAGGAAGCCGAGACAACCGTCTCGTTCGAAAGCCAAGCACAAAGTGAGTGAGCGCCGCCGTGTGCTCGCTTTTATATAGGTGCCGTCTGTCGATTAGTCATCGTCAAGGGACATTGCTAACACGGCCTCTCCTGACATCCTGACGTCCTCGTCAGATTCGTCGTTATCGTGCGGCGACACCACCGCAGAAGACGATCCAGGCTCGTTGACTCCGTCTGCTCGTGACGAAGGTATGGAGGGACCTGCGCCAGAAACTTGTACGTCTTCATCTGAAAACGAAAGCTTTTTAAGATAGGCTGCCAGTTTACACCCAGTGTTCCATACTCTTCTTACACACGATCTGCCAATCAATTCATACATCGTCTTACAACATTAAATTCATCCACAAAGTCATACCATCTCTCTTAACACTATTGAGACGTCTCTCAGATACTTATTTAGGAACAAGGCTGATGCTTGTTCCACTGATTCCACGTTGTACAGCGCGCTCGCCGCTGGCGGAGCTGCGCGCTCGCCTGCTGGCGCAGCCGGTGCTCGCCGCTGGCGGAGCCGGTGCTCGCCTGCTGGCGCAGCCGGTGCTCGCCGCTGGCGGAGCCGGTGCTCGCCTGCTGGCGCAGCCGGTGCTCGCCGCTGGCGCAGCCGGTGCTCGCCTGCGGGCGCAGCCGATGCTCGCCGCTGGCGCAGCCGGTGCTCGCGCCGCTCCGTAGCTGTCAGCACAGCAGCATCAGGTAGGTAAGTCCCACCTGTAACATGACGCGACACACGCGCCTGCCCGACTATGCGACTATCGCAGACACAGGCACGACCGACTATACACTTATGTGCAGACACGGTCAGTCCGACTATACACTCTTGGTGCAGACACGGACAGTCCGACTATACACTCTTGGTGCAGACACGGACACCCCCAGACCGACTATACACTCATGGTGCAGACACGGTCAGTCCGACTATACACTCTTGGTGCAGACACGGACAGTCCGACTATACACTCTTGGTGCAGACACGGACACCCCCAGACCGACTATACACTCATGGTGCAGACACGGTCAGTCCGACTATACACTCTTGGTGCAGACACGGACAGTCCGACTATACACTCTTGGTGCAGACACGGACACCCCCAGACCGACTATACACTCATGGTGCAGACACGGTCAGTCCGACTATACACTCTTGGTGCAGACACGGACACCGATCCGTCCGACTCATCTCAATCCATCCATTACATACGTCACCATCAATAACCAGCCTATGCCTAACCCCACCTAAACTTCCTACTTCCTGAGTGTGAGTGTAAGTGTAAGTGTAAGTGTCATGAGAATATCTAAGTGAGAGTCGAATAAGAACGTAGTGGTGGCTATTGACGGGTACGCAAGCAATGTCAGACCAAGACGAATACGGATCGAACATAATGTCGAAGAACGCAGTACACGTCTCCAGACACATCTTGAACACGGGTCCACAGCATCCACAGGACCAGTCGCCCAGGATCGCTCGTTCACAGGACTGCTCGTCCCCAGGACCGCTCGTCCACAGGACCGCTCGTCCGCAGGACCGCTCGTCCGCAGGACCGCTCGTCCGCAGGACCGGTCGCACAGGAGTAAGCATCCTGTACAGAAACAAATGCACGCAAGATCAAAGGTCCAACAAGGTTATCAGAGCTTGGTAGTGAAATGACCTCTCATGACCTCGTAAGTCAATGAATGTCTGTCAGTATTAAGGATGTCTAGTATGAAACATCTGACTGAGTTTTGGTGATTCAGAGCGAGCTTTAATCATACCTGAGCTCGGCCGTACCTGACCTTGTTCAATTAGTCAGTCCAGATACTCAACTTCCGTATATAGAAAGTGCAACAAAATCTGAAGGATTCTCTCCAGGCTTCAAGCCCTAGTTTTATTGATCGAAATCATCCCTTCCGGGCAGATCCCACTGCCAGAAGACCTGGAAGCCTCGCGCTTTACCACATAAGACGTATACCTCGATCACAAACAACACAACGTTTAAGTATCAAAAAAAAAAACTCACAGTTACTCCGTGGTGGTACCGGCGCCACACGTACCTGGCAGCTAGGTAGGTACCTCAGCGTGACTGTTGCCACTGCACGCCTCGCCGTGACAACGAGGAAGCATAGATTGGTGATCGCGAGAGGATGGCTCACAGGCGTGTCGCCCATGACAGCCATGCGAGCACCGATGCGGTGTACACCCACGCGAGCGACTGCACAGTCGCTGGGCACGGGAGCGACGGCGCGGCGAAGCACCACGCGCAATGCTGCGCGACCTCCGATCGCAAGAGCGCCGGTGCGGCGATCCATCTCGCGTGTGGCTGCGCGACCGCCGGCCACAGGACCTCCTGTCCCGCGAGCGATCACTCCGCAACCCGGACGAGCGCTGTCGGTGACGTGACCGAGAGCGGCTCGACTCGTCATCGCTTTAAACAACTGCGAAACACACGATAACGGTGCGTCATCGCACCATGGTTAATAAACATGTACAAAATAACAAATAAAAAGATGTTATGGAAGTACCCATTGATGTTCGTACCACGAACAGAACTCACAAATCACAACCCCTGAGACACAACCACTCAACTACGACTTTGCACGACTTTGCGTCACCAAACAAACATATCGACAATTAAAGTCAAGCTGTAATTTACGTAGATCTCTTTTTTAAATGGTAAACCAACAGTTGTAGAACGACACGTTAAACTACAAGTTCGTAGAATTAAAAGTAATTAACTTTCGACACTATACAAGTACCTACTTGTAAATCAGCTTTAAACTTTTACATATTAGGAAACTCGTTTACTCATCCATACTCACACTTCCATTAAATGGCTCAGCCAGCTTAGAATGTGTATAAGAACCACCGTTATAAACCTGCTTTGAACAAACTACAGCTAAATCGGCCATAGACAGATACACGTACTTGTAACAATCAAAGTTATGACACACCCCTATTTTTATTAAGAAACAGTTACCACGGAAAGTCGTCTCAGTTTACACGAGCTTACTTACTGTTTGCTTATTGAATGTTAGCTTACTTAATATCCCGCTGGACATCGTTAGGAGACAGGATTTCAAGGGACCAAGCTATCGTGGTATCAATATGCCGCCTTCTACTTAAACACAAAAGTTTCATTTTTCGTTATAATGAAAAAATGTTCAATGAATTGGTGAGATGAAGTAGATAAGTTTAGACTGCTCATAAAACACATACCTATTAGTATAATTGCGCTTTTCAGATCACTGTTAACAGCATTTAAGCAAAAGTTTTCATTGTGTCCCGGTTTCTTACAAAACTCACCAATTAAATCATTAGACTGTCACGTGACTTTTTCGGGCAGTGAAGAGCCTTGTGGCTCGACTGTCCACAGTTAAAACAACTCATACTACACGTAGGATTCACAGCTAGCCGCTTGAAAGTTAAATTTCGGCTATCTTGTTTAGTGCGGGTAGGCTTTACAAAAATTTACAAAAACAAAACTAGGTCATTGCACGATAAGTTGGCATTTACCGCCGCCCGCCCTGACGCAAGGGTCGGTAATACCTCGTATGACAATTAGCACCTTTAATTCTTCTTCTTACCTATACCTAGGCACAGTAAAGTTCTTCCAGCGTACTCGACATACATATGTGTTAAATTTGTCAGAGTTGACCTAGTATCGTACCAAATACATAGGCGAGTTTTCGTGGGCATAATGGTTTGAATTCTAAACAGAAATTAGACCATGAACGGTCGATGATTACCTATTCGTTTAACCATATTCGGGCGTCGCCCTTGAGACAGGTCGACACGCGTGACAAACATTCTGCATCCTGCCAAAGATTGCTCACCTTAGCCCGTTCGACCTCATCGTACCATACGTCTATATCGTGGATCTCAGGACCGAAGTTCGATACAAAATACTTTTGACCTTTATTTATACCTACCGACTTTATTACCTCGGCTAAGAATCGCACAGACTCCGAGACGCCTTGGTCGCCATGGGACTCGGAAATGCTAATACTCACGGGTACGTCGGACGCAGTAACGTTTTGATTGAAGAACGCCTGTCGTCGCGGTCGATTCCAATGCTGGCGTATTAGATGTGTTACACTTGTGACGTTACTAAGACCGCGCGGCATCGGAGAGATATGAGACCCAGGATACCCAGGACCCTGCACCAACTCGCCGCTCGACACCTTAAGGGGAGTACCAGACCAACAGTGTTCAGTTGAGATAGAATCGAATGTAACGCCTGCTGCATGAGATCACATCTCGTTTGCGAGAGCTACGACTCGACCTTGACCTACGTTGCGAACTAGATCTACCCCTAGAACGAATTCTGCTTCGAGAACGAGTGTTACTACACTACGCGAATCATCACTCCTGTCACGACGACGAAACCTGTGTCGACAAGAACTCGACCTACTTCAAGATCGCGTCAAGTTTCACGAACTACTTTGCATCGACGTGACTAGTGTACAGACCTACGTTGGTCATCGAATAAAATATAACTCGAACAAAGAAAATTGGTGTTTACTTCGATTTTATTTTAGTAGGTACCCTCACAAAAAACAATTTTTGATAAAAATCTTTTCAAACGCCATAAAAAACAATTTAAAATTATCAGGATGATAGTGGGACATGTATTCACCATCCCACTTCTGATATAAGAAATCAGAAGTGAAAATCATTAAAAAAATAAGAACAAATTTATTAACACAAATAGTCAAACCATCAAAACAAGATTATCTTTATAAGCGAATCATTTAACACTGAATAAACAAAGGAAACACCAATTTACACCATTTGAACCAAAATAAGCACTGACATAGGCTACACGATTACAAAATACAAGAAAACGACCTAACAACACAAAGTCCCTAGGAAGCCGAGACAACCGTCTCGTTCGAAAGCCAAGCACAAAGTGAGTGAGCGCCGCCGTGTGCTCGCTTTTATATAGGTGCCGTCTGTCGATTAGTCATCGTCAAGGGACATTGCTAACAATATTATTATGTTTTCTATGTAGGTATGTTTAATTAGTTTTTCAATTTCTATCTAAGTATTGTCTACGACTGTATCAATTTCTTCTTTTTTAATCTTTCAACTACCCGTGGAAACTTATAATTGGCCTTCCTTGCTATGATATATGCCCTGCATGTATTATTTCTGTATCATTAAGTAACCCTGTACATAGCTGTAAGTTTTCCTAAAATAAATAAATAAATAAAATAAATTTAGGATACGATTTAGAAGAAGTACCTACTTTTTACTTGAATTTTTTAAGCGTGGCAGATTTTTCGTTTTGTCTTACATTTCTCTTTCTTATGGGTGTAGGCAGATATCACAAATTACCACTTGCTACGACCCTGACACACCTCTTAAATGTGTTTTAATATTTTTATTTTAAATTAAACAGCATTAAGATAGGTTAAGAGAACAAAATTGCTTTTCATCATCATCATTCTCAGCCTGTTAGAACCCACTGCTGGGCATAACCCTCCTTCCCTGAGCGCCAAACACTTCTACTTTGGGCCTTTTGCATCCAGGTCTTACCCTGTACTGTCTATATCTTTTACTTGTTTACAATTTGAAAAATTTGTTTATTTTAAGTATATTTTTTTAAATGTCAAGCGTCAACATAAAATGCACAATTGCTTTATACAAAAGTGTGTGCGACTATACATAAATAAAACCATACATTTATACTAATATTATAAAGAGGTTAAGTTTGTTTGTAATCTCCGAATCTACTAAACCGATTTCAAAAATTCTTTCACCGATGTGTAGAATGTACTATCGGGATGGTTACAGGCTATATTTTATCTGGTAGTTTTATACCGAATAATAATAATATAGTAGACCCGTGCAAAGCCGGGACGGGCTTCTAGTGTAATATGTATTAAGTATAGTCGTACACACAAGAGTCCTGGTTTTGACTGTCATGTATGTTTGTTTGTTTGTTAGTAGCGTCGTCCGCTTCTATTGTCTGGATGAGGTCGCCGTGGATGGTTCATACCTGTAATTAAATTAATAACACTGTACAATTGATTTGACGTGTTGCAAGCACTTAAATAAATAAATAAACATCCTTAGACATTCCACACGGCGTCATCTAGTCCCAAGCTAAGCAATTTAATGCTTTGTGTTATGGTAATCAGATGTATTATATAAAAATACCTACTTCGAAAAAATAGTTTTAAAGATTTAACATACATACATACATTGCATACATGCATACATTGGGATATAGGGACAGAGAAAGCGACTTTGTTTTCTATACTAATATTATAAAGAGGTAAAATTTGTTTGTTTGACGGAGGTAATCTCCGAAACTACTCAAGCGATTTCAAAAATTCTTTCACGGGTGTGTAGAATGGACTGTCCGGGTGGTTATAGGCTATATTATATCCCAGTAGTTTCATTAGTACACCCGTGCGAAGCCGGGACGTGCTGCTAGTGTACTATGTAGTGTTTTACCTGGATGTACCGGCGCCGGTGACCTTCTACACCATGTGGCTGGTGTCATCTGTACGCAAAAAAACAATTATTTATTAATTTAAATTATATAATTTGACACTCGGGCCTATTTTATTATAAAAAAAAGCCGTGTGTCACTCGGGGACTGCCGCGGTAAAGCTATTGCATGCCACCTAGAGGCAAGTTGCTGAACTAAAGTGACAGCGTTAGGTGATTTCGTTACGGAATTTCTGGATTTGATCTCCACGCCAAGGCCCGATAGAAGCTATGCAATGGCTTAAAAACTTGCTAAAAGGTTACGGCTTCGACCCCGCTCAGCCGGGCTGCTATAACAACTCGGCCACGAAGCCTACGGCGCCGAAGACTATACTTTAGTAGTAACATACAGTTCAGTATACTTCAGCTAAAGAGCTGCAATGTTTGTAAACAAACTATCAATACTCAACCTAAAAATATGCGTTTAGGCATCCGACTGCATGCTACTTAGCACTAGATGGAGGTACTTATTCTTTATTGCAGACAAGACCTAAACGCTCGGGGCGCCGCAAAAATCAACAGAAAAATAGCCCGACGAAAAAAGTAGGAGTCATTTCAATGTTCCAGATGAGGTATCTGTACTTATGTAATCTGTGCTGTTCAGGTATATAAGTATGCTTATCTAGCTGCGCCCCGCGGTTTCACTCGCGTATGTCCAGTTCCCGCTGGAATATCGCGACAAAAAGTAGCCTATGTGTTAATCCAGGGTATCACCTATCTACATACCAAATTTCAACCGAATCGGTCCAGCCGTTTTTGCGTGAAAGAATAACAAACATACATACATTCTCACAAACTTTCACATTTATAATATTATAAGTAGGAAGGATAGTAGGCAGTAGGAAGTAGGAAGGATAGTAGGAAGTAGGAAGGATAGTAGGATGACTAGTTACCTGTCTGAATAGATATGGCGCGCGGTACTGGCTCGCCCCCGGGCTGGTCTGTCCCCGCGCCGGCAGCTTTCTGTCCGGGTAACTCCTGTCATGGTAGTTACGGTTATCGTGGTAGTGACGAGTGTCATGGTAACTACGCACGTCCTGGTAGCTACGGGGGTCTTGTGAGTTGTTTCTAGAACAATAAGACTTATTAAACTATCTGGTGCTTTGCTTATCCATCTGGCGAAACCTGCTAACGCCCGGTTCCTATAACTTACGGATGTCCGTAGGACTTTAGCTATAGCAACTTTGTTATCTTATCTGTCAATAAGTTTCATACATTTTATGTTGAAATAATGGATGGAGCTATGGACATCCGTACGTTGGTTATAGAAATCGGGCATTAGACGTTCTTGATAAATCGTCGATGTTAACGCTCCGAGCGGTCACTACTTGGATGGGTGACCGCATATGGCATTAACTTAGCGCTTCCGTGCTTCGGAGGGCACGTGTCGGCCGAACTGAACCGATATCAAAAATTCTTTCACTGGTTATAGGCTATATTTTATCCCGATAGTTTCATTAGTACACCCGTTCAAAGCCGGGACGTGCTGCTAGTTTAAAAATAAAACTTTACCTGTCATGATAATGATTTCTTTCCTGCGTCCTGTCTTGATAGTGTACATTCTGGGCACTTCTTTCTGGAACGCTTTGCATATTTTGTACATTCCTATCAATAGCGTTACTTTGAACATTCCTATCAGTAACGTTATTTTGAACATTTCTATCAGTAACGTTACTTTGAACATTTCTATCAGTAACGTTACTTTGAACATTTCTATCAGTAGCGTTACTTTGAACATTTCTATCAGTAGCGTTACTTTGTACTGGAACTCTATCGTTAACGTTGCTAACCCGATCGGTGTTACTTTGAACAGTTCTATCGATGTTAGTAATATTCCGTTCAATAACGTTACTTTGAACATGATTAGCGTTACTTTGAACAGTTACTGTTCTATCAGGGTTACTTTGAACGTGCCTATCATTAAGAACGTTCCGTTCAACGTTACTTTGAACAGTTCTATCAGTAGCGTTACTTTGAACATTCCTATCAGGGTGATTTTGAACATGTCTATCAGGGTGACTTTGAACAGATCTATCAATAGCGTTACTTTGAACAGAGCTATCAATAATGTTACTTTGAACATGTCTATCATTCATATTTCTCTCATTAACGCTACTTTGAACGTTCCTGTCAGCGTTAATTTTATTATTGACATCTTTAGCGTTACTTTGATCAATATTCTGTACATGCTCTTGTATTTGTGTCTCTTTTATTTCATGTTTTTCTTCATTTTTCGTTTGATAATCTTTGTTCTGATATTTGTATATATTTCTGTTACAATTTCTATCAGAAACATCGTTATGTACATCAGAAGTTTTATCATTCATTCTATCAGAAGCTCTATCATTCGTTCTATCTTGATTAATTTCGTTTTTATTTCTGTCGTAGCTTTTGTCTTGAGCTCTGTCTTTGTCCTGACAGTCTCTGTATGTACCGTCCCCTTTGCCGTTGGCTTCGGTCCGGTTCTCGTGACGACGGCGGTCGGGACGATCGTAGTTACGCTGGTAGTAATCTCTTCTTTCGTGATCTGTGGAAGAAAATTATTTCAGATATTTATTTATCACGACAAAGTATAAAACAAAGTCGCTTTCTGTCCCTATATCCCTATGTATGCTTAAATCTTTAAAACTACACAACGGATTTTGATGCGGTTTGAGATAGATAGAGTGATTCAAGAGGTAGGTTTATTATGTATAATTATTGGACTCGTGCGAAGCCGGGGCGGGTCGCTAGTATTAGTACAAATATAAAGTACTAGCTGCGCCCCGCGGTTTCACCCGCGTAAATATCGGAAAAAAAGTAGCCTCTGTCACTTTCCATCCCTTCAACGATCACCACACGAAAAATCACGTCAATGCGTTGCCCCGTTGTGAAGACCCCCCAGAAAGACGGACAAACAGACAGACAGACACACACACTTTCCCTTTAATAATATTAGTATGGATAGTGTATTTTGTAAATACTTACATGTATTTTTCGATTGCAAATGTCTGATAGAATTAACGATGGCGCGCGCAGCCGACGTCAATTGAACATTGTCTGCGGTACTGTTAACAAAAATATTTGTATTTAGTTTAACCATATACAAAATGTATCTAAGTGAAAGAAAGAAAGAAAGAAAAATATGTTTATTTCGTAGGACCTCAAGGATCACTCAAAAACGTACAGTCTTATAAGCTAGGCGACTCTATTGCCTGTTAACCAAGTATTATATCAGTCATCTGGTTACCATAACAGAAGCATTAAATTGCTTAGCTTGGGACTAGATGACGCTGTGTGGAATGTCCAAGGTTAATCTACACTATATGTTTGTTTGTTTGTTTGGTTGTAATGAATAGGCTCAAAAACTACTGGACCGATTTTAAAAATTCTTTCACCATTCGAAAGCTACATTATCCACGAGTAACATAGGCTACTTTTTATCCCGATATTCCCGCGGGAACGGGACTTACGCGGGTGAAAACGCGAGGAGCAGCTAGTTTTATATATACATCTACTATCACAAAAACTCAGATAGAGTCACCTAGCTTAGAAGACTGTACATTTTTAAGTGCTCCTTTACAGAAATGAACACATTTTTCTTTCTTTCTTCATGCCCTCATCATATACTCACCCTGATATCCTCCCATTGTAGTTGTTCACGGGATAGCTCCCCAATATCCCGGTCCCGCTATTCCTCTTCCACTCGTCTCTCCTCTTCATGCCCTCTCGTTGGATCATGCCCTCTTTGATTTGGTTGATTTTCGCGGCAATGTCTGAGTTCTGACGGTCGAATTTCTCGTAGGATTTCTCATCGGGAGCTATTATTTGGTTACTGAAAAAAGTATTACCAATGAACGTACTAATGAAGCTACCGGGATAAAATATAGCCTATAACCTCCCGGACAGTTCATACACACCCGTGAAAGATTTTTTGCAATCGGTCCAGTAGTTTCGGAGATTACCTCCGTCAAACAAACAAACAAACAAATTTTACCTCTTTATAATATTAGTATAGATATAGGGGTTTATTCATAAAAACTTGACAATTTAATACAGGTTTTAGGAACGTTTTAGAACGTTTTTTTCTTGTCACTCATATGTCAACGAAAAGAGATAGCAACAGATTTAATATACGTTTTAGCTAATACAGGTTTTAGGTCGAATATGCATAATGGGGATATAGTGTAGACATATATTTACCTCGTCAGAGAGTGTCGTTTCCTACGAGTGTCCACCACTGGGTACATAGGCTGGCAGACTGGGTACGGTTGGGGCATCACCTGGAAATAAAGATAGATAGCCGTAATAAACACAAAATTATAACAGTAGTATAAATATAAATATCCTTGGACATTCCACACAGCGTCATCTAGTCCCAAGCTAAGCAACTTAATGCTTGTGTTATGGTAACCAGATGACTGATATAATACTTAGATACGATTTTTTTTTTGTAAATACATACATGTTATAGATAGAAAACACCCAAACACGTAACAAATATCTGCAGAACATACAAACATTTGTCCCGTAGCGGGGATCGAACCCGCAACCTCTTGCGTCTCAGCCGGGCGTTCACCCAACTGCGCCACAGAGGTCGTCGAGTAGTAGTAATAAACACAAAATTATAACAAGCCGTGTTGGTAGAGTGGGTTACTTTTGATTCGAAGGTCGTGGGTTCGTGCATCAATAAACTATTCGTATCGAAAAATTCATTATGAGCTTTTTTTTTTAACACGAGGTTTATTGCAGAAGTTAGATATCCATACGTGACAGGTTGCAAGCCCGTCAACGCTGCTAGAAAGCTAAGGCTCGTATTCAGAGACTTCACTCAAACTTGAGTCTACGTTTAAGCATCGATTTTTGACAATTCTCTATGAAAACTGAGTTATGAATCACCGCTTGAGACACGAATTATACTTGAGTATAGTCTCTGAATACGTTTTTATATGTTAAATCAAAATCTGTTAACAGATTATGTTATAGCTTACCTGTGGGTATACAATATTGTAGTGGGTATAATGTTGTGGGTATACAACTGGGCACATCGCCTGGGTTTGCATCGGCGCCCATTGCATCGCGTCTGGGTATTGCATCTTAAAATAAGACAACTAAATATAAATGAAAGAAAGAAAAATATGTTTATTTTTGTAGGACCTCAAGGATCACTTAATAATGTACAGTCTTATAAGCTAGGTGACTCTATTGCCTGTTCCTGTGGCTTTTTTTTAAAGCGATCCCTCAACAATCTAAATAGTCAAGCTTCAGTGACATACTATATTTTATATTTACTATATTTTACCGGGATAAAATATAGCCTGTAACCATCCAGTCAGTCCATTCAATACATCGGTGACAGAATTTTTGAAATCGGCTGGGTAGTTTCGGAGGTTACCTCGAACAAACAAACAAGCCAACATTACCTCTTTAAAATATTAGTATAGAAGTATAGATGTATTTAATTGGCCGACACCTGAGAGGATGGTTTAGGTGCTAAAGCCTTTTCCATCTCAACAATGTTCCAGGCACTACAGTGTCCCGTTAAGTGTAGGCAAAGATTGCCTCCTGACGCTGTATAAATCATTTAGTACCTATAGATGTAAAGGCCTGACAGATGTAATTATTAATTACCGGGTATTGTAAGAGTGGAGGTACTACGCCGTGTAGGGGGTAGACAGGGGGCACGGTCGCTGTCAAATCCGCAGGATTGTACGGAACGCTGTAACTGAAATACATACATATTATAGATAGAAAACACCCGAACACGGACCAAATATCTGCAGAACATGCAAACATTTGTCCCGTAGCGGGGATCGAACCCGCAACCTCCGCATCTCAGCCGGGCGTTAACACAACTGCGCCACAGAGGTCGTCGATATTATTGATAGAAAATACCCAAACACGGACAAAATATCTGCAGGGGGGTTAAAAAGGCCACTTTAAGCATTTCTGCTAGCAATTCATAAAGTGCATTAATTTAATCATTAATTGTTCACAATTTTTACCAAAATTTGGTAGAATGACTCAAATTGATCCGTTTAACCAAATTTTGGTGAAAATGCTAAAACAATGCATGAAATTAATGCACTTTATGAATTGCTAGCAGAAATGCTCGAAACGACCTTTTTTACCCCCCATAACATACAAACATTGGTCCCGTAGCGGGGATCGAACCCGCGACCTCCGCGACTCAGCGGACCTTCGCCCACTGCGCCACAGAGGTCTATGCATAAGACTAAGTTTCATTTTGTTATACCTTCTTTGCGTCTGTTGTTGGTTTTGTATAGAGGTATCGACACAGGCGCCATACGCGGCTGTATAATCCACGGGGGCGTAAGGATAGCTCGGATCTGAAACAATACATACCACTATACTATACTACATACTATACTATACTATATACTATACTTTACTATATACTATACTATATACTATGCTATACAATATACTATATTATATACTATCCACCATGATTTGGAGATTAATGAGTTTCCACAAATCATGGTAAATTTCTCGTTTCAAGTGTTTTATAATGTTCAAAACCGTGATATTTTTAAAAGTTTTATATACCTACTATCTTACTCCTACTAATCCTACTTCCTACTATCCTACTAATATAGTAGGAAGTAGGATAGGAAGGATAGGATAGGATAGGAAGGAAGTAGGATAGTAGGAAGGATATCTACCCACAGTAAGCTCAACCAAAGATAGGTTATTGAAACTGGCTATTAGTGATGACCTTCACCGTTTAGTGTTTATCCTCACCAATTCTGAATGTGTTGTCCTGTGCTTGCGGCGGCGACGGTACCTTCTGTTCCTCGATCTGTTGCTGCAACATCGGATAGCGGACCAATTGTTGCTGCAAATGATCCTGCAACAAATAATACAATAAACTAGCAACGTCTCGGCTTCGCACGGGTGTACTAATGAAACTACCGGGATCATATATAGCCTATGACCACCCGGACAGTCCATTCTAAACATCCAAGAATTTTTGAAATCGGTTGAGTAGTTTTGGAGATTACCTCCGTCAAACAAACAAATTTTACCTCTTTATAATATTAGTATAGATAGATAGATAATAACAATACCACGATAAATGATAAAGAATGTGTGCGTGTGTGTGTTTCTCTATGTCTTTCTCTCGCTCTCTCTGTTGATGTGTGAGTGTGATTGTGTCTGTGTCTCTCTATCTCTCTGTGTGTGTGTGTGTCTGTCTATGTCTTTCACGGCAAAACGGAGCTACGAATTGACGTGATTTTTTGTGTGGTGATAGTTAGCCTATGTCACTCTCCATTCCTTTGGATGAAGAGTGACATAGGCTACTTTTATCTCGATATTCCCGGGGAAACGGGACCTAAGCGGGTGAAATCGCGGGATTCAGCTAGTTAATAATAAAATATAACTTACGACTCGTAACGCTGGATTCTGTACGTATTGGTAGCCGGCCATCGCTTGTTGATATGGTACGTTTGATAACATCGGACCTGAAACAAACAGATTATAAGTATGTAGGTATCTTTTCCCTGCCCTTATCCCACACTATACTTCATTTCTTGAATCGAGCTAATAGGAAGAAAAATAATCGCACGTGATTGGTCGTCGAAATTCATTGGGTTGGCTAGATTTGACAATTGACAATTGATTTGACAATCTAGCCAATAACGAGAAATACAATTATTTTCGACGACCAATCACGTGCGTTTATTTTTGTTCCTATTAGCTCGATTCAAGAAATGAAGTATAGGTGGGGTCGGCACAACATATTTTCTTCTTCTATTCATCTCTATCATTCGTCAACTCCGTATTCACTCCTCTCACATTCATGTCCTCTTTCACACAATCCATCCACTTCTTCCTCGGCCTTCCTCTACTTGTATATCCATCCACACTCATACTCATAACTTTCTTAGTTATATGACTTTCATCCCTCATTACATGACCATACGTTTTGCCGTGAAAGACGAACAAACAGACAGACACACACACTTTTCCTTTTATAATATTAGTATGGATGGATGGATGAGTAAGTAATAAGTACTCACGTATATTATGATCTTGTAGTATCGGCGTTACTTTCGCTTGGGGTATCATTTGCATACTCATATTGCTCATATCTGGCATGTACTGGGTCATCTGTGGTGGAGATTGTACCTGAAATATTAAATATAATAATAATCCTACTATCCTATCCTTCCTACTAATATTATAAATGTGAAAGTTTGTGAGAATGTATGTTTGTCATTCTTTCACGCAAAAACGGCTGAACCGATTTGCTTAAAGTTTGATATGTAGATAGGTCCCTGGATTAACACATAGGCTACTTTTTATCCCGATATTCCCGCTGGAACGGGACTTACGCGGGTGAAACCGCGGGGCGCAGCTAGTGAGTACATAAGAGGAAGTGTGAAAGTGGCTTCAGAGAAACACATTTTTCTTTCTTTGTTATTTAGTTAGAGTACGTTTACTAGACCAAAAAGTTTTGGGCTTCGAGACCGCGAGATACAAGCGATCGTTCTCAAGCCGGACTGCCTTACCACTCGGCCACGAAGCCCTAGTGTCGTAGCTCGAAAGCAGTAAGATGACATTTTTCTGTTAAAGCACCGACTATGAAACGATTTATATTTCATTTAAAAATAACTCACCTCTTCATTATAACCCCTATTCAGACTGGCAAAGGGTCCATAATACACAGTATCCTGATAACTTCCCGCCTTTATCTCCCTCACGCTATTGGCCGGCTCTTGCTTCTGATTGGCTGAATCGATTGCCGCTTCGTTCTGATTGGCCGGTTCTGTCTTGTAGTCGTTTATTGGCTCGTAGCGGGGTTTTGTTGGAGTGACAGGTTTTGGTGTTTCCTGTAATGAAAAGAAATTATTAACTTAAGAGAAAGAAAGCAATGCATCATACAAACACACACATACACTCACGTCTACACACCCACACACACAAACATCCATACGCTATCATATATGTACTTACATTGATGCGTCAAATGCGCATTTAATAATGATACTAACCTTTTCCGTCGTATTCTCCTGAGGTTCATGCAATTCGTACTCATAATGATATTGCTCTGTCGGCTGACATTCACCTTCTGAAACACAAATTACATAAAACTATTTTATTTATCTATTTTTATTTATTCGGCAACCAAACAGCGATACAATAACTGTGAAAATGTATAAAACACCAATTAAATGTTTTAACATAATTTCTGTGTACAACTTGTTACCAAAGGCCAATTCTTTTTTTATAAATGTTCGGTGAAGTTCAAGGATGGGTTTTTACGACGAGATAAATTCGAATAATTGCCGGGAAAATCCCGATATTCCCGCGGGAACGGGACCTACGCGGGCGAAGCCGCGGGGCGCAGCTAGTATTAGTATAGATCAGAACATACACTCACCATGATCTATGAACGAATGCTGTTTCTCGAGTCTACCGCGTCTCTTCTCGTTATTCTGATCAACCTGTCGACAAAGTTCAATAATATTTATTATTTTGATTGTGAATGGGACAGCTGGAAGGACCTAGGCGAACATATTTGCCGGCTGAGATGCGGAGGTTGCGGGTTCGATCCCCGCTACGGGACAAATGTTTGTATGTTCTGCTGATATTTGTTCCGTGTCTGGATGTTTTCAATCTATAATATGTATGTATTTACAAAAAAAAAAAATGTATCTAAGTATTATATCAGTCATCTGGTTACCATAACACAAGCATTAAGTTGCTTAGCTTGGGACTAGATGACGCTGTGTGGAATGTCCAAGGATATTTATTTATTTTATTTATTTATTTGGACTAAATTGAAGACATTTTGCAGAAAAGCCAGGTCAGAAGTACCCTAAACCGGCGAGCATGTATGAAGAATGTAATGAGAGTGAGTGAGGCGAAAGAGGTGTGTCAGGATCGATTTATCCCGTTGCGGGGATCGAACCCGCAACCTCCGCGTCTCAGCCGGGCTTTCGCCCACTGCGCCACAGAGGTCATCATATTAATGTTTATTTATGGCAATTATCGGTTTACATTTAGGGGTTTATTCATAAAAACTTGACAATTTAATACAGGTTTTAGGAACGTTTTAGAACGTTTTTTTCTTGTCACTCATATGTCAACGAAAAGAGATAGCAACAGATTTAATATACGTTTTAGCTAATACAGGTTTTAGGTCGAATATGCATAATGGGGTGAGTTTATTACCTTGGGCTGTTCTATATCTTGATAATCCCCTGGTGCGTACATAACGGGCGGATTGGAAGGATCGAAGTGGTACAGACTGCCATCGGGGTTAGTCAGCGCCGTTCCAGTCTGAAATTAAATGAAATATGATCACGACTGTATCCCAGGGAGCGGTAGACATTACTTTCAGATCTTTAATCAGATATATAATAAGATACAATGTAATTCTGTAGATAGTTTGAAGATATCTAATGGGGTAGTCAGAGGTATGTGTATATAAATTAGAACTGTCAAAAAAATTGATAATTACAGGGTTTAGACTACGATTTTGATAAACCCGTTTTTTCGCGTTGTTTATTGCAACACCGATTATGTCCCAGAGACTTCATCTAGATATAAGTTTTTTTTTATCTATAATCACGACTCTATCCCAGGGCACGGTAGACATCTTTCTGATTTTTATGTAATTCTGTAGATCCTTTGAAGATATCTAAGAGGGTAGTCAGAGGTATGTCCAAATGTGACACCTGCAGAGTATAGATAGAGGTAGGAATAAGACATACCTGCGGGTGCAGTACTATGGCCCCGGACGGTACCCTGGACATGTCGGTGACTGCCCACAGCACGGGGCGGGCGGGGAGCCCGGGACACGCGGGCTCCGGGGTGCCGCCGCCTGGTACAATACAATAGGACATACCTGCGGGTGCAGTACTATGGCCCCGGACGGTACCCTGGACATGTCGGTGACTGCCCACAGCACGGGGCGGGCGGGGAGCCCGGGACACGCGGGCTCCGGGGTGCCGCCGCCTGGTACAATACAATAGGACATACCTGCGGGTGCAGTACTATGGCCCCGGACGGTACCCTGGACATGTCGGTGACTGCCCACAGCACGGGGCGGGAGGGGAGCCCGGGACACGCGGGCTCCGGGGTGCCGCCGCCTGGTACAATACAATAAGACATACCTGCGGGTGCAGTACTATGGCGGGGGGGGGTACCCTGGACATGTCGGTGACTGCCCACAGCACGGGGCGGGCGGGGAGCCCGGGACACGCGGGCTCCGGGGTGCCGCCGCCTGGTACAATACAATAGGACATACCTGCGGGTGCAGTACTATGGCCCCGGGGGGTACCCTGGACATGTCGGTGACTGCCCACAGCACGGGGCGGGCGGGGAGCCCGGGACACGCGGGCTCCGGGGTGCCGCCGCCTGGTACAATACAATAAGACATACCTGCGGGTGCAGTACTATGGCGGGGGGGGGTACCCTGGACATGTCGGTGACTGCCCACAGCACGGGGCGGGCGGGGAGCCCGGGACACGCGGGCTCCGGGGTGCCGCCGCCTGGTACAATACAATAAGACATACCTGCGGGTGCAGTACTATGGCGGGGGGGGGTACCCTGGACATGTCGGTGACTGCCCACAGCACGGGGCGGGCGGGGAGCCCGGGACACGCGGGCTCCGGGGTGCCGCCGCCTGGTACAATACAATAAGACATACCTGCGGGTGCAGTACTATGGCCCCGGGGGGTACCCTGGACATGTCGGTGACTGCCCACAGCACGGGGCGGGAGGGGAGCCCGGGACACGCGGGCTCCGGGGTGCCGCCGCCTGGTACAATACAATAAGACATACCTGCGGGTGCAGTACTATGGCGGGGGGGGGTACCCTGGACATGTCGGTGACTGCCCACAGCACGGGGCGGGCGGGGAGCCCGGGACACGCGGGCTCCGGGGTGCCGCCGCCTGGTACAATACAATAAGACATACCTGCGGGTGCAGTACTATGGCCCCGGACGGTACCCTGGACATGTCGGTGACTGCCCACAGCACGGGGCGGGCGGGGAGCCCGGGACACGCGGGCTCCGGGGTGCCGCCGCCTGGTACAATACAATCAAATATCATCATCATCATCATCATCAGCCTTTCTCATCCCACTGCTGGGTATAGGCCTCTCTTCGTTTCCGCCACTCGCCCCTGTCCCGCGCCAATCCAACCCAAGTCCGACCTGCGGTCTTAACAATGTCGTCAACCCATCTGGTTGGCGGACGATCCACACTTCTATATAATAATAAAATATAATAAATATTATTATTTGACGACTTTGACAAGGAATGGTCCCTTATCGCTGAAGACAGAAAGGAGTGGAAGGAGAGGAGGGAGGCCTTTGCCCTGCAGTGGGACACCACAGGCTTTAAATAAATAAATAAATAAATAATAAATATTATTTGACGACCTCTGTGGCGTAGTGGGCGAAGGCCCGCGCTTTGTAGAAAACAATAGAGGCAAATAGAGTCGCCTAGCTTATAAGACTGTACATTTTTAAGCGATCCTGGAATTTCTGGATTCGGTCTCCACGCTCAAGGCCCGCGATAGAAGCTATGCAATATCTTAAAAACCGCATCAAAATCCGTTGCGTAGTTTTAAAGATTTAAGCATACATAGGGACATAGGGACAGAGAAAGCGACTTTGTTTTATACTATGTTTGTGTATACGTATACTTATTGGAGCCATGCGAAGCCTGGACGGGTCGCTAGTAATATTACATAGTGTTATAGACTGATAGTATAGACTGACCAGTAGGTGATGGTGTGACTGAATCAGTACTTCGCAAGCTTAGAGTCTTGTATCCGGACGATGAAGGCGATAGGCGCCAACTACTGGACGCGAGGTCACCTGAAACAAAGGGAATGCAATAATGCAATTTCATACATTATCACGAATAGCATATTTATTTTTATAGTGCTAAACCACACCTAGGCATTTCATTTATAAATGAAAAATCTAAACGTTTTGGGCTACGACGGGAGGACGATCGCTTGTATCTTGCGGGTTCGAATCCCGTCGAAGCTCAAAACTTTTAGTAAGATTTTTCATTTATAAATTATCCCGAATGTCATACCTTTCTTTAGATAATATTATTTAGGTGATTGATTGTTTTTAGATTATCAAGCGAGCCTTCGCCTACTGCGCCGCAATGCCCGTCTCTAGCCCGCTGAAATTATTCATTACCTTTGCGCTCTAGTCGGTGGTTCAACGTAGCCTAGAAACAGCTTCTTACTAAATAGAAAACATACAAAACTTACACCCCCTTCAGCAGGATTCGTTCTCGCGTCCTCTAGATTACCAGGCGAGCCTTCGCCCACAGCGCCACAATGCCCGTCTCTTACCCCGCTGAAATTTTTCATTACCTTGTCTACTAAGGGCTCTAGTCGGTGGTTCTCCGTAGCCTCCAAAGCTATGGCTTTTTGATACAGCGCCGCTACGACCTCTCCACCCAGAAGATCCAGATGAACCTTCTAAGGATTGTACCTGAAAGTATATCACACTAATATTATAACTTAATGTTTTTCTATCCTTCCTACTTCCTTCCTACTATCCTACTAATATTATATCCTATCCTACTTCCTACTATCCTACTTCCTACCCTATCCTATCCTACTTCCTACTATCCTATCCTACTTTAAATGTGAAAGTTTGTGAGAATGTATGTATGTTTGTTATTCTTTCACGCAAAAACGGCTGGACCGATTTGGTTGAAATTTGGTATGTAGATAGGTGATACCCTGGATTAACACATAGGCTACTTTTTATCCCGAGATTCCCGCCGGAACGGGACTTACGCGGGTGAAACCGCGGGGCGCAGCTAGTTATAAATAAATAATTGTCTAATTGTCATAAGGTCAAAATGTGCAATCTACTATTTTTTTAAATATCGCGACTTGGAAACATAGGTATTAAGCTATTGCATAGGTTCTATCGCGACCCTTGAGCGTGGAGACCGAATCCAGAAATTCCGTAACGAAATCACCTGTCACTTTAGTTCAGCAACTCGCCTCTAGGTGGCATGCAATAGCTTTACCGCGGCAGTCCCCGAGTGACACACGTCTTTTTTTATATTCTATATTAATATATACGCGGCAGACCGCGGCGGGGCGGTGGAGGGATGAACTCGACTCATTCTGCCCACATTGGAGCACACTAGCTCTCAATAGAAACGAGTGGAAGGAAGGAAGGGAGGCCTTTGCTCTGCAGTGGGACGCTACAGGCTCGTAATAATAATAATAATATACCTTAAGCAGTTTATTTCGTCCCGGTTCTGGCGCTAGAAGCTTGACAGTGCCCGCGGTGAGCCACGGCCATTGAGATTCATCCTGGTTGCAATTGTCCTGGAAATTATAAATAAATATCATTGGACATTCCACACAGCGTCATCTAGTCCCAAGCTAAGCAACTTAATGCTTGTGTTATGGTAACCAGATGGCTGTTATAATACTTAGATACATTTTTTTTTGTAAATGAAATGAAATAAAAAGTGAAATACATAGTATCACGACTGTATTCCCAGGGTGCGGTAGACATTTTCTTTCAGATCTTTATTTAATTCTTTAGATCCTTTGAAGTTGTCCGCTAGTAGAAAGATAAAATAAACACACGTGATTGGTCGTCGAAAATAATTGTCTATCTCGTGATTAGCTAGATTGTCAAATCAATTGCCAATTGTCAAATCTAGCCAATCCGAGAATAGACAATTATTTTTGACGACCAATCACGTGTGTTCATTTTTCTTCCTATTCAAGAAATAAAGAATAATAGACTCACAGTACTGAATATTCTCCGTCTCACTCGCTCATACTCCCTCTCCCTCTGCTCTAGCGACTTGCTTCTGTTCATAGCGAGCGCGCCGGTCGCTGGTGAGTCGAGAGAGTGACCATCTCGCTTCAATATTGATCTGTGGACAAGGACATAACATTCTTAAATCCATTTTTGTACACAAACAAATAAAATACATTAAAAACATTAAACTTAGAGGCAATGTATAGGCGACCAAGAAATTGGTTTACCACTTTTGATGACATCTCCCAGTAACATAATTATTCGCTAAGGATTACTGAATGACAGATTCTGACGTAGCAGGTCAATCTGTCAAGCGAAAATAGCCCTTGATGTTTTGTACGTGCAAATGATATTCAGCCTAAGAGCGTTTGTCCACCGCCGCCGTCACCGACACGTCACCGAGAACGAGATTATTTCGGGCCGAGTTTAATATGACGTGACGGCGATCGTTTGTCCACCACGACCGCCGTCACGTCATTTCGCTGGTTTAGTTTGTTCCAGCTGTCATGCGTGGTAGTCGCGATTTCGAAGAAATAAAGTGATGGGGCTAGGTTAAACCGGCGACGATCTAGCGGTCACGCCGATCTACTCGCCATTCCGGCGGCCGGGATGACGGCGCTCGGGTGACGGATGTGCGGTGGACACGCGGCTAAGTAATGTAATGTAAATGTATGTACCGCTACTTCGGCGCCGTCATCTCGTTCTCGGTGACGTGACGGTGACGGCGGCGGTGGACAAACGCTCTTAGAGTGGTTAACCAATTTCTTGGTCGGCTATACAAAGGCGAGCTTAACCCTGAAAGAGTTTTCGTACAGCAAACCTGGGGCTATAGGGAGAGCTTATTTAAAATGACATTCATTGGAATATATTTATTTATTCATTGGAATTATTAGACGACCGGCGCAGTTGGGCAAACGCCCGGCTGAGATGCCGAGGTTGCGGGTTCGATCCCCGCTACGGGACAAATGTTTGTATGTTCTGCAGATATTTGTTCCGTGTCTGGGTGTTTTCTATCTATAATATGTATGTATTTACAACAAAAAAAAATATGTATCTATGTATTATATATCAGTCATCTGGTTACCATAGCACAAGCATTAAAATAAATTGCTTAGCTTGGGACTAGATGACGCTGTGTGGAATGTCCAAGTATATTTAATTTATTTATTTATTTAATTATTATTATTATTATTTAAAGCCTGTTGTGTGGAGTAGGTACTTAACAAGAAAAACCTATTTCAAACCAATATTACCAGTATTTTATTTTAATCTCTCGTACGGATTGAAAAAAGATTTATTAAAATTGAACGCTGTTTTTGGAACAATGATTTCAGAATCTAGGTCATCATCATCATCATCATCATCCACAGCCCGACTTTACCCACTGCTGGGCATAGGCCTCCCTTAGTTTGTGCCATCCACTACGATCCTGCGCCAGTCGCATCCATTGTCGCCCCGCGACATTTTGAATCTAGGTCATGATACAGAAATTATTTTAAAAGTAGGTCACATATACAAACATAAGAGACTAGCAGCACGTCCCGGCTTCGCACGGGTGTTCTAATTAAACTACCGGGATAAAATATCATATAACCTTCCTGATAGTCCATTCTACATATAGGTGAAAGAATTTTTAAAATCGGCTGAGTAGTTACAGAGATTACCTCCGTCAAACAAACAAACAAACTTTACCTCTTTATAATATTAGTATAGACACAGATGAAATAATACTGTATAGATAAGGTTGGTTTGTTTGTTTCTTTGTAGAGGGTAAACTCCGAAACTACTCATCCGATTTCGAAAGTTCTTCCACCGAGATCTGGTGATCATAATAATAATACGAGTAGGATCATAAAATTGTGTAAAACATTTTGACGATTTTAAAGCAAAATGTATCTCTAATTATCAACTAATAACTAATAATTCATGCAATAATAAACCTTATGACTAATGCTACCTGAGCGATTTTCAATTTCACATTAAATGCAACAGCCGAAGTGATAGCTAAAATCACTTCTATCACCTTCGAAATAAGGTTAACAACTGACTTGTATGGGATTCGGCACACGCGCAATAAATGATGGGAAATCAATGACAGTTTATAGATGTGTAACTCCAAAATAAATAAAACTTTTTAAACACTAATGGTTTTTAACATTATAAACAATCAACGAATCATGATGAATCATTAATATTTATAATCCTACTAGTCCTACTAATATTATAAATGTGAGAGTGTGTGTGTCTGTTTGTCCGCCGCTTACGGCAAAACCGGGCGACGAAAGTTGAAGGGATGGCGAGTGACATAGGATGCTTTTTATCCCGATATTCAGGCGAGAACGGGACTTACGCGGGTAAAACCGCGGGGCGCAGCTAGCGCTCCATATTTTATACTAATTTAATAAAACGTAAGAGTTTGAGTTTTACGACCTCTGGAGGAAACTGGGGGAGGCCTATGCTGAAGAGCAAAGTGATCACGATTAAAGGTGTCATTAGTAAAATTAATTTTGTAAACTAGATAGTAAGATTGCTTAATAAAAGGCTATTGAAATTGAAATTGAAGAGTTTATTTCTCAGCTTTTCCGAAACCGTCGAGCACAGCTAGTAACATCAAACGGAGTATCACATCTAGCCCTCACTATCTCCTGCAGAGTAAGTACTCTGTATTGATTTATTATCACAACAAAGCTTACCCATTCCACTGCTTTTTTTAAATGCAAGTTTAGTTCCGCGAGTTTGATAGATGGCGCTGACATCGGTGCATGTTAGTTCCGAATTGAAACATAGATGGCGCTGTTTTCAATTCTTGACTATCTTTCTATTGCATTACTTTACACTAGTGGCGATTCAGATGTCGTCAAAACTAAAACTAAGTAAATTCATTTGGCAACACCTAACATGTTGTCCTTTTCAGAACGATCAAAGTAAAAATATAGGGCGCGAATAAAATATAGGACTCACTTTGCATTAGCTCTCCGTCTATAACTTCAGTTAGGTGTCTATATTGAAAGTTAGTCATGCACCAAGTTTTAAAGTAAGTCATAAATGATAAGAAATAGGATTCACTTTGCATTAGCTCCGTCGATATTGAAAGTTAGTCATGCACCAAGTTTTAAAGTGAGTCATAGTGATTAAGAAATAGGATTCACTTTGCATTAGCTCCGTCTATATTGAAAGTTAGTCATGCACCAAGTTTTAAAGTAAGTCATAAATGATAAGAAATAGGATTCACTTTGCATTAGCTCCGTCTATATTGAAAGTTAGTCATGCACCAAGACTTAAAGTGAGTCATAGTGATTAAGAAATAGGACTCACTTTGCATTAGCTCCGTCTATAACCTCAGTCGGGTGTCGCTGCGGGCTCGGCGGTGGGAAGTTAGTCACGCACCAAGTCTTGAAGTTGGTGCACGGGATCCGACCGCCGCTTGTACCTGGAAATTATTTATTTATTTAGCAAAAACCTCTGTGGCGCGGTGGGTGAAGGCCCGGCTGAGACGCGGAGGTCGCTGGCTCGATCCCCACTACGGGACAAATGTTTGTATGCTCTGCAGATATTTGTTCCGTGTCTGGGTGTTTTCTGTCTACGAGTATAATGTATGTATTTACAAAAAAAAAATTCTAAGTATTATAGTCAGTTATTTAAGTACTATAACACTAGCATTAAATTGCTTAGCTTGGGACTAGATGACCCTGTGTGAAATGTCCAAGGGTATTTATTTTATTTATGTGACATGAAATACAAGTATTTTGATTTGTTTTGACTTAACCTACCGCTTTTAGACACAATAACACAGTTCTTGTTAGACTGGTCGAGATTATGCGACAGTTGGAACAGAGAAGCGCAGCGGTGGACGAGCATACGACCGTATGACGTCATCACAGGAAACTTCACTATGCACCGTCTGGAACAGAAACGATTATGCTCGATTTCTATAACCAACTTACGGATGATAAAACATATATTTACGGGTATTTATCGCAATTACCATAGTTTAATTTTATTCCGACGTTTCAACTGAATTGTACGATTTGCCGGATAAAATTAAATACACCATAAAAATAAAAAAACTGTTCAAATAACATGAAAATAATGAAAAGAATAGGTGAAAGAATAGCACCTTGAGTAACACCACACCATAAATTTATAAAATGCTTAAGTTTCCTAATCCAACTAATAATACTAATAATAAAACTATTAAAATTGAAAGCTCAGTAAAACAAGTTTTTAAAACATTTTTAATAATTGACAAACTGTGAATTAACACATTGCCTCATACGCTTTCCCAAACTCTAAGAAATTTAATACTTTTTATTTTGAATCTCCGAAACCACTCAGCCGATTTCAAAAACTCTTTCACTGAGTAGAATGGACTGTCGATAGGCTATACTTTTTTCGGTAGTTTCAGACACCCGTGCAAAGCCGGGACGCTAGTCTAACTTACCCACTATCGTTGACAAGAGAGTACAACTCTTTCTCTATCTTTAGTAATGTGAAGCGATCCTTCCCACTCTTGTTTAGCGTCTCCATTATAAACGCAACCAGCTCAGGCCCTGTTGGTTCTGATTTATCATCTGAAATAATAAAGACTACATTATTCATATTCATTTCTATACTAATATTATAAAGAGGTAACATTTGTTTGTTTCTTTGTTTGACGGAGGTAATCTCCGAAACTACTCAACAGATTTAAAAAATTCTTTCACGGGTGTGTAGAATGGACTATCTGGGAGGTTATAGGCTATATTTTATTCCGGTAACTTCATAAGTACACCCGTGCGAAGCCAGGACGTGCTGCTAGTCATTTCATACAGAACATTTTATAACATTTTACCTGAATCAGTTCTGCTAAGCATACTCTTTGGTTTTTCTCTTCGTTCCGGACATCTGTAAATATTTATAATGATAAAAGAATTGCTGGTTTGATTCCTGCCCGAGGAAAAAATATGAATTGTTTTACAGATAGTTTCGAATATTTGAGTTACCTGCAGTAAAATTGCTCTTCACCTTCCACACTTCCAGTTTTCTTTCCATCATTGTTTATGCCTGAAATAAAATAATGTTTGTCTGGATGTTTTGTATCTACGAGTATAATATGTTATTTACAAAAAAAGTATTATATCAGTCATTTGGTTACCATAACACAAGCATTAAGTTGCTTAGCTTGGGACTGGTGACGCTGTGTGAAATGTCCAAGGTTATTTATTTATTTATTATTTTGTATAGAAATGTCATTTATCAAAGGTTACTGAGACTGGAATGAATTTGCTTAGCTAGGGACTAGATGGCGCTGTGTTAAATGTCCGGAGATATTTATTTATATTATGTATTGTTTTTATTTCTTACCATTATGTTCAGAATCGGAACAATCTTGGCACTCGTCTGCACAAATCCCAGAGTCTTGCTTTATCGTACAGATATGTCTACGTCGGCGACCTCTGTAAGAATTATCAAACACAGTAGTTTATTATCTACCTTGTTATGTATAGCAAGCCTATATGGGCAAGCCTATTCCATCTCAACAATGTCCCAGGCACTACAGTGTCCCGTTAAGTGTAGGCAAAGATTGCCTCCTGACGCTGTATAAAATCATCTACTATAGATGCAAAGGCCTGAGTTTGTAAATACGCACGCTCCTTGGTTGCTTAACTTGAGACTAGATGGCGCTGCGTGTCCGAGGGTATTGTTACCTGCATTGTGGGCAGGCTGCGCAGGCGCCGCACACGCACGCGACGCGCGGGTTGTTGGAGAGGAGGTCGCGGGTCGAGTCGCGAGACGTGTCGCTCAGCCAACGACCGTGGTGCTCGTATGTAGGACCCTCGTCCCACGCTCCTTGGGTTATCTAATTGATATACGAGTATGATTATGTAAAAACTATTAGATTTACAAACTGTAGGTAGGTACAAGGTTCAAGTACGACCGTATTTGAGGGAGTACAACTATACGTTTATACGTTTTCGAGAGATCCTTGAGGTCCTACGAAATAAACATATTTTTCTTTCTTTCTTTCTTTCACAATAAGTTGCCTAAAGAAGTGAAGAAATGCAGATTCATTAAATATTAACAATAAATTACGAAACCACGTACTCAATACTCATACGCTATTAAAATTACAAACCCTTACAATTGCAACAATTCACCTTCTGTCCTTCTGTTTTTCTCTCTACGCTGTGGCAGTCGAATTAACCTGCATTACTTCGTAGCCTTCGTGCAGTGTCAATAATAAGTGCGGGTAGTTTATAAAAATTAGCAATTAAGTAGATAATGCTATCTCACCTGTATTTCCACGGGTTTCCTCCGATCCGTCCTATCATAACCGAACGCATCGTCATGATTGTAATCACTTTCCCTTCTCTCCGCCACATTCACTTTGTTCACGCTCTTCGTCTCTTGTCTCTCTTGTACTGAGGGAGAGACTGTTCGAGGGGGAGAGGTGGACTCTCTGATCGCCTGGCTTCGCACCAGCTGTTTCGTTTTGAAGCTCTGGAATAGTTTTAAAAGACTATTTGAAGATTTCATAATAACGGTATGGATATTGAATACTAAGTGGTACCTAATACTTGGATAAATATTAGCACTGGGGTTATTCCAGGTCAAAAACTATGCATATAACAAGTTTCAGTCGAATTAGTTCAGTAGAGTTGGCGTGAAAGAGCAATTAACATCCATTTTCTCGATTTGTCATAGGCATTTGATCGATTCGATCGATCAAGTTGACAAAGCAATTTTGAAGTTATTTTGTTATTTAGGGATATTTTTCATAAACAGATTGCAGTAAAAAATATAAAACATTGATTATAAAGTATTAAAAACATTTTAATTAAGTCTTTTATCAAATCTGAGCAATGAATTTTTTGGATTACCACAAGGCTTCATGTTGGGGCCGTTATCATTTAATAATTACAAACGACAAAAATATTTGTAATTACCCTGTTTCTGTTTAGATGACTTCCATCCTCAGGCGGCGCACTTTTTTCCACTTCCTGCTTATCCATATTTTCTGATGTAAACCTGAAAAATGGTAATTATTATTATAAGAAATAGACATCACCCACCCTACCGTGTAATAAATGGTTGTTTTGAACTTACCTTACTTATTTTCCAGGGAAAAATACTTCCAAAACAGTTATTTCACAATAAGAGAAATTATTTCACAATAGATATAGAAGAATTTGGACCAATCACGGTTACTACAACTACGAATAAGAAGGCAACTATCAATTTATAATACTACTTTAAATAATCTCTCATCCAAAAACTATTAAAGCCTCATTCGTAAACCGAATTAAAAAGATTTAAATCTCCGCGGCGGGAAATTTAAATTTGACGTTTATTCGAATTTGGAACACATGAAAGTGTTGGTAAGCTCGTTGTTTTTCTTTTTGATCTTTAGGTTTTTTATAGTGTTCGGTTTTGCTGTATTTGTGCGTGGACGGCGACTGACGGAGAGCATTTTTTTTTATTGTTTAGTCCAAGATGGCGGAAAGAAGGGTTTAGGAAAGCAAAGATGTCCGGAGCTTCGTTACTGCGTTCGGCGCCATAAGTCTGGAACAATATGAAGTTAACATTAGTTTTCAAATTACTTTAGCAGTATGCCTAGTCAGTGACAGTTAGTCAATATACAATTTTCTACCAGCAGTAAGCAAAACCAATGATGGATTGGCTATTAAGATTGTCCGTTAACACTGAATCATCTAGAATTCTAGATTCAAAAGGCCTAACCCATTGTAACGACCTTGTAGGCACTTGCAGGAACCGCTGACTCAGAGGTGAAGGTCGAGCTGCCACGATTGAAGGGGTGTTATTGCAAGTTTTATTGCAAGGGAAATTAGGCTTTATTACACCATGTTTAGATAATAATTATGTACATTATTCTTTCTGCGCTAAAGCTAGACTATTTCGATTGTTGGGATGATTAAAAAATAAACTAAAACCTATTAATCGGCGTGAGTAGTTTCGGAGAATATCTCCGTCAAACAAACAAACCAACATTAACTCTTTATAATATTAGTATAGATATAGATAGAAAATACCCAGACACGGAATAAATCATAGAACATACAAACATTTTATCCCGTAGCGGGGATCGAACCCGCAACCTCCGCGTCTCAGTCATGCCTTCGCCCACTGCTCCACAGAGGTCGTTATATTATAATATTGAGGATAAAAATATTGTGAACAATTCATCTATTTGATGCGATGCGTGTCATGCGTCCGATACAATGCCGAAAGACGGACGCTAAGCTTAAATCAATTCTACCAAAATTAAGGGATGACTCATAGGGGTGAAATTGAAGGTTGGCATTAAGGTTTACAGCAGCGATCTAGCGATAGACTAATGCGATCCCGCGATAAGGAAAGCTATTGCCAAGTTACTAACATCTGCGAAGGTCGGAGAATGCTGGCTGTCAAGGTGAGACTAAAAATGCGGCAAAAACTATTAAAGTTCTAGCGCTCTAGGCAATAGAGACCCCTAGCTTATAACTGTACTATACATTTTTTAAGTGATCCTTGAGCTCTCACATATATACACATTTTTCTTTGAAAGAAAGTAAGAAAGAAAAATATGTTTATTTCGTAGGACCTCAAGGATCGCTCAAAATAGTACAGTCTTATAAGCTAGGTGACTCTATTGCCTGTTCCAAAACAACTCCCTACACCAGGGAAAGAATCAGGCAAGAACCTGGTGGTCTGGGCCTATCTTCCTTTCTTAGTAACAAATGTTTGTCATATGTCATGTATTTACAAAAAAAATGTATCTAAGTATTATATCAGTCATCTGGTTACCAAACCACAAGCATTAAATTGCTTAGCTTGGGACTAGATGACGCTGTGTGAAATGTCCAAGGATATTTATTTATTTATCTACTAACTAGACGACGTTTCGCCCTAGGACATTTCACCATGACCGACTTTGAATGTTGACAAAGAGATGCGTAAAATCAAAACCGACTGCAGGGCGGGGGTATGCAACTAGGTGACCTATATCCGGGGTCACGGAGGTCGTTCACCCCGGGACAGGGATGCTGTGACCTACTGATCTACATACAGGTATTGATCATGCGGATTCGAAAGTGATCTCAAAATAGGGCTTAAAATATTTATACATTGTTTATTATAAAGAGTTAATAAGTATTTCAGTTGGTTTGTTTGTTTGTTTGACGGAGGTAATCTCCGAAACTAGGTACTCAGTCGATTTCGAAAATTATTTCACCGATGATGTGTAGAATTGACTGTCGGGATGGTTATAGGCTATATTTTATACCGGTAGTTTCATTAGTACACCCGTGCGAAGCCGGGACGTGCTGCTAGTATAATATGTATAGAATTTGACGAGGTTAAAGCACTCAAGCAGACTGCATTTTATCCTGCCAAAAACAAATCTAAACAACAACACCGTATCCCCAAAACAATAAGGCTCATTATCGTAAAGCAACAATAGATTACTCACGCCAACTTCAATCGCCCTTGCCATGAGTCATACACCCGAAACTTTCTACATTACTTCGCATTTTATAGGCAATAAGGTGCACAATTGCCTGAACTAATGAGTTTATCGGAGCAATGGCAATTCGATCGTTATCTTGATGGATTTGAGGTATCAAATTGTGTGTAAAAGCTCTGCAATGGATGGGTTTTAGACATGTAATGGGCGAAATGGTCGTTTAGGAGCGACCGGGGGGTCTACTCTGCACAGCGAAAAACGAAATATCGTCATCAAATCGCAGGTCAGCTTAAGTTGGTGGATACTGAATTCGGAAGATTAACCAACATAAGCTGACCTGCGAAAATTGGTACGATGCATAGTTTTCGATTTGTGAAGCTATATTAGCTCAAACCGACATCAAATCATCCGTTGCTACATCTTTTCGTTGTCATCGCAGTTACAAAAAAACAAACAATAACTGACAAGACCATTTGTCTTATAAAAGACCCCATTTGTATGGGAAAATGTATGCTAAGCGCTGCTCAGCGCTGTGGCACTTTTTCCCTACTGAAAAATCTCACCATATAGCAGCACGTTTGTCTAAACGGAAGCAAGGGCAAGGTTGTATGAGTCACGGCACAAGGCCGCTGGATAGTCTATATTATGCTAGTCGCTGCAGACTTAATACTACCCTCAGATTGAACTTTAGAACAGGGCTTATTTGCGGAACGAATCCATCCATCCATACTATACTACGAAAGTGTGTGTGTTTGTGTGTCTGTTTGTCCGTCTTTCACGGCAAAACGGGGCGACGGATTTACGTGAATTTTGTGTGTTTGTGTGGTGATAGTTGAAGGGATGGAGAGTGACATAGGCTACTTTTTATCCCGATATTCCCGCGGGAACGGGACTTACGCGGGTGAAACCGCGGGGCGCAGCTAGTCAGGATATAATTATTGGACCCGTGCGAAGCCAGGGCGGGTCGGTAGTAAAAATATAAAAATTAAATAATAATTATAATGTTTACCGCGCCTTGGTAATAAAGATTATTTTCTGTTTAGAATTTTGAATGCTGTTTTCAGTTGATGAAGAAATTTTTAATGAAACTGTGTCAAGCTAAATAAATAAATAAATATCCCTGGACATTCCACACAGCGTCATCTAGTCCCAAGCTAAGCAACTTAATGCTTGTGTTATGGTAACCAGATGACTGATATGATACTTAGATACAATTTTTTTATAAATACATACATTATTATAGATAGAAAACACCCAGACACGGAACAAATATCAGCAGAACATACAAACATTTGTCCCGTAGCGGGTAGCTAGAAGCTAGTAAGGATCCCGTAGGATCGTTGTGCGAGTTCCCGCGTGCCCCAGTGACCCGGTCACTAGGGCAACACACGTCCCTGGATAGCGGTACAGCTTTGAGCAAGATAAGAGGCAGAGACGAATTAATTTCTCATGATTTCTTAACGAATTGTTCCTATAATGAGATACCTCTATGTGGCAAGATAAAAATTAAACATTTTATACTTATTTGACTAGCTGCGCCCCCCGGAAGTCCCGTTCCCGCGGGAATATCCGGATAAAAATAACCAGATTTCGTCATAGCAACGTTATCAGTCAAAAAGTTTTTACATTTTATGTTGTAAAAACAAAGTAATGGTGCTTTGACCAAATAAAGATTTTTCTTTCTTTCTTTCTTTGCTATCACAAAAAAATTAAAAAGAAAATGAAACTTGTAGTTTCTGGCTAGATCGTCAATGTTTGGGATGTATGTATCACATCCGGGTCAGTGGAGCACCGCACACGCGCAATTTCAGAGGTCTACCAGAAAATCTGGCGAATTTATAAATTTTATCTATACTTCATTTCTTGAAGCGAACTAATAGGAAGAAAAATAATCTCACGTGATTGGTCGCCGAAATTCATTGGATTGGCTAGATTTGACAATTGACAATTGATTTTATCTAGGTATACTTCTTAATATTATATAAAGAGGTTTGTTTCTTTGTTTCTAGGGGGTAATCTGACTGATATTTATAAATATTAACGGGACTTAATCGCGTATTAAATAATATGAGGTAAATAATATGATTTCAATACGCGATTAAGTCCCGTTAATATTTATAAATATGTTTCCAAATCTGACTGATGTATGAAATCTATATACATACTTATCTATCTACTCAGCCGGTAACAGCCACTGCTGGGTAAAGGCCTGTGGCCTCTTCTCTATCACGCCGCTCTTGCCGTTGTTGTGCCATAATAGATCTTCCGAATTAACATAGACTATATTTTAGCCTTACAAAATCCCGGGTTTAATAAGTACACCCGTCCAAAGCCGTGCTGATAGTCTTCTATACTAATACTAATATTATAAAGAGGTAAAATTTGTTTGTTTGTTTGTTTGACGGAGGTAATCTCCGAGAAAGTACTCATCCGATTTCCTAAATTCTTTTACAGATGTGTAGAATTGACTGTCGGGATGGTTATAGGTTATATTTTATCTCGGTAGATTCATTAGTACACCCGTGCAAAGCCGGGACGTGCTGCTAGTCTTTTTAAAATCATGTTAACTTCGCAAGGAAGTGGAATTAGAGAATGCTTGTAAACATTTCACGGCTTCCAATACCATCGGAAATGTATTGACGCAGCGGATGCTACATCAAAGCTGGCGTCGAGAGCTCTCTGCTACGCAAATACTCAACAAGCTTTTATTGTATCTACTTGAAAACTCAAGTAAATGTAAGTAAGTAAGCTACGGTACGGCAGACACCTACTCAAATTAGGACCTTTACTTGCGGCCGGTTCCTATAACTTACGACTGGCCGTAGGACTTTCGCCATAGCAACGTTGTTATTTGTCAAAAAGTTCATACATTTTATGTTGTAAAAACAAAGTTGCTATGGTGACGGGCCTACGGACATCCGTACGTTAGTTATGAATTTCATGCATATTACCATAATAAATCTAAAACCGTGAAGCTCAATCACTGTTTGGCAAACACGTCCGAGCATTTCTGAAATATGCGCCCGCGCAGGAAGTAGTTACAAGGTCGGATGACGTCCGAAAGCTCTCAATGAATCTACGCGCTACAATCACTCTTATTGACTAACAGCATGTCCCGGCTTTGCACGTACAAATAAAACTACCGGGATAAAATATAGCCTATAACCATCCCGACAGTCCATTCTACACAACGGTGAAAGAATTTTTTAAATCGGCTGAGTAGTTTCGGTGATTACCGAACATCAAACAAACAAACCAACATCCCCTTTATAGTATTAGTAGTATAGATAGATAGTGTGGATGGAAATCACAATGAAAATGTATTACGTAGAATTGATAGCCAAGTATTCGGCTCTTTAGGCTTACTATGTTCGTTAAAAGCGATTCAGTTTAGGTCCTATAGGTATAATGAAATGCTTTTGAGGTAAGCTAAGGCGCTGACGTTAAGTTAGGACAGTTAGAACCTAAATAAATAAATATCCTTGGACATTTCACACAGTGAAACACACACACACACAGTGTGTTGATATTTTTTCTTTACTGTGTTTTTATGTGTACCGAAATAAACTTCTTATCTATCTATCTATCTATCTATCAGTGTCATCTAGTCCCAAGCTGAGCAATTTAATGATTGTGTTATGGTAACCAGATGACTGATATAATACTTAAATACATTTTTTTGTAAATTCATACATTAGGTATAGATAGAAAACCCCCAGACACGGAACAAATATCTGCACTGCACATCATACAAACATTTGTCCGTAATTCAGCCAATTTCAAAAATTCTTACACCGATGATGGGTAGAATGAACTGTCGGGATGGTTATAGGCTATTTTATCCCGGTAGTTTCATTACACCCGTGCAAAGCCGGGACGTGCTGCTAGTTTATTAGAAATGCAAGGGGTTTATTCATAAAACTTGACAATTTAATACAGGTTTTAGGAACGTTTTAGAACGTTTTTTTCTTGTCACTCATATGTCAACGATAAGAGATAGCAACAGATTTAATATACGTTTTAGCTAATACAGGTTTTAGGTCGAATATGCATAATGGGGTTAGTTTTTAAGACTGCTCCCAGCGGCATCCCAGCTTTAATATACCTATAGCAGTTTAATATACACTTTGACGCATCGCACGATACATAGCGTATGAAGCCATCAATCCACAGCAACGATGACGCCACCGGCTATAAATATACAGTTGCCCATTGATGCGCGCCAAAACCCAGCGAGCACAACGGGAAAATTATAAGAATTCGCTGCTTTAGCGATAGGACTTTTACTGAGCGATCGTATGAGCAAGTGGCCAACTCTGGTGACGGAGCTTTTAGGCCGCCTAGAGGCGTCCGTCATAGCCACTCACGGCTTATGTTTGACTAGCTTCTTACTGAAGCTTGACTATTTAGATTGTTAAGGCATCGCTTTAAAAAAAGCTAGGCCCAGACCACCAGGTTCTTGCCTAATTCTTTCCCTGGCTTACACCAGTTGGACTTACATACGGAGTTGCGTTGGAACAGGCAATAGGGTCACCTAGCTTAGAAGACTACATTTTTAAGTGATCCTTGAGGTCCTACAGAAATAAACACATTTTTTTTCTCTCTTTCTTTCCTAGAGGCGTCCGTCATGGCCACTCATGGCTTAACGTCTTCAAAAGCGGAGACCGTCAACTTACGTAGGTACTAGAACGTACCGAAGCACGGAAGCTGACAATGCCACTTGTGGTCATCCAAGTGACCGCTCAGAACAGAACGTTGCTCAACTTCAGTGATCTATCAAGAACGTAAAAGCTTCGCCACGCGTTGGCTGAGTGGGATGACTTTCAATACGAAGGGTTCAAAAAGCATGCATCAATTTATCACGAGCTATAAACGGTGAAGGAAAACATCGTGGGGAAATCTCTCTTTCTTTCTTCTTCTCTCTTTTTTTTATTTTATTTTTAAACCCGCGGCTAGTCGGCATATGGTCGGCTAAGCTGAAAGTGTGGTTCAGCTACAAGCCTATTCCATCTCAACAATGCTCCCAGGCACTACAGTGTCATGAATCATGATCTAAAACACCCTTTACCTGCTAAAATCGTTGTAGTATCTGAGTGCCAATAAAATGGCTGTCGCATACGTGATTTGACGTAGGTACACGTATATTTACCAATCCTACGTCATAATGCAATGATAACACGTATTAACAGTGGTGTAAATCTATCTACTAATATTATAACAAGGTAAAATTTGTTTGTTTGTTTGACGGAGGTAATCTACGAAACTACTCAACCGATTTCAAAAATTCTTTCACGGATGTGTAGCATGGACTGTCCGGGTGGTTATAGGCTATGTTTTATCCCGGTAGTTTAATTAATACACCCGTGCAAAGCCGGGACGTGCTGCTAGTGTACAATAAGTTATTTTCATTTATTCATTCGTGTTTAAGAACAATTACTTATAGACAAAAAAAAGACATCTTCAAAGGATCTAAAGAATTAAATAAAGATCTGAAAGAAAATGTCTACCGCTCCTGGGATACACATACCTATGTACAATATTTCATTTCATTTTGATTTTTTTACATTTATAAATAGATAAGTAGTTCTGTGTATCTGTAATTTGTTTTATTGTAAATGTGGTGTGCAATAAAGTGTTGATCTACTATCTATCGATCTAAGTAGGTAAGGTTACCAATATTTCACAAAAGGTGTAAACACGTGTAAGCACGTGACAGCTTTCAAACACTTCATCTTTTAATTAAAGGTTTCCTCGCATTTTCCTTCTAACTTTAAGCTACAATGATCGTAAAAAAAACCCCATTGAAACTTCAAAAGGACGACGCTCAAACTTTTATAATTACTTATTTTTGTTTTTAAAAGAAAGAAAGGACCTCAAGGATCACTCAAAAACGTGCAATCTTACAAGCTAGGTGACTCTATTGCCTGTTAAGAAGCTAGGTGAGCTAAGAAGCTTAGTAAACGCAATATAACGTGACCCGGGCCGAACATAGGCACTCCGGGCGGTCGCCCATCGTGAGAGAAGAGCTAAACAGGATGTCGATTCTCGACGACATTCAAAACGTTATATCCTTCCTACTATCCTATCCTACTATCCTACTTCCTACTATCCTACTTCCTATCCTACTTAATATTATAAATGTGAAAGTTTGTGAGAATGTATGTTTGTTATTCTTTCACGCAAAACCGGCTGGACCGATTTGGTTGAAATTTGGTATGTAGATAGGTGATACCCTGGATTAACACATAGGCTACTTATTATCCCGATATTCCCGCGGGAACGGGGCTTACGCGGGTGAAACCGCGGGGCGCAGCTAGTAATATTATAAATGTGAAAGTACTAATATTATAAAGAGGTAAGAGTTTGTTTGTTTGACGGTAGTAATCTCCGAAACTACTGGACCGATTTTATAAATTCTTTCACGGGTGTGTAGAATGGACTGTCCGGGTATATTTTATCCCGGTAGATTCATGAGTACATCCGTACGAAGCCGGGACGTGCTGCTAGTATAATATATAGACTAAGAGCGCTTGTAGACGTCCGTTTTTTTCACCGGATAACGGACCGTCAATAAACGGCTATCCTTGTATACATATTTTTTTTTACCGGATGGATGGACTGCCGTCTATATGCGTTAACGCAGGTAGACGGCACTCAATTAACAGAAAACAGGCAATACGTCCGGCATTAGAATTGCTGCCGTCTAACGCAGGTAGACGGCACTCAATTAACAGAAAACAGGCAATACGTCCGGCAGCGTCAACACGCACCAATACACTGGCGTGGATGACCGCCATTTCTTACACCGGACCGGTGTCCGTCGCGCCGAGGGGAAGGGGTGGTGCATCCGGCGTAAATTGTTCGCCGGACCGATGTCCGGTGCATGTACACACATTCATTATAATTCATACACCACCGCGAATCCGGCAAAAAACACGGTCCGTTATCCGGTGAAAAAAACGGACGTCTACAAGCGCTCTAACTTCGCATCACATGCATTCTATATTCGTAAGGTAAACCGACGCATAACTGTTTAAAAACTATAAAAAAGAAGCAAATTTTGAATGTTTGTTTGTGTTACTTTATTATGTTTTGTAAAGATAATACCTAGCAGAATGCCAGATGGTTGTTTTATTTGAAATGTGTCTTAAGTTTGTCTGTAATAAAATTCAAAGTCAAACGCAAAACTGTACACAATAAAAAAATTTTTTTATTCAATTTTGTATGAAGAACAATTTCATAATTCCGAAGTTTCTCTTTAGATCCTCCAATTGTTCACCACCTCGAGATTTCTCTTTCATACCAAATACATACCTGTACCACCCTCTATAGTTTTTAAAAATCGGTCCACAATTGTCTAAATAAACATACCTACGTCTCTAATTAATAAGCCCACAAGACGTAAAAATTTACGAGAACATAGAACCTTCCTTCTTTCCTGAAGTCGGTTCAAAAAGGTCAACACGTTCACAATGCAAAAGCAGTTAATCCGTCACATCACCCCCTATTTACAAACCAAATAGAACTATGGTCAAATGTCAGGGACGATTGAGTCATAGTACTTAATAACGGTGATTCATGGCACTTAAGCTTTTTGTTAGCTTTACTTCATTTCTTGAATCGAGCTAATAGGAACAAAAATAAACGCACGTGATTGGTCGTCGAAAATAATTGTATTTCTCGTGATTGGCTAGATTGTCAATTGTCAAATCTAGCCAATCCAATGACTTTCGACGACCAATCACGTGCGTTTATTTTTGTTCCTATTAGCTCGATTCAACAAATACAGTATAGTATAGTACTAGTTTACGTTAAGCAATTGAATGCTTGTGTTATGGTAACCAGATGTATAAGTACTTCTAAAATTACTCTTACAACTTCGCTTTTCCTAAGTAAAAGCTTTTGCAAAAAACTAGCTAGAAGGGACAACGGAATGTGGACACAGGAGATGAGATTACAGAATAGTGAAAGAGAAAATAAGAGAGATACAGAAAAGTGGTCCACGGATACTACTAAATATCTGTAAGTTCTTTAAATAATAAAATGGGGATGCAAATAAATGCCATGTTGGAACAATGGACAGATAAACTTACATGTTTTTCTAGAGAAATACTAATGAAAGGGTATGTAAAATGAAAGAAAGAAAAATGTGTTTATTTCTGTAGGACTGCAAGGATCTGCAAGGATGTCTTTTAAGCTACTTAAATGATAGTACCTAGCGGAAAACACATTACTAGAAATATGGTTGTGAATCTGTTCATATTATTCATTTTCAATTATTTATTAATTTTAAATCGGCATAAACAATAACCTAGTTATTACAAAACACGGCTTATCTACAAAAGATGTAGGTATTGAACATGTTTGTAAACAAGTAAATTATATAATCACTTAGTTATGTAGGTACCTAAGTTCATCAGCAGGCGCTTAATGAGGCATCATTAAAATACTTTTAATCTATCAATTGCTCATAATGTAGTAAGTTAGGTATACCTACTACAATAAAATATTTTATGAAAAGATATTTTTATAAATCGAGGGTATTTTTAGTGATGGTTTCATACTGTACCTACCTATAAACTTACTTAAAAAAAACTGTTTTTAGACATTTTCCTCTACCATCTGAAAGTACCTAAAATTTAAAAAATAGTGTAGCATTTCTTTTGTTGTTTATGGCAAACGCAATTAAGGAAAACACAAGATCTTCACAGAGTTTTCTAAAATCTTGTTGGATTCATGTTTTGGCGGTAACGTAGTCTTACAAGAGTCAGGAATGTGTGCAATTTAGTTTAACAGTTGGACAGGCAACTTACGCAATTAAATTGTCTTCCTTCCCTTGTTCATCAGGAGCAGTTGATAAATATAGCACAAAATGCAGTCCGAAATAACTAATCGAACCACCGAATTCCACTCAACAGAACTTTATAGTCACACCTCATCAGTACCACACACAAAACAAAACACAGGGGCAGTTTCTACGAACGAAATCAGGAAAACTGGTGAAAAATACTGAAAAACTGAATTTCAGGTCCCGGATACCGAACACTTTACTTGTTATTGTCCGCTAAGGCATTTCTTACGGTTATCACAACAGCCTGCATAGGAGGGACTGTGCCCCACAGAACACTAATACCCTAGTCGCTGTGCCCGCGCTACCGCGTCCGTATTTTCGCAAATTCCACTAGATTTTACGATATCACAAAATAAAATAGAATGATGTGTAAAATGACAAGTATTTTTGACATGCGCACTCCGTCTGTCTATTTTGTGCGAAGCAACCGCCATCTTTTATCGCTTATCAAAAACAAAACAAAGCTAGGTCTTCCCATTGTCAACTTAGTTTTACACATTATATATAGATGGCAGTTTTGCTTTAGCTCTGCTACTCGTCAATAGATGGCAGTATAACAAAACAAACTAAAGAGGTTTAAAATATTCCCTCTAAGAATTAGGTTCTATTTGGTTTTAATGTTGCTTTTCGCCGCTAGTTCGCCAATGCAATAAAATCTGAGCACGTATTCGTACACACAGGCACAGCCTAGTCCTACCATTCCACGTAAGTATTGACTCACAAATTAGCTGTTTAATTTTGTCCCAAAAATACGAATGACCAAAACGTGCTTGGAAAACATGGATTAGGAAAATGTATTGTGATTTGAGTTTGATTTGACTATAGACGAAGTATAATATTTTTAAGCTATTGCATACCTAGCTTCTATCGCGCCTTGAGCGTGGAGACCGAATCCAGAAATTCCGTAACGAAAATAACCTAACGCTTGTCTCTTTAGTTCAGCAACTCGCCTCTAGGCATGCAATAGCTTTACCGCGGCAGTCCCCGAGTGCCACACGTCTTTTTTATTTATTTATTTTCAATTGAAACTGCCATATCCTCCATTCATACCTCCTGTTAGTCCTTCTAGGAACATGCTCACTATGTTCAGGTACCGATGTCGTCACTCTGACTAGCCGCGACCGGTTCACATTTATTTCGGTTCAATCTCATCATAAAGTTCTAAAGTGTTTGAAGTCTACAATTTCACATTCGGGCTAACATGAATAAAGGCTAAGTCCTACCTTTTAACATTCGTCCCGTAGCGGGGATCGAACCCGCAACCTCCGCGTCTCAAAAGGGTGTTCGCCCTCTGCGCCACAGAGGTCGTATAGGCAGGTCCACCTATCTATAGTAAGGTTATTTAACCGGCCGTTATTCGTCGCGTGGTATTGTGATGACATCAGGCTGGCGTCGAGTTTTTCTGTTGGTACATAGTCCCACACGCGAGTATAGTGCAGGAGACAGATGTAAAATAATAAATCTTGTCTCTGTACACCTGCTGGGTTAAAACGGCCGTTCAAGCATTTCTGCTAGCAATTCATAAAGTGCATTTATTTCATCAATTGTTTAGCATTCTCACCAAAAATGACAGTTTATGAATTGCTAGCAGAAATGCTCGAACGGCCATTTTATGGCCCCTGGTAATTTATTCGAATGTATGTGTGTGATCAAGATTCTAAAAATTTTTATGGCCTGGAGGCCATACCATGATTCAGTTTAGGTTCTAACTATTCTAACTTTACGCCAGCGCCTTAGCTTACCTACCTACTTCAAAAGCAGTTCATTATAGAACCTAAACTGAATCTAGTCTTTAAGATTAAAAATTCTAGTCTAAATATTTATTTTACTGTTAGAAAGTAGGTATGGCGAGTAAAAAAGTCTATCGCCGGATATGTTTCTGTAGGTACACCCATGCAAAACTGGCGCTTCTAGTCATTTATAATCCTTATTATAAATATATTAACTATTTTATAAACCCACCAGCTCCTGCACTCATACATCCGGGTCGTGTCTCCTCGCACCTCATACATAAAACATGGCGTCAGTCAGCTGATACATACATACAAACCAATCTGTGTACATTACCTCAATTACCATACATTTAGCTATAATAGTTACCCCCCTTATGTACCGACTATAAATGTATGTATTTACTAAAAAATATGTATCTAAGTATGTGTATGTATCTAAGTATGTGTGTAAGTAAGTGTGTTTAGTTCCTGTGGATATGTGTGGCAGCTGAGAGGATAATTTAGGTGCTACAAGCCTATTCCATCTCAACAATGTCCCAGGCACTACAGTGTCCTGTTAAGTGTAGGCAAAGATTGCCTCCTGACGCTGTATAAATCATCTAGTAAAGATGATAGGTATATTGCATAGTTTCTATCGCGGGCCTTCCGAATCCAGAAATTCCGTAACGAAAAAACCTAACGCTTGTCACTTTTGTTCAGTAACTCGCCTATAGGTGGCATGCAATAGTTTTACCGCGGCAGTCCCCGAGTGCCACACGTCTTTTTTTTTCCTAGGGCTGAAATGATGATGACTCTAGTTTCTGTCCAGACATCTAGGTTCTCAATACAAATGCTTTGATTCGTTAACGACTCAGACTTGGTAAAGGTCAGTTGTCTTGACTAGGTCGTTTAGGCCAAATGTGGGCGCACCTACATAACGTGTAAGTATGGTAGTACTTATATACCAACTGGGTGTCCAAGATACCTGTATAGTAAGTATAAATATATTTGACAATTCACAATTGATTTGAAAATCTAGCAAATCACGAGATAGACAATTATTTTCGACGACCAATCACGTATGTTTATTTTTCCTCCTATTAGCTCGTTTCAATAAATGAAGTTATAGAGTCAAAAGTCAAAAGTCAAAATATTTTATTCAATAAAATCTTATTGGCAGAGTTGTGGCATCACTAGTCACAGAAGCCATAAAGAAGAAGTGAAGTGAAGAAGACCACTTTGACATGTCACGTTCTTAAAACAAGGGGATTCCTTTGCCTGTTCCAACGCGACTCCCTACACCAGGGAAAGAAGAGAATTTATTTAAAACACACTTAACCATGGGAATACGTAATCCTCCAAAATGGTGGCTTCCTCCGTGTTTAGCCAAAATACCATCGAGCTATTAAAATGCCAAACTTGTAGGCGGTTTAAAAAACATAGGCAAGTTTGTGTCGGTAGAGTCTGATAAGGTTCTGTATATGTAATTAAATATGAAATTACGGGATTTTATCACGTGTGTTGAAATACCGGGAAACTCATAAATCTACGAATTGTGGTAAATATCCCGTTTTAAGGCCCGTATTCAGAGACTATACTCAAACATAAATCGTGTCTCAAGCGGTGATTCATAACTCAGTTTTCATAGAGATCTGTCAAATTCGATGCTTAAACGTAGACTCAAGTTATAGTGAAGTCTCTGAATACGAGCCTATGTGTTTATAATGTTCAAAACTATGATAAAAGTTTTATCATTTTGCTAGTTAAGTTTTCCTTTAAAATTATATTGAATGGCGTCTGCTGTTTCCCAAAGGATCTCTATAATGCAAATCTTGTTGAGGTATTCGCTCTCATCCGGCGTTGGCTTATGGCTTGTCTACGATATGATGGCGTAGCTTAAGATCGTCCTTGGAACAATGTAGTATCTACCTATAATAAAGTTAGTGCACTGTTATGTTTTAATTAGCTGGTACCTACATACAATAAAATGGTGGATGACAGAGGATGGTAAGTATCTAATCTACCCTTCCCAACCTAATGAATGGAAAATTTCCAATGACGTTAGTAGTACATTAAACCCCACATTTTAAAAGTAAGATTAAAATAATTAAAAAATTAAATTTTATAAATTAAGAAAAAATGAAACAGGCTTTAAAAAGATTTTTGAAATTGAGTTGAAATTAAAAAATTCAAATCCCAAATAACTATGTAATTTTAAGTTTAGAACGTGTATTTCAGACAATAGAGATGGAAGTGATAAAAAAAAAACTTCGTTCGAATTTCAAATTCGAAGGTTCAGATTCCATAGACAATGCAATGACGGCCGTTAGACGTAACAAACTATAAAACCGGTTTCCCGCCAATTAAGTGGTGATTAATCTGTCAATGATCATAGGCAATTACTAACCTCGGATGGAGGCTAGAACACCTTGATAGATACAATATTGACAAATATAATTATTACTTACTATATGGTGACCGCAAAATGGCAAACATTGCGTATTATCATCATCAGAACAGAGGCCCTTTTCAGGTTTTTAGGCGGCCTAAAATCTCCATCACCAGAGTTGGCTACTTGCTCATACGAACTTGGAACAATTGACGTACCTACTGGGGGTCAAAAGAAACGACTTTTGTGGTAATTTTCGGGCTCAGCTTAAGTTGGTGGACGAAACTCACGAATCAATCACCTAGTAGATAGATAGATAGATAGTAGGTACACCTTGGACAGTTTTTGACTTCGCATTTTGTATTTTGTAGGTACCTACTGACTTAAGTAACCTATCTATCTATTTCTATTTAAATAAGTATATACATATATATATATATATATTTTAGTATATAGGCTAGCTCTAACATACTAATGTTAGTGTCACAAAACGAAAAGTCTCTACCATCGTATTATTTAATAAATAGATGTTGATCATATCCATAATGATATTATACATGTTTGACATTTGTAGTGTCGCTGCAACCTTGAACATTGACATTCAGGAGAAGGGATTTGAAGTTCCGCGGATTGAATTGAAAACGGTTGCCGATAATGTCTGTTATGTAGAATCTAACCCCATTATGCATATTCGACCAGTAAACCTGTATTAGCTAAAACGCATATTAAATCTGTTGCTATCTCTTTTCGTTGACATTAATTATGTGTGACAATAAAAAAACGTTCTTAAAACCTGTATTAAATTGTCAAGTTTTTATGAATAAGACCCTAAGTTTAAAATCTCTACTAATATTATAAAGAGATAATGTTGGTTTGATTGTATGGGGAGGTCATTCCGCGTCGCGCGTTTTCGTCAGCGCGATCTAGAATCGGGTCATTTTTACTAGCGCCATCTAGTAAATAAATAAATCACAGAAAAAGTTAAGTACATCTAGCTACCCTACATGAATCATCATCATCATTCGCAGGCTGATCTCTCCCACTACTGGGAATAGGCCTCCCTTTGTTTATGCCATTGCTCCTGCGCTTGACTCACGACGTTAGCAATATCGTCGACCATAAGTATATTATATTTGACGTCTTTAAACAAGATTAAAATGGTAGCAATAACTTTCTATTTTCCACATACAGAACCCAATAACAAAAAGAACCGCCAAAAACTCCCGCCGCATACCATAGGCAACCGATCCTCTCGTTTTTTCTTTTTAAATCCGCCAACCGTCTAACGTTCGCTGGCAGAACGCGCGTCTTCAAATAATATAGAATAATTAACCTGTTTCTAGCTATTTAGAATTATTATCGAGGACGTGGATAGTTCAAGAACCATCAGATTAACAATTAGACTCAGTTTCAAACCGGTGACTGTGCTATTAGGACGTTTGGATAGATTTTTTATATTCTTGCTGGTAAGTGATTTTAATTTTAAAGAATTTTTATGGCATACTAAAGTTTTATTTGTAGCCTTGTTTATGAATAAAAAGTTCGTGTGAATTATAAAAATTATTCAAAAATGGAATGATGGAACTATTTCGAAGGATTTCAGGAAGGCTTTAGTCTAATGGCGGGAAAAAACTAAAACCTACCTAGGCTGGAATCTGGATTCTTAATAATTGTTAAGTTAAACTTAAGTTAAGGTAAATTTGCGTTCAACTAATTGGTCAATTTAATGTAGGTTAAAATACTTAATTATGTTTTGCAAAAAAAAATTGCAGCAATTGCAACGAAAAGATCGGTTTTAAACTATTACCTACTGGGTCGCTAGTAGCCTCAGTCTAATAATTTTATGAATAAAAGTTAAAGTTAGTTTTAGTTTTGGCGACATCTGAATCATCACATTTTCTTACATTTTGTAAACTAGGTAAACTATCATCATCATCATCATTCTCCTTCCACTTCACACTAGGTGGAGTCGGCCCAACATTCCTCTTCTTCCATTCATCTTTATCATTCGTCAACTTCAAGTTCACTCCGTAGGTAAACTATGTGTAGGTATATTTTATTTTTAATTAACCTACAATATAAATATGTAAATGATTATATAATGTCGTTGGTATTTCTTAATGAAATATTTTTTCAAAGGTCAACTGACGTCATAATGAGAAAATCCCAAGAAAATCTAATGAATATGCTAATTAGTAATTAAATAACTTAGTTACCTAGAGCTTAGTTAGTCATAGTGACAAGCTTTTTTATAACCAACTTCCAAAAATGAGCAAGTTATGCTCCACTAGTGTAGGTATTTTTCATATTTGTTTTTTGAAAATGTTCATGTATCTATCTCCGAGGTGGTTCGATAAAAAAATTAAGCATCTGAAAACGAGGTTCGACTTGTCCTAGCATTAAAATAAATCTTACTAAACTGAAATAAATTTTGAAAAAAATAATTGTTTATGTCATCCAGGCGCGCATGGCGCCAAATAGGTTTCAAGAACCTATTTGGCGCCATGCGCCAGCAGCTTTAGGCGCCAATGGATTACCCCTTAGTCATATTTAGCTGATTACTGACCCTTGCCAGAATACTCCAACGCTAATTTTAACCAATAAGGAACTTATTTTTTGACAGATCTTTACGGACATGTCAAAATATGAAAGAACGCCACTTACTTTAATCGGGTGTGTTAACTGTTAACGTTCGCTATTCAATTACAGAAGTAGGTACCTACCTAGTAATCAAATTTTAAAAACCATAAACAAAGCAGACCAACGTGTATTTTTTTAAAGTCAAATAAAACCTGCTTCTAACGAAATAAATGTGATTTTAAATCTAAAACATCTGAGAATGGAAAAACACATAACCTTGGCTAGTTGCTAAGATAGGAACGGGCAAACCAGTATAATTAGATCTATACAAAAAGAACAAGTCCAAGGAAACGTGATCCACCCAAATGCCAGGCTAAAATGGCTGGCATTATTTATGCTAATTCGACAATTTAGAGTCAAAGACGAAATATTTATCAAAAAGTTTATAATCATGAGTTTTATAGCGGATCTTGTTTGCGGATAAAACTTGGCTTGAGTCTTTACCGCCTTTTTTTTAGTTTTTTGCGATTTGTTTCAGCACCATCTAGCGGGGAGTGGATTGCAACCTATTTTTTTTAGAATAAAAAAGAAAAATATAACCCCGACTTTCTTTCAAAGCTATTTTAATCTAAAGGGGTAGTCACAGGTTATATCCACGACTTTCGTTCAGGGTTCGAAATCCGGCCTGAAATGATTATTTCATTTTAAAATGACTTATAACTTGTTGGGCACTAAACGGCGAAGGAAAACATCGCGATGAAACTGCGTGGAAAGAAAGAAAGAAAGAAAAATATGTTTATTTCGTAGGACCTCAAGGATCGCTCAAAAACGTACAGTCTTAAAACTAGTTGACTCTATTGCCTGTCAACTAGTTTTTAAGACTGTACGTTTTTGAGCGATCCTTGAGGTCCTACGTGGTGAACGAGTAAAGCCAGGGGCGCAGCTAACATCTACATTATAATGTAGATAATCTACTCACACATTTAATTGTGTGAATAACAAAACTCAACATTTCGTACTAAACAAACAACTTACACAAGATGCCTTTATTGGACTTACAAACAGACATATCCTTGGATACAATAATATAGTGTTGGCTGAGTGGAGCTCGTTGAAAGTCGTGGGTTCGAATCCCACGATCGAATTGATGCAATGATTTAGGTAACACATTTATTTACAGTACAGGTAGTTTTAGGTAGCTCAATCTTAAATTATCCAAGCCACTGTCTGTAGTTACAAAAGAAAGAAATAAAAAATAAAAAATAAACTGCTTTGAGATAACTCTCCATGAAAAGTATCAAAAGTTTTAGAATCTCAATGAAGTCTTTTGTATGAGATTATCTCATACAAAAGACTTCAACGCGTTCGCTTAGAAGCGGCATAACGAATTTTTGTGTCAAAATTTGATTTGTCAATTCTGACTACTCTTTCGATCGCTTGTATCGTAAGTTCGAATCCTGCCCAAGTCGTAACTTTTATTAAATAAAATAATAAATATCCTTGGACATTTCACACAGCGTCATCTAGTCCCAACTCCCAAGCTAAGCAACTTAATGCTTGTGTTATGGTAACCAGATGACTGATATAATACATAGATACATTTTTTTTTGTAAATACATACTTAATATAGATAGAAAACACCCAGACACGGAATAAATATCTGCAGAACATACAAACATTTGTCCCGTAGCGGGGATCGAACCCGCGACCTCCGCGTCTCAGCCGGGCGTTCACCCTACTGTGCCACAGAGGTCGTCGTATTATCTAAGATTTAAAAAATTTTCTGAGGTCTTACGAAATTGCTCAGTGCTTAAATGTGCGAATAGTATCTAAGTAGGTTTCTATGTACAACGTAATTAGTTAAGTTAATTTGACCTCTAAGTCAATGACCGTTAAAATGACATTGTTTTTTGTTAACTTAAGTGCTAGCAGGTACTCAGCTGAGCTCACGTTTTTACACCATAATCAATTAACATTTTAAACGCATACTTATTCTCTCGGTAATAGAGGAGTAGGCAGGGGACACCAATTTTTAACACCGTAAAATACATTTATTAAATAATTTTACATTCTGTAGTAGTAGGAGAATGTGTTAGTAACATTCTCCACTTAGAAGTTACTTACGATCCTAGGCTCTTAAATTTTTTACCTTCAATATTAAAACTAAACTCTAGGTATAATTAAACTCTACTTTTTTTTTTTATATACTATATTGCACCCAATAAACCACTATGGTTTGTGTGGGTACTCACATTCGTCTTAAACTATGTATGTTTATAGTAGGTAGATAGATACTTAGGTATAGCTATTAAATTACACATCATAAAGCACTTCTGTGCAGGGCTTGGAACCGGTTTGAAATTTACCCGTTCGAAACCGTTATAAACCGTTATTCCACTTTTTTTCGTTCGAACGTAAACGTTATCGCGAACGAATGAAACACCTTAATAAACCGGTTTATTTCACAGCGCACCAAAGACGCGATTGTGTCGCCGTTGACCGAGAGTTGCCTTTTTCCGTCAACAGCGAGAGGCTCGCTTGGTAATTCATTCCGTCTCACTTCCGCGCGCCCCGTTGTTGGTTGAATCGCATCTTTCTTGAGAGCTCTCCGGTTAAATTAGTTTATTGTGCGTTAGGTTAGGTTTATTTACATTTACATTTTGTATGAAATTTCGAAACTTTTTAGGACCAAGACATAATTATCGCGACGAAAAATTTTTTTTGTGTTTTTTAAGGACTAGCCCAGCAGGTTAGTTTTATTTAGTGCAACTGAGGCTAAGTCTGAAGCCTTCACAGCTATCCATGCTTTGGCACAAATAAAAATAAAAAAATAACAAAATACATTATGAAAAAGTATTATTTAATTTTTTGAAAGGTATTTTTGTTGGTTTTTAGCAGATTTTACGAAAGTTATTAACACTTGACACGAGATTATTTACCATGATTTGTGGTTTTAGTGTTTATAATGTTCAAAACCATGATAGTTTAAAAATTTTACGAAAGTACTTTTTTTTTCTTTTTTTTTTTCTATCTTATTTATCTATACCTATATTTTCTTCTCTATATTAAGTTGGTTGTTTTAAAGTGTTCAAAAAAATTTTAAAACAATAAGTAAAAAACTATTTTTTTTTGGGTTTTAAGCAGATTTTAGGAAATATTTTTTTTACTTTTACTTTACTTTTACTTTTTTACTAATTTTTTTGAACCCTTAAAACTATACATATGATAGGTACTTTACAATCGATATCGTAAAGTACCTAAAAAATTAAAAAAAATTAGAAAAACGAGTAAATCTATTTTATTTCATATAGATACATGATTACCTACTTATAACAAGGTTTTTTAAATTGTTTAATTAATTGTTAAGATTATTTCGATGTGGCTGTTTTAAAGAGTCTACATATTTTAATATCTTAATATACGCTTCGGAACGCATACAAGGAGGCAAAAACTGTAATTCTCCAATTAACAAGTTACCGAAGTAATAATTCACTTCTAAAAATGATGGGATTGCAATCAGACCATGATACCTATATATGATACCACCATGAAAAAAAAATGAAGAAAATATTTTTTCTCCTACGCCCACTTTATTTAATTATAGTTATTAATTTTATTAATTATTTTCTAGGTTTATATACAGTTCATTTACATATTATAACTAGTAGCACGTCCCGGCTTCGCACGGGTGTACTAATGAAGCTACCGGGATAAAATATAACCTCCCGTACAGTCCATTTTAAACACCCGCGAAAGAATTTTTGAAATCGGTTGAATAGTTTCGGAGATTACCTACCTCCGTCAAACAAACAAACAAACATACAAAAAAAATTTCCTTTTTATATTATTAGTATAAAAGTATAGATAGTATAGTACCTATAGATAACACCATATTAAGACAATATCTACCGTACTAACTCATAATATTTATCGAAGAATTAAACACGTACCTAAATTAAAGAAAATGCATTTTAGTGTCGAATAAAGATAATTATCTATCTATTATTGTCGGCTACTTACTACCTATTACTACAATTTTTTTTTACCATAAATTTATAGGTATCTAGGTACCTATTTAGTTAATTAGAACCAAAAATTCAAACTATTATCTCGAACTTACTATCAATGTTAAAAATTATGTCATCACTAGCTGCGCCCCGCGGTTTCACCCGCGTAACCCGCGTAAATCCCGTTCGCGCGGGAATATCGGGATAAAAAGTAGCATGTGTTGATCCAGGGTATCACCAATCTACATACCAAATTTCAACCAAATCGGTCCAGCCGTTTTTGCGTGAAAGAATAACAAACATTCTCACAATTTTTCACATTAATAATATTAGTAGGATTCTCATAATAATAGTTTTAAAGTAAAATAGGAACCTAAGTACCTATCTATAAGTATACAATATTTTTTACTTAGGTACCCATTTTAATAAAGGTAGAACGAACTGGGTAAAGTAAGTCCGGCTTTGTGCGCAGCGCACTTCTTGTATCCAGTCTTCGAAGATAAATAACCAAATCAACGCGGCGCCCCGCGCCGCGGCGCCGGTGGCGCTAGCGTGCTCGCTTTTTGGGAAAGAACTGTTCATTTTCGTTATTTACCGGTTTTTTAGAACAAAACCGCTTGGACCGTTCCACTCGCATTAACCGCTCCCAATAGAGGTTACATTGGAGCATAACCGTAAGATAAAGGTTTGTAGGTATTTAAGGCCAAACCGGTTTAAAATTAACCCGGTTTCCAAGCCCTGCTTCTGTGTGTGTTTTTTGAGGTTTACTGCCGACAAACCAGATCTGTTTCGTCTCTATCTAAAACCTCAATCATGAATGCTACTTTCGACCTGGATTTGATTTTCTTAGATATTTTCAGTGACCACGAAGCTATCTCCAACCTGGAAAAAAGAAAGAAAGAAAAATGACTTTCTGTAGGACCTCAAGGATCATTTAAAAATGTACAGTCCTATAAGCTAGGAGACTCTATTGCCTGTTCCAACACAACTCCCTGGGATATCTGTGACCTATACCCCTGCTATTTCAAAACCGCCGCCTTATTCTCCAATAACCTGTCTTAACGCGGCATGTCACGGCGTGGTTATTTTGAAAAATTCTATGGATTTCAGAAAACAAAAGCTAGATAAAGTGCAATCTCTTACCGCGTCATGTTTTGAATGTCGTCAAGAATCGAGCAGCTGGAATATTATTTGCCACCTCGAAGCTATCCTGCGACTTCGAAACTACCTATGTCACACCTGGGATACCTGTGACCTCGAAATTATCTCCATCCTGGGATACCTGCTACCTCGAAATTATCTCCAACCTGGGACACCTGCTACCTCGAAATTATATCCAACCTGGTATACCTGCTACCTCGAAATTATCTCCAACGGGATACCTGCGACCTCGAAATTATCTCCAACCTGGGATACCTGCTACCTCGAAATTATCTCCAACCTGGGATACCTGCTACCTCGAAATTATATCCAACCTGGGATACTGCTACCTCGAAAATATCTCCAACCAGGGATACCTGCTACCTCGAAATTATATCCAACCTGGGATGTTGACCTAGCCTCTCCTTGGCTTTGTCTGTATTTACCACATTTCAGACATAGCCTGATAGAGGTTACGTTTAGTCCCATTGTCTCAACAAATTCAAGATTTTCAAGATTTTCAAGATTATGATGAAGACAGAAAAAATACTGATGAATGAAAAAACAGAACTACTTATATTAATACTATATTATTTACTACAAATTGTTAAAAAAAGCAAAGTGAGAGTCCCAAATTTTTATGAATGTAAGTTTTTTTGAAAGATTGTATATTATATTGCAGTCGGGATTATGTATCCAATGTTTTGGTTAAAAATAAGTATCTATGCATAAGTTCTAAAATTGCATTGAAAAATTGATTTAATTTTGTTAATGTCCTGTAAAATACGTGACAGTTGTCCATCTAAAATCAAATGATACAAAAAATAACGAATTCAATAAATATTAATCTGTCCATTCTAAACATTAGATTCAACTGTAGACTGGTTGCCCTTGATAGAAGACATATATGTATGTGTTATAAATGTAAGCTTAGGTGGCGATGTTAGGAGTAGGTAAGTATACCTACTTCATTTCTTGAAACGAGCTAATAGTAAGAAAAATAATCGCACGTGATTGGTCGTCAAAAATAAATGGATTGGCTAGATTTGACAATTGACAATTGATTTGACAATCTAGCCAATCACGAGAAATACAATTATTTTCGACGACCAATCACGTGCGTTTATTTTTGTACCTATTAGCTCGCTGCAAGAAATGAAGTATAGGTATATTAGCTTCGACTTTTAGTGAGATCGTAGCTTCGATTCCCGGCAAACCAATTCATTTGTATGTATGTATTTACAAAAAAAAATGTATCTGTGTATTTTATCAGTCATCTGGTTACCATAACACAAGTATTAAGTTACTTAGCTTGGGACTAGATGACGCTGTGTGGAATGTCCCAGGATATTTATTTTATTTACTTATTATTTATTTTCCACGTCTCATTTTGTTTAGGTTCCACAAAATTGTGCTTGATATAAATAGAATCAGATGACCGAAAAGATCACGTTTTGAGAGCTCATAATGGATGGGTCCGATAGGTATTAAGCTAAGTGCTTTAGTACGTTTAATTGGTGGAGCTTTTAAAGCCGTTAAGATAAGACGGAGTGCCATGCTTTCTTACCCCCGGTTCCTATAACAAACTAACGGATGTCCGTAGGACTTTCACCATAGCAACGTTGTTATCTGTCAAAAAGTTTCATACATTTTATGTTGAAATAACAACGTTGCTATGGTGATGGACCTACGAACATCCGTTAGTTTGTTATAGGAACCGGGGGTTATCGGTAAGTTAGTTTAGTAGGTACCTACCTTTAAGCATCTTTATTCTGTGCTTTAAGTTCGATCTCTGGTGACGGAGTTTTTTTAATGTACCTAATCTTAAATGTTTTGTAAGAAAGTAATTGTGATTTGGGACATTTTTTGCCTGAAATAAATCCATTTTATTTATTTTTATTCAGACCGCCTATTATATAGGCTTCTATAAAATGGAATGGGCCTCTATAGGCGGTCTAAAAATCCGTCGCCAGGGATGGTCACTTGTTCTTACGAACTTATACCTACCTACTAACTTACCGAAAAGAAAACATGGCACTTACATAATGCTTTAAACGGTAATTGAAAACATTAAGTAAAACCGCGGTATATACCTTATAAGTTAAAAAACCTTTTATGTATAAATTCTTGCAAGATTTGGATATTACGTCACCTATTAGCCTCCATTTAAATATTTATCTAAAAGCAATAAATTTCATACGAAATGACCTCAGAGCATGGTCGTGTGAAGGTCTTGTTGAAATGTTAGGTTTTTATTATTTTTATTCTTCTTTTGAGTCGAAGAAATAACAATATCAGAATTCAGAAAATTACGGGACTCTTATCACGTATCATTCTATAAACCAATAAACACAAATAAATAATAATCGCCAAAATCAAACACCAAAAAGTAGTCCGATGAAAAAAGGAGTGATTTCAATGTTCGAGATAAGGTACCAGTAGTGCTACCCTTGTTTTTTCTGTTCTGTGGGGCTGTGGAGATATTGGATAAGATCTTGTATCTAGGCAGTGATGACGTCATTAGACAGGTAGCTACCCTTGACACTACAACCTTGCAAGTCTGTGCCTAGTCCGAGATCTAGTCTAGACTTAGGATTTATTTAAGAGAGACCTAAAATGGATGATAGATGGTAAAGAATCAAATCAAGAAGAATACAGGGGGTCCCAAAAAGGGTGTGTATTTTTAAAAGCATCCAGATTAAAGTGAACCTGATTATAGGTAACTGAAGTAAGAAAGAAAGAAAGAAAGAAAGAAAGAAAGAAAGAAAGAAAGAAAGAAAATGGAATAGTAGGTAATCTTTATTCGATTTTTTCATAACGATCGAAACAAAAAAGATGGCATTATCTTTAGTAGGTACCTAAGTAGTTTATTTTAGCGTTGGAGGATTAAGCTTATTCTCTGATTTTAAGTTTTGGCTGCATTAGAATCGCTACTATTATCTGTGTAATAAACTATAGTACCTATTAAAATTTCGTTTCTTTTTGTGAATCACACAGTCTCAAAATTATTACAAACGACGAAAGATTTGAAAAAGATCAGCGCCACCTATTGGTAACACTTCATTACTTCTTAGTTCAATCGAATGTATTATAAATTAAGAATTATCAATCTTTTTTCCTTAGAGAGAAGAGAAAGATGAAATAAATAAAACAAAATTCAAAGATCACTAGCATTTATTATTGCGATTAAAATAAATAACTCAGAATCGGTAACATACTTCTAACCTTAGTTCCACTACTCGTCAGTAGATGGCGGTATTAGCAATATCTACAGTCTCGCCTTAGTTCTAAAATAAATAATTTACAACTACTAAACTAACTCTTATTTCCTAGGTAATACAGAATGGCGTGATAGGAAGCAAGTCATTTTTTCACAGCAATCGGCGAAGGCAAGGTGGATTGAACCTTAACATAGTTCCCATAAGGTGTACTAATTGTTTGTGGTCCGTCTGAATAAGGTTCATAGACTACGTTTATGTTTTTTGTTTCTATACTATTCGCAGTTGATACTGGTACTCCATTTCTGCTCCATCCAGCTGAAATAAAAATAATGGGTTAATTTAATATGTTAATCAATTTCTTTGTTTGTAATAGCGACATCTATATTACGTTGATGTAAACTGTAGTTCAGCTACTAGCCAATAGATGGCGCACTGCGTGTGATAGCTTTATGGTAGGTATATAGTTCACAACACACAAATTATGATATATAGTTTATTACACATAAAGATATTAGAAGGAAGTACAATTACGATAGCACTGAATACTGAAAGTTTCTTTGGCGGATAGATATTCGCGAGCGATGCGAGGTGCCGGAACGCTAGGGTAAGCGGACTGCCTGCGTTGTATGTGAATGCGCGGGCGCCGACCATCTCGCTCGTGCACGCGGCATGCGCCCGCGTCTCGCTCGCACTAGTTACGATAGCGACAGAACGCTGATGAAGCCTTTCGCAAAGAGTTGGGTTCCATTGCACAGCGCGCGCAAATAATAAAATATTTTATGCTAATAATTCGTGTATCGGAATTAATTGTTTTCTAGACAAGTAGATACAAATAAATACAATAGAAATCAATAAATATAAAGGTAGGTATATATACCTAGTATGTAAACAAATTTTATTAATATATATAAATAATATTATATTGTAAATAGTAGTTAGGTATATGGACATAATAATAATTATATGATAAGGAGCCTACATCACTCCCCTCCAGAGACCGTCACTACGGTCGATAGTAATCGGGAAAATGAACTATACGGCCTGAGCGAGTTCTTCTGGCTTCTCCCTGAGCTCCCGGGGCGTCTAAACGTGCGGGGGGATGATATGGGTTTTGTTTGTGTACGGGGTTTGGTTTTGGTATGATATTGGATGTGGGAGTGGAGGTAGGAGTAGAAGAGGTATTGGTAGGGGTAGAAGAAGGGTCTACAAGTAGATAGGCCGGCTTAAGGCGGTCTATGGATACGGTGACAGTCTTGCCCTTGACCAATATCTTGAAAACCTTATCGCTACGTTCGAGGACTTCGTATGGGCCGGTGTATGGAGGTTGCAGAGAACCTCGTAATGCATCGTCCCTTAGAAATACATGACTCGAAGTTAGTAAATCTTTATAGACAAAAATTTTGTCTTTATTGTGACGTGTGGTGGGTGCTGGTCGAAGTTTCGCTGCAAAATGATGTAGGCGAGTAGTAAAGTCCGAAATGTCGGTGGAATCGTGAGCGGTCGCCTGGAAAAATTCTCCAGGTAGACGTAAAGGCTCGCCGTACACCAACTCTGCAGACGAAGCTTGTAGATCGTCTTTGTAAGCCGACCTGATACCTAAAAGCACGAGGGGTAAGGTTTCGACCCAATTACAGTCGGCGTGACACATAATGGCGGCTTTCAGTTGACGGTGAAAGCGTTCCACCAAGCCGTTACAAGCCGGATGATACGCGGTCGTTCGACGGTGTTTGAATCCGATCATTTTTCCAAGGTATTGGAAAAGTGTGGATTCAAACTGTCGACCGCGATCAGTGACGATATCAGCTGGACATCCAAACCTGGATATCCACGATATCAGCGCCTTTCCGACTGTTTCTGCTGTCATGTCGACCATTGGTGTCACTTCAGGCCATCTAGTGAACCTGTCTACCGTCGTAAGACAGTAGCGGTAGCCTTGCGATGGTGGTAGTGGGCCAACGATGTCCACATGGATAAACGCGAAGCGAGCGCGGGGTAAGTCGAATGTGCCTAAAGGAGATGACACGTGGCGATTTACCTTAGCGCGTTGGCACGCGAGGCATTTGCGTGACCATTCTCGACAGTCTTTGCGCATGCCGGGCCATACAAACCGCTCGGCTACCAACTTAGTGGTTGCCTTGACGCCTGGATGGCTGAGACTATGCAGACTGTCGAAGAGTTGCTTTCGCAAGTGCTGAGTTACGAAAGGTCTAGGAGATGGAGTGCTCACATCGCAGTAAATCTCCAGCTCGCTGTTCAAGATCTTGAGCTTCGTGAGGTTTAGCGAGTGATCGCCCCCGATATATTGACGAAGCTCTTGATCGACAGCTTGAGCAGCAGCGAGCTTGTCATAATCGATTGGCATCTGCAGTTCGTCGACACGGGACAGTGTATCGGCAACGACATTGTCTTTGCCCGATATGTGTCTTATGTCAGTTGTGAACTGCGAGATGTAATCGAGATGACGGTACTGTCGTGGTGAGCAGTTAGCCTTCCGTTCGGCAAAGGCGAAAGTGATAGGTTTGTGGTCGGTGTATACCACAAAATGCCTGGCTTCCAACATATGCCGGAAGTATTTGATACTTTCATATATAGCTAGAAGTTCTCGGTCATAGGGGGAGTATTTTTGCTGGCAAGGGCTCAGCTTGCGCGAGAAAAACGCGAGTGGCTGCCATACGTTGTCCTTGAGTTGCTGCACCACTGCACCCATTGCAAGGTCAGATGCGTCTGTCACTAGCGCGAGCTTGGCGTTGCAGTCGGGGTGTGAGAGCAATGCAGCGTTGGAAAGGTTTTCCTTACATTGGTCGAAAGCAAGAAGTGCGGTACCGGTGATTTCGACAGGATGTGATGCCTTAAGGGAACCACCAGCAAGGAGGGCGTTTAAAGGAGCTTGTATTTTCGCGGCTTGAGGCAGAAATCGTCTGTAGAAATTGATCATTCCTAAGAAACGCCGAAGCTGTTTGACGGTTTTCGGGACTGGGAATTCTCTAATGGCTTCGACTTTGGACTCTAGAGGTTTAGTGCCAGATTCGGAGATGCGGTAACCCAAGAAGGTAACCTCACTTGCTCCAAATACGCACTTGGCAGTGTTGACGAGGATACCGTAGTTTTTCATGCGAGTAAAAAGTTGGTTGAGGTGGATTTCGTGCTGAGATTCATCGCGCGAATAAACCAAAAAATCGTCTAAGTAGCAGTACACGAAATCGAGGCCTCTCGTCATCTCGTCAACAAAGCGTTGAAACGTCTGGCCAGCGTTCCTCAAGCCGAAGGACATATATGGGAACTCGTACAGTCCGAAAGGCGTGGTGATAGCCGACTTCATAATGTCATCTTTGTAGACCGGGATCTGATTATATGCTTTTACTAAATCAATCGTGGAAAAGACTTTGGAACCAGCAATACTTTGGGCAAAGTCATGGATATGCCTAATGGGATAACGGTCTGGGATGGTCCGTGCATTAAGCATCCTATAATCGCCACAAGGCCGCCAGCCGTTATCCTTTTTAGGTGCAAGGTGCAACGGTGATGCCCAGGAGCTTTCGGAAGGACGCGCGGTGCCGTTGGCGAGCATGTGTTCGAATTCCTTCTTAGCTATCTGAAGTTTGTCTGGGGCGAGTCTACGGGGCGTGCAAAATATAGGTGGACCAGGAGTGGTTCTTATGTGATGAACGGTGTTGTGCATTGGAATCCACGGTGTGCCTGAAGGGCGTGTAATTTCCGGGAATTTAGATAAAATTTCATGATACCTCGTATCGCCCGAAGAAACTTTGACGGAACATACATCAGTTTTTGCAATGGAAGCTACAGTAGATAATGTGGTTGTATTATCAATAAGGCGCTGATTGCGAACGTCTACCATTAAATTATAAAAACTAAGGAAATCAACGCCGATGATGGGTTTAGTTACGTGAGCAACGATAAAACGCCATGGAAAACTACGTCTTAAACCTAAGTTTAAATCTAATTGGATATAGCCGAAGGTGTCGATTGGAGTTCCGTTGGCCGCGTGCAGAGTAAAGTCCATCTGCTTGGCTCTTCGCTCACGAAGCGCGGTGTGTGGGAACACGCACAGGTCACTGCCGGTGTCAACCAGGAACTGTGTGTTCGAGCTGCGATCGGTCACGAAGAGGCGACTTGTGGTAGCGAGGCAATCGTCCGCCGCCATTAGCGATTGCCCGTGGAGTTTCCCGCCTTGTGGAAGTCGCAAGGTTTTATGCAGTGGTTAGCCTTCGATCCGTGTCTCGAGTGGTACCAGCAGATGGGGTACCTCTCGTAGTTCGAGGCTGACCTGGACCGGTTTCGTGGAGATGACCGACGATACTGAGAATGATTGGAGCGGTCATTGTAGCGGTCGCGGGAGCGGTCTCGGGAGCGGTCATTGTAGCGGTCGCGGGAGCGGTCTCGGGAGCGGTCATTGTAGCGGTCGCGGGAGCGGTCTCGGGAGCGGTCTCGCGAGCAGTGAGTACGAGTGTGCTCATCGAGTTTAATAGCGAGACACTGAATCATTCTTCTCAGCTCCGCGATTTCGTTCGATCCGCCTCCAGTTTCTGCTCTTGACGAAGTTGCCGCTACGCTGCAGGGTGTGGTTACCTCCTGGATGCGGTCTGCCAGGTCCGCAAGTTCGGCCAGCGAGAGTGTAGCTTGGGATGCCAATATAGTCTGGATGTTATTTGGCAAGCGGTTGCTCCAGATGGAACGGAGGAAGTCATCGGGGACGGAAGGTCCAGCTAAATCCTGTAGGTGGCGCAGGAACTGCGACGGTTTCCGGTCTCCCAACTCTTCATGGGTCAGCAGCTGTTTCACTTTCTTCTCGTGGGAAGCGGACAAGCGACGGATGAGTTCAGCTTTGATTTTTTGGTATCGGTTGTGGGCCGGAGGATTGAGGATGAGATCCTTCACGGCCTTGGCGTGCTGAAGGCCTAAGTTGTTAATGACGTCGCCGAATTTCTCCGAGTCGTCGGTGATGTCGCGGCTTGCGAACTGACCCTCCAGAAGGGCGAACCATATTTCCGGGTCATCGGGGCTAAATGGTGGCACTTTAATTTTGTGATTACAAAATTCTGATGGTCCAGTGGCCACGCGCATTTTTTTTGCTTTGCGCGTGGTAACTCCGCTACCGGCGCCATGTTGCGACGCACCAGAATCGCTGCTATCGTCACTCATTATTACGGAATTTTTGTGTTCACTTTGCGGGGTCACCAGTTATGGTAGGTATATAGTTCACAACACACAAATTATGATATATAGTTTATTACACATAAAGATATTAGAAGGAAGTACAATTACGATAGCACTGAATACTGAAAGTTTCTTTGGCGGATAGATATTCGCGAGCGATGCGAGGTGCCGGAACGCTAGGGTAAGCGGACTGCCTGCGTTGTATGTGAATGCGCGGGCGCCGACCATCTCGCTCGTGCACGCGGCATGCGCCCGCGTCTCGCTCGCACTAGTTACGATAGCGACAGAACGCTGATGAAGCCTTTCGCAAAGAGTTGGGTTCCATTGCACAGCGCGCGCAAATAATAAAATATTTTATGCTAATAATTCGTGTATCGGAATTAATTGTTTTCTAGACAAGTAGATACAAATAAATACAATAGAAATCAATAAATATAAAGGTAGGTATATATACCTAGTATGTAAACAAATTTTATTAATATATATAAATAATATTATATTGTAAATAGTAGTTAGGTATATGGACATAATAATAATTATATGATAAGGAGCCTACAGCTTTTTCGATAGATGGCGGTAATAGACATGCGAAAGTTTATTTGAATTTGTGTAACTCTGTGCAGAGACTTCAACTGATTTGAATGAAATTAAGTACTAAGACAGGAATATTATATTATTCCTGACTTAGAATGGGATTTAAATTTCGATTTTTTGTTTAGCTGTAAGTTTTCCACAAATAAATAAATAAATAAATACCTAATTTAAGAAACTTAAGGGCTAGTTCATAACAACAAAAAAACTTTGAAAATTACAAGCATTCACACAAAGCCCTTTTAAAAATGAATATGTTTTTAGAAATTCTTACAATAAGCCGCGTGTTCTTCATGCCCCTGCCCGTTGTGGATGTGAAGGTGTATTTCCTTCTGGGGGTAGGCAGGCGGCTCCCAATGTTGATGGTGACCTTTCTGACCGAATAGGGCTCCAAGCTGCAACAAAATAGAATTTAGGTAAGAGTTCTTTTCAAATGAATATGAGGCCCTACCACCAGTTTACTGTAGTGTTGAAACTATCCTCGATACCGAGTCAAGTAACACAAAATGTATGGGAATCCTATAGGTAAGTACCTATTTTTAACCGACTTGAAAAAGATGGTTCTTCTTCCATGTTACACTGTACATAATTGTGTCTTTTTATGTATTATCACCAATTACTCCATCATTAGTGGACCGTTTTAATAAATTGGTTTTAGATTTTTATTATTTTTAAGTTTTAAGTAAAGTAAATTAGTTTTAAACTGAACAATAAATATCTTAAAATCCTTTTGATAACGTAATATCAAAATAAAAATAGGTAGCAACGCTAATTTCCAAACAACCATCATAATTAACTTACTGACCATAAACTTGAAAAACATAAAGCTGCGTTCACACAGTTACACCGTGACCTCGCGATGTCATGAGGTCATCTCTAGGTGACATGATTTACCAGTTTTAAGTTTTGCCAAAACTTTTCCAGAAATTTGTCAGTAAAACATAAATGATTAGAGTCAAATAATAATAGATCTTAGTAACTTTGATTCTGATATTGCCAAAATTCTGCCAAAATATCTATGTATAGTCGACAAAGAAATTGGTTTACCTACCACTCTAGAATATCATTTGCACGTACAAAACATCAAGGGCTATTTTCGTTTGACAGATTGACCTGCTACGTCAGAATCTGTCATTCAGTAATCTTTAGCGAATAATTATGTTACTGGGAGATGTCATCAAAAGTGGTTAACCAATTTGTGTAATATTAAATATATTTTAGGTAGTAGGTAGGTAAGTAAGTATAGATAGAATACCTACACATGAATTTGTAGAAATAGGTACCTAGTACCTACCATTACCAACCATACTTACCTTCTCTGTAATGTATGTGATTGATAAATGTTTTTTCTATTTCCGTATCCGGGTGAAGTGATTACCTATCATTGAAATATCACTTTCGTTTTTAATCACATTCTTATGTCATGCCCGAAAGACGCGGGAAAGTGTACTTTCTTTGTGCGAGTGAGATGACATAACTATTGTGTGATGTGCGAGCGGGACGGGTGATGACCGTGACATGATTAAGAGCGAAAGGGATTTTTGGAACACTTATGATGAGTAAGCGTCAATTTACTCCGAGATGGAAGCGAGCACAGTTACGGAGTCTTCTGATGCCCTATCACCAGTTTACTGTATTGATACTATCCTCGTTACCGAGTGAAGTATCACAAAATATATGAGAAGCCAGCGCAGCGCCGCCCCCGGTAACTTGCATGAACTAATAATGTCAATTTGAAATACTTGACTCGTTAGCGAGGTTAGTACTATATCTACAACTCGAAAACTGATGGTAGGGCTATTGCACTCGCGCCCTCGTCAGAACAGAACTACAATTACCTAGACTAGGAGGAGTTATCGCGATCAGCTACCATCTTGCCACTAACAGCCTTGACCTATCCCCTCACCTTGACGGCTCCAGCGAGCAGCATCAGTTTCAGTATAAACAGCGCGACGGCGAGCGTCTTCACTCCGACCAGTGCCGCCAGCACCGCCCACGTGGACGCCGCGCCCAGTTGGAACACGATGGGCAGGAGACCAGCTATCATCTTCTTGAAGGGACGCCCGAATGTTCTGCCTGGAAGGGTGTTTTGGTTAATTCGTGTTACAGTGGGCTTTCTATGGCTCGTATTCAGAGACTACACTCAAACTTGAGTCTACGTTTAAGCATTAATTTTTGACAGTTCTCTATGAAAACTGAGTTATGAATCACCGCTTGAGACACGATTTACGCTTGAGTATAGTCTCTAAATACGGGCCTATAACCGTGAAAATAAAACAACGATTATAAGTATAACATAAAATAGATTTATAAATATTATCGGGAATTAATCGCGTATTGAAATAATTATTTACCTTGACGTTTCGATGACGTTACAGTCACCGTGGTCACGAGTAGTAGTAGACTCAGGTCTACTCATATAATGTCTAGTATTATAACATAAAATATTCTAAGAAAAGGTAGCTTAACCCTTTTGAAGTACCTACTACTTTTAAGTTAAAATTCTGCCCCTGTAAGTTTAGAAGAGGAACGATGTCACAAACAGAGGAATTCCAAAGATGTCACAACAGACAGTGGCCTTATTCAACAGGCATGTGAAAGTACCTTAGTCAACCGGTCGGTGGCACACAAACTTGTCTCAATACATGAATCATAGGTCTTAGATACGACCTGCGGGCATACGAAACGTGACAAAAATGTAATAAATATGATCAGCTGGCTTACTAAGACAGTTAAAAGCGAATCAGGATGTCGATTCTCGACGACTTTCAAAACATGACGAGATTTCAAGTTTTAGCTTTTGTTTTATGAAATCCATCGCATTATACAAAAAAAAACCACGCTATATCGTGCCAAGTCAAGACATGGTTATTTGGAGAATGATGATGATTTGGAGGCGGCAGTTTAGGTAATATGGAACTGCTTTTGACGTAAGCTAAGGCGCTAGCCGCTAACGTACCTGAAGTTAGAACAGTTAGAACCTAAACTGAATTCTTTAATAATACCTACGTCATGGTAACCCCCGGCCCGATTGTCTTACTCGTATAAAATGGTTGCGAATCAAAAATAACAGTAATCTGCGAAAACAACTGTCATAATTTACGCTAAATATTAATATTATGTAAGTTAGTAATAGTAATACTATAATAAGTTACTCGTAACTTATATACTGTCATAAATATTCCATCATGTTTTGATTGCTTGCACCTCGAGAGTGCAAAATGTATTTTGGAATCATGTTTCGTTTTTCCATACAAAAGAGTTGAACGCGCGTCCCACTCAAGTTTAAACTTAACTTTAGTAAGTACCTACCTACTTATAACCTACCTCCGGCTATATCCACAGGAAAGACAATGGTCAATTCAATACGTGTGGGGCTGACTAGCCGCGGGTTTTCTCACGATGTTTTACTTTCCTGGCGAAGTTTGCTAAGACGGTCTTGATAGATCGTCGAAGTTAAGCAACGTTCTGAGCGGTCACAACTTGGATGGGTGACCGCAAGTGGTATTATCAATTGAGCGCTTCCGTGCTTCTGAAGGCACGTTAAATTGTCGGTACCGGCTTTTAAAGTCGTTAAGCCATGACGGAGGCTTTAGGCGGCCTAAAAACTCCGTCACCAGAGTTGGCCACTTGCTCAATACGAACAAACAAACAAAAAACAAAAATGTCTACCACTAGCTGGGAAAGAGTCATTATCATTTTTCTAAGATAAAAGTATATTTTATCGGTTCCATTTTCCGTTCATTTCCACGATCAATAATTTATTTTCCATCAATACGAAAGTCAATAGAAGTGGAGCAAATATTGTGCACGTGTCTAATCGCATACACACATCGATCTATTTCCTTGGCCTTAATGTATGGAAAAGCTAAACATAATCGATCAATCGGACTAGGTAGTTACTTACTCATACATTTTATCAGTTGGTTTAATGTTACCAAGCGAACATCATAGCACAAAATAAAGATCATAGGTAGGTACTAGGTAATATCACGGGTCAATCACGGGTAATATCATCTCGAACATTGAATTCACTTCGTTTTTCTTCGGGCAATTTTTTCGTGTTTTTGATTTTTGCGGCGTCACCTAGCGACGTTAGGCAACCGACTGCATGCTACTTACTTAGCACTAGATGGAGTTACTTATTTTTGATTGCAGGCAAGACCTAAACGCGCTCGGGGCGGTCGTCGATCTATTTATATAGATAGATAGATAGATGAACACTTTATTGCACACCACATTTACATTAAAACAAATTACAGACACACAGAACATTTAAAGTGAAGTACAATGGGCGGTCTTATCGCTATGAGCAATTTCTTCCAGACAACCTTAGGATGAACTGGAATTACAAGAAGGCAAAAAGGCGGTGTTCATAAAAAAAATATAAAGGGAATCAAATTCATAGAGTACTTATATTAAAAAGTATCAATAAATAAATATATACCTACCTATCTATCTATCAAATATATAGATGTAAGACAATGAATATTAGTAGACATTGCATTGGTTAGTTGGATGTACTACGCTTTCTAAAAGATATTGTTTAGGATCTGATGAGACACGCGACGAGGTGAATGTATAGAGCAATGACCAAACTGATCGGTTGATAAAGTTAATTATGATTCTAATTAGAGCCGCCGCCTATTATTTTATTATAACGTTGAACAAAGGAAAGTACCTTTAGCTTCATTTCTTGAAACGAGCTAATAGGAAGGAAAATACACGCACGAAAAATAAATAATTGTTTATTCTCGTGATGGCTAGATTTGACAATTGACAATTGATTTGACAATCTAGCCAATCACGAGAAAGATAATTATTTTCGACGACCAATCACGTGAGTTTATTTTTTCTTCCTATTAGCTTGCTTCAAGAAATGAAGTATGGGTACCTAAACGCGTAGATTCTGCCCCGCGATTGTCTAACTTGTTAGTCTTGTTACTTATGTAATTTTTGCGAATCAAAAATATAGTAACAAATTTGATAGAAGTTAGACAATCGGGGGGCTATAAGTACCTACCTACCTACCTAATTACAAAGTAGGCTATTAGGTACTTATTTAATTTTAACACAAACACAATATCGATAATAACAAATAAAAAAAACATATAAAATTTAAATAACAAATCATTAAAAATAATGAGCGCTAACGGAAGTTTAAAACCTCCATCGTCAAAAAACCCGCCACTTACACATTCATAAACCCACAAATGGCTAAAGAATGTAGGGCATTCAACCATGTCGAATGCGATTTCAGTTTCCGCGTGATGTAAGAAATAACAAAATGAATGCAGTGCAATGAACGATAATGTAGCATCTAGTTAGAGCCAAAGACTCAAAATCCCAAGAATTAATGACAAATAATGAACTTTAGAAATGATACCAGTGTTGACACAAGTGCCCGACAATTATCTATTCCAGCTTTTGTCAAGGCTGTAGAGCGGCATAAAAAGGTATAGCGGCCTATACAGTTTGTCATAAGAATTAGCCATGAATCCATATGTAGTTGGCAAAATGCTTTAAGTAACAAAAGTATATATGTATACCAAATGTTATGCTAGAGTTCCGATAAGTAAGAGTTTGAATTTGGAAGTGGAAGTAAGTAGTGCGTTTAATTCCCTTGAAGGAATGGTAGGTATAAATTTGCGTTCACTGAGTCGGTGACGTACAATACAATGGCCTAGTTAAATCAGATGCCAATAGTTTCTACGGAAAAGGTGTTGAGACATTAAAAACTTTCTAAACTTACACTAAAAGTTAGGTTCTTACCTTCAAAAACATCCCTGTGCTCCTTCAACTGCATATTTCTATCCGAAATAATATCACTTTGGTTCACATTTATATAACTTTCATTAAAACTACCTACATTTTTGGTTTGAACTTGAAATACACTAGTAGCCGCGAATCCGGGGCAAAAATTAAAAAGTAAAAACAAACAAACGAAAGTCAATCGAGTGCTCCTATTTTTTTCTAGCAAAATATGGAAACACGGTATGAACCACTTTATAATTTCGCGCAAATCCATCATTATTTTTTATAAGAATATTACTTTTGAACTATAATTTTTTGTATAATTTCGCGGGAAATTGAAAAGTGAATCGGACGTCATTGCGCGCCGATTCCAAATTCAAAACTGACCGGTCTCCGCGCCATTTCTTCTTTCACTCGCTACACACGGCATAAATTCTACACAAGATCTTATTTTAAAAACTTTCTTCGCATTGTTATTCGGATCCTGACCGATTTCCTTCAGTTTGCGTAAAGCGAAAACTAGAAAGTTTTCCTTAAATGAGCAAACTAGTCGTTATTGTTATTCATTTATGTAACTTCCTAATATTTGTTAAAAGAAAACTCTTTACACATACAAAAGAGTTGCTAATTTTGGACATGCATGCATTTTGTAATGTTTAGCAAGCTGTCAACCTGTCATTTCCCTTTAAAAATATTACTTTGCCTGTAACAAATGACTGCAATGTTTTTACTTTTTGTTCTCGATTTCGCAAAGTTTCATCTTTTACGTAAAACAAATCGTGTATCGAATCTAAAGAACTATGTAGAATATGTTATTATGTTACTTATAGCAGTGTGAGACGCGTCTGCGAGGAGTGACCATACTCATTAAAGATGAAGATTCACCGGAAGAATCGAAACATTGTCGGTATCTAAATCGACAATATTTCACGTAAGTAAATAATTTCCCGTCGTATAAGTCTAGTACAACTCACGATAGTTTTGAAAGTGAAATACGGTGTGATTTGAGCCTAACTGTATCTTGGTGGATGACCACCGACCGGTTATAAATGACACCAAGATCTAACTGTAGTTAACGGTTACGTAACTTGCACCTGCGTACAGTAGGTAGGCTTACTATGGCTCGAGACTTCACTCAAACTTGAGCATTGATTTTTGACAGTTCTCTATGACAACTGAGTTATGAATCACCGCTTAAGACCCGATTAATGCAGGCCTTCCACTGCGAAAGGGTAATGAGCGGAAACTGAGCTGATGATCTGAGCGGACCGGAGTAAAAATAGTTGTACACTTCCACTAAGAAAGAGTTTCAGATTTTGCCTTCCACTGCCAGAGGGCTTTGCGGAGCGAGTGAGGTGGGAAATGAGCGGGGTCGGATGAGCGAGTTGTTGGCCTTCCATTGCCAGCGGCGCGGCGATGAACGAGGAGGCGCAGAAATATCTCAGTGCCAGGCGATCCTGTGAACTGACAGACGAAAGCGATCAAGTAAAGGGGAAGGGGAGGCGACGGGGGGCCGAGGTGAGCTGAGTCCGTTCAAAACTCGCGTGCGACGCCATGACGCAGCGGACCCATTTTAACTCGCTCAATCCGTTCCGCTTTACTCGCTCGCAGTGGAAGCACTTGTATGAAATTTTGCGTTGCGAGTTGAACTGGATCCGTACGGAGTCCGTTGGAAATCCGCTCAACTCTGCGACCAATTTTGTGACTCTTTGTACTCTTTTGATCCGCTCAGTCCGCTCATTTACAGTGGAAGCACTTCTATGAAAAAAGCCGTTGCGAGTTAAACGGAGTCCGTACGGAGCCCGCTCCGCTCGCAGTGGAAGGCCTGCATTACGCTCGAGTATAGTCTCTGAATACGGGCCTATGACCGTTAAAAGCGATTCAGTTTAGGTCTTACGAGATGAACTAACCTATAAGCTCGCTTCAAGAAGTGAAGTATAGTAGGTACTTATAGATTACGTCAATTTTCAATATTTTGGCGTTTTCCCCACTATCATGTTTAACCCTGGCCGGGCAACTAAATAAAACACATAATTAAATACAATTATTTATTTCCAAACGTTCATATAATTTACATCGAAATAGTTTATAACTATCCTAGAAAACTAATTCAATTATTTTATATAAATATAGAGTTGACGTCATATAACTAAATTTTGAATTTTAAAATGAAGGTTTTAAACGTTTCAAAAACCGCTAAACCAATTTCGATAAATGACGCCAACTTTGATACTTATTCCTAAAAAAATACATTTTAGTGTGATTTAGGGTCGAGAAAATGCAATATTTAAATATTATAATTCAAAATTTCACTCTATTTTATTGTTATTAATGTTCTGAAAAAATGTAAATTACCGAAATTATTTACATATATTTACATATTTCAAGTGTAGATTTTAAAGAGCTGTTTTTATTATTATTAGTGTATAATAGGGGTGAAAAGGGGCACTTAAAAACACCCCTTTTCGTACATGATATAGTAGAATAAGCATAATAAATGTGTTTGATACAAATCAAGCATACATTTGCTTGTGAAAGTTAACTTAAACTTTTAAAAGTAGTGACTTTTAAATGCTGAAATAGGGTGAATGACTTTTTACATTAATAAAAATATATTTGCTGAAATATGTAATAAGTAACACGCGTAGTTTTATTTATTGAGAATGACTGTAAAAAAAATTTCGAGTCGCAAATATCTTAAATTAGGGTTATATTTTTGCATTAGCTAAACAAGTATAGGAAAAAGTTATTTTCATTCATCATTCGCTAAAAAAGAGTTATCATAGAAAAAGGGGTTAAATTTTCCCTTTACTTAAAACAGGGGTATTTTAAAAAAAAGGTGTGATAGTGTAACTTTATTTACTGAAAGAATACAAAAATAGTTAAACATTTTTCCATTACTTACCTAAAAAATGGGTAATTATTTCCCTATTGCGAAACAGGGGTAATTATTTCCCTATTGTGAAACAGGGGTAATTATTTCCCTATTGTGAAACAAGGGCAATTATTTCCCTATTGTAAAACAGGGGTAATTATTTCCCTATTGCGAAACAGGGGTAATTATTTCCCTATTGCGAAACAGGGGTAATTATTTCCCTATTGTGAAACAGGAGGTTTACCATAAAGTATTAAAAACAATTCAGTTTAGGTTCTAACTACTAACTTGACGTCAAAAGCAGTTTATTATAGGACCTAAACTGAATCGCTTTTAACGGCCATAGTAAGCCAAAAGGGGTAAAAACTTAGTTTTTCACATCTGCTGGGTAGAATTACCGTTCCATGTGTTGTTGTCATCATCATTGCCCGCCTCGCCCGGCAGGCGGTGGATGTTGGTGCGGCGACGTGGTAACGGTCCCGCTCTGAAATTATCAATAGAATAGAATAGAACAGAGTTTATTTGGTACAAACACAGTTAAAATAAATAAAACAAGCAATAAAAAATTATTCCTTACAATCGCCTACGCAGCTTTTCCCCTCAGCGTTCTTTTAACGTGGCGCGACCTATACCTAGGTTCACAAACCATAAATATTTCAATTGATATATATAGTCGGTGCTTTAACCGAAAATATGATCTTACTGATAGTTTCGATCTTCGGCATTAGGGCTTGGTGGCCGAGTGGTAATGGCAGTCCGGCTTGAGGACGATCGCTGTATCTCGCGGGTTCGAATCCCGTCGAAGCCCCAAACTTTTAGTAAGATTTTTCATTTATAAATGATAATCCTACTATCCTATCCTACTAATATTTTAAATGTGAAAGTTTGTGAGAATGTATGTATGTTTGTTATTCTTTCACGCAAAAACGGCTACCTGGATACTGGCTACCCTGGATTAACACATAGGCTACTTTTCATCCCGGTATTCCCGCGGGAACGGGACTTACGCGGGTGAAACCGCGAGGCGCAGCTAGTTATATATAAGTTACCTAGGCACAGCCGCAGACGCAGTGGCCCCACCGGCCCCAGTGGCCCCAGTGGCCGGGGGCGGCAGCGGGGGAGGGGGGAACAGCCGCGAGCGGACCCACGTGTAGAGCGCTAGCGAGGGATTGTACAGGAACGTTGTTAGCAGCTGCGTTAGGAATGCTGGAACAAAAATAAAAAATATATATGATTACGCCTGTATCCCAGGGAGCGGTAGACATTCCGACGACCACTGTGGCGCAGTTGGGTGAACGCCCGGCTGAGATGCGGAGGTCGCGGGTTCGATCCCCGCTACGGGACAAATGTTTGTATGTTCTGCAGATATTTGTTCCGTGTCTGGCTGTTTTCTATCTATAATATGTATGTATTTACAAAAAAAAAATGTATCTAAGTATTATATCAGTCATCTGGTTACCATAACACAAGCATTAAGTTGCTTAGCTTGGGACTAGATGACGCTGTGTGAAATGTCCCAAGGATATTTATTTATTATTTTATTCTCACCATATACAGAGGCGTGTTGTTTAGGACCCCCCCGGCTAGGCCCGCTAGCCCGCGGCAGCACGAGCAAGGCCGCCGAGGGTGCCAGTTCGAGCTCGCGGAGAGACAAGCTGGTGTCTGTCAGCTCGCGGCGGTGGAAGGCTGTCCACAGCGCGAATGATGATGATGATAGCTGGGAGTGGATAAGAGTTTGAGAGAAAGAAAGAAATATAAATATGTTTATTACTTTATGACCTCAAGGATCACTTAAAAATTTAAATGAAAAAATATTATCACGACTGTATCCCAGGAGCGGTAGACATTTAATTTTGCTTTCAGATCTTTATTTAATTCTTTAGATCGAGCCAAAAGGAAGAAAAAATAAACTCACGTGATTGGTTGTCAATAATAATTGTCTATTTCGTGATTGGCTAGATTGTCAAATCAATTGCCAATTGTCAAATCTAGCCAATCCGAGAATAATTATTAATATTATTCGAAGTATAATGGGGTAGTCAGAGGTCCTAATACATATCTGGTATCCACATTTATTATTAATTACCTAAAGATAGAATTTAATTATAATTATAAATTAACTGGTTTCACCCGCGTAAGTCCCGTTCCCGCGGGAATATCGGGATAAAAAGTAGCCTATGTCACTCTCCATCCCTTCAACTATCACCACACAAAAAATCACGTCAACCCGTCGCCCCGTTTTGCCGTGAAAGACGGACAAACAGACAAACAAACACACACACTTTCGCTTTTATTATATTATAGTATAGTATATAGTATAGTATATATAGTATAGTATAGTATGGATAAAATATTATGACTCACCTGTAAGTTATCGGAGACGTATCTCTGAACGTGTTGTAGCGTGTCGCTCGCGTCAAAGTGCGCCGTGTGCGATGTACCGTCAGGAAGCTTGAACTGTAGTCTGGTGCTTGTACCGACGTCGCCTGACGCTATAACAGACAAATATACGTTTCCACTTCTCATATAAGTATATTTCAAGCACTGGTACCTCACTATAACAACGCCTGATCGTCCGATTTAGGCTTAAGAGCAGGCAGGGTATATAAAATCTGTCATGTTAGGTCAAATTTCACCTCGGTATGCGCAGACTATCGATTCGCAATATCCGATGGAGACTTCTTTTTCACATTATTTCTTAAATTATTCAGGTGATTTAAGTATAGTCGACAATGAAATTGGTTTACCACTTTTGATGACATCTCCCAGTAACATAATTATTCGCTAAGGATTACTGTATTACATTAACGTAATTGGTTAACTGTGAGCCAATCACAGAGCAATGGTTAAAAGAACATGCAACTTGAACTGTGATGTCAACGCAATAGAGAATATTTTTTGTAAACACAAACCAACTTGTCCTTATAAATCAAGGAGGTTTATGCTAGATACCTACCATACTTAAAAAAAACTTATTCATTTTCGAATCGCTTTTGACTTATGATCTGTCAAGTGTCAGTTATTGATCAACTCGAGTCACTTAATGTCAAGAAAATGTCGCGTAATTTAAACTTACAGGAAAGAGCCGAAATTATATCATTACATCGGTTAGGATACAACATAAGTGATATTTCTAGAGAACTGAACATATCGCGATATACGGCACGTTTTTGGATAAGACGTGAAGGGGAAGAAGGTAATCTTCAAGATCATAGGCGAAGTGGTCGGCCGCCTGCACTGTCCAGCGAGCAAAGAGAAACAATGAGACGTCAGTACGAAGAGAACAGCTTCACTTCTACCAGCGATTTTGCAGAAGAATTATTTAAATAAACAGGAATGACAGATTCTGACGTACAGCAGATATTAATCTGTCAAGCGAAAATAGCCCTTGATGTTTTGTACATGCAAATGATATTCAGCCTTAGAGTGGTAAACCAATTTCTTTGTCGACTATACTTGTAACGTATAATAGTACGTTCACACGCGCGCGTGCAACTAGACATTCAACGGGCACATTCACGTGCACGCGCGTGTAAACGGTACGCCCGAGCCCGTGAACGCGCCCGTGAACGTGAATGTCGCGAACCGGGCGAGTGGCGGTTTTTGGGCAAAGTTCAAAGGATGAATGCGCGGGCGCCCGGTGACTGTTCACATGCGCGCGTGCAGTCAGTCTCTCTCGCGCTTTCGTGACGAGTGGACGTCCGTTGTTAACATGGTCGAATGGTAAAACGAATCGATAATCATTTTGTTTCTTTTTCCAATAAAAATAAGTTAAGCCAAAGGTTAAGGCAGCAAAAACATCGAGATCCTCGCTGCCCGACATGCCAGCACTGACTGACACGCCTGCGTGCATGTGAACAGTTTGAATTTTCGCCGGCCGGGCACGGGCTGCATGCCGCGCAGCTCGCCAGGCAGCCCGCCGGGCTGCACGCCGCACATCTGAACATAGCATAAGAATTATGACAATAATTCTATAATATGTTATCATTTTTTTTCTTTTTTTTATGACTTTTCAAAGTTTATATGATTATTACGGGACTTTATCACGTATTTACCTTATTATTTTATATTTCCCGACGTTTCGAGTGCGTTGCAGCGCTCGTGGTCACGGGCAGTCTGCCCGTAATAATCATATAAATTATGTCTAATGATCGCGAAAGTTTAAATTGTACTTTTCAAAGTTATTTTTTCGATGAGCGAAGCGAACGAAGATCTTAGTGGCAAGTGGGGTGATTTTGCTTTGTATCCCACTAATATTATAAATGTGAAAGTTTGTGAGAATGTATGTCTGTCTGTATGTATGTTTGTTATTCTTTCACGCAAAAACGGCTGGACCGATTTGGTTGAAATTTGGTATGTAGGTAGGTGATACCCTGGATTAACACATAGGCTACTTTTTGTCCCGGTAAACAATCCCAGTAAACAATCCCGGTAAACAATGTAGGAAAAAAAAGTTGTCTGGGAGCTTAAAACGAAAACGCTGCCTAAACCCTTTAAGATACAACAAAATAATGTATGGTGGAATTGTGTATCTTATATAGGTCTACTAAAAAGTCAGCGATAGCATATGTCTATCTCTTAAGGATAACATACTACATGCATTTTAATACTTAAACAAATGATCAATTTTGTAGCGTTAACTTGGAAAGCTATTTACAAACATACAGTATTAATCCTTATCATTTTAAATAGGTTCGTTGGCAAGAGCATTTCATGTAGATTATTTTATCCTTTTACAGCATGCAAATCAAATAAATACTTTAGGAGATATCGCAAAATCAAAATAACGCGCAACAAAATTAATTTCGTGTTTGGCCCGCGCGGGGGGCGGGGTGGGGGGAACAAGTCGCTCATCGCATCGATGAGTGCGTTTTCGTACCTAACGTGAATTTACAAGGCACTATCAATTTTTTGAAAACGCATTGTAATTTGTAGGGTATCTACTAATGTAATATTGTGATTATAATAATTTTTACTTACCTACCTACGTAGGTTACCTACGTAGGTAGATTAGTAAGTATTTGATTTTCTTTCTATCTATTAATAATAATAAAGTTAACCATGCAATAAAACAACGAAAACGCTGCGGAGCTACCGTGATAAAATATAGCCTATAACCACCCGCACAGTCTATTTTACACACCCGTGAAAGAATTTTTGAAATCGGTTTAGTAGGTAGTTTCGGAGATTACCTCCGTCAAACAAACAAACAAATTTTAACTCTTTATAACATTAGTACCTATCTATCTATCTATAGAAAGTAAGTATAGATAGATAGGATAACACCAGCAGCAGTGATATTGTTTTACAATTAGAATAGAAATAGGAATAGAAATAGAAAAATTTTTTTTTTCCAAAAATACACATTAAAGACATAGATAGACATTAACAATGGAGAGGTAAATATGGCAACCCCTCAGCATGTGCTTCAGCAGCACAATGGCTGATGAAGATGAGCATATTAAAATTAGGTATTGTATTGCTGTAATTTTAATTGAATAGGCAGGGGCAGATTTACCAATAGGCAGGAGTAGGCTGGAGCCCAGGGCGGCAGATTTGGTCCCAATTTTTTTTATTTTACAGAGAGAAATAAACAAATTAGCTACAAATTTTTTTTTTGTAATCTTCTAAAGTGAAAATCAGTGTCAACCTTCTATTACTTATTTTGTTAAAAAAATTTCGGCTCGCTTCGCTCGCATGATAACTTCTTCAATTTTCTGAAGTGAACACCAGTGTCAGCCTTCTATTTCAGCACAATGAGAAAAATCAAACCTTCCATGACTTATTTGTCTTAAAAATTTCGGCTCGCTTCGCTCGCCCCATACCTTCTTCAATTTTCTGAAGTGAACACCAGTTTCAGCCTTTTATTTCAGTACAATGAGCAAAATCAAACCTTTCATGCCTTATTTGGCTTAAAAATTTCGGCTCGCTTCGCTCGCACGATTACTTCTTCAATTTTCTGAAGTGTACACCAGTGTCAGCCTGTTATTTCATCACAATGAGCAAAATCAAACCTTCCATGACTTATTTGTCTTAAAAATTTCGGCTCGCTTCGCTCGCCCCATACCTACCTACTTCAATTTTCTGAAGTGAACACCAGTGTCAGCCTTTTATTTCAGCACAATGAGCAAAATCAAACCTTTCATGCCTTATTTGTCTTAAAAATTTCGGCTCGCTTCGCTCGCCCCATACCTTCTTCAATTTTCTGAAGTGAACACCAGTGTCAGCCTTTTATTTCAGCACAATGAGCAAAATCAAACCTTTCATGCCTTATTTGTCTTAAAAATTTGGCTAAACGGATTTTTCTTATCTTGGTCTTGAAAAGTTCGTGGAGGTCTAGGAAAGGTGTAAAAGGTGAGAAAAAAATCGATCCCGACATTCCCGCGGGAACGGGACCTACGCGGGTGAAACCGCGGGGCGCAGCTAGTGTATATATGTTTGTATCTTTGTATGTTCCAGCATAACTGTTGAACCAATCTTCATGAAACTTGGTAGGTATAGATAGTGGTCAGTGGTTTAGCTGGTAACCTAATGAGCTGAATCGGTCAAGGAGTTGTAAAGATATTTGGCTCCGAAGGGGATGAAAAAAAATAAAAGTTGTGCAAATAGGTACATTGAGTGGGGTGTCATGTGAAAGGGCTTTGTTTGTACATTCCAAAATGGTTTTATTTTTGATTCTAAGATGTAAAGTTTTTGAATAACTTCGATAAACGTAAAAAAATCATGACTGTTATAACCTGAGCTCCCATTTCTATAAGTTTTGTTGAAATCGCAGCTCAGAAAATCGTTCTTCTTCTTCGAGGCGAACTAAGGCGAACTACTAGTTAAATTATTTTAGACTAGCTGCGCCCCGCGGTTTCACCCGCGTAACCCGCGTAAATCCCGTTCCCGCGGGAATATCGGGATAAAAAGTAGCCTATGTGTTAATCCAGGGTATCAGCAATCTACATACAAAATTTCAATCAAATCGGTTTAGCCGTTTTTGCCTGAAAGAATAACAAACATTCTCACAAACTTTCACATTTATAATACTAGCTACGCACCGCGGTTCCACCCGCGTAAGTCCCGTCCCGAAAAAAATCGAATGCACCTGAAGTGTCGTTAAGTTACGTAACCTCAAAAACGGCCTCTCGTACCTCAGTCAGACGCACACGTTCGCGCAATTAATATTGATATTGGCGAATGATTTAAGACAGGTCTTATTATTTAATGAATGTTGATTGTTATTATGTAAAGGGAAGTTTGAAAGTGGCACCTGTGTGTGAATGAAAAGGTGAGGAGTAGTAGAACTGGTAGATTAACATGGTATAGTCATGTAATGAGGGATGAAAGTCATATTACTTACTAAGAGAATTATGAGTATAAGTGTGATGGATATAGGTACATATACAAGTAGAAGAAGGCCGAGGAAGAAGTGGATGGATTGTGTGAAAGAGGAGTGAATTCGGAGTTGAATGATAGAGATTAATGGAAGAAGAAGAAATGTTGGGCCCATCTAGTGTGGGATAAGTGCAGGAGAATGTAAATGATGATGCATGTTGATTGTTATTGTATGTAATACTAGCAGCACGTCCCGGCTTCGCACGGGTGAACTAATCAAACTACCGGAATAAAATGTAGCCTAAAACCCTCCCCCCGGACGGTCCATTCTACACACCCGTGAAAGAATTTTTAAATGATAAAATGATAAATGATTTATTTGTAACACAGACACTTAAGTAGACAAAACACACAAAAAAACATAATTAGGTAATAACATGCTAGAAAAGTAAAGTTTACTTAGGCCAATGAGGCAATGACACAAGGGTCTGAGTTAGCACTTTTGTGTAATTTGGAGTTAAAGGTGACAAAAGTGCTAGATAAACGATTATTATAATATCAAAAGTGATGTTCGTTATAATAGTATAGATACCTATAGGTAGATATAGATTATTATAGATATCATAGATAGATAATATTTTATGAAAAGTAGGTGCATGAAGTCCAGTAAAATAGTACTTAATAGGTTACTTTACCTAGGTTAATTTAGTCAACTGTGTTAACTAAGTCTACTGCAACCTGTCTCGTATAGAAAAGTTAATTTCTGGAGTGTGGGGATGTACCGAATATGTACGGTACGTACTTATTTTGACATAATACATCTGACTACCCCCTTAGACATCGTCAAAGAATTTAAAAAGTTACATTAAGGTCCTAATAATTTCTACCGCTCTGTGGGATACAGTCGTGACCATATTTAATTTCTTTTCATTTCTTACAAGAACGAAGTCGCGGGCAAAAGTAGTATGTGAAATAAAATAATTAGTTGAAAACCGGACTCTATTGATTTATTATTTCAAATGACATTCTTCTGTCACAAACATTTTTGTATGAAGAAATTAAATATTTTCGTAATAATTTATGTCAATTCGGGAGCGATTTTGCGCAAGGTCCTCCTTCGACGGCGTCCGGCGGACGAATCAAAGAGTAACATGAACGAATGATTGACATTGTCGTTTAATTTGAAGGTTCGTCTAAATAAGGTTCAATTTTGAATAAAACGTTTGACTTCATTCATTTAGGTACAGAACTGTAGTACACCTAAAATCCAAACTTTATTTAATTATGAGAAAAATAGGCGGTCTAAGAATATTTTGAGTCTTATATCGTTAGATAAAGTGTTTATCCATTCTATGAACATTTAATTTTAACTTCAACTCAAGTAGTTATTGAGAAATTTTAAATTAAATTTCAAAAAGGTACCTACTTCAAACAACAAATTTATCAAGAAAAGTTCACTTGGTTGTGATTTTGGAGTCTTATAGCACTAAAAAAAACTTTAAATAACCATATTCTTGAAGTTCTATGTAGATGGCATGATTGGTTTACCCACAGGTTGGAGCCAAAGTACCCCAATATAACAATTAAAAAAGGAGCCTCGACTTAAGGCTGAGTTGTTGCCATTTCAGCAAATATTTATAAATTTATATTACTTTGTTTTTATATCTCATTTATATATTGTTTCTTTTTGTACCTATTTTGACTTTTTGCTGAATAAACTTAATTTCTTTCTTTCTTTCTCATCTCGAACATTGAAATGACTTGACGGGCTTTTTTTTGGTGTTTGATTTTTGCGGCGTCACCTACTGTATAGGCAATAATAGGCATCCGAATGCATGCTACTAAGCACTAGATGGAGTTACTTATTTTTGATTGCAGGCAAAACCAAAACGCCGCTAGGTGGCGCTGCAAAAATCAAACACTAAAATAGCCCCACCAAAGAAGAAGTAGTCATTTCAATGTTCGAGATGAGGTATCTGTACTTCTGTAATCTGTGGATTTACTCACTAGGCGGTGTGGTGACAGGTTGGGGGCTAGGCTGTGCCACGGGCGCGTCCCTCGCTTTCCTCTCCGCCCTGTCTTGTGCTATCTGTTCCAAGATGCGCTGACGAGCCAAGTTGTTCTCAAGCTTTTCACGTTTTCTTTCTTCCTGAAATATACACAAATATATAATAAAAATAAAATAAATAAATAATAAATATCCTGGGACATTCCACACAGCGTCATCTAGTCCCAAGCTAAGCAACTTAATGCTTGTGTTATGGTAACCAGATGACTGATATAATACTTATATACATTTTTTTTAAATACATACTTATTATAGATAGAAAACACCCAGATATCTGCAGAACATACAAACATTCCGTAGCGGGGATCGAACCCGCGACCCCCGCGTCTCAGTCGGGCGTTCACCCAACTGCGCCACAGAGGTCGTCCTAAATATCCCATTTCAAGTGTTTATAATATTCAAAACCATGATATTTTAAAAAGTTGTATATGTATGTACCTGTATTTGTTTCATCTCCTGGTCTGCTTGCCATCGTTTAAGTTCAACCACACCCTGGCCTAAGTTACGTCGCTCTATCTCTTTCTGTCTTTCCAACTGCAAACAAAAGTAGACTGATAAACAATAGTAATAATTCCATAGTAATTTAATTCTATATAATACCAGAGACTAGTTTATATCAAGAAGACTGACAATCCCGTACAAAAAATCGTGACCCAAAAAAAGCTCAAATTTACGGCTATTCCTAGATGGCGCTGCTGCGTAAGAGACGACCGGGCTAAGATTTTTATTTAGAAATTGGTATATTAGAAATTAGATATTATGTACATACATACGTAAGTACCTACCTACCTGTGAACCAATTTCTAAATAAAAATCTTAGCCCGGTCGTCTCTTACGCAGCAGCGCCATCTAGGAATAGCCGTAAATTTGAGCTTTTTTTGGGTCACGATTTCTTGTACGGGATTGTCAATCTTCTTGATATAAACTGGTCTCTGATAATACCTAGAATAACTATCTTTAGTCTTTAGTTTTTATATTTTTTACTAGCAGCATCCCGGCTTTGCACGGGTGTATAATAATGCTACCGAGACAAAATATAGCCTACAGTACTAGATGGCGCTAATAAAAATGACCCGATTCTAGATCGCGCTAACGAAAACGCGCGGCGCGGAACGACCTCCCCATACAATCAAATTATTTTATTTATTTATTTATAATCTATTTTAATTTAATAAACATACCCCATTATGCATATTCGACCTAAAACCTGTATTAAACCTGTATTAGCTAAAACGCATATTAAATCTGTTGCTATCTCTTTTCGTTCACATATGGGTGACAAGAAAAAACCGTTCTTAAAACCTGTATTAAATTGTCAAGTTTTTATGAATAAGACCCAGAATTCTTATTATAATTACTTTTAAAAAATATAATTAGCCGACCAGCTTTAAGTCTTTAAGCCATGGCGGAGGCCTTTAGGCGGCCTAGAAACTCCGTGACTAGAGTTGGCCACTTGCGTGATACAAGCTATCGTCCTTAAGCCGGACTGCCTTACCACTCGGCCACGAAATGACGCCGAAGACATGTGTTTACCTCTTTCTCTTGCTCTGCCTTTTCCCTGCGTTTCGCTTCTATAAGCTCCTTCGCTCGATCGAGTTTCTCATCTACGCTCGTTTCGCTTGTCGACGCCTCAACTGAAGTAGGTGGCTACAAAAATTAAAAAAAAAAAAACATTAAAAAAGTAGAAAATAATAGAAACATGGACTTAGTTATGCATAGCGAATTTAGTTTAGGTGTATTGAGACATAAACATAAAAAACTTTTCTAGTTTATAAAAAATATATGTGGGTAGATAAAGTAGACAAAAATAATGAATTCGCGGGGCTATCCATATTTTCGCTGAAGTCACTAGTGGTTCAACCAAGGTCACTAGAGTAGCCAAGGTCACTGGTTCAACCAAGGTCACTAGGTACTTGAAGAAATACTCACTACAGTCGCCGTTGGGGTCACTACAGGGGTCACCACAGGCGTCGCTGGGGTCACTATTGGCGCGGCCGGGGTCACAGGCTCCAAGGTCACTGGGGCAGCCAAGGTCACCGGTGCTTGGCTAGTGGACGGCTGATCAGCTGTCTTTGGTCGTCTAATGCAGACGTCACCATCGCAGACGACTTCGTAGTCGTTTTTGGTGCTTGGTTCGGAAGGTTTCGGAAATTTTGGCGGGGAAGGTGCGTCTGCTGAAGAAATGGTTGATGTTTTACTATTTTGAACTTAAATCACACCTTATAATAATAGCGGCATATCGACGACCTATGTAGCGCAGTGGGCGAAAGCCCGGATGAGACGCGGGGTTTACGGGTTCGATTCCCGCTACGGGACAAATGTTTGTATGCTCTGCAGATATTTGTTCCGTGTCTGGGTGTTTTCTATCTATAATATGTATGTATTTACACAAAATTGTATCTAAGTAATCAGTCATCTGGTTACCCTAACTCAAGCATTAAGTTGCTTAGCTTGGGACTAGATGACGCTGTGTGGAATGTCTCAGGATATTTATATACCTGGTTGCGGTTTAGCCTCTGGCTGGGCTATATTTGCTTGTGCCTCAGACTGCAGCAAGCCAACCGTGGCTTCCACAGCGTGAGACGTGGACGAAGTCGACGGCTGGGCTAGTGTTGGCTTCTCGCCATCTAAAATTAAAATTAAATGAAGTCTATACTTCTATTCTACACACAGGACACAGCAGGTGGCACATGGTCCAGATTGGCCCGAGATAGGGAACAATGGTCACAATTGGAGGAGGTTTTTGTCCAAAGAGGCACGCAGGCAGAAACGATTAGTAATTAAGATATAGTTATTTTTCTGGTTTAAAACATTGTTATAACTGTCTGAATGAATTGAAGAATGTTATTATTATTTATTATTATACTTATATACTAATCCTCCTAATATTATAAATGTGAAAGTTTGTGAGAATGTATGTATGTTTGTTATTCTTTCACGCAAAAACGGCTGGACCGATTTGGTTGAAATTTGGTATGGCCTTATGTAGGTCACTTTCAAGATTATGAAATTTTTACGATGGAAGTGAGATGTAATTTGTAAACTTCACTTACGATGCTCTGCCAGTATCCTATCGATACGTGTAGCCAGGTTGGTGGCTTGCACGCCAGCGCAGACCACCTCCAATGGAGTGCCGTTGCGACCGATAAAGAATAATGATGGAACAGGCACAAACTGATCTGAGTTGTGTTTAGGAATTATATTGTGAACAACAAGTGGAAAAATTAAAATAATATAAGTATAAAAGACTTCAGATCAGCATATCAGACTTTTTATTAAGATTTTAAAGATTTTCTGATCAAAGACTTCAATTTTGTAAGGAGAGAGCTATTTCCTGCACTCTTGGTGCATTTCTGTAATAACCAGATCCTTGTTCTTTTCAAAAATAGATCCTCAATTATTTTTTTTTGACTATCTCAGTATATCTTTAATGCTTCCATGTTGTAATTTGTTTTGTGAATTAATAAATAAATATCAAAAAGCTAATTTTCAAAATTATAATAATAATATAATCAAAAATTTCTAAATTCACCGCATGCTCGCCATAGACACTGAATGTGTTAAAGGATACAGATCTGTGCAAAGTGACTGTAGTTGGTTGTGCCACTCTTAAGCTTGACTGCAAGGAAGTTGGTCTCGTTGGAGAGACGGGAGACCACTGCTGTGTCGTCTATGATGGCTGCCATCTCCGTTGATAGATCATTGTCACCTTTAAGAGAGTGAAACAAAATCACATGATGAAGCAAAACTCCGATTAAGAATTCATTGACTTAGAGACAATGAGACATTGCTAAGACATCTGATGCAACATGTGTTTTCAGGCACTCAGTCTACTTGCTGAATAACATAATACAAACAATGAAAAAAATAAAAAGAAATGACCTGTAACAGTTCAGTTTTTCTTCTCTTCTTTTCATATCAATATAGAATCAGAAATCATGTACTAATACAATATATAGAGAAGTGTGAAAGCAACACAAATACTTATAGAGCAGCTAAGTCTTTTTTGAAAATAAAGAGTCCCAATTGGACTTTGATTTTACTGGACAAAGCCATTATTTCACAATACTAATTTGAATAGTTTTGATGAGCGATTAAATCAATATTTTAGAATTTAATTCAATGTAGATCGTTTAGTAATGTTTCAATTGTATAACGTGGATTTTTATACGAAATTAGGTAACAAACCTTCAACAAATACGACGAAAATCGCATTTTTCTGTTTTGATAGAGTTACTGCTTCGGCGATGCTGCCGCCGTACCAATGCATGATGATGACGATTGAATCAGTTTTCCAGGTTAGTTACAAACTATTCGTGGTATTTCAAATGTTTATTTAAGATTTTTCACTAAATTTTTCAATTTTTATTTCTTCACCGACAACATGACACAACAGATTTTGACAGCTGACGTGTTTTTGTTTTTTTGTCAAACGAAATGTGCTCTGAAACCTTTCTAAAGTAGAATTCCACCTTTATTCTGAGGTAGAAGTCAGGATCTACAGAACAAAATGTTGTGATCTTTTGTTCAATGTTGTTTCAAAACTTGCTTTATAATTTTATATTTTTTTTGTTTAATTATAATGAATTAATTTATCACGAAAACAATTTCATTTTGAAAACAAATCAAATCAATGATAGAGCTGTAACAGATAGTCTCCGAACGTATTAAATTGTCTATGGTTTCAAATTGTAACCTTGGAAACACTACTCGCCGCTAGATGGCAGCATTTTAAAATCTAAAATTAGTTTAGTGACTCTACTTGTCAATAGATGCCATGCCAGTAGTTACCAACACTTTTGCATTTTTTTAGAAATGAGGAAATAAGTTTGTGCCTGTTCGATCGAACTTAGGGCCTCCGGGCGGACGCGCTAAAAGCTAAACAGAGTGTATAAGGACTTGGCAGTAATAAAACAGAGTGACAAAACAGCGATGTTATTCTCACTTCAGTAAGAAAATTTGTATGAGCAAGGGGTCAACTCTGGTGACGGAGTTTTTAGGCCGCCTAATTATTCGCACTTACTCAGTCTCGGACAGGGATTGGAAAGAGTGGCGTAATAGAGAGGAGGCCTAATACCCAACAGTGGGTGGAAATGGGCTGAGATAATGATGATGATGATGACTCAGTCTCGATAGGTTCAATCCGTCAGTTCAGTTCAGGTTCAAAGGTCAATTTTGACGCATATCAATTCTTCACGGCTTCGCGCGAGATTCGCCACTCGTTCTTTTTTGTCGATTATTTTTGTCCCACAAAATAACCACGACAAAGGACCTAAAGTTAGAGAATAAATCTTGAAAAAGATAGAGACGACAGTGGTGTTGTTAGTTCTTCATGTAAAAATTTTGAGTTTTGACTGAAACTGGTAGGTATCTATACTTAGGTACATAGTGTGGTAACTTAGCTCCTACCTACCAACCAACATCAACATTAACAGTTTTACAATAAATAATTATTCTATTCTATACCGAATAGAGACGTAAACTTACCTACCTACCACGAGAGCGAAGCCGCGGGCTATGCTAGTGAGTAAAAAAATATATCTCAAGTTACTACTATCCTAATAGGGTAGGTGCGTCAAATATGGGCCGGCGGGTAATAAGGGCCACTTCTATTTTAACATACTTCCAATATTATTATTAGACTCAAACCAAGCCTACATTATAGAGGACCATTAGGAAGGCTAATATCCGCGGTGGTATCGCCTTCCTATTCGCCTTCATGTCAGTAGACACATTTATTTAAACGATGTTTGTAAAAATCGCTCTACTAGAAAAAAATCTCCACGAAAACTGATTAATTGTGAGTACCATAGACTTTTTTTTTTTAATCTGCTGTTATTAATATAACATAAATTTATCATGTTTCCTGATTAAGTTAAGTTTGAATATAAATATAAATTTTTCATGATTTTACAGTGAATTTTGTCGAACTTGACGCAGGCGGCTAATAAGGGCCACCCCCAAGGCGGGTAGTAAGGGCCGTCAATTACAAGGCTTTCAGGTCTTCTTTCGAAGTCGTGTTCTATTATATCTGTTTTTATTGTGTATACGTGTTCTGAGGTTAAAATATGAATGTATTTTCTTTCTTTTTTTTGCTATTTCAGTTAGAAGCGATTGATAATAATGAAGGACAAAGACTGGTTATTAGCAATACTGGTACACAAAAACAGATGCAAAGGGCAAGGTGACTGGTGACTAACGACTGACGACTGACGACTGACGACTGACGACTGACGACTGACGACTGACGACTGACGACTGACGACTGACGACTGACGACTGACGACTGATGAACAAAAAGAACAAAAAGAACAAGAAGAACAAGAAGAACAAAAAGATCAAAAAGAAAAAAAAGAACAAAAAGAACAAAAAGAACAAAAAGAACAAAAAGAACAAAAAGAACAAAAAGAACAAAAAGAACAAAAAGAACAAAAAGAACAAAAAGAACAAAAAGAACAAAAAGAACAAAAAGAACAAAAAGAACAAAAAGAACAAAAAGAACAAAAAGAACAAAAAGAACAAAAAGAACAAAAAGAACAAAAAGAACAAAAAGAACAAAAAGAACAAAAAGAACAAAAAGAACAAAAAGAACAAAAAGAACAAAAATAACAAAAATAACAAAAATAACAAAAAGAACAAAAAGAACAAAAAGAACAAAAAGAACAAAAAGAACAAAAAGAACAAAAAGAACAAAAAGAACAAAAAGAACAAAAAGAACAAAAAGAACAAAAAGAACAAAAAGAACAAAAAGAACAAAAATAACAAAAATAACAAAAATAACAAAAAGAACAAAAAGAACAAAAAGAACAAAAAGAACAAACAGAACAAAAAGAACAAAAAGAACAAAAAGAACAAAAAGAACAAAAAGAACAAAATGAACAAAAAGAACAAAATGAACAAATAGAACGAAAAGAACAATAAGAACGAAAAGAATTTTTTTTTTGTTACTTTGACTTTAGTTCTGAAGCTTGTGGGATCGAAACCGGCCTTCACACATACTTCACACATTCACACAACACAAAAGATTAGGTATATCTTGCGTTTGAGTGAGTATGCCCAATATAAGTACTAATACTTCACAGGACTCCTAGAAACTTGGAGGAAACATAATAGAGCAAAGTTCCAAAACGTAAACTTTCATAAGTTTAATAAGAGCCACCAATTCAAGAAAATTTTCAAGAAAATATTATGCTATTTTTGATTTTTTTTTGAGTTTTATGTAGTGAAACTAATAACTTTTTCAAGAATATGATAATTTTGAACAAATTTAGTCAATTAATGCTTTTTTTTCAAACTTTTCGTTTCATTAGTTTAATAAGGGCCATCACTGTTTTTTTCCGTGATTTAAATAAATCGTCAAGCGTAGCTCACTAGAAAATCAATCTAAAAGTCTGCGAGAGATAGTATAGCTAGAGTTTACAATGATAAAAGACAAAATGAATGTTTTTGTTAAGTGGCCCATATTAAACTACCGTCGGCTAATAAGGACCAAAGGAAGGGTTTTGAAAAACCTCAATATTGATGATAAATTTCAATTAAAACCAAATAAATCATACTTTTTCAGACTGCTTATGAAGTAAACATTCTTAAAATGTCCTGTTTTTCATTCATATCCGTCTGATTTTGAAAATATTTTGAATTGAAATTAAGTGGCCCTTATTTGCCGCAGGTACCTTAATGTGTCAATTTTGTCGGCACATTCGTCTTCCTAACAACCTATCAACATTGTCAACGAATCCCTAATTAGAATCAGAAAGACGCATCCTCTCACCAGCTATTTTTACACACAATTAACCAATTTGTTACTGGCAACACCACGGTCGAGTTACGATACTTTATTGCTGGCAACATTCTAGCGTCTTTGAGCTTTGAAAATGGAACCGAAAATTGCGTTTTGAAATTGCAATGAGCCGCGAAATGCAATGGTTTCGCGCCTTTGGTGTCTAAATATGGCGGCTGCTTGGAGTAGTACGAATGGGTGTAGGTACACAGTAGACAGCACCTGACGAACTTCTGTGTGTTCGTACCAAGATGTCGATTCTCGACGACTTTCAAAACATGACGTGGTAAAAGATAGCATAATCTAGCTTTTGTTTTCTGACATTCATTGCGTTACCAGAGTAACCACTTGCTCATACGAACAATTAACAAAATGCTTTATTAAAAATGTTTGTTTGTTTGTTTGTTTCACGGAGGTAATCTCCGAAACTATACAACCGATTTCAAAAATTATTTCACGAGTGTGTAGAATAGACTGTCCGGGTGGTTATAGGCTATATTTTATCCCGGTAGCTTCATTAGTACACCCGTGCGAAGCCGGGACGTGCTGCTAGTAATTTATGAATCTATTATTATTGGTAGATTCTTGTTTGTCATTATCTAGTGTGTTCTATAGCTACCTATTTCCATTCCGAAAACTTCTACCAGACGTTCAGTTCAGTAACGGATGGATGGACGATTGCGTTCAGTGACTGCTATTAAATACACGCTCTACAAGTAGGTAAGTACTCATCCAAGATCATCAGTTTTATTGACTGTTTACTCTTGCATAAGACTCTTAAGAGGAAGGTATCGCAAATTGATGGTTAGGTAGGTAATTGTAATTTAAAAAATGATTATATTTACCTACACCTTGTAGATATAACACCTTGTATCCTGTGATCTAATAAAATCTAGGCATCACTGATCTAGGTACAGACACAGAAACTGAAACAGGTCAGAGTGTAGGTACTTAACGCTAACCTAAAACCTTGTACAGCCTGTCTTGTCTTTCAATCTTATGTCGCCAAAACTAATTAAAGATGATGCCGTCCTTTTTATTTCAATCGTTATAAAAGGGACAGCAACATCTTTCTTTAGTACATCTTTCTTTATTCAGTTTTGTTTTAATTTTGGCGACATCTGAATCGCCGTTAATGACCATTTCGACCATTTTAGTCACCATGTGATGTGAGCAATAGTTGGCTAACTTCTCAAAAGAGCAAAGTCAGTAACTCACGCAAACCACAAAGCAGTCATACATTCGTGTCTCCTCGCCAAAGAATTCAAATTAAAATACCAACATCTAAATACTAATCAATTCTCCCTTCAAGAAACACACTAAATCTTGTTTAAATCTAATTTGGTGCCAAATAACAATTAACAAAGTCATCAAAGTAGAACGGTGAATAGTTAGCAGCCATTTTGTAGATGAGACGAGCTGTCATCATGACAGATGTAATGAAAAAAGGCAAGGTGGAATGGTTGTGACATTAGCCTGTGTGTAAAAAAAGTTTTGACGGCTTTTTGAGCGGGAAGCGAAGTATTTTTATTTGAGTCAAAGTTGGTTAAAATAATAAACTTTTCTAATGCAGTCATCTTATTAACAATTAGCTTTATAATTTATAAACTTAGCCCAGAATATTGGTAGGTACCTATTACTTATTGGTAATATCTCTGTACCTATAGGTAGGTACCTATCTAGTTCTATATAGTTTTCGAAAAAATGTATTTTTAAGCTATTGCATAGCTTCTATCGCGGGCCTTGGCGTGGAGAACGAATCCAGAAATTCCGTAACGAAATCACTTATCACGGTCAGTTTAGTTCAGCAACTCGCCTCTAGGTGGCATGCAATAGCTTTACCGCGGCAGTCCCCGAGTGCCACACGTCTTTTTTTATTAATGTGAGACGTGGCTAGTAGCTAGTGGTAGCTTAGTTAGCTATTTGACCTTAAAATAGTTTTTATTGAATAAGGACGAATCGATCTCTATCTAAAACTAGCAGTTTAATGAGGGGGTAGCTAGTTGGGGAGTAACCCCAAACATTTCACCCCGCACTTATAAGTTACAAATTGTATAGAATTTTGTTCGTATTAGTGGTGAAGAGTTACAAAGTATTAGAAAGAAACATCAAATAATTAAACTTAGAAACATCAAAGAATTAATTATACAAATTAAGTAATAAACAAAAAATACCTGTATTTTGGATGCTACAGATTAAAGATGTCCTAAGACAGAAAAAAATACAAATAACTAGTATAGGTAGGTACTTAACAACAAAAAATATGTTACTTACTGAAACACGGTTATCTACTTATAAAAAAACCTGGTTATAACCACAAATTAAGATAGTGCGTCGTACAAACTTATTTTAAGATGGTGCGTACAAACTTATTTTTCAAAATGATAATACAAGATACAACGCGACAAAAGATAAAATATTTTAAACTGAAAAGTGTATCAGCCACGTAAAAAAACTTTTTTTTTTATTTGAAATGAACTTAAAAATAATAGAACAAAAATGGAAAACCTGTTCCTTGTCTCGAATATTTGTAACTCATTAAAACAAACACAGTAAATACTGTTCAGTAAACCTCCAATTAGGCCAATGACTACCTTCTACCTACTTACTATCTGTAGGTAGGTAGGTATGGTGTGTGGGAAAATTAAAATATAAAAGAAAATATGACCACGGTGACATTTCCAGGAACGGTAGATTTTCTTTTTGTAATTCTTTTTAAACTATCGCGACTTATATTTATAAAACTACTAGTAGCACGTCCCGGCTTCGCACGGGTGTACTAATGGAGCTACCGGGATGAAATATAGCCTATAACCTCCCGGACAGTCCATTCTACACAGCCGTGAAAGAATTTTTGAAATCGGTCTAGTAGTTTCGGAGATTACCCCCGTCAAACAAACAAACAAATTTTACCTCTTCTGCGCCCCGCAGTTTCACCCACGTAAGTGCCGTTGCCGTGGGAATATCCATCCATACTAATAGGTATTATAAAATGGGAAAGTGTGTGTGTCTGTCTGTCTGTCCGTCTTTCACGGCAAAACGGAGCGGCTAATTGATTTGATTTGTTAAGTGGTGTCAGTTGAAGGGATGGTGAATGACATAGGCTACTTTTTATCCCGATATTCCCGCGGGAACAGAACTTACGCGGGTAAATTCGTCGCTCAGTTTTGCTGTGAAAGACATACAAACCGACAGACAGACACACACTTTCCCATTTATAATAAGTATATTTTGTATGGATTTTTTCTGTTGTCGCTACTTCAATTTATTGATCAATATTAATTCGATAATTTATTTGTAATGGCTGTGTAATTGTACTGTGTGTTTTGAAGTAAAGGGTGGTCAGGGGCATGTTATTACACTGTTATTACATGCACGTTAGAAGTCGCGTGACGTAACCTGCAGCCGTATGAGTTTTGGCGTACAATCCTCGCTCACAAGTCAAGTAGGCTAAATCCTTCCTACTAATATTATAAATGTGAAAGTTTGTGAGAATGTATGTATGTTTGTTATTCTTTCACGCAAAAACGGCTTTTATCCCAGTAGTTTCATTAGTACACCCGTGCAAAGACGGGACTTGGTGCTAGTTCGATACATCACCATCATCATCAGCCCTTCTCATCCCACTGCTGGGTATAGGCCTCTCTTCGCTTCCACCGCTTCCGCAGTTCGCTTTCCGTTCGCTTTCCGCAGTTTCGGAAGCGAAGGGAGGCATATACCCAGTTCGTTACATACAATGAAAAAAATAATATATTGGTATCTACAGTGGACCATAGAACCTCCTGCGTTTTTGAAGTCGGCTAAAAATAAAATCAAACCACAAAACATGACGTAAGATGCCATTCCATTTACAAAGCACCACATATTATGACGTTCCGTTACACGCAGTAAATCTCAAGAGAATTAATTACGGCGCAGTTCTCGACCAGAATATGTTGAGCTGTGGTTTGACTACCCTCATTGTGGAGCTTGTAGACGAGGTAGGAAATACAAACAGGCAATAGAGTCACCTAGCTTATAAGACTAGGTACATACACACAATACATACTAATTTCACACTATAGTACCTAATTTCTCTTAACTAAATAAAAATGTAACTTGGGAAGAGCGAGATCCTTACAGTTATATTTTTTACTTAAAAGAGGATTTCAACTTATAGATTAAGTTAAAGAAATAAAATATTTGTATTTGTATTTGTACTTGTAAGTGATCCTTGAGGTCCTATTGACAAAACATTTTTCTTTCTTTCTTTCTTTCTCTCTTTCATTTCAAAGAGACAGAAATGCTCGGAATCCATTGTTTCGTAGTACAAAATTCGGGTGTTTTCTATTTATAATATGAATATTTTGACAAAATATTATATTAGTCATCTCGTTACCATAACACAAGCATTAAGTTGCTTAGCTTAGGACTAGATGACGCTGTGTGAAATGTCCAAGTATATTTATTTTTCAAGCAAACTTACCAAATCAGGGGTAGTTCATCTAACACTGGTCTTACACACTCATATCATATCACCGCATTAGCGAAACGGAACGGAAGCCACGCCCCTTCCGGCTGTCAAAGTGACAGCGCGCCAAATTGTTACCACAGATTATTTATAGCGAAAGACGCTTCCGGGTGTAATGTTTGGGTAAGTGGATGTTTTGCGATATAGGGTAGGTGCGTCAAATATGGGCCGGCGGGTAATAAGGGCCACTTCTATTTTAACATACTTCCAATATTATTATTAGACTCAAACCAAGCCTACATTATAGAGGACCATTAGGAAGGCTAATATCCGCGGTGGTATCGCCTTCCTATTCGCCTTCATGTCAGTAGACACATTTATTTAAACGATGTTTGTAAAAATCGCTCTACTAGAAAAAAATCTCCACGAAAACTGATTAATTGTGAGTACCATAGACTTTTTTTTTTTAATCTGCTGTTATTAATATAACATAAATTTATCATGTTTCCTAATTAAGTTAAGTTTAAATATAAATATAAATTTTTCATGATTTTACAGTGAATTTTGTCGAACTTGACGCAGGCGGCTAATAAGGGCCACCCCCAAGGCGGGTAGTAAGGGCCGTCAATTACAAGGCTTTCAGGTCTTCTTTCGAAGTCGTGTTCTATTATATCTGTTTTTATTGTGTATACGTGTTCTGAGGTTAAAATATGAATGTATTTTCTTTCTTTTTTTTGCTATTTCAGTTAGAAGCGATTGATAATAATGAAGGACAAAGACTGGTTATTAGCAATACTGGTACACAAAAACAGATGCAAAGGGCAAGGTGACTGGTGACTAACGACTGACGACTGACGACTGACGACTGACGACTGATGAACAAAAAGAACAAAAAGAACAAAAAGAACAAGAAGAACAAAAAGAACAAAAAGAACAAAAAGAACAAAAAGAACAAAAAGAACAAAAAGAACAAAAAGAACAAAAAGAACAAAAAGAACAAAAAGAACAAAAAGAACAAAAAGAACAAAAAGAACAAAAAGAACAAAAAGAACAAAAAGAACAAAAAGAACAAAAAGAACAAAAAAAACAAAAAGAGCAAAAAGAACAAAATGAACAAAAAGAACAAAAAGAACAAAAAAAAACAAAAAGAACAATAAGAACGAAAATAATTTTTTTTTGTTACTTTGACTTTAGTTCTGAAGCTTGTGGGATCGAAACCGGCCTTCACACATACTTCACACATTCACACACACACAACACAAAAGATTAGGTATATCTTGCGTTTGAGTGAGTATGCCCAATATAAGTACATAATACTTCACAGGACTCATAGAAACTTGGAGGAAACATAATAGAGCAAAGTTCCAAAACGTAAACTTTCATAAGTTTAATAAGAGCCACCAATTCAAGAAAATTTTCAAGAAAATATTATGCTATTTTTGATTTTTTTTTGAGTTTTATGTAGTGAAACTAATAACTTTTTCAAGAATATGATAATTTTGAACAAATTTAGTCAATTAATGCTTTTTTTTCAAACTTTTCGTTTCATTAGTTTAATAAGGGCCATCACTGTTTTTTTCCGTGATTTAAATAAATCGTCAAGCGTGACTCACTAGAAAATCAATCTAAAAGTCTGCGAGAGATAGTATAGCTAGAGTTTACAATGATAAAAGACAAAATGAATGTTTTTGTTAAGTGGCCCATATTAAACTCCCGTCGGCTAATAAGGACCAAAGGAAGGGTTTTGAAAAACCTCAATATTGATGATAAATTTCAATTAAAACCAAATAAATCATACTTTTTCAGACTGCTTATGAAGTAAACATTCTTAAAATGTCCTGTTTTTCATTCATATCCGTCTGATTTTGAAAATATTTTGAATTGAAATTAAGTGGCCCTTATTTGCCGCAGGTACCTTATGAGGAAAATCTGTGAGTAGTAATTTTTATTATTGATATGAAAAATAAGAATGTGTATCGTGCATGTCGCGCTTAAAGATTGTTACTAATTTCGAAAGGTAATTTTCTTTTAACTCGGCATTTTTAATTGAGTAATGTGTACCTACCTGCTCAAGTGAGCAATAAGTAAGTACAGTCGCATGCACCTCATCAAACTTTGACTTCATCCATGTACTAAAACAAAATACACTTTCTTACCTACACAAAATATTAAATAGTGATGTAAGTAAGTGTGAAAGCTACTTACCATACAACCATTGTGCTCATTTCGACTTCTGTCAAACGCATCTCTAGGGGCTGTCAGAAACGTCAAAATGACAAGCGTTCCATTTTCGAAAATTCGAATTTGGTTTGAATTTGATACGCGCCGCGAATCGAATGCAAAGATATTCAAAAATAGGTTTTATTTATAAGGAAGAGAGATTGAATTTCGGAGTTTTACTTTTGCATTCTGGAATTAATAGTGTTGTGTGCAGTATTAGAAGGGCTACTTTGATTAAATGTAGGAATAGATATTTAAAAATATCAGACAAAAATACAGGCAAATAGATAATAATTAGAAACACGTAGTAAAAACCTAGGTAAGAAGGTACCTACAAGAAAAGTTTAAGAAAAAACTGAGGTTCTATGCTCTAGAATAGTGCTAAAATTATAATGATGGTGATGATGATGAAAAACACCTAGGCAATATGTCATTCCTGGCGTTGCTATTTATTTAAAAGGATAATTATTTCTAAATTAAATTGAAGTCTCCTGTTTAGTTGTAATACTAACAAATTCTTGAAGTCAGCATACCTACTTCCAAAGGATTGCTATGATAAGCATCCATCAAATTTTGTATTTAAAATAAAATTATAACAAAAATAATGTAAATTAAACAATTTCGTAGATCCTTGCTACGCCGTAGAGGTTCGTAGACAATAAGTATGCAAATATATTTTCTCAAAATTGCTAAATGCAAAAAGTAGTAGAAGAGCAGTACAGATAGATAAAAGAAAAGTATAACGTAGACCCCTGCTACGCCGTAGAGCTTCGTAGACTTACAAAAACAATATTTCCTAGTATTCCATTATTTAAACAATTATTTATTTATAACAGAATAACATAATAATATATTATTATGTTATTCTGTTATAAATAAAATTATATTATTTCTTTTTGTTTTACCTCATCCCTAACCGTTAGTCACGGGAATAAGTGCACTCAACTAGAGTTGTGACATGACGGATCAGTCGACGCGAATTTGAATTTAGAATTATTATAATTTTCACACTTTGAAAATAGAAGGGAGTTTTTTTGTGAAGTGCATTTCAAATCACTTTATTAGGGTTAGGTAAAATGCTAGATGATTTTGGTTATATACCAAGGACGATGTTTCATGTCGTCCTATAAAAAAAAAATCCTTGCTCTGTTAAAGTCATTTATTGCGATCATTTAGTAAGATTATTTGTATTATTGTTAAGTAAATGTCATTTAACACACTTGGTAAGCTTTAATTAATCTATACTTATTAAAAAGCTGTCGGGATAATAGGTAGTTACCTACTTATAGGTTATATTTTATCCCGGCAGTTTCATTAACTAAGTTGTACACCCGTACAAAGCTGAGACATGTTTAAGGCTGCACTTAACAGTTAACTAACCAAAATAAACAAAGTTTTAATTCGAGTGTGACTGTGACTATTTTAACACATCAAAATAGCACCAATTAGATTATCTCATAATCTGTTTTAATAAACAAACTCTTGGCAGAATGCGACAGTCATTTGCCATAATGAAACAAAATTAGAGAAAATAAAATTCAAACTTCGAACCCCATTACGACCAATGAGAACCGTCGGAGCTGATTGCTGGGCGTGACGGCGCTCATTACTCACTGAAACGCAACAACAAACCTCTAACTATCCCTTTCTAACTTATGAAGTTGTGAAGAGTACACCGAAGATTTGGTTAGGGAACAATTTGAGAGCGCGTATACAGGCTGATGTTATTTAATTTTATGGTTCATAATTATTATGAATTTGTACTGAATTTATGTGGGGTTCGGTAATGGCCCGTTTCAATAGATCGTCGCTTTGGGACGCTAAATTGCTCGACGGGACATTAAGTATTGTGTGCATCGTAATTAGATGAAGCGATGTTTTTCTTATTTGATTAAGTTTAGCGTGGGACGATGAATGTGTATTAATTTTAAATCATTTGTTCTGTGGTTGGGGTTTATAGAAAATAAATTTAGAGAAGGTTTAATGACTGTCGGATAGAAATTAGTCAGCTAAGTTAAATGTTAAGTTCAACAAGGCATCTCGAACATTGAAATCACTCCGGTTTTTTTCGGGTTATTGTTTGGTGTTTGATTTTTGCGGCGTCTAAGACTAACTACCCAATTTATAAATTAAAACCATTCAGACAGTCCGTTCAACACAATCGGCTGAGTAGTTTTGGAGACCGGAATCCTCCGTCAAACAAACAAACAAACCAACTTTACCTATTGATAATATTGTATGTATTATAGTAGGTATATAAAATGGTTGTTATCATTCTGTCTTGATACAAGACAGCCTATTAAATTTAATTCGATATATTCGAGACGCGATGTGTTGAGAATGCCGCACGAGACTGGACTTGTAGATAAGGAGCTGTCATGTCAGTTTGGAAGAAGATGGCGCGAATACTCAAATGCTACTGGGTGTCTGGGAGTTCTTTTAAAAAAAACGTCAAAAAAATGTGACTTTTAATAAAATTGATAAGGAGCGGTCATGTCATGTCAGTTTGGAAGAAGATGGCGCGAATACTCAAATGCTACTGGGTGTCTGGGAGTTCTTAAAAAACGTCAAAAAATGTGACTTATAACAAAATTGATAAGGAGCTGTCATGTCATGTCAGTTTGGAAGAAGATGGCGCGAATACTCAAATGCTACTGGGTGTCTGGGAGTTCTTAAAAAACGTCAAAAAAATGTGACTTATAACAAAATTGATAAGGAGCTGTCATGTCATGTCAGTTTGGAAGAAGATGGCGCGAATACTCAAATGCTACTGGGTGTCTGGGAGTTCTTAAAAAACGTCAAAAAAATGTGACTTATAACAAAATTGATAAGGAGCTGTCATGTCATGTCAGTTTGGAAGAAGATGGCGCGAATACTCAAACGGTAAGGTAAGTAGGTAGGTACTTTAATTTTTATTTTATTTGCAAATTAAATGGATAATGAAATAATTATCATGACTGTATCCCAGGAGCGGTAGACATTTCTTTCAGATCTTTATGTAATTCTTTAGATACCTACTTTGAAGATGTCCGCATTCGTATTGCCTACATTTTGCAGAAGTTTACTTTCCATACGTGACAGGTTGCAATTGCAAGCCTATCGACGCTGCTAGAAAGCTTTCTTTGGAAAACAAACAGTTTCAAAAGTTTAATAAAAAAAAAGTAAATTAACTTTTCCCCATTACATGTTTGTAATAAACCAAAAAAGCTTGTTTGTTCAATTTTAAATTATTTAGGCCGTTTTAACCCTTATGGACGTTCTTTATTAGTAAGTATATAAACAACAAACCTGTTAAAAAAACATTTTTTTATCATAAATACCTATAACGCATAGGTAAATAAAAAACAAGGATAAAAAAAACTTGAAATCAGTTACGTTAGCAAGTGGCAAACTCAACAATAAGTCTAACTAGATTTACGATATAATACCTAGTTCCCCAAACACGACAAACTTACCACAAAGATAATATTAGGGCAGTAGTATCTATTTCCTTACAAAAGACGTCAAGAGTCTATTGACTAAACGAGCAGGAAACTTATAACTTCCAATAAATCATGAATAAAGGAAATAGCCACAATCAATTTGGTAGTTCATCGTATAATCTGTGGTCTAATGACTGTACGGGGGTGTTTAGTCGGGTGAGTTCGGAACAAGTGACCAAAATGGTTTTCAATTTTTTACCAAAATATTATAGGTAGGTATGAGAAGGTAGGTACCTAAGTATGAGACAATGATTGTTATAAGAAATCATTGTACAAATAAACAACTTAATAAAAAGACGTGTGGCACTCGGGGACTGCCGCGGTAAAGCAATTGCATGCCAACTAGAGGCAAGTTGCTGAACTAAAGAGACAAGCGTGAGGTTATTTTCGTTACGGAATTTCTGGATTCGGTCTCCCTCCACGCTCAAAGCCCGCGATAGAAGCTATGCAATAGCTTAAAAAATATTCGCTCTTCTTTTTTTAGAGACTGCTCCATAAAGTTCTCATCTGTTCACAAACTAAATTTCAATAAAACCTTCATGACCATTACTAAAAAAGGTCCGAAACGCAATAAAAAACAATAAAGCCCTTGAGTAAACGAGGCACAAACCGATGAATTTATCCAAAGTGCTGACACTGCCAAAACACGATCACCACCAATTACCAGTGTACTGCAAGTCTACAAATATCACCATTGCTTTCCCTTTCTAACACACCCTAACGACTTGTTGTTGTCTCGCTCTGGCGTCAGAAAATTGGGCTTAATCATTCTCTGCTCAGAAGCATAAGGCTCTACCTTCAAATAACTTCAAAAGAAATACGACCTTTTGTATATTGTTAGTAAGTTTGATTTCATTGTATTGTAAACTCAGTGTGGAGTGATTAAAGAATCAATTCAAAATAATCTTTGGGAAACAGTAAAGTAAGGTTCAGAATACGATTTTATACTCCAAAGATAGAACTCTACATCACAAAGCAGTCCAGATAATGACAGCAGTACTATGTCAATAGGAATAGAGCTCACATTTGCTCGGCCAAAAAGGGCTATTAATAAAATAAAATAACGTTTTGACTACACCCCGTATGGGCGTGACCAAGTGATGTGGCTAAAGAAGTGAGTACGTCGCGAGTTCCCCGCGCGTGATAACGTGTGCGCGCCAAAACTGACGTTGACAGTGACAAGTTTATTTTTCTTTTCCTTTTACCGCGAAATAATGACAGAAACATTTTGAGCGTATAAAAACTTTTTTGTTGAAGTGATTGAATTAAACTGTGAAAAATGGAATCTGAAGTCGAAACGCAGGTCAAAAAAACGCCGAAACCTTTTTCAATAGAGTCTCTAATAGGTAATACTGCACGAAAATCACCAGAAATAGATATAGAGACTAATTTATCAGACTCTAGAACTTCAGAAGACGATGAGACCGAAAGACTGAACGGGATGAACAGAATGAGATATTATTTCAATACGCCATTTTTGCAACAAAATGGCGGTTTTCCGTTTCTACTCGGTTATCCAGAACCGTGGTTGAGGATGTTAAATCCTGTGCCGAGAGAGGATAGTAGGGAAGAAGAGAAGAGAGAGAGTCCTGTTAGTGTTGGCAGTGAAATGGAGAGTGATGGAGGAGAAGACAATACACAAGGTAAATTCTAAATTCTTATTGGTCATACAAAAAAAAACACGTCCGTAGTATCCTTGATGACCTCTGTGGCGCAGTGGGCGAAGGCCGCCTGAGATGCGAAGGTTGCGGGCGCGATGCCCGCTACGGGACAAATGTTTGTAAGATCCGCAGATATTTCTATGTATTATATCGGTCATCTGGTTACCATAACACAAGCATTAAGTTGCTTAGCTTGGGACTAGATGACGCTGTGTGGAATGTCCAAGGATATTTTTTTTTGTATAGTGATTTATACAGCGTCAGGAAGTATTCTTTCCCTCCGCAACGTTTTACCGCATTAAACGGTGAAGGAAAACATCGTGAGGAAACCCGCGGCTAGTCAGAGTTACACTAAATTCATCCATCCATGTTAGGCCGACGGCGCGGCGGCGAGCAGACGGTACCTACGCTAAAATCTAAATGCATTTTATGCATTTGACATTAATGATAATAATAATTATCATAATTTGACATTAATTATAATAATTAGTAACACTTTAGAATTCACAAAACGGATTTGATCTTACCAAACCCCTAAATACCTTTTAAAAAAAACCTATCCAACAACATCCAACAAAAACACGCTAAATTAATGTTGAAGATGTAAATACCAGTAGGTTAATTAATTACCTTTTTTTCTTCAAAAAATCTAAAATATACCTACAAGATCTATACTAATATTATAAAGAGGTAAAATTTGTTTGTTTCTTTGTTTGACGGAGGTAATCTCCGAAACTACTGGACCGATTTCAAAAATTCTTTCACGGGTGTGTAGAATGGACTGTCCGGGAGGTTATAGGCTATATTTTAGCCCGGTAGCTTTATTAGTACACCCGTGCGAAGCCGGGACGTGCTCTTACTCTTAAATAAAATGGAGCGCGATTATTGTCATTACACAAAAAGGTTTGTCCTCAAAAAAAATCAAATCCACGTCCAGCCGCGAAAACAAAGGTCAGATTTCACAGTTGTTTGTTTTTGCGGATTATTGTGATTTTTGATTCGATACAATTTCGAATTTTCGATACACTTATTAGACAATCGGGGGGCTGCATAGAAGGCAAAGCTAGTTAAAACTCAAAAGTCAAGCCAGATGTGTTATAATCGCATTATTTCACGGCACATTCGACTAGTGCCGTGAAATTACTTTTGTGACAGAACTTGAAACGTCAAATCTGTGACTAATTTGTTATTTGACATGTCAAAGTATTCGTGCTATTGAAAGGTGTTATTGGTACCTTTTATGTTTACGGATAGCGCAAAGATCGGCCTTGTTTGTCAACTATACTTTATTTATTGAGACGAGCTAATAGGAAGAACAATAAACACACGTGATTGGTCGTCGAAAATAATTGTCCTTCGCGTAATTGGCTAGATTGTCAAATCAATTGTCAATTGTCAAATCAAGCCAATCACGAGTAGACAATTATTTTTGACAATCAATCACGTGAGTTTATTTTTTCTTCCTATTAGTTCGCTTTAAGAAATGAAGTATATATTTGTCTTAAACTCAGCACAATCACGGAATACTAAAGTACCTACAGATGCCTCATCTCGAACATTGATTTCACTCCTATTTTTCTTCGGGCTATTTTTGGTGTTCGACTTTTGCGGCATCCCAAGCAGTGTTTAGGCATCCATCTTTATTCTGTGGTTTAGGTCTTGCCTGCAATCAAAAACAAGTAACTCCATCTAGTGCTAAGTATCATGCAGTCGGATGTCTAAACGCCGCTACGTGACGCCGCAAAAATCAAACACCAAAAAATAGCCCAAAGAAAAACGGTGCAGTTTTTGATTATTTATCTATCAATTCATAAGGCTATCAAGGATGGGTTTTGTCCAAAAAGTAGAGCCGTGTTATCTCTTGTTTTTGAACTTGTTTTATTTTAAAATCTGACCGTTATTTTCGCGGATAACTGTTATTTTTGATTCGCAACAACGACAGTGTAGGCAAAGCCTGCCTTCTACCTCTAGTTTAAATCTGTGGAGTTTTAAATTCCTCTATAGTAAATATAAATATCCTTGGACATTCCACACAGCGTCATATATTCCCAAGCTAAGCAACTTAATGCTGTTATGGTAACTATAGATATACATATAATAAATAGGTACCTACATTATTTTTTTTGTAAATACATACATAATTATAGATAGAAAACACTCAGACACGGAACCAACATTAGCAGAACATACACACAGTACATCCGCAGCGGGGATCGAACCCGCGACCTCCGCGTCTCAGCCGGGCGTTGTTCACCCAACTGCTCCACAGAGGTCGTCAATCCCTATAGTATTGGATAGAGCGTATAATCGCTTTGTAGAGTCAAGCAGCCGATGCTAAATCAATTTTAGACGGTGCGAGTGTGATTTAGCACCTTTGAACATTGAATGACTGAATAAATAAATAAATATCCTTTGACAATAACACACAACGTCACTACGTCCCAAGCTAAGCAACTAAATGTTTGTGTTATGGTGAGATGACTTATATATAACTTGAATACATTTTTTGTGTAAATACTGAATGAAAGTTCTTTACAAGTTTACACAAAACTAATGAACTAAACTACTTTTAGTGTAATTTTATTAATTTAAGTACCTGGTGCACCTATTTCATACATACATACATAAAATAACGCCTCTTTCCGATGGGGGTAGGCAGAGACCTCTTTCGCCTCATTCTTTCCATTATTTACATTCTTCACACAATGACATGCTTGCCGGTTACTTCTGACCGGGTTTTTTTTTTAATTGTTATTATAGTATATTTTTATGGTAGGTACCTACTCTTTTTATTTCGTACTAGTAAAAAAATTAATTAAAAAATCCGTATATTTGCATGTCTACGAAGCTCTACGGCGTAGCAGTATCTACGACAGTCATAACGAATAACATCTACGAATCATGGTAAATATCCCGTTCTACGTGTTTATAATGTTCAAAACCATGATAGTTTAAAAAGTTTTATTGAAAACCTTCTTCGTAAACGAAGTGAACGAACGAAAACTAAAAATAAATCAACATTTTCCCCAACACTCAAGGAAAACTCGGCGCGAAAATTAAATCGATTCAAAACGTGACGCCCATAGTGTTGTATTCGATAAAAATCTATCGATAATGCATCGCGTCCACTCCATTTAACTTCGCCGCGTTCGATGCGTTCCGAATTTGAAAATTTAAAATTCCAAACGCGACAGTTCGGCGGGAACTATGCTATAAGTCTGCATACATTTCGATATCGAATTTAAACCTTATTTCTATTGACCAATGTTGAAGTGGTATTGATTGTTGGTATGCGTGTATTATGAATTCTTTTGGCGATGTCGATAACTGTCAATGGAGGTTCGAGCGGCCATAAGAAATAAATGTATTATTTGCCAAAGGGATAGCTTTTATGGGCTTCGTGGAATCTGCTAGCCTTTTAATATCAATGTAATGGCCTGATAAATGTTTAATGGGCTTAAATCTGAAAAGTTAGGATGTTGGTGAATGGTGGTGTATTTTAATGTTAAAATCATTCAAAGCAGTCTTCAGACTTGTGCTTGTCATATATTTATTGTTCACAACTTCTACGACCAATGACTTTGGGTAGTGTTTGGGTATTCGATTAGATACTCAATATCTATCTACTCATAACAAAAAACATAATTATATTAATTTAATTATTGTGTTAAGCCATAAATACCTACACATAAAAATTGAAAATTCGCAGTTAACGCAGCGACGAAGCCCTAATTGCCGAGATCGAAACTATCATTAGGATAGTTTATGGCTGAGTTGGTTAAAGCGTGTCCGCGTTTAGGACGATTGTTTGTATCGCAGGTTCGAATCCTGCCGAAATCGTAGCTTTTACAAAGATCTTTCATTTTCATTTTTGTTTTCATGTACACCATACATTTTCTCTGTATCTTATCGTGGGTTGTTAAGTAATATGACCAAGGGTCTTAAATCATTATCGTTACCCTCATTGCCAAATGAAGGTCCGGCAAACGACATAAAACAGTCCCAGGGCATGTCATTCCGAGTGATTCCGAGTCGATAAAAAGTGATTGCATCGAATCGCCGCGTCAGGCCCCGCCCTAGCGCGGTCAGGCGAAATAATGCGTTGACAGTTTTGAGATGTGATGAGCTGTTTTGGCGTAGTGGTGACTTAACTTTTGGCTGTGGATTTGAGTTTTTTACGAATTTGAATGATTATTTTGTTTCAAAGAACAATAACACAACAAAAAAACAATTTTTGCATGTAGAGTCATTCGGGGTAAAAGGTCGCATTGGGTAAAAGTACGCACTACCATTTTCTCGGGTTGGGGAGGAACAGGCGGGAAAACTTGTTCGACGAAATTGAGTGAGTTTGAACCGCCATTTAGGGTCAACGTCAGGTCAGCAGTGCATGGCGCGCAGTTTGAGTTTTAAAGAAAACAATCAAATTAACGTTTAATTTGTGTTTTGTGAAACAAAAGAAAAGTGTATTGTTCCTAAGTTTTTGTATTTATGAGGTAAGTTGTATTTATTGATTTAAATGTAGTTTTTGGACTTTCTTTTAGCCATATGTTTATAAACCGAATCTTATTTATTCCTAAGCTAAGTGTGGTTTATTTCAATTACCAGCCCAATGGGGTAAAAGGACGGGGGTAAAAGTTCGCATGCGTACTAGTACTAAAGTAACGTATTTGTATTATTTTTTTAAGACGTTCACTATCGGACATGCTTATTTCTGATAGCTTATTTTTAAAAATTACGGTTCGTTTTTTTTATTAAGTATGTACCTACTTGTTTACATTGAAGCTTTAACTTGAGTTTATTAAAGAGTATTTAAATTTTGAGTGTCTTATTTGTTATTTATTTAAAAAAAACCGATTGCGCACTTTTACCCAAACGACTGCGTAGTTTTACCCACTTTCAGGGGCAAAAGTACGCACTCCGACCAAATCACTGTTTTCTTTTAATATAAAAAACCCGTATTAGTTATAGCAAAAAACATCATGCAATTCAGAAGTATAATAAATGAGCTAAATAATAACATTCATTAGGTTTCTAACAACGTGGTAGTTTAATTGTTATCCATGAAGAAAGACAAAAGTGCGGCGTTTTACCCCGAATGACTCTAACATGAGAAATTTTGAGAAATTATGTTTAAGACAAGGATAAGGATACTGGAAATCAAATTAAAATGCTTCAAATACGAATAGTTTTTTTTGTAATATTATTTACTACATTTTAGAAATTTTCCATTTTTGTAAACAAAAAGAAGTTATTTTGATTTATTGCTACATTAATTATGAATTTATGTTTATGATTTTCGCCTGTATTTTGCTTCAGGAACGTCTCGTTTTAATGTACCGAAATACACAAGCATTGAGTAAAGCCATCAACGGTTAACTTGGTCAATCGATAAAGTCCGTCCGCCGTCAGCCCCGCCCTACGTTTGAAGTTATTTTGAGGGAGATATTTAACTGCAAAATATTTAGAAGTTAATGTTGTTTGATGTTGGTTGGACGATTTAGTGCAGACGATTTGTTGGTTTGTAGGAATTATTATCAAAAAAAGATAAAACCAACCGCAAATTTATCATGTGTAAAACTAATATTAGAGACTAGCTGCGCCCCGCGGTTTAACCCGCGTAAGTCCCGTTCCCGCGGGAATATATGACCTATCTACGAGTACATACCAAATTTCAACCAAATCGGTCCAGCCGTTTTCGCATAAAGAATAAACAACTTTCACATTTATAATATTAGTAGGACGGATAGGATAGGATTAATTAGGAGTAGGAAGGATAGGAAGGAAGTAGGATTTATTCTTTTGTGATACTCAAGTGATTATATCTTTGTCAGGCAACGACTCCGAGCCGGACCAAGAGGACGCGGACAACACGCGCGAGTCGAAGGCGCGCCGCCGCCGCACCGCCTTCACCTCGGAACAACTCCTGGAGCTGGAGAGGGAGTTCCACGCGAAGAAGTACCTCAGTCTCACTGAGAGGAGTCAGATTGCTGCTGCACTCAAACTCAGTGAAGTCCAGGTTAGTTCGTTAACAACTTGCTAACAAAAGGGTCTAGGTTAGTTCGTTAACAATTTGCTAACAAAAAAGTCCAGGTTAGTTCGTTAACAAAAAACTACAAACTTACTAAAGGACGGCAAGATAGGTAATGGAATTAGCAATGCGATGGCTCGCTACGCTCACCTCGTAGGGTAATCAGTGAGCTAAGCAAGCTTCATTCTCTGGTACGTTGTGACATGACTTAGCTGTACCAATGACAGTACCTACCTACTAAAGTATGATGTTAAAAAATATTATATTTTAGATGGTTAGACAATGCAAACGTCCCCATTAGTTAAACGCTAACTGGATTTTACTCTAAGTACTTACCTACTTTCAACAGCATTTCTCTTTACAGGTAAAAATCTGGTTTCAAAACCGACGAGCGAAATGGAAACGAGTTAAAGCCGGATTAGCCTCCGGCAGTCACAGCGGGAAAACAGGTTCCGGAACCAAAATAGTGGTTCCAATACCTGTTCATGTAAACCGCTTCGCCGTCAGAACCCAACACCACCAGATGGAAAAACAAAATCTTCAATACAGACTTGACAGAACCCAGCCTTTACCGGGTAGTCTTATGCAATCACAAACGTCAGCTTTTTTGAATACAAGCAAAATGAATGAAAATCGAATCGCGGAAGCGAGAGAGCGCAACTCTATTTATGACGGAATGTCGGGAAGGTTGGCAGCATTGGGACCTAATGCCAACTTGAGAATTTTCCCAAATCAAAATGGCCGACTGAGTTAAACTGTAAATATTAGTGTTAATGTAGTATGTATTTCTGTAATAAAATGTGTGATTATTAATTTTCCTTTCGTTTTAATTATGCACCTTAAATATCTCAAGCAGTAGGTAATATATAGGTAAGAGTATACAACGAAACAATTTGATGCAAGTTGGACAATCCCCGTACTGATTTTCCGTCGCCTTGACAAACGAATAGTAAATAACTTGTAGATTTTTAGGCAGTTATACACACGACAGCTGCGGATAATGCCCGTTAATCTGTGGGCGTTTGACAAACGTCTGTAGGCGTGAGTCTCTAATACTTTGCACAATAACACTGCAATTGCAATGGGTAAGAGAAAAACTGTTACTCATCTGAGATTGGATGTGATTAAAACTGTCAAAAAATCAAAAAGAGGTTAATTGTAGCTCACTGTCAGTCTTTAAACTTTTATCATCCCTAAAAGATCTCAAATGCCTGAGGAAATTGGTTTCCAATACAGTCTTAGATCCTTAGCTAAAATCGATATTAAATTGCACATCTTTATGATACCATGACTCTTATACCGTAGATCTATTATGTTGCATTAAAAACTCAGGCCTTTGCATCTTAACTAGATGATTTATACAGTGTCAGAAGGAAATCTGGCCTACACTTAACGGGACACTAAAGTACCTGGGACATTGTTCAGAAGAAAACTTGCCCAGCACCTAAACCATCCTCTAGCTAAGCTGTTGCATCAAATGGAGTGGTATTTAACGCTGTTACATTTATTAACTTTACATCTAAATGCATGATTAAAAACAACCATACAAACTCATCATCATCATTCCCCTGCCCTTATCCCACACTAGGTGGGTCGGCACAACATGTTTTTCTTCCATTCATCTCTACAGACTATCATTCGTCAATTCCGAATTATATCCTCTCACATTCATATCCTCATACAAACATACAAACTCTAAAATAATATAAGATTTTTGCAATTAATTGTAAAGCCCGGTGGTCCCAGGGCGTGGTAGTTGCTCCTTTTGACAGCTACCGATATAATTGTGTTATAGGGTGTTAGTGCAGTGATTTGTGTGATTCGATTGTTTGCCTTTTGAAGGCGTGAAGTCAAAAGGGGCTTAATACTCGCTAGATTTTGCGTGTGCTTATATCAGTTAGTTTTATGTTATACCAGCAGCACGTCCCGGCTTTGCACGGGTGTACTAATGAAGCTACCGGGATAAAATATAGTCTATAACCATCCCGACAGTCCATTCTACACATCGGTGAAAGAGTTTTTGGAATCGGCTGAGTAGTTTCGGAGATTACCTACGTCAAACAAATCTTAATAAGGTACATAGGGTAGGTATATTTTATTAGGTAGTTTCATTAGTACACCCGTGCGAAGCCGGGACGTGCTGCTAGTATTCTATAACTACAACTTTGATAGTAAAACGTCACATACGGTCCCATTATCTCGCTAATCTGTACAATAGCTCCACGCCCACTTCACGCATAGTTTGTCATACGACTCCGCCCACAGATTACATCTATTATAACTGCAGCTGTTCGGACGTGCCTCTAACTGCCCTTTTTTAACTAGCATCTCGTCCCGGCTTCGCAGATTAGAAATAATTATAGCATAGTTACTCGGAGAATGCAGCTTAACAGGTTAAATGGTGAAAGAATTTTTGAAATCGGCACAGCAAGTCGGCCTCATTCCAAAAAAAAAAAAAACAAATCTAAAAGTGTGCATGCACCAAATATGTATTTGGACATACCTCTGACTACCCCATTAAGACTTTTTCTAAGGATCTAAAGAATTACACAAAGATCTGAAAGAAATGTCTACCGCTCCCTGGGATACAGTCGTGATATATCTAAATAAACTACGGTTTAAGAAAAATGGTGATCACCAACCCTGGTTATGGTCTAACGATAAACCAAAAGCTTAAGATAATCGATAAAAAATGCAAAACAATTGAATTTTGATTTTAGACCCCTAAAATCAAAATTCTACTAAGTATCACCAATTCATTTAATAACGAAGTTAAGCCACATTTATTTCCGACCATTATTTCATTAAGTACCTACCTACTACCCTAGTACCAACTAAATTCCAGTCTCAATAACCAATCTATCTTTAGACCACCAGGTTCTTGCCTGATTCTTTCCCTGGTGTAGGGAATTGTTTTGGAACAGGCAATAGAGTCAACTAGTTTTTAAGACTGTACGTTTTTGAGCGATTCTTGAGGTCCTACGAAATAAACATATTTTTCTTTCTTTCTTTCTTTCTTTAGTTTTGCTTACTGTCGATAGATATTTAAAAAACGTTTTGTATGGAGTTACCCCTTTATGCATATTCGACCAGTAAACTTACATGAGCAAAAACGCATATTTAACTTGTTATTATCTCTTTTCGTTGCCATAAGAGTAACAAGAAAAAAACATACTTTAAACCTTCCTATTTTAAATTGTCAAGTTTTTATTATTATAAATATCTCTATGTCAATTACCCACAGTAAGCAAAACCATAGATTACATAAGTAGGTGCTTATGTAATCCGTGGCTAAACCAAAGATAGATAGGTTATTGGGACTGGAAGTTAAACTACCCTAAGCCACAGATTACAAAATACTTCGGCCAACCCATGGACTACAAAAGTGATCCGCGTGTCGTTTTAAATCTATTTTCATGTTTGCGATGCTAATGTATGGAGCATTTTGACGTTGTAGGGATGGGGTAAAATAATATCGATGATTTCATCGACATTTGTTTTAGCCATCGAAACTTTCATTATTTTTTTTTTTTTTTTTTTTTTTTTTTTTTATAAATAAATAAATAAATAAATAAATAATAAATAAATATCCTTGGACATTCCACACAGCGTCATCTAGTCCCAAGCTAAGCAACTTAATGCTTGTGTTATGGTAACCAGATGACTGATATAATACTTAGATACATTTTTTTTTTGTAAATACATACATATTATAGATAGAAAACACCCAGACACGAAACAAATATCTGCAGAACATACAAACATTTGTCCCGTAGCGGGGATCGAACCCGCGACCTCCGCATCTCAGCCGGGCGTTAACACAACTGCGCCACAGAGGTCGTCATTTTTACTTACGTACTTTCGTCATAGTTATCAATTATCATAATAATATTGAGTTTCGAAAGTAACTCTGCCTGTTACCAACCATTCTAAAGCCACGATAGGATATAATAATATAGTAATTATTAAAAAGTCAAAACTTAAACTAAACTAATAAGACCGCGCCAAAATTGGTGCAATCCTTTTTATTTCGTTATGAAAAGGACGACAAAATTTTTAGTGTTGTCAAATTAGCCGCCTTTCTCAAAATAACCATGTTTTGACGTGGCACGATACGGCGTGGTTATTTTAAATGATGCGATGGATTTCGGAAAACAAAAGCTAGATAACGTGCAATCTCTTACCGCGTCATGTTTTGAAAGTCGTCAAGAATCCTGTTGTTTTATTTAAGTTTTGGCGACTCTTAAAGTAATTTGACATCATTTTTTAAAACTATTTAAACACAGGTTTTTATCGCGTTAATTACCTCATTTATATCCCGACGTTTCGACTATGTTACAATAGTCGTGGTCGCGGGCAGACAAATTAATTTGACATCGATATCGTTATTTTCCCTTCCCATTCCCCTCACTAACCGGAAAACGCGATTTTGACTCGCAAATTCTCTCAAAGCTACATGAATATTGTTTATCATACCCTACTAGAAGCAAAATATTCAAATCTAATCGCTGAACGCAATAAAACACTTTGGGGAGTTTGGTTAGGGCTAAGAACCCCATCGTGTTGCTGTGATTCTTCACGACTCGTGAAATTCAATAACCTACCTACCTACCTATACTTCGTTTATTAAAACGAGCGAATAGGAAGAGAAATAAACACACGTGATTGGTCGTCGAAAATAATTCGATTGGCCAGATTTGACAATTGACAATTGATTTGACAATCTAGCCAATCACGAGATAGAAAATTATTTTTGACGACCAATCACGTGAGTTTATTTTTCTTCCTATTAGCTCGCTTCAAGAAATGAAGTATAGATAGGTAGGTACTGTAGGTACCTACTTACCTAATTATAGGTTTTATATTTATACCTACTGTTGAATTTATAAAAATAACATAGGTACCTTACCTACCTAACTTTGATTCTCGACGACATTCAAAACATGACGCGGTAAGTAATTGCACGTTATCTAGCTTTTGTTTTTTGAAATTCATCGCATCATTCAAAGAAACCACGCCGTGTCGTGCCAAGTTAAGACATTTTAGTTGGAGAATAAGGTAAGCCAGCCATAAAAAAAACCAAATGCATTACCTACTATATAAATGAATATGAATATGAATATGAATAAATATGAACTAAGAAAATAAGACACGAATTTGTTGAAAAACGTGGCGCCGCCATCACCACACACTGAGAATAACAATATGAAATCCATAGACAAATTGAATGTGCATTGTTTATTTTTTTAAGTTTGGCGCCACGTTAGTTATTTTTTTTAATAAAAATTAATATTTATTATTTTATTGTGTTTATGAACGATTCCGCCGGAATAAAGTTTTTAAAAGGTTTACATTATTTTTATGGCACGTGGATAAAATGTCATAAGTTTTAATATTTTGGGGGCTCATGACTTAGGATTTAGTGATGAAGATTATCCGGATGAATCGAAATAATAGATAGATTAAATTTGTTTTTTTATTTTTATTGTTTTTCTAATTTTAATTCGTTGTGTTTTATAGATATTTGCTTATGTGTACATTTTATTTGTTAGCTATAATGATTTGGAATTGTTCTGTTATGTTATAGTTAATTTTTGAAATAAAGAATTGAAAGAATTGAATTGAATAATAATTATGTTCGTTGTATAAAATCGTTGACAATGATTAATAAAATAACCTAATGAACCTATTAAGCGTTTAGATCGGTTTTTTCGGTCGTTCGTATTGAGCAAGTGACCAACTCTGTTGACAAATTTTTTAGGCCGACTAAAGGCCTCCTCCTCCTAACGACTTTATTAGCAACTTTAACCGACGATTTATAGCCCTTTTTAACACGGAAGCGCTTCGACTAACGCCACTTACGGTCGCCCATCCAAGTTGTGACCGCTCAGAACGTTGCTTATCTTCGACGACCTTAATAACTTGGTAGTCAATAGCATAGATTTACTAATAAAAATAATTATTGAATCGAATGAGCAATTTATATCGCCCAATCGCTCGCTCCCTCATCACGAACCATAGATTATAGATTCAGTAAACAAAACTCTTTGTCGGCTCATAATCTATGCATCGAGCGTTGTCTATGGTCCTATTTCTTTTTAATTTCTTTACAATGCCGCTTCGTGGAAGAATGGAATCGTGCATGATTCGGTAGCTTGTAAACTGATTGGCAGTTACATTACAATTGACTCTAGAATATAATATGATTGCTAGAAACAATAAAAATAGGGATCGCTTAAAAAAAAGCTAGGCCCACACCACCAGGTTCTTGCCTGATTCTTTCCCTGTAGAGTTGCGTTGGAACAGGCAATAGAGTCACCTAGCTTAAAGACTGTACATTTTTAAGTGATCCTTGAGGTCCTACAGAAATAAACACACTTTTATTTTTTTCAAATATTGGTCCTGGTTTGATACGAAACTATCATATAATTTTCTATTCCGACGGGATTAGACAATGATCCTAAAGTCTGAGCGCTTAACAAATTTATCAAGAGCGATTTAATTTTAGAACGACACTTCATAAATGATAGGTAGGTATTCGGTTTATAAGTAGGTACCCCTATAATTGATATAAAAACTTAGTTGTAGTTTAGTTCGTTATAAAAAACAAGAACTTTAGAAAACCGTAGGTTGGAGAAACCGTTGGAGAAATTTGAATTATTACTAGGGCAGGAGCCAAGCTTTTAAAAGAGAAAGAGAGAAAAAAAACAAACAAATTCACTCATACAATTGCATTACGAATCAGCATTGCTATTCAGCGTGGCAATGCGGCCAGTGTATTGGGCACACTTCCATCTGGCAGTGGTTTGGATCAGTTGAGCTACCTATAGACCGTTTGCAACGGTCCTTAGATGGCTCAACTGGTTCTATTTGTATTTTGTACAGTTATGTATTAGTTTAGTTTCTGTAAATAAAGTATTATAAACTCATACAATTATGCATCGCATTAGCCATGCATAGACTCAGGTATGCACTTATTATTCATTCAATAAAATTTAATTGACATAGGCCTATATCCTGCGATGAGTCACCGGCCATTCATGGAGGGCATTAAATTGATTGGGCCTACTTCCTTCAGAATGCCAGGCTGTCTGGAAAAACGAACGACAAACTAATAAACTCATACGGCCTCGTTACTTACAAATAACTAAAATAAACCTTGGTTTAATCTGGCCTATCAAAACCATGGTCTAAGTTTGGTTCGCATTCACTATTTTTATATAAACTACGCCACAGTTTAAGAAAAATGGTGATCAATCACAAACCCTGGTTTAGGGATTCTACTGCTAAATCTAGACGACCCCTAGTTTAGCGGTGGTTTAATAGAATAACAATGCAATACAACGGTAGCAGAATACCAGCATGCAGAATGGCAACATGGCAGTACCAAGCTGAGGTAAGGGCTATTTCATCACCAGTTCACCACACAGACTCATTTTATTTTATTTTATTGTATTGTTTTAGTTCATAATATGTGGTGATCTGAAATAAATAATCTTTCTTTCTTTCTTTCTACAATAAGTAGTTCTAATAATAGATAGTTATTACAACTACGCGGTACCAACGCCATAGAACGCCATAGACAAGAATAAATAAATAAATTGTACCTACTATGTCTACTCTTATGTCAACGTCATTGAATCGGATTTGAGGAAAGACCATGGTTTTCATCGGTTTTTCGTGTAGTTTCTTTCACAAAATGATTCCTATTTACTTACATTAAACTGACTGGTGACTGTATACCATAATGAAAGTATTTTAACACTCAAGTAGGTAGATTACGAATGAAACAATTGAAATCATATTATGCTTGTGTAAGTATTCATTGCCAAACCTGTCTTGTTTATGCTAAACGGTTAACGATACCATCATTATTGTCTATGGCCCGGAGTTCCAATTTCAAAATGCAGATCGCAAACATAAATGTGTAGAGTCGATATTGAAGCAAAATACTTAAATGAATTTATGCTTTGAGTACCAAATTATTGTCTGCTTACTTATGAGTGAATCGAATGCATCATAATATTATCATGATCTATCATGGTAGTTTGTAAGTAAGTAGTTTTAACATTGTACCTACGTCCGAGAAGGGCAAACTGTTTTTAGTTATGTGTGTTTTTGTTAGCTCTACCGTATCGTCTTAATATAATCGTTTATAATTTGTTGAAAAGGTATGCTTTACCTACACTAATTTTTGTAACTACTAAAATTGCATAGACTGAAATAGGTTCTCTTCAGTGAACGCCCCTATAAAAGTGGATGGTCTGAGGACTTATTGAAACTAAAAAAAAAATTTTTTATCAGTCTTTTATTGAAACTAAATGAATGAATGAAAAATTATTCTTTATTGCACACCTTAAATTAAAAATAACAATAAAAGTCTTAGTCTATGTAACCTAGTCTATGGCGTTGTATGTTATTTTATTGTTTATTTATAAAGAGAAACAATTAAAATAAATATATTTTCATTTCATACCTAATTGTTTAGGTACTTAGGTCCCATAATTTCTGTCAAATATTAGTTCCATCGGTTCTCAAACTTTTATAAAATTTCTTACAATGAAACTACTCCACAGATCCTCTGTCCGGAACAATCAATCCAGTCCCAACAACAAATTGGTTCGATGACGGTGCTAAACCCAGATAATGATATTTACATTTTGTTTTGTCACTTTCCACTTAACTATTTATTGTTCTTTTTATTTGATAATCATCTTAACACGACGAAAGCTAAAAGGAAGGATTATGTTCTATATTATTATACTTATAATATTATACCTAAGCTATATTATAGGTAGGTAGGTACTAGCTGCGCACCGTGGTGTACCTTATTTTTTTAAGCTATTGCGTAGCTTCTATCGCGGGCCTTGAGCGTGGAGACCGAATCCAGAAACTCCGTAACGAAAAAACCTAACACTTGTCACTTTAGTTCAGCAACTCGCCTCTAGGTGGCATGCAATAGCTTTACCGCGGCAGTCCCAGAGTGCCACACGTCTTTTTTTTAATGGATCTACTTCGGGTGCTTCGTGGTTATAGGTACCTTACCTACCTACTCTTTCAAACTGATATAGGTATAGGTAGGTTTAGGTACTGGTCCAATAATCAATATGCATAAGAAGGTAAAAATAAACCTACCCAGTATTGGACAGGTGCACCGAAGACATTAAACTATTGCTTCCGTTTAACAGCGCAATATGCATTCCAATGAACTGTCATGACGACAATTGGTGACACCAAATGTTGTCATATTAATTTTAAGCCTTTACGTCATTACCAGCAGCCAGTTTTAATAATCTATCTTTGGTTTTGATAGATATACCTATTTAAACAGGACACTGTAGTGCCTGGGACATTGTTAAAATGGAATAGGCTTGTAGCACCTAAACCATCCTCTCAGCTGTCGGCCATATCCACAGGAAAGACAACGGTCAATACGTGTGGGGCTGACTAGCCGCGGGTTTCCTCGATATTGTTTTCCTTCACCGCTTTAGGCTGAATAAAATTAAAAGCCCTACCTTGTAGCATTCCATTTTATTCAGCCTTAATTCGTATTAATTTATTTGGAATCTAAAATCTATTGATGCCAGGAATCGATCCTACGACGTTACGATTGATTCTGCTATTATCATTCAGTCAAAGCCGAAGGCAATAAGTGCCTATTGAATTTGGTCCAAATATCGTCATTGCTCAAAATAGGAGCTGCTTAGCATGCGAGTCAAGTATCGGTATTGGATTCATAGAATCAAACGTAAATCAACTTTGTCTGATCGCTTTTTGAAATCTTATTGACCTAATTGAACCCAATATTTATAGCGAGCAAAATAAAAATAAGTCAATACATAATACGTTTTTAGCTTTTTTAGTCATCGCCCAAATACAGAATTTAAAGTATGTAATGGATAAAATAATGAAATTGATAAATAAATAAATTTATACTTAACTTATTTATATTTATATTTAACGGCGATCGATGAATATGAATGTGGATGGATACACTGGAAGAGGTAGGCCTAAGAAAAGATGGATGGACTGTGTGTGTGCAGATATGTGTGTGAAAGGAGTGAGTACTGAGATGACGAGCGATAGAGGGAAATGGAAGAGGGAAACGTGTTGTGCCGACCCCACCTAGTGGGATAAGGGCAGGGAGATGATGATGAAATAAATAAATTTATAAAATTGATAGATATTATCTACTTATTCCGATTTTCCCACGTCAACTTATTTGTTATCACAAAACAACATATTTCTCTCCATTTGCCTCAGAGCGTTCTGTCTCCTCTATGCCATTTGCAGACCGAATTCGGTAAAAGATGTTGCTACTGAATCTACAAAAATTGTTTATCCTTAAGTAAGTACCTTATTACTTTTTTATTATTTGACACATGTTTATGCAAACAAATTATCTTTATCATTATTTTATCTTTACACAAACACTGCAAATGAAATAAATAAAGTGTCCGCAGTCAAATAGGTAGGTACAAAACGAAACTACAAACTGTCAGTCTCGACATTTATTATTAGTCGTTAGAGGATCGGCAAAGTAAAAACAATCGTAAGAACATGATTATTGTTCAATTTGTCGCTATTAAAAATCGATATCCCCTCGTAAAATGTATTTCTAGAATTCGATTACTAATCGTTTACTCGATTCGTATGCAGACCGCGCGGTGACAGAGTTTGTCAAACTTGAAGCCTACTATTACCACAGATTACATAAGTTACTTATGTAATCTGAGCTATTACCTAAGTAGCATTGTTAATTAGGTAGTAGATTGCTAGGTACTTATTAACAATATTGACCATTGCCTTTCCTGTGGATAGGTATGGCCGGCTAAGCTAAGAGGATGTCCCAGGCACTACAGTGTCCCGTTAAGTGTATGCAAAGATTGCCTTCTGAGGCTGTATTAAATCATCCAGTAAAAGATGCAAAGGCCTAAGGATATACGTATGAAATGGTCAGGAGTCAGGACCAATGCTATGTTCTTATGGTGCAAAAGATAAAATCTTTCTGATCTTTTTTATTCATTTTAAATCCTTGGCAATTTCTATACCTTTAGATATATTATGAAATGGCAATTTGTTTGAAATATTACAACATAGTTTTCATACATTCTTCCTTCAAAATCTACATCCTGCAATCTTAGTCCGAAAGTTAAGGTAACGATAAGGCGATTAGCAGAAAATGACAAACAAGCTATTTCTAAGCTAAATAAATACTAAAAAAAGTTTGAGAACCATGCCGATCAATCAATAAATGCAGCATTCGTTTGCATACAATCGCTCGCATTCGGCAATGACAAAGTAATTGTCCGCCATATTTGATTCTTTCGCGCCATTCGCGTCATTCTCTATGGTCCAATCTAGGACAATGGATTGAGCAACCAATTAATAACATAATTAGCATTGTTTTAATTGGTAAGGACAGATTGATAGGGTAATACAGGAAAATAAAATGAGATTAGTTTATGTACTGGTCATTCAAACAGTCGTTATGATAATAACATTAGTTTTAAATGGATTGAAAGCTGGTTTATAGTCGGGATGAGGCCTATGGCTGTATAATTATGCCACTCAGTCCATAATTATGGTCCATTTGATTGTTTTAAAACTTTTACAGGCTTACGACGATAGTGCTTAGAGCCATTAGATATCTAATAGGTACATTAGATAACTAAGGGATAGTCAGTGACACGGATAAAGTATGAATAAATAAATTGAATACTTACGAGATTAGACATATTAAATCTTAAGCTTGAATAAATGGTTAGATTAGGTTTTATTTTTTGACATGACTTGTAATTAATGATTGTAATTGTATAAATAATTAATCTGTTTTTTGTGTGTGTAAATAACTCTATTGCTTTAGGATTATACCCTGTAAAATAGATGTTAAGCGAAATAAATAAATAAATAAATAAATAAATAAATAAGTAAGTAAATGTAGTCATCGATAATTCTAAATTGTAATTCTATAATTTCCGTTTTCGTAAAACAATGCGTGGGCGTGTGCTATTAACATAATAAATAGATTTGTTCACGCGCTAGAGATGGTACCGGACGCTGGCGCCCGCTAGTAATGACAGCAAAACAATCACAATCACTAATAATGTCTTCAATCTATTGATATCATCTAATACAATGTCTTTAACTATACTTCTATTGATACTTTGATACAAATATTATAAAGAGGTAGGTACTTAAAATTTGTTTGTTTGTTTCTTTGACAGAGGTAATCTCCGAAACTACTGGACCGATTTCAAAAATTCTTTCACGGGTGTGCAGAATATACTGTCCGGGAGGTTATAAGCTATATTTTATCCCGTTAGCTTCATAAGTACACCCGTGCGACGCCGGGACGTGCTGCTAGTCATAATATAAAAAAGACGTGTGGCACTCGGGGACTGCCGCGGTAAAGCTATTGCATGTCACCTAGAGGCGAGTTGCTGAACTAAAGAGACAAGCGTTAGATTATTTTCGTTACGGAATTTCTAGATTCGGTCTCCACGCTCAAGGCCCGCGATAGAAGCTATGCAATAGCTTAAAAATGTTCAATTTGTCTTGCCAGCTGTACCTACATAAACCGTGAAGGCACGTCGACAGCTCACAAAAATAATCAATTACATTATAAACTTATTGTAACACTTCAAAAAAACTATGTGAGTCGACTTATGATCGTTTTCTTTGAGTTAGACTTAAATTATAAACGACTAGCTGTACCCCGCGGTTTCACCCGCGTAAGTCCCGTTCCCGCGGGAATACCGGGATAAAATATAGCCTATAACCTCCCGGACAGTTCATTCTACACACCCGTGAAAGAGTTTTTTAAATCGGTCCAGTAGTTTCGGAGCAAACAAACAAATTTTACCTCTTTATAATATTAGTGTAGACTAGCAGCACGTCCCGGTTTTGCACGAATGGGGGAATTAATGCAAGTACCTACCGGGATAAAATATAGCCTATAACCATCCCGACAGTAAATTCTAAATATCAGTGAAAGAATTTGAAAATCGGATGAGTAAGACTACTACTACTACTACTACTAGATAGAGATCTACTTTCAGAGATTACCTCCGTCAAACAAACAAACAAACAAACAAACTTTACCTCTTTATAATAGGTACGTATTAGCACAGAATAAAGATGTATTAGTATTAATTTATATGAATTTACGAGACTTTATCACGTATTTACCTTATTATTTTATATTAGTATTATTATTAGATAGTAAGTATAAAATCTTCCCACACACTCCTAAGAAAAACGCTACGTGATCAAATAAAATTGATTTCAAGCGCAAAATGCACTTTGTCGCACCGACACCGACAGTTCCAATTATTTAATTAGCATAAACATCACAATGACGATACGGCAGCCATTTTAATTATATTCTAAATTCAAATACGTGCATTGATTCAATTCGTAATATAGAGGCATTATGACGGTTGATGAGATGGCGTCGGTAGCTTTTATGTCGTTAAACCATGATGAAAGCTTCCTGGCAGCAAAGCTCCGTTAAAAGAGATAGCTATTAGCTCATACTCTCTAATAATATAACCGGTATGAGTAAAACCATTTGCTACAGCTAGTTTCAAATACCAAAGACAATGTCAACGCGACCGCGGCAAATCAATTAAATGCAATTGTGATGCAGCGCGCATGCGTTGTCTTTGTTAGACCGCGGGACGCATGGCGCATACAGTCTGAAATAATAATTATTAGAAATTATAAGCACTGATGAGCTATTCTATACTTTTAGTTCTAAATAGATATTGTTAAAATCAGCATAGGTAGCCCTACTTGACAGATTTCACGGCTCAGTTCAATATTGCACGAAAAGAGTTTGAGATTTTGACCAACCTTTTTTCGTGCAATAATTGCACGAAAAGAGGTTTGGTTGAGGAACTTCTTTCTTTCGAGCAAAGAGGTTAGGGCACTTTTTTTAGAAGGCCTAAGTTTAGTGTTTTTGAAATAAAATACCTAGGTACCTAAGAAAATAAAAAGAAGGAACCTAAATATACCTAATTATATATAATACCTAATTTTGAAATATTATTTAAACCTAATATTATTATATAATATTATGCAGCTTTCGAGACTTTTAGCGCCATCTGCTATCGAGTAGCAGAACCACCGGTCTATTTATAAAACATAACCTTGTCTATGGCATTTGGCAAGCAATTGAGTGAAGTTCAGTTTTGACAGTTGTAATGTTACAGCAGTGGTCATCCAATTTTTTATACCTCCTTGCATTTTGATACCAAAATATTAGATATTCGTAAAGTGGTATTACGTGAACAAGATGAAAATAAGAGCCCACGCATTTCGAAGAAGGTGGAATGCGGTTCGCTAGCATCGGTAAGTGTATTATACCCTGATTTTAATAGCTCAATGGCCTGTATTTTTAACTGATTAAAAAAACTGTAGTCAATTGCCTGTTAACCTTTTAACTAAAAGCGAGAGACGCGTAATTTGACGCTTCGCCGTGTATAATTTTATTACTATTAGGTTGTCGCCGCATACATTACTCTGTGTCTTCTACGCTCGGTTGTTTTTCGCCGATCTGCATCTAAAACACCTCAATATCTGATAGTCCTGTTTATCTGTAATTGTTTTGTTATCAACATTCATACAAAATTCATATTTAAACCCTTGATTAGGTCTAAACTGCCAGATAAAATAAACTGTATCCGTATTATCATTGAATAATATTTTGAATTATTTTTGTGACTGGCTGGTTGTGTTGTGATAAAAAAAACAAATGGTAAGCTCTTATTTTGTTTTGTTTTGATTAAGTATTCTAAATTTGAATCAAGGTTGATGTAGAGATTTCTTTCTTATTTTTTTCTGTTGTGTACATTTTCTGCACACAATTTAATCAAACTGAGGGAGGCCTATACCCAGCAGTGGGTGAAGTCGGGCTGTGGATGATGATGATGAGGTGTGTTTACACACTACATCAAACTACCTCTACTACCTACATCAAATACAGCTACAGTAAATTTTTTTTTTTTTTTAATCTTTTTTTTTGGAGGGCCTTGAGTCACATTGTGACTATGTCAGCCCGTTGACAACCTAAATTTTTAATCAAAATTATTACAGTGAATAATATTTAATAAATTAAAACCTATTTACCCCATAATATGTAATCAGAACAAGTTTAATTAAGTACTTACATAAATAAATACTTATCAAATGAAATAAGTTATGTGATTAATTTGCCTAAAAGATGCATATTTGAACATTATAAGCAAATACTATTTGGTTCTGAGCTAGCCTATTCCATAAATTTCCATATGAACAATGTTCCAGGCACTACAGTGTCCCGTTAAGTGTAGGCAAAGATTGCCTCCTGACGCTGTATATCTATAAATAAAATAAATAAATAAAGATGTAAAGGCCTGAGTTTTTGGTCGAAAGTGTCGTGATCTAAAAAGTATTTATTTCTTTATTTATTTATTCATAAACAATAATTACATTGTATTTGAAATTAAACTTAAAATTACTATTATTTATAAATACACTAAAATAAAGTAGGATTACACCAAGAAACGTAAATCCTAACTTTCTTTTTGTAATGCATTGTTTAGTTATCAATAGATAATGTTACGATAAAAAATATACCTATCTTAATCAAAAACAGTGGTTATGATAGCTCATCACATTCTTGTTATTTGACCACTTGTCTTCTCACTTGTACCTATATAGGTACCTATTTATAGACTTGGTTTCTTTTGCTGGCAAATTTGATCTTTATTTCATTAGCATTTAGGATGTTTTGGTAAGAATTGTATATCAGATCAGTATGATTTAATCACTCGTCATAGACAAAAATATAAATTGGTCGGTCCCGGCTTTTAAAGTCGTTAAGCCATGACAGAGGCCTTTAGGCGGCCTCAAAACTCCGTCACCAGAGTTGGCCACTTGCTTACACGAAAGAAGAAGAAGTCATAGACATACTAACTAATATTTTAGAAAATACATGTACCTATCTATGTATATGGACGGACATGCCTCTGACTACCCTATTAGACTTAAGGATCTCTAAAAAGCCTAAAAGATCTGAAAGAATATCGCCCGAATTCTGATACGCTAATCAAAGTAAGTGGCGCTTAAGTGCCATATTTGACATTTGTCTATACAAATCTGTCAAAAATAACTTCTTTAACAGTTAATAAGGCTAAAATATTTAATTAGCGTATGTCACGTTATGTCACGGTCGGGATTCGAACCAACGAGTGTCGGATCAGAAGTCGAGGCAGTTTACCGTTTAGCCAACACAGCTCATAAACTTAATCAAAGTTGATTTAAAAACTAAAATTGTTATAACCAATCACGTTTGAGGTTTTAATTGATTAAATAGTAAACTATTTTATCTCAGATCGGTATCTTAATAATGAACATTGAACTGTATATACAAGCAGTACGTCTTGGCTTTGCACGGGTGTATAAAACTACCGGGATAAAATACAGCCTATAACCATCCCGACAGTCCATTCTACACATCCGTGAAACAGTTTTTGAAATCGGTTTAGTAGTTTCGGAGATTACCTCCGTCAAACAAACAAACAAATTTTACATCATCATCATCATCATCTCCCTGCCCTTATCCCACTAGGTGGGGTCGGCACAACACGTTTCCCTCTTCCATTTCCCTCTATCGCTCGTCATCTCAGTACTCACTCCTTTCACTCACATATCTGCACACACACAGTCCATCCATCTTTTCTTAGGCCTACCTCTTCCAGTGTATCCATCCACATTCATATTCATCGCTCGCCGTGTAACATGCCAAATAAACTTTTAGATAACGTTTACAAACAAATTTTACATCTTTACAATATTATTATAGTGTTAGGAATATCTCTGGAAGAGGCGTGGCCTAGCGGCGCGTCATGATGACGTAGCTACCGACGGAGGGGAATCGAGCGCGCCAGCGGCGCTCCACACTTCTTTCTTGGCTCTCGGCTGTGGCGGACGTCTCTTATAGACCTACCTACCTATATATAATTGTACTCTGAATATTATTTTCGGTTCTGTTTTATGTTCAAGTCGATAAAGTTTATTTGTTTCGTTTAATCGTTTGTTAATTCTTTTTAAAAAACCTATTTCTACTTCGATTCATAATATCATGCGTGGGATCACTGCGGCGCCTAACGCTAACGGCATCCGATAATTTTCATTTTGTTTAGGTTTGATTTGTCGATTTACATTAGTACAGTGCATTGTTCTTGTTGTAAAAAGTATTTGTGTTGTGTTTGAAAAATCTCTAAGTACGCTCTTTGATTTTACAATGGCTGGGCGATCTTCTAAGAAGAAGAAAAGCCGCGATAGGTCACGTAATCGAAGTAAACACCAATTTTCTTTGTTCGAGTTGTATTTTTATTCGCAAGTGGGTATGTCTGATGACCAACATAGGTCACGTCGATGCGAAGTAGGTCGCGAAACTTGACGCGATCTCGAAGTAGGTCAAATTCTTGTCAACACAGGTCTCGTCGTCGTGACAGGAGTGATGATTCACGTAGTAACATCCGTTCTCGAAGCAGAATTTGTTTTAGGGGTAGATCTAGTTCGCAATGAAGGTCAAGGTCGAGTCATAGCGTGCTTTAGGCATTGCCATCCATCATCTTGACGATAGTTTTGTTCCGGCTTTGTGTTTTTGTGATTTTGTGTTCGTGTGATTAACAAAAATCGTAAGTACCCTCATTTTGATAAAAATGTCTGGACGTTCGTTGAGGACTAGGGACCGTGAAAATTTACAAAGGAGAGATCGCTCAATTAGTAGAAGTCGCAATCGTCGTCGTCTGACGTCTAATAGTCGATATAAGCCTGTTGACGACCACTTTCGTCGTAGTCGCTAAGTTAATCGCCGTAATGCGGACCGATTGCGGAAACGTGAGCATCACGTGATTCTTGTAATAACTCGCATAGACATCGCGATCGTTTATCAAATCGCCGTGATAGGTTCCGAGAACCACGTAACGACATCTTAGATAAGATTTTGAACTACTTAGATGAAATTGAGGGTAGGTTTCCACCAAATGGGAACGTTTGCTTGTGAGCCAAACTCTGGCGTAGCTAGGGCAAGTGACCGATAATAGCATTCCACATGTACCAGAGGCGAACAGTAGCTTTGAGAAAAGTGTAAAAAAAAATTAGTATTGTTGGTGTTTTAGCAACATTGTTGAAATTATAATCTCACGACTTCCACATATCGCCTTTTGATCTAAGCATACATGATTTTGATAATTATGTGGTGCGACGAGGTTGGTCGTGCTCTAGTTTTGAGCAATTGAAATGATCGGGAATGCTTGAGGCGGATAGGTATATGTTTGTTTGGTGACGCAAAGTTGCGGTTGAGTTATTCTGTCTCAAGTCTCAGGCAACGGGTCTAGGAGTGACTTCGGGAAGGTTTGGTTTAGTTTTCATTTTGTCCTTGTAACGTTGACATGGATAGCGTCTTGTTTGGGGTTGTGAGTTCTGTTCGTGGTACGAACATCAATGGGTACTTCCATAACTTTTTGTTTTTATTTGTTATTTTGTACGTGTTTATTTAACCAAGGTGCAATGGGGCACCGTTATTGTGTGTTGCAGATATTTAAAGCGATGACGAGTTCGAGCCGCTCTCGGTCACGTCACCGACAGCGCTCGTTCGGGTTGCGGAGTGATGAGAGTGACGCTCGCGGGACAGGAGGTCCTGTGGCCGGCGGTCGCGCAGTCACACGAGAGATGGATCGCCGCACCGGCGCTCTCGCGATCGGAGGTCGCGCAGCATCGCGCGTGGTGCTTCGCCGCGCCGTCGCTCTCGTGCCCAGCGACTACGCAGTCGCTCGCGTGGGTGTACACCGCATCGGTGCTCGTATGGCTGTCATGGGCGACACGCCTGTGAGCCATACTTCCGCGATCACCAATCCATGCTTCCTCGTTGTCACGGCCAGGCGTGCAGTGGCAACAGTCACGCTGAGGTACCTAGCAGCCAGGTACGTGCAGCGCCGGTACCACCACGGAGCAACTGTGAGTTTTTATTTTGATACTTAAACGTTGTGTTGTTTGTGATCGAGGTATACGTCTTATGTGGTGAAGCGTGAGGTTTCTAGGTCTTCGAGCAGTGGGATCTGCCAGGGAGGGATAATTTCGATCAATAAAACTGCGTTTGTGAACAAGGGCTGGAGAGTTCTTCAGATTTTGTTGCACTTTCTTATATACGGAAGTCGAGTATCTGGGCTGACTAATTGAACAAGGTCAGGTACGGCCGAGCTCAGGTATTATTAAAGCTCGCTCTGTGTCACGAATATCTATCCTGCCTTGGAGGTTCTGATTGGCGCTGGTGCTGCTGGACAAAACCCCGTCATAAGGTCACTGTTCTGTGACGTAGCCGTGGAGATGTCTCATAACCGCAAAGGTTGGTGTGAGTTGTGCAGGACGCGAGCTCACGAACGGCTTACAAGAAATCAGGCCGAACAAGATGCATAAATGAATCAACAGCGACGTACATCACGCACTTTTAAGGTCGATGACCTTGTTTTTGTTATAATGTCTTACTCATTCTACAGGAAAACTAGATCCAGGCATGCGTGGACCTTACCGTGTGATCCAAGCCACGCCAAGTGGGCGATGCCAGCTGTAACTGCTCAGCGGGTCTTACGGGAAGACCACGCTAGCGGCCACTGAATGTATTATGGTGCCTTGGGGTGAAGAGTGGTGTGCTAAATCTTGCGCTGATTCCTTTGAGAATAAGTGCAGTGTTGTTATGTTATACAGCTTCGTGTATTGATTTGCTCTGTCATGTACCCAAGTACTATTATTATCCCTTGCTTCCTACTTTTTTTTTTAAGTTAAGTAAAGTAGTCAGATTTTTCATACTAGACTTCCTTAATACTGACAGATATTCATTGACATACGATATTACGACCCATTGGGTCATTTCACTACCAAGCTCTGATAACTTTGTTGGACCTTTGATCTGTGTGCGTTTGTTTTTGTACAGGGTGCTTGCTCCTGTGCGACCGGTCCTGTGGACGCGCTGTGGACGAGCGGTCCTGTGGACGAGCGGTCCTGTGAACGAGCGGTCCTGTGGACGAGCGGTCCTGTGGACGAGCGGTCCTGTGAACGAGCGGTCCTGTGGACGAGCGGTCCTGTGAACGAGCGGTCCTGTGGACGAGCGGTCCTGTGGACGAGCGGTCCTGTGAACGAGCGGTCCTGTGGACGAGCGGTCCTGTGGACGAGCGGTCCTGTGGACGAGCGGTCCTGTGGACGAGCGGTCCTGTGAACGAGCGGTCCTGTGGACGAGCGGTCCTGTGAACGAGCGGTCCTGTGGACGAGCGGTCCTGTGGACGAGTGGTCCTGTAAACGAGCGGACCTGTGGACGAGCGGTCCTGTGAACGAGCGGTCCTGTGGACGAGCGGTCCTGTGAACGAGCGGTCCTGTGGACGAGCGGTCCTGTGGACGAGTGGTCCTGTAAACGAGCGGACCTGTGGACGAGCGGTCCTGTCAACGTGAGATCCTGTGGACATTTGGTGCTGTGGGACCCTCGAGAGACTTGGTCTCGTTGTAATGACATGGTCACAGGATGACGTGATCATTGATACAGAACGTGTGGCCCTGGAGGACACGTGATCCTCGCAGACAATGGGGACGCCTATTGTCTGCTGGTGAGTTGGTGACGACCTTCTCTTGGCTCTGCCACTGTCTGTCCCTCCGGACTAAGGGCGAGGCCCTGGTGATGTATTTTACATGTTGATGTTATATATCACTTATGATCATAACAGGCGAACTGGGTGCATAGGTTATGGTCATGTGTCGACGCGATAAGCGAACTTGGTGCTTGTATCGCGGGGCATAGCAGCTGCATCTAAATATCTGATGCCTTTGTTATGCGAGTAGGGAGGCCATAGCAGGCGAACTGTGTGCATAGGCTAATGGTCAAGGAGGCGTGATATGCGAACTTGTGGAGCCTATGTCACGGGGCATAGCGATTGCAGTTACAAACCAAATGCTTTCGTTATGCGGCGCAGCAACGAAGATCCGGAGTTTGTTGCTTGTGCAGTAGTTTCATTTTGATAATAGAAAGAGTGAAATTTGTATTGCCTGCGATTGTTTGGGTGCACACTTACGATCGTAGTGCGATACAGATGTAGCTCTCTGTCGCTTTTCGATGCTTACTGTTTTTCAGTTTGATAACGAAATGTGCTTTTGCAGAAGATGATCAATCTGCTGGTGACCTTCCTGAGAGTGAGGAGGTCCTCCCTAATGAAGCGGTCGAGGACGCCTCGCGGTCAGGAGAGGCCGTGTTAGGAATATCTCTGGAAGAGGCGTGGCCTAGCGGCGCGTCATGATGACGTAGCTACCGACGGAGGGGAATCGAGCGCGCCAGCGGCGCTCCACACTTCTTTCTTGGCTCTCGGCTGTGGCGGACGTCTCTTATAGACCTACCTACCTATATATAATTGTACTCTGAATATTATTTTCGGTTCTGTTTTATGTTCAAGTCGATAAAGTTTATTTGTTTCGTTTAATCGTTTGTTAATTCTTTTTAAAAAACCTATTTCTACTTCGATTCATAATAATAGAGTATAGATTTCTTCGTGTGTAGCCATTTATAAAAAGCAATAGGTACATTGCGTCAATGGGACGCGTGTTTCATTGAATATTATTACTTCAATGTCTTCAATAGACAGGCAGTTAACTAGGTATGGTTCAATGTACGGGTCAAATGCGTTGGAGTAAAATCAGTTTGAATTCGCAAGGAGTGACATATGAAGATGGTAGAAAAAACTTAGGCCTTTTACATCTTTACTAGCAGCACGTCCCGGCTTTGCACGGGTGTACTAATAATGCTACCGAGACAAAATAAGCCTACAGTGCTAGATGGCGCTAGTAAAAATTACCCGATTCTAGATCGCGCTGACGAAAACGCGCGGCGCGGAATGACCTCCCCATACAATCAAGCCAACATTATCTTTTAATAAATTAGTAGAGACTAGATGATTTAGCGTCAGGAGGCAATCTTTGCCTGCACTTAACGGGACCACTACTGTCCTGGGACATTGTTGAGATGGAATAGGCTTGTAGCACCTAATTATACCATCCTCTCAGCTGCCGGCCATATCCACAGGAAAGACAATGGTCAATAGTAGGGCTGACTAGCCGCGGGTTTTCTCACGATGTTTTCCCTCACACGAAACCCGACACGAAAAGTCCATTGATGCACGGCTGGATTCGATCCCACGACCTTGTTATGAAGACTATAGAAAAAGCTCAGGCAACAACTTACGGATGGCCGTAGGACCATCGTCATAGCAACATTATTATCTGTCAAAAAGTTTCATACATTTTATGTTGTAATAACAAAGTTGCTATGATGATGGACCTACGGACATCCGTACGTGGATAGAATTCGCGGAAAAGTCTGTAAGCGAAAGTTCTGTAATAAAAGACAAAAAATATTCAAAGCTTTTGTAAAAAAATCAATAAAAAAGCTTTTTTTGCTTTATGGCTTCTAATTGCATGTATTTATTTTAAAATATAAATATTCGCTTTCTCCATAATTTATTAGATAGACCAGTTTAAATAATAAAATCTAAACTAATATTAAGAAGAGGTAGAGTTGGTTTGTTGGTTTGTAGATTGTAATCTTCGAAACTACTCATCCTATTTCAAAAATTCTTTCACTGATGTATAAAATAGACTTTTCCAATGAACGTACCTCCATAAGCATATTCGACCAGTAAATCTATATTAGCTGAAACGCATACTTAAATCTGTTGCTATCTCTTTTCGTTGCCTTATTAGTAACAACAAAAACACACACAACAACACATTTTTAAACCTATATTAACCCATTTGGACCCAAATACAAAATAGTTGTTTTTTTCTAATGAAAACAAGTTGACAAGATTTTATGAATAAGACCCTTATATAAAGTCTATATTTTATGGCGGTAAAATCACGGGTTTTATTAGTACACCCGTGCAAAACCGGGACGGGCTGCTAGTTTTACAGAAACAGTCTAAGTGTCAACTGTCAACGGATCCAAATCAATTTGAAAGTAAGTTTAGTGTACGGGTTTAAATGTTAAAATAACTGGTTCTCTTATAAAATTTACATTTGAGCTTATTTAGAAAAATGTGGAGCTGTAATTTTTATGCCGAATCGTTACCCACTAAATTCGGCTTAATTGAGTTTTCGGCTTTATGCATTAGGCCATCAAAGAGGTCGCTCGTTCGTTTGTATGAGCAAGTGGCCAACTCAGTAAGCAAATGGAGAGGCAGAGATTGTCTGGTTACTGAGACTGGCCGTTAGCACTCTTCGAAACATAAAATATATATCTATAGTTTATGACCTATATGTCAATAGTCGATTCTCGACGACATTCAAAACATACGCGGTAAGAGATCGTACGTTATCTAGCTTTTGTTTTGTGAAATCCATCGTATTATTCAAAATCTCTACTCTACAAATCGAAAACAATGCATCGTGATAATTATCGCAGGTCAGCTGATGTTGGTTAACCTTCCGAATTCAGTTTCCACCAACTTAAGCTGACCTGCGATTTGATGCCGAAACTTCGTTTTTCGCTGTGCAGAGTCATCAGGATCGTGGGTTTATCGGTGTCGAAGTCTCGGGCGAACAAGCTAGTAATGTGAAATTGCCCGAATTCGGTATAATCATGCATAACCGACAACACTAAAACTAGTATACCGTACTAACTCTTAGTTATGGTCGCGAATAAATTGCATATACATTAAATTGATTAATAAATATCTATAAATTATACTGATAATGATAAGAAATGTGGCTTTGACTGTTTAAAATTAGACATTAACATCTAATCAACATAAAAAATGTATCTAATTATACTCTTAATTATCAGTCATCTGGTAACCGTAACACAAGCATTAAGTTGCTTAGCTTGGGACTAGATGTCACTGTGTAAAGTTTAGCTTAACCAGATATGACTGATAAAATACTTTTTTTGTAAATACAAAATCAGAACAAATTTTTGCAGATGACTGATAAAATACTTTTTTTGTAAATACAAAATCAGAACAAATTTTTGCAGAACACACAAAAATTTGTCCTGTCCCTGCTACAGGAAAAATTTTTGTGTGTTCTCATCAAACCCGCAACTTCCGCTTCTCAGTCAGGCCTTCGCCCACTGCGCCACAGAGGTCGTCACGCTACAGAATCGTCCTTGGTATAACTAAGTGACAGATTAGATGCATGTAGTAAAATTAAGGTTTTTGTACTGCGAGCGAAGACGCGAGCAAGAGTTAGTCCTATATTATAAATGCGATAGTATGTTTGTTCCTCTTTCACGAAAAATGTACAAAACTGATTGCGATGAAATTTGGAATGTAGGTAACTAACGACCTGGAATAACACGTAGGCTACTTTTTATCCCAATATTCCCGCGGGAACGGGATTACGCGGGTGAAACCGCGGGGCGCAGCTAGTAATTAATAAGTAGCTCAAATACCTAACTCAATAATACCTAACCATTTCACTAAAGGTAACCGAAATGATATTTCGAACGAGTTTAGCAAATGTTAAGTTATATTAAAAGTATAAATGCCAAAAGTGACAAAATCCAGTTTTAACGTATTAACAATCTAGTTAGAAACACTTTAGGTAGTCTGCCTAGTTCTAGGATAAAAATGGAAAACGAAAAATATGTTTTACTAGCTTATTCGCCCGCGGCTTCGCTCGCGTTGTACGTATCTGGATTTAAAGTAGCCTATAGTGGCGATTATTGTCGCCTAAACTACAACCAAACATGCCATTTTTTTCGACCGTTATGAAAGGGTCGGCCACATCTTTCGTTAGTTTAGCTATAGTTTTGGCGACATCAGAATAGCCACTATATATAGTCATCAGATATATCAGATAGTTGAAGGGATGGCGAGTGACATAAGCTACTTTTTATCCCGATATTCCCGCGGAACGGGACTGACGCGGGTGAAACCGCTGAGCGCAGCTAGTTTAATAATAAAAAACATACACTTTGTACAAATACACTCCGGATAAGTAGATAATTAGAAATAATGTATCCGAAAATAACCTCGTTCAATAAAACTTATTTACATACGACCAGTACTTAGTAAATTAAAATCAAAATTATGCTTTAGGCGTGCTTTAGACGAGCAATCAAACTGATGCGATTGAATGATGACTTACTATTTCCGATCGACTTTAAAAAGTCTTCTATGTTCTATTGCGTGTATTACTTACTATTTCAATAAAAATAAATAAATAAATATCCTTGGACATTCCACACAGCGTCATCTAGTCCCAAGCTAAGCAACTTAATACTTGTGTTATGGTAACCAGATGACTGATACAATACTTAGATACATTTTTTTGTGTAAATACATACATATTATAGATAGAAAACACCCAGACACGGAACAAATACCTGCAGAACATACAAACATTTGTCCCGTAGCGGGGATCGAACCCGCAACCTCTGCGTCTCAGTCGGGCATTCGCCCACTGCGCCACAGAGGTCGTCATATACAATAAATCGTGTGACGACCGCTTTATAACCTGTCCAGTTTATAGTATAGTTATCCGCATTTAGCGACCGGTTAAACTAATCAATGCAATATGTAGTCAAATGACTGTATTCATTATTTCTGTACAGATTTTACTGACAAACTTCGCTTTGCCTTAGCTTCGCGGCTTCTACGGCCAGTCTCAATAACCTATCTTTAAAATCAAAATCAAAATATTTCGATTTCGACGACCACTGTGGCGCAGTTGGGTGAACGCCCGGCTGAGATGCGGAGGTCGCGGGTTCGATCCCCGCTACGGGACAAATGTTTGTATGTTCTGCAGATATTTGTTCCGTGTCTGGGTGTTTTCTATCTATAATATGTATGTATTTACAAAAAAAAAATGTATCTAAGTATTATATCAGTCATCTGGTTACCATAACACAAGCATTAAGTTGCTTAGCTTGGGACTAGATGACGCTGTGTGGAATGTCCAAAGATATTTATTATTTATTATTATTATTATTTATTTGACATTTCTTCCATATCAAAAATCACAATATCTTCGGTTTTGCTTAATGCCAGTAGAATCATTTTTGCAAACTGGTCGTTGCTATCTACTGTCACCAACCAAATTCGATATATCTAACTGAACCGAGATAAATGGGTTAATAAGGAGATTGGGGGTTCGATCCCCGCTACAGGACAAATGTTTGTTCAGCAGATATTTGTTCCTTCTCTGGGTGTTTTCTATCTAAGTATTATATCAGTCATCTGGTTACCATAACTCAAGCATTAAGTGCTTAGCTCGGAACTATATGAATGTGGAATGTCCAAGGATATTTATTTATAAATGTTCTTTTAAATCGTCAGAGTGATATGTCAACACGCAGCGCCGGGCTTCGCGCGCGTCGCGGCCACAAGGAGCGCTCTAAGAACTTCACGGAGCTCGAGAAGAGGACGGTGCTCGAGCTGATCGCGCGGCACAGAGACGTGCTGAGGCAGGGGCGCTCCAACAACGCCACCAACCGCAGCAAGCAGGTAACTGTAGCAAGCAGGTGACTGTAGCAACCAAGAGACTGAAGTGACAACAAGAGCGAGGAAGAAGCAGAGTCAATACAACAAGGGGCGCTCTAAGAACTTCACGGTGCTCGAGCTCGAGAGACGTGCTGAGGCAGGGGCGCTCCAACAACGCCACCAACCGCAGCAAGCAGGTAACTGTAGCAAGAGATTAACTGTTAGTGACTCACTGAAGCGACAGCAAGCAAGTGACTGTCCCAAGCAGCAATCAGGTAACAGTAGCAAGAAAGTTGCTGTAGCAAGCAGGTGACTGTAGCAAGCAAGTGACTGTAGAAGCAAGAGGCTGAAGTGACAGCAAGAGCGAGGAAGAAACAGAGTCAATACAACAAGGGGCGCTCTAAGAACTTCACGGAGCTCGAGAAGAGGACGGTGCTCGAGCTGATCGCGCGGCACAGAGACGTGCTGAGGCAGGGGCGCTCCAACAACGCCACCAACCGCAGCAAGCAGGTATCCAAGACTTTATTTAATGTTAACATTGTGGTGTCCCAACGGGTCTCTTGTTGCGGCCAAACCTATACGTAAGAGCTAATGTACCAACTTGAAACAATAAACGAATATGAATATGAAACTGTAGCAAGCAGGTGACTGTAGCAAAAGATTAACTGTTAGTGACTAACTGAAGCTACCAAGCAGCAATCAGGTAACTGTAGCAAGCAAGTGACTGTAGCAAGCAGGTGACTGTAGCAATCAGGTAACTGTAGCAAGCAAGTGACTGTAGAAGCAAGAGGCTGAAGTGACAGCAAGAGCGAGGAAGAAACATCCTGCCGGAGTCAAAAGTCAAAAGTCAAAATATTTTATTCAATGAAATCTTATAGAAGACCACTTTGACATGTCACGTTCTTAAAACTAGGGGATTCTATTGCCTGTTCCAACGCGATTCCCTACACACAGACGTAACTTATTAAGTTTTTTAAATTTTTCTAATGAGCTAGTTTTATTTTTTTAAATATCGTTCGAAAATCGAATATCTTTTGTTTAATCCCAAATAACTTAGGTATCACAATGACATAATAACAATTAAAATGTAGATACGGCATCGATTAGATAACCTATCTGCAGATAACCGGACAGTTAACGAATAGTTAAGTGCGTTGTTATCTTAATCGTGGTTCCCAAGTTTGTCACGGATTTCAGTATCGAAGCACGGTAGACATTTAGGCAAACTAAAAAAATAATGTAGGTAATTAAATAAATTACAATTTACAATTATAATAATATGAATATATTTTTATTTAGGTGGTTGAATGCGAGTGGGCATATTCCAAATGTCTATTTAGACATACCTCTGACTACTCCCTTAGACCCCTTAGATCCCGGCTTTACACGGGTGTACTTATGAAACCAGATGGTTATAGGCTATATTTTTTCCCGGTCGTTTCATTAGTACACCCGTGCAAAGCCAGGACGTTCTGCTATTGCATAGACAAAGGACGATCATCGTATAAATTTTATCGAAATCGATCCAGCAGAAACGTATTAGGATAATAAATACCCTTGGACATTCCACACAGCGTCATCTAGTTCCAAGCTAAGCAACTTAATGCCTGTGTTATGGTAACCAGATGACTGATCTATTAGATACATTTTATTTTGTAAATAAATATTATAGATAGAAATACACCCAGACACGGAACAAATATCTGCAGAACATACAAACATTTGTCCCGTAGCGGGGATCGAACCCGCGACCACCGCCACAGAGGTCGTTAGGAGATCTCAAAACTTTCGAATGTATTAGAATATCCTACTATCCTACTAATCCTACCATAATATTATAAATGTGAAAGTTTGTGAGAATGTTTGTTTGTTATTCTTTCACGCAAAAACGGCTGGACCGATTTGGTTGAAATTTGGTATGTAGATTGGTGATATCCTGGATTAACACATAGGCTACTTTTTATCCCGATATTCCCGCGGGAACGGGACTTACGCGGGTGAAACCGCGGGGCGCAGCTAGTTCTAAAATAATTAAGGTGTATTTTTATTGCAGAATGTAACCAATAAAACCAAATATTTTTATTGAGTGAGTTTTAAATGCTCCCAAACTAATGCCGTTACAAACAAGTTTGCAAAATTGATATGTATTTGACCAAAACGAAACTAGTTTGTTTATGTGGCATCATTTCTACATGTAATCTAAATCTATATACATACTTAATATTATAAAGAGAATGTTTGTTTGTTTGACGGAGGTAATCTCCGAAACTACTCAGCAGATTTCGAAAATTCTTTCACTGATGTGTAGAATGGACTGTCGGGATAACCATCCATAGGCATAGGCTATATTTTATCCCGGTGGTTTTATTAGTACACCCGTGCAAAGCCGGGACGTGCTGCTAGTAATAAATAAATAACCATAAGCAAAGGTAAAAGATGGATGTCAGGTTTACTCCAACTCAGTTATTGGACCACTGATAAAAATGCCGCTGCCCGTATCACCAAGTTCTTGCCTGCTTCTTTCCCTGCCGGCTTAACATGTGCAGCGCGAGAAATCATCTCGTCGTCGACAAAAATTATCTCCTGCTCTAACATAGTACGTTAGAGCAGTCTGACATGATCGAGATATTTCATTTGTCGCGTCGAAACGTTGCACATGTGCCTACTGGTGTAGGGAGTCGCGTTGGAACAGGCAATAGAATCCCCTAGTTTTAAGAACGTGACGTTTCAAAGTGGTCTGTAATAAGATTTTATTGAATAAATATATTTTGAGTAGTTTACGTGGCAAAATAACTGTGATACAATTTAATTGTGATAAAATTAATTCCATCCCAAGGTTATTAGTTACCTGCGTACGTGTACCTGATTATTTGAATAGATTATAATTAAATCCTGCTTATATAAATCGGAGAGTTTGTTAGTTGTTAAAAACGATCACGATTATGCCCATATTGCGTGGTATTTGACTATACTCTGTTCACTGAGTCGATCGAATAAACCAACTAAATGTGCTGTCCATAAATTACGATACTTAAGGGCCCCCGCAGACGGCCGACTTTTTGTAGGTGGAAAAATCGGTCGAAAAATAGAACGTACTGACAACAATTAGTGCAACGCACACGACCTACAAAAAGTAGGTGAGAAAAAAGTAGGTGGCATTCCGACCGACCCGACACCGACTCCGAATGTGTAGGTCGTTTAGTGATGCGCTTTTCGGAATAAGTGATAGAGCTTACTCCGCAAGTGGACTATTTACTCCGAATTTTATTTGCTTAGGTACCTAGGTACACTTCTGGTAGATAAGAAGGTTCAATCATTCATAATTATAATTTATTGTTATTGGATTAATAATAATAATATTACAAGTAGGTACTTACCTAACCATGTAATTTATTAAGTACTTATTGTAATTTAAAGTAATTTCAACGAATTCCGCGGGAATATCAGGATAAAAGTAGCCTATGTATAATACCATGTCATTAGCTACCTATATCCCAAAGTAGGTATACAATAGGTTTTGTAGTTTTTTCGTGAAAGAGAAATAACCATACATCCATACTCACAAACTTTCGATAAGTAAATTATAGTAGGAATTTTCGTAGGATTAGTAGAAAGAATTATAACCGAAGTATATTTCGGCTGCATTATAAGAAAAGAAAGCTAGGTAGTCTTATCTTCTACTATATTATCTACTTAATTATCTTCCTTTGCAAATCCACCGTTCTAGTATTTTTCGATGTTGTCCCCTCACTAGCCACCTACAAAGTGACGGTCGTGTGCGTTGGAGTCGGTGACAAAGTAGGTGACAAAATCGGTCGAAAAAGCGACCTACTTTTCCACCTACAAAAAGTCGGCCGTCTGCGGGGGCCCTTAGTAGGTATTTTGCTAACGTGTTAAGAAACCATTATAGAAGAATACATTACCTAAGGCAATGTGAACTCGCCCTAGGCCCGTTTTCGACGCCAATCACGTGCGTTTATTAGACTATTCATTTGTTTAAAAAAAATGCTCTAGGTATGTGTAACAAAAAAACGTTTTTTTCTAATTTTAAACAAACAAAAAAAAAATTGGTCCATTAACTGTTGACGAAATAATCCTTTGAATAGCGGAATAATTTTTGAAAAACAGACATTTCCTCTTAATTATATTAGTGTTAATGTAATGATACGAGTTTTGCAAGTCATCAATATCCAAGTGAAATGTAACTCGTTTCTTATAAGGATTGGACAGCGAATATTTTAGTCCAAATTTAGTTTGTATCGTATCACATGACATTGGATCCTATACAAGCTTGTATTATATCTTTTATTAAGCTATTGCATAGTTTCTATCGCGGGCCTTGGCGTGGAGACCGAATCCAGAAATTCCGTAACGAACACCTAACGCTGTCACTTTAGTTCAGCAACTCGCCTCTAGGTGGCATGCAATAGCTTTACTCCGGCAATCCCCGAGTGCCACACGTCTTTTTTTTTATAAAAAAAAAAACACTTTTTTTTTACTTCCTACTTCCTTCTTCCTACTTCCTACTAATATTATAAATGTGAATAGTTTGTGAGAATGTAGGTATGTATGTTTGTTATTCTTTGACGCAAAAACGGCTGGACCGATTTGGTTGAAATTTGGTTATGTAGATAGGTGATACGCTGCTTTTTACTACTACTTCTACTGGTGTACTGGCTACTTTTTATTCCGATATTCCCGCGGGAATGGGACTTACGCGGGTGAAACCGCGGGGCGCAGCTAGTACATAATATAGATAGAAAACACTCAGACACGGAACAAATAATACTTATACATTTTATAAAAAAAAACTACAAATCATGGTAAATATCCCGTTTCATGTGTTTATATTGTATTTCCAGTTGGTCTGGGGTACAATTTGCGAGGAGGTGAACAACCGGTGCGGCGGCGACCGCCCGCGCACTCCCGCGCAAGTCAAGATGTGGTACGAGAACTACAAGAAGAAATGCAAGATGCGCGCTCACGACTCGCAGCCTGTGAGTATGTAGCTCGCTTCGCTCACCGCTCAGCCTTTACTTATTACCTGGTAACGCCATCTACACAATTTACACAACAATTTATTGACGCCATCTAGTCACTATTTCAGAACTAACTACCTATTCATATTTATTCAATCTCGATCCACAATCCATTCATTCCTCTCCTGTAGCTCGCTTCGCTCACCACTCAGCCTTGACTTATTACCTCTGTGGCGCAGTGCCGTGTTGGCTAAGTGGATTGGTACTTCGACTGAAGTCGTGGGATCGAATCCAGCCTCGCATCAATGGACGTTTCGTGTCTAATAGTTTAACGACTTCTGTGGCGCAGTTGGGCGAACGCTCGGCTGAGACGCGGAGGTTGCGGGTTCGATCCCCGCTACGGGACAAATGTTTGTATGTTCTGCAGATATATATTCCGTGTTTGGGCGTTTTCTATCTATAATAGGTATGTATGTATTTACAAAAAACATGTATCCAAGAATTATATCAGTCATCTGGTTACAATAACACAAGCATTAAGTTGCTCAGCTTGGGACGAGATGACGCTGTGTGGAATATCCAAGGATATTTTTTTATTTATTTTATTTATTTATTGTAAAATATTGCTGGCAGGCTCCACACCCGCCGACCGACACGCCGGGGCTGCTAGACGGTATGCTCTGGCAGACCATACACCCTTTAGACGTCAAAGGTAACGTATAAGTCGCGCCACGTAAAAAGAACGCTGAGTGTCGTGTCGTGTGTATGTGTTGGTGGGGGGTCACTCGCTCACTCACCAACAGCACGCGCTACATCAATGTGTGAAGTGCGCCGCGTCACCACACAACACAACACACATTACATTCCGCACAATCGACTACTGCGCAGCTTTTCCCCTCAGCGTTCTTCTTACGTGGCGCGACCTATCATCATCATCATCATCCACAGCCCATAGGTACCCACTGCTGGGTATAGGCCTCCCTTCGCAAACGCCACAATACTCGGTCCCGTGCCATGCCAAGCCAGGAATTGCCCGCAACTTGTCTCAAGTCGTCAACCCAACGCGACCTATATATATATTTAAACAATAGGTATCAAATTTGATTTCACTCAGTTTCTCTTCGGGCTATTTTTTTGGTGTTTGGTTTTTGCGGCGTCACGTAGCGGCGTTTCTCGGGGCGTTCCCTCGGGGCGCCGCAAAAATAAAAAAGCCGGCTTTTAAAAAGTCGTTAAGCCATGACGGAGGCCTTAAAACTCCGTCACCAGATTTGGCCACTTGCTCATACGAAAGAAGAAGAAAAAATCAAACACAAAAATAGCCCGAACTAAAAACAATGTTCGAGATGAGGTATCTGTCTTATGTAGGTAATCTGTGTTGTCTGTTATTTTCAGATGAAGATGGCGACGCTGCGATGAGCGCCGACGCGCAAAGTTTAAAAGACGAAGACTGCTTGCCTGTTAACGTGAGTTCATTTGTATATTTCACTCGATAACACCAACAAACACTTTGGATTAAGTATTATTAATTGTATTTATTATTACTATTATTATTATTTTAAAATTCTTTTTTATGTACTTATTTATGTTTATTAATATTATGTTAAGAAGTTTGTGAGAGAAAATAAATAAAATGATTGATTGATTGATTGATAATTTTACCATTACTTATTTTTAACTACGGGGCTACTGGACCGCGACCCGCCCCGGCTTCGCTTGGGTCAAATAATTATACATATAAACCTACCTCTTGAATCACTCTATCTATAAAAAAACCGCATCAAAATCCGTTGCGTAGTTTTAAAGATTTAAGCATACATAGGGATATAGGGACAAAAAGCTACTTTGTTTTATACTATGTAGTGATTTTCATATAATTTTGTATCAGATGTCAAACGGCCGACTATCGAGTACGAACGACAGCGACGACACGGTGGGCAACATTCTCGAGCCGCAGGTTCAGATCCTGCCGCACTCGCCCGACCACAAGCTGACGCCTGCACACAACCCGCTACAAGCCATAGAACAGGTAACACAACCTACTACAAGCTATAAAACAGGTAACACAACCCGCTACAAGCCATAGAACAGGTAACACAACCTACTACAAGCTATAAAACAGGTAACACAACCCGCTACAAGCCATAGAACAGGTAACACAACCTACTACAAGCCATAGAACAGGTAACACAACCTACTACAAGCTATAGAACAGGTAACACAACCCGCTACAAGCCATAGAACAGGTAACACAACCTACTACAAGCCATAGAACAGGTAACACAACCTACTACAAGCCATAGAACAGGTAACACATCAAATGACGATGTGCTGTCCAAAGATATTTTATTATATTATATGTACTTATCTATATAATGTATATCCCCAGGCCCGAATTCAACAGAACATACTGCAGAAACTGAACGAGCTATCGAACACTCCGCTCAACCTCAGCAACTTGGACGAGAGTCGCGACCACGAGCGGACGAGGCGAGAGCGGAGCGAGCGTACGCACCGGGACGCCGGCACTGATGAAGAAAGGTTAGTACAACGCCATCTAGCGATAAGTTGTAGGAAAAGTCAAAAGTCAAAATATTTTATTCAATAAGATCATAAAAAAGACCACTTTGACATGTCACGTTCTTAAAACTAGGGGATTCTATTGCCTGTTCCAACGCGATTCCCTACACCATCCAGCGATATTATAACGACAAAACAGCGCCCTCTCTTGGTCTTCTTTCTCTTGAACAACAACACGACGCTTGCGACGCGAGAAGAACGCACGCTAGAGGCGTGGGAATAAAGAGAGGGATTTATATCAGCGCCATCTAGCGGCGTTTATAGGAAACTACAAGACAGCGCCCTCTCTTGGTAGACTAGACAACATGTTATCGAACGACGGGCTGCTAGTTTTATAAAAAAAATCTATTTATATTTTATGAATGTAAAAATGTGTTTTCCAGATTATATTTTAGCGCGAAACGCCAGCATGCAATATGGGAGCACGAAGCGAAAATGAAAATCCTTAATATGGAGCTAAGACAAAAGGAAGAAATATTCGCTCTACAAAAACAACTGTTTCTAGTCGAGCTTCGACTTAAAATGGACTTTCTAGAGAAGGCGGGCGCCAAACAATGGTGAGTTAAATAAATATCCTTGGACATTCCACACAGCGCCATCTAGTCCCAAGTTTAGCAATTTATTTATTTATTTATTAAAAACAATTTTAACACTATAACAGCGCAAGCCAAAGCAGTGTTAAAAGTATGGCAAAACAGAACTTAACATGATTAACATAGGTATAATTGTTAGACTAAGATTTAATGCTTGTGTTATGGTAACCAGATGACTGAGATAATTTTACCTACATTTTTTTATAAATACATTCATATTGATAGTAAATACCCAGACACTGAACAAATGTCTGCAAAAAATACAAGCATTTGTCCCGTAGCGGGGATCGATCCCGCAACCTCCGCGTCTCAGGCGGGCCTTCGCCCACTGCGCCTCAGAGGTCGTCAAAGCTTATATTTCGGATTAATACATAAGCTACTTTTGATTACGGCTTAGCTAGGACTAGATGACGCTGTGTGGAACGTCCCAGTATATTTATTTATTTAAACTTTCACCTTTATACATACTTCATATATTTTTTTAACCTAATCTGTCCTGGACAAAGGTCTCCTTATAATGTTAGTGTGATATTGTAGCTTTTTTCTTTTTGTATACTGCCCTTTCTCTCTGTGTCACTATCCAGTCCATCCCAAGGTTGCCTGGAAGAGATAGCTTTTAGTTATAAGGCCGCCCATTGTATCTATCTATTATTTTACAGATGGCGCCAAAAGCTGAGTTAACATTAATCCATCATTCTAGTTTTACAGTGCCATTTTAAGCTTAGTTACCGTTTTCATTATATTAAGTTTAAATGAGACAGGAAGACAGGCAGAGTAATTAATTGGTCAATATTTCGTACAGCGCCATCTATCGCCGAACTATACAAACTTTTACGGAATGGAAAATATATTTTTTAATCTAATTTACAATGTTCGTAATTTTATAACGATCATTATCTTATTTTAATTATAGTTTTATTAAATTGAATTATACTTTTTTTTTATGAAGAAATCTTATATTCGAAGAAGAATATATTATATTCTCTATAGATACATTTTTCTTTAGTTCCAAAAAAATCAGCGAAACTTTTTAATTTTATATTTTTTTAATGTCTTCCTGTGTCTTGCCCTAACTCATATTAGCTTACTAAAGTAGGAAAATGATCCTAATATGGATGGGTTTAACGGCTAATATTGGTTGGTAAAAGTAATCGCAGAATTATTCTAACACTGGATTAATAGACTAGCTGATTTATAAAATGGCTCATAATTAAATTGACATGTGTTTGGACATACCTCTGACTACCCCATTAGACATCTAAGCGCTTCTGTGCTTCAGAGGTCATTGTTGGTCCCGGCTTAGTCGTTACGCCATGACGGAGGCCTTTAGGCGGCCTAGAAACGTCACCAGAGTTGGCCACTTGCTCAAACGAACTAATCAAGCCTTATTATAAATCGGCGAGCCATAATATATTACAAGTCGTTATATGTGTGATTATTATAATCCAGTGTCTTTTATACATATTTGTATCTAGATTTCTCAAGATTACTCCCTTATTCATAATATTCGTTAAACAAGATTTAGCAAAGTGCTTTAGAAACCAGTATACATGAATGTATTTGATCAGTTAAAAGTTGGCTAATTGAAATTAAAAAAAAAAAAAAAACTGCTTTTACAGAAATGTACATCAAGAGCATTAATTGCTCTCCAAAAAATTGAAGTCGGTTAAAAAAAATGCCACTTGTAAAGTTTCTTAATATAATTCTGAGAATATTTATTTTCTCCCCCGATCTTCGATTGATCACAGGTCCGTATTCAGAGACTATACTCAAGCGTAAATCGTGTCTCTGATTCTTAACTCAGTTTTCATAGAGAACTGTCAAAAATCGATGCTAAAACGTTGACTCAAGTTTGAGTGAAGTCTTTGAATAGGAGCCTTAAAGTCGGCTTTTAACTGACCAAAAAAACATGTATTTTAGGACAATTTCAAAAATTGTCTTTAAGGTGTAATATAATTACCTAAACCTTTGTATGCTTTTTGCAATATGGTTGCCATAATTTTGTGATTTAAAAAATGTTATTTTTGTATTCATTTTCGCTTATAACTTTCCACTTTGTTGGACAATGTGCTTTACTGATGTTTAATGGGCAGTGTGCCTTAGTATTTTATTTCAATTATTTTTTTAGTATTATTTATGCGGCAGCTAAAATTACAATTCAAAATGGCGCTTGTAATCGTGTTTACCCAACGATCTTTTAGTGAAAATATATAAAAATTAAGAATTTGGCCATAAAAAAACTGCCATTGTGAAATTTCGTAATAGTAAGACCATAGGTCAACTGTAGGTTTTCAAATAAGGCGAGCGTTAGACGAGGCTAGTAACTTACTAAAATTATCAGATTAAGGTAAAGGAACTTAAATTTTTTTTTTTTTTTTTTTTTTTCATTATTAGAGCATAATAAGTAATTTATTATACACTATTAAAATTACAATCTAGCCAAGTAGGCTAATGAGCAATTTGACTTTGACTTAGTTTTATAGATTTGCTTATTATTAAGAATGTGCTCAATAGCACGTTTCTTACTGTCTCTATTTAAGGGGAAGACACTTTGTTCTTGTGTTCTTTATATTATGTAGCACTTATTCACTAACACTTTCACATAACTTATCACTACACTAACTCAAATGGTTTAGTCCGTTTGAGTCTTCTCACTAAGTCTGTGTTATCGAGGAGCTGGATGGCCTCGACATTCACATGGTGGTGAAGTCTGTTTTCGTGAGCTTCTGCGTATTTTTGTACAACTCTGTCAACGAAGTCTATATTGAGGTCCCGGTGTAGGTCTTCATTTCTTACGTACCAGGGAGCATTTACGATATCCCTGAGTACTTTGTTTTGAAAACGCTGGATGATTGAGATGTTACTTTTTTTAGTACAGCCCCATAGCTGTATTCCATAGGTCCACACTGGCATTAGGACCTGTTTGTATAGGATAATTTTATTATGTACTGACAGGGCAGATTGTCTTCCAAGCAGCCAGTACATTTGTTTGTAGCGAAGGTCCAACTCTTCTCTTTTCTTCTTGACGTGGGCTTTCCAGCGTAGCTTTACGTCAAGCGTCATTCCCAAATACTTGGCTGTATTTCCATGCGGTATGGGCATATAGTTAAGGTATACTGGATGGTAATCCTCCTTTTTGTTGGTAAAATTTATATGAATTGATTTAGATTCATTTAGGTTTATTCTCCATTTCTTTGTCCATTCGTATACTTTATTGACTGCGTTTTGAACCTTTTCTGCCGCTTCTGCATGTGTACTACCAACTGCCATTATAGCTGTGTCGTCAGCAAAAGTTGCCATAGTACTATTCTCTAGTTCAGGGATGTCACTGGTATACAGAAGGTAAAGGACCGGACCTAGTACGCTTCCCTGTGGCACCCCAGCTTTTATTTCTTTTATGTCAGAGTAGGCATCCTCTTGACGAACCCTAAAAAATCTATCCGTTATGTACGATTGTAAAATATCTACATACGGTTTGGGTAGAATTTTACTTAATTTGAGTATCAGGCCTTCATGCCAGACTTTATCAAAAGCTTGTGCCACATCTAGGAATACGGTAGAGCAGATGTTCTTTTCTTCTAGAGTTCTTTCAATAATGTTTGTAATCCTATGGACCTGGTCGATGGTTGAGTGTCTTTCTCTGAATCCAAACTGATGCTCTGGGATGAGGTTCTTAGCTTCTATGATAGGTCTTAACCTTTTTAGTAATAATTTTTCGAATAATTTTGAAATTATTGGAAGAAGGGAAATCGGTCTATATGATTTTACGTCACTTGGTGGTTTCCCCGGTTTGACTATCATTATTACTTCAGCGATTTTCCATAAGTCAGGTACATATTTCAGCCTTAGCGCAGCGTTAATGAGATTTGTTAGTTTAACCAGAGCCTTTTTTGGTAGGTTATGGAGTATTTCACCTGAGATGAGATCAAAGCCTGGCGATTTTTTCGGATTAATGTTTTTATGAATTTCGCTTTTGACCTCTCTTGGTGAAACTGGAGGTATATAAGGTTGTTCGTCCAAGTTATCATAGTTAGCAGCTTCTGTGTCATGTGTTTGAAGTTCATTTGGCGTAAATATATTTTCTAGGTGGTCTGCAAACCTTCTTGCTTTATCTACATTACTGATTGCCCATTTCCCGTTTTCCTCTTTTATGGGAGGAATTTGGGTCATTGGCCGTTTCATGTTTTTAGTGGCTTTCCATAGCGAGTAGTTACTTTTGCTGTCATTCGTTAGTTTTTTTAGGAAAGAGGAGGTAGTGTTTTCAATTAGTGATTGTATCTCCTTCTTCAATGTTTTTGTTAATTTGTTTAACTTTTTCTTGTCATTTGGGCACCTGGATTGTTGCCAGCGCTTTCTTTGCCTTCTCTTTTGACATATAAGTTGTGTGATCTCCTTGGGGTACATATTTTTAGTGGTCTTTCTTTTAAAATCTGGTGTATTGTTCCAAGCGGTCTGCTGCACCAGGTTAATAAAATGTTCAACGTCTTGGTTTAGTTGTTCTGGGGTTTTCAGTGGAACATTTAGTTCAATATTCATGTCCAGCTGAATTTTAAAACTTTCCCAGTCGGTGTATTTATTGACTAAGGTTGGAGTGGTATCCTTAAGAATAACTTTATCTCTAATTTCTAGGTATATTGCAGAGTGATCCGAGTTCATGTCGTAACTCTGGTCTATTTTAAGATAGTTTGATGAAATATTCTTATATATAAAAAAGTCTATTAGGTCAGGTATTTTTAAGGGATCTGTTGGCCAATAGGTAGGCGATCTCGTTGTTGCAACATCGGAATGTGTTTCTTTTATAGCTTTCATGAGTTCTCTTCCTTTTGTATTTATAAGCCTAGAACCCCAGTATGTGTTTTTGGCATTGTAATCACCTCCAATAATGAACCTATTGCCAAGTTCTCGTAGGAGATTGATGTAAGTATCTTTTCTTATTGTATATCGTGGTGGACAGTATATGGCTGCTATTGTAAGGGGATATTGTTTAGTATCAATTCTAATTGAGACACATTGGATATCCTGCTCTTCATGTTTGCTTACTTCATGATGTTTGATGAATTCCTTTACGATAACAGCACTACCTCCCCTACCTTTATTAGCTGGGTGAAGTGCATGGTAGACTTTGTAGCCTTTGAATTTGATGTGTGTCTGCCTCGTAAAATGTGTTTCTGATACAAGACACACATCAATATTTTCCATGTCTAGGACTACTTGCAGTTCGTTTTGGTGTTGTAGTAGCCCATTACAATTCCATGCCATTATTTTAATTGAACAAATCATTTTTTGGCCTTAGAAATAGCTGTTTTGGTGCTATTTTCCATTTTCTTTAGACGTTCATCAAATGTTTGCATGAGTTTTAAGATCTCATCTATCTTACTGCTATTAGAGTAGCTGGATTGAGCATTTTGGTTAGTGTTTGGGTTGTTTCTTGCCGTTACTTGGGCATAGGACACATTTTTGTTTGCGGTGCCTGTTTGCCTCACTTGTGGTTTGGGCTGGTTAGTAAGTAACGGTTTGTCACTTACCAGTATTCTGGGTGTCTGCTGATTCCGGTCAACTATTGGTTTTTTGACGGCCTTCCTCCTGATTTTTTGGATTTCTTTGGCTATCGTACAACCTCTGTAGTTAGCCGGGTGTGCTTCTCCACAGTGGACGCATTTGGGTTTCTCTCCGGATGGTTTTTTACAATCTATGGTTAAGTGCTTACCTGTGCATTTAACACATCTCGGTTCTTTGGCGCAGTACTTATGTGTGTGTCCATACGCTTGGCACCTTTTACATTGGGGGATAAGTTGAGTTGACCTGAGTGGTTGCATCTCAACCACACACCCCAATATGTATTTAATACCATACACTTTGTTGATGTCTTCTTGATTGCTGAAGGTGAGCATAAACATATTGAGAGGTTTTTTAGTTTTCCAACTCAATTTATTAACTGCATCCTCAATCTTGTAGCCTTGTTTTGTAAGGTCTTCGATGATTCTTTCAGGTTTGCAAGTTGAAGGTATTTTCTTTACCATAACCCTTATTGGCCTATCTTGTTTGTTCTCATAAGAATGCCAAAGACAGTTGTTATCAGAGAGAACTTTTGTTAAACACCTGTAGGCGTCATCATTGACGGCATTAACTTTAACGCTATCGCCGCTCATCATCTTCACTGTGAAGGTCTCTGGTGGCTGATATTTAGACAGAAAGTCAAAGAAGTTTTGGTAGTTCTTCACCCCGTCAACTACAATAGGGGGGGGTGAGACAACTTTCTTGGTTTTTTCTTTGGTGGAAGAATTTTTATCTTCCTGAGGTGAGAGTGAAGGTGAGGTGTACAATTTTCTTTTCTTCCTTGCCTTAGTTCTGATCCACTCCGTTTCTTTGGCTAAATCCTCCTCATCAGTGACATACTCGACACGTGCTGAAGAGTCTTCATTATGTGTGGTTGATGCAGAGGGTGGGTTAGCATTCAAAACACATTTCAGCTGTTGCTGGAGAATTTCGATCTGACTTCTTAAGTCATCTACAAGGCTCTCCAGCTTTTTACGTTCTTGCCTTTCTTCAGCAAGAAGGTGGCGTTCTTCTTTGAACCGCTCATACAATAGATGTTCGGTTTCTGTTCTCAGTTGTATTGTATCTTTCGATGGTGAGGTATTCATTGTTAAAGTAGCAATAGCTTCGCCTTAACAAAATGATTTGCAGTCTTTGCAAAACAAGCCGTAGCGATGATAACTAGGTCATCCTCGCGGTCCGGCCGTGTCGCGACGGCATTGTTGTGATGCGTTAGCACTTTGTACTGTTGGTACGCGCGGTCGCGAGTAACACAACTGTTCTCAGCGAAAATCGAACGATCACTGAACTTAAATTAAAAACTAAAATTAAAATCTTCATTTATTATTTTGTTTTTATAAACTTGTTTTTTATTATAAAATAAAAATCTTACTTTAAATTAGTACCTCCTAGTAGTGCCCAGTCGTTTCAATTATCATAATGTACTTAGTTTTGATTTTTGAAAATGATTTTTACCGGGAAAAATTATATGTTTATGGTATAATTATGTTTTGAAAGAATACACATCCGACTGGTGATTTTAAACAAAGTATAAAAAAGTTTTCTAAAATTTCAAAACGTACAAGTTACTGGTCTCGTGTGAATCTGTTGTAAAGGTCGTTGTAGACGGGTTTAGTATAAGCCAGTCGTTAGACTAACTGCCTTATAGAATATTATTTTTACAGTACAGTTTAGTATTAATAAGTATCGGCTTATGTATTATTTTTTGTTTAATTATTATTAAATATTAAAAGTCATATTTTTAAAGCTTGTGCGTCGGGATTTTGAAAATCGTGTCGAGCCGAAAATAGAAGTTTAAGTTGAAATTGTAACGAATATAATTCAATAAAAGTCAGGCCCATTATTCGATTAAAAATAGGATTTGAAAAAAGAAGCATCAGAAAAAAGATGAATTAAAGTACGGGCTAGACTTTAGCCCCCTTATGCATAATCGACCAGTAAACCTGTATTAGCTAAAACAGATATTAAATCTGTTGCTGTCTCTTTTCGTTGACATATGAGTGACAAGAAAAAAACGTTCTTAAAACCTGTATTAAATTGTCAAGTTTTTATGCATAAGGGGGTAGGAGTATAATTTAAAACTTATCTAACATTGAAAAAAGAAGCGATCAGTAAAACGATTTTCTATATTCATAAGCAAACAGCACATAAATTGTTTATGAAAAGTATAAAAGTGTCGGAGTAAAATACATTTACAAAAACATATTTACAATACAGTTAAAAACTTAGTAATAAACTAAAATAGTTTTCGTATTCTATATGACCTAGTCTTAAATTATGTTTTGTGCAGTAATTGTAGTTAAATCGTCTTGGTTTTTTTAAATTAACATTTTTGTTTTTTTTTCGCACAAGGAGTCTTTTGTATCCTTATTTTACAAACTATTATACTTGTGTAGTGATTGCACTGTCTTCGTCTAAAAAGGCTTTATGTGTTGAAAATGTAAAATTGCGTTTGATTTATATATCGCTAGGATATAGCTATTCTTAACGCAATGCTGAACCATTTTCGATGAAACTCATCTACTGCACAGAGCATATTCAGTCAGTGACGTGCCAATAAACGAAAACCGTTGTTTTAAATGAAAAATAATAGTTATTACATATATAAGTATATACATTTAGATTCTTTTTAGAGAATATAAAAATATACGTAATTTAGACATTTTGAGATAATAAACAATGATATTATTAGTAATTTTAGATATTAATTGAAATTGTATGTTTTGTCTTCAAACTGATTTATATAAAAAAAGTATCATAAATGACGGAATATCCGGGATAATCCCGGATAAATTTAGCCATGACGGAGGCCTTTAGGCGGCCTATAACTAAATTTTACTAAATTTTGATGGTAAAATACTTCTACAATTTACAATAACTTTTCAGAAGTATGATATTTTAAAATATATAAATAAATCAGTTTTAAAACAAAAATTGTGAACAAAATGGTAAAAAATAAACAGTACAAAATTCTAGAGCAACTATACCTCATTAACAGAGTATGTAAATAATAGATTTAAAATAGTTTTAAAATTTTTAGAAAGGTTTTTTATAAAAGGTACATTTTTTGTTGCCAGAATAAAATAGCATAGAGTAATATTATGGTAATTTAACTTCTATCAACTTAATGCTACCAATGGTCAAACGAAACCCAAACTCGTTAATTTAAAAAGTAAATTAAAGAATGAAATGGTTATGAAAATTTCACTAGACGATAAGTCCATTGTAACAAACGCTGTCAAAACACATACAATTCGAAAATAAACTATACTTCATTTCTTGAATCGAGCTAATAGGAAGAGAAATAAACACACGTGATTGTCGTCAGTTGTATCGAACCAATAGAGCTATCGTATAAACTGTCGGTAAAAAGACTCAGAAACCGGGTAATAGTTCTTATTCGTCTATGGTTTTAGTTTTGGCGGCAACTAAATAAATCTATAGCGGTATTACTCTATGCTTTGCAATAATTTGCTCAATAATATGGCAATGTTTCATTTTCAACGTACCTTTGGCAATACTTTGTGATGTATTTGACACTACGATCTCAAATCTAAAGTTATTTTACCCCCAATGTCAATTCGTGTATTATTTTATTCGGTAGAAGAATTAAGTTAATCTGATCAGATTGGATATTATTGAATTAAAGAATTTATTTTCTGTTATAATGGATTTTATTTAATTACCCCCTTAATATTCTACTAGTAAACCTATATCTATCTAGATACTAACTTAGTCTAAGGGGTTTATTCATAAAAACTTGACAATTTAATACAGGTTTTAGGAACGTTTTAACGTTTTTTTCTTGTCACTCATATGTCAACGAAAAGAGATAGCAACAGATATACGTTTTAGCTAATACAGGTTTTAGGTCGAATATGCATAATGGGGTAATATTATAAAGATGTAAAGTTTGTTTGACGGAGGTAATCTCCGGAACTACTCAGCCGATTTTGAAATTTCTTTCACCGATGTGTAGAATGGACTGTTGGGAAGGTTATAGGCTATATTTTGTCCCGTAGTTTCATTAGTACACCCGTGCGAAGCCGGAACGTGCTGCTAGTTAACAATAAATTTTAAAAAAAACATGAAAATCTGTACAATTGCTACTTCCACTACTCACCGCTAGATGGAGCTCTGCTAGGAAATCGTAATATAGTGTCAAGTGCGTGACCTACATTTGTTGATTCAAGTTTTAATAAAACATTCAAAAAACTAATTTATAGTAGTGAATTTATTGTTTTACATACAGCACACATATTGATAACATATTTTCATACTTTAGGGTAGTTACGATACATAAACAAACACCATCTATATTTACAATGTACAAATAACTACCCAGATGTTATTCGAATAAAACACACAGAAATATTCAATAGTCTATTATTTAATAACTTACGTTATAGAAAATACAATTTTATGACCGTAATAATGATTTTAATATAGAGTAAAACTAAGTGGCGTGATGTCAGTGGTTTACTTATTTTCATATTCTTTCATATTCATATTCTTTATTCATTGTAAAAGCATTTTCTTACTAAAAGCATTTTACAACGATTTATACTTAACAGTACGTTTGTATGAGCTGATGGAAAACCGGTAGTTTTAAGGCCGCCTGAAGGGCTCAGTTGTAGACGGGACGATATTAACGTAAACTGTTAGTCACAATAACTTAATTTCTACACTAATTCGACAAAATATAGATAGACAGAGTCCTAGACTAAACTAGTTTTTATGAAGTTATCGTTTCAAAAAAGGCCAACATTAAATGTTATGTTTGGGTCAGTGAAATGAAATTTAGTTCTACTGTACCTATTCGATTCGTGTCTTATTGAAGTCAATTGACTTTGATTGTTAACAGTTACGTTGTAATTGTAACGGCCCCAATTAAGTTATTTCTCTTGAGAGACAGTCCCGGCAAAATGGCTATAATAAATGTCTCGCTTCGCTCAAGTTGTAGCTTCAAGTAACACCACTGTACACCACGCTTCAATCAAGTAGATCTGCATCATCTAAATCATCATCCAAGTTCGAATCCAGCGCTATATCGTCAATTTCCCGCTCAATCTCCTCCAAATCCAGAGAGTCTTTGCGTTTCACTGGCACCGGCACTGTTTCCTTTGTTTGCGTGACAGGGATGGATATAAGAGGCTCTCCTGCTTCCGCGCGCTCACTCTCAAGACTTCTATCAACGTTGGAGACTTTAGCGTTCGCCGCTATATTGGCTAGATTAGTGCTATTTGCAAATCCCCACTCTGTCTGATATCTCTCAAGTTCAAGCGACTCTTGGAATTCTGGGAATAGATTCTCGTAGTTTTCTGGATCGGCGAGCGATTGCCCGGTTTTGTTGCCAAGCGAGTTGCGCCAGAGGTTTACAACGTCGTTGATTTTAGAAGGAATGTATGAGCGAGCGAAGAAAGCCGCTTCGGGCAGCTTGTTTCTGGCGAGGAGTAGCTGCAGGCAGTCGTCTAAGCGGTTCAGAGTGAAGTACGACACAAACGCGATGTTGTTCTCGCCAGCTTCAGCCGCTAATCGCGCTACATCTTCGAGCAACTTTTTATCACCTGTGGTGCACGCGAAGAGGAGTAAAGCGCTGTAGTCTTGCGCGTTTTGATAGCATATCTTTGTGAGGTTCGTATCTGCAGCGGCGGCAGCGGCTGCGCCTAGCCTGGACCATCTCGCGGCACCGGTGCGTGAGGCGCCTCCTTCGGCCGCCGCGGCCTCCTCAGCCAACTGGCACGCTCTACGCAACTCTCCCAGCGCTAAAGCCAGCTCGAACTTGTGCTCAGGGTCTGTGGAGACAGCTAACGCCTGCTGCTTGAAGCCTTGCTTCTCTAGGAAGTGCGCGACCCGCGTGCGATGATCCATAGGTACAGTCGGCAGTACTCTATCAGCTGTTTCAAAGTCCCCACGCATAACTGCTGTCTGGTACTCCAAAACCGATAACAGTAGCGAGTACGACACCACATTCAACTCTTTGTCGTTGAGATAAAGACGGTTCTCTTTCGCGACGTAGCCGAGGATGTACATGGTGTGGTCGAGATGTGATATCGTCACGATCTCTCCGCCCACGTAGTAATTTATCCGGTTTAGGGAATTGGTGTAGATGAAGCAGTCGCCTACCCATAGGCCAGTTTTGACGGTCTCATTGACTTCGCCGACTACATCGAATGCCTCCTCAATGCCGTCTTCTCCGATGTTGGTGTTGGTTTCTCTCGCGTGAGTGACCGCAGCTGCGTTGTATTTTAAAACGAAATAGGCCTCGTCGGTGGCCAAGCAGACGAGGTTACCGCTCTCGGCCCAGTAGACGTGACGCGGCTGAATCTCAATGCGTCTCACCAGTTCTAAATGCTCCCAATCGTAGAACGAAAATGCCATTCCACTTATAGACTTAACGCCCAACATCTGTCCCCCGAAGATGCCCTCGGCTCCATACTCTGGTTTGAAGCTCTTTCGTTCTTTGAAGTTTTTGAAGACTTTGATGGTGCTAGAGTTTTCTAGTGTAGCATATTCGGAGCTGTCTGATGCCCAGACGAATTCCTGGGCATTTCCGAATGCTTTGTTTCTCAAAGCCATTGCAGTATATATGATGTACTCACCATCACCGCAGACGACAACAAATCTTCCGTTGGGGTTGTGAGCGATAGTTTGCGGGTAGATCTCGCATGAGCCCATCTCTTTAGCGACCACCGGGATTCGTTCTCCGTCCTTAATCTCAGTTCCTTCAGGGAATGCTTTTAAGTTCACCTGCTGCATCTCCGAATGCTTGGCCCAGATGATCTTACCACCCTGGACATCCATAGATATCGCTGGTTCTTCACGACCAACCCCAATCATAATAGTTCCTTCATCGTATCCAATCGCGACATTGTTTGATCCATGGACGGATGATATAGTCCAGACTCTTTCGAAGCCATAGTTCAATGATGACTCAAGACGATAAGTACCAGCGTGCCAGAACCTGACAGTTCCATCTTCAGAACCAGTCAGCAGGATCGGGAGTTCTGGGTGGAATGATACAGCTGACACATTCTGGGCATGACCTTCCAAAGTCTGAACACAGGTTTTGTTCTGATAGTCCCATATCTTGACCATTCTATCATCAGCTCCACTGATGAGATACGGCTTGTCACCTCCATGGTAGTAATCAACACAGTTAACTCCTTTCTCGTGTCCTTCAAGAGTGAAGTTTGAGGTTGAGGATCCTAGCTGCCAAACTTTGACTGTGGTGTCCAAACTAGCACTCGCAAATGTGTTATTGTCTTTCGGATTGACAACAATCTGCATAACGAAGTGTGTGTGGCCTTCGAAAACTTGCTGGCACGACCAGTTACGATCCCAGTTCCAGAGTTTAATGAGCAGGTCATCGCTACTGGTGAGGATGTAGGGCTGCGTGGGGTGGATGGCGATGCATCTCACGTAGTCCGAGTGAGCTTCGAACGCGTGAACACGCTCCAGAGTGTTGTAGTTGAAGACTCGGATGTGCATGTCATCTGAGCCGGTGATCACCCAATTCTTCCTCGGCACGAACTTCGCCGCTCTGACCGGCAGGTTACATACCTCGAACCTCTTTATCTGCGCGTGTGTCTCATAATTCCATATGTTTACGTCACCATTGTAAAGCGAGCAGAGAAGCCACGGCTCTGACGGGTGCTGGTCGACGCATTTGACCCTGTCTGATCTCGCCGTCAACTTCCTCTTGATTTCCAAACGCAGAGGCATCTTTTATCCGTTAAAACATAAGATAACAAGACCCCGATACGTGTGATTCTGTGGGTGAGTAGCGTCGCTGGTATCAACTTATTACTGGAGAAAACGCGCCGCTGTGAACGTTACGAACGTTGATATAATGTCTTTGTGCGAATAGATCTTCATTTCATACACTGGGGCATAGGAAAAAGCGGTTTTTAGCGAAATATTGATCACAAATTGCACTTGCACCAAAATTGACAGCCAAACTGATGATGACATGACATCGTGACGTGTTTATCTGTGAAATTGACTTTTCTAATTTGATGACATTGACTGCCATCCAGCACCTAAGTGTGTTCCCCAAAAATTACAAATACTTTTAGCGCTATTGCTGCTGTTCTTTTCTTTCCATCATTTTATAATGTTCTAATCAATGATTATTTTAAATTTAATGTAGTATTTTAACTAAATTACACAGAAGTTTAATTAAAACAAAATTTATTACCTTAAATATTTTCAAAAAAGTGATAGATAAGAGAGAAATCGTTTAGTTTCTCTAGTTTGGAAAAAAATATTTTATGCTTAACATGTGCACCAGACCGAAATGTTAACAAAGGACAAAGGAACCGAACGTAATCTGCCAGCTCACACTACAGCCACAGAACATACCTACCTACTACTGTAAATAAAAAGAGCTCACAGCCACAGAACATTATACTCGAGCTCACAGCTGTCGTCGGTATCAGTCAGACAGAGTTTCAGGTTATTTGCAGAATTTATAGTTTGAGACAAAAGTACTCTGTGATTTATAGATTCTTTCTAATAGTAAAGTGTACAAAATGAAGATCTACACTAATAAAAACAATACCTCCTCGCTAAAATTGCTCATAGCGGGCAAATTAGCAAACAAAACACTTGAAATCGTCGAAACAAATTTCGAAGGTATGTATTTCTCTCATTTTATTCTATTTTGTGTATGATTTTGTTGATATTTTATCTAATTTAATACTGTTTACCTCAAGTCCATTCGTTTCTGTACTATAAAGGATGGTATCGCTGTGTGATAGTGGCATAAGTTGGCGATTAAGTCTCACAAATTTGCCCCCTTTTATTACCTATTTTCAACTAAAACATTTCAGTGTTATCAATTTAGTCTATTACTTCTAGCATATATGTACTACAAACGTTTTCGAAAACGAATACCTACTTAATTTGTTCTTAAAATCTATACTTATATTTTAAAGAGGTTATAAAAGGTTTGTTTGTTTGTTTGACGGAGGTGATCTCCGAAACTACTCAGCCGATTTTAAAAATTATTTCACCGATGTGCAGAATGGATTGTTGGGAAGTTTATAGGCTATATTTTATCCCGGTAGTTTAATTAGTAAACCCGAAGCCGGGACGTGCTGCTAGTCTTTGTATATTTAGATTTAATAGTTTTAAAGTTTTTATTCAGTACAAAAAATACAGTGTGCACAATAAATATCATAAACGATAAGACTGCGAAAGTTAAAAAACTGTGATGCAGTCCCAACGCCCACCATTTGCATCATGTATTTTCAAAATTACCTATCAAAAATCAAATATTATGATTTAATACAACTGTGTCGACTGCCACATGATTATAGCATGACCGTGCTGTGATGAATCATGCACAAAATATTAATTATTAAAAGTTACATTCTATGGGTCTCATAAAAACTTGTCAATTTTTTTAGGTTTTAAGAAAGTTGTTTTTCATCACTCGTATCAGAATCAGAATCAGAAATACATATTTTTATTGCAAAAACTGTTGTACAATGGTAGGGTCTAACATATTAGGTACAAGTTTGAACAGTTATCCATTTCGGATGTGCAACGTTACAATAATATGTTACAAATAAAATAACCTAGACACAGGTAGGTAAATAGGTAAGTAAGTAAAATGCGAATTTTTAAGGTAGGTCTTTGTGTAAACAAAGATAGATATTCAAAATGACAAATAACTTGGCAACATTAAAAATGCAAACTTATGTATGTATAAATATATAATGAAAAGCAACAGGTTTAATATGCGTTTTAGCTAATATAAGTTTACTGGCCCTACATGCATAGCCGATAACAGAACAATTTGGTGAGAGATAACACACAAAGCAATGATATCCTTTCAAAGGCACGACCTTCAGAATGGAAGTCAACGAACCAAAAGACGAATAAAGATAAAAACATACAGGACAATGAAATCCTTTCAAGGGCACGACCTTCAGAATGGAAGTCAACGAACCAAAAGAAGATTAAAGATATAAAGTAGTAACAGTAAAACAAGTAGGTAGGTATATACATAGATGAACTCAAAAATAAAAAACAAAAGGTGGGTACACAGAACAGTATACTCTGTTTGGTACCTTCATAGGTTTAGGCACAGATTACCTACATAAGACAGATACCTCATCTCGAACATTGTACATTTTTCTTCAGGCTATTTTTGAGTTTGATTTTTGCGGCGCCCCAAGAGGCGTTTAGGTCTTGTCTGCAATCAAAAATAAGTAACTCCATCTAGTGCTAAGTAGCATGCAGTCGGATGCCTAAACGCCGCTACGTGACGACGCAAAAATCAAACACCAAAAAATAGCCCGAAGAGAAACGGAGTTAAATCAATGTTCATGATGAGGTACCAGTGGTTTAGGTATACAAAAATAAAAAACAAAAGGGGTACAAAGAACAGAGTTTCTGTTCTTTGTACCCACAAAGAACAGAAACTCTGTTCTGTACCTGCATAGGTTTAGGTAAGAAGATTATTTCTCTATGTCTTGTTTCCAGCGGATGTGTTTGCCGGCCCGAGGCAACTTCCGATGTTGGTTGTGGATGACCAGCTCCGGTTCTTCTCCAGCAATGCAGCGCTGCAGTACCTACTGCCCGTACCTGATGAGTCTTATAAGCAGTGGTAAGTTATTTTTTTTTTCTTTTAGGGATTTGTCACACTGCATGCGTTCTGCGGTCTCCGGTCAGGTCAAAACGAACAAACGTCAGGTCAAACATTCGCTTTGACCTGACCGGAGACCGCAGAACGCATGCAGTGTGACAAATCCATTATTCTTTCCTTTCTTGCGATCTGCCAATTTGGCATTAAGCAAAGAGTTGTGTCCTCATCCTGCCGTTCATGGAGCAAGTCTACTGACATGTCCATGTTTTTGTCTTAGTAGGTCTTGTGGGGCTCTCCTCTTCAGTCTTACGAATGTTGAGGATTCCCTCATTAGACCATTCGCCAATTGATTTGGGTGGAGATCCAGGCGTTATGCGTAGGATTTCAGTTTGATTGTGATGTCATCTCTGACTGTGGGAATGTTGAGGTCATGATGTAACTGGTTGTTTGATAAACCAAGGTGCTCCCGTAACCATGCGTAGAACTTTAGACTAGAAGCTCTGGATGATGTCCAAGTTGGAGTTTGCAGCTGTGCCCCACAATTCCGCGCCATAAGACCACACCGGTTTTAGGATACATTTGTAGAATACTAGTAGCACGTCCCGGCTTCGCACGGGTGTATTAATGGAGCTACCGAGATAAAATACAGCCTATAACCTCCCGGACAATCCATTCTACACACCCGTAAAAGAATTTTTGAAATCAGTCCAGTAGTTTCGGAGATTACCTCTGTCAAACAAACAAACAAATTTTACCTCTTTATAATATTAGTGTAGAAAAGTTTATTTTCCAGCGACAGTTTTGATTTACTACCCAGTAGCCAGTAAAGTTTCCTATGTTGCAAGCCCAAGGCCTTTCGCTTGGTAAAGATGTGCTTCCAGGTGAGTCGTCTATCAAGGTAGATGCCGAGGTATCACAGTTTTTTATTTTGTTTTCTTTTTAATGTTTAAAATTGCATACCCCTCATTCTTTTGTCAGATTGTCCAATATCCATCCGCAGGTTGTCTGGTAGAGATCGCTCTAAAGCGATAAGACCGCCGATTGTATACCATAACTATTGTTGTTCTGATCTTTTTGTATTATTATCTTTGTGTATCAATTTGGTGTGCAATAAAGTATTTTCTTTCTTTCTTTCTTTCTGTCACACATCTTCGCTTTGGGGAATTTGTGTTCCATTCAATTTTACGGCGGGACATGTACCACGTCTGATGGTAAAGGTAACATGTGCCGATTTGGTTTCGTTCGCCTTGATGCGCCAGTCTTATTATGGATTTATTTGTTATCTGAAGCAATAAACGAATTTAATTTTAATTTAATTTTATTAGTCATGTTGACACTTTGTCCAGACTTCGTTGGAGGATATCCGATGCTAATAATAATTCAGGGTCGGTATGAGTAACGATAAGAGCTGTGTCATCCGCAAATGTACCCACAAGTAAGAGCGAGGCCCCATTACAGCGAGGCCCCATTAGTGCGTTGCGCTGCGTTGCGTCGAAAAAATATATGGAAACCGTCGCAGCGACGACGGACGCTGCGACGGTTTCCATATATTTTTTACGACGCAACGCAGCGCAACGCACTAATGGGGCCTCGCTCTTAGCAGTGGTAAGTAAAAAATTGTTTGTCTGAAGTTTGTGATTGTTAGTTAGTGAGTTTGTTTGAGCACTACCATTTAAGTTTTTTTTTTTTTTTTATCAACCTATTTCGTCCCACTGCTGGGCAAAGGTCTCCCCCAAACTTCTCCAACCATCCCGAACAAAAACAAACAAACAAACTTTACCTCTTATAATATTATTAGTATATTAGTATTAGTCTATCATCCAACATAAACATCCAAAAGTCCAAACTTAAGGTTTGCCAAAGGGCGATGGAGCGCAGTATCCTAGGTGTTAAGTTAACAGACCGCGTCCGAAACACCATACTGCGCTCCAAAACCAAAATCGCTGACGTAGGGGAGAAAGTTGCAAAACTTAAGTGGGACTGGGCCGGGCATGTCTGCCGCATGCCGGAGGAACTGTGGGCCAGAATTGCCACAACATGGAGCCCTGACACAGACACCCGGTCACAAGGTAGACCACGGATGAGATGGCGGGACGAACTAGACGCCTTTGAGTGCGACTGGCAGAGGAAAGCATGGGATCGGCGTAACTGGCGAAAGCGGGGGGAGGCCTTTGCCCAACAGTGGGACAAGATAGGCTAATGGTAATGGTAATGGTAATTAGTATTAGTATTAGTATAGATTTTTTTCTGAAGAGATAATATTTTCTTCTTCCAGCCTGCAGATATTAGAATGGGAAGCGACCAGGCTCGCGCCCGCAGTCGCGACAGCCGTTGGGAAATCATCACCGGAGCTTAAACAAGCCCTAAGTGCAAGGCTCCAGTATTTGAACAATATTCTGTCCAAGCAAACCTATATTCTAGGGGTAAGTTAATAACGGTCAGTCTTGAGCAAAATCAATAGATGACGACCTCTGTGGCGCAATGGGCGAAGGCCCGGCTGAGACGCGGAGGTTGCGGGTTCGATCCCCGCTACGAGACAAATGTTTGTATGTTCTGCAGATATTTGTTCTGTGTCTGGGTGTTTTCTATCTACAATATGTATGTATTTACAAAAAATGTATCTAAGTATTACATCAGTCATCTGGTTACCATAACCACAGAATACATAAGTACAGAGGCCCTACCATCAGTTTACTGTAGTATTGATACTATCCTCGATACCGAGTCAAGTATCGCAAAATATATGAGAATCCAGCGCAGCGCCGCCCCCGGTAACTTGCATGAACTAATAATTTCATACATTTGAAATACTTGACTCGTTAGCGAGGATAGTTAACTATACAACTCGAAAACTCATGGTAGGGCTACAGATACCTCATCATTTCAGGATAAAGTAACGGCGGCCGATATATCAGTATTTTCTACGTTGCTACCTATTATCTACAAAGATGAGTTGAAAACTCAGTATTTGGTCGAAAATACGCATATTTTGAAATGGGCAGAGAGTGTCAACACACCTATTGTGCAGGTAAGACATCCTAATCCTACTATATTATTTAAATTCTATCTATCCTACTACTTCCTACTATCCTACTTCCTTCCTACTAATCCTACTTCCTATCCTATCCTATCCTACTATCCTTCCTTCCTACTCCTACTAATATTATAAACGTGAAAATTTGTGAGAATGTATGTATGTTTGTTATTCTTCCACGCAAAAACGGCTAGACCGATTTGGTTGAAATTTGGTATGTAGATAGATGATACCCTGAATTAAGACATAGGCTATTTTTTCCGATATTCCCGCGTGAACGGGACTTACGCGGGTGAAACCGTGGGGCGCAGCTAGTATATAATTATAATCTAAGGGGTTTATTCATAAAAACTTGACAATTTAATACAGGTTTTAAGAACGTTTTTTTCTTGTCACCCATATGTCAACGAAAAGAGATAGCAACAGATTTAATATGCGTTTTAGCTAATACAGGTTTAATACAGGTTTTAGGTCGAATATGCATAATGGGGTATAACTTTAGATCGTCGAAGTTAAGCAACGTTCTAAGCGGTCACTACTTGGATGGGTACATAAAAGAAATAAAGAAATGTCTACCGCTTTTTTATCTTTATCTTTATCTTTATCAGTTGGGTGAACGCCCGGCTAAGACGCCGAGGTTGCGGGTTCGATCCCCGCTACGGGACAAATGTTTGTATGTTCTGCAGATATTTGTTCCGTGTCTGGGTGTTTTCTGTCTATAATATGGTGCTCCCACACTGCTGTTATATAATGTTAAGTAACGTTAGTAAACATTTGTTAGCTAACATTTAATCACAAAAGTTAAAAAATGTTTTCATGTTAGTAAATGTTAATTAACATTTTTGAACAAAATTTTGTTTGTAAACATTTTATACAGGTGACGGCGGGGTAGTAAACAGTAGTAAACACTTTCCATCAGTGTAGGAGCACTTATAACATATAACAGTTCCTAACAAAATGTAACAATTGACAACATTTGTTAGTAAATGTTTTAGTGTTCAAAAATGTTTATAAACATTTTGTAACAGCAGTGTGGGAGCACCAATAAGTATGTATTTACAAAAAAAAAATATCTATGTATTATATCAGTCATCTGGTTACCATAACACAAGCATTAAGTTGCTTAGCTTGGGACTAGATGACGCTGTGTGTAATGTCCAAGGATATTTATTTATTTATTGGTTACAGGAGGTGGTACAAGCTTGGGGCTCGCCCCAGGGTCCGCTCGGAGCGCCCTCTGCTTTGGGAATTCCGCAACTAAGCACCCTTGTCTCACCTGTCGGGTAATTTAAATAAACTATAAGTACTTAATTTTTCGATTCGAGCTAATAGGAACAAAAAATAAACACACGTAATTGGTCGAAAATAATTGTCTTTCTCGTGATTGGCTAGAATGTCAAATCAATTGTCAATTGTCAGGATACAAGGATATTTATTTATTTATTATCCTGTCTGTCTGTCTGTCTGTTTGTCCGTCTTTCACGGCAAAACGGAGCGATGTTTTGATGTGATTTTTGAAGTGGTGATCGTTGATGGGATGGAGTGTGATATAGGCTACTTTTTATCCCGATATTTCCGCAGACACGGGACATAACACATTCAAGGCCCAAGTCGACGACGACGAGGTAGTGCGTCCGGGGCATCCAACGTGTTAAGCAAATGGAACCGCGGGGCGCAGCTAGTAGCTAATATTTGTCTTGAGTCTGGGCATTGTACGATCCCTAAACAATCTATGAAGCCTATTAAATTACTTTTTTTTTTTTTTACATATTTCGTCCCACTGCTGGGCAAAGGTCTCCCCCAAGCTCTTCCAAATTATTATTAAATCTATTAAATTATGTATGTTTCAATTTTTAGCTCGCCAGATGAGAGTGTTGAAACTGGGCCTACGCCGGAAGAAATAGAGGCGGCGAAGGAAGCGTGGATGAATGGCCTAAAAGACCTGCCATTACCACTTAAACAAGAAAAAGTTGTGTAAGTAGAATAAACAACATTATATTTATTCTATTATATATTATTAAATATATAATAGAATAAATATAATGTTGATTTTGAATTCCACGACCTCTGTGGCGCAGCGGGCGAAAGCCCGGCTGAGACGCGGGGGTTGCGGGTTCGATTCCCGCTACGAGACAAATGTTTGTATGTTCTACAGATATTTGTTCCGTGTCTGGGTGTTTTCTATCTACAATATGTATGTATTTACAAAAAAATAAATATCTATAATATAATAATAATAATAATAATGTTTTATTGCGTTTTTAAAGCTTACATAGATTTTAACATTGATGAAATCGCCTTTTAAGTAAAAAAATACTTGTCATAGGCGAATTCGCTCTTGCTTAGGTTTAGGTCTAAATTTTACATGTAAGGTGGAACTTTAAAACATTAAAACATTCAATTTAAATTAGGTAAGAAGCGATTCAAAAGAACAGAATAATGTGCATGCATGTGTGTTTGTGTATATGTGTGTGTGTGTGTGTGTGTATGTGTATGTGTGTGTGTGTGTGTATGAGAGTATGTGAAGGTGTGGGTGTATTTGTGAGTATGTAAGTGTGTGTGGGTATTGTGATTAGGGGTACCTTTAATATAGAAGTGGGTGTAAATAGAAGGGGTGATTTTCATTTTATAGGTGTTTTAATTTAATAAGTTTGTACCAATGAAATTAGTAACATAATTAGTTTATTTGATTGTTTCTAACATTACTTCAGTATCACTATAGCTAAGTTGCAGCAGCCAGTTCACTAGATTAGTTTTACAATTGGATACAGTTAAACATAACTGGTCCACGCGCCATTTTCAGTTTTTTGGGAAACGACATAAAAGCGTTTCTCTTGGGAGAAGATCTATATTTGCATTTTGTTCATAAATAAATATAGACATCGAAGCTTCTACTTATAATTTATTATTCCAGAAAAAAAAATTAAAAAAAAAGTGTTTACTTTGGAATATATAGCTAAAAATGTACATGGACGCACGATGAATATGATGTTTTCATTTTGCAAAACAAGCCCAAGCGACATTTATGGCGTTTGGATTACCTATGCATAATTAAATTTCAAAGATTCAGTTCGTATAACTACAAAAAGTTCTTTAAATACTCATACATAGCTAGCTTCTAAGACGGGACGGCAAAGAGGATTAAGGAATTTAATTATAAAAGCATTTAAATGGCACAGGTAAAATATGTTGTTAGAAATTATTAAAAAAGACAAGCAAGGAAAAAAAACAAGATGACTGATGTTGACCAGTTGAAGTATGGAAGTTTTTAAAGGCGGATGAATGGAAGTGGCTGACTTTATTCTTCAATAAGTTGTTACAAGAGGAGGCGATCCCCGAAGAATGGCGCAGCAGTTCACTGGTGCCCATCTTCAAGAATAAGGGTGATGTACAGGAAGAAAAATACCGCCGTGCGCATAAGAGCTTGCACTTGGTCTTCATTGATCTGGAGAAGGCGTATGACCGTGTCCCCCGGGAGGCTCTGTGGTGGGCTTTGAAAGAAAAGGGAGTGCCAGGGAAGTATGTTCGACTTGTGAATGCGATGTATGCAGGAGCACGCACGAATGTCCGGTCCGAACCTGGCGTAACTGGCGAGTTCAATGTGGCAGTAGGTTTGCACCAGGGATCGGCTTTAAGCCCTTATTTGTTCCTCCTGGTAATGGATGCCTTGACATCAGACATACAGGAGGAAGCACCCTGGTGCATGCTATTTGCCGATGACATTGTTCTCGTCGGAGAGGATGCAATCGAGGTACAGAGCAGACTGGGAAAATGGCAAGAGAAACTAGAGAGAGTGGGCCTGAAGATCAGCCGCACTAAAACAGAACATCTGTTCTGCAACTTTAGTAGCTCCTCTAGTTTCTCCCGGATTGCCTTAGATGGTGTAACCCTACCAGTCTGCTCCGATTTCAAGGACCTTGGTTCACTTCTCCAACACGACGGCAATATTGACCGGGACATTAACAACAGGATGAATGCGGGATGGATGAAATGGCGGCAGGTCTCAGGGACGGTATGCGACCCCCGAATGCCCCTTAAACTTAAGGGAAAATTTATAAGACCATAGTAAGACCTGTCACGTTGTATGGATCGGAGTGTTGGGCAATGAAGAAGACTGATGAAAGGAGAGTGCATGCTACTGAGATGCGTATGTTAAGATGGATGTGTGGAGTGACGCGAATAGATAAAATAAGGAATGAGTATGTAAGGGGAAGTTTGAAAGTGGCACCTGTGACTGAAAAGGTGAGGAGTGCCAGATTAGCATGGTATGGTCATGTAATGAGGAGGGATGAAAGTCATATAACTAAAAAAGTTATGAGCATGAGTGTAGATGGATATACAAGTAGAGGAAGGCCGAGGAAGAAGTGGATAGATTGTGTGAAAGAGGATATGAATGTGAGAGGAGTGAATACGGAATTAACGAATGATAGAGATGAATGGAAGAAGAAAATATGTTGTGCCGACCCCACCTAGTGTGGGACAAGGGCAGGGGAATGATGAGGAAGTGCATTAGAAATAAATAAAATAATAAAAATGCTACTATCCTACTTTCTACTATCCTACCATCCTACTTCCTACTATAATATTGTATATCTGAAAGTTTGTGAGAATGTACCTATGTTTGTTTGTTATTCTTTCACGCAAAAACGGCTGGACCGCTTTGGTTGAGATTTGGTTATAGGTAGGTGGACTACCTAACATATAGGCCACTTTTTATCCCGGTATTCCCGCGGGAACGGGACTTACGCGGGTGAAACCGCGGGGTGCAGCTAGTTATAAATAATTTTGTCACTTTGGATGTCCCTTTCTTGCGTTTTAAAAATTATCAACAGCATTAAGCTCTCTAGTCTCTCTTTTCCTACAACAATATGCAGCCGAAATACATATTTTTTCCATATTTATTTGAAAACATTTCTTGATCAAATACTTTTGTATGCGATAGTACCTATGTTGAACAAAATATTTTTGTGTACCTACCTACTCTACTTGACATGACAACCAACGCATGGCGCGAGCTAATACCTACACGCAATAAAATTATTATTATTTTCGAACTCGGAGTTACTAGGGAGACGAAAAAGCGAACTATTTTATTGCATTACTAGTCTATGCGACAATGATTGAACTTTTTGATTCGCGTTCTGACCCAATCTCAAGATTATCATTTTGCATAACCAGTCCACGTACCAGTCAACTGGCGTTTGGTCTTGTAATGCAAAATGCAAAAGCCGTTCTTAGTATGATTAGTCAGTTTTCAGTTTTGAATTGGTTTTTGGGCTTGTTATGCAGAACACGATAAATCGTTTGCCATACATGGCGCTTGGACGGGGCATCAAAAAATACCATTTAGACTGAAGGTGGATGGATGGATGTTTTTTGTATGGTTAAATTATGCTCTAGAAGTTACGAAAATGCAAAAAAATCAAAAATTGAATTTTGGCGCTTGGACCAGTAATGCATAACTGTATCCAATTGTAGTTATTCATAGGATATATGTTTAAAAGTCGATTTATTTTGTTATAGAGATGGGCAGATAATTTAAAATATTGTCGAGTTGCATAAATTGATTTTACTTGAGTATTGTCGATAACTTTATCTTTCCTTCTTTTATTTAATTGCCTAGGGTCAAATTCAACAGCTTTATGTAGTTTTAGTACTGAAAAAAGAATGTATAGTTTACGAACTGAAAGAATTTTTGAATCGGTATATAAAATGTCAGTGGGGTATTTGTAAGTTTTAAAATACATAACTTTTAGGAGAGATCGCTGCGCTCTTTCAAGTTCTAAAAATTGGGTTTTAGTAGCACCTCCCCAAATTGGTATACAGTAACTAAGTATTGATTGGACTAGCGCTAAATATATTTGTTTTAAGAGAGTATCGTGTGCGACATGTCTCAGATTTCTAAAGATCCACGTGAGCTTTCGCGTTCTACACATGAGTTGGTCCAAGTGTGCATGCCAAGATAAACGTTGATCTATAATTATTCCTAGGTATTTAGTATTAACGACTTTATTTATAGCTGAGCAGTTACAAAGTATATTTTTTAGGTCACAATTATGTATTTTAATATTAAAATTGGGATCAGGTTGAGTGCTGTTGTACATTGTAAAACAAATGTAGTTTGTTTTGTTTATATTAAGGGTAAGTAAGTTACTTCTTAACCAGTTGTTAATTTTCACAAGGCCTTTTTCTGTTTTATTTCTAACATCACACCAAGACTTACCAGAAAAGACAATAGCAGTGTCATCTGCGTATGAAAAGATATGACCATCTTCAATTTGCATATTACATAGTTCGTTGATATAGAGTAAAAATAGTGTGGGTCCTAGTACACTCCCCTGAGGAACGCCGCATGTAACATAGGTATCCTCACTGACTACTTCTCCGATCTTGACTCTTTGCTTACGGCCCCGAAGGTAATTAGTCAGTAGAGCTAATGGGAGTCCCCTTATACCATACAATTCCAGCTTTTGTATTAGAATTGGAATCGAGACGGTATCAAAAGCCTTTTTTAGATCCAAAAATACAGTTAAACATTTTCGTCCTTTATCAACTTCTTTTGCTACAGTAGTAGTCAACTCAGTAATAGCATCTTCAGTTGAGAGTCCTTGTCGAAAACCAAACTGCGCTTTGGAGATAAGGTTGTATGTGTTTAGGTAGTTAAGTAGTCTTTTATTTATAATCTTCTCCAGAACCTTTGATATTGAAGATAATACAGAAATCGGACGATAATTATTCTCATCCTTTCCATCTCCTCCCTTATAAACAGGGGTAATAATGGATAGTTTGAGATTATCTGGAAAAGTTCCATTATTAAAGCATGCATTGACCAAATGACAAATAATAGGTGTTAGGATACTATTTGCTGTTTTTAAAAAATATGAAGATATATTGTCACACCCAGGAGCACTCTTAGACTTTAAACTTAAGTATTATATCTAAGTATTATACCAGTCATCTGGTTACCATAACACAAGCATTAAGTTGCTTAGCTTAGGACTAGATGACGCTGTGTGAAATGTCCAAGGATATTTAATTATTTACCTCTTTATAATATTAGTATTGAAGTATAGATATATATTTTTTTGTTTTTGTCCACAGATTACCAGTTAAAGGGAGAAAGAACATATTAATAACATCAGCGTTACCATACGTCAATAATGTGCCCCATCTTGGTAATATTATTGGATGCGTGCTGTCTGCCGATATATTTGCAAGGTAAGCTGTCAAGCCGTTGTCTAACGATATAATATGACCTCTGTGCCGCAGTGGGCTAAGACCCGCCTGAGTGGGCTGAGACGCGGAGGTTGCGGGTTCGATCCCCGCAACGGGATAAATGTTTGTATGTTCTGCAGATATTGTTTTGCTTTAACCAACTTTATTGAAAGTTTTAATACATACATACATATAATCACGCCTCTTTCCCATGGGGGTAGGCAGAGACCACGGATCTCCACTTGCTACGATCCTGACATACCTCTTTCGCCTCACTCACTTATTTTAAAAGTTTTAATTTCTTAATGAAAAACTTTAATTGTTTCAGGTATTGTCGATTATGTGACTACAACACACTGTTTGTTTGTGGAACTGATGAATACGGCACAGCTACTGAAACCAAGGTATGTATGTATCTATGTACTGAATTTGTACTAAGCATCGCCAATACCCAGTAGACACCTAATAAAGGGTGAACGCTTTCAGACAACACATTAGATAAATAGATCTTATAACAATCCACGCCCCCTTACGTTCGACCAATAACGACCAGATTAGTTAAGTGCATGTATATGTCGAATGAGAAATAAAGATTATGATTATGATAGAGTCACCTAGCTTAGAAGACTACATTTTTAAGTGATCCTTGAGATCCTACAGAAATAAACACATTTTTCTTTCTTTCTTTCAGGCTTTGGAGGAAAAATTGACTCCTAAACAGATTTGTGACAAATACTACGAGATACATAATTCTGTGTATCGCTGGTTCAACATCGGATTTGATTATTTCGGCCGAACTAGTACTAAGGAACAGACTGAGTAAGTACCCTCATCTTTCTACCCCATTGACGTCTTACCACAGACTACCTACATAAGACAGATACCTCATCTCGAACATTGTTCTTTTTTCATCGGGCTATTTTTGTGTTTGATTTTTGCAGCGCCCCTAGCTTTTAGGTCTTGCCTGCAATCAAAAATAAGTAACTCCATCTAGTGCTAAGTATCATGCAGTCGGATGCCTAAACGCCGCTAGGTGACGCCGCAAATATGAAACACCAAAAAATATCCCGAAGAAAAACGGAGTGAAATCAATGTTCGAGATGAGGTAACAGTGGTCTTACCCAGTAGACACCTAATAGTAGTACTTCGCAATACAAAATTTTCAGTGTTGAAATAAAAAAGACGTGGGGCACTAGGGGACTGCCCCGCGGTAAAGCTATTGCATGCCACCTAGAGGCGAGTTGCTGAACTGAAGTGACAGCGTTAGGTTTTTAGTTACGGAATATCTGGATTCGGTCTCCACGCTCAAGGCCCGCGAAGCTATGCAATAGCTTAAAATGTGTAAAGTCGCTATTATTCAAAATTAATTATATTTTTCAGAATATCTCAGAAAATGTTCCTAAAGCTGCGTGAGAATGGATTCGTAAGCTCCCAGTCAGTGGATCAACTCTTGTGTCAGAATTGCAATAGATTTCTAGCGGACAGGTAAATAAATACATACATACTAATATTATAAATGTGAAAGTTTGTGAGAATGTATGTATGTTTGTTATTCTTTCACGCAAAAACGGCTGGACCGATTTGGTTGAAATTTGGTATCTAAATAGGTGATACCTTGCATTAACACATAGGCTACATTTAAACCCGATATTCTCGCGGGACCGGGAATTAAGCGGGTGAAACCGCGGAGCGCAGCTAGTATAAATATAAAGAAATGTCTACCGCTCCCTGGGATACAGTCGTAGGTATGTCTTCGAACAGGCAATAGAGTCACCTAGCTATAAGTCTGTACATTTTAAGTGATCCTTGAGGTCCTACAGAAATAAACATATTTTTCTCTCTTCATTGTGTGTCCAAGTGATAAATAAGTGTATGTCTATATCTATAAATGTTTTTTACTTTATGTAATGTCTATGAATGTTTTTCACTTTATATAATGTCTATGAATGTTTTTCACTTTATATAATGTCTATGAATGTTGTTTAATTACCCAGATTTGTGGAAGGCACGTGTCCCCACCCCGGCTGTCTGTACGAGGGCGCGCGCGGTGATCAGTGCGACAAGTGTGGCAAGCTGATCAACGCCATAGAACTGATCAATCCAAGGTGCAAGGTGTGCGGAGACAAGCCCACTGTGAAGGCTAGTGAGCAACTGTTCATTGAGCTGGGATTGGTAAGTTGATGTTAAAATGATCAGTATTGATCAGTGCGACAAGTGTGGCAAGCTGATCAACGCCATAGAACTGATCACTCCAAGGTGCAAGGTGTGCGGAGACAAGCCCACTGTGAAGGCTAGTGAGCAACTGTTCATCGAGCTGGGATTACTAAGTTGATGTTAAAATGATCAGTATTGATCAATGCGACAAGTGTGGCAAGCTGATCAACGCCATAGAACTGATCACTCCAAGGTGCAAAGTGTGCGGAGACAAGCCCACTGTGAAGGCTAGTGAGCAACTGTTCATTGAGCTGGGATTGGTGAGTTGATGTTAAAATGATCAGTATTGATCAGTGCGACAAGTGTGGCAAGCTGATCAACGCCATAGAACTGATCACTCCAAGGTGCAAGGTGTGCGGAGACAAGCCCACTGTGAAGGCTAGTGAGCAACTGTTCATTGAGCTGGGATTGGTAAGTTGATGTTAAAATGATCAGTATTGATCAGTGCGACAAGTGTGGCAAGCTGATCAACGCCATAGAACTGATCACTCCAAGGTGCAAAGTGTGCGGAGACAAGCCCACTGTGAAGGCTAGTGAGCAACTGTTCATCGAGCTGGGATTAGTAAGTTGATGTTAAAATGATCAGTATTGATCAATGCGACAAGTGTGGCAAGCTGATCAACGCCATAGAACTGATCACTCCAAGGTGCAAAGTGTGCGGAGACAAGCCCACTGTGAAGGCTAGTGAGCAACTGTTCATTGAGCTGGGATTGGTGAGTTGATGTTAAAATGATCAGTATTGATCAGTGCGACAAGTGTGGCAAGCTGATCAACGCCATAGAACTGATCACTCCAAGGTGCAAAGTGTGCGGAGACAAGCCCACTGTGAAGGCTAGTGAGCAACTGTTCATCGAGCTGGGATTGGTAAGTTGATGTTAAAATGATCAGTATTGATCAATGCGACAAGTGTGGCAAGCTGATCAACGCCATAGAACTGATCACTCCAAGGTGCAAAGTGTGCGGAGACAAGCCCACTGTGAAGGCTAGTGAGCAACTGTTCATTGAGCTGGGATTGGTGAGTTGATGTTAAAATGATCAGTATTGATCAGTGCGACAAGTGTGGCAAGCTGATCAACGCCATAGAACTGATCACTCCAAGGTGCAAAGTGTGCGGAGACAAGCCCACTGTGAAGGCTAGTGAGCAACTGTTCATTGAGCTGGGATTGGTAAGTTGATGTTAAAATGATCAGTATTGATCAATGCGACAAGTGTGGCAAGCTGATCAACGCCATAGAACTGATCACTCCAAGGTGCAAAGTGTGCGGAGACAAGCCCACTGTGAAGGCTAGTGAGCAACTGTTCATTGAGCTGGGATTGGTGAGTTGATGTTAAAATGATCAGTATTGATCAGTGCGACAAGTGTGGCAAGCTGATCAACGCCATAGAACTGATCACTCCAAGGTGCAAGGTGTGCGGAGACAAGCCCACTGTGAAGGCTAGTGAGCAACTGTTCATCGAGCTGGGATTGGTAAGTTGATGTTAAAATGATCAGTATTGGTCAATGCGACAAGTGTGGCAAGCTGATCAACGCCATAGAACTGATCAATCCAAGGTGCAAAGTGTGCGGAGACAAGCCCACTGTGAAGGCCAGTGAGCAACTGTTCATTGAGCTGGGATTGGTGAGTTGGTATTAAAAATGATCAAATGTGAACAGGAGATTATTGATGCCATAGAAATTAAGAAAATGAATTAAAATCTGAGTTTTACCTGGACCAAATTGGTGACATTTTGGAAAAGGGACAGGTCAAAAGTACCCTAAACGGGCGAGCGTGTATGAAGAATGTAATGAGAGTGAATGAGGCGAAAGGTGTCAGGATCGTAGCAAGTGGAGATCCGTGGTCTCTGCCTACCCCTATGGGAAGGAGGCGTGATTATATGAATTTATTTTACCTATACCTATTAATTTATTTACATTTTTACAACAATAATTGTTTACTTAATACATTTTAAAGTTATTATAAGCTTTTATATAATACCTGCCCAATGACATGTAACTTACCAATAAAAGTATTGTATTGTATGTATGTATGTATGTACATTTTTATTTCCAGCTAGAGCCATCAATCCGTACATGGATAGCCGCGAACGAGCAGAAATGGTCGCCGCCCGCGCGCGCGGTGACGCGAGCCTGGTTACGCGAGCCGTTACGCGCGCGAGCCGTTACACGGGACCTCACTTGGGGAGTGCCTGTGCCGGTTGAGGGGTATCAGAATAAGGTAACTATAGATAGATAGATAAGGCTTGGCTGACTAATTACAGCACAACGTAAAAAAATAATTAAGAAAAAGAAAACGAAAACATACAAAAGGTACACTAAGTATGTAAGTATATAAAATATTTATTTCGAACTGACTTCTATTTTTTTCACTTTCAAAACTATCATGAGTTGTACTAGACATTATATTAATACAACGAAAATACTCACGTAAAAATATTGTCGATTATAGATACCGACAATGTTTCGATTCTCACTTCAGTGTGAGACGTGCCTGCGAGGAGTGACCATATTCATACCCAGATGAAGATTCTCCGGAAGAATCGAAACACTGTCGGTGTCTAAATCGACAATATTTTTACGTGAGTAATTTCCCGTGTTATTTTATTAATGTATTTGTTAATATTTCAGGTGTTCTACGTTTGGTTCGATGCTCCGATCGGCTACCTCAGCATAACACAGAACGCGACCAAAGACTTCGAACAGTGGTGGAAACCAGACAAGGAACACGATGTAACTATTATTATTATTATTATTATTACGAGCCTGTAGCGTCCCACTGCAGGGCAAAGGCCTCCCTTCCTTCCTTCCACTCGTCTCTACCAAGAGCCAGTGTAACTATAAATTATTATTTAAATTAAAACAAATTCAAGTTAACTTCTGCAAAATGTGAGCATGTACCAAATATGTATTTGGACATACCTCTGACTACCCCATTAGACATCTTCAAAGGATCTAAAAAATTACACTAGAAACTGAAAGAAATGTCTGCCAGCGCTGACCATAATATGGCCAGCACATGCTGAGTTGGGACCATTTTTGGAAATATATCCGTTTTTTTTGTTTATTTGCATCTACCACTGTTTTTCTATTTCTGTACCTGTCATTTAAAAATATGTAAACGACCTCTGTGGCGCAGTTGGGTGAACGCCCGGCTGAGACGCGGGGGTCGCGGGTTCGATCCCCGCTACGGGACAAATGTTTGTATGTTCTGCAGATATTTGTTCCGTGTCTGGGTGTTTTCTATCTATAATATGTATGTATTTACAAAAAAAAAAAGTATTTAAGTAATATATCAGTCATCTGGTTACCATAACACAAGCATTAAGTTGCTTAGCTTGGGACTAGATGACGCTGTGTGGAATGTCCAAGGATATTTATTATTTATTATTATTATTATTTTTTTATCTTTCAGGTGAAATTATATCAGTTCATGGCTAAAGACAACGTACCATTCCACGTTATAATGTTCCCCGCGACTCTGCTCGGCGTCAACGAGGGGCATGCACTGGTCAACAACTTGTTTGCAACTGGTGAGTCACTTACAACTTAACTTATAGCAGGGGTGTCACCTCGAACATTGAAATCACTTGTAAATAAAACCTTTTTAATTCAAACAATTTTTTTTTCGAGATGAAAAAAATGTGTTTTTTTGTCTACATTTCATGGTGAGTCACTTGCTAACTCAAAGCATTGGTACTTCATCTTGATCATTGAAATCACTCCATTTTTCTTCGGGCTATTTTGGTGTTTGATTTTTGCGGCGTCACGTAGCGGCGTTTAGGCATCCTGCATGCTACTTAGCACTAGATGGAGCTACATATTTTTGATTGCAGACAAGACCTAAACGTCGCTCGGGGCGCCGCAAAAATCAAACTCAAAAATAGCCCCAAGAAAAAAGAACAATGTTCGAGATGAGGTATCTGTCTTATGTAGGTAATCTGTGATATTACATCAGTCATCGGGGGGCTGATTGTGAACCGTTTTTTTGACGGAAACTGAAAGCAGTTTCAGTCAAATTTGACAGATTTTCTATAGAAAATCTGTCACATTTGACGGAAACTGAAAGCAGGCATTGTCAAAGAAACGGTTCACAATCAGCCCCCAGGTTACCCTATCACAAGCATTAAGTTGCTTAGCTTGGGACTAGATGACGCTGTGTGGAATGTCCAAGGATATTTGTTTGTTTACAATGAATTTGTTTTTCAGAGTATTTGAACTACGAGGAAGGTAAATTCTCAAAATCAAGAGGCGTTGGAGTTTTCGGGACAGATGCTATGGTAAATATGATACTAGCAGCACGTCCCGGCTTCGCACGGGTGTACCAATGAAACTACCGGGATACCTTTAGATGAAATTTTATTGTTTTAAACAAATATTGGTTTATAGAAAACCAGTTAGCTTTCTAGCAGCGTCGATGAGCTTGCAACCTGTCACGTATGTAAAGTTAACTATGGGCATGTCTATACTATCTATACTAATATTATAAAGAGGTAAAGTTTGTTTGTTTGACGGAGGTAATCTCCGAAACTACTCAGCCGATTTTAAAAATTCTTTCACCAATGTGTAGAATGGGCTGTTGGGAAGGTTATAGGCTATATTTTATCCCGGTAGTTTTATAAGTAGAGCCGTGCGAGGCCGGGACGTGCTGCTAGTATCAAATATTAGGACATACCTCTGACTTCCCCATTCATCATCATCATCATTGTCAGCTTGGTAGAACCCACTGCTGGGCATAAGCCTCCTTCCCTGAACGCCAAACACTTCTGCTTTGGGCCTTTTGCATCCAGGTCTTACCCTGTACAGCAACTATGTCGTCCATCCATCTGGCAGGTGGTCTGCCAAGAGGTCTAGTAAATCCCCGGGGCCACCATTCAGTTAAGGCCTTACTCCACCTACCATCACCAAATCTTGCCAAGTGCCCTGCCCAACTCCATTTTAGGTTTATAATACGGTCTCCAACATCTACCACTTTGGTACGACGTCGGATTTCCGTATTACGAACTCGATCGAGTAAAGTGATACCAAGCATGGTACGCTCCATGGCCCGTTGTGCGACTCGCATTCTGTGCACAGTCTCCTTAGTGAGCGTCCACGTCTCGGTACCGTAGGTCATGGTGGGCAAGACACATTGGTTAAAAAGTTTGGTCTTCAGGCATTGCGGCATCTTCCCCATTAGACATCTGCAAATCTTAAATTTATTTTTCACTCTGTGCTGTGTAAGTCAATAAAGGTATTATCTATCTATCTATCAAATCTAAAAAATTACACGAATATCTGAAAGTAATGTCTACCGCACCCTGGGATACAGTCGTGATCATATTTCATTGTATTACAGGACACCGGTATAACATCAGACGTGTGGCGATTCTACTTGGCGAGTATTAGACCCGAAACGTCGGATTCTAGCTTCAGTTGGACTGAACTTGGCACTAGGTACGTCTAACTTTAATATAAACTAGCTAACACGCCCGCGGCTTCGCCTCTATTGTATAAATAAAGTACCTATACTTCATTTCTTGAAGCGAGCTAATAGGAAGAAAAAATAAACTCACGTGATTGGTTGTCGAAAATAATGGTCTATCTCGTGATTGGCTAGATTGTCAAATCAATTGTCAATGGTCAAATCTAGCCAATCCAATTATTTTCGACGACCAATCACGTGCGTTTATTTTTCTTCCTATTAGCTCGCTTCAAGAAATGAACTATAGTATAGTAAAGGCCTGTATTTTTTATTTTCAGGAACAACTCTGAGCTTTTGAACAACCTTGGGAACTTCTGTCATCGCTCACTGAGTTTCTGCGCGAGCGCATTCAAAGGGAAAGTGCCGGACTTGACGCTGACTAGCGCTGATTATGCGTTATTCGCGCTCGTTAACAGAGATGTTGTAGGTAAGTGTTCATAAAATGTGGTGTTTCAATATAATCCTAATAAAGACAAAATTGTATGAAAGTGTTTGTGTGAATGTTTGTTACTCCTTCACGCTCAAACGGCTGGACGGATTTGTATGAAATTCAGTACCAGGGTAGCTAACATTCTGACTTATCACATAGGCTGCTTTTGATCCCGATATTCCCACGGGATATGTGATGTATGTAATAAGGGTTTATTAGTTTATTTATTAGAAACAAACATACACACTTTCACACAGTTTTTTCGCCTTTAATAATATTATTTTTCTATAATTATCAGCGTACGTCCAGCACATGGAGAGGGGTAGGCTGAGGGAGGCGTTGCGGCAAGTCCTGAGTATATCGAAGCGCGGGAACCAACACATGCAGGCTGAACAGGCGTGGGTGCTGCTCAAAGGATCCGACGATGATAAGTACGTATTTAATAAATAAATAAATATCCTTAGACATTCCACACAGCGTCATCTAGTCCCAAGCTAAGCAACTTAATGCTTGTGTTATGGTAACCAGATGACTGATCACTTAGATACATTTTTTTTTTTGTAAATACATACATATTATACATATTATAGATATAAAAAGCCCAGACACGGAACAAATATCTGTAGAACATACAAACATTTGTCTCGTAGCGGGGATCGAACCCGCATCCGCGTCTCAGACGGGCTTTCGCCCGCTGCACCACAGAGGTCGTCAAATTGGTGTCATTTTGGAGAAAGGCCAGGTCAGAAGTACCCTAAACCGGCGAGCATGTATGAAGAATGTAATGAGAGTGAGTGAGGCGAAAGGTATGTCAGGATCGTAGCAAGTGGAGATCCGTGGTCTCTGCCTACCCCCATGGGAAAGAGGCGTGATTATATGTTTTATGTTTCAGAATCCGCGGCGCCACAGCCATTGGTGTTTGCTGTCAGCTGGTAGCGTTACTGTGCGCGTTGCTGGCTCCATACATGCCGGACACGTGTCGGTGGTTACAAGAACAACTTAACATCGAGTGTGGAGCGCTTAGGATCAACCCACTGTGAGTGTATATGTCGTAGAAAGAAAGAAAGAAATAAAAACGATGTAATGCCAGACAAAACTATTTGTGGAAACTTGTAATTGGCCATCGGCAAACATGTATCTACACAAATTGGTACTTGTTTCTAATATTTTTTCTATGTGTAAGTTTTTCTAAAACTCTAAAAAAAAAGTGTGTCACTCGGGGACTGTCGCGGTAAAGCTATTGCATGCCACCTAGAGGCGAGTTGCTGAACTAAAGTGACAGAGTAAGGTTATTTTCGTTCCGGAATTTCTGGATTCGGTCTCCACGCTCAAGGCCCGCGATAGAAGCTATGCAATAGCTTAAAATAATTTATGTATAGATTAACCCCATTATGCATATTCGACCTAAAACCTGTATATAACCTGTATTAGCTAAAACGCATATTAAATCTGTTGCTATCTCTTTTCGTTGACATATGGGTGACAAGAAAAAAACGTTCTTAAAACCTGTATTAAATTGTCAAGTTTTTATGAATAACACCCTAAGTTAATGACTAAACAATATTTATATTTCTATTGTTACCAGAAAGCCTTCGTTCGTGCAATACTTACCATCGGGCCACGTGATCGGCAAGCCAGCCCCCCTCTTCACGAAGATAGAACAGTCAACTTTGGACGAGCTGCGAGCTAAGTACGCCGGCACTCAGAGCGAGAGAGCTAATAAGGTCAGTTTTTGAAAGAAAGAAAGAAAAATATGTTTATTTCGTAGGACCTCAAGGATCACTCAAAAACGTGCAATCTTACAAGCTATACTTCATTTCTTGAAGCGAGCTAATAGGAAGAAAAACAATCTCACGTGATTGGTCGTCGAAATTCAATGGATTGGCTAGATTTGACAATTGACAATTGATTTGACAATCTAGCCGATTCTAGCCAATCACGAGAAATACAATTATTTTCGACGACCAATCACGTGCGTTTATTTTTGTCTCTGTTAGCTCGATTCAAGAAATGAAGTATAGGTGACTCTATTGCCTGTTTTAAATAAAAATATTGCTTTTATTGGACTTATTTATCCATATCCATACCATATACTATACTATACTAAAATATAATAAAAAAGAAAGTGTGTGTGTCTGTCTGTTTGTTTGTCCGTCTTTCACGGCAAAACGGAGCGACGAACTGACGTGATTTTTTGTGTGGGATTTTAGTTGTAGGGATGGCGAGTGACACAGGCTACTTTTTATCCCGATATTCCCGCGGGAACGGGACTTACGCGGTTGAAACCGCGAGGCGCAGCTAGTAAACATAATATTTCTTTCTTTCATACATTTATTGTTTTTTATTTTCAGGAGAAAGATTCAGCGTCTGTCGCTGATTTAGAAGCGGCCATTACACAACAAGTAAGTTAAAATGTACTCTTATTCTTAACCACAAGTCCCGGCTTTGCACGGGTGTACTAATGCAACTACCGGGATAAAATATAGCCTATAACCATCCCGACAGTCCATTCTACATATCGTTGAAAGAATTATTGAAATCGACTGAGTAGTTTCGGAGATTACCTCCGTCAAACAAAGAAACAAACATTACCTCTTCATAATAATATTATTAAGAGGTAATAAAAATATTATTAAAAAAAAACTACTCAGCCGATTTAAAAAATACTTTCGCTGATGTGTAGAATGGACTGTCGGGATGGTTATAGGCTATATTTTATCCCGGTAGTTTCATTAGTACAGCCGTGCAAAGCCGGGACGTGCTGCTAGTTTGATTAAAAGTTTGACTATCGGGGTCTTATCCTAACCGAATCTTATCTTATAATAAAACTTTTTAAACTAATATGATTTTGAACATTATAATCCATACTTCCATACAATACGGCCGACGTATCTTGGCGAGTCTGAACATAGGCTTTGCGAACTTTCGCGCAGGTTATCTCGTGAAGAAAACTGTTACTTGTTGCCAATTTATTTTTTATACTAACTAAACTATTCATAAAATGGTATAAAAAATAAATTGGCAACAAGTAACAGTTTTCTTCACGAGATAACCTGCGCGAAAGTTCGCAAAGCCTATGTTCAGACTCGCCAAGATACGTCGGCCGTATTGTACTTAATATTATACAAGAGAAAGTGTGTGTGTCTGTCTGTCTGTTTGTCCGTCTTTCACGGCAAAACGGGGCGACAAATTGACGTGATTTTTGTGTGGTGATAGTTAAAGGGATGGCTAGTGACATGGGCTACTTTTTATCCCGATATTCCCGCGGGAACGGGACTTACGCGGGTGAAACCGCGGGGCGCAGCTAGTCTTATCATATATTTTTAACGTTACAGGGTGAAAAAGTGCGTCAGTTGAAATCGTCAACCAAAGACAAGTCTGTGTGGCAGCCCGAAGTTGAGAAGCTGTTGGCACTTAAGAAGCAGTTAGCGGCCGCTAGCACAACTGTTAGCACTAACACTAATACAAGGGTTAGCCGTAATACTAATACAACTATTAGTGGTAATACTAATACAACTGTAACCGGTAACACTAATACAACTGACGGTGGTAATACTAATACAACTATTAGTGGTAACACTAATACAACGGTTACCGGTAATACTAATACAACTGTTACAGGTAATAGGAATACAACTGTTACCGGTAACACTAATACATCTGTTATACATAATACTAGTACAACTGTTCGCGGTAATACTAATACAACTGTTCACGGTAACACTAATACAACGGTTACCGGTAATACTAATACAACTGTTACCGATAATACTAATATAACCGTTAGCGGTCTAACTAATGCAACTATTAGCGGTAGGACTAATACAACTGTTAGCGGTAAGACTAATACAATTGTTAGCGCTAAACCTTACAACTCTTAGAGCTAACACTAATACTAATGTTAGCAGCGCTGATTTAGAGAAGGCGATCGCTGAACACAGTAAATTAATAATAATTAATATTATACAAGGGAAAGTGTGTGTCTGTCTGTCTGTTTGTCCGTCTTTCACTTATTTTATTTTTATTGTACTTTATTGTACACCATTAAACTAGGAACAAAGAAAACAAGTGTAACAATGGGCGACCTTATCGCTGAAAGCGATCTCTTCCAGGTAACCTTTGGATGGACAGGATAGAGTTAACTTGTGAAGACGGTGGCATACATAAAATATATAAAGTAAAGAAAAAACGAACAAAAACAAAAAAAAACCTACTTAAACATACCTACATATTTACTAATAATACATAAAACTAAAACGTATAATAAGAAGTGATAATATAAATACCTACTTTAGATTACATACACAATATACATAAACTTACTTAATTAAAATGTATGTAAATATTGAAAATACAATAAAAAAATAAAAATAAAATGAAAATACATTAAAAATATATATATATATATACTATACTTAAGTAATATAAACAAAATATAGGTACGTATAGTAAAAATGGCTTTAAAAGTTGAACATCCTGATAAATAATGACGACGAACCATGTTTTTAAAAATAGGAAGAGATTTGGCTAATTTAATGGACACGGGAAGCGCGTGCCAAAGTTTCACAGCTTGTAGAGTAAATGACTTCCTATAAAAACTATACTTCATTTCTTGAAGCGAGCTAATAGGAAGAAAAATAATTTCACGTGATTGGTCATCGAAATTCATTGGATTGGCTAGATTTGCTAATTGACAATTGATTTGACAATCTAGCCAATCACGAGAAATACAATTATTTTCGACGACCAATCACGTGCGTTTATTTTTGTTCCTATTTGCTCGATTCAACAAATGAAGTATAGAACTATGAACCATAGTTTTTAGAACCTAGAACCAAAAAAAAAACCATAGTTTTTAACTGTCTTATGTCAGAAGAACGTATAGAACGGGGATTAGAAAGATGCAATAATTCGAATCGTTCTTTTAAATAAAGAGGAGTAGAAGGAAGGAAGAGGATATTGTAAAGAAGCGAGAGAGAGCATAGAATAGAATAAAGTTTTTTTGGTATAAATACTGTTTCTAGCGTTCTAGGGGTAAAGAGAACTGAGGCCCTACCATCAGTTTACTGTAGTATTGATACTATCCTCGATACCGAGTCAAGTATCGCAAAATATATGAGAATCCAGCGCAGCGCCGCCCCCGGTAACTTGCATGAACTAATAATTTCATACATTTGAAATACTTGACTCGTTAGCGAGGATAGTTAACTATACAACTCGAAAACTCATGGTAGGGCTACTGATAGAGTTAGGAATACCATTCTTCGAGAAAAAACCGGAATCGTGGACGTCGGCGAAAAAACTGCCATTCTTAAATGGAACTGGGCGGGCCATGTGAGTCGTATGGACGGTGATAGGTGGGCAGGGATCGTCACGCCATGGGTGCCTGCAGATGGGCAACGAGATGACTTAAATTTATCCTTTGAGATGACTTAAATTATGATTGCTAGGTTTTCTATTATTGCTTAGTTATTATTTAATTTTGACATTTACTTTACATTTTATATCGACATGTTTCTTAAATATTTAATGACGTTGCTTTAGATTTGACATTTTTCTTTATAATTATGATTTATTTATAGGTATTTGAATTGTTAAAATAATTATTGCATGCCTCGATGGGTAGAATACATTGATTCCATATTATTAATTTTATAACATATTTTGTACATGTATTCATCGCAATAAATGATACTTTGACTTTGACTTTGACTTAACGAAGCCGGGGCAGGCCGAGGAAACGGTGGCGAGATGACCTCGACACCTTTCAAGAGGGTTGGTGGGAACAAGGAAAAGATCGAGAGAGATGGAAACAATTGGGGGAGACCTTTGCCCAGCAGTGGGAAAGTATAGGTTAAAAAAAAAACTGTTTACAGCAAAAAACAAACATGTTAACACTAGCGACTCGCCTCGGCTTCGCACGGGTCCAATAATTATACATAGTTATAAAATAACAACGAAAAGTGGCATTGATTTTTATATACACACATCAACAAAATCTAGGGATATCTTAGTCCTACATTATTTTAAATAAAGCTTTTATATTTTAAAATCTTATTTGTTTTAATTAAAAGTTTATATACCGATTGAAACCTCTTTTATTCTGCAAAGAAAATGGAACCGCAGCAAGAAATTGGCAATTTAATTTTAAGTATCAACCAAAAATAACGATGTCTTAATGTAAGAGGTGGCAACACTAATTTAAAATTAGATTAAGTTATTAATTATTATTTAATAAAAAACAGTAAGAAATTTGGTTTTATTTGTCATAAGTACTCATTTTCTATGGCGATAAAAAAATAACATTAGGTACATATTAATATTACTGAAATAAAAATTTCCTCATAGATTTTAAGATATTTGATGAAATGTACAATATCCTCAGACTTTGTTGATGTGTGTATACCTATAGATAAATAAAACAAGCAAAAATCAAAACAGTAACACGAAAGAATAAAAACAAACAATGTAGGTACTAATAGATAGATAGATTAACACTTTATTTCACACCACATCCACATCCTATCCTACTATCCTACTTCCTACTTTTTTAATTTAATCCCACTAATATTATAAATGTAAAAGTTTGTGAGAATGTATGTATGTTTGTTATTCTTTCACGCAAAAACGGCTGGACCGATTTGGTTGAAATTTGGTATGTAGATAGGTGATACCCTGGAATAACACATAGGCTACTTTTTATCCCGATATTCCCGCGGGAACGGGACTTACGCGGGTGAAACCGCGGGGCGCAGCTAGTTGATCATAATGATAGTTACGACCCCGGCAAATGGGACTTCGTGGCTGAGTTGGTCGAAGGCAGTCCTTAGGACGATCGCTTGTATCATCGCAGGTTCGAATCCTGCCGAAATTGTAACTTTTATTAAGATTTTTCTGATGAATAGTACCTATGTGTGGTTTAACACAATAAAAATATAAAAACTATAGTAGGATTTTTTTATTAAACGTTTACAACATTCTAAAACAATTAAAAAACAATATTTACAGGGTACTAGCCCCGCAAGTTGATATTGCGATGGAACCTTGTCACAATAACAGCTGCGTGACGTCATCCGTCGCAAAAAAAGTACAGATAGCAAAAAAATGTCATAAAAAGTAAATAAGCTAAGGTTTATTTATATTTAAACTTAAACCAGGTTGTTATGTAAAAAAAAAAAATTTTTTAATTAAAATGACTTTGGTAGAATTTTGCAAAATATTCAAAATGTCTATTACTAGTTGCTTCGACATTAAAATGTCCTCAGTAGTGTTCGAAGCACTTTTTAAGGCACGGTTTATATTTTGGTTATCTAACTTAGAGTCTTCTTTCTCTTATACAAAATAATTGTCCACCTTAATTATCATTTCACGAGCACGACTGTTAATTAATTTCTTACTCATTTTAACGGGTAACAGGTAACAAAACTCAAAAATAACAATAAAACAGGATAACAAAAACAAATCCAGGACGTTGGGCCAATCTCGTCACGCATTGGGTGCCAAGCGGGCAACGACGACGCGGTAGACCCAAAAAAAGATGGCGCGACGACCTGGATGAATTCGACTCCACATGGCCGGAAACAGGATCAATGGACCGGGATGTGTGGAAGGAGAAAGGGGAGACCTTTGCCCAGCAGTGGGACAGTATAGGTTAAACAAAAAGTTATAACAAGTACTCGATGCGCGTAAGCACGTAAGCGCGGGCTGACCTTGCGAACGGTACTGACGGTGCGACGTCAACTACCTACGTCACGAAGATGGCCGCCAATCACAATATCATCTTGCGGGACTTGCGGGGATAATAAAGTGGAATATTAACTTCTGTAAAAAGTGGGCATGTACTAAATATGTATTTGGACATACCTCTGACTACCCCATAAGACATCTTCAAAGGATCTAAAGAATTACATAAAGATCTCTAAGAAATGTCTACCGCTCCCTGGGATACAGTCGTGATCATATTTCATTTCATTTACAGGGTGAAAAAGTACGTCAGTTAAAATCGTCAACCAACGACAAGTCTGTATTGCAGCCCGAAGTTGAGAAGCAGTTAGCGGCCGCTAACACTAATACTAATGTTAGCAGCGCTGACTTGGAAAAGGCTATTACAGAACAGGTAATTAAAAAAAATGCATCTTAGTGCAAGGTACCTATACTTCATTTCTTGAAACGAGCTAATAGGAAGAAAAATTAACGCACGTAATTGGTCGTCGAAAATAATTGTCTTTCTCGTGATTGGCTATATTGACAAATCAATTGTCAATTGCCAAATCTAGCCAATCCGAGAAAGACAATTATTTTCGACGACCAATCAATGCGTTTATTTTTCTTCCTATTAGCTCGCTTCAAGAAATGAAGACATACAAATTTGAATGTTTTGTTTTGACTTGTACTTCACCAATTTTAATCTATGGATCTATTTGTTATCCAAATCAATAAACGAATAACAAAAACAATATTTACAGGGTGAAAAAGTGCGTCAGTTAAAAGCGACGACCAAAGACAAGTCTGTATGGAAGCCCGAAGTTGAGAAGCTATTGGCACTTAAGAAGCAGTTAGCTAACTCGACTGAAGTTAGCGCTAATACATCTACGGAGTCTATTAAGAGTCTAGAAAAGGCAATAGCTGATCAAGTAAGTATACGTCCCACGTAGTGGGATAAGGGCAGGGAGATGATGATGATTGCAATAAAAATTTTTCTTCTGTAATTAGAAAGTTTCGATGTTAAACAATGACGGTCTTCAATAAATTACACAAAAATATGGTTTAACCATGGTCTAGTTAGTTATTAGTTTTTGTAAGTACTTACATTGTAAGTATATACTTACGGTTATGCTATTAATTACAATAACTAAACTAATATAAGGTTAACAGACCGCATACGAAACTCAGCACTGCGTTCCCAAACAAAGGTTTTTGACGTCAGCAAGAAGTCCGCCCAGCTCAAATGGGATTGGGCCGGCCATGTCTGCCGCATGTCGGACGACTTGTGGGCTAAGACCACAACCGAATGGGTGCCCGACACAAGACGTCCGCGTGGCAGACCACCACGGAGATGGTGGGACGAGTTGGATGTGCAGCTTCCAGATTGGCCCACTGCGGCCAAAGATAGAAAAAGCTGGAAGAGAGGGAGGGAGGCCTTTGCCCTGCAGTGGGACAATATGGGCTGAAAAAAAAAAAAAAAAAAAACTAATATATATTTACATAACTGGAGGCTTACCATGTAGTATTACAATTCTTCTAACTATCATAAGCATAACTTTACGACAGCGCCTTAGCTTACGTCAAAAGCAGTTTATTATGAGACCTAAACTGAATCGCTTTTAACGGTCATAGTACATCATTAAAAATGTATTAAAAATATTCTTTGAATCCCATCCATTTTACCATATTGATGAATACATGAATTGTTCATGTTCTGACTCGTCTTCGGATTAGTAATATTGTTTTATTTAATTATTTATATTTAACGCCTAACCTTAAGAAATGATGTACCCTGACTTGCCAATGTTATGCTATGTAACCTTGTGGCTAATTAAATAAATAACTTGAAAATAGTAGTACTGTACAAAATATAAAACATAATAATAATGCAAAGTTAACAAAAAACATACAATGCATACCTACTAATGTTTATTTTCAAGTCTCGAGTCAGAGACATTGTATCGGAATGGTAACGGCTACAGACTTGCGATCCTTAGGTTGCGAGTTCGAATCCCGCCCCCGCATCCCGTTGGGAACTTTTAATAAGTTTAGCCAACTGCGTATTATCGGGGGTAGAATATGTTAGCATTGGAAGCGCTACGTTTACTATAAATAATAGCGTGCCGAAAATGTTAATACATTTTTGTTTCTTTATTCATACATTTTCTAAAAAAAAAAAAAAAACATACATATTCTTACTATTATTTTATTATTCAATAAAAGAATGAGAAGCCATGTTTTTAAGTGTTTTTTTTAATTTAATGTTTTTGTGTTTTTTTAGGGTGACAAAGTAAGAAAACTAAAAGGAAGTACAAAAGACAAAGCAGTTTGGCAACCGGAAGTGAATGTGCTCCTTGATCTGAAAAAACGTCTTGCCGCGTTACAAGTGGCGAAGTAAATTAGGTGCAATAAAGCTTTTAGGTGCAATAATAAAGCCTACATATTTATTACATTCTATTTCGAGTTTTATTTTATTCCTTGAAAGAGATTTAGCGTCTTGTTATAGTTTTAAAATTTGTTTGAGCGCCATCTCTTGAGTAAAAAGTTTTGCAACTTTCAGTGATATTCACCACCAGATGGCGTTGCTAATGAATTATTTTCTTTTCTTTAATTGAGTTTTTTAGTTTAGCGTAATACCTCACTTAAGCTAAAGTAATGAGAGAATGCAAGTATGGTGATTAGAATTTTTTATCTATTTATCTTTATTCGCTGTTAGCTCAACAATCGCTGCTTATTAAGCTTGTCATGTCAATGTCTATTTTTAGTATTGTCTACGTCTAGTTGTCAGTCTGATCTGTCATGCTTTGTTTGTTTCTCATCTCAGACAAAAACAAACACTGATTTGTTGTAATGTAACTGCAATTTGCAATAAAAGTTCTCTAATTAAAACTTATGCAGCCCTTCTTGTGCTACAGTAAAAACTCGGCTAAACTATGGGGCTGGGCGTAGAACACTTCAGCCGAATATGTAGAGCGTGTTTAAGTGAATCTACAACCATGAAACCTTTGTTTACAAACCTTGAGAATGGCGAACAAACTTTACTCATTTTATTCAATTTGACTGCTAATTTGAGCGCTACAATGGAGGACGCGTTACCAAAACAGGTCTGTAGTGAATGTGAGATGGTTCTACGTAGAACAGAAGACTTTAGAAACCGATGTAAAACCTCCGATACGTTACTAAAGAATATAATCAAGTGCGCTTCACCGGATGATCAGTATTTTGATACTATTTCTGAAAATTATAAAAATGATGTTGATAATAAGTTCTGTATCGATGAAAGTTCAAATTTGGAAGTTCAGGTCGATAGAAAAGTTGCTATTGAGTTTTCCCATTTGAATCATGAAAGCGAAAAACTACTCGAAAGTAATGCAGCAGATATTAAAATGGAAACTTCTGACAGTGATAGAGAACACGACACTGAATTCACAAATAGCGAGCCACTGGAAACAACACCGATAGAGCTCAAAGTAGAAAAACCTCCGGAAGACACAAACCTAAAAAAATCATGGAAAAACAAGAAAAAAACAAAAAACGTAGCATTCTCACACATAACCTACCAATTTTCATGCAATATATGCAACATACATTTGGAAGATTTAGCAGCATGGGAAAATCACATAAAAAGTCATCCGAAAAAACGGAATAACTTCAAAGCTGATGAAAAGGGTTTATTCCAATGTACTCTATGCTTCCGTCGATGTAAAACTAAAAAAACTTTAACGAAACACATGAAACTCCACGAAGACACGGACAATGTAAAATATTCTTGCGATAAATGCAAGCGAGAGTTTAAATACAAATCGTTTCTAGAAAGCCATGTTATCTCCGTCCATATGCATGACAATTTCACATGTCATTTATGTAACCAAAACTTTGATAGCAAAGAAAGCTTAGAAGCCCATATTGATAGTCATAAAGAGAAAAAAAAACATCCATGTAATATTTGTGGAAAAGCTTTTATAATGCTTTGTACTTTAAAAGATCATATGAGGAAGCACACCGGTGAAAAGCCATTCTTATGTTCCACTTGTGGCAAAGGATTCAGTCAGAAGACGAATTTGGCGCAGCATACACGGCGGCACTTAGGCGTTAAGCCATTCAAATGCAACATTTGTTCAAAAGGGTAAGGAGTTCTTTATCATTTAGCTACCCGCCCCGGCTTCACACGTCTCCAATAATTATATAAACATACCTCTTGAAACGAAAACTTGAAAAAAAGAGAGGCCTATGCCCAGCAGTGGGATGAGAAGGGCTGATAATGATGATGATGATGACCTCTTGAAACACTCCTATTAAAAAAACTGCATCAAAATCCGTTACGTATTTTTAAAGATTTAAGCATACATGTACCTATGGACAGAGAAAGCGACTTTGTTTTACACTATGTCGTCAACTCCGAATTCACTCCTCTCACATTCATATCCTCTTTCACCCAATTCATCCACTTCTTCCTCGGCTTTCCTCTTCTTGTATTATCCATCCATATTCATAACTATCAATACATTCATCATTAACATAATTTATTTACTAACACAAACTAATCTGATCATTCTTTCAGCTTCGTTTCCAAAGGCGAACTCGACGCCCACAACAGAAAGCACAGTGGCGCCCACCCATTTGTCTGCGACGATTGTGGCAACGGCTTCACAACATCAAGCGCTTTAGTCAAACACAGGCGAACACACACAGGGGAGCGACCATACCCTTGTGATCTTTGCTCGATGAAATTTGCAGCGTCGGGCACTTTAAAGAACCATAGACGCACTCATACAGGGGAAAGGCCATTCCAGTGTTCGTTATGTGACAAAGCATTTGTGCAACGGACAGATTTGATCAGCCATATTCGCTGTCATACAGGGGAAAGACCTTACATTTGCAGCCAGTGCGGACAGGCTTTTAGAAAAGCAGCTGCATTGAAAAATCATTTGAAAATGCATGAGAAGATGGGGATAATGCCAAGTGTCAGTGTGCTTTTGAATATGAACAGTTGAGCTATTGAGTGCAGGTGCACTGGATAATTCGTTTTTAACGGTGTATGCCTTAAATGCTCGTATAAAAGATGTAGTCTGTTGTTTTTGGGAGTTTTCTTAAAATCATAATGATGAATGGTTAATTGAAACTAATAGGTAGGTATTTAATTATCGATGTAACTGAATGAATTGTCGCCCAAAGAAGATTTTTGCTTAGTTTGAATATCCAAGGAATTGTAATAATAATTAATTAAAATGAAATGAAATGAAAATTTAATTGTTTTTTAAATTAATAATTGCTGTCAATTAACAGCGTTATTCCAACCCCTTTTATTGGGACCATTATACTAAGTAATTGTGATTTGAAAATAATCAATTTGTTTTACTTTTTCAGCATTTTAGATGATACCATAGACTCTTAGTTAGTCTATGGTTGATACTTTTTAGGCTCAAATGACATTGAGACTGGATCAAAGCGTTTGTAGTTTCAGTGTCATATAATTTTAAACTTTATCTTCATTAAAATATGCATTTTGTAAAGCGCTTTGAAGAGACGGCGCCGCTTACGGTCGCTTGTGGTCACTTGCGTTTCAAGTGTCTCAAGCGAAGCTATGTATTATGGTAATGAAAATAAAGTTTAAAATTTCTATGACACTAAAACTTCCGTACCATCTTGGTGTGACTTGACTCCTAATCTTTTTTTATGATTTTAATTATTAAAATGGCAAAGTACTTTTTAATATACGTACCTATTTTAAATTAGATATACATAATTAAGTAAGTTTTACTCTTATTGTGTGTATTATTACCATTACCTAATTTATTAAATTGATATGTAAACTACCTACTTTTAATGCTTTTATTACTTACCTTCTTGGTTATAAATAATTGTGTAGGATACCTACTATACAATACACTATTGCCGTCGACATAGTGTAAAGTAGCCTATAGATGCAAGAGGAACAATAATTCCATTTTCTGAACGACTGTCGATCTCAAAAAGTTCATGATTTTATCCACCTACCAACTTGTTACTGTGCTGAGAGGATAGTTTAGGTGCTGGGCAAGTCTATTCCATCTCAACAATGTCCCAGGCACTACAGCGTCCCGTTAAGTGTAGGCAAAGATGCCTCCTGACGCTGTATTTAAGTAGTCTAGTAAAGATGTAAAAAAAAGGCCTGAGGTAGGTACCTACCCTCTTGTTAGAAAAATAGTGCTATTAGGTACCTACTAGTATATTCCCTTTTCTATGCTTATTAAAAGCTAAGCTAGGTCGGCTAGTATTTACTTATAATTATGTAGGTACAATATTAAAAAAACGAATTAATTGTAAAAATTAAATATTTTTAATTTCTAAATACACGATACTAACATTAGGTACATCAATTTTGGAATAAAACTTAATTATAACGAAGAAAAATGCAAAATGAGTAAATTTCAACATTCACATACACCAGGTATTTGTTGATTAATATAGAAAATGATTATAATAGGTACATTGTGGCTAACAGCTAAGTACTTACATTGTTTGGTACCTACATTGACGTCTAATGCCCCTTAATCATGGTAAACATTTGTTTAGGAACAGTTGATCAACTTTGTTGGTGAGTTGCGAGAATGTTGCTAGCAACTATGACAAAATGACAATCAACATGACGCTATAAACTCTGCAACACGCAGTGCTGCCAGCAACATCTTGACAGCAACACGTTGATTCAACTTTGTTGCTAAGTAAATGTTGACCATGAATACGGGGCTTTACCCAGTAGATACCTAATAGATAGACTACTCCGCAATACAAACTTTTCAGTCAACCTACTGAGGTGTGCGGGAGCGGGAAAGTGAGCGCTTATTGGTCAGTTCAAGGTTACTGACAAATCAGAAATGGTCACGGGTCACTAGTTTGGTCTTTATTGGTCAAACGTAAGGGGGCGTGAGTTGTTATAAGCGCTAAAACGCTCATGTCTGAACTAAAAGCGTTCTCCCTTTATTAGGTGTCTGCTAGGTAAGACGTCGATGGTTTGGTACAACTTGCATTGTACTTTTGTATAATATAGACGAATATCTATTTTTGTCTATGACAATATGAAAGTTTATGCCAAAAAAAATTACAAAAGAAAACTTGAAATATTTTGAAAAAAACCCAATTAGTTTGTCCATAATCGAACTCATAGTCCTATCTGTTTGAACGTTTTGGCATAACAAATTATTTTTTTAGTAGAAAAATATGGTAACTATCAAGATACAACCTATTAATTACCATTCATTCAACTTATATCATAATTTTACACCATAATTCAGCCAGATATTGCAGCTGAAAACATTTTTGATTAATTTTGAAATACCAGATTTTTTATTTATGATAAAATAATGTAGATACAGTAGGTACCTAATTTCCACTCCAAAATGCATGTGCACATACATACTTTAAAAGTTTAAAATCATCCACATTTCTAGAAATAAAGCCTTAATAACGGCAATAACTAATTGTACTTTAGGCTTATTTTAGCGTTATCTTGGCCTCATCTCTAAATCTAATTGGGTTTTACAAAGATCAAACATTCATCTTTTGCCTGATCTTTAGGCTGCGTCCCCCCCCCAGTAGGCAAACTGTTAGCCGCCGACTGAGTTAGCGGTGTATCGGTTTAGTACGCCCTTCCATATATTTCAAATGGAGTGTTCACAGTTTGCTAGTTTTGCGCTCACTGTACGCAGTTTGTTTTTGTTTGTTTTTACTCAGTCAGCCGCTAACTGTTTGCCTACTGGGGACGCAGCCTTATTCATAACACTTTTATGCATAGTACTCATTTATTAACCAATGGGTATAAGTCGCGCCTCTTAAAAAGAACGATGAGGGTCGTGTCGGGGGTATGTGTTGGTGGGGGGTCACTCGCTCACTCGCCAACAGCACGCGCTACATCAATGTGTGAAGTGTGCCGCGTCACCACACAACACATCACACATTACATTCCGCACAATCTACTACTGCGCAGCTTTTCCCCTCAGCGTTCTTCTTACGTGGCGCGATCTATACCAGTCAATTGTGTTTATTTAACAAATATCATGGTCAAAATGCATCTACGATCCATCGAATTTTCGCATTTTTTTTAAATCAGCATTAACAGTCACACTGTCTTAAAACTAACTATCTATTGATATTTCTGTTACATTAAGAGCCATTTCAAACGTTGATTAACTTGAAAAGTTAAATGATATTTTCACTTTACTAAGCTGTCAAAATGGAATTTTTAAGATAACCATCACGTTTGAAAAGTCTGGCTTAATACAACTACTAAATGAATTTCGAATAATTTTCACATCTGCAACCTTGCAATACCATGAATTTTTACATTTAACATTTTTTACATATTTAGTTGGGCCGGAAGTCTTCACTCACAGTTTGAAAATCCCACTTTGACCTTAAAATCTACTGTAATTTTTAAGTTTGATTCAAATAAATTGATTTGGTCTCTACTAATATAATAAAGAGATAATGTTGGTTAATGGGAAGGTCATTACGCGCCGCGCGTTTTCGTCAGCTCGATCTAGAATCGGGTCATTCTTACTAGCGCCATCTAGTACTGTAGGCTATATTTTGTCTCTGTAGTATTATTAGTACACCCGTGCAAAGCCGGGACGTGCTGCCAGTTTGTAATAAATTCATGGTTTTGCCTTCAAGCTCCATCAGTCCATTTGAGCCCAATTTCCCAAATTCATCCTAAACCAAGTATCACATCAAAATAAAATAAACCTATTCCTATTTCTAAGAAGACTTAAATAACATGAAAAGTTATAAGATTCCCTGGTTTCATCGGCTATATTTTAATTTACTTTTTTACTGAAATACCTTGGTAAATATAGCCTAAGCATTATTTATAGGTATATTTTTTTATCTACATTCGTGTAATTTTTTTTAGCAATCTGATCAAAATTTTATCTAGATATTTCACTATATACTTACACAAATCTAGTGTTACACTCACAGGTTACACTAGTGTAAGCTAAACAACCGTTTTTGGGTACTTAGTGCGTACACATAATTTTTAAGTCGATCGTATTATGAAAAAAATACAGTGCGTAAACAAAAAAATTCCATTATCCGTTGAAATAACAAAGCGCGTGAAAATATCCGATTATTTTGACATTGACAACTTTTGACAACCCAAAAGGTTTCTTTCCACTTAACCGAAAAAAAATAATGCACAAATAGTGCGAAGCCAAGAAAAAAAACAGTAAAAAGGCGGGAAAACAAAAGTCAATAGATTTTTCATAACCTAAAAAAAGTTTCACAATAAGCCGCGGGAAAATAGTATGAGTTTATGACACTTTATTTATATTTTAGCGTAATTCTAAAGGCTCCTTTCAATAGAATTGGAGAGAGGCGACATTTTCTCCTTGTTCTTGCATTGGCTCGCGTTGCTGCCTGTGTTTAGTGAACCGGACCAGTCTGCGAGTTGTGAGACCGGTCGGTAGAACTTTGTCGATGTTCGGTTGAAGATTGGGAGGAGCTCGTTCGCTTCGTTCGTTAGAGCCTGTGGAAAAGTTTTAGTTATGAACATAATGGACGGAAAATGTCACAGCACATAAAATGGATGGATTGTAATCTGTTTAGTGAATTTATAATAAATAAAATAAAATAAAATAAAATAGAATAAAGTTTCTTAAACCGTAAAATGAGTCGTGGATCTTCCAATTGACTTCTTTGTACTTATGGGCACTTATCTATAAGTACAAAGAAGTCTGTTGTCTGTTTGCCACTTGGCAAACAGCTGAGCTTCTGCGCTTCAGGCAAAACTTGCAGTGCCTAAAACACCTTTTAAACTATCGCGACTTAGAAACATACCTTTTGGCGACTTAGGTCTATACATTATTGAGACTTAAATCGCGTATTCCAAACGTCAAGGTAAATGATTTCAATACGCGAGTCCAGGGGTTAAGTCCAGGGGGGTTAAAATGGCTGTTCGAGCATTTCTGCTAGCAATTCGTAAACTGTCATATTTTGGTGAAAATGATAAGCAATTGATGAAATAAATGCACTTTATGAATTGCTAGCAGAAATGCTTGAACGGCCATTTTAAGGCCGCAGATAATTTATTTTATTTAGCCTTCAGTCTTTTGTTATTTTTCATTATACCTACTTACCCCATTATGCATATTCGACCTAAAACCTGTATTAGCTAAAACGCATATTAAATCTGTTGCTATCTCTTTTCGTTGACATATGAGTGACAAGAAAAAAACGTTCTAAAACGTTCTTTAAACCTATATTAAATTGTCAAGTTTTTATGAATAAGACCCTTAATCTTTGTATTAGCTGTAAGTTTTCCCAAAATCTTAAATTTTTCAGTGCCTAGCTATAGGTATTTATCTTACCTTAAGGTATATGACCGCGTCCGTGCCGTGCCCCTCGCACGACATGAGTAGCAAGTCACCGTGGAAGTAGCGCGCGTACAGACGGGATATGGGCAGACCGTAGCCGTAACCTGGAGGCAAACGTAGATAGATAGATAGATAGATAGAAAATGCTTTACTGCACACCATGTTTACAAATTAACAGAAAGTGCTACAAACTAAAAATACTTAACCAATACTTAACATACAATCGGCGGTCTTATCGCTAAGAAGCGATCTCTGCCAGACAACCTATATATGGATAGTGAGAAAAATTAAAAGTATATATACTCATTGATTTAAAAAATAAAAAAAAGACGTGCGGCACTCGGGGACTGCCGCGGTAAAGCTATTGCATGCCACCTAAAGGCGAGTTGCTGAACTAAAGTGACAGAGTTAGGTGTTTTCGTTCCGGAATTTCTGGATTCGCTCTCCACGCTCAAGGCCCGCGATAGAAGCTATGCAATAGCTTAAAAAAAATGTATAAAATTGTACTTACCAGCTAACGGTACCGTGTGCGAGTCAGATTTGCTCGGCTGTGGCGCTGTACTGTACATGTATTTGAAGAGAAGATCCGACACACTCCGGGGAATGCCGCCACCTCGGTCCGACATCTACAACAAATAATAAATTCATTAAAAAAAATCATTTGAAACATAAAATCTTAAAAGTTTTACGTATTATTATTACGAGCCTGTAGCGTCCCACTGCAGGGCAAAGGCCTCCCTTCCTTCCACTCGTTTCTATTAAGAGCTAGTGTGGTCCAATGAGGGCGGAATGAGTCGAGTTCATCTCTCCACCGCCGCCGCGGTCTGGTCTATAATAACTATTATTATAATGAATTTTATTAATTAATTACATCTTGACAGAAACATCTTCTCTCCCTAACAAAAGAGCGAGGGGTACAACATTACCTCAACAGAGGGGTACAACATTACCTCGACAGAAGGGTACAACATTATCTCAACATTATCTCGACAGAGGGGTACAACATTACCTCAACAGAGGGGTACAGCATTACCTTAACAGAGGGGTACAACATTACCTTAACGGAGACATCCTCCCTCCCCGCCACTATGTTCACAGTGATGGGCGGAGGGCTACTCTCGTGCGTCTCCATGACGGCTCGCATCGCGTTCTTGAACAACTCGAACAGCATGTGTCCAAGGATATTTTATATTTATTTATTCATACCTGGTATTTAAAGGTCTTCCGCCAATAGGACTTGTGCGGCGAAGTAAACTATAGCTTGTATAACATTATCTTGACAGAAACATCTTCTCTCCCTAACCAAAGAGCGAGGGGTACAACATTACCTCGACAGAGGGGTACAACATTACCTCACCAGAGGGGTACAACATTACCTCAACAGAGGGGTACAACATTACCTCACCAGAGGGGTACAACATTACCTTAACGGAGACATCCTCCCTCCCCGCCACTATGTTCACAGTGATGGGCGGAGGGCTACTCTCGTGCGTCTCCATGACGGCTCGCATCGCGTTCTTGAACAACTCGAACAGCATGTGGTAGAGATGTGATGGCACGTAGACTACTGGCATCGGGCGAGAGCTCGGCACTGAAAGATAAACATACATTTAGGAAATGAAAGGTGAATCAGATTTGTGTATCCGAACAGAATAGACTGAGAGCCCTGAAAGATCTGACTTTACCTATTTTAACATGGATGAAACCTTATATGCTCAGTAGAGTCTCATGTGCCTTGAATAACCAGCGTGTTTAGAAAGCTCCAAGAGTGACCCATGAGCAGGTAGAAGGTCAGAAAGGTGCGATAGGTCCTACGAAATAAACATAATTTTTCTTTCTTTCTCTCTTTACCACTTTTTTCCCCAAAACTTACCACCATGCTGCAACAGCTCCAACTCAGGACTAGCCAGGTAGTACCTATCGCACAGAAAGCGTGCGTTCTCGTACGCATCTCTGACGACGGCCGCGACGTCGCACGCCGGGTCTATGGAGCCGATGTGTCGCCCGCCTGATCCCATGCCGTTGACGGACGACTGACGATATAATATCTAAACACAACTTACCACCATGCTGCAACAGCTCCAACTCAGGACTAGCCAGGTAGTACCGATCGCACAGAAAGCGTGCGTTCTCGTACGCATCTCTGACGACGGCCGCGACGTCGCACGCCGGGTCTATGGAGCCGATGTGTCGCCCGCCTGATCCCATGCCGTTCACTGACGACTGACGATATAATATCTAAACACAACTTACCACCATGCTGCAACAGCTCCAACTCAGGACTAGCCAGGTAGTACCGATCGCACAGAAAGCGTGCGTTCTCGTACGCATCTCTGACGACGGCCGCGACGTCGCACGCCGGGTCTATTGAGCCGATGTGTCGCCCGCCTGATCCCATGCCGTTCACTGACGACTGACGATATAATATCTAAACACAACTTACCACCATGCTGCAACAGCTCCAACTCAGGACTAGCCAGGTAGTACCGATCGCACAGAAAGCGTGCGTTCTCGTACGCATCTCTGACGACGGCCGCGACGTCGCACGCCGGGTCTATGGAGCCGATGTGTCGCCCGCCTGATCCCATGCCGTTCACTGACGACTGACGATATAATATCTAAACACAACTTACCACCATGCTGCAACAGCTCCAACTCAGGACTAGCCAGGTAGTACCGATCGCACAGAAAGCGTGCGTTCTCGTACGCATCTCTGACGACGGCCGCGACGTCGCACGCCGGGTCTATGGAGCCGATGTGTCGCCCGCCTGATCCCATGCCGTTCACTGACGACTGACGATATAATATCTAAACACAACTTACCACCATGCTGCAACAGCTCCAACTCAGGACTAGCCAGGTAGTACCGATCGCACAGAAAGCGTGCGTTCTCGTACGCATCTCTGACGACGGCCGCGACGTCGCACGCCGGGTCTATGGAGCCGATGTGTCGCCCGCCTGATCCCATGCCGTTCACTGACGACTGACGATATAATATCTAAACACAACTTACCACCATGCTGCAACAGCTCCAACTCAGGACTAGCCAGGTAGTACCGATCGCACAGAAAGCGTGCGTTCTCGTACGCATCTCTGACGACGGCCGCGACGTCGCACGCCGGGTCTATAGAGCCGATGTGTCGCCCGCCTGATCCCATGCCGTTCACTGACGACTGACGATATAATATCTAAACACAACTTACCACCATGCTGCAACAGCTCCAACTCAGGACTGGCCAGGTAGTACCTATCGCACAGAAAGCGTGCGTTCTCGTACGCATCTCTGACGACGGCCGCGACGTCGCACGCCGGGTCTATGGAGCCGATGTGTCGCCCGCCTGATCCCATGCCGTTCACTGACGACTGACGATATAATATCTAAACACAACTTACCACCATGCTGCAACAGCTCCAACTCAGGACTAGCCAGGTAGTACCTATCGCACAGAAAGCGTGCGTTCTCGTACGCATCTCTGACGACGGCCGCGACGTCGCACGCCGGGTCTATGGAGCCGATGTGTCGCCCGCCTGATCCCATGCCGTTCACTGACGACTGACGATATAATATCTAAACACAACTTACCACCATGCTGCAACAGCTCCAACTCAGGACTGGCCAGGTAGTACCGATCGCACAGAAAGCGTGCGTTCTCGTACGCATCTCTGACGACGGCCGCGACGTCGCACGCCGGGTCTATGGAGCCGATGTGTCGCCCGCCTGATCCCATGCCGTTCACTGACGACTGACGATATAATATCTAAACACAACTTACCACCATGCTGCAACAGCTCCAACTCAGGACTGGCCAGGTAGTACCGATCGCACAGAAAGCGTGCGTTCTCGTACGCATCTCTGACGACGGCCGCGACGTCGCACGCCGGGTCTATGGAGCCGATGTGTCGCCCGCCTGATCCCATGCCGTTCACTGACGACTGACGATATAATATCTAAACACAACTTACCACCATGCTGCAACAGCTCCAACTCAGGACTAGCCAGGTAGTACCGATCGCACAGAAAGCGTGCGTTCTCGTACGCATCTCTGACGACGGCCGCGACGTCGCACGCCGGGTCTATGGAGCCGATGTGTCGCCCGCCTGATCCCATGCCGTTCACTGACGACTGACGATATAATATCTAAACACAACTTACCACCATGCTGCAACAGCTCCAACTCAGGACTAGCCAGGTAGTACCGATCGCACAGAAAGCGTGCGTTCTCGTACGCATCTCTGACGACGGCCGCGACGTCGCACGCCGGGTCTATGGAGCCGATGTGTCGCCCGCCTGATCCCATGCCGTTCACTGACGACTGACGATATAATATCTAAACACAACTTACCACCATGCTGCAACAGCTCCAACTCAGGACTAGCCAGGTAGTACCGATCGCACAGAAAGCGTGCGTTCTCGTACGCATCTCTGACGACGGCCGCGACGTCGCACGCCGGGTCTATAGAGCCGATGTGTCGCCCGCCTGATCCCATGCCGTTCACTGACGACTGACGATATAATATCTAAACACAACTTACCACCATGCTGCAACAGCTCCAACTCAGGACTAGCCAGGTAGTACCTATCGCACAGAAAGCGTGCGTTCTCGTACGCATCTCTGACGACGGCCGCGACGTCGCACGCCGGGTCTATGGAGCCGATGTGTCGCCCGCCTGATCCCATGCCGTTCACTGACGACTGACGATATAATATCTAAACACAACTTACCACCATGCTGCAACAGCTCCAACTCAGGACTAGCCAGGTAGTACCTATCGCACAGAAAGCGTGCGTTCTCGTACGCATCTCTGACGACGGCCGCGACGTCGCACGCCGGGTCTATGGAGCCGATGTGTCGCCCGCCTGATCCCATGCCGTTCACTGACGACTGACGATATAATATCTAAACACAACTTACCACCATGCTGCAACAGCTCCAACTCAGGACTAGCCAGGTAGTACCGATCGCACAGAAAGCGTGCGTTCTCGTACGCATCTCTGACGACGGCCGCGACGTCGCACGCCGGGTCTATAGAGCCGATGTGTCGCCCGCCTGATCCCATGCCGTTGACGGACGATTGACGGCTGCCTAGCGCTTGCTCGCCGAATAGTAAGGCTGAAAGGATAATAAATAAATATCCTTGGACATTCCACACAGCGTCACCTAGTCCCCTAAGCAACTAAATGCTTGTGTTATGGTAACTATACTTCATTTCTTGAAGCGAGCTAATAGGATAAAAAATAAACGCACGTGATTGGTCGTCGAAAATAATTATATTTCTCGTGATTGCCTTTATTTTTCTTCCTATTAGCTCGATTCAAGAAATGAAGTATAGATGACTAATATAATGATAAATATAAAACCATTGCTGGGCAAGGGTCTCCCCCAATTTTCATTTTCCTTTTTTTTTCCATCTCTGTCCTTTGAGACTTCCTACCATTCTCTCTCAAAAGAGTCGATATAATACTTATGTACTTAAGTACATGTTTTTTGTAAATACATACATAATTACATATTATAGATAGAAAACACCCAGACACGGAACAAATATCTGCAGAACATACAAACTTTTCCCCCTTGCGGGGATCGAACCCGCCACCACCGCGTCTCAGGCGGGCTTTCGCCCACTCCGAACGAACGAATGAATAAATAAATATCCTTGGACATTCAACACAGCGTCATCTAGTCCCAAGCTAAGCAACTTAATGCTTGTGTTATGGTAACCAGATGACTGATATAATACATAGTTTTTTTTTGTAAATACATACATATTATAGATAGAAAACACCCGTACCCGTGAAGGTAATCATACTCACTGTGCTGATTGATAAGCATCCGAATTGATATCCGGCTCATGTAGAATCTGTCAAGGAAGTATTGTATCGAGTTCTCGATACCAGCATCAACCTGGAAAAAAAAAACGCGGAGATCGTGTTTCAATTATGTATAGGGAACTTTCAGATTAGACCCAAACTTCAGAAGTTCACAAGTTTGGGTCGCGATCAGATCAACAGATATCCCGTGCGAAACGTCTATTAATAATCCTACTATTCTTCCTACTTATCCTATCCTACTATATCCCACTAATATTATAAATGTGAAAGTTTGTGAGAATGTTTGTTATTCTTTCACGCAAAAACGGCTGGACCGATTTGGTTGAAATTTGGTATGTAGATAGGTGGTACCCTGGATTAACACATAGGCTACTTTTTATCCCGATATTCTCGCGAGAACGGGACTTACGCGGGTTAAACCGCGGAGCGCAACTAGTATACAATAAATGCAGTACGTACTTCATGCGATTCCTTTAGCTCCAAAACCCCCTGGGCCATGGTTTGCACCACGTCGGCATGCCTGTTCCGAATATGCACCAGTCTTTCGCAGAACCTTAAATAAAAAATTTAAATTAGCTAACATTTTGTATTAAAACTATGAGATCTCTCTAATTTAGACGAATTATAACCAATTAAAAGGACCAGACCTTTTAAATTATGTTAATTACTACGCCCGTTATAAGGTTATTTTTTTAAGATAGATAGATAGATAGATAAAAAGTTTATTTTGGCACACATAAAAACACAGTAAAGAAAAATAACAACATAAAAAAAATGGTTTAAAATGGTTGGTCACAATTTCTATCAAAAATTACAGTATGTATGGTATTTTTCATATTAGACCTACATTATTATTTTCATCTAAAGATTATCAGCAATTTCTGCGTGATAGAAAAAAGCTTTAAACACATACTTAGTTTGCAGTAAAATCCTAATCGTTTTGTTCCGTCCGTTACTAACCATTGATCAGCTCCATAAAGGATAATGATCTCCCTAACTATTGTTTCTTTTCAAACGACTCCTGATATCACCAGTTCACTATACACTGACGGCTTGCGAAGTAGAGTCTATAAGAGCAGGGAGATCTCTTTCAATAACTCTAATGAGGCTCTTTTAGTATGAATCCGATCTCCTTATGTTCATACTTACTGGCACAAAACAGGCGGTTCTGGCTCCATCTGTTCGAATTGTGTGATCTCTTCGAAGGACCGCTCGTACCACTGGTTCACGAGACCAACTGACGGCATGCGAAGCAGATTCTCTGGTAGTAGTGCGATCTCCTTCATTATGTTCATACTTACTGGCACAAAACAGGCGGTTCTGGCTCCATCTGTTCGAATTGTGTGATCTCTTCGAAGGACCGCTCGTACCACTGGTTCACGAGACCAACTGACGGCATGCGAAGCAGATTCTCTGGTAGTAGTGCGATCTCCTTCATAATGTTCGCTAGCCTGTAACAAAACATATGTCTATGCACATTTCGTTATTTTACGACATTCCTCTGACTACCCCCTTAGACATAGGCCGACACCACCAGGTTCTTGGCTGATTATTGAAAGGCCTTTAAGGCGGCCTAAAAACTTGGCCACTCATACGAATGAACGTAGTGTAGAAAAAACGTTTGTAGGTCATTTAGTATTTATTTAATTAACATAAATTACATAAATTATGTCACCCGCTTAATGCGTTACGTAATATCCTTTGAGCGAGGATACGGTAATTATACACAATTACTGATTGTTGTATTTGTCGTGTTGATTAACCTGTTTGTTGGAGTTACACAGTTTTCAATACAATAACCCCGTTATTCAAAGTAATAAAAGTTTATGAATGTTTTTATCTTCTTACTCTTATGTCAATGAAAAGAGATAGCAACAGATTTAATAACCGCTTTAGTTAAAGCAAGTTTACCTATACTCCATTATTTAAACGAGACGGATTTGACAATTGACAATTGATTTGACAATCTAGCCAATCACGAGAAAGACAATTATTTTCGACGACCAGTCACGTGCGTTTATTTTTCTTCCTATTAGCTCGCTTCAAGAAATGAAGTAGAGTCCTTCTATTTACAAAACATTACAGTCATGCATGGTATAGCACGGTATTGTCTCTTATTTGTTCTTGTCCAAATATAAATTATAAATTATGTATTTTTCATATCAAAAAGTTGTTTTTGACACAAACCAATGAAAAAGTCTATAGTCTCTAAGAGGTAATGTTGGTGGATTTCAAAAATTCTTCGGGTTTAGGCTATTTTATCCCGGTAGTTTCATTAGTACCCCCGTGGAAAGCCGGGACGTGCTGCTAGTATTATCTAACTAAAGTAACGGACCTGTACAATTTGTTTTGCTCAATTACAAACACCAATGACTCAGACTGATATATAAAGTATATCTATGGTTTTACCCATCTGTGGCCTATTTCAATTTATCAAACAGATGGTTGATTTTACCACGAAGTGTTTCTATTTAAAACGCTTATATAAGATGCTAGCTTATGTACGCGGCTTCGGTCGCGTTAAAGTAGGCCCTTTAGGAATAGTTTGAATAAAGATTCATTTACTTAGTTTCGTATAACTTTTTAACGATATAAGATGTTTGTAACATAAACAAAATCAAATTATGTAATCACACATTAAAACAAAAGTTTTTTTTAACTAGAAAATGTAGGTAGCATGTCTACGCGACTTCAGCTACAAATCTCCGAAAAACAATTAACGGTAAAATCTCTTATCTCAATTAGTACCTAAACATAATAAAACCACTATCTGTAGTCGTAACGAGCTATCTTCGTTATAAAAATGTTATCTTTCCACGACCACAGATATTGACTAAGTGGTAGCATAATTAAACAATACATAAAAATCAGAGTTAACTGTGTGGTAAGTACCTCGCCTTTAGATTAAGAGATCCTGGGTTCAAATCCCGGTTGAGCATTGAAATTTTCGTTTCGGAAACTTTAATACATGTGAAGAACGGTAAAGGGAAATGAGTTAACCCATTCAAGGCCCACCTGCTCGTCCTCTACGAGGTAGTGCGTCCGGGGCACCCAACGTGATAGTGTATAGTGTATAAGTGTAGACAAAGATTGCTAGTTTTGTGCTTGAATCTAGTTTTGTATATAAGTATTAGTAAGTATGGATGGATTAGTTCATGCAAGTTACCGGGGGCGGCGCTGGGCTGGATTCTCATACATTTTGTGATACTTGACTCAGTATCGAGGATAGTATCAATACTATAGTAAACTGATGGTAGGGCCGTATGCCTTAGTAACTATTGTAGGCGATAAATAACTTCAACCAGTGACTCAAAAGTATTTGCAAATAAAATAAGTAGGTAGTAGGATAGTTGGAACTGAATCTTGAGTACATAATGACGCGCGTCTCTTCTTTGTTAGAGGTTGTTGAACGTATATCAAAACAATGTAACCTAGCTTTGTTTTTAGTTGCATCTTCATAATATTACATTTTATAAACCTACTAGTATTATAAGCGATAAGACCGCCGTTTGTATATCATAGTTAAGTTATTGTTTTTCTGTTTTTTGCATTGTTATTTTTCATGTATATGGTGTGCAATAAAGTATTTTTTATTCTATTCTACTCGTATAAAACAAAGTCGCTTTCTCTGTCCCTATATCTGTATGTCCCTTTGTATCTTTAAAACTACGCAACGGATTTTGATGCATCTTTTTTAATAGATAGGGGTGATTCAGTAGGTTTATATTACTTATACAATTTTAACCGTGCGAAGCCGGGGCGGGTGGCTAGTTAAAAATAGATCGAACCCGCAACCTCCGCGTCTCAGGCGGGCCTTCGTCCACTGCACCAGAGGTCAAAAGTCAAAATATTTTATTCAATGAAATCTTATAGACCACTTTGACATGTCTTAAAACTAGGGGATTCTATTGCCTGTTCCAACGCGATTCCCTACACCTGACCTGGTCATGCACTTACCTGACTGGCAGCTCCTTCCTGAGGAAGAGGTACGATTTCCTTTCGCACGCATTCAATCCTGCAACAAAAACATACTTTAAACCGACATTAAAAAGGATGTTCATTAGACTGTTTGTTTTATTGTCTGTTATATGTCGCGTGACGCGACGTGACGCGACTCGCGTCACGTGAAGAGAACGATCAGGAGAACGGGAGGGGGTATGTTTGGTGCCGGGTCACTCGCTCACGAAACAATAGCACGCGCTACATCAATGTGTGAAGTACCTATGTTTTTTTAATTTGATTATCCACCTATAGGTTGTCTGGTAGAGATCGCTTCTTAGCGATAAGATCGCCGATTGTTTATCATAGTTATGGTACCTGTAGTTTGTAGCACTTTATGTATAACACATTCAAGGCCCAAGTCCGGAGCGAGGTAGTGCTTCTGGGGCATCCAACGTGTTAAATGGTGTGTGTTGATTTGGGTGTGCAATAAAGTATTTTCTTCTATCTACGTCAGCGCCTTAGCTTAGGTCAAAAGCAATTCATAATAGGACCTAAACTGAATCGGACCGCTTTTAACCTTAGAGAATATAGCTCTAAGCTTTTATTTTAACGGTCACAGTAAGCTGGCTGATATCCAACTTATAGATACGATTATTTAGATAAATAGTTCGGCAGTAAATATTGACAAACCACTCCACATTATGATTGGTTCATGTTATTCCTTATCTTTTGTTTCAAGGTGTCAATTGTTATTGTTATTTCAATATAGATATCTCTTCAAAGATATTATTTATATTATAGATTTATCTTCAAAGACAAAGTGCCTACTTTCAATTTCATCTTGGATTACTACAATTGTTTTGTTTTCTTAAGTGCTAAGTAGGTAACTATTTATAAGATTTGTCAATTTAATAATACAGGTTCCGAATATTTCCAATAAGTATGTTTTTTCTTGTTACTCCTATGGCAACGAAAAAATAGCAACAGATTTAATATCGATTTTCTATACTCTATACTAATATTATAAAGAGGTAAAATTTGTTTGACGGAGGTAATCTCCGAAACTACTGGACCGATTTCAATAATTCTTTCACGGGTGTGTAGAATGGACTGTCCGGGAGGTTATAGGCTATATTTTATCCCGGTATTCCCACGGGAACAGGACTTATGCGGGTAAAACCGCGGGGTACAGCTAGTAGGTAATTAAAAAAAAAAAACGAGCGAGCGAATCGACAATTTTGAATTAGTTTATCAGTTTGTTTGTACTGCTGTTCAGCTCTGGAAAAAATCCGTCTAACCTTAAGGAAAAGATTATAATCAAAGTATTAAAAAGCGTGACCACACACGATGGATTATCAATACCTGATAGTTCTAGATAAGGTTAAACACAATAATATTGTTCGTTTACTTATCGCCTAAAACCTTGAACACCTATTTATTGTAATATCTAAGCATTTCGCAAAGCACATTGAGCGTTATCATGTTATTGATAAATTGCCAATTTGTTTTACTTTAAAAATCCTGTATTGAAAAAAAATATTGAACACATAAATATGAATGTATCCCAGGCAGCGGTAGACTTTTTTTTTCGTTTTTATCACTAAAAATCATAATATCTATTTTAAAATTTAGTTGCCTGTTGCCGCCAAAAATAATATTATTGGACTTTGGACGGCATCAGCCGCTGTTCTAGACAAATGACACATGCGTTGTTTAGCGTATCATCGTTCGATCTTATTATAAATTAAATAACAAAAGAAAATATACTTAGTGTAGATTAAACCACATTAAAAAGATATATAGAATAGAATGGACTTTCCCGAAGTACATAGGCCGTTTTATCATGGTAAAATCTAGGGTTTCATTAGTACACCCGTGCAAAGCCGGGACTGGCTAGTTAAAGATTAATTCAACAACTAGTAACTAATCTAATTACTTACACATTTCTGTACGTACACATTTTACATAAAATATAAAAAAAAGACGTGTGACATTCGGGGAGTGCCGCGGTAAAGCTCTTGCATGCCACCTAGAGGCGAGTTGCTGAACTAAAGTGACAAGCGTTAGGTTATTTTCGTTACGGAATTTCTGGATTCGGTCTCCACGCTCAAGGCCCGCTATAGAAGCTATGCAATAGCTTTAAAAAAAGATACGTCTACCTACTTTCGTTCACGCTCTACGTTAGAAAATTGAATTGAATGTCCAATTGTCTACATAAAGAACAAAGTCTACCAGTTATGTCTATGAATAGTACACAACACACAGATGGCACAATAGTTACAACGTGAACAGTCAAGGGCGAATATGTTTGTAGTTTTGTACACGGAAATTAAGAAGAATGGTCTCTGGATGTGTATATTAGAGCTTTTGTGTACGTTGTTTGAAATGGTGAAGGAAAACATCGTGAGGAAACCCGCGGCTAGTCAGCCCCACGCGTATTGATCATTGTCTTTCCTGTGGATATGTGTGGCAGCTGAGAGGGTGGTTTAGGTGCTACCAGCCTATTCCATCTCAACAATATCTCAGGCACTACAGTGTCCCGTTAAGTGTAGGCAAAGATTGCCTCCTGACGCTGTATAAATAATCTAGTAAAAGCTGTAAAGACCTGAGTACTTTGTTACAAAAGTTGCTATTTTAGGAAGGTATCACAGGAGCAAAAAAGGGGGATGTTATAAGTTCTAAGTTCATAGGGCTTAGGGCTCCGTCACGACTTTAAAAGCCGGAATCGACCGTATAACGTGCCCCCCCGAAACATGGAAGCAGCCACTTGCGGTCACCCACGTTGTGTTAGTATTTAAAATCATTGAAAAAAAAACAATTTTTTTTGAAAATGGACGCGGAAATGAATTTTATCTCTAACGACCTTACACCTAAAATAACTGATGATTACGTTTACACTGATAGGTTATCATAACATTGAAGTTACTTATGAGTCGTGATACCGCCGTGATCTAGTTTAATGTCATTAAATAATTTTTAACCCACTTCAGAAAATGAGGAGTTTTTCTCAAAGTTTAAAATCTTTCTTGACCCAAAGATATTTCAAGATTAAAATTAGCCACATCGGTCCAGCCATTCTCCAGTTTTAGCGAGACAAACAGCAATTCATTTTAATATAGAGAATTGATTTAAAATGATACCCAATTTCTCTTAAATCATTTTCAATAGGCACCGCTTTAAATAATGATCATCGTTCGAGGTCGTATTGTAATCATTTGATTGCAATGTTTTTCTATAGATAATGTCATTGTCAAGATTTTACGATTACTTACAGATAATCTTTTAAATTAAATAAAAAAATAAAAAATAAAATAAAATCTACATGATAAGCCATGACGGAGCCCTTTAGGCGGCCTAAAAACTTTGTCACCAGAGTTGGCCACTTGCTCATACGAACGAGCGAACGAGTAAATACTTGTGGTTTAGACTTAGAGCATCTAAGTGTATGATCTATAAATACATACATACATACATAAAATCACGCCTATTTCCCATGGGGGTAGGCAGATCCACTGCGAATCTCCACTTGCTACAATCCTGAGACACCTCTTTTGCCTCATTTACTCTCATTACATTCTTCATACATGCTCGCGGGTTTAGGGTACTTACTACTGACTGACCTGGCCTTTCTCCAAAATGACACCAACTTAGTTCAAATTGTGATCTAACTAAACATTAGATAATAAGTAGTACTATATTAGCAGTACTATATTTTGCAATAGGCAGTACTATATTTTGCAAACAAAATCAGCTAAGGTGTCTTAGGGTAAGATCGGACAAGGGGTAAGTCCGTACAAGTCGCATAACTACTAAATTTGGCGATATGTTACAATTATGGCAACATTGCCTTTTGTGCCATTTTGTTATGCACCCCCCTACATCCTGCGACTGACGCTAGGCCCAGCCGAACGCGAGTAATCATCGTTCTAGCAAAAGATGGGAAAAAAATGAAAAAGGAGACGATCCGATCTTTCACCTCAAACTTTCAACAAGCAATTTGGTAAGTAGTTTTCATGATTTTTGAAGTTTCGCGGCTTTATCACTATGAGTGTAGTTAAATTTATTGATTAATATTATACATTCACGTCTAAGACGTTTGTAAACAGAGATCCGATCTTTAGCCTCTGAAATTTTAATAGGTGAAGTTCGGACTATGATCATCTGGTCATTTTTTCGGTTTCATTTCCCAGTGAATTATTTAATGTATTGGCAAATTCCTACGTTAGTTGATCAACTTGTTCATTTTCTTACCATTTTTTACTAATTTCAATTGGTTAACTAGTTAAAAAGTCAGAGTTTCAGACATGCAGGGGTAAGATCGGCATAGAGGCAAAATTTTTTTACAAAATCCAAGCTAAAACTCAAAATTGTAAAGAGATTCAATTAATTTTTTACTATGTTTTTACTAGGATAAGTCCGAATGTTTTCTAGTGATAGAGCTTATTCTATCTGTTACTGGGGTGGTTTTATTAGATAGTCCGGTCTTACTCTCACACGGTCCGATCTTTCCCTGGCCATTTTGAAAAATTATGCTCTTTTCTATCATTCATAAAACATCGACCGTTGGGTTTATCTAAAAACTAAATATAAGAAATGAAACCTCTGTATTTTTGCATTTGTTGACACCCTATTGCGTTAGGAAAGAATAACCAGAGGCGATACAAAAAAATATTTTCAAACACTCGATTGGTTTTCTGAAAACTAGTCCGATCTTACCCTAAGACACCTTATCTATTTTGTGTAGAAAGCGTGGATACAAAGTTCAACTTTGTTGTTATCCACACTGACTGTTATCAAACAAGTATTTGAACAACAAAAACATGGCTTCCAGAACATGTTGTGAACAACGTCAGGCCTTTACTAGATGATTTACACAGCGGCAATCCTTGCCTACACTTAACAGTAAGCAGTAGTGCCTGGCTGGGACATTGTTCAGATAGAATAGGCTTGTAGCACCTAAATCATCATCTTAGCTTAGATGGCCATATTAAAAGTCAATGGTCAATACGTGTTTTTTGTATTGAAGTGTCATATAAATTAAAACAGTTTCGATAGCTGTACTCAAAATGCTCAAAAATTATAAAAATGTAATGAATCTAAATTCTAGAAAGAAACGTCACACACACATCCATCTGATCATACATCACACAAACGTATCACAAGGTCGACTGATACTAGAAAACTCTACGTCAAGATTCGGTCATTGTGCTAGGTAGTTAGTACTTAATAAATATACATAGTCCGAAGCTAAGCAACCATAACACAAACTTGGGATTAGATGACGCTGTGTAAAATTTCCAAGGATATCGTATTTAGTACACATCTAATATTAAAGTTACACACAGACATACTGACGTTGCCTTACGTATTACGTTAAACGTCATAGTTTAGGTAAACAACTGTTATTTCTATAATATGGTATGGTTATTCCTGGAAGGTAAACTGTTTGGTTTTATTAGTGGGATGTGTTCTTTGATCCTACGCATTGGAGTCGTTCCGGGAAACTGAATGCTTAAAAATAAATACATAAGTACATATAATCACGCCTCTTACCCATGGGGGTAGGCAGAGACCACGGATCTCCACTTGCTACGATCCTGACATACCTCTTTCGCCTCACTCACTCTCATTACATTCTTCTGCTTAAAAATACAGGTACTTGTGCTTAAAAATATTATTTAGGTATTTTTGTTAGTTTAAGTGTTATATATATCAGTAGCATCTTGGATGTAGAATATAATAATTTATCTACTAGTATCTACTTATCTACATACTAAAAGAGATAAAGTTGGTTTGTTTCTTTGCGTGTTTGTAGAGAGTAGTCTCCGAAACTACTTATCCGATATCAAAAAATATAATGGACTTTCTGAATGAACATAGGCTATATTTTATCTCGGTAATATCCTTGGTTTCACTAGCACACCCGTGCAAAGCCGGGACGGGGTGATATAGTGCATTTATATGCACAACGCCCCTCTAGCAGAGATTACTTCGCTACAATACAGGTAGGTAGGGCAATAAAATGGTTACTACTTCCTTAGATAGGTAAAACTTGGTACTTACGTTGTATAAATAGTTTATTCAGCGTAAGTAACAAGTTGGAGGTCACATGTTGTGACGATGTTGCTAATTCCGTACGTTATGGCTTCATTAATTTACAAAAACAAGCTGCGGAGTTGCGAACAGAAATGCACCAGAGTGCAGGAAATTGTTCTCTTCTCACGAAATTGAAGTCGTTTTAATAAACATTTTAATTTTCACACTTGATTTAAGTAAGTAGTACGCTTACTTTTAATCGAAGCTAGTACACATGTAACGTAGGCAGGCATATTAGAATTTCACTTGCTATTATTCCCACGGCAAAGGTACACTTTTGAATAGCTCGTAATAGTCATCATGAAGTAAAGTAACATCAGTAACATTAGATATTATATTAGCACAGCAATGACAGAGTTCAAATGTATTACATATTTTCTTTTAGCTTTTTAACAAAAGTAAGTAATATAATTATTAGGTATCATTGTTTTTTTAATCAATATTGTTTTTAGTAATTAATCAATAGATTTATCTATCTATGCATTAAGCATAATTTCCTGAACAATATTTCTATGTATTTTGCAGAAACAAAAAATAAGTACTTATTCATCATCATTACACACAAACAAGTTATACGAGCGTAGCAAAGTGAGAAAACTCGTAAAACTCACATAAAACAGCTGATGGGGCGGCGGCCATTTTGTATCGAGGTTAAGCGGGAAGGTCGCAGTGCAAAAGTCAAGGTAAATTTTTTTTTATGCTCAAACGATGAGTCACTTAGGGATCGTTACTAATGATCTAGCTCAAGTGATCCAAACCACTGCCAGACGGAAGCGTGCCCAAGACACTAGCAGTATTGCCGCGCTGAATCGTAAAGATGATCCTTTGATTCAAATCCTTGATTTGATCCTTTGATCCAGGCCAGACCATCACGCGCCGCTTTGAAATTGTTAAGTAAATTTTTCATTTAACAAACTTGCCCACTTTTTCCAATTCACTAATTCTCAGAATCCATTAATGAATGAAATTACTTTTAGTAGCAAAAAAACCGTGATGAAAAAAGGTCAATGCTCAAAAATGAAACACCTATGAGTCATCCAAGGTTGTCTCCAACCAGTAAGGTTCGGAGCGGTATTTCTCGATCAGTGTTTGTAAACATTTCCCCGTGAAGCTGGCATTCGTCCAACATCTCTTTGTTAGAATTGTTTTATGATACTTCTACCAAAGATCTTCGTTTGTTTTATGATACTACCAAAGATCTTTATCTGTGACGATTTCATCAAAACAGAAGTAGGAAATTCCAAGTAAATGTAGATGTCAAGAGCATCGCTCGTTGTGACGCTTGCTATTCTTCATTTACGGCTAGTTTCCTATCTACTCTAAAAGAGAGTCTACCGGCTTTTGGGAAATCACAATGATCATTATTAATTTTTCTTTCATATCGGTAAGAAATTCACCTCGTCTTTCCGATTGTGAAAGTCGTCCAAAATTGGAAATTCCTGAAATAGGAATGTCAGAGACAGCTGATGCCGGATCAGGAGGGGCAAGGGGAGCAACAAGGCCGAGGGGCTGTCGATGAAATCGATAGAAGCTTTGAACACCCATTATAACTACACTAGTAGGTAGGTGAAGAGTTGAAGACCTACTAGCCCCGGTTCTTATAACCAACTTACGAATATCGGGATAAAAAGTAGCTTATGTCACTCTCCATCCCTTCAACTATCACTACAAAAAAAATCACGTCATTTCATCTCCGTTTTGCCGTGAAAGACGGACAAACAGACAGACACATACACTTTCACATTTATAATATTAGTATGGGTTAAGTACGTACTTACGTACTTCTGTAATTCTGTAAAGTAGGTCATAATGTCATACGAAGAAATATTAACAAAAAAATATATTTAATCAAAGAAAATTACGAAATAAACTCAAGAAGTTTATTATTATGCTCCAAAATTGTGTTTAAAAGCTACACAAATAAGTCGAGACACGAGGTCTTAAAAGCGACATTGCGCAATTAGCACTCAGTCTTCCTCTAAAGTAAAACATTGTATTGCCAAATATATTCAGTCAACATCAAAATTATGACTTTGTTCTCAAAAACATAACACGTGGATTGATTTATCTCGAATTATGAAGTAAATAAAACAAATTTTGTTTAGCTATTGCCTATTTTGTTGCGATACGTACGACGCTACGCGGATGTTGCGGGTTCGATCCCCGCTACGGGACAAATGATTGTATGTTCTGCAGATATTTGTTCCGTGTCTGGGTGTTTGTTTACTATGTAATACCTATGTATGTGTATTTACAAGAAAATAATATCTCAGTATTATATCAGTCATCTGGTTGCCATAACACAAGCATTAAATTGCTTAGCTTGGTACAAGATGACGCTGTGTTGAATGTCCAATGATATTAGTTAGTGAATTACTACTTAGTTGTTGATTACTTGTGTGTTCTCTGTTGTGTTATATTTGCTTACTTTGTTTCATACTCGCGTTTCTAAATGAGTATTTCTTATCCACTCTATCTATAATGTTTATAGCTGTAAGTTTTCCTCAAATGAATAAATACATGTTTTTTTTATTTATTATCTATACTAATATTATAGAGTTACTCTTACAGAAATGTAAATATAACGGAATACAATTTTATATACCATCTAGTACCTAAAGTAGGTAGATACTAGTATGTCGTCTTCCATCTGTCTCACGGCTTGACATCTCTCATCAGGACTGAGATGAGGGAAGGCGACTTGCATCTTACAGTCCCCGCGTTGGGTACGTCCACTTCCGCGTGATGCCGACCACTACGTCGTTCCAGATTGGACGTAAATAAAGCGTGCTAAATACTGAGTGTGAAACTTATCAAGTACCAGGCTCTCATGAGTAGAAAGGAGTTCTGGTTCTCATTCTTAATGCTGTGTGGGTGGTACTAGTATCCATCTGTCTCGTTATTCGCTTCCTTGTCTTGTGGTGACGCATGGCGCGACCTTAGGGCCAGTTAACATATCTTGTTACATGCAACACAATCTACTTGGGCATTTATTAACAGCTTCATGTCCTGGTTACTTGGAGTGGCTAGGACGAGAATGTGTTTACATTATAGCTTCCATATATTCTTGAAGTACGTTGAATTGATGATGACAATTTAATTTCTTAAAGCTTAAATAATTTCTTAAAGCATCACCAGGTTCTTGCCTGCTTCTTTCCCTGGTGTAGGGAATCGCGTTGGAACAGGCAATAGAATCCCCTAGTTTTAAGAACGTGACATGTCAAAGTGGTCTTCTATAAGATTTCATTGAATAAAGTATGACTTTTCTTCTTATCCTATCCTTCCCACTAATATCCTACTAATATCTTATGTGAAAGTTTGTGAGAATGTATGTACTCTAGTATGTATGTTTGTTATTCTGGGTTGAAATTTGGTATGTAGATAGGTGATACCGTGGATTAACACATAGGCTACTTTTTATCCCGATATTCCTGGCGGGAACAGCAGCTAGTAAACTAAAGTTTCCATCATTCCCAAAGGTGGTGGACAACTTAATTTCTTAAAGGTTCATAGACTAGGTACCCATCTAGATATTTTGAAGATGTGAAGGTAGTCAGAGGTTGCTTAAAAAGCTAACAGGTTAGCTCACTATGTTTTCCTAAACCGATACCTCGTGCACAAACTATTTTCAACTCTTAGTAAAGACATTAAAACAATTTTCTTCTGTCATAAATTATTCAAGCAATAACGGCAGACCACTTTACAAAATGTCTTTTTTTACTATGATTGACTCGACCAAAGGCCCTACCACCAGTTTACTGTAGTATTGATACTATCCTCGATACTGAGTCAAGTATCACAAAATGTATGAGGATCCAGCGCAGTGCCGCCCCTGGTAACTTACATGAACTAATCCATACTTAATATTATAAAAGGGAAAGTGTGTGTGTCTGTTTGTTTGTCCGTCTTTCACGGCAAAACGGAGCGACGAATAGAGAGTGATTTAAGTGATGATAGTTGAAGGGATGGAGAGTGACATAGGGTACTTTTTATCCCGATATTCCCGCGGTAACGGGACTTACGCGGGTGAAACCACGGAGCACAGCTAGTAGTTTCATACATTTGAAATAGTTGATCCGTTAGCGAGGATAGCTAACAATACAACTCAAAAAGTTGCCGCTGCACGCGTGGGCTACTGTATTCAATTTCCATTCCTCATCATCATCCACAGCCCGATTTTACCCACTGCTGGGCATAGGCCTCCCTTAGTTTGTGCCATCCACTACGATCCTGCGCCAGTCGCATCCATTGTCGCCCCGCGAACTGTACTATACAATTTCCACAATAGTAAAAATACCTATTAAATGCGTTGTACTGCAAAATTGTCTCGTAAATAGCGTTCTTTTAAGACAATGCATATTAACTATCATTATGTAAATGGCACCCTAACATGCGTTCCATGCAATCGATCCTTTGGAGCAAAAATAGGGTATATCAGCCATATGCGGGCTAAACACCCAAGCCTATAACAATAACTAACAACTAAGCCAATGTCTCTGTAGCCGAAAACGGCCAGGAAGACTATATTTATATATTTATATTAGTCACTTCAATAGATAACTCGTTTCATCAACTCGAAAACTGATGGTAGGGCTACAAGCAATAGTGCAATAATGCCTGCAATTTTCTAAAGTAGGATGTAGGTATGGCATCACCAGGTTCTTGCCTGCTTCTTTCCCTGGTGTAGGGAATCGCGTTGGAACAGGCAATAGAATCCCCTAGTTTTAAGAACCTGACGTGTCTAAGTGGTCGTTAATATGACTTTATTGAATAAATATATTTTGACTTTTGGTATCTATCTATATTTAGCGGAGAGTGTGACCTAGAACATAAACGGTTTTGCAAAAATTGTAGCTGGAGTTCAGTTTGGCGTAGACGGCATTATTTTAGTAATTGTTTCAATTAATTTAGTGTTATTGTCTTTTTTAAACTTACGTGATCAGAACACATTTTATAAATTATATGACCGGGTATTTATCACGACGATACCCGGTCATATAATTTATAAAATTTAGTGTTATGTTTGAGTTGTTTTGTATTGATATCTAAAAGTCTCTTTCAGAGTAATAATTACACCTTAAAGTTCTACTTTTTTGGCGCTGTTTTTGAGTTTACTTTTTATCATTTTTTTAAGTAAGACTTCTACCTACCGACTACCCTTTAAAAACCTATTTACTCCGTGATATTAATGTAAAAGCAGTGGTCGGAAGTCAATAAAGTGTAAGCGCCATTGACCTAGAGACATGGCACCGGGCCAGGTGTTCCCGCCAAAATATTGAGGATTCTTGATTTTGCGTCATAGATACTGCATGCCGAATCCATACAATTAATTATGGATAAATCTATGGGAGAGAAAATTTAGTGTCTATAAAACATTTTATTGATTATATTGAAATGTTTTTATATATATGCCCTGTCATTTCATCCCTGTCTTACTTTATGCTTTCATTAAACACTTTTAACTCTGCCATTTCATGAAGACTTAACTAAAGTACCGAAAGTACCGAAAGTACCGGGAATCCCGGTTCTTTAGCCAGAAAGTACCAAAAATCCCGGTTCTTTGAAAGAGCACCGGTTCTGCAATCCCTAGTTACTAAGCTGTTTGATCATAAAATTTAAAATAAGACAGCTTTAGGAAAACTACGAAACATTTTGGCAGAGAATAACACATTTCATTACCTACCTACACATTTTAACAAAATGCTCAACCTCTGTACGACCCACCATATAAATTGTCTTACCCCTGAATATTAATATGAAAATACTGGGACAAAACATAGCCTATAACCACCCTAAATAAATATATATATATATATATAAATATGTGTATGTATTTAAGCATCACTGTAATTTGCCTCACAATTTTTACGATAAATTAATTGGGTCAAACAAGTGTGCCAGTCGGCCATACTACTATGTATTTATGTACCTGTCTATCATTGTGAGTTTTTTATTTATTTAAGTTGATACTTAAATTAAAATGTTAGTTAGTGAAATAGTACTTATGTAGAATAACTTTTTCATGAAAATTTCAACTTTATGTGCCTAGGAATGAATAATTTTTTTTTTTTTTTTTGAGTAGTATCTGCGATCAGTTTTTCAACTATGAGCAAATTGTTTGTGGGTATTGTGTCGGGTAGAGTTCACTGAGGTTCTCTACAGAAGTCACTCTTCATTGTTCAGTCACACTCATTTAGAGTGTGGACATCTTTTCTCTTTAGTCGTCTTTTGTAGGACGGTTTTGTGAGTTGTCTCGCAAGTTGATTAGGGTGGGATTTCAGTTTTCCCTGGTATGTTTGAGCAGAGCTTTTGATTTCTTCAGCTATTGTGTTTATTCTCAGGATGTCATGCAGTTCTGTGATTCTTATGAACCACGGTGCACTGGAGATGTTTTTTAGCAGACCATTTTGAAAACGCTGTATGATGTTTATATTAGAGGCACAAGTTGTTCCCCATAGTTGGATGCCATAAGTCCATATTGGTTTCAGTACAGTTTTGTAGATGAGTAGCTTATTATCTACTGACAGTTTTGAGTTCCTCCCAAGTAGCCAGTAGAGTCCTCTGTTGGCTACTTGGGAGGAACTCAGGAATGAATAATACTAAAAATATTATTCAGAGACTTTACTCAAACTTAAGTCTATGTTTAAGCATCGATTTTTGACAGTTCTATAAGAAAGCTGAGTTATGACTCATCGCTTGAGACACGATTTACGCTTATGTATTGTCTCTGAATACGGGCCTTAATGTGTAAAATATATAAATCAGTTTTATATTGATTTTGTGGCTATGTAAACACCCAAACTTAACTACTTTAGTTTTTTTTTAAACTACTTTAGTTGCTAATAAAGGTACCTAAGCAGGTTTTAGAACAAAGTAGGTTTGTATACACTTCAAGAAGGTTCTATTACACTTTGTATCGTGCGTCAAGTCAAGTGTGGTTAAAACATTACATCACATGATAGGTTATCTGTTGAAGAAATTATAATTACGATAGACCCTATTCAAAACAAAAACGCTAGAAACTTGTGCAAAACAACGATTAATAAAGAACGCGTCGACCTTGACATGCAATAATCAGAATTATATTATGTTTCCCTACGTAAGGCATCTGCCTACGGCATAAAAACTTATAGAATAGATGTAAGGTATAATTTTTAAAGTACCTACCTACCTACATGTTTTGATCTTAGAACAATGTTATCTTTTTGCATTATTTCTTAGAAAATTGATTCAGTTGTTACAGCATCAAGAAACTTGAGCATGAATAAATTGATTGCAAATTGCAGATAGAGATTATTGCGTGTAAATAGTGTACTATAATGTAATAACTTACCAAAGTCTATGAATTGCTTGATGGACAGCGGCGAAGGGTTAAATTGCGAGTAAAAATCCAACATTTTTGTAACGTTAGAAAAAATTGCCCCGGCTAACCTCATCTTGATTGATTTTATTGCGAGTTATAAACGAAATAATAGAAATATATCTACACCACGAAATCCACAGTCACATACGATTATAACACATGATTACAGCGAGAAATAAATTTAATTTTACGTCGACACGTCCACTTGCGAATGTGCAAAAATTTACTGAAATAGAAAAAAAAAAGCCACAGCACAGCAAGAAGACTGAACAGAAAAACTAAACTGACCACAGAACAAAACTGACTGATTGACAGTATGAGCCAAAGACCTTAAACTAATTGGTATGAGCCTGAGCTGAGTGAATGATAACACAGACTATATTATAAACCAATGTGGCTGAATCAACTTTAATCGATTTTGAACTGAAATCGATTTTGAACTAAAATCGATTCGGTCGAAAAAATAAGACAAAATGATGAAGCGAACAGACACGAGCTTTTTTATTATGTTGTCAACAATGGAACTTCGGAAAGGTACAACTTCATTTCATTTCGAAATGAAATGTCAAAGCAAAGATTGTTTGTTTGTTTATTTTCACAGATGAAGATGAAGATTTATTTGGCAACAAAAGGTTTGCTTGCCTTGTAGTTGTAGTGTAGCAAATAAAAACTGATAACAGATTGATGACATTCAATGTTCGTGTTCCATTGTTATCCATTTACCTGCAATTCATAAAAAGAACCGTAAGTACCGTACCATTGTGATATGAAGTTTTGTCGACTTTATTCACAATTTCTTCAAATACTTTATCTTCTTTTTCTAAGGCGTAGTCTTCTTCTTCTTTTGAGTCAATGGCTTGACCTCAAATTTTATTCGTCCAATATTCAGTGACTCTGATGCCCCTCTCTGTTGCTGCGTAGTAGCTAGGACACTTATAAATCGATCATGAAAAACAATACCTCTGTGACGACCTCTGTTTCGTGTGCCACAGAACAGAGGTGTGTGCTTCTCTTTTATAATTCTGTAAAAAATGTGTGCTTCTCTTATAAAACAGCTCTTTTGTATTTATAATATCGATTGATCAATCAACCAGTCTGGTAACAATGCTTACACTCTTGATTCCAGATGAGCCACAAAGTATTTGTCTACGGGACACTAAAACGTAACGAACCAAACCATTACTGGCTGACAGATGCAAACAATGGTGTCGGCAAGTTAGTGGGAGAAGGCACAACTAAATGCAAATACCCGTTGATCATCGCCACGAGATATAACATTCCATTTTTATTGTATAGTCCTGGAAACGGGTGTATTGTCAAAGGTATCATCATAGACAAAGATTCTATTTTATTAGGTACTAGCTGCACCCCGCGGTTTCACCCGCGAAAGGGATAAAAGTAGCCTATGTCACTCTCCATTCCTTCAACCATCACCACTATAAAACACGTCAATCCGTTTTGCCGTGAAAGACGGACAAATAGACAGACAGACACACACTTTTCCATTTATAATATAAGTATCATTAGACAAAAGACTTATGAATATTATTCCATCAGTAAACCTTCATTAGCTAAAAGCAATACTAAATCTGTTGCTATCTCTATTGGCATAGGTTGAAAAAACACACATATGGAACCTTTATTAAATTGACTAATCTTTATATTTTTTTGTTGTAGGTGAAGTTTATGAAGTTGACGATACAATGCTAAGCAAATTAGATATATTAGAAGACCATCCTAATTATTATATCAGAGAAATTGATGATATTATTGTTAAAAACCTGTAAGTATGAATTTTTATAAAAATTATATATTTATTTATTAAACGATGATAAACAAGCAGCTAATTAACTGTAGTTGTGATATCATAAACATAACTAGTACATACTAGGGAATTTGGTTGGTTTGTTTGTTTGTCAAAGGTAATCTCTGAAACTACTTGGCCAAAATTTTTTTTCACCAATATGTAGAATGGACTGTCTGGATGGTTATAGTCTATTTTATCCCGGTATTTTCATTAGTACACCCATGCAAAGCCGGGACGTGCTGCTAGATCTACACTAATCTACACTAATATTATAAAGAGGAAAACTTTGTTTGTTTGTTTGTTTGTTTGTTTGTTTGGTTGTAATGAATAGGCTCAAAAACTACTGGACCGATTTTAAAAATTCTTTCACCATTCGAAAGCTACATTATCCACGAGTAACATAGGCTACTTTTTATCCCGATATTCCCGCGGGAACGGGACTTACGCGGGTGAAACCGCGGGGAGCAGCTAGTATCTTATAAATTGCTGGCGATACACTTCGGCTTCGCATGGGTCCAATAATTATACATATAAACCTACCTCTTGAATAACTCTATCTATAAAAAAAATGTGGCCCCGGGGATTCACTAGACCTCTTGGCAGACCACCTGCCAGATGGATGGACGACATAGTTGCTGTACAGGGTAAGACCTGGATGCAAAAGGCCCAAAGCAGAAGTGTTTGGCGTTCAGGGAAGGAGGCTTATGCCCAGCAGTGGGTTCTAACAAGCTGAGAATGATGAATGATGATGATAAAAACATTTGCTGTTTAAAAATTGGTTTGAATTGGTTCATTAGCTGTTTTTACTATTTTTTCTCTTTTATCTCTTTGGTTTTTTGTTTTTACATGTTATTTTTTTTTTTTTTTTTTTTTTTTTTTTTTTTTTTTTTTTAAATACTTTCATTGTTATTTTTCTGTTTTTTATCTCTTTAGTTCCTACAAACAAACAAGCTTTTTGTTATTTATATGTGAAAACATGTTAATGGTGATTAGTTATTTTTTAAGTTTTTTATAATAAGATGTTAACACTGTTTGTTTTCCGAATAAAATAAAATAAAATAAAATAAAATAAAATAAAATAAAATAAAATAAAAAAAACCGCATCAAAATCCGTTGCGTAGTTTTAAAGATTTAAGCATACATAGGGACAGAGAGAGCGACTTTGTTTTATGCTATGTTATGCTATTTCAGATCAACAAATGAGTGTGAAACTCTCAAATGCTGGGTATATTTTCTGAAGACATTCAAGCAAGATTTACTAAGCCGGCCTTGTATGGACAACTACTCATCAAATGGGGCACATGGCTTGCCGTACATGGAAAGGTCTCTACGAGATCCTAATTATAACTTTAAAACCGAAGTTAAAGATTAAACCCACTAAAATTTATAAATTAAGTTATATCTATACGTGAAAACCTTTAATTGGCTTTTTGTTTCTTATTAAGTTTACCTATTTGTATATAAAAGCTGTTGGTTTTCCAATAAATCTATTAAAAAAAATCTAAATCTAAAATAGTTATGCAGCTGTCTTTAAAACTAAATTTATTAAAGTTGTTGCTGTCCCGTTCATAACGATCAAAATAAAAAGGATGGCATTATCTTTAATGAGATTTAAGATTTGCATTAAAAAAAATTAGTGCCAAATATGTATCTCGATAGATGGCGGGGCTTGGACTGGTATTAGGTAGGGTATATCTATACTAATTAAAGAGGTAAAATTTGTTTGTATGTTTGTTTGTTTGACGAAGGTAATCTCCGAAACTACTCAGCCGATTTCAAAAATTCTTTCACCAATGTGTAGAGTGGAGTGTCGGGATGGTTATAGGCTATATTTTATCCCGGTAGCTTCATTAGTACACCCGTGCGAAGCCGGGACGTGCTGCTAGTTTATTATGTTTTTACTAAAAAAAATCTAGTATATAAGATATTAAACTTTTTATTCTTTTACAGCTGTAACGAATCAACAATTGATGATTTGGATGATGTTTTACAGAAATAAGAATATCAAAAGTAGGTACATAGAGATAAATCGTTGAAAATAAGTGTTTTTATAATATTTTTTTTCTTTTCTAACATATGTTGTCCCACTGCTGGGCAAAGGCTCCCCCAATAATAGTAATAATAATATATTATTAGTAATAATTTATTACATTAATTTATCTAATACAACTTAAAAAATAAAATTTGATACACAATTCTGTTAATTTTCTTTCAGAAAAATGTGCTAATATATCATGACTATTAGGTACCTACGTAGTTATTGTACCTACTTAACCCATTTGGACCCAAATACAAACTAGCAGTTTTTTTCTAGTGAAAACTTTATTAGGGTATGTATTATTGCCTAGGTAGACATTTTATGAAAAAAAAATTTAAAAAAAAAACTTCCTTATGTATAAAAAAGAGCCGTCCTCAAATGGGGCCAATGGGCTTAAGTGTAAAATATTTTTTTGTCAGTGCGCAATATTTGGCTGCATTTTTATATTGCTAGCGTGCTTTTATATAACAAACAGTGCATCTTAGTCCATTTGGTAGCTTCTGAGGAAAGTGTCCAACACCATCTTGAGCCATTCTTGGCACTAAAATGGCTTACGACGCCTTTCATCGAGTCTTTTAGGCCAATTTCTCAGGTATGGTCGAGCTATGCTGCGGTGGAATTGGAGCTGATCCATTCTGGGTTCAGTGGCAGTCAGGCCATGTAGACGCCAAGTATAGGCAACAGCCAAATCCAGCATATTATAAGGAGGCATAACCCACCACCATCTTTTACCATGAACAGCAGTTCTGTATTATGAGTATACTAATGAATCTTCTTCATTCAAACGCTTTAGATAGCTTCTGGATAAAGAAGATGTCTTAAATAGTTATTAGAAGCATGAAAATATCGCTTAATCTTCGTTTGTTGCAAAAATATAGCTGCAAATAAAATAAAAAAATATATAGCAATCTGCCCATTGGACCCGTTTGGGGACAGCATACAAAAATACGAATAATTATGGCCCAATCTTGGAAAATAACTTATATGTCAGCATTATTCATTAGTCAAAACTAAGGCCAACTGAAAAACATAAAAAATAATTTTTAATATTGTATTGAAAATAAAGAAATAACTACTTACTTTCAGTCAAATGCCTGTTTGATAAACGACTTGTAAATCACTTGTTTTGTTTAATTTCTCCAAAAAATCAAGTAACTACACATTTGGTCATAAAATAACACTCATTGGTAATACAAATTTACCTATAAGATAACAATAACATAAGAATTCTAGAAAATGTGGGTACTTGAGCAACTGGACCCAAATGGGGACGGCGGGCGTTAATGGGTTAATTATGGGCAAGCTCTAGGGCGAGGTTCACTGTAAATACATACATTACATACATACACATACCTAAAATGGATAATATAATATAATGGATGGATATACAAGTAGGGGAAGGCCGAGGAAGAAGTGGATGGATTGTGTGAAAGAGGATATGAATGTGAGAGGAGTGAATACGGAATAGGCTACTTGACTCATATCAAATTTGACCCAATAAATTAGTATTTCCTGAAGTACTTTCCTTGCAAAACCAAAATATAATAATTTCAGTTAATCAAAGTCCATGATGCTTGCATAATTTCAATTTAAAAAACGGTTTCTTTTTTTTTTAATTGGAACGCTGAAAACGCTACGGCCATTATGGTGACGTCATTAGTATCGGAAATAAACAAATGTCACATAACTAAAACCAATTTACAGTAATGCCAACTTTTCAAAATGTGCATGTTCCCTAGACGTAAATCACGAAAATTACTGTTTTGGATACGAATGACGTCACAGCACAGATAAATCCATAGACCAATATGGCGGTAGCGTTTTCACCTGTTTTTGAAAAGTAGAACTTTTAAAATAAAATTTTGCGGTTTCTTAGGTCCAAAAAAATATGGTAGTATTTTTTTTGGTCTAAAAGAACAATTATTTATCATATAAGAGCTACATAAAAATAGAGTCAACTAGCCTATTGACGAATGATAGAGATGAATGGAAGAAGACATGTTGTGCCGACCCCACCTAGTGTGGGACAAGGGCAGGGGAATGATGATGACATAAAATCACGCCTCTTTCCCATGGGGGTAGGCAGAGCCCACGTAAATAATAATGATTTATTAGCGCAGTACCTATTTATCATGCAGGTATGATAATTATTCAATGTTTGTGAAACATAGCTCTATATCTTATCTTTTATCTTCTACAATCCTCTATTAATAAATAAACGCAAAAGTTTGTTTATGTGTATGGATGTTTGTTGCTCTAAAACTCGAAGACTATATAGGTAGGTAGGTAGGTACATACCTACTGGACGGATTTGGCTGTAACTTGTTACTTGAAAAAATACATAGGTAGGTATATCTATAGTGATCAGGAAACTGGCAATCTGGAAGTGGCGTAGGATCGTAGTGGATAGCACAAACTAAGAGAAGCCTATGCCCCCAGCAGTGGGTAAAGTCGGGCTGTGGATGATGATGATGATGATCTGGAAACCCATACTGTTAACATTTAGGCCTAGAATTGTTTGTGTAAGTACTGTACCTAAATTGTGGTCTTATCACCATTAGCTAGCACACCTATCCACCTATGCAAAACCGGTGGGAGCCGCTAGTTTAGGCAATATGCATGCTCATTGCCCACAGAACATAATACTCTAAAGAGTCATTGCCTTACCACACTTTACCTACCACCTACTAAGCATTTTTTTATCGTACCTAAAGCATTACAGAAATAAAGATTCACGCTGGGATTGTCTCTTTAGAACAGCTTCGTCACTACACGATCGATGAAGTTAGCTAAGTAGGTAGGATACGGAATTCAAATATTTGTTATCTGTGTTTATTTAAATGAAAAATCTACGAAAACTTATTTAGTCTTGCAATAAAGAGTGGCAAAGTAAGTTGGCTTTTTGGCGGGAATTTGTTTTGTTTTATTTTTATTTGTGTTTTATCCATGTGTGTATTGATTGTGTAACAAGGACAGATTGCTGCTGGGTGTGGATTAATTTAATATAATTCCCAACCCAAGGATATTTATTTATTTATGTTAAGTACCTACTTACTTAGTAAGTAGGTACCTACTAAGTGCACCCCGCGGTGATAACTGCTAAGTTCCTCCTTCCCGTTCCCGTGGGAATATTGGGATCAAAATTAGCCTTGTAATAATCCAGGATATACCTACCTAAGCTATAGGTACTTAACCTACCGGTAGGTAGGTAAGAGGTACCTACCTACCTACTTACCTTTCATTCAAATTCGTTTAATAGTTTTCGCGTGAAAGAGTTACAAACACGCATCTATCCATCCATTATTGATAGTCACGAACTTTCGCATTTTTAATACACCTAATAATATTATGAAGTAAATGACTTTTTAATTTTATATTTATTTAATTTTCCAGATGAGCAACAAAGTGTTTGTCTATGGGACTCTAAAACGAGATGAGCCGAACCACCATTGGCTCACGGACCCAAACAATGGCGTCGGCAGGTTCGTGGGAGAAGGCACAACCAAACGCAAATACCCATTGGTCATTGCAACCGAATTCAACATTCCGTTTTTGATGCAAAGTCCCGGGAATGGTAAAAATATCAAAGGTAATTAATTTTTTATTTTTTATTTTTTGCATGTCGTAAATAAAAACATAACAATCGAACCAATCACGCGCTAAATCAATGATGTTGTGAAGGGCGCCGCGTCACCCAATCCAACATTTAAAAGATAGTCTTTTTACGTGGTTTTAGTTTCAGATGAGAAAATCCAGCGCCCCTTTCGGTATCTTAACTGAACTAATAGGTACTATTTAGATACCTACATTCGATATTTGAAATAGGTAAACTAAAAAATAATATCCAAAGTACGAGTAGGTGGATATTATTTTTTAGTAATTATCTTTAAATAGGCAATAGAGTCACCTATTATAAGACTGTAGGACCTACATTTTTAAGTGATCTTTGGTCTTACTAAAATAAACACATTTTTTTTCTTCTTATATTAACAGCTCAGTTTACTATACTTACCTACTTAGGAACTTGAAAAGAGCCCGTGTTTTTATCAAAAAACAATCAAAGTGGAGATATTTACCATTATATTTTGATTGTAGGTGAAGTGTATGAAGTTGACGACACTATGCTGAGCAAATTGGACATATTGGAAGGCTATCCAGACTACTATATCAGAGCAGTTGACGACATTATTGTGAAGAACCCGTACGTATAGTAAAACCCGTTCGTATAGTAGGTATACGTACCTACTATACGAACGGGTTTTATAGTACTTACTATAAGTCGCGTCACGTAAAAAGAACAATGATAGGAACGGGAGGGGTGTGTGTTGGTGGGGGGTCCCTCGCTCACTCGCCAACAGCACGCGCTACATCAATGTGTGAAGTGCGCCGCGTCACCACACAACACATCATATAACATTCCTTCAAGTCGCCTACTGCGCAGCTTTTCCCTCAGCGTTCTTTTTACGTGGCGCGACCTATCTTTTATCCACCTTATGCATATTGGACCAGTAAACCTATATTATAGGTACCTAAGTTAAAACCGATAGTAAATCTGTACTATCTCTTTTTGTTGCTATAGGAGCTACAAGATATAAACATTACCTTGATAGATAAACAAATCTTTATGAATAACTAGCTGCGTCCCGCGGTTTCACCCGCATAAGTCCCGTTCTCGTGGGAATATTGAGATAATAAGTAGCCTATGTCATCCCTTTAACTGTCATCAAAAAAATCACGTCAAATCGTCTCTGTTTTACCGCGAAAGAAAGACAGACACACATACTTTCCCGTTTATATTTGTATGGATTATAATTTCAGATCATCAAATGAGAGTGAGACGCTAAAGTGCTGGGTATATTTCTTGAAAAGCTTCAAGCCCCACCTTTTAGAGAAGCCACATATGGAAAGCTACTCGTCAAATGGCCCCCACGGCTTGCCTTTTTCAACAAGGTATCTATTAATTCGAGACTAGCTGTACGTCCCGGCTTTGCACAGGCGTAGTAATGAAACTACCGCGATAAAATATAGCCTATAACCACCCGGACAGTCTATTCTACACATCCGTGAAAGTATTTTTGAAATCGGTTGAGTAGTTTCGGAGATTACCTCCGTCAAACAAGCAAACAAACAAATTTTACTTCTTTATAATATTAGTATAGATTTATTTATTTATTAATAAAAAAAAAGTTTATGTCTAGCTCATTCACAAAATCTAATTGTAGGCTATAACTAAACCTACTGATACTGATTTTGAAAAGCTTTTAATTTCCATGAAAAATTTATAATAAACTTAATTTTATTCTTTTTCAGTAGCAGTCACGCAACAATGATCGCTGCTTTGCTTGATGTTATGTAAAAATAAAATAAATAGTCATCTCAGCCAATACCTCGTCCACTAAAAACTAATAACCAAAAGGTAAAAACTGTGCGCTCTGAATTTTTTATAGAATGTATTGTACTTGGTATTATATTCTTAATAAAATTAATTTAAAACTACAAAACGTTGTTTTTATGTAACTTAAATCAATACCCTGTTTTTGGAATGGAACGTAATTTTATTTGACATTCAGTTTGATCTGCCAAATGTCAATGTCATGTCGTTTCCCATGTGATTTTGACGTATGCTTATTTGAGGTTATGTTTACGATTAATGATGTTTAGTTTGAATTAAATTATATTTTATTGAACTAAACAATGGATTTTGCTCGTAAACAGCTAGAAAAATACGGCTGGTCCGATGGTAAGTCTATGACCAACAAAATTTCGTGTTACCAAAATAATTTTATGAACAAAATGCATTGCATTGCATCTTTTCCTCTACAACAGAACTTTACGACTGTTTAGGTAAAGGCCTCGGTAAACATGAGGACGGTATGTCAGAGGCTCTCAAGCCTAAGATAAAGCGCAGTGTGACGGGTGTCGGACATGACCCCGCCGCAGAGTTCAACGAGCATTGGTGGAGTGCCTTGTTTGATAAGGCAGCTAAAAATGTTGAGGTATTTTGTTATTTTTGATTTACCATAGTTTTGAGATAAAAACCATGATTTATTTACTATCAGTGTTCAAATCATAGAGTTTCAATAGGTAGGTATTAATCTTTTTGACAACATAAATATAACTTCAATATTCTGTTTATGTATTGCAAATTGCAATGCCTTAGGTTATGTAGGTACCTGTAAAGTTACAAACTTTTTAAATTAAAAACACCATCAGTATGATAATGCAAAGTTATCCTAAACAAAACTTTGCATTTACCAATAAATTTTACTTGGACATTTCACACAGTCATTTTCTTTCTTTCAGTCATCCAGTCCCAAGCTAAGCAATTTAATGCTAGTCAACCATCTTAACTTATACAGGTATCTTTACAGGTTGAAGAAAAAAACGGCAAAACCAAGAAAATAAGAACAAAAGACAGTGAAAATTTCGTTATATCTAGCAGTACCTGGAAAATCAACAAAAAGCCTACAAAAGTGATAGATGATGAGCAGTACTCTGAATACTTTGTTAGAACGGCTGTCTTAACCAATGATAGGGGAGGGAGGAAGACAGAGAATGTTAAGAGTGAGTCAGAAAATGAGGGAGAGGTCAAAGATGTCTTCAAAATGACAGATGAAGAGTTGTTTGCGGCTTGTGAAGGCAGGACGGCACATAAGTAAGGATAATACCTTTATAATTTCTCCATTTTATCATAGTAACTTTCAACATAAAAGACTTAAACTTAAGTCTTTCTTGTAAAAATCTTTGAACTTGTTATTAAGATGGGTTGAGCAACTTGTCACATGGAAATAGTATATCTATACTAAAATTATAAAGGGGTCATGTTGGTTTGTTTGACGGAAGTATCTCTGAAACTACTCAGCCAATTATAAAAATCCTTCGAAAAATTCAACCGGTGGTGTGTAGAATGGACTGTCAGGATGGTTATAGGCTATATTTTATCCCGGTAGTTTTATTAGTTCTCCCGTGCAAAGCCAGGACATGCTGCTAATGAGTTATTAACAGAAATGCACCTCAAATGTGCAGGAATTTGCTCTCTTCTCACAAATTTGACTTAACATTTTGCCACTAAACTTGTGTAATGTATTTTTTATTCGTCAAAAACAACATTCTTTAATTTCAGTTAATCCCCTTTTATTAATTTTTTTTTTCTAAGTATCATCTGCGATCAGTTATCAAACTATGAGCAGATAAAATTATTTATTTAATGTAAACTAAACAATATTTCTGTTTTTAGGGGAGCACGCCATGGACTTAGGGCCACAGGTAAACTGGCAAGAATAGCAGAACAGGAACAGAAATTGCTAAAACAACCCAAATATGAAGGTTATACCCATGCTAAGAAATTAAAAGAACAAGAGGAATGTGTTGATCAGATGACTCTCAATGATGATCTAAAAGAAGTACCAAAAAAGAAGAAAAAACGAAAACGCTGCAATGAAAATGTCCAGGCGGAATCGGAATGTTCTTTGCCAGATGAGAAATTAAAAAGTAAGAATAGGGATGCCAGCGACAAAAAAGATTACGAAAATGGTAGAAATTTTGACGAAGCAATGAGTGTCGATTGTGAAGTTGAGGTGAAGTCGAAAAAAAAGAAAAAGAGGAAAATTGAAGTCGATGAGGATATTGAAGATATTACAGATACATATGACACATCGGAAAGTAAAATAAAAAAGAAAAAGAAGAACAAAAATAAAGATCAAATGGATTGCTAGCACAAGAAAAATTATGTAGTGACAACATAGACAAATAAAACTGATGTTTTTACTCACTTAAACTTGTTGTTTAACTAACATACCAAGCAAGCTGTTTTTTGTAAATATATTTTTAATATTATACTTATTTTAATGAACTTAGCGTTTTATTGAACCTAAACCAATAATTAATTTATATAAAATGTTTTAGTAAATTAACCTATTGCATAGGTTATTAATGATTTCATTATTTATGTATCCGTTGCATGTTCACGTGCACCATAAAATAAACAGCTTTTTCCCCGTGTTTTCTACATTAGGTGGTAGAAATTGAGATTCGGGACGCAACACTAATGTGGCTAAAAGGCTTGTAGTCGAAACATGATTTAAAAAAAAAACAATCAGCTGATGTGGTTGTCACTTTTATGTCAACTGTCAATCAAATCAATGAAGTTGTCCTCGAAAAAATCACAAATTGCGACCAAAGAGAATAAAAACACTACGATTGCGACGAAAATAAATAAAATAGACGAAAAATGTCGTTAGCGAAGTATCTAGCGCTTGATAAAGTAGCAAATCTTTTCAATATTTTTCGCCAGAACGGTGGTATTAGGGGATGTCTGTATAAATTGTACAGGTAAGTGTTAAAACTTGGTATTATGTAATTGTGGTAAGGTTATGTTTTGATTATGATTTCTATTCAATACAGCTGTGTAAAAGGTTAATGCTTACTAATTTAGGTAGAATAAGATCGTTTATCAATATATAATATAATACATCAAGAACCATATACTTCGTTTTAAGTATTAAAGTATTGGCTTGTATTAAACATAAAACTACCCATTCCACTTACCTACATATCCCATTCTATCAATTTTCTTTTTGAAATATCTATTAGTGTCCAATAATAGATAGATTAGAAGCCTACATCTTGATCAGCTCGTGCATCTTGGTTATCTGAATCAACAATTTCTTTAAATATTTTTATGATAAATTCATGAATTAAAATTAAGCCTGCTTTCCGAATCATTAGGTGTTCTGATTTAATCATTAGGTGTTCAATTTAAAAAAATCTTTTACCGTTCGAAAGCTACATTATCCACGAGTAATAATATATATTTTATCTATATTTTATCCCGGTAGTTTTTTTTTATTAGGTAGTATACCCATTTAAAGCTGGGAGCTGCTACTAGTCTTTCATATAAATATCACTAGACAATTTATTAATTCACTCAATATTTTCAGACAAGATGAACTCAAAGACGGAACTCTAGTTGGTGAAGATAAATACGGTAACAAGTACTTTGAGAACCCTCGCTACTTCTACGGCCGGAACCGTTGGATTGAATACAATGAGAAGTACCACATGCAGTATGATGGTAGCCAGGTGAGGACTTTGGACTGCATTATCATCGGCAGCTAAAATTTAAGCCCATTATCGTTTTATATTTTTATTACTCACTTAATGTATTTCATCAAATCAAATCATTTATTTATTTTCTCTCACAAACAATACAATTAATTAATTAATATAAAAGTAGGTAAAGGAAGAAAAAGTTAGGAAAAAGTTAAATTATTATTATTATTATTATTACGAGCCTGTAGCGTCCCACTGCAGGGCAAAGGCCTCCCTTCCTTCCTTCCACTCGTCTCTACCAAGAGCCAGTGCGGTCCAATGTGGGCAGAATGAGTCGAGTTCATCTCTCCACACCGCCGCCGCGGTCTGCCGCGTAGTCGTAAAAAGTTAAATAATAATAATAATTAATAAATACAATTAAGATAATCCAAAAGTATTTGTTGGTACTTATTACAAAAAAAAAAATCATCGTAATTGGTGCCTATAGCTTTTTGTCCTTACTTTTCTATCATTTTTTTTATTATTGAAACTGTAACCTACTGCTGTAAACAGTGGACAGTCATTTATTTATCTTATGTCATGGTAATTTTCAGGTTCCAGCTGAGTGGTTCGGATGGCTCCATTACAAAACTGATCTGCCGCCTCACCACGTAAGTATTTATGGGATATAAAAAATTATTTTGTTTTTAAGATTTTTGAGAAACTTACAGCAGCTAATACAAAATTAAAAAAATTCAATTAAAAAAATTACAAAAGACTGTTACTGTATTAATAATAATAATTATAATAAATATCCTTGGACATTCCACACAGCGTCATCTAGTCCCAAGCTAAGCAACTTACCACTGCTTGTGTTATGGTAACCAGATGACTGATATAATACTTAGATACATTTTTTTTTGTAAATACATACATATTATAGATAGAAAACACCCAGACACGGAACAAATATCTGCAGAACATACAAACATTTGTCCCGTAGCGGGGATCGAACCTGTATTAGTCATCTGGTTACCATAATCACAAGATGATGCTGTGTGGAATGTCCAAGAATATTTATTTATTTATTTAATTCTAGGACACGAGCCGCCCCAAATACAAATGGATGGCTGACTCCACTGAGAACTTATCCGGCACCACGGGTCAATATGTACCTTACAGTACCACGCGGCCTAAAGTCGAGGCTTGGACGCCGTCTAAGGCCTCCTAAATAGGCCTCATAGATGCTGAACAAAATGTAACTATAGGTCGCGCCACGTAAGAAGAACGCTGAGGGGAAAAGCTGCGCAGTAGTAGATTGTGCGGAATGTAATGTGTGATGTGTTGTGTGGTGACGCGGCGCACTTCACACATTGATGTAGCGCGTGCTGTTGGCGAGTGAGCGAGGGACCCCCCACCAACACATACACACGACACGACCCTCGTCGTTCTTTTTACATGACGCGACTATGGCAGAGTTTTAAGTCAATAGACATACTGAACCAGAATTACTGAAACAGCCAGTCTCAATAACAATCTATCTCTGGATTTTTTATATTTGACACATTTTGTATGAAAGTAATGTCAAATATCTACCGTAAGCTAAACCATAGATAGATAGGTTAATGAGACTGGATGTAAGATCACACAAAATGAATTGCCAACTGAACTTTATTTATAATTGTTTTAGTTCTAAGTAGAAAGTGAATTCATTAAAACTATTTGAATTAAATTGTGTTTTTTTTAACTTAAACAGTTAAGGCTTAAACGCAGTCAAAATATTTTTTAAGATCTTGTGGTTTTTCTTAGCACAAGTTATTAGCAATGAAGGAAAACTATTGGTGTTTTTGAAATGTAAACACAGGTTTTTATCGCGTTATTCAGGTAAGTACCTTTTATTTCCCTAAAAACTTGTGTTTAGGTACATACATATTTCAAAAATATGAATTGTGATCGCGAAAGTTTAAAAAAATACTTGTTGGTGGTACCTAAAGTTTTATTTTTGGCAGCATCTGAAACTTTTATGATGGCAAACACGAAGGGAGGCCTATGCCCAGCAGTGGGTTAAAAATGGCTGATGATGATGATTTGAAACTTTTATTATACATAGGTACATCTTTTTAATAAATTTAGTTTAAGCGACTGCTGAATAATTATCACGTAGGTAGCTAAATAAATATCAAACGCTGCTAGGGGCTCCGCAAAATCAAAAACAAAAAAAATATAGCTCGAAGAAAAGGAGTGATTTCAATGTTCGAGATGAGGTATCTGTACTTATGTAATCTGTGCTATTGCTAGCCGGGATTCGAACCTACAAAAGCTACACACCAAAAGCTCGAAGGCTACTTACGATTAATTCGTAGCGCACGGCCGTTATTATAATGTAGGTACGTAACCGGTTCCGTGGCCCATAGCGGGACAGAGGTGCTCAAACTATTTATGTAAGTAGGTAAGTAATTTAAGATAATCCAATAAAATTAAATACTAAGACAATCTTGCTGATATTTTTCTGTGGGGTGTGGTTATCTACCATAAGTGGCCCACAGTGGGACAGAGGTGCTCAAACTCTAAAACTGAGGGTATAATATAAAAATGATAATAGGCTGGTGATTCTGTGTGGCACTGACTAATTAAAAAATCCTAAATTCGAAAGCTCTTATTTTGTTCTCAAAAAAGTTCAAAACAAAATGACAGTCTGAGTGACAGTTCTAAAATTATAGATAGGTAGGTAGGTACCTACCTAAAAGATAGCGCGACGACCTGGATGATTTCGACTCCATATGGCCGGAAACAGGAATGGACCGGGATGTATGAAAGGAGAAAGGGGAGACCTTTGCCCAGCAGTGGGACAACATAAGTTGAAAAAAAGAGGTAGGTACCTACCTACCTAATTTTAGTCAGTTATCCGACAGTAGGAAGCTAAACGATAGATAGATAGGTTTTTGAGGTTGTAGGTAGGTAAGTACCTACCTAATCAATATATACCTACCTAAGTAGGTACTTTCATAGCAACGTAGCAAAAGTTTAAGCACCACTGCTTTGACCAACTGCCCACAAATACGAAGCTGAGAGCAAGGAGCTTTTGCATTATTGCTACAGAATTATCGTCCTTATCTCCATTTGACAACAACTAGAATTCCTCAAAGCCATTCACAGCTACTATCACACTAATGCAATTTAAGCACAGCACGGGATTTTCGACTCAGAACCGTTTGGATATGATTGAAAATGGATGGGGGAGTTTTAAGTTCCATATTGAAACATATTTTTTTTTGCCAAGCACAGGTAAAAATATCTCGGGTCGTCTCAGCCCAGTGGAAAGGAGGCGCGTTGCCATTCAAACGTGCATTTTGTGTTAAAAACTTTTTGAATCAAACCTTCATGAAATCATTTGAATCATGAAGGATTACATTCAGTGCAGTGAGTGAACAGCGTCGCTACGCATGCGTCGTATTTTTTTTAAAGTTTTGTGCTTGTGGAAGGATTTATAATCTACCATTCAGGACTTTTGATTTTATGGTGAGTAAAACTTTGTTAAGTTGTAATCTAGTGTGTAGTTAAATTGGGTGAGGTCGCCAGAACAAAGGCCAATCAAGATAAACTAGTTTTGAATGGTTTGAAAGTACGCGTCTTGTTTTGTTACCGAATAACTTATCAGGATGACTGTGCCCCGTTTTTTGTTGCGAAAAGTTTGCTAGGCCCGCCCACCCCTAGTGATGTCGGTCGACTTATTTATCGATATCGATACTTTTTTAAAAACTTGACTTGTTGATAGTTTTTTCATTTAGGTATTTTTTATTTTTTGTGTTGTTATTAAGTACCTATTATAGGTAGGTTAGTTAATTAATGAACCAGAGAAGTACTTAATCTTTTATTACTTGCCTGTTAGGTATTCATTTGTGGCTAACAATAAGTCAATAACAAATGATAATAATAAATACCTACCTATGCACATTCCTTCCTACATAATAAGTAGGTACCAATCTATCTAACGATAAAGTTCAAATTATCATGAAACACGAATCTTTACGAATAAGACCATTATTTTGGAAAGTAGGTACCTACCTAGGTATCGAACATTATGATTAAGCCGTTCAATAAACCTACCAGCTTACACAAACATTTTATACTATAAAATAAGAGCTCAGATCCAGCACCCACACAATTAAGACGTACCTAGGTACCTACCTAGTTAGGTACCTACTTCTAGAGCAAAGATCATAACGATAGATGACGATTAGTCCTAATTGCGATCAACAATAATTTAGCTGGTTACAAAAGAAAAAAAGAAAAATTTATTTGGTTACCTTTATTGTAATTTGATTGAATATAACGACTAGGTACCTTACCTACGTGATGCAATTTTGAACAATCAATTTGGTACACCATTGAATTGACACTAAAACAAATTGCATGAAGTGGGTTAAGGTATTTTTTTCACGGATCAACAGTTAGTTTATTTGACCGTGGGAACAGCTTAAATAAAATAGCTAAATAAATATCTTTGGACATTCCACACAACGTCATCTAGTCCCAAGCTAAGCAACATAAGAACATACAAACATTTGTCCGGTAGCGGAGATCGAACACGCAACCTCGGCGTCTAGAGGTCGGCAAAAAAAAAATTAATATTAACAATAATAATTACTTAATGCATTTCTTATGTTATCAATCCAGGGTTGTCACCGGAACGTGTCTCTATCACTTTAACATCAATATTGTCAAAAGGGACTCTGTGTGTTGGCGTCGCGTCGGCCCCATGCATCCCTATCAAGGTCCGGGACTCCATAGTCCCGTAAGTAGACGTTGACAAACATTAATACCTATAATACCTAAAAAAATTGCAAACTAGGTATTTCTTTGTTCTACCATTAATACCACGAAGAATCACCATTTCAATTGATTTAAATTGAATCTGATTGGCTAATCACGATACTGAATCTCAACCGGCCTGTATAAAGCTTATATTCTATTGGTGGTTTTATCTTGTGACAGACCTAATTGTGCAAGAGGGTATAATTAAAACAATTCTCCAGTCGTCGACTAATTGACCTGTTAACAGCTGAGTTGAGTACAGTCAGTGACAAATATTGATAAATATTTCACAGCGCCATCTAGGCCATGGTTTGTGTGTGTCCCTATAGGGACCCTATAGTGTCCCTACTGATTAAAATACACTGTGTATAGGTACTCATGTATTAAGGATAGGGTTGAAACAATAACAAAAAACCAAAGATTGGGGTCGAATCGAGATAAATTTCATTGAGAAACAAAATTTCACTGAACTTCTGGTTAGGATCTCAAGAATCATTGACCCAAAGGACAGTCGTGTCTCGTGAAGCTATCATCGTGTTTCATTGACTTGGTGTGACAAGGTTGTCATGCATGTCATCGGACTCTCACCCCAAGGATGTCATGGACGAGTGGGCCTGAGATGTTACGGAATGTTGGCAGAAATGTTGAATGAAACTGACGCTTGTTCCGTTTTAATAATCATTTTTGAGACTGAACAGAGGCATAGGCATTTCTAGGCATTTTAAAAAAAAAAAGACGTGTGGCACTCGGGTACTGCCGCGGTAAAGCTATTGCATGCCACCTAAGGGGAGTTGCTGAAAAGTGACAAGCGTTAGGTTTTTTCGTTACGGAATTTCTGGATTCGGTCTCCAGTGTCTCCACGCTTAAGGCCCGTGATAGAAGCTATGCAATAGCTTAAAAATAATGCAAATTCACTTGATTCCGGCCACACATGCCATACCATGGCATGTGCATCGGAGAGGTGTACCTTTGTCGTCGTCTCGACACGTTGCACTGCACATCTTAGGCCTAATACAGCACCATCGTGGATGACATAAACTTGGAAAACCTATAGGTACCTACCTTACCTACCCAAGTTGGTATTTGAAAAGACGAGCTGTAAATGATGAAGAATGTAATTACGTTGAAGTTTCTATAAACAATGTAAAACTTCGTTAACAGATGCCTTAATTACAAAACGGCGCAGTCTAATTTAGTGAAAGTAGGTATCTCCCATGCTTGTGTAATGTTTTAGCGCGGGCAGAGGTCAGGGAAAGTATCACGTGAGCCTTGTATTAGTTTTATTATGCATTGTTTTTGAGTTTACCAAATCACACAAAATCCGCAACACCGTTTTGGCTGAGCTGCTAACAGTTTCTTGAACGCAAATCATCTCCAATATTACTACATAATCAATAATCAAATCTCTTGACAGAGAAAGGGGCGAATGTTGAGATGACGTCTCCTGCTGCCCCCCGATTGTCTATCAAAATAACTGTGAAATATGGTGGTATGTAAGTAGCTTAGGTACTAATTTACATATTTAGCGTAAAATCTGACCATTATTATCGCGGATTACTGATATTTTTGATTCGCAACAATGTGATACAAGTTAGACAATCCCCGTGCTGATTGTCTAACTTGTATCAAATTGTTGCGAATCAAAACAATTCCCGTAGGTAGTGATAGAAGGCAATGGAAGAGGGATAATGTTGTGGAGACCCAACGTTATGGATAAAAACAATGGGAGTAAACCAGTACTCTTGTTGCTTATAAACTGTCTTGCAAATAAATTATAGCTTGCGAAAGTAACAATACAAAAATTTCAGATGTAGGTGCCCATTGCAAAAAATAATTGTCAGGTGTTGCCATTGTAAAAAGATACTACCTGGCTAGTTTAACAATAATATTAAATTCCATGTCGGTATTTTAGATCCCAAAGATATGGGATGCAGGTAGTATAATTATTGTGTTCATTCCTTTTCTGAAAGTAGGCACATTATTATGAGTTTGACCAATGTTGGGATGAAGTGATTCTCTTATCTTATTGTTTGGTAGATTTTAAATATAAATAAGTACTTACGTAAGTACATACCTATTTTTGTTTTTATTCTACTCGTTTATAGTATTTTTTAAATAGGTAGGTTAGGTAACTACCTAAAAACATTGACGTCTTTAAGGGCCCCCGCAGACGGCCGACTTTTTGTAGGTGGAAAAGTAGGTCGCCTTTTCAACCGATTTTTTCACCTACTTTGTCACCGACTCCAACGCACACGACCGTCACTTTGTAGGTGGCTAGTGAGGGGACAACATCGAAAAATACTAGAACGGTGGATTTGCAAAGGAAAATAATTAAGTAGATAATATAGTAGAAGATAAGACTACCTAGCTTTCTTTTCTTATAATGCAGCCGAAATATACTTCGGTTATAATCCTTTCTACTAATCTTACGAAAATTCCTACTATAATTTACTTATCGAAAGTTTGTGAGTATGGATGTATGGTTATTTCTCTTTCACGAAAAAACTACAAAACCTATTGTATACCTACTTTGGGATATAGGTAGCTAATGACATGGTATTATACATAGGCTACTTTTGTCCTGATATTCCCGCGGAATTCGTTGAAATTACTTTAAATTACAATAAGTACTTAATAAATTACATGGTTAGGTAAGTACCTACTTGTAATATTATTATTATTAATCCAATAACAATAAATTATAATTATGAATGATTGAACCTACTTATCTACCAGAAGTGTACCTAGGTACCTAAGCAAATAAAATTCGGAGTAAATAGTCCACTTGCGGAGTAAGCTCTATCACTTATTCCGATAAGCGCATCACTAAACGACCTACACATTCGGAGTCGGTGTCGGGTCGGTCGGAATGCCACCTACTTTTTTCTCACCTACTTTTTGTAGGTCGTGTGCGTTGCACTATTGTTGTCAGTACGTTCTATTTTTCGACCGATTTTTCCACCTACAAAAAGTCGGCCGTCTGCGGGGGCCCTTAGGGCCCCCGCAGACGGCCGACTTTTTGTAGGTGGAAAAGTAGGTCGCTTTTTCAACCGATTTTTTCACCTACTTTGTCACCGACTCCAACGCACACGACCGTCACTTTGTAGGTGGCTAGTGAGGGGACAACATCGAAAAATACTAGAACGGTGGATTTGCAAAGGAAGATAATTAAGTAGATAATATAGTAGAAGATAAGACTACCTAGCTTTCTTTTCTTATGTGCAGCCGAAATATACTTCGGTTATAATCCTTTCTACTAATCCTACGAAAATTCCTACTATAATTTACTTATCGAAAGTTTGTGAGTATGGATGTATGGTTATTTCTCTTTCACGAAAAAACTACAAACCTATTGTATACCTACTTTGGGATATAGGTAGCTAATGATATGGTATTATACATAGGCTACTTTTATCCTGATATTCCCGCGGAATTCGTTGAAATTACTTTAAATTACAATAAGTACTTAATAAATTACATGGTTAGGTAAGTACCTACTTGTAATATTATTATTATTAATCCAATAACAATAAATTATAATTATGAATGATTGAACCTACTTATCTACCAGAAGTGTACCTAGGTACCTAAGCAAATAAAATTCGGAGTAAATAGTCCACTTGCGGAGTAAGCTCTATCACTTATTCCGAAAAGCGCATCACTAAACGACCTACACATTCGGAGTCGGTGTCGGGTCGGTCGGAATGCCACCTACTTTTTTCTCACCTACTTTTTGTAGGTCGTGTGCGTTGCACTATTGTTGTCAGTACGTTCTATTTTTCGACCGATTTTTCCACCTACAAAAAGTCGGCCGTCTGCGGGGGCCCTAAACGTAGAGGCGTTAATACTAGCCGATCTCTACGTAGCAATAAGTTAGCACATACCCTAATAGTTCCAGCCCATAAATTGGGCAAATCAGAGAAGTCCGTATATGTTATGGGTCCTTCTGTATATAACAGGCTGCCGGACACAATCCGCGGAGATGCAACCTCCATAACAGTCTTTAAAGCAAGACTACGTAAATGGCTTTTGGTAAATGCATTCTACTCGATTAACGAGTTTTACCAACTGCCAATTAGCTAAAAAATGTTAATTTAAATACATGACATGTTTATTTTTTTATCTGAATGTTTTAAATATAATTAATTATTAGATAGTATATTATAGTATAGTTATGTTATACTATTTTTTGTACTCTGTACTAGACCTATAACTTGGCGTTATCAATAAATTTATTTGTATTTGTATTTGTATTTGTAAACTAATGTTTCAGATTATAACCTAGTTTTTGATTGAAAATATAAGTGTGGTTATTAGTTAATACCTAACAGAAGGTAACGCAACGCCACAAATCGCGGTATGAAAGCACAAAATACAATATGAATGATAACGTGGGGAGGAGACCTGTTTTGTTGGGTCATAGTTAATAACCATTCTGGTTTGAAGGCGGCATAGTAATGAAAAGGATCCATTTTTCATAAAAAGCAGACTCAATTTGAAAATATAAACGACTATTAAGTTGGACTGTTATACTCAATTAATTATGATGTATTTGATTCAACATTTGAAACTTAAAAGCTCTAACGATCCATATAAACCTCAACATTATAAAGATGCATCCACCACGTTGAGGTTTCTAAGGATCGTTAGAGCTTGTTTTGAAAAATAATACAAATTTACTAAAAATAGGTAGTAAAAAATAAATACTTACCTAAATAGTAACATGCAACATAAATAAAAAATTTAAAAAATAGGTTTTGTGATTTAATGTTAGGTCACTCAAACGTAAAGTTTTACAAAAATCAACTTAGGTGTGATGTGAACGCATCATAATGGCGCATGCGCATGGCGGTAAAAATTTCGAAATCTTAACTTAACATAGTTTATTATAATCTGTGGTTCTCGTCACGATCACGATTATTTTTCTTGCGGCGATTCTTTGTAGTTTGTATGAAATCGGACAATTTAATTTGTGACGCACGGTGTTGTTTGCTCGTGAAATTCGTGAATGCGTGAAATAGAACTAACATACTAGGTCCTTAAATACGTAGGTATTTCTATTTAGGTAAAAAGAAAATAAAAACCTCAATTTCATTTATAAAACAACTGCTAAAATAATTTAATCGATAAATACTTTACCTACTACCAACCTACGCACATCACTACAGATTCTCAAAATAAATGTTTATTTAAAACCACAATTTTTGTCAAAAAATTGAATGAATGAATGACTTTTTTTTGTAATTTTAAACAAAAGCAAAGTACGAAACTTATCAACGCTGCATGATTGAATGATTACAAGGTCATTAACCTCTGCGGTTGGCGCGGTTTTTCTTTTTTTTTTCCGCTCGTGGGAAGCTAAATGGTCATTTTGTTTTCGTGCTATGAGCTCTTTTGAGTTTTATTGTGGCAATTGTGATAGTTGTAATGTCATAACCGGTCATGGGTTAAAGCTATAAATTCTTACAACCTACGTAGGTACCTACCTACTTAATAAACATTTATTTATTGGGTCTAGTTATGAAAATAGGCACTTTTATCTGATCTTTGTTGTGCTTGTCGGTTTCATCCGATACCTACTTACCTACCTACCTGGGTAGGTAAGTAAGTAGGTACCTACCTACTTTACTTTATTTATTAAGGTAAGTATTTATTTATTACTTAAACCTAAACAATTCAGTTTAGGTTCTAACTGTCCAAACTTTACGACAGCGCCTTAGCCTACGGCAAAAGCAGTTCATTTTCGCCTGTTTCATTACAGTCACAGAACAAAGTCTGATTCAAAAATGTAGACTTATCCCGACTTAGCCGGATGTTCAGTTGTTTAGGTATTTATGAGCCCTTTGCGGACCAGCTGTCACCGGACGGACAGATGCGATCCATACCCATGTAAGTGGTGTACTGGTTTTTGCTAAACATACCTACCTAGGTATGTAGGTACTAACAAAGTTGATTAATAAGTAAGTACCTACTTGAATGACGGACGATCACCTTTCAAAAAAAGTTATGACTAGTGTTGGGACATTCGTCATTAATTTGAATTATCGATAGTCTCTGATACCTACTTAAGCTTGCAGTTGAATAGAAATAAAAAAAAATATTTAGAAGGATCTCATTGATCACATAAAAAACGTTTATGTAGGTAAGGTAGGTATGTGATTCTATTCTGTTTATAGTTTCGTATGGTTCGTAAAAATAGAATCTTTCTGATTAACCTACCGTATTTTTAAGCTATTGCATAGCTTCTATCGCGGGCCTTGAGCGTGGAGACCGACACCAGAAATTCCGTAACGAAAAAAGCTAACGCTTGTCACTTTACGAGTAGTTCAACAACTCTCCTTTTGGTTTAGCTTATTATGGGTAGATTAATTTATCTGGCTGTAAGACAACATCGATGTTACCTACCGAGATAAATTATTTTTCTTTCTTTCATATACACCTGTACTTATGTCCTTCTTTACAGGAGCGGTGATCATGTCTCTGGCGGACGTGACATCAGCCCGCAGCTCGCCCACTCCTGAGAACTGTCCGGAGTGCGACGCCACAGCTTCTGTCACTTCCGACCTGCATAAGGTGACTACTAACAAACTCAGACCTTTAATGAATGATTGAATGAACACTTTATTGTATACAGAAAAAACATAAAAATAAAACTAGGTATAAAAATAGTACCTGTACAGAACATCTTTACCTACCTACTAGATGATTATTTTATACAGCGTCAGGAGGCAATCTTTGCCTTCACGAGACACTAGTGCCTGGGACATTGTTGAGATGGAATAGCTTGCCCTGCACCTAAACCATCCTCTCTGCTTAGCACAGGAAAGACAATGGTCAATACGCGTAGGGATGACGAGCCGCGAGATTCCTCACGATGTTTTCCTTCACCGTTTAAAACTGTTCGTGTCCTCAAGTATCAAGTTTGTATTAATTATATTTCAATATAATATCTTTCAGTACCAAGTAGCATGTACATGCAAGCCTGGTTCTGTCCAGTACGCGTGCGCAGACGACCCCGGCCCCCCGCCCCCCGCCAAGACGGACACCCCCCCTGCGCTGCCCCCCCGACCCCCTACTAGTGTGCTGGCCAGCAATAGGAGGAATAATGGTAAGTGCTGTACCTGTCTGTACCTCAAGTATGGAGATGGTGTAGAATAGAATAATGGTAAGTCCTATTCCTATACCTCAAGTATGAAGATGGTGAAGAATAATGGTAAGTCCTATTCCTATACCTCAAGTATGAAGATGGTGAAGAATAATGGTAAGTCCTATTCCTATACCTCAAGTATAGAGATGGTGTAGAGTTGAATAATGGTAAGTTCTATTAGTCCTATTCCTATACCTTACCTCAAGTATGAAGATGGTATTTATACTACTTGATCTACCTAACTCTACTTTTTATTTTAGTGTTTATTTTAAATTTTTATTAGGGACTTACTTATGTGGGTACTAAAAAATGTTTTTAACTGACAGAGATAAATAATAATTTAATAAAATTCAGATAGGTACTCCATGCTATTGAAAATAGGTCAGTAGTTTAAATTCTTAACACAAGTTATAAATAAAGCATGTCAATGTTTTTGCAACAATGCTAACAAAATTTCACTGCTCTAGTTTACTTTAATATTTGCGAATAGATAAATACCCAGCTTTGGTCATTCATCTACGAGAAAAAACAAAATAGGTAAATACAATTTGACATTTTCACAGAGCATTGTGGATCTCATTGAAAGACCTTTTTTGTTAAAAAGTTCTAAATTCAAATTGTGAAGCTCAACCGGAACGCATAAATCCAACAACCTCAAAAGATCTTCGCAAAAAGTTTTCATTCAAAAATCACAAAAGCTATATCTTCCCACGCATCACACGAAAAGGTAAACTACCTGTAATAATCAATATGTTTACGCAAGTACAAAATGAAATAAGTCACTTGCAAGTCGGAATGTAACTTTAATTGATGGCATTTCTACATTTTCTACCTGTCTCGATTGTTCTGCGCATGCGTGAGCTTTGTCAAAATAATCTAGTATCTACAGCAATGGTTTTGAATGAGCAATGCAATTTAATTTAGATAAAATATAATTCCGATGTTTTATTAATGAAAGCCGTTGTAATTTGATATAAAAAGTGTGTGAATGTGATTATTTTTGTGAGAAGTGAAGCGTTTTATGTGGTTTTGTTGAAATAAACAAAGGAAAGAACAAAAATAAGGACAATAAAACACAGTTCCATTTTTGAAATAAGGAATTGAATTTAGAACAGGCTCTCTTGAATATAACATGGTTTCAAAGTGTATTCAGCCAGCCGTAAATACTCCTTGTTTATTATAAAGAGGTCAATGTTTCTTCGCGTAGGTTGTAAATATCGATTTTATAGAAATGGCGCGAGTTTCAAGTCCTTACGTCCTTTGACGAATTGAATTTATGATCTTACATGTGAATATTGAGTGTTAAGTTTAAATACAACTGTGTTTAAAACCAGAGAATTTGAAATGCATTTATTTTATAAACAAAACAAATAATAACAATAAGCTATGAAGTCCTCGAAAAAAAATATTTTACAAAGAAAATCTAATTAATAATATCGATATCGATATTTAATGTAAATAATGATGCAAGTGCTTCAATACCAAGTATCGACACCGCAATCGACAATAGCAGCGGACGTGGCACAACACTACGTGCCTCCACCACCATATTTCGGTAACTCAAATTCTTATTTCAAATTAATAATTATGGACCTACATACCTACATAATTATGAATTTAAATTGGTTTTTATTTCAAACGTGTTCTTTTTTCAAGATAAATTCTCTTTTCTAATTTAAATTTAGAACTAGGTACGATTTTATTTTGGTAAGTACCTACCGAATAATTTACCTACAAATTTTTTACTAGACAATGAGCAGACTTACATCCTTTTGATATAAACAATTGAACAAAGCGGTTGTACCGCGAGTCGGTAGCGGATTAGTGGTAGGAGGATCTTTGCCTACACTTAACTTAACGGGACAATGTACCTACCTAGTACCTACCTGGGACATTGTTGAGATGGAATAGCCTTGTAGCTAAACCATCCTCTCAGCTTAGCTGGCCATCTTCAGAAAAGACAATGGTCAATACGTGTGGTTCCATTTATAGAATCAAAATTACATTTAAGACCAAAATACGGTAAAATGTTCAATTTTTAAACCAATATTCACATTATCTGTTTTTGATGTTTATTTTCGAAATTGGATCACGACTACCGGTGATATGAAATAAAATATCTTGATACCAATTTCCGTTTTGGGAAATTATAAAAGTGCATAAGAGGCCTTAGTATCCTGTGTCCATTATTTTAAGGAAATCATTATTTTAAAAGTTCCGCTATCAATAAAATGCATTTCATTAACAATAAATTAATAATGGCGGTGATTCGGTGTTGCACTGACTTATTAAAAATTCCTAAATTCGAAAGGTTTTAGTTCATTCGCAAAAAGTTCAAAACAAAATAACAGTCTGAGTGACATCTCTAAAATTACCTAATCTTAGTCGAAATGAAGTGAATGTAGGAAGGTAGTTTTGATCAAGACCATTTTTCTCCTGACTATAACTACATAATATAGTATTCACCTCAATTTTCCTACTCGCAATTGACTGTTTCTTTTAAATTATTATTCCTTTAATCCTTTCAGCATCAGTCGGATGTAACGCAGACACGTCATGTCGCCGCCGCAAGTACGCGTGGTGGTGCTGTGGATGCGGGGCCTTGGCCGCGGCCTTGGGCGGCCTACTGGCGGCCCAGCACATCCTCGTGCGGGCCTACACCGCGTCCCCGCACCATCTGGAGACGGTGCCGGCAGCTGTGCCTGCGGCTATGGTAAGCTACTAGGCCACTTAGGCTGCGTCCTTATTGCAAGGCTATCTAGTCCACCTAGGCCGCGTCTTTATTGCGGGGCTATCTAGGCCACCTAGGACGCGTTCTTATTGCAAGGCCATCTACCTCTCGACCTGCGGCTATCGCTTCTAATTATCGCATCGAATGTTAGATGGAGTTAGTTTAGTTTTAGTTTTGGCGAAATTATAGGATATTATTAATTCTGACGCCGCCGCCTAAACTAAACTAAACAAACTAAAGATGATACCTACACTTCCTAGTAAAGTTTCTTTTATCGTTTTTTTGTATGTTGCCCATGTGTAGGTTTAGCTACCTTTTTTTGTGATAAGTGAACTAGTTATTTTTCTCTTCCTTGGACCTGTTTGTAATGTGTGTGTGTGTGTGTGTGTGTCAATAAAGACCTTTATCTATCTATCTATCATGATGCCATACCTTTTATTTCGATCGTTATGAAAGGGGTGGCAACATCTTAAGTTAGTTTAGTTTAAGCTGCATTTAATTAATTAATAATACTTATTATTTTATTACAGTTAGTGCTAACTGGAGTTTGTATAATGAGTCTTGCGCGACGAAGAAACCGATACAGCTATATGGTAAGAAAAGTATGTCACTATATATTATTTTTATTTTTAACCACCTTTAGAAAAAAAAAAACAATAGTTCTTTTTTAGTGACGTTCGCCGTGTTTTTTGTTTTAAAAACTTTATCGGCCAAATTCAGACGTCGCTAAATCTTAATAAAAAGGATGAATCGGCACTTTGGTTGGCTACTAAAATTAGTTTAGTTAAGGTTACCTTAACTAAACTAATCAGTGGATCAGGCAAGCGCAGGACCGTGAGAAATGGCAGAAACAAAGGGAGGCCTATTCCCAGCAGTGGGAGAAATCAGGCTGCGGATGATGATGATGATGATGATGAAGGTTACCTTAGTTTTTAACGTCACCACGTCCACACGATGACAGAATGCATCACGAGAAGATAACAATTAGGTATTAAATTAATATAAATTAAATTAATATCTTTGGACATTCCACACAGCGTCATCTAGTCCTAAGCTAAGCAACTTATTGCTTGTGGTATGGTAACCATATGACTGATATAATACTTAGATACATTTTTTTTTTGTAAATTTATACATATTATAGATAGAAAACACCCAGACACGGAACAAATATCTGCAGAACATACAAACATTTGTCCCGTAGCGGGGATCGAACCCGCGACCTCCGCATCTCAGCCGGGCGTTCACCCAACTGCGCCACAGTGGTCGTATTGAATGTGTGTTTTAAATTAATTTAATTAGTTTTTTATTATAATAAATGTATATTTTCAGATAAAAGTGGTGGGTGCATGCTGTCTAATGTGCGCCCTGACTTGCGTCCTCGTTACCATAACCACAACAGTTATACATATGAACAAGTAAGTTTAGTTTTCAGTTCAGTAGCCCTACCATGAGTTTTCGAGTTGTATAGTTAACTATCCTCGCTAACGAGTCAAGTATTTCAAATGTATGAAATTATTAGTTCATGCAAGTTACCGGGGGCGGCGCTGCGCTGGATTCTCAATATTTTGCGATACTTGACTCGGTATCGAGGATAGTATCAATACTACAGTAAACTGATGGTAGGGCCTCTGATGCCAAAACTATACCTAACTAAACTAAATAAAGATCTTGCCGATTTCATAAAAATGGAAATAAATAGAAAGAAAAATGTGATTTTTGTAGGACCTCAAGGATTACTTAAAATGTACAGTCTTATAAGCTAGGTGACTCAATTGCCTGTTCCTACGCAACTCTACACGAAGAATGAAATCTTTATTTAGTTTTTTTTAGATTTGGTGTCATCCGAATCGCCACTATTATCAAGCTGTGTGTTATAAAGAATGTGTAAATCTAGAATTATATCCTGGTTGTTTAATGTTTTCTCAATAAAATTTTGTTATTTTAGGTTGCAAACATTAAAGTTTTGTGAATACACAAAACTGACTCGAACCTGCACTTGCTTCTCAATGCCGCCCGACACTCAGCATAACGGTGAAGATGAGGGTAAGTAAACAGTGTGGAAAGAGGCACAGATTAGGGGGGCTAAAAAGGCCGTTGCGAGCATGTCTGCTAACAATTAATAAAATGAATTAATTTCATGAATTGTTTAGCATTTTCACCAAAATTTGGTAAAATGGATCAATTTGAGCCATTTTACCAAAGCTCGAAACGGCTTTTTTAGCCCCCTGTGAAAAGAGTAGGTATAGATGAGCTATAGACAGCTTTTCTATTTTTAATAGCTGCGCCCCGCGGTTTCACCCGCGTAAGTCCAATTTCCGCGGGAATATCGGGATGAAAGCAGTGTTTTTCCGGGTTTTTGTTTTTTGTTTTTAGAACGAAGTTCCTTATCGCGCGTTGCGAAAGGGGGCTAGACGGAAAAAAATTAAGATTAGAAGTTCTAACGACACTTTTTGCTGTAGTTGTAAACCGTGCGGCGTGCGCGTGTTTCTGTCTGTTTCTCTTACGAAGAAACTTCGTTCCATCATTCTCTTGACACCTCTCAATTTTTTTTTATTGTAAAGGCCTTAATTTCCTCCTCCAGGTGTGAGGTGTGTGTTCGAGGGCGTGTCAGAATGCGGCGTGGTGCACGGCGCGCTGTACTGGTGCCTGCGAGGAGTGTTCGCGCTCTCCGTCAGCGCGGTGCTGGTCTGCATCTTCAGCTGCATGCTGGCCTACCAGCTGCTGAGGTCAGTCATGTATAGAACATAGGGCGTGGTGCACGGCGCGCTGTACTGGTGCCTGCGAGGAGTGTTCGCGCTCTCCGTCAGCGCGGTGCTGGTCTGCATCTTCAGCTGCATGCTGGCCTACCAGCTGCTGAGGTCAGTCATGTATAGAACATAGGGCGTGGTGCACGGCGCGCTGTACTGGTGCCTGCGAGGAGTGTTCGCGCTCTCCGTCAGCGCGGTGCTGGTCTGCATCTTCAGCTGCATGCTGGCCTACCAGCTGCTGAGGTCAGTCATGTATAGAACATAGGGCGTGGTGCACGGCGCGCTGTACTGGTGCCTGCGAGGAGTGTTCGCTCTCTCCGTCAGCGCGGTGCTGGTCTGCATCTTCAGCTGCATGCTGGCCTACCAGCTGCTGAGGTCAGTCATGTATAGAACATAGGGCGTGGTGCACGGCGCGCTGTACTGGTGCCTGCGAGGAGTGTTCGCGCTCTCCGTCAGCGCGGTGCTGGTCTGCATCTTCAGCTGCATGCTGGCCTACCAGCTGCTGAGGTCAGTCATGTATAGAACATAGGGCGTGGTGCACGGCGCGCTGTACTGGTGCCTGCGAGGAGTGTTCGCGCTCTCCGTCAGCGCGGTGCTGGTCTGCATCTTCAGCTGCATGCTGGCCTACCAGCTGCTGAGGTCAGTCATGTATAGAACATAGGGCGTGGTGCACGGCGCGCTGTACTGGTGCCTGCGAGGAGTGTTCGCGCTCTCCGTCAGCGCGGTGCTGGTCTGCATCTTCAGCTGCATGCTGGCCTACCAGCTGTTGAGGTCAGTCATATATAGAACATAGGTTATTGTCCTAAGAGTCATCATAGGAGGACAGATTGAAGAAAGGAAATCATCAATGGGAAATGTCAGAAAGGAGATAGAAAATAGATTCTGTTCTAGGAATAATTAGTGTCATAGGAAGAGAAACACAGCTGCAGAGGATAGCGCTGGCTGCTGAGTGTCATTCAGCTAATAAGTATATAGCTGCTCTATCCTTTTTTAGAGACTATACTCCTATGGGTACCCTAAGGACACCCCTTTTCAAGTTTTTGGGCTATTCCACGCGTCATTTTACAGTCAGCGCGGTGCTGATATGCATCTTCAGCTGCATGTTGGCCTACCAGCTGCTGAGGTCAGTCATATAGACTATAGGTTATTGTCTAGGAATGATCGTAGGGGGAAAAAAACATGCTGCATAGAAAAGCGCTAACAGAGGTTCCAGATGCTGAGGTCAGTATGAAGATATCTTCCTAGGAATAATCAGTGTCAGTGCTGTAGGATATAAAACCAGCTGCTGAGGTCAGTTATTGTCCTAGGTAAAACTGGTATCATAGGCGGAAAAACACATGCTGCAAAGGTAGTTGGTGAAACCAAAAGATGCTACAGCTCTATAGCTGTGCTGGGGTCTTTCCCTATGGAAAGACCCCTTTTCACGTTGTTGGGTTATTCTACAAGTAATTTTACCGTCAGTGCCTTGCTGATCTTCAGCTGCATGCTGGCTTACCAGCTGCTGAGGTCAGTATTCAGTATGAAGATATTGTCCTAAGAATCATCATAGGGGAGAAACATGCTGCATAGGACAGCGCAAAATATCATCTTAGTTCCTAACTAAACTAGTGTCTGCAAGGCGGCATGCTGCATGCTAGCCTACCAGCTGCTGAGGTCAGAATGAAGATAGAACTTACTATCCTAGGAAAGAACTGTCAGATTTGACAGTAAAACTGTCATATTTGACAGCGTCGTGGTGGGGATATCTGAACTTAAACGTAAATTTTCATTACAAATATTAGTATTTCGTGAATAATAAACGACTCAGTTATTCATTATACATGGTGTTCAACTTCTTATTGAGCGATGTGAGCGCGATCTGCTGTATATGCACTCTGTTCTCAAGCATCTTGATGCTCCTCTCCAGCTCGGTCACCTCAGACTTGACTGTCACATAGTCCATTATATCTGGCACTTCGTACGCCAATCTTACCTGGAAATTTAAAGTCGTTAAGCCATGACGGAAGCCTTTAGGCGGCCTGAAAACTCCGTCACCAGAGTTGGCCACTTGCTCATACGAACACACAAACAAACCTGAAAATTATGAAAAAACGATCTTTTTCGCCTTTTATAAAATTGTGTGGGCTTGCAAAGTTTGGAAAACTAACTTCAGCAAAATTTTGGCATGTACCAAATATTTGGACACACCTCTGACTACCCCATCAGACATCTTCAAAGGATCTAAAGAATTACAAAAAGATCTGAAAGGAATGTCTACATTGATAATCCTATGTTATTAAGTTCAAAGTTCAAAAGTTTATTTGCTTTCATGTATGGTAGGTACAATAGGTCTTAAAATTCATTATCATAAGGATCGTCGGGCAGACCACCTGCCCGATGGTCGGATGATATTGTGAGAGCGGTAGGAGAGCAGTGTATCCGGATGGCACAACATCGCTAACCCCCGGTTCCTATAACAAACTAACGGATGTTCGTAGGTCCATCACCATAGCAACGTTGTTATTTCAACATAAAATGTATGAAACTTTTTGACAGATAACAGCGTTGCTATGGCGAAAGTCCTACGGACATCCGTTAGTTTGTTATAGGAACCGGGGGTAAGAGTGGCGTGATGGAGAAGAGGCCTTTACCCAGCAGTGGGTGTTACCGGCTGGGTAGATAAATAGATAGAAGGATCGTCACTCACCTTCCTAACTTCATCAAGTTTCTGCGAGAGACTATCAGCCTGCACTTGTATCACGTCTCTCTCCTTGCCCAGCGCCACCATCTGCCTCTGCTTGGAGTGGATGGTGTTGATGACGTTCGATAGGTATGTGTTCTGCTCCATCATAGCTTTCTTGTGTACCGTGAGGTTTAAATTTGCGTCACCTGAAAGTATAAAATGGTCTAGTTTTTGTATAATATAATAAATAACTAGCAGCACGTCCCGGCTTTGCACGGGTGTACGAGTACTTACTAATGAAACTACCGGGATAAATATATAGACTAGACCTGACCATCCCGACAGTCCATTCGACGCATATGCGAATATGCTTCTTTCCCTGGTGTAGGGGGTCGCGTTGGAACAGGCAATAGAATCCCTTAGTTTTAAGAACGTGACTATTCTAAGTGGTCTGTAATAGGATTTTATTGAATAGATATATTTTGAGTTTGAGTTTGACTCCTATTTCTGATTTCTAAACGGCATCGCGCGTTTCTTGATTTGTTATGTTAATTAATAATGTGTTGGTGGAAAACAAAACTTTTTTCTATTCTATTCTTTACTATTTCCGAGTATGGAGAGGCCTTTTCTCTTTCAAAGCCAGGAGACATCTCAATCATCTCACCCGTCATCTTCTTCAACTCCTCGAGCTGCACCAGTTTCTTATCAATAAGCGCGATGCACTCATTGTTCTCAATCTTCAACTTGTCGAAGTCAACTGGTCGTAAACTCTCACTTAGCTCCGCTTTCACTCGAATTTGGCCTTTAAAAGAAAGAAAAATGTGTTTATCTGTAGGACTTCAATCGGTACTTACCTATAATTACAAAAACGACGCGAGCGTAGCGAGCGAAATTTTTTTTTACTTAAAAGCAGCGTTTGAATTTGGTTCTCATTTTTTCTTCCACCGGTACTTACCTATTATTACAAAAACGACGCGAGCGAAATTTTTCGAGAAAAGACGCTAGTGAAAACGCGTTATTATTATTTTGATAGAAGTCAAAACTAGATGTCGGCCTCAACTAAGTACGTAGAGGTTGTCTGATGGAGTTTTAAAGGTCTCCAAAGACCATTTAAAATAAAATTCCATTAGAAAAAAAAGTAAAAATACCAACGTTTACATGTGCTGTTTTTGTGCTTCTTTGTTTTCAGATTGAAGTCTCATTCTAAAAACAGATTGAGTACTCTTTTATTATATTATGTTCTTGACTTACCTAGCACATTTTATTGTTACCACATACCTACACACATTGCACATTTTGTTGTCAATTTTTTTTTCGCCGTATGCTAAGGGGGGGGTCCGGACCCCCTGGACCCCCCCCTTATATACGTCCATGATATACAGTCTTATAAGCTAGGTGACTCTATTGCCTGTTCCAACTCAAGACTTTGTTACCTTTTAGCTTGCTGTACTGCGTGTTGAGGGTGCTGGTTCGAAGCCTGAGCTTGCCGATCTGACTGTCGCAGAGTTTCACCCACTCTGTCATGTAACGGATCCAAATCTCTGCTGGGATCCGCTGGGCAATTTTGTCCCAACCTGGAATTAAAAGAAAAGGTTTACTGGTTCCTTCGTTCGTACGAGCAAGTGGCCAACTCTGGTGACGGAGTTTTTAGGCCGCCTAAAGGCCTCCGTCATGGCTTAACCACTTTAAAAGCCGAGACAGACAATTTAACGAGCCATCCGAAGCACGGAAGCGCTCAGTTGATAATGCCACGTTGCTTAACTTCGACGATCCATCAAGACCGTCTAAGCATGACGCTGTATAAATCATCTAGAAAAGATGTAAGGCCTGAGTTTTATTGACAATTGAAACCGACTTATGTAAATTTCCTGTTCACATACCTTCAACAATAACAGACTGGTTAAAAGACTCAGTAGCCTTATCGACATCAGTGTCTCTGACTCCAATCTCTTCAAGCTGCGCCTTTAGAAGCGCGTGCTGCTTTGCCGCCTTCTTCCTAATCTTCTCCAGCGTGGCTATGAGGATCTCCATCTCGGTGGAGACCAGCTCGGAACGTTCTAGAACGTTGATTCGTGGACCGGTACCAAAGATTATTGTTCCTGGGAAATTTAGGTGTTTGATTATTTCTGTTTAAGTAAGCTGAAGTGATAAATAAATGTCTGTCTATGTCTATGTCTATGTCTATGTCTGACTAGCTTGTGTGGAACTAACAGTACCTCCCATCTTAGCCGACGACTCGACCCTCCTCGTGCTGACTTTCGACGGACTGGTCAGCATCCTCGAAGGACTGATCATCGACTCCACCATCCCGAAAGCAGACGATTTTGACTTGAAACTACCCACGTTCAGTGACGAACTGCTCTGCAGTTTCGTGGCATAGTCAAGCGCTTGCTGGACTCCGTGCATTAGCGCTGGTTCGAGCCGCATTATGGTCTTTTCGAAGATCTCATTTTCGAGGGATAGGATCTGGAAAAATATTTGACTGAAAGACGGAAAACATGAGGAAACCGGGGCTAATCAGCGACACGTATTGACCATTTGTCTTTCCTGAGAGGATGGTTCAGGTGCTGGGCAAGCCGCAAGCCTATTCCATCTCAACAATGTCCCAGGCACTATAGATTCTCGTTAAGTGTAGGCAATGATTGCCTCCTGATACTGCCCAAATCATCTAGTAAAGATGTAAAACGTGTAGGGAGTTGTTTTGGAACAGGCAATAGAGTCACCTAGCTTATAAGACTGTAAAAGGCCTAAGAGTAGTAAAAAACTAGGAATATAATACCTTAATCTGATGCTTGATATCATTGACCTGCTTGATGAGCTCCGCGTCAGTCAGCTCGTCAGTTTCGTTCAGGAACTGACTGGCTGATCGCGAGTGTTGACTGATGCTGCTCCGATGCCCGTGCCCGGCGGACATGGCTTCAGATCCTCAGGGTCTGGAAGAAATGCTGTTCTTCATGGAACAGATGACCTTGTTGGATAGGTCTTAAAAGAAGAGAACTATTTCTATCGTTGCCTTTTCATGGATATTTTTTTCTTGACGACCTCTGTAGTGCAGTGGGCAGGCTCGCTTGAGACGCGGAGGTTGCGGTTGCGGGTTCGATCCCTGCTACGGGACAAATGTTTGTATATTCTGCAGATATTTGTTCCGTGGGTGTTTTTTATCTATATTATATTTACTAAAAAATATGATCCAAATAGTATGTCATCTGGTTACCATAACACAAGCATTAGATAAGTTGCTTAGCTTGGGGCTTGACCTAAACACCCAAACCAGGTACAAAAATATCTGCAGAACATAACAAACATATTTTGTTCCTTGGCGGAGATCGAACCTGCAACTTCCGCGTCTCGGGGCCTTCACCCACTGCGCCACAGAGGTCGTCACAATTATAATAATCACAATAAATGATAAAATACTCACAATTTCTGTAAATTCGTGTAAAAATCGTAAATGTAGCAAATATGGGAGGTGTTGTTTTGACATGCTATAAATTGACACCTCATAACATAAATCAAACCTCCTTATTCTTAGCACGATAAGGTTGAAAATGCCTTCTTTTTATGTTCAAGGTTATTTGGTGTCACTATGGTGATTATAATGCTGTAAGCCTATAGACTTAAGGTTGAGGATCGCGTGAATATAAAGGTGTTAAGTGTTTCTGTCAGTAAGTTGTTGCTATGGAGATGTTATTTTTAGTTTATGAAAGAAGTTTTTATGATCTTCGTGCAGCCTTTTTTAGTGCTTGAAGGCTGTATACTACTTATTTTAAAGTACCAGTATTCATAACAATTTAGCGAGGATTTTGAGAAACTTACGTAGATTTCAGTATGTTTATGATAAACTCATGATGTAGAGTTTAGTACCTCATAGCATCACGACTCGGCTTCGCACGGGTGTACTAATGAAACTACCGGGATAAAACATAGCCTTTAACCTTCCTAACAGTCCATTCTACACATCGGTGAAACATTTTTATAATCGGCTGAGTACTTTCGGAGATTACCTCCGTCAAACAAACAAACAAACTTTACCTCTTTATAATATTGGTATAGAAATCATGGTAAATATCCCGTTTGAAGTGTTTATAATGTTTAAAACCATAAAATGTGGGCATGCACTAAATGTATTTGGACATACCACCTCTGACTACCCCATTAGTCTTCAAAGGATCTATCTTTCCGTATATTACAAAGTACTCTGTGGATCTATCTAAAGATCAAAAAGATCTGAAAAAGAAATGTCTGTTCCTATACTTCCTATACAGTCGTGATAAAATTCATTTTCGAAACCATAGTTTATGATAATGTATAATTCCAGCCATGAGCGTAAGAAGATGTACTGGGAGCAGCTGGAGCTTCGCTGCCGCTCGCTGTACCGACCGCCGTCGGGGCAGGCCGCGCCGGCAGCCGGACGACCAGCTCAGGTACGTACCTATTTCATACAATCAAGAATGTATTTCCATGATGCAGTTAATTGTAGGTTCGTTCGTTGGTTCGTATGAGCAAGTGGCCAACTCTGGTGACGGAGTTTTAGGCCGCCTAAAGGCCTCCGTCATGGCTTAACGACTTTTAAAAGCCGGGACCGACAATTTAACGTGCCCTCCGAAGCACGGTTTATGTTTATATAATAGGCATGATGACAGTAATTGAAAATCGCTAAAATACTATATTTACTGAATAAAACTTGAAGCTTGGAATGTAAAACGCGCATTTTTTTCTTTATAAAGAGTGTGATTAATATTTATTTTTATAAAATAAAACTACAAAATAAGGCAATTCGCCATGATATCTTGAACACCAATCAGAGCGCATGACGTCACGTCTTTGTAAACCACACGCGCGGGAACGGGAACGTCAAATTTCGCATTGTTCAAAGTTCAATAGGCATGATGGCAGTAATTAAAAATCGCTAAAAAACTATATTTACTGAATTAAACTTGAAGCTTGGAATGTAAAACGCGCATTTTTTTCTTCAATATGAGTTTGATTAATATTTATTTTTATAAAATAAAACTACAAAATAAGACAATCCGCCATGATGTCTTGAACACCAATCAGAGCGCATGACGTTACTTCAACTAATGCCGGCTGTACACTCTCGAGGAGAAACCCCGAGACAGGCCGAGAACGAGTATAGCCATGGAGCCAAGGATTTTTTTTTTCGAAATTGGTATTTTTTTTAATGCCATTTGAATTGCCTCAATAACTTGAACAAAAACTGCTCTATAACATTTTTTCATAAGACTAATACTTAGCGAGAAAATACCCAATATTCAAAAATAATGTATGGAACGCCACCTATTATGCCATTTTCCTACAAAACTATAGCCGGCACAGCTTCGTAACCACGTAGTATTATACTATAGGTATTTAGCTCTCATATAACACCTTAAACACCTGTATCCACTAACTACTTTTCCTGATAAAATTTTTAGATAGGTATTTTTTCTAGAACATGTCAATTTTTTTTTGTGTTTTTCTAGACTAAAGTGGTTAGATGAATAAATGAGTAGGTAGATCTAATGAGCCCCGAAATTCTCTAGTAGAACAATAGGCTCATTTTTATTACTTGCGAAGGTACCTACCCTCTTAAATTACTATCTACAAAAACAAACCTTTGTAACTTAATGATCAAAGCGTTGTTTTTGATTATAAATCAAGATAATACAAGCATTTTACTGCATTTTATTGCCCTTGCAAATTATCAGTAAAAAGCTTATTGGTAAAAATACTTTTAAATTTATGATTTACCTACCTACCTACCTACTTCCCAACTTCATCTACCTACTCATCTAATTCTACTAACCACTTTAGTCCAGAAAAAAACAAAAAAAAAATTGACATGTTCTAGAAAAAATACCTATCTAAAAATTTTATCAGGAAAAGTAGTTAGTGGATACAGGTGTTTAAGGTGTTATATGAGAGCTAAATACCTATAGTATAATACTACGTGGTTACGAAGCTGTGCCGGCTATAGTTTTGTAGGAAAATGGCATAATAGGTGGCGTTCCATACATTATTTTTGAATATTGGGTATTTTCTCGCTAAGTATTAGTCTTATGAAAAAATGTTATAGAGCAGTTTTTGTTCAAGTTATTGAGGCAATTCAAATGGCATTAAAAAAAATACCAATTTCGAAAAAAAAATCCTTGGCTCCATGGCTATACTCGTTCTCGGCCTGTCTCGGGGTTTCTCCTCGAGAGTGTACAGCCGGCATTAGTTGAAGCATTTACAACACGCACGAATGTCACATTTCGTATTGTTTATGTTTACTTTCACTACGACTATCTGTGTTTTTATTAGGTATATCGAGTATTTGAGTTTTAAATGTTATTAAAATTGAATAGGTATAAAACAACACGAGTCATGGAGCAAGGATTTATAGGAAAACAGCGCCATTTGCCTAGAATCGACATAATAAAGTTACGAGAGTTTTCGGCATCAAATAAAAATTGATTGTTTACATTTTTACATTCAGACCAATACGAGACAAATACGAGTGTTGTAAAACTTAGGTCAAAGTGTGATCTTCACAAAATTAAAGCTGAGTGAGTACCTACTGAGCAATATTGTTTTTGAATCTCACCTTGTACCTATATTTAAGTCACTTGTTTCGTATTGTTTTATTGTGAGGAACGCCACAAATAACTAAACAGGAGTTTTTAAGGGTGTGTTATCACCCCACACCACTTTTATACACTTTCGATTTCATATGTAATAACACAAAATAACTTTATTTACCAAACGCAGCGCACTTGCGTCTTATTTACAAAGACGTGACGTCACAAGTGATGCCATGACACTTTCAAGCGTTTTCGCGCCGGATTCAAAATGTACAAAGAAAAATGCAATTATTTGCAAAAAAACTTCGTATTTTCTTAAAATTAATAATTTTTCGTATAAAATAGACGTATACCTACATCATAGAAAGGAATTTCAAAATTTGTCATCATGCCTATTGTAGGTAATATAATAATATATTATGAACAGTTGTTAAACAACTGGTCTTTACCTTAACTAAAATAAAATAAATAAATATTCTTGGACATTCCACACAGCGTCATCTAGTCCCAACCTAAGCAACTTAATGCTTGTGTCATTTTAGCCAGATGACGTATGTCATACTTAAATACATTTTTTTTTGTAAATACATACATATTAAACATAGAAAACACCCAGACACGGAACAAATATCTGCAAAAAATACAAACATTTGTCCCGTAGCGGGAATCGAACCCGCAACCTCCGCGTCTTAGGCGCCCAACTACGCCACAGAGTTCGTCAAAAAGATAAAAAGTTAGGACATCATTCTTTGTCTTTCATTGACTTTGTATAACAGAACACGTGCAGTTGCTGTGCCCAGTGCCACCCCACACAGCCGGCCTGGGATATAAGTCTGCAGCATCGCTTCTGGGCACCAGGTTCGTATCACTGGTACCTCATCTCGAACATTGAATTCACTCCGTTTTTCTTGGGGCTATTTTTTGGTGTTTGATTATTGAGGTGTCACGTAGCGGCGTTTAGGCATCCGACTGCATGCTACTTAGCACTATACTTCATTTATTGAAACGAGCTAATAGGAAGAGAAATAAACACACGTGATTGGTCGTCAAAAATAAGTAACTCCATCTATACTTCATTTGAAGTATAGATGGAGTTACTTATTTTTGATTGCAGGCAAGACCTAAATGCCGCTCGGGGCGCCGCAAAAATGAAACAAAAATAGCCCGAAGATATAAGCGAACAATGTTCGAGATGAGGTATCTGACTTATGTAGGTAATCTGTGGTTTATATAAATGAAAATAACGAAACCACCATACATCTCCTTTGAGACCACCATGTTGATTTCACATAAAGTTAAAAGTCCAGAATGTTGTTTTTTTTTCGCAAAATGTTAAATATTCATGAAGTAGAAATCCCATAATGTCTTCTTCCAGGTCGTATCGGTAACCTGTACTCTCCCAACCCTGGAACAGGCAGGAAGGCGTCGGCTTGGAGCTGGTTTCCCTGGCCGAGGAGCAACAGTCAGAAGTGAGTTTCACTATCACTACATCGTATAAAACAAAGTCACTTTCTCTGTCCCTATGTCCTTATGTCCCTATGTCCCTATGTCCCTATGTCCCTATGTCCCTATGTCCCTATGTCCCTATGTCTCTATGTCCCTATGTCCCTATGTCCCTATGTCCCTATGTCCCTATGTCCCTATGTCCCTATGTCCCTATGTCCCTATGTCCCTATGTCCCTATGTCATACTTAAATCTTTAACACTACGCAACTAATCGTTTTACCAATTTTGATAAAAATTGCGTTTGCAAGATGTGAGTTAACTGATCCTGCTTTGAATTTTTGTCTAATTTTGTCCATTTGGAGACCTAAACATCTGTTTAGTTAATGTAAAAGCTATTTGTTTTATCTATGGATCTTAAGTTATCTGAATTAATAAATAAATTTAATTTAATTTAATTTAATTTCTTTTACCATTCTAAATAACTTAAGTACTGCTATGATTGTTCTCTCTAAAACTTTATGACAGTTACATTAAGTTGCTTAGCTTGGGACTAGATGACGCTGTCTGCTGTCCAAGGATATTTTATTTAATTATTATTTTTTCATTGGAGATCCGTGGTCTCTGCCTTCCCCCTTGGGAAAGAGGCGTGATTTTATGTATATCAGTAGAGATGTATTTTATTTTTAATAATAAATATCCTTGGACATTCCACACAGCGTCATCTAGTCCCAAGGTAAGCAATTTAATGCTTGTGTTATGGTAACCAGATGACTGATAAAATATATAAATTTTGTTTTTTTTTGTAAATAAATACATATCATAGATAGAAAACACCCAGACACGGAACAAATATCTGCAGAACATACAAACATTTGTCCCGTAGCGGGGATCGAACCCGCAACCTCGGCATCTCAGCCGGGCGTTAACACAACTGCGCCACAGAGGTCGTCGATTTTTTAATTCTCCACTTATTTCCAGCTCCCGCTGTCAAATGGGTGGTGTCCCCCAATCAGGTGATAGTGCATACGGCTTCTGCGACGACGCCCCCACGAACCCCCAGGGGTACGAGGGGAACCCCCAGGGGTACGAGGGGTACCCCCCGGGGTTCCAGAACCAGACGGGGTTCAACCACAACTTCCCCACGCCTGCTGGTAAGTTTACAGAAATCTATATCTATCCATCCAGCCGGTAACACCCACTGCTGGGTAAAGGAGAGTGAATGCATGAGTTATTGTGAAAATGAAAAAAAAAAAAAACTGCCATGACGGAGGCCTTTAGGCGGCCTAAAAACTCCGTCACCAGAGTTGGCCACTTGCTCATACGAAAGAAGAAGAAGAATTGTGAAAATTTTGTTTTTTATTTTTGTTATTGTATTTTATGTTTGATTTATGTGTCCTAGTTACTATGCCTTAGGATTAGAATTCTCTAAAGTAGTGCCTAAGTTTAAATAAATAAATAAATAAATAAAGGCCTCTTCTCTATCGCGCCACTCTACGCAATAATAAGCATGTTTTGTTAGTTTAAGTTTTTTAAGAAAGAAATATAAAGAAATATATTTTTACTAGCTGCACCCCGCGGTTTCACCCGCGTAAGTCCTGTTCCCGATTGAATATCGGGATAAAAAGTAGCCTATGTCACTCTCCATCCCTTCAAGTTTCACCACTTATAAAATCAAGTTATTACGTCGCTGTGTTTTGCCGTGAAAGACGGACAAACAAACAGACAGACAGACACACACACTTTCCCATTTATAATATTAAGTAGGATTTATTTATAATTATTTTCCTTTCTGGTTTAATAATATGAATTTGTCACTTGTTAATATACTTTACATCTTCCAGCTCAACCCTTCACCCCCTCACAAGCCCCCTTCCCCCCCCAAGGCACCTTCCAACCCGGCTTCGCGCCGCAGGGCTTCGCCCCGCAGGCCTTCGCCCAGTACCAGGAGTATGGAGAGAGCAGCGGGAGTGTGGACACGCAGACTGGAGTGTGGGGCCCGCCGCCGCCTTATAGTCCGCAGGGGAGGAGTGGCAGTCGGTGAGTGTTGTAAAGGATCACAGAATCAGAATCACAATCACCTGAATCAAGATCAGGGTATCATCAGGATCACCATCAGAATCAGGATTAAAATCAGGGTATTATGATCAGGATCAAGATCAGAATCAGGATCAAAATCAGGGTGTTATGATTAGGATCAAAGGTAAGGATTCGTATCCCTGATAGATGATAGATGGAGTGTGAAGTGTAATGAAGATGTGGTCCTGTCAGGATTAGGATCAGGATCAAGTTCGGGTAAAGGATCAGAATCAAGATAAATGTAAGAATAAGGACTCTGTCTCAGGGTCACTATTAGGGTTAATATAGCCCAGGATCACTATAAGGATCAATATAGCCCAGGGCCTCGCCCAGTACCAGGAGTATGGAGAGAGCAGCGGGAGTGTGGACACGCAGACTGGAGTGTGGGGCCCGCCGCCGCCTTATAGTCCGCAGGGGAGGAGTGGCAGTCGGTGAGTGTTATAAAGGATCATAGGATCAGAATCACAATCATTAAAATCAAAATCAGGGTATTCCCAGCATCAAGATCAGAATTAAAATCAGGATGTTATGATTAGGATCAGGATCAAGAACATTGTGTTATAATCAGGATCAAGATCAGAAACAGTATCGGGTAGGTTCAGGATAATCAGGATCCCTAGTAGAAGTGGTGGATGATAAGTGCCATAAAGATCTCAGAAACCTTAGCTAGCTCGTAGAGCTGGCAGGATCAGGATCAGGATCAGATCAAGTTCAGAATTAGAATCATGATCCGGATTATTTGCTACTTTTCCGCTACATTTCCGTATAAGTATTACAAATACTAAATGCCGTACCTAATCATTTATTTATTATTTGGTACCTAGTTTTTCCGCTACATTTCCATTTAAGTGCTAAAATTACTAAATACTTGAAAATTTCTTTCAGTCATCATCTTCACCAGGACCCAGCATCAGCGACCCTCCTTCATCACCACCACATCGAGGTCCATCGCGACCACTCTTGCTACCATTTACCAGAACGAACAATAACGGCCGTCGCGGGCGTCCCCATAACGCCCGACATAGCCCGTCTGAATCATGGAAATCAAGAGGATCGGATGAATCAAGATATATCCCGTATGAACCACGGACATATCCAGGAGGGAATGAATTTGAATCATCAGGATCGGAATCATATGAGTCAGGATAGGATCAATCATTGTCAAGAACGAATGAACGACAGCCGTTTGAATCAAGAAATGTGTCAGATGAATTTAAGTCGTATGAACGATATCCGGATGAATCAAGATCGTATGAACGATAGAGTTCAAGATCGGAATCCGGATACGAGAAATACAGAGCGTATCAACCCGGATATGTCTCGGATGAGCCAGGAAATGATTCGTATGAATCCGGATATGAGCCGGATGAACCAAGAAATTGCGCGTATGAATCCGGATATGGTTCGAATGAATCCGGATATAAGAATGAATGATATGAGCCGGATGAACCAGGATCGTCATGATATGGGTCATATGAGTCAAATTTATCCGGAAGATATGGAAATGACTCACATTCAAGATGGAAGGTTCAATACTTTGAGAGGTCATCTAGTTCCTTACAGGTAAATAACCTTAATCTATACTAGCTGCGCCCCGCGACTTCCCCGCGTAAGTCCCGTTCCCGTGGGAATATCGGGATAAAAGTAGCCTATGTGCCAATCGAGGGTATCACCTATCTACATACCAAATTTCAACCAAATCGGTTCAGCCGTTTTTGCGTGAAAGAATAACAAACATACATTCTCACAAACTTTAACATTTATAATATTAGTAGGAAGTAGGATAGTAGGATAAAGATACAATTTTTATATTACAGGTGTCAAAGAATGGATATGAGTGCTAGTAACCTCCATCGAGACTGTCGTTTGGAGGAACCGGGCACTATCGAGTGTTTGCATCAAAAAACGGCCAGCAAAGGTATTTAATAGTTCCATTTTTGTTATTTAAAAGCATAGGAAGGTCTTAGGTCCAAGCCCATCGACTGCTAGAAAGCTTGGTTTCCTCACGATGTTTTCCTTCACCGTTTAAAGCTCATGTTAAAGCGCACATAGTTTTTTCGACGCGAAAAGTCCATTGATGATTGTCCATAAAAATATTTGTATTTGTTGAATTATTTGCACGAAAGAATTAATTTGCTTAGCTTGGGACTAGATGACGCTGTCTGTAATGTCCAAGAATATTTATTTTATTTATTTATTTCAGTTTCAGATCAAAGCTCTGATTCTTGCCAAAAACACGGGAAGGAAAACCTCGGCTTTCAAAATGACAAGCATTCACCTATCAGGTTAGTATTGTTTTATATTTTAGCAGCACGTTCCTTCTTCGCACGGGTGTACTAATGAAACTACCGGGATAAAATATAGCCTGTGAAAGAATTTTTGAAATCGGCTGAGTAGTTTCGGAGATTACCTCCGTCAAACAAACAAACAAACAAATTTTACCTCTTTATAATATTATTAAAGATAAAGATATAGATTATTTTAAGCTATTGCATAGCTTCTATCACGGGCCTTGAGCGTGGAGACCGAATCCAGAAATTCCGTAACGAAATAACCTAACGCTGTCACTTTAGTTCAGCAACTCGCCTCTAGGTGGCATGCGATAGCTTTACCGCGGCAGTCCCCGACTGCCACACGTCTTTTTTTTAGTAGATTACCTCTGAAGTAAATTCTTTCATACACAGATCAAAATAATATACAACAATTAACGGCGAGCGAGATCTCGTTCGAGGCGAACTACTAGTAATATTAGTAAAGATAAAGAATAATGACGAAACCAATGACCAAAGGGCTGGTGCTTACCTCGGACAAAGGATAAGTTTAGCCATTCAACGAGGTAACGCTGCCAGCCTTTTGGGCACCCTACCTGCGGCCGGTGACCTGAACTCTGTATTCTATCTTTAGGTAATACTTATTAGGTTAGAATACAGAGTTCATTTTAATTTAATTAGTTTTTAAGTAGTTTAGGTAGGTATTTTTTGTTTCTGTCTGTTTTGTAAATTTGTTCCTTATCTCAATAAACATATAATACTTAATGTATCTAAGTAGGTACATAATCAAAGATAAAGATATAGATTATTTTTTGTTTTAGGTCTTCAATTCAAGACTGTCGCGTCGTGAATCAGAACGCCGAGTCTGAAGTATACTTCGCAGATGTGTCAAGTTGCTGCAACGTATCTGTTAAGGTAAGCTTAGTGAATGAATGAGAATGAACGAGTTTCATTAAAACTCGTTCAATATACCAATTTAATTAAATAAAATAAAAAATGAAATGAACAAATGAAATATAATCATGTATCCCAGGGAACGGTAGACATTTCTTTCAGATCTTTATGTAATTCTTTAGATCCTTTGAAGATGTCTAATGGGGTAGGCAGAGGTATGTAAAAGGACATATCCTAATACATATCTGGTACATGCTCACTTTTGCAGAAGTTAACTTTCCATACGTGACAGGTTGCAAGCCCATCGACGCTGCTAGAAAGTTAACTGGTTTCCTCACGATGTTTTCCTTCACCGTTCAAAGCTCGTGAGTTATTATAACTATAATTAAAATATTATAATTCTAATTGCTATTTTATATTCCACAGGCGGATTGCTGCATCAACCCAAGCGTATCCCTAGTAGGTACAATCGAAAGCCATCCAGAATCAACGTCAGAATCAGAAGGATCATTCACTCTCACCCGTCTGCAGAGACCCCAGCCCCAAGTAGGATCCAAAAGACGCCCCAAAAAACCCGAAAAACGGGTCACGGAAAAAACCCGTAACGATAAACGGGTCACAGAAAAAACCAGACAAAACAACTCGTTAAGACTAACTGAACATCAAATCGAACAGTTAAATATGAGAATGAATGAAGGGAGAATGGAAAGGAACGATTGTAGAATGAACGAACGAGATGTGAGAATGAATGATAGGGGTGATCGGATCGATTCTAGAGATAGACTGAATGACTCGATTCGTGAATCCAGAGACAGATTGAACGATTCAGTTCAGTCACGCGATTCTAGAGACCGATTGAGTGATTCAAGGAATGAGATTGACCGAATGAACGATTCTAGAATCAGTGAGCGAATGAACGAAACACGAATCAGCGAGCGGATGTGCGATAGAATGAACGAGTCAAGAATTGAACGAATGAACGATTCGCGTATTAGCGAACGATTGAACGACTCCAGATTAGACCGTCTCGATTCCAGAGTTGAACGGATCGAAAGAATGAATGACCGCACCGACCGAAACAACGATTCTCGCATAGACCGAATGAACGAATCCCGAATCAGTCACGACCGAATGAACGATTCCCGTTTAGAACGAATGACCGATTTGAATTCTAGTATTAGACTTGAGGGTAGTCCTAAACGTAGCCATATTAGTCCGTTGCGAGTTCCAATGCCTAGGACAAGTCCTAAGTTACCTAAGGAACATTTGAGGCAGTCTAGCTCAGATTCTTCGAAGGCTGAGTTTGTTACTGATTCTAATACGGCCGATTCGGGCTGTCACAGTGCTGAGGAAAAACATCTAACTGATTAATGTCAATTTTAGACATTATTGGCCGGTGACCTTTAGATTTTCGTCGACACACTTAATAAAATAAAAAAGACGTGTGGCACTCGGGAACTGCCGCGGTAAAGCTATTGCATGCCACCTAGAGGCGAGCTGCTGAACTAAAGTGACAAGCGTTATGTGATTTCGTTATGGAATTTCTGGATTCGGTCTCCACGCTCAAGGCCCGCGATAGAAGCTAGCTAGCTAGCTAGAAGCTAGCAAATGCAATAGCTTTACCGTCTTTTTTTTAGTTAAAGAAGAATCAGAGATTAAGATAATTAAGTACATTCACGATCAGTATTATCTCTGTTGTCTAATTAGGGGTAGTCAGAGGAAATATCGTCATCCACTGTAATGTGTTCCTATTTCCTTTGGGAAGTTCGAATTTACGATTAGATTTTCGATGTTTAATATTTATGTAAATAATAAAAATATTTGTGAGTAAAAAGTAGTGTATAATATTCGATCGATTGATTTAAGAAAATAATTTGTAATTTTTCATATACCTAAGTAATTTTTTTTATTTTATTTTTAACAAAAATTCACGTTAGATAAAAAATTAGGTTTAGGTTCAATAATGTTTTTTTAATCAACAATAATTTATTTTAAACAAAAAAACGTACTTTCGTCTTTTTTTGAGAAATGAAACTTGAGAAGCGGATATTTTCCATTAATAAAATTAAAATGTCGATCGTAACATTAAAATGTACTCACACACACACACATTTGAATGACTAATGAATAAATAATTATAGTTATAGTATTGTATTAAATTATAATTCTTATACTGCCAATCTATTTAAAGATCTGTACAGGTTAGAAAAGTGCCAAGTTTAGAATAAGCTATTTATTTTTCCATTCGTTCATTTCATCAATCGCCGTCGTTCACCCAATTCTTATTGATTTCATTCATTCATTCACTCATCCGTCCATTTTAATTTCACTCATCATGCCATGTTTTTTAGTACCTATTTAGAATAAAAAGTGAATTGACCCAATCGTACTCCTGCTAACATTTAATGAATGCGAAAGTTTGTATGAATGTATGTTTGTTGCTCTTTCATACAAAAACTACTGATCAGTTTTGGCTGTAGGTAGGTACATAATTTTTGACCTGGAACACATAGGCTACTTTTTATCCGGGTTAGTACCACGCGTCTGAAGCTGCGGGCTAAAACTTGTAATAAACTAGTAAGCTTAGTAATAAGATTAGGTAATATAGTTATTTACCATTAACCATAATAGGTAATTTAATTAAAAGCTAGGGTTTTACAATAAGTAGGTACATATTTTTAAAATGGTTATGAAATTCTTGTTCTGATTACCCAATTTGGAAATACATTGTAGTTTTTTATTTGTACAAAATGTAAAAACTAGAAGTTGTTGTCTTACATGTTTTTTTTAATGTACATAAATATATTGACTATTTAGAAATAGAAATTTAGTATTTTAGATTTAACTTCATAAGAATTTACTAATTTAGCAATTTTTAGTAATTAAGTTTTCATCATACTCAATGGTATTATTCATTGTAAATTGTTTTAGTAAGAAAGTGTAGCTATAGTTTTATTCTTGTTAAAAATTATAGTTGACTTTTAGTATAACTTTTTTAGTAGAAAATGTGTATTTTAAAACTTGTATTGTGTAACTTAAGACTTTGATATTCTTATTTCTTAAATAACCTAAGAATGTTTAATTTTTACTAAAAGAAAATAATATGTTATTTGTTGGTTGCCTTAGATATTTGGTTGCCGTTACTAAATGCCGTTGGTTGCCACTTTTAAACTTTGTTAACCATTTAGGTTAAAAAAATGTTAATTTATATTTAATGTAACAAATCGGACGGTATAGATATTAATAATAACTTTCAAATTTCATTTAAAAAGCGTTCTTTTTTTTTAATAACATAAAAATAAATCTCTAGAGCAAAAATATTTTAAATCCACTGTCCCCTATACACTCGATTACTCCCATTACAAACTTGTTTACAATAAAATTATAATAATTAAAATTAAATCATTTTTAATTAAAATTATAATAATTAAATAAAAAAAAATTAAGCGAATTTGATATCTTCAAATTTTACTTATTAATTCTTTTCTACCACGTCTCATTCTTGTTTCAGTCTTAAATACTCAAACGCTAAAAGTAAGTGGGTCTTATCTATGACATAATTTGACATTTGTCCATACAAATTCGTCACGGTTAAATATTTAATTAGCGATTGAGTATTCGAGTCTTAGCTACTTTTAAGTTGACTTTTAAAAGTATTTTAGTGCTTTATCCGTCATTACGTTTTGAATTTCAGCGCATCTTCAAAATGTATTATAACATTAAAATTTGTGATTATAATGTTAGTTTAAATTGATGTACCTATTGTTAGTTTCGTTTTTCATATGGTTCTATTAAAAGACTGAAATTCTGAATATTTGTTTTATTTTTAAAGATATTTTATGAAATAACCACTTAGTGGCGATTTAGATGTCGCCAAAACTAAACTAATTAAAGATGATGCCACCTTTTTGTTTTAGATTTGGCGACATCTGAATGACCAACTCAGAGCAATCATCTTCCTTCAGGCTACCAATGTTCATTCTAAAAGTCGGTACCTACTTAAATACTTGTAGGTAGGTAAGCTAAGATTAGGTATTTCCGTAAAATACCGGCAAAAAGCTTTTTCTTGAGAATTAGTTTATCAAATAAAAACTTTCTAGCATGTTAATAAAATATTTCTCATTATACTATCCCCATTATGCATATTCGACCTAAAACCTGTATTAGCTAAAACGTATATTAAATCTGTTGCTATCTCTTTTCGTTGACATATGAGTGACAAGAAAAAAACGTTCTAAAACGTTCCTAAAACCTGTATTAAATTATCAAGTTTTTATGAATAAACCCCTACGAGTATAGTGATCTTTAAGAAATCAATAAGTAATAATTTTCGATAGCTTATGTAAGTGAAAAATAAACAAAAATAATCAGTAAGTAAATGTTTATTGTGAGGTTTCATTAATTGCTATGAACAGACCTTAAAAATATACTGATTTATATAACTATTCACAGTAAGGTCTAGATTTTACCATGATTTAGTAAAACAAAGTCTTAATTAGTTTAGTTTTTGTTTTAGCGACATCTTAAAAGCTACCATTTACCTTACATGAGTGCCAATTTATAGGAACTCCTGTCATAGGCTCAACTTTGTTTTACTCTACCATGGTGGCCATAGGTGCCAGGTGGCCATGGTGGCCATAGGTGCCAGGTGGCCATGGTGGCCATAGGTGCCAGGTGGCCATGGTGGCCATAGGTCTAAGTTAACCTTATGACTAGTGAGCTTAAATGCGTTAGCATTATTATTGTGATGTTTAAGCGTTGATCCTAATTAAAATCACCGGTAATTAAGTTTAACTTAAAAATACAAAGAGATACAATGGCAGTTGAAGAGTTAGGAAATTAAGTAACGAAAAAAACTAAAAATCCATTAAAAATATTATTTATCACACAGTCGATGCAAATAAGACACAGTTTTTTTACACAGCGTCATCAAGTGCCACCCAAGCTAAGAAATTTAATGCTTGTGTTATGTTATGGTAACCAGATGACTGATGACTGCTTCGGTACTTAGATTTTTTTTTTTGTAAATCCATAAATATGAATACATATTTATAGATTTAATAAGATGCCTCTATGTGTTATTTGCTATCACTGTCTCCACGTTTCTCTTAGTTTATTTTGTTCACACGGGTATTAATTACTTAAATTATTAATAACATTAGCACCTTATTATATATTTATTTAATACGCGCTCTTTAGAAACTTCATCATGAGATCTCAAAATCTTGTACCTATCGTTAAGCGCGTATGTACTACGTGAAAATCACGTGAAAATAACTGTCAACCAAAATGGTTGCTCGCATATAAGTAGGGCAACCAAAATTGTATAACAGTAGATATTATTTCAAAATATTGGAGCCCTAATTCATAATAATCATTTCATTGACAAATATTTTACTTAAAAACTTTACACGCGATTTAGATTATTGGGTTTCGTTGATATTAGAACACATTCGATCGTAGCAAGTGGAGATCCGTGGTCTCTGCCTACCCCCATGGGAAAGAGGCATGATTATAGTATGTATGTATGTATTCGACGACAACTTCGTTAAACTTAGCCTTAAGCTAAAACTAAAGTTTTATCTAAAATCACTTGGAATTAAGCGCTAATAAAACACTGGCAACCAATTAAACACCGCAAAAGAAGCTCGCTTTGCTCGACACGAGTTTAAGAATAGAATAGAATAGAATGAATTTATTTTGACAACACACAGCACAGACGAACACAGTAAAAGAAGTACACAAGTAACACAAGAGAAGGTAACAAATAAAAAAAAAAGGCTTAGGTACAAGCTAAAAGAGTCGGCGGCGTTTTACGCCTGCGCAGGTGTGTCCCCAAAATAGGATCGGTCTCAGCTTTGAGTCGCCCTGCACCGCGTAGGTACAGAGCAACGCTGGTTTTCAGACCGCTCCTGGATTTGGGTGACACCACTACTAACAAAAGATCTTACTAACATAGACAATGTATTCTGGGTAGGTCGAAAAGAGATAGCAACAGGTCCAATGTTCATTTTAGCTATCATAGGTTTACTGGCCGAATATATATAGGGGGTACGTTATTAATATAAACATATACATATCTATATGTATATATACAAGTTAGCTACGTAAATATTTGTGTTTAATATGGAAATAAAACTACATAATAATAATAAAAATAGTACAAATAACATAATATCATACATTATTATAAATATAGAGAAGTAACTAAGAAGCAGGCAACAAGAAGAAAGAGAAAAAGAAGAAAACTGTACAAAACTAGCGGACCGTGTCAGTAGCTGTCAGTGTCAGTGCCAGTGTCAAATTGTAGAAAAGCAAACTGTCCTGTTTAACAAAAATTCGAAACAATATTCCAACTTAAGCTGTAGTTTTGGGTCTAAAATCACCTCGTATTACAAAATCGCCAATAAAACACTAGCAACCAATAAAACACCAGCAGAGACGTAGCTCGCTTTGCTCGACACGATTCTAACGTCTTTATTATTAAGTAGTAGTAGGGGTAATGTGTCCGTTGTCGCGGCGACCGAGGCCGGGGTGCCGTCTTCTCCGAGCCTCTGATTGGCTCCTTTCAGGTTCTTGATGAGGGCTAACACGTCTTCTGTAATTGAGAACAAGGTTTGTAAATCATACGCCTGAATACACGAAGGCTACATAAAGTTGGTAGATGGTTATAGACAGACACATATACATACATACATACATATAATCACGCCTCTTTCCCATGGGGGTAGGCAGAGACCATATATAGGTAGATGGTTATATCTTTATCAATGGTAGCTCAGACAGATGTCGCTGAGACTTAAACTAAACTATTATTAGACACTTAAAACTGGGTATTGACGTAGATTTAAGAGTTTATGAGATTCCTGATATAATGCGGTGAGATTGTGCAAGAATCGAAAGTCTAATAACAGGTAGGCGTTCAGATACTGTACCGTAGTAAAAGACTGAGAAACAGGGTAGACCGTTTCGTCTGGCCGTGATCATGGCGCATGCAACTGCTAAAATATCAGAAAACTCATAAATCTACGAATCATGGTAAATATCCCGTTTAAAATATTTACAATTATCAAAACCATGATAGTTTATAAAATAATCTTACTTACCAGCCTCTCTATCTCCGTCCTGATAGTCCACTTTGATGAAGGTAGTCAGTGAGACCTCATACAACTTGTTGCCCTCGGCTCCGGCGATGGCGCGACGCCGTCTACCGTACCCGGTCACACCGTTACTGCATTGCACCTGTAAATAAAAAATATTAGAGGAAAATCAAAAATAGGTAGGCAACCAAGAGCGACCGTTAACGGCGCCAAGAACACTTTTTAAACCGCTTGAATACTACCTACGAGTATGCATTATAATAGTCATAAAGTTTGAATTCACATGATTCTGAAACTTCCCTTCCATCTTGTGAGAATTGACGCTAAAGGACACCGGCCAATAATGTCTAAAGCTACCTAACAGTGAGATGTTTTTCCTCAGCACTGTGACAGCCCGAATCGGTCGTATTACAATCAGTGACACACTTGGCCTTAAAATAATCGTGACACACTTGGCCTTAAAATAATCAGAACTAGACTGTCTCGGTGGCTCGGTAGCCCGACGAAAAAGGAAGGAGTCAATTGAATGTTCGAGATGAGGTATCTGTAACTCTGTACTTATGTAATCTGTGGATAGCCTCACCCCCTGGCACTTGTCAAGGCACACAGTGACGGTCCCCTTGAACTGCACATAGGTGCTGTCGGGGAACTTGAAGGCACGGAACTTGCCGCTGAGCACGTCGCCGTCTGACGTCACGAAGTTCTCGAACAGATACGGGTCTACGGAACACCTGGAAGTTAATAAATAAATATATTCTTGGACTTTCCACACAGCGTCATCTAGTCCCAAGCTAAGCAATTTAATGCTTGTGTTATGGTAACCAGATGACTGATACTTATAATATAAAACTTATATCCATTTTTTTCGTTAATCCATCCATACTTTAATATTATATATGTGAAAGTGTGTGTGTCTGTCTGTTTGTCCGTCTTTCACGGCAAAACGGAGCGATGAATTGACGCGATTTTTTTAGTGGTGATAGTTGAAGGGATGGAGAGTGACATAGGCTACTTTTTATCCCGATATTCCCGCGGGAGCGGAACTACGCGGGTGAAACCGCGGGGTGCAGCTAGTATTTACCCGTTAAGTATAATAGTCTCCTGCTGGCTGCCCGTGTCAGTTGCGTGCATATAGTTCACCAGCAGACCGTACACCGGCGCAGACTTCTCGTTGAGGAATATCTCCATGGAGAGCGGTGTGCCGGGACTCACTGAGATCTCGCCTGATACCCTGGGAGTAGGGAAGTCAAATAAAATAAATATCCTTGGACATTTCACACAGCAAACTCGAACTCAAACTCAAAATAGGTATATTTATTCAATTAAATCTTATTACAGACCACTTTAAAACGTCACGTTCTGCCTTCAACGCGACTCCCTAACTAGCAACTTAATGCTTGTGTTATGGTAACCAGATGACTGATAGATATAATACCAAGGGTACCTCATCTCGAACATTGACATGACTCCGTTTTTCTTCTGGCTATTTTTAGTGTTTGATTTTAGCGGCGTTTAGGCATCCGACTGCATGCTACTTAGCACTAGATGGAGTTACTTATTCTTGATTGCAGGCAAGACCTAAACGCCGCTAAGGGCGCCGCAAAAATGAAACACAAAAATAGCCCGAAAAAAAAGAAAGAGTCATTTCAATGTTCGAGATGAGGTATCTGTAGGTACTTATGTGATCTGTGATAAGTATAGAAAGAAAGAAAGAGATATACGAGTATATTGGTGATAATAATGATTTTTTACTCACTGTTTTCCGTTCTGTTTCACGACAGCTCCGAGGACTGGCTCCGGAGCCTTTCCCTCTTCATACCTGGTGATGTTCAGCACACTGGAATACACAGAATCATTGTTTATTTTCATGTTACTAGGAGAGTACTTGATATGAATGTGGATGGATATAGGTCTAGAGGTAGACCCAAGAAAAGATGGATGGATTGTGTGAAGGATGAGTAAGAAAGGTGTGAGTGTTGAGATGACGTCTGATAGAGGGAAATGGAAGAAGAATACATGTTGTGCCGACCCCACATAGTGGGATAAGGGCAGGGAGATGATTGTTTATTTACTAATTTCAACCAAAGGTGCCGGATCTTTCACATGACTGAACGTCCAATGGTCCGAAAATGCGGTTCCGCCTGGCATATAAAGCTTCTTTGCAACTTTGGATTCTTTTGGACGATTGGGTAGATTCACCAAGTTAGTCGCGGGATCACCACGATCGATGGTTTTTATAGAATTCTCCGTTGACTGATGAGATTTCTCCTTACTTTAATTTCACTCACCACGACTAAAGATACCAAGTAGATAACCAAGGAATATTCTAAGGTCCCTAACTGAGTGAACCATTTTCGGCTACAGAGACATTGGCTTAGTTGTTTGTTTTTATGGGCTTGGGTGTTTAGCCCGCATATGGCTGATATACCTACCCTATTTTTGCGCCAAAGGAGTAAGAGGATATGTGGTGTAAGAGGATAGGAGGTGGAGGAGGTGGTGGAGAGTAAGAGGTGTAAGAGGATATGTGTTCTCACTCACTCTGGCTCGTCGAAGTCATCAAGCGGGAACGGCCGGACATCCCGGGAGATGCGCTGACGGCCCGCCACGGAGCACTGAACGCTGACCGTCTCTCTGAACCCGTCCACATCCTCTATCACTATCTTGTGGTAGAACGTTCTTTTACCCTGGAAAGAAAGAAGTTTGATGCAAAATGTGGGTATGTACCGAAATCTGTTTGGATAGGTCGCGCCACGTAAGAAGACTGCTGAGGGGAAAAGCCGTAGTACTTGGATAGGTGACCGCAAGTGGCAGTAACAACTGAGCGCTTCCGTGCTTCAGAGGGCACGTTAAATTGTCGGTCCCGGCTTTTAATATCGTTAAGCCATGTCGGAGGTCTTTAATTAGGCGGCCTAAAGACTCCGTTACCAGAGTTGGCCACTTGCTCATACGAACGAACGAATGAACGAACTTACAACTTGATGGCTACTTATTTATCTACCTAGTATATCAGTCATCTGGTTACCATAACACAAGCATTAAGTTGCTTAGCTTGGGACTAGATGACGCTGTGTGGAATGTCCTATGATATTTATTTATTAAGATAACTTACAGATATCTTGTTAAGGACCCTGGTGACTGCACACTTCTGGAAGTCCTGAAGATCCAGCACGAAGAGGGCAGTGTTGCCCTCTACTTCTGGTAGACATGGCTTGTAAACTGGAAAATAAAGTTATACTTAAACTCACGGTCTTATAACAAAAAACACTAAACACATGGTTTATCAAAACCATGGTCGAAAAACTTGATGAATGTTTTTTTTTTCTTGATATTAAATTAATAAAAGAATAATATTAAATTAATAAAGAAAGAAGAAATAAATACATAAAAGTTAATTTTATTTACGTTGAATGCTAATTCTGGATTTGCTGGGCGAAGTAGACATTTTTAGGTCACTTTTCGTCTTTAGCAAAAGTACGTGAGGGTCTTACCTTTGAGCTGGTCAAGGAAGGCAGTCTTCCTGTTCCCATCCAGCGGTACTGTGACCTTCAAAATCTCAGGAGAGCAGTCTATCTGCACCTGGGATCCTGAAACAAAAGGATACAAATATTAACAATGATAAAATAATAAAAAACACCAGACCAAAGTTTTGTAATGAGCCATTTCTTGCATTTTAATTGGACTAAATACTAATCGGACTGTAATATTTCTATTGGTAAGTTAGTATACTATATTAGGTGCCTATCCAATCCACACTTCGCGTCGAAAGGCTGTAAAAAATCCACATTCACAAAAATTTGAAAATATAGTTAAGTCCGTGTCTCTTTGTGAAGCTTATATGTAGGTATGTCCCAAGTTCTTGCTCTAGGTCTCTACCTACTTGTATATTGTTTTGAATAGGGAATTTACTAGACAGATCTTTATTTTACAAAGCAAAATACCTACATTATTTAAATAAACAAACAAAAACCACTTAGCCTTGAACGTCTTGTAATAAGAAACTAGCTTTGTTGGTTTTGTTAAATTACAGTCACCGTTAAATGACGGTGTTAAATAATTTCACAATGACGAATTTCGGACTCCAAATGTTACAAAACATAAACGGCTTATTTGTTTGATTACTCCGTTAAATAAAGGAATGAAAAAAAAAAGACGTGTGTCACTCGGGGACTGCCGCGGTAAAGCTATTGCATGCCACCATTGAATTAAAGTGACCAGCGTTAGGTTTTTTCGTAACGGAATTTGTGGATTCGGTCTCCACGCTCAAAGCCCGCGATAGAAGCTATGCAATAGCTTAAAAATACTTGGTCAGCTTGTGTCTTTGTGATAACATCCTCCCTTTGTCTCATTCACTCTCATTACATACTTCATAGGCACTCGCCAGTTTAGTGCACTTTTTTACGGAGACAGGTTTTATGAAAACGACTGGTATTTAGAAAACCCGAAAAACCAGAACCGATGACTCATTACATCATTACAGTATTATGAAGATTCTTTGCATTAGTTTAATCAACTAAGTAATTATTTTAGCATTATTTTAAAGAACAAAAGCAGTTTTTTTAATTATAATAAAGAGGTAATGTTGGTTTGTTTGTTTGCTTGTTTGACGGAGGTAATCTTTTTTGCAGATTAAAAAAATCTTGCATCGATGTGTAGAGGACTGTCATCGGGATTGTTAGTTAAGGCTATATTTTATCCCGGTAGTTTCATTAGCACCCGTACAAAGCCGGGACGTGCTGCTAGTGCACAATAAAACAAATATAGTGGAACATAGAACTTAAAAGTAAAACCTTTTTTGAAGTGCGGCCATTTGCCAATAAAAAAATACCAAAAAGGTCAGTCTAAAGAAGAACTCAAGCCATACATAAACAAATCTACGCTTTTGTTTGGTTTAGCTTCTTTGAGTCATGTTTCTGATGAAATTAAAAGATATACAAAAATAACTTAAAATCAGATAAATTACATTCGTTGAAACCACATTCTTATTTTGTAGGGTGACTATAGTTTATGAAATGTTAAGGCTTTTTTGATGGTTCTGTTTAAATAGTTAAATGGCGGCAATGGAATAGCAACCTGTCATAAATGGAATAAAATACAATTTTCTAATTAAAACACGTGCCCCTGACTACTGCCTAAGTGGGTAGGCATAATTCAATAATAGGATCTAAAATAATCCAATTACTATTAGCATTTTAATTTTGAAATAAGTAAGTAGGTACCTATGACATCATTTATAAAACGTATAAATTTATTATGTTGTGAAGAGTGCACCCTTGCGAATTTGAAGCCGTTTAATTACATTTTTAATTTTGCCAGTTTTCGCCCATTAAAAAGAAATAAGAAATGAATCGATTCAGATTTATCCCCATTTCTCCAAACTCCTAGCCACCGTAGCTGTCCGGTTCGTTGTCCGTTCCGGTCCGCGTCCGTCGCGTGTGAACACGCCCTTACGTTTACAACCCGGAAGAGATTTAATAGTGTAGATGAGGCATTGAAATAGTAATGGCCGTCGACATCAAACAGAGGAATTCAATTTGAGTTTTCCCGCGTATTTCTATCTATAAAACAGCAGATTATTACCTAGTTGGTTTCGAACTCGGTAGGACTAGACCCTGTGGCCGAGTGGTGAGGCATCCCGCGTTGAGGGAGTTTGCTTGTATCGACGCAGGTTTGAATCCTGCCGGTGTCATAACTTTATTAAGTTTTTAAAAAAATTCTGATGGTATTCGTGTCAGATTAGGTTCTTGCCTGATTCTTTCCCTGGTGTAGGGAGTTGCGTTGGAACAGGCAATTGAATACGAGTTCCTAATAGTGATGGAAAACATCGTGAGGAAACCCGCGGCCAGTCAGTCCCACACGTATTGACCATTGTTTCTCCTACTTCGAACGAACGAACGAACGAACTTAGTACCTTCTTATACCTAGAAGTATACATTTTAATCTTTGTCCTTATCTACATGAGGAGTTATTACAAGTGTGGTGAAAGGACAGTGCCGGGTTCAACGACCCGCCGCGTAAGGAGCTTAGATCCCAGACAATGGAGTACGGAACTCCTCCTTGTTTATCGCTACCCAATATGGCGTGATTTACAGTCGCTAACGGACGATTTCAATATCCTATCATCTGGAAAATTAGACAATTCTTTATTTATAAATAGAATAACATTACAGAACTTAATCTAATGCGTTATTCTACAGAGTTAAATTTGATAATAGCGAAACTATAATACTATCTAAGCACAGAAGCGCTTAGATAGTAATGCTTCTATTCGTAATGAAAAGCAGAGTGCTTACCTCGGAAGAATTGTCTGCCTTTCTCATCTTGGATCTACTACGAGTATTACTTTTCGTAACATCTCAAAGATATAAATTTATAATGTAGATAAAGTGTGCTAAAATCGTAAAATTTATAGCCTCTCATGGCCGGGATTCGAACCTGCTTTGTCCCAGTAGACCGGTGTAACCTGTCTAGAAACATACGTTCTGTCTGGTATTTATAGGACACATCTGGAGTTTACGACCCAGCGGGTAAAAAGTAGCTTAGGAGGTAACTGTGACTTAGGGTGGGGAGGATTTTTATCAATGTCGATGAGTTATCGATGTTTTGCTTAAATAATAAGTAATACATAAATTTTTAAACATTAATGTTTAGAGTCCTGTAAATGAATGTTGCATAAAATATTATTTATTGTCTGTCAAATCAAATTTTATTTGTAATTTATAAACTAGACACAAACAAATAAACAATTGAAAAATAAGTTACAAAATGGGTCCAACTCAGCTTTTACAGATTTTAAATAACCTGCGCTGGTTTTCATTCGTAGTTCTTTCATTTTTCTGTCATCATGACTTGAATTGTCTTACCATTATTTTAATTCAATCGTTGTCTTTTTATAGAGCATTTGGAAATGGAATTGATTCTTTATTTAGATATACTTATGATATTAGTTTGTTCGTTCGTTCGTATGAGCAAGTGGCCAACTCTGGTGACGGAGTTTGTAGGCTAACCTACCATGCTTTGGATAGCACGTTAAATTGTCGGTTCCGGCTTTTAAAGTCGTTAAGCTATGACGGAGGCCTTAGGGCGGTCTAAGAACTCTGTCTAAATTGGCCACTTGCTCATACGAACGAACGAACAAGTATCGATATCGATAAAGGTCGTCCTTGGCCGTCCCATCCCTATTATCCTTATAAACGGAGTATCGCTTTCACAAAGTAACATACAGTTATGGTCTTGCTAATTGGTTTTTTATTTGCTACGGAACCCATTTTTAGATTGGTCATTTTAAGCTTGGATATGTTTAGAATTCCGTTTTTGCGATAGAATGAGTTTAATAGACTGTTTTATGGGGTTTGCAAAAAGTATGGGGAAATTTAATTTATGTAAGACCTACCATTGTACAACAGTTTTTGCAATAAAAATATTTCTGATTCTGATTCTGATTCTGATTCTGATTCTGATATAAAGTATCGTACCTGATGGGGTCTTTGTGTAGACTTTAAGTTAATTATCAACATATCTACTTATATCGTTACTAATCCTATTTACTTATAGGTAGGTTAAACCTTTAAAAAAAATTTTTTGCAGGTAAGTAGGTAATTTTATAAATGCGAAAGTTTAAGCTATGTAAAGTAAAGTAAAGTAAAGTAAAGTAAAGTAAAGTAAATATCTAATGTAAAACTGTTAAATGGTTACAAAGACGGATGGATGGACGTTTTTTTTTATGGACGGATGGATCGATGTGTTTGTTACTCTTTTTCGCACAAAGCGCTGGACGGATTTTAATGAAATTAGGTACAAGGATAGCTTATAATCTCGATTAACACATTTATTTATTTAACGGAGATTCAACAGCTTACATTTAACGGAGTTGACAATGATTTAGCTATCCATAGGAAGCCAATTATAGGTTCTCACGAATATATTACGGACTAACATTAACATTAACATAGGCTACTTTTGATCCCAGTATTCCCACGGGGACAGGAACTATTCACCGGGGGCCTAAGTATAACATACAAAAATCTCTCGTTTAAGTGTACTACTTTGTGTACTTTTTTGTTGAAGCTAGGTCTCAGTAAAGCTCTAAGTCTAGAATCCGCCATACGTAGGTAACTCATACATAGTTGAAGTAACACTAACATACTTAGGACCGGACCCACACTCGTCTGTAGGCTAGTGGGGAGCTTAGCCCCTGTACACACTGACTTATACTTAGTAATAAAGTTATGCTCCAACTTAGTTTATTCTATTGGACCACTGAAAAAAAGACGTCTGGCACTCGAGGACTGCCGCGGTAACGCTATTGCATGCCACCTAGAGGCGAGTTGCTGAACTAAAGTGACAAGCGTTAGGTTTTTTCGTAACGGAATTTCTCGATTCGGTCTCCACGCTCAAGGCCCGCGATAGAAGCTGCAATAGCTTAAAAACTAAAATCACAGATTACAACCTGTGGTAGACCACAGGTTGTAATCTGTGATTTTAGTTTTAGTGTGCATAGGGTACCTAGAGGTACCCTATGCACAAGCCCTAGGGTAGTCGTGCGTTTGAATTACGCGACCTTTGAACCGGACAGGTACTAGAGTTGGACCCTTTAGCTCTATTCCGAGACTGGGTCTTTGGTTCTGAATACTACAACTAGTATTAAGTATAATTAGGTATTGTGCCCATTATTTGAGATACTAAGTACTGTTAAAGTAATTGGTTATTTAGATGGTAGGTAGATTCATGGTGCTTTCCTAAAATTGATTCTGGGTAAACTAAAAAACTATCTCAAAATCAAAATTTATAGAATTTTATCGAGGCACTGTTGGTTTGTTTGTTCAGCTGATTTCAAAAATTATTTCACCGATATACCGATAAATGTAAGTACTTAGAATGGACTGTCGGGGTGGTTATGGGCTTTATTTTATCTCGGCAGTTTTATTAGTACACCCGCGCAAAGCCAGGGGACGTGCTGCTAGTGAATAAATAAAGAAAAAGTAAGAAAAGTAATTGTTAAAAACTAAAATCCTAAAAAAATCCTACGTTCCATTGTTTCAACCTGTTTCCCAACTCTAGAAAATGGCGGTAATCGACATTGGACATGGCGGTCAAATTATGGAAAATAGGAGCAGGACAGCTTGAAAAGCTATAGCTTGCTTGATTTATCGCCAGTCTCTATAACCTATTTATCTATTACTGTTGTAGTTTTGCTTACTACCAGTAGCTTGCCGCAAATAGCGATTCAGTTTAGGTCCTATCATGAACTGCTTTTGACGGAAGCTAAGGCGCTGACGTAAAGTTTGAACAGTTAGAACCTAAAATAAATTGTTTAATAGTACGTCACGGTTCTGTGGTCATGGCACGTCATGGTAAGCCTCCTGGTATTCATGGAGTACCATTATGCACATAATACCTAGAGACGGAATAATTATACAATCATTATTCAAAGTCATCAATCAATTTCTCATGAAAGAAAGAAGACAATTAAAAATATCTTCGCCTTACGTATCGGGGTTGTGTGAAAGATCTTATCATAGACAATCGATTTTATAATAGATAGCTTAGAAACCTTATGATTTATGTTAGAACATGCAAATAATTAAAAATAATGAAAACAATGCGTAAATGGTGAAAGAAAAGTTGTGAGAAGGGACATAGATGTTTGTATCATGCGATGTTGCCATATTATGGCAACGCATGGATGTACCAACAATGAAAAGGCAATTTTTTAATAAAAAAACTGACAAACAAAACCATACTTTGTTTCCTAACCTCTTTTAAGTTGTTCGGAGATAAAATACTTTTTAAACTGCAAACTTTCCATGCAACCTTACGAAGAAATTTCAAAAATAGAACACGAATCTTTTTTTTCAGTTCGACAAAGTTATTTTTTAAACGGTCAGCACAGAGCGGCCATACTGGACTATTTTTACAAAAAAACTTTAGTATTCTTTGGTCATTAGCGAATATTTTGCTTCGCTCAAATACAGGCTCCAAGTTTAGTTTAGCTTTCGGCTTCGTTCGAGGGAATAAGTAGAGAGTACCTATAAAAGTTCGTTTGAGGGCTAGAATAGAGAGTTTTATTGTAAAACTCTTAAATATTTACAAGAATGGTAGGTTTGCCTTTTAAAAGATGTACAAACAGTTTGCACTTTTCGAACGTACAATATTAGGTAAAAACTCACCAATTTACTATACCTAAGTACTCTACTTAGTAATAGAGACAAACCAAGAACAACTTTATATCTACAAACAGACAAACATGCTGATATAATAGTGAAGTGCGTTCACACTAATTACGTTCGCAAACAATGAAGTTCTCGGAACGGAATACTTGTGTTTACGTTGTATGACTTTTATACCGTCTTTGAAAAAGGTGGTTCTATGCTCCACTGTACCTATATATCTGCGCCCCTTCGGATACAGTCGTGATATGTATTTACACGTCGTCGCGTTTCATTTTCATTTCATTTTTTCATAAATGTGACAGGTTTTGTATGGATAGGTATACGGAGTTATCAAATAAATAAGCCAGTGTCGCTAGTTTCGCAAGGACGGGCCTCTTAAAAAAAAAATTGTGCAGTCTCTAAGAGGTGTCAGCTCAATCAAAGAAATGCATCTAATCTTCTCACATGTGCTATCTAAACTTCTCAGTAGTATATTAACCATTCAACAATAATTGTCGTGTGTGAAAAAAAACTAGTGTTAAAATGTAATTTATTTTAGATAAAATCTTTTTGTTCTGTCTCATAATCGTGGGAATTGTTATCTCAAGCCGCCATTTTGTTATGCACATAATAATTGGAAAGTTGTTACTCAAACACAAAGATTATGCTATTCTTACAATCTCATCGATTTCTTTCCATTCTAAGGTTGTCTGGAAGAAATCACTTCTTTGCGATAAGACCGCCCATTGTACAATTATTTTAAGGATTCGTAGTTCATAAGTTCCTTTCTGTGTGCAGTAAAGTATTTTCATTCATTCATTATGTTTAGGGTGATAGCGTGCGTCAAACTAGCACCGCCACGTATTTTAACTTACTATTAAGTTGAACGAAGTAGGTAATTATGTTAAGAAGAGTTGCAAAGACAGAAAGAAAAATGTGTTTTTATCTGTAGGACCTCAAGGATCACTTAAAATGTACAGTCTTATATGTTAGGTGACTCTTTACGTAGCTAAGTTTTACTTGGTGGCCATTTAACTCTGTTTTCGTTATTCTTTTTAAACCAAACAAAATAATGCTAAAACCTACTTAACAGAGGTAAGTATTAAAAAGAAGTACCCATCTTAGTAGGTAGGTTTTTTTAGAACTGTCGTTATGTGCTATTTGTTTTTTATACATCAAGCATTTTTTTATGTAATAATTATAGAAAATGTGAGAAAAAGGGCCGCAATTTAATGTCAATATGTATTTATAGAAGTAATAAAATTAAAGCGAATCATTTAATTAACATATTTCTCATGCTTTCTCCGTCCGTTGAATAATATTAGAATAAATAAATAAATTTGAGTAAATCTTTCTGTATTTTCTCAGAAATAAATACGAAAATATTTTCAGTTTCAAAAATATTCTTGTCCTTAAATTTAAGGATGGCAATCCTTATGTCTATGATTAAATTACCGGTCTGGGGGGCTAAAATGGCCGCTCAAGCATTTCTGCTAGCAATTAATAAAGTGCATTTATTTCATGAATTGTTTAGCATTTTTACCAAAATATGATAGAATGGCTCAAATTGATCCGTTTTACCAAATTTCGGTAAAAATGCTAAACAATCCATGAAATTAATGCACTTTATGAATTGCTAGCAGAAATGCTCGAAGCGGCCATTTTAACCCCCCTGTATAATGTTTAGTTTGTCAATAAATATTTTATGCTGAAAGGTTTTTAAAAGAGGTTTCTTACACCCAGTAGTTTGCTTGGTCTCTTAGGAAATGAGGTAGGTACTGTAGCTTCCTAGAAAGTTGACTATTCATCGTGACCAAGCCTAGGACTCATCAATAAACAATACATTAATTTATTGCTTGGCGCTACTTTATACCTTACTAGTAGCACGTCCCGGCTTAGCACGGGTGTACTAATGAAACCCGGGATTTACTGAGATAAAATATAGCTTACTAGTAGCACGTCCAGGCTTTGCACGGGTGTACTAATGAAACTACTGTGATAAAATGTACTAATGAAACTACTATGATAAAATATAGCCTATGTCACTCGTGGATGTAGCTTTCGAATGGTGAAATAATTTGTAAAATCGGTTTGAGCCTATTTATTACAACCATACAAACAAAGTTTTCCTCCTTACATTATCCACGAATACATAGGCTACATTTTATCACAGTAGTTTCATTAGTACACCCGTGTATTACTTATCGTTTGAGTATTTCGGGCATTAGTTGCAAAATATTCGCGTTTTGCTAAAATAAGTAAAACTGTTGAACCCGCGTTTTAGCATTCAAAGAACGCACGCGTTATTGTTGTCCGTAGAATGTTATCGTACATCGGTATTCACACCGTGTCCGCACAAAATAAAGCATTTTATTACAATACTCAAGTCTTTGGCCGAGTGGGTCTTGTAGGCAGGTCGTGGGTTCGAGCCCGGTTTGTTGGAAATCTGATGATTATTCTTCTCAAAACCGCCGCCCATTTCTGAACAAAAATTCTACAAAACCCCTTCAATAGCTATGTCCACACTATACCCTTTCATCTTCAACTTTCGCCGTCATGTTTCTATTCAACTTTCATTAGGCGCATTCAATAATTGAATGCGTTAACGAACGCAACTCCAAAATTGTCATTTAGTTCAGTCGTAGTTTCTGCCAGCTTTTGGAAACATGTGCGACGAGAATATATTACTATGTGGAATATGTGCGGCATACTTGGTCATAAGAAATTCCAGAAAAAAAACAATCAAGAGCTATACCTAGTGAAATAAAGTTAGCAATAACGCTTAGGTTTTTAGCTACTGGAGACAATTTAATGTATCTTTCGTTTTTATTCAAGGTATCCAAACAATTCATATCAGCAATGCTACCTATTAAAAGCCATAATTAAAGTACTAAAATCTTGTTGTTGAACGCTTTGTGGCACAGAAATCCAACCGCGTCGGGGAAACGTGTATCACAGCGCGCGCTTCGTTTCAACTGTCATCGCGCATGCGTTAAAGGCATGCCTCACGTGCGCTGTTGACTGCCCTTGATGAACAAAAAAAGGCACAGTGTGGACATAGCTAATGTTGATCCTAGAAGGAGATTCTTTGACTGAGCCAATTAATTGTATCTTTTGATGTTATTATTAATTTATGTTTGGGTATAGTTTTTGTTTTCATTGTTATTAATTGGTATAAATTGTAGGTAAGTAAGTAGGTACTCAAAATTTTGTGATTGTTTTGTATACTCTAAATTTTGTTTGTTTTTATGACATGTGTTTCTGTTAAGTACTTACATAAAATACTTTTAGTAGCTAAATATAAAAAAACGTGTACTTATCTGACTTAGGTAAGTCAGTTATGTTATTTAAGAAACTTTTTACTTTATCCTAAAGCGGGGGTGGATCGGTCAACTGACCCGGGGCACAGAATAAAGCCCGGGGCTAGGTTCCGGGGTAATTTACAAAGGGTTGAATTAATTTAGCCTTTCTGTAAACTTCAAGGGGTAACTTTGAGATAGCTTATTAAATCAGTGAGCAACAGACACCTTTTACGGAACCCTGAGCTAGTCATACCACAGATTACATAAGTACAGATACCTCATCTCGAACATTGAAATGACTCCTTTTTTGTCGGGATATTTTTGATGTTTGATTTTTGCGGCGCCTCCTAGCGGCGTTTAGGTCTTGCCTGCAATCAAAAATTAAGTAACTCCATCTAGTGCTAAGTAGCATGCAGTCGAATGCTCAAGAATATGGATGTATGTTTGTTCCTCTCTCACGAAAAAACTACAAAACCGATTTCGATAAAGTTTGGAATATAGGTAGCTTAAGACCTGGAATAATACATAGGTTACTTTTTATCACAATTTTTTTTGGCGACATCACAACGTTAGATACGTAAAAAAAGGTAGAGTTTTCATAAACCCAAGTAAAGTCGAAGCGTATCGCTAGTCTATACTAGTAATGTAAAGCTACAGCTTTTTAAGTTTGTTTGTTTGACGGAGGTAATCTCCGAAACCACTCAGCCGTTTTCAAAGTTCTTTTACCGATGTATAGAATGGACTGTCGGAATGGTCATAGGCTATATTTTATCCCGGTAGTTTCATTAGTACACCCGTGCAAAGCTGGGACGTGCTGCTAGTGTATGAACAAAGAAACAAATTCGCTTAACAAAGACATTGACATACATCTGACTAATTTTCACCCACACTCGTCCTTAGGCAACCTTAAAAGGCGCATTACACATCGCCTGTATTACAAAGGTATAGAGACTAATTTAGCACTGATTAAGCATACAGGTAAACCTACGTGAAAAAACTCACATACAAGATGACGTAATACTTTGAGATTTATTTGCGAAGTTTTATTTCATCTTAGAGACTTAAAAAAGCTTAAAGGTACTCATATGAATAGATAAATAAATAATGATTTGTTTTGAATATTATCACGACTGTATGTCATCTATACTATGTGTGTAATCTTTAGGTACTAATCTATACTAATTTGTTTGTTTGTTTGTTTGACGGAGGTAATCTCCGAAACTACTCAACCGATTTCAAAAATTCTTTCACGGTTGTGTAGAATGGACTTTCCGGGATTTTATAGGCTATATTTTATCCCGGTAGCTTCATAAGTACACCAGTGAGAAGCCGGGACGTGCTGCTAGTAGATATTATATGTATAGAGGTAGATAATGTTGATTGTTTGCCGGAGGTAATCTCCGAAACTACTCTATTTATAAATAGGTCGATTTCAAAAAATATTTCTCTAATCAAAAGTAGCCTATGTTTTAATACCGAATATAAGCTATGCCTGGTACCAAGTATCATACCAATCCGTCAAGCTGTTTAAGCGTGACAGTGTAACAAACATTTACAAATAAAACAATTCGACTTTATAATATTAGCATGTCTTTACGAGCATGTAACTTATTCTACAGATAAAATACACAGGCAGAAATTAATTGTAAAAAATACTGATAAATCGCTGCATGGTCATGAGCACGGTTGATAAATGACTCAATATAATGTTACATTCAACGTGTTTTTACATTTTATGCGCATTTTTGCGGTCGACACCAGAATGAGCACACGCATTTTCTGATGGGAATAGTTTTTTAACCCTTGATGCAATTAGGGGTGTTTTAGGTTTGATGTGTCTCTGTAGCATCGTAGTTTATAAACTTTTAAACTAATTTGGTTGCAATTGAAAAAATGCAGATAACTATTAGGAACCAACCTAAAAACATGGTCTGAACATTACCAAAATTGATTCAGCTATTTGGTTGGGTTTTTTAATAATTTTTCAATTACTTAGGTGCCTAATTATTAAACTGTACCATTTACACCCATGTCATTTCATTAGTCTACCCATGCAAAGCCAATACGTGCTTATAGTATCTTAGAAAGCAATTTAATTTTATTAGTATGATATTTAATTTTATTATATGGGCAGGGAGATGATGATATATATAATTATTATTGGAATGAAAATCCATTCCAATATATTATTAGGTATATAAATTTCATCACAAATCAAATCACAACTGTCTCTGTCCCTCTCTCACACGAGAAAAATATTCTCCATCCCTTTCAGAAAATTCCCGTACATTTTATTGGATAATATTATTTCCGCAAAGACATTTAAGTTTTAATTACTTTGTTAAGTTTATAGGAATTATAGGCTCAGAGTGACTGAGAATCCTTTGATAAAGTTTGCTTAAAGTTGAATGTTTCAACAAGGGAGGAAATAAATGGGTTTCTCGACTTCTTAGGAAGCTTAATTTTATACCTATTTGGTTTTTTTAATGACTAACACGTCCCGGCTTTGCACGGGTGTACTAATGAAACTACCGGGATAAATATAGCCTTTGACCACCCGGACAGTCCATTCTACACATCGCGGCATCGGTGAAAGAATTTTTTCAAAATTGGAATCTCGGGTTTTTTTTAAAGATAATTATTTTTAAAATCGGTACTTACACTATTTAGAAGTAGGCTTGAGGTAACTTACCTAATCGATGAAATATAGAACCTTCTTCTTTTGAAAAGTCGTTTAAAAATGGCCAAAAGTCACGAGTTATAAAACCTTCGAGTAAAAATCATAAGTAGCTAACTTAACACTGTTTTCTACATAAAAAATTAATGACACGTTTGACTCATTAAAACCCACGTTGAAATGTGTCAAGACTCCTTCGAGCCAAATCGTACAATACTGTATTAGGTAGGTATTTAGTTTGGTTAATAACTGTTTCTATATACTGAGTGCAATCACCTTGGTCTGCCTTGGATAAGTACCTTTACTTCTTATTGAAACGAGCTAATAGGAAGAACAATAAACGCACGTGATTGGTCGTCGATAATCATTGTCTATTCTCGTAATGGCTAGATTTGACAATTGACAATTGATTATACAAAGCCAGTCATGAGAAAGATAAATATTTTCGACGGCCAATCACGTGCGTTTATTTTTCTTCCTATTAGCTTGCTTTAAGAAATGAAGTACTAAGTTCTTATTTATTGCTTTTTATCCTTGTTTTTTCCATAGTTTTAAAAGGCAAAAACTATTCATTGTGGGTAAAACTACATATAGAAATAAATTTATAAATTTCGTTGGAAAATTTTCATAACACAAGCTAAGCAAGCTTGTCACGCGACGGAGATCGAACCCGCGACGTCTCAGGCAGGCCTTCCCACTGCGCCACAGAGGTAGTCAAATAAATAGTTAGTGTTAATAACCTTGGTCAATATAATAACCCGCCATTTTGTTTATTACCCACTTTTTGTTGCAAAAGCCCAACCCACACCGACTTTCAAAATACGAAGCTCCTTAAAAAGCAATGTGGGACGAGCGATGAACCGTTACTTAAATGAATCATTTCAATTGATTGATTCATTTTTCATTGCAAAAAGCTTGAGCCATTTTAGCGCAGGGGTTAATGCCTCGACTATTATTTAAGCGTTGTGGATTCGATATTATACTGAACAACTTCGCATTCAAAAATAAAATCTATATCCGTTTTTGAGAGAAATCATATCTACTAAAAATCAAATTTAATTACCCATTTGAAACACTTTACACTAAATCTATGGTCCAGATAAATTACTTTCATTGGTACGATTTCAACCGCAAAATGGTAACAAAACAACTTAGCACACTTTTATTTTACCTCAGACGGAGCGAAATTTATTTTTCACATTGTCTATGCTTTTTGAGAACGCGTGTTATAGAATGAACTTTATTCCTTTGGATTAAAGTTCGTTTATGGAGCAATAAAGTAGGTTAAATTATGAGTTTCGTCGCCGTAGAGTAAAAATCTCGAATGTCAAATACCAATATTAGAAATAGGTAATGTTGGTTTGTTTGTTTGTTTGTTTATTGTCCGAGACCGGACCATTCACGCACGGGAGGAGACGCAGGGGGCGCCGTCACACCGCGAGCCGGTTTAGCGGTCGCGGGCGCGGTCGCGGGCGCGGGCGCCGCGACACAGCGACGTGTCTTACACTTGCCTCCTACGCTCACAGAGGACACTCGCAACCTATTTACCTTTCTGTCTGACCCCTATTTTAATATCGCCAGTAATTCTGTAATACTTGTAATTTCGAATATAAAACCAGTTTATAAAATACAGTCCACTATTTATTGAAGGCATCCTTTACATTGGTCCTTGAAAGCCTTTTAAATTCGAGTACAAGCGAAGCGGAATACCGGCACGCAAGAAGTTCAGAAGCTCTTCAGTGTGGTCTTCAGCATCAAGATATCTTCAGGAGCTTTTTAAAGTCTTATCCAGTCGAAGAATCTACATCGCAACTACGCAAGCTCAAGAACAAAAGCTCAACGGTCAGCGCAGAGGTCAAACCGCACGGACTTTGGACTCGATTGTTCGAGAACCGACGATACTCAAAAGTGGACGGTTTGGGTATTTAGTGAGTTCGTTCCAATTTATTCCTTTTTTCCATCCTTTCTTAGCCTTATTTCTTGCAAAATTGTACGATTTCGTGAGTGAGTGCATTTCATTTATAGTCGTAAATATTTTATAAGGCAGTATAAAATCATTTTAACATTTAAAATCATCAAAGTAGTGTAAATTCATTCATTTAAAATCAAATAATCATTCTATAGCGTAAATAAATCCGCTGTTTTCAAGTTCATAGTGCTAATTATTTTATTGCACGCGTAGCAAAAAGCTTATCGCACGGCACAGGTGTTCTTTTGTACTCGCTAGCCCCGAGCCTTTCTTATCGCTAATTGCCGCATTCTTTTGTCTTTTTTATAAACTATTTACGCACTATCGTTATTTAATTCTTTAACTTTCAAAGCTTGCATTCTTTCGTAATAATATTTTTCTACGCACATTTGCAATTTAATTCTTAAATTTTTACAGTTTTTTTAGCGTTTCACTTTTCATTCAATAAATATTTAATTTGTTTTAGCGTACTTAGCGTAGATAAATAGTAAAATCAGTATGTCGGAAGACAGAAAAGAAAGAGAACGGCTTATTAAAAAACGTAGTGGATTAAAATCAAAGATAACTATCTTCCATAATTATTTAACTTTACTTAAAAGTAGCCCTGAAGTTAGTAGTGTCCAGCTATTAGATTTGGAGGGCCGTTTTAGTAAATTCGATGCCATATACCCTATTTTTGACCAATTACAGTGTGAAATCGAGATGCTTTCGGAGGATCCCGCCGATGAGAGCGAGGAGCGTGAACAGTTCGAGAATCAGTATCATACCCTGGTCGCGAAAGCGCGCGTCCTACTCGGCGCCCGCGGCGACCAGCGCGACCTTCGAGATGGTTCCGTATCAAGCTGCGATGTTGTTCAGGCGAGTAATTTTCGATCTAATTGTGTTAGATTGCCAAAAATTGACTTACCCGTCTTTCACGGCCACTATCAGCACTGGTTAAAGTTTAGGGACACATTCACCTCATTAATCCACACGAGAAAAGACATAGATGACATTAATAAGTTACACTATTTGCATGCTTCTCTCAAAGACAGCGCATTACTTGTCATTGATAATTTAGATTTTAAAGCCGATAATTACGATGCCGCTTGGAAGTTATTGTGTAATAGATACGATAACAAACGATTACTTGTAAACAACCATGTTCAATCCTTATTTAATGTTGAACGTATGCAGAAAGAATCGTGTTCTTCCATACGTCAGCTCATAGACATAACAAACAAAAACTTGCGAGCCTTATCTTCACTCGACCAGCCTACACAGCACTGGGACACATTGATCATTCATATAATGAGCGAGAAGTTAGATAGTGTGACCCACAGAGAGTGGGAAGAGCACAGAAATAGTTTGAATGAACCTCCTTCATTAACAATATTTATTAACTTTCTTAGCAATCGCGCAGACTTATTAGAAACATTACAAGAAAAATCTAGAACACAAAACGATATTTACAAACAAAACACAGACTTTCATATAGATACAACACAAAATAAAAACAAAACAAATACTTACAGTAATAATATTAATTCTAATTCTAGATCCTACAGTAATAAAAATTCAAATACGTTACAAAATAATTCTAATAATAAATCTTTTAAATGTCCCCTGTGTAACGAAAGTCACTTCTTATTTAACTGTGAAACATTCAGATCCCTCACTATCGAAGATAGGCTACAAAAGGCCAAGGAAACAAAAGTTTGTCTTAATTGCCTTCGGCCTGGTCATTTTGAAAACAAATGCAGTCTTGTCCCGTGTAGGTACTGCAAAAAGAGACATAACACATTGTTGCATTTGCACGAATTGGAGACAACTCCAGTGCCTTCCATTCCAGTGAATAGTATAAACAATTTTGCTAACGATTGTTATAATACGCAGTTTACTACTCCTTCGCATGTGTTACTGTCCACAGCGGTCGTGCGCGCGCTCGACGGAGCGGGCGGCGTGCACTCCGCGCGAGTGCTGCTCGACAATGGCAGCACGGCCAACTTCATAACTGAGTCGATGTGCGGTAAGCTGGGTCTGTCACGCCGCGATACTGACTCCACTGTGACAGGTATTAATAATCACATTTCTAAAAGCACACAGTCTTGCAGTCTTACTTTATTGTCACTTCATGACGACTTCAAATTTACTGTTGACTGTCTTATATTACCGCAGATTACTACTAATTTACCGTCTTCATTCATAGATACGGAAAATATTCCTCTTCCAAAGGGAATCATTCTTGCTGATCCTACTTTCAATATACCGTCTAGCGTAGACATATTAGTAGGAGCCGAAGTATTTTGGTCCGTCTTAGGGAATAACCAAATTAACTTAGGAAAAAATCAACCAAAATTATACGAAACGAAACTAGGTTGGGTGGTGTCGGGCCATGTGTCCCGTCTTAAGCACCCTTCTCATTCTCCCGTTTGTCATTTTTTAAACGTGGAACCCAACCCAGTCTTCAGTCGTTTCTCAGAATTAGATACTGTAACAGCAAAGCACTCCCTATCATCCATAGAAGGTGCATGTGAGCAGAGTTTCCTCTTAAATACGACTCGGAAAGACGACGGTCGGTTTGTCGTGACGATGCCACTGAAGGACGATCCTTCAGTCTTAGGCGGTTCATTTCAGCAGGCTAAATGTCGGTTTTCCTCTTTGGAGCGTAGGTTTACAAGGGATTCTGTCTTCAAGAACATGTACACAAAGTTCATGCTCGAGTATGAACTCTTAGGTCATATGACTGAAACTAGGGAGCCTTCAGCTAGCTGTCTTCAACAGAATTATAATATAACCCATTCTTTGCCTCACCATGGCGTCTTACGTGAGTCTATTAGTACCACGAAACTTCATACAGTCTTCGATGCTTCGGCTATGACAACATCAGGGTTGTCACTTAATAATATTTTGATGGTCGGTCCAACTGTAGAAGATCTTAATTCAATCTTATTGCGTTTCCGGCGACACAAGTACTTAGTTACCGGAGACATTGAAAAAATGTACAGGGCGATTGAAATCAATCATATTCAACGTCCTCTTCAACAAATTCTTTTTCGTGCCAATAGCACGGATCCCTTGAAGACCTACGCTCTAAACACGGCAAATGACGGGACGGCATATACTTCGTATTTAGCTACCAAGTGTTTAGTGTTGAGAGAAGGTCACACGTGGAGTTACGTACCGTCGGCTGACAATCCGGCGGATCTTGTTTCCCGCGGGCTGAAGGCTGACCTGATCAGCAGTTCAAGCTTGCCGTGGTCAGGCCCCTCTTTCTTGTTATTGGACCAAACTCATTGGCCCAAAATGCCCAACCAATGCGAGAAACAAAATCTACCTGAGTCAGTCTCTTGTTCTGTAGCGCGTTCATACAAACCTTACGCTGGGCCAGTGCTGATAGCGGACCGAAAAGGCAGAGGTTGCAAACTTTTAAATTCTTTTTTGGCAATCTTCATTTGCAATTCGGTCAAGGCCTTACACATCGAGCTCGTTACGGCTCTATCTAGTGAAGCATACATAGCCGCTTTAAATCGGTTTGTGTCACGGCGTGGTAAACCCCAAAGCATCACGTCCGATAACGGCACAAATTTCGTTGGTACCTATAACGAGCTCTCTAAATTCTTAGCTTCACATCATCTTAAGCGACTCTTAGAGTCGACGCACCTTACATACGAGGAAATGGCCACTTGTCTTACTCAAATCGAGGCCACTTTAAACTCTCGCCCTCTCACCCAACTCTCCTCCGATCCCTTCGATTTCTCTGCCCTTACTCCTGCTCACTTCTTAATTGGACGACCACTTATATCTGTTCCGCATCCACAGATAATGGGTTCCAGCATCGCTCGCCTCGATCGCTTCAAAAGGATCGAGCATATAGAACAGCACCTTTGGCACCGCTTCTCCTTTGAGTATGTCCATCAACTGCAGCAGAGACAAGAATGGCAGAGCCACAAAGATGCCCTCAAACTTGGCGCTCTTGTCATTGTCAAGGACAACACTCTTCCTCCCCTCTTGTGGTCGTTAGGAAGAGTGACTAACGTCTATCCCGGAACCGACGGCGCAGTCAGAGTCGCCGAGGTGAAGACTGAAGAGGCACCATCCGGAGAGCATTCAATAACATCTGCCCTCTTCCAGATCTTTGAAGCCTTCAGCAGCCTTCAACCCGGGGAGCATGTCCGAGACCGGACCATTCACGCACGGGAGGAGACGCAGGGGGCGCCGTCACACCGCGAGCCGGTTTAGCGGTCGCGGGCGCGGTCGCGGGCGCGGGCGCCGCGACACAGCGACGTGTCTTACACTTGCCTCCTACGCTCACAGAGGACACTCGCAACCTATTTACCTTTCTGTCTGACCCCTATTTTAATATCGCCAGTAATTCTGTAATACTTGTAATTTCGAATATAAAACCAGTTTATAAAATACAGTCCACTATTTATTGAAGGCATCCTTTACATTTATGGTGTTATCTCCGCAACTACTCAGCCGATATCAAAAATTATTTCACCGATGTATAGAATGGACTGTCGGGATGGTTATAGGCTATAGGCTATATTTTATCCCGGTAGTTTCATTAGTACACCCGTTTCATATATTATGTGTGTGAAAGGAGTGAGTACTGAGATGACGAGCGATAGAGGAAAATGGAAGAAACAAACGTGTTGTGCCGACCCCACTTAGTGGGATAAGGGCAGGGAGATGATGATGAGTTTCATTAGTACACCCGTGCAAAGCCGGGACGTGCTGCTAGTTGTAGATAAAGAAATGATCATGGCGGTCGAGTGAAATAGAAATACCTAGATTATTTTATTATAATCTTTGGTTCTCGCTGCCCACAATAAGAACGTTAATTGGTTTTATTTTTTATTACAAAAAAAATTGTGTTTCAAATTTCGGTTAATAGAGTAAATTTGGAACATTTTAATTAACTGGAATAATAAAGAGGAAATAATGATACAGGAAATAAAAGTGAGTGAATAGTGATGAGTAGGAAAAACTATAAAAGGGGTTATTCCTCTTTGCCCCGTTGAAAAACTCCTTTGGGAAACTGAGAAATAACGAAAACAGAGTTTAGTGGCCACCAACTTAGCTACTCTACTTCTCTTTTAAATTAAGTACTTATTTACCAAAAATATTTAATACCTATACTTCATTTATTGAAACGAGCTAATAGGAAGATAAAATAAACTCACGTGATTGGTCGTTGAAAATAATATTCTATCTTGTAATTGGCTGGATTGTCAAATCAATTGACAATTATTAAATCTAGCCAATACGAGAATAAACAATTATTTTCGACGACCAATAACGTGCGTTTATTTACGTTCCTATTAGCTCGTTTCAAGAAATGAAGTATAGGTTATTCTGTCGTTCGTTAACTTCAATTCTGAAGGTCGTGCCCTTGAAAGGATTTCATTGCCTTGTGTGTTATCTCTCTCCATCTTGTCCTAGGTTATTAAGTAAAAATAGTTTGTTTTATTCCTTTGTTTTGCGGCGCTAGTTGACGCATACAACCTTAAGAACTTTTGAACTTTCTCAAGCGATACTATATATTATGGTGATGAAGATAAAGTTAAAAAGACAATAAAACTGCGCTCCGCTTTCCTTCCCTCTCAATGTGAGTTGAGCCTTACCGAAAACTAAACAAATAAATAAATAATTATGGCTGAATTAACCACTAAAAGTTATTTTTTGACAGATTTGTATAGACAAATGTCAAATTATGTCAAAAACTACCACATATTTTATTTAGCGCTTACTCGGGAGTTAGTGAAACAACGAAATCTCTCAAATTTTCTATAATCTGTGGTTTTTACCCAAACGTAAGTAATTGGACGTTCTGTTTTTATTTCCGAGTAAAACAGCGTTTTGGGTTTAATTTAGCGGAGATGAGTGGAAGAGACGAATGCTTATTTACCTGTTGTTACAAGCTGAATTTAACTTAATTATGGATCTATTCTAAAATTAGAGTTATAATCTGTTTTTCATAGTTAACTACCACTGTATGCTAATCTAGAGGTTGGCTAGGTTTAGCGTTAGACCATGCTTTATCGCTAAACCTGTGATCACCATTTTTCTTAAACTGTGGGTAGTTTATTTAGATATACCTAATAACCATGGTTTTGAATAGTTTTGATAGACCATTGCTTAAATCATGGTTTTAGATTTTAATAAAATCTCTTACCTTTGCCAAAAGCTGCGTGGATGACGCCCAAACACAGCAATAGCTTTAGAGCGGCCATTTTGAACTTTGTAAACTTCTTCTTTCAACACTGGATTACACTAATCTGAAACAATTTAAAAATAGTGATATTTAATACATTATTACCATAAATACATTTTGTTATACTTAATAATTAAAGTAGAGTAAGTTTTTTATCATCTACGTAATTTAAGATCCCCCCCTTAAGACCCCTCTACGCTCACCGGTTGGGAAGTCCCTAAATCAAAATCAAATATTCTACAATCATAATTATGAAATCAAAGATCCATCCTACCTCCTACTTCCTACTAATATTATAAATGTGAAAGTTTGTGAGAATGTTTGTTATTCATTCACGCAAAAACGGCTGGACCGATTTAGTTGAAATTTGGTATGTAGATAGGTAATACCCTGGATTAACACATAGGCTACTTTTTATACCGATATTCCCGCGGGAACGGGACTTACGCGGGTGAAACCGCGGGGCGCAGCTAGTAGTAAATAGTATCTAAATCATAAATCATAGGCAAGATAATATTCCACTGTAGAGTATGTTTACAATTTACTCTACCATATCATTAGATAACATTATGCTAATTGTTATTCAAATGGTTCTCTAACGGTACCCTAAAAAACAACAACAGTAAAGTCCCGTATAGAACGCATCGCCGGCTGCCCAACGGAGCGGAGCGGGTTTGATTCCCGGCGATTAGTAATTAAAATAATTAGATAAAGCTGAGATTTACTAGGCCTCAGCCAAGTGGAACTTAGTAGAAATTGAACTTAAGATGTATGAGAAGTATAAGTAGGTAATTAAAAAACAAAAAAGTACGGTTTTTTCTTTTTTTGATAATAATAAGTACGGCTTTCTGAATATTTATAAATAGAAGTATTAACACAGGTATTAATGAGAAAACTTAAAAATTATATCTACGTACTATGTTTTCAGTTTCTTAACGCTTCCTCAATATTTTAACTAACATTTTAACCATTCCTCAACATGTTTATTTGTTAAAATTAAATCTTTATGAAAAAGACCATAAATTACTAAAAAGAGCTTTCGAATTTCGAATTTTTTAATTAGTCAGTGCCACACAGAATCACTCCAATATAGGTAACATATTTCAACGAAAAACAAAATGGCGAAAAACAAAACTCTAAAGTGACCTAAGACCTAACTAAAGTTGTATGCCGTCATGATGTCATCTTTCTGCATGTTAATGTCAATTTTCAATGAAATCCTCTTGGTTTTTGCATCTTTATTATTTTCCTCGTAATTGAATCTTATATTTTATGACTATTTTGTCTTGTTATGACAGTCCAGTTGCTCGATGCTTGACGACATTCAAAACAACGCGGTAAGAGATTGGCACGATATCTAGTCTTTAGCATTTTTTCTTGTTTTTAGTTTAAAAGTACCTACCTATCTAGCTTTTGTTTTCTGAAATCCATAGAATTTTTCAAAGTACACACAAAGCCGGGACTGGCTGCTTGTTTCTTATTTGATATTGAGGTTGTGCAAATAAGATTGTCATTGGGTTCTGTATGTCGTAACCGTTTATGTGTGTTCAATAAATATACCCAATGACTTTGTATTCAAATATTTTCTATTGTTACAGAGCTGTGCTGTCTTAGACTTCATTAAAATAATTGCCTTTCTCGTGATTGGCTACATTGTCAAATGTCAAATCTAGCCAATCACGAGAAAAACAGACCGTAACTTAGTCGCAACTTAGATTGAATAACACAATTAACCATAACATGTTGAGTTACCGAAATAACTGTTATAACCAGACTTGGCAACTTAATTATACTTCGACAACTTTCAATGACAGTAACTTCGTATCAAGATGTATTGATAGGTAACTTAGTTCCAACTTGATTATCACTTCTTAGGGTTAATTGGAAGAAAATCGCCAATTAGTAAGTTTTATTTATGTAAGTAGAAAATTAGATATTTGTAAATAATTAGCTTTGTTGATGCATAAGTTCAAAATTATAATTTGAAAAATTACAATTTGACGGGTAGGTATTTATTTATAGTCATTTTTAAATCACGCGGCAAATACCCGTGTAAATAGTAAATAATTTAAACAAAAAACCCTAAAACGATATTGGATGGTCCAAGCCAGATCAAAGCGAAAATGTAGAGCTTAATTTTACATCAAAATGATCTACAAACAAGTTTTAGCACTTCTATTTGACATTTATTGATTCTGTTTTGGTTTTATTTCAAGTTTTAAGATTAAAGTAGGTAGAATGACTTTTTAATGCCAATGTTTTTCATGGCAGTTAAAGTTTGACAGTCACTTAGTTACCTTCAACTTAATTATAACTTAGCAGTTGTATGTAAGTAGGTAAGTATTTTACGTAACGTAACACTGGGTTTAAATATATCTTATGTAGGTGTGAAAAAAGGGTCAATGATGATCATAATGTAGGGTAGGTTACTAATCATAAATGTAGAGATTAATGTGCATTAGGTACTTAAACACAATCATTGCATTTAATCGGTCAAAATGTATGAAAAAGTCACACCACTTTTGGTGTCAAAACTGTCAATACTTATGCGTCAAATTAAGCACGTTAACTACGAACATAGGTAATCAGTAATCACACACACATCTCTAGCATTACGCATCACGAGATTTCCGTCTAAAAAAACATTGCCACAACAAAAAAATCGTGTAAAAACTCACCTAACACACTGAACTGCATAACCTTAAAACAGCTGAGTAAACAAGATGGCCGCTGTCATCGCGTCCGGCGCGGGCGGAGGCTAAAGCGCGACTGACGGCATCGTGCGGTAAGGCTGCGTGTACGCAGGTGATGTCCCGTGATGTTTGCACTTTGTAAGTTCAAACGGGTTTACGTCTGGATGGTTTGAGTTATTAGAAATTTATTGAATTGATATGAAACCATAACTGTATAGCTTTTATAGTCATTAATTTCATTTCATTTCATTTATTCATGGTTTGTTAAGCCATGACAGAGGCTTTTAGACGGCCTAAAACTCCGTCACCAGAGTTGGCCACTTGTGCTCATACGAACGAACGAACCATAGAATATTATTATTACTTACAAAACATGTAAGTATTTAAATAATATCTACTACCTTCCAAAGAGTGAAAAAAACAATAAGTGCGAGTTTAGTACTCGTGCATCTAGGGATTCCGACGTGAAGTAAGTGGAATTGAAGTGTAAGAAATAGGGCGTTTAATCAGCGGCACTTATGCTATTTTTTGAAATAAATAAATACTTACCCTTAGATTAGACATTCCACACAGTGTCATCTAGTCCCATTTCATCCTATACTCTCACTCAAAGGTCCATATAATTTTTTTGTTACGCTCTAAGTTTACCTACTTAAGCATTATTCCAGGCAAAATCTTTACATATATTATGTTAACTACTTAATCTAAACATTTTTATTCTAATCAATCCAAGGGTTAAGGACATACCTTACAGATAAACATAGAACCTCCACCTCTTTTGAAGTCAGTTAAAAATACAATACTTTGCAGCTTCACTCAGGTCCTCAAAGCACTCGATCTACCCTCATAAATCGTGGCTCTCTCTCTCGGGCCCGTAAGCTTTAAAATATGACAATCTGCATGAAAATGCGAAATTCTAAGAATATTTTGCGTAAACTCTCATAAAATGGGTGCTTTAAAGCGACTTATTAAGAAAAGGCTGGGAGTTTTGACATTATTTTGTGTTATGATAATAGGTAGGTACCTACCTGTACCTACCTTACCATCTTTGAAGTTTTATAATAACTAGCAGCACGTCCCGGCTTCGCACGGGTGTATTATTAAAATTAGGGGGACAAAATATAGTATATAACCATCCCAACAGTCCATTCTACACATAGGTGAAATAAATTTTAAAATTAGTATTTTCAGAGATTACCTCCGTCAAACAAACAAAACAACCTCTTTACAAATTTTGATATAGGTACTTACAAACTTAACTAATATGTAATCTGTGGTACCTATAGACTACCACATACCTTATCCTTAATGTAGTTTTTCTAGTGTTATACCAAAAATGTAAATACAAAGTAAAATAATTCTAACGTAAGCTCGTAATTTCCCTAGAATCCAGATTAAGCTAGTAATTTCAGAGGATTTTCCTTTGTTAGGTTTCCATTTTGTATCTAGGTTACATGATAGCAGTACTAGGAAGAGATGTTTACTTTGTTTTTGGTACCTAGATCGTTAAAGATAATACAATCTATTAATAGATAGATTAGATATGTACCATAGATATATAGGTATGATAAGCTAGTTGCGCTCCGCGGTTTCACTCGCGTAAGTCCCGTTTCCGCCGAAATATAAAGATAAAACTAGCCTATGTCACTCTCCATCCCTTCAACTATCACCACTTAAAAATCACGTCAATTCATAGCTCCGTTTTGCCGTGAAAAACGGACATGATTTGCGTGTCTATGTTTTTCTTATGTGTTTAGAACTTAAACCATTAAGGTACTGTCCCAATAGCCACCTCTGTGTGTGTACTTAGTTACTAGATTAGGTACTAAACTTTTGTATTTCCAAGTGTCAGTTACAGCTCAGTAGTTTTCGCGCGAAAGGATAACAAACTTATCGAAATAGAAATAGAAATAGAAAAATCTGTATTAACTTTAACTTCATACAAACTTTATCGTTATAACAAAAGGGAATCGAAGAACAACATAATAACAGTTTAACCACACCTTTACAATATCACCAACGTTGCCAAGTGAGAGTCTGTGCTTGAAGGCTGTTCACACACATTTAACACTACATAACGTCATAACAACACTCTAAACCCACACCATAACCTTTCCTATCCACCTCAATTTACGTGTCATTTTCCTGTTCATGATTTTTCAATACAATTCTTGGATTACAAAACGATGTAAGTTTAAAGTTTGATTGATAAGAATATGAGCTTTGTGTGTGAGTAGTAAGATAGGTTATGGGGTGATGTGCAAAATGTCAGTTAAAGTTATGATTGCATTCAATGTGCTAATACTTGCTTCCTTTGAAAATAGAGTTGGGGTGGAAAAGACGGAGTGATGTAAAAAGGTCGGAATTTAAGTTCTTATACTAAAAGAGACACTGGCGGTTATTCTGTGTGGCACTGACTCATTGAAAATTCCTAAATTATTAAGCTTTTATTTAATAACAATAAAATTCAAAACAAAATAACAGTTTGAGTGAAATTATAAAAATGAGTAATGCCCGTTGGATTCATTATAATGTCTAGTACAACTCACGATAGTTTTGAAAGTGAAATAGTTTGAGTGACATCTCTATAATTACCTAATTTTAGTCGAATTGAAGTGAAAGTGGGTAGTTTTGATCAAGCAAGACCTTTTTTTGCTCCTGACTTTAGTCAGACTTTAGTTTTAACTACATTATGATGCGCATTTACAAATATTTCGACACGAAAAGTTCATTGTAGCACGGCCAGATTCGATCCCACGAACTTCGGATCGAATGTCAAGGTACTAATTCACAGCTACCTGCTTTTTGCCTCAATGCTTCAATAAAATCGCGCCTTTATTTTGTGTGGTTATGTTTTCAGTACTAGTGAAAATCTAAAAGCCGGATGAGTACGCTTCGTAACGCAAAAATCCGGACTGTTGATAAGTCTATCCCTACTCTACCAATGATTTGCTGTTTTTCTGCCTAGCCCCTGTACAGTGTGATACTGAATCTTGGGAAAAAGTATAATGACATTTTATAAGAACTATCCTTTATTTATTATCAGACAAAAGTATTGTTTGATCGCGAAAATACAGAAGCCAAAAACGAAGTTTCGTGATCATGTCGCCGCCCCCACCGAATAAAATCGTAACCGTAAAATCCAAATTGTTCAAGAGAATTAAAAAACGGTTTTTGGTCTATAACTTTTCTGTTAGTTTACCTAGGAAGATCGTTTATATGCCAAAACATGGCTTAAAATATAACGAATAATATAATGTTACTAAAACAAATCTACAATTTACCACAACCCAGATATTTAAAGAATAAATATTACCATAAATCAATAATTTTATTTACTATTGTAAACTAACAATACCATATTATTCGTGTAAAACGTTGACATGATCTGTACAGTAATAGTCAAACGCGATAGTATTGACTGCAAAAACGCGGTATCGACTGTATCTGTTTGCATCTGTATTGTGATGTTACCATAGTATTCGGTGTAATAACAAATAATGTCAAATATAGTAAAACTGGATTACGATGTTTTTCCATGGCAAGTGAATGAAGTTTGATTATTGTAATAACGAATACCGTTTAATATCCTAATGTAGATTTCGTCGCAATTGTATTAAAAAATAAGCTTAATAGCCTGCAGCTAAGACTACGTTATACCTACCTGTATAAAAAGTAGCCTATATGTTATTATAGGTCATAAACTATATTTATTCCAAGTTTCAGCCAAATTCGTTCAGTGGTTTTCACGTGAAAGAGTAACAAACATCCACACATCCACTTTTTCACCCATCTATCTATTTATGGGTGTATTTTTTTTAATTGTAGCATTTTTAATATTGTTTATTAGTAAAATAGTACATTATGAAGTAAAGAGTATCTAGATTCATAATTATTTAGTCTAGTATAAAAATAGTCATTGTTTTGGAACGAAAATAAAATCGTTTAGTTCAGTACTAACTTACTACAGCAATCTATTGCTTAGTTGCCCGCAGCTAAATCTACGTGGTACCTACCTGAATAAAAAGTAGTTTTTATGTTATTCCAGGTCATTAACTAGATATATTCCAAGTTTCTGCCAAATTCTTTAAGTAGTTTTTGCGTGAAAGAGTAACAAACATCCTAATATCTATTTTTCCATCCATCTATATATTTATTCATGTATTTTCACAAATTGATGCATTTTTGATATTAATGATCAGTAGAAATATTACGTAAAGAGTACCATAGCTGGGCATTAACTCGTTAATCAGTTAATCGTTAATTAACGGATTAACTTTTAAGTTAACTTTTTAAGTTCACTAACGCAACGATATTAAAATGTAATTTTACACATATTAACGGATTAACGATTAACGTTAACTTGCGTTAATTCTTCCGAAATGTAACGCTTTAACGTTTAACTAAGCTAACTTTTTTTGTAGCGGATTAACGATTAACGAAGTTTTTTGATTAACGGTGCCCAGCTTTGAAGAGTACCTGGCCCACTCAAAAATTCTAGATAGGTCTCTATTTACTAGAGTCATAGCTTCTTGCGTTTGATCCGGCCGAAAACTGTAGATAATACACCTGTGTATCGTCTGCGTAAAGATGATATTATTATGGTACTTACCAGGAAAACGAGGATCCTTGTGTCACTGTAGGTATGTATTTTATATGATGTTCACCGATTAGGTAGTTGGTCAATTATATAGGTAGTGATCCGATTTTATAAATACTTTTTTCGTTTGAAAAAAGTACCTTATACCTACACTTTTGAGCTGGAATACTATGTTAATGATCTTTTGAGTTATGAACATCTTTGTACTCTTGATGATGTTTGTGCATATGGGAGCATCCCTGAGGAACCATTATAAGGAAGTACAGTTCACAAGCACAGGAGAATACACATACACAAAGAGTTAGAAGGAGTGAAGATTTACGAGCAGACAGAACGGAAAGTAACTACAAAACAATTAAATGAATTTATAATGGCGTCTCGCGACCGGGTCTCACACGTCAACTGGTTAGTTTTTATCCACTCGACAGGTAAAATCGCCGCGAACTCGAGGGTACTCAAACATCTGAAACTGCGTGCCTAATATTCCGTGCGCCGTCATTTGACGGACGTCACCGGTACGGTACTATAATAAATTACTGTTGTGATGATAACAAGTGTGTGTAATGTATTTATTTATATACTTAAATATGATAAAGTAAATATTAATAAGTACATACTTATATAAATATAGATGACAAATAAATAAATATAAAATATAGGTAAATAATTATGTACGAATTAATAAGTAGGACTAGGTAGGTAACGGAGTCCCTACAGGTGTGAGTGCTGACTGCTGAGAGATGACGTCTGAAAGAGGGAAGTGGAAGAAGAATACATGTTGTGCCGACCCCACATAGTGGTATAAGGGCAGAAAGATGATGATGGGAGCATCCACTTAAAAACAATTTGAGGATCTGACGAGGATCTTGAAACTTAACTATCACACTGTAGTGTATAACTACCGTATCAGGCGCTTATGTCACGAGTCAGTCATACCCGCGCCGTCATACCGGACGGTTGTGTTACAGTGCGAGTGGTAGAGCGTTGGTGAACCGGGTGTAATATAAGGCGAAAACCAATACGTTACATGTGGCGACGAGTAAAATGTGAATAACTAATTACTAGTTAAACAGAGAAATATTTAAGTGAAAAAAAAAGAGGTTAAGTGAGTGACACAGTTCCTTTACACCACACACTTTAGGTACTTACTTATTGGGTAAGTACCTAAGTACCTATTTATTTGAGTTATTGAGCTAAAATAGTGAAAGTTTTTGTAATTTTAATTACCTACTTACCTAAGTACCTGTACAGTGTTCTAATAAATTATTCGATATTTAATTTTAAAAATAGTTAAAAATCGAGAATTAATAAACCGATTTATTATTATTATTACGAGCCTGTAGCGTTCCACCGCAGGGTAAAGGCCACGCTTCCTTTTCTCCACTCGTCTCTATTAAGAGCTAGTCTTCTCTCTCTCGTCTCCACTCGTCTCTAATAAACCTATTTATTAAAGAAAATATCTATGTTATTGTCAAACACCAAATATTATTTCAGTGTACCTATCGTAACCTGTCATTAATTTTCGAACCATCGCGACCCTATCATCGTTATCTTGATTGCTATTTTTTGTTGTCCAAGAAGGATACAGTATTCAACATTACAATTCAAATTATCTGGTTAGATAAATCGTAAATACTTTTACAATACACAACAACTCATAGTTTTTACCCGAATAATATGGTAATGGATAGTGCCAAAATTAAAATGTTTTTTTACACCCGAATAAGATCGTAATGACAGCTTACTATATAAAGTAAGACAGTTTGGTGTCGGTATTAACCTGTTACGATGTTATTCGGGGAAAAAGGTGTTCATAGTTTCCGGCGAATAATACTTTAATAACCATTACATATTGTCTAAATCCTAAAGTACTCGTACGAATGAGTTGAAAAAAATTGACAAGGTGTAATCGGGCCTCTACAATAATTATTTCGAATAAAAGCACTTCTATCGTAATGGTCGATTACAATGATATTCGGGGGGGGCGGCGATGTATGTTAGTAGATACAAATTGTCGTGGTTGTACGTATACCTAATAGGTTATTGTTTATGGTTAAGTATTAAAAAATCGTTGCTTTAAAAAAAGCTAGGCCCACACCACCAGGTTCTTGCCTGAATGTTTCCCTGGTGTAGAGTTCCGTTGGAACAGGCAATAGAGTCACCTAGCTAAGACTGTACTTTTGTAAGTGATCCTTGAGGTCCCTGGTTTAGCGAAAAACCATGGTCTAACACTAACCAAGAAAAAAATAAATTGGTTCTGCCAACGTAAATGAATCGGATTAAAGGGGGTTTTGGTAAACCTTGTTTTTTGTGTACGTTAGCAATAAGATCGTAGGTACCTTGTCTAAAATTTATGGTGGACTTTATGTGACACATAATATACTTACCTACCTACTTAATTGACATTCGTGAAACGTAGGTAGGTATTGTACCTAGCATAGGTTTTGTATGACAGAAGTAACCGCAAGCTGCAACCTAATGTGATACAAATAACATGGCGGTGTGTCCGGCGAGTTTTGACGGGTCAATGACCGCAACTGGTTTTTAGGACGAATCGAACAGACGATCCATTCTGATATTTGTATCATTAATGATTGTAATTAGCAGCTTAACTAATTACATTGTCCAAACGTAGGTATCTCTCATGGTAGATAATATATTTACCTACTTATTTAATCAGTTCTGTCGCGTATTAATTTATTTATTACAAATAAAAAACAGACAGAAACATAAAATAGTAAATAATTAGACCACTTACTCGTATTAAGGTAAGTCGTTAGTTACTTATCGCTTTAAAAAGAAACTAGGCCCACACCGCCAGGTTCTTGCCTGATTATTTTCCTGGTGCAGGGAGTTGCGTTGGTCAATTAACACGTTCGCTGCGTTATGAGGCATAAGTGCCTCATGCACGTCCTCGCGCGCAGTGCGGAACAAAATCCTGCTGTTTCGCTCTGGTGCGGAGCTCATAACTTGGGTATTTATTGGAGTAGAAAAAAGATGGTTATAGGTTTGTGTTTGTCATTATATCGAGGATTCGGAAAGGCAAAAATATATGTATGAGGTTTTTAGGCCCCAAATCGCACTGAAGGTGAAAAAACTTTATTCAGTGCGGCTATGAGGCTTAAGGACCTCTCAACCGAGTGAGGTGCATCCGCCCCATCCCGCACCTGTTTATTTGTTGTTATTTTCTTTTTACGCATAAGTGTTGTGCATGTATCGGTACCTGACATTTTGAATAATGTTTCGCGGAAACAAAAGGTGCCGAAGATGAATAAACAAAATAAAAATGACAAAGTATACGATGGTTTAGTACCAAAATATCGTCGTATAATATGAAGATCTTCCAAAAATCATTTTATTCTGTATTAATTGCAGCAAAGCTTTGTTTACGTGATTAAATGATTCTCTTAAAAAGTTAATTCCACACGTTAATTAGTTTTAAGTTTAATTTAGTAAGATTAGATTACCTATCTACCACATATCGATAATTTGGTTTCATTGAACACTCAATACATCACTAGCTAGACTCATAACTGTATATATAATTCAGTGCGTTATGAGGCTTACGTGCCTCATACTATTTTTGGTGTTTTTCTATTGTTTCCAACATCAGAACCCCAGGCGAAGCCAAAACATGGTGCACTGAAGTTTTTCGAATGTATTGGTTATAGTTTGAAAAACAAAAAGTAGGTTTTCGAGAAGAAAATAGAGGTAAAAGCTATTGATGTGGAATGAGGTCGAAAGACCACATATAGCACTAGCGAAAAAGTACGATTAGGGCTTTTCAACCTCATATCGCACTGGCTGAAAAATAGACTAATTTCTTCTCGCAGCGAACGTGTTAATAAATTTCTAAAATTTTACAAATAATCAGACCGACTTCAATTTTATAATTTCCTGATTAGAGCCTGAAATTTTCATCAACGAATCCGAACCTTGGATTTGCTCAAACGTTACTGTAAGGGGTTTACACTTGCCTTATTTTCTTGTCAGTCTCTCGATTGTAATTTTATTATATCTCATTTGTATTTATTTTGTGTTCAAGGAAAATAAATTATGTAGATTTTCTTTTATATTTTATTCTGCATTTGATTTTAAACTACATATTTTGAATAGCCGACCGAAATTTTCTTTGTAGGTAGTAAAAAATAGTACCTACTTTCGATTTTGCATTTTAAAAATCGCTTGGCAACTTATTTAGATTGATATTAAAATCTTGCACAGTTTTAATACATTTTGTGATACTTGACTCGGTATCGACTCGGTATAGTTCAATTATCACTACAGAAAACTGATGGTAAGGCCTCAGGCTTTTAAAGTTAAAGCAAAGGGCTGATTGTGAACCGTTTCTTTGACAATGCCTGCTTTCAGTTTCCGTCAAAAAAACGGTTCACAATCAGCCCTCTGATGACAGAGGCCTCTAGGCCGCCCAGAAACTGCATCACCAGAGTTGGGCATTTTACGAACGAACGATAGAACTTAATTCAGAACAAAGAAAGCTAAGCCAATCTTTCAATTTTCCATTCGATTTCAAAGGTCGCCTTTATGTAGGTGGCTATATCGTTGTTTTAATGATTTAGCGAGGACTTAAAGGGCAATACAATGAATTGTAATTATTTGTTCTGAATGTAGTTTGTCGTGGGCGTTGTCCCGGTAGTGTGGGCGAGGTGCATCGATTCGGCGCACTGCAGATGCGTCGATTAGAGCTGGGACAAATATCGATAAAAATATATAATACTCTACTTCATTTATTGAAATGAGCTAATAGGAAGATAAAATAAACTCATGTGATTGGTCGTTGAAAATAATATTCTATCTCGTGATTGGCTAGATTGTCAAATCAATTGTCAATTATCAAATCTAGCCAATACGAGAATAAACAATTATTTTCGACGACCAATAGCGTGCGTTTATTTACGTTCCTATTAGCTCGTTTCAAGAAATGAAGTATAAGCTATAATTAGGAACACCCAACTAATATTGCTGTTGTTGTTGTTTTATTTATTTATAAATTCTTTATTGCACACAAATTACAAAAATAGATGTCCAATTTTGGCGAGCATAATGCCGACGGCATTTTCTATCTGCTAACCAAAACACAAGTTGTTGCTAGCCTTAAGTGTCCCACTGCTGGGCAAAGGCCTCCCCTCGAGTTTTCCAATCGTTTCGGTTGCACGCCATTAGCTGCCACTGGTTATCGCTCAAAGCGTCCCACTCTTCGCGCCTTCTAATAGGTATTTTAGTTGACCTTTAAAAATAAAGAATATCGACATGGCATTTCTGTAAACAAGTACCATGTAGGTATAATTTTTCCATAACCAAGGCATTATTAAGTCAACTGTTTTGCTTTTAAAGTCTCCGTCCCTGAGTTTACTATAGCTAGCCAAAATATGTTTGAAAATTATCATATAAAAAAACTAAACTTGATCGATATATCGAAAATCGACACGGCCCATCACTACCCATCCTTCTGACGTCACTACCGTACTTGACCCGGCAGAATCTATTTTACTAAATGTTACACTGTATTCACGCACTTATCACCTCTATCCTCCCACAATACGGTATAGAATCGCGTGAAGTTATAAAATTAATTCAAGCTTCCTATCTCTAGGGATGTTTTTATTAATAAACTTCTGTTGCAGTCTGAGACCTAAGTAGAATACTTAAGTTTCTCATTTCAATCTTATAAGGATTTAGTTATATTTTATTATAAATATTATTAAAATAGATAAGAAAAGACGCAAGATGGACTTCAGGACTTCAGCTATTACGGAATTGTGGCCCAGAGATGCACAACGACCAAGGGGTAGACCACCAGGCCGATGGTCAGATGACATCGTTAGCATCGCCGGGAAAGCATGGCAAAAGATCGCACAGGTCCGAACTGAGTGGAGTCATAAAGAGGAGGCCTATACCCAGCAGTGGGTGCAACCGGGCTGATATGATGATGATGATAATTATTATTACTTATAGTAAGTCCGTTGTATCCCACTGCTGGGCAAAGGCCTCCCCTTGATCTCTCCAATCATCGCAATATCAATTTATTAGAAGTATCTGTATAATCTAACTTATAGGGTAGTATTTGCTATTTTTGTACTCGCTAAATACTTTGCGATGGAGATGAATATTGTATTAGAATTTTCTAATGGGTGTAACATTACATTTCCTGAAAATAAAACAATTTTTATGTAGGGATTCGAGTGATTTGGTTCGCGAATTTGTCTCATGTATTTTTTAATAAGCTTGAAATATAGGCGATTTTTCATCATGCAAGTAATCTGATCAAATTTTCTGTCTGGTATTAGATAATTTTATACAGTGCCAGGAGGCAATCTTTGTCTACACTTAACGGCATACTGTAGTGCCTGGGAAATTGTCTTTCCTGTGGATATGGCCGGCTAAGCTGAGAGGATGGTTTAGGTGCTGCAAGCCTACTCCTCAACAATGTCCCACCTATAATAATAATCGTGATAAATACAGCAAACTGTCATACTCAAAACAAAATTTAAGTACTTATCTATACTTCATTTATTGAAACGAGCTAATAGGAAGATAAAATTAACTCACGTGATTGGTCGTTGAAAATAATATTCTATCTCGTCATTGGCTAGATTGTCAAATCAATTGTCAATTATCAAATCTAACCAATACGAGAATAAACAATTATTTTCGACGACCAATAACGTGCGTTTATTTACGTTCCAATTAGCTCGTTTCAAGAAATGAGGTAGGTATAGTTAATATTTCTGATTCTAATTCTTTGCATTTCCGCGAGTAGATCTATTACAACCTGCACATCTGTGATAATCAATAGAAGCAACATACCGTCATTGTCCATGTATAGGTACTTACGAACCGGGTGTTCCCAGGTACCAATTATATGTATATTGCTAATATTTGTACTGTGACGTAGAACAACTCATTGTTTAGTTGATTAAAAAAATACATTGGAAAGAAAATAATCTCCTTAATTGAAGTTGGTTAAAAAATGAAATATTATTACGACTGTATTTCTAAGGAACGGTAGACATTTTTAACATTGGATCAAAAGTAGGTTAGGTAGGTATAAAAACTCTACAAAGGGACTCCTTTGATGAGTTTTATACCTACCTAAGCTACTTTTGATCGTACTTTTCACTTCAAGTACCTACCAAAGTCAAAATATTAATTTTGTTTAAAATTTTTGATACTTTGCTATACTTACTTAGGTAACATAACATACTTACATAAGTACCTACCTATTTTTTTTAATTTCACAATTTCTTAAAAAATTATGAAATACACAAAGGAACTCCGTATTTTTTTTATCTGTTACAATTTGAACTCTACTCCAACGACATAACACAGTCTTCATTTTCAAAACAAGATTTGACTATAGTTAATTTCGACTGTATGCTACTGAGATAAGGGCGATGTTATTGCGTGTCTGTTTGTTTGCTAAGATGAAGTATATAATAAAATGTCCCATAGATTTTCAATCAGTTCGATCGAGACTTTTGAAATCAGAGTTTAAAAATATAAAATGGCGTCTAAATCTATGTTTGTGTTGTTGGCTATCTTTGCTGTGATTCAAGTAAGTTTACTACATAGTAAAGAATATTAAGAAAAAAGACTCGGGTGAAAAGCGTTAGGTTTTTTCGTTACCAAATTTCTGGAATCGGTCTCCACGCTTCAGGCCCGCGATAGAAGCTATGCAATAGCTTATTAATATTATTTACCATGTCCTTAATCTAGCTGTAAATTTTCTCAAACCTTTAAAATAAAAAATAAAATAAGTAATAAGTTTTTATCATTTTTCAACCGACTAGATAAAAGAGTTACGAGTAGTTCTATTTTATTTTGTTTGAAATTCCGCGAGTGACCGTGGATGCTGTGTTTGATTTTATGTTATTGATTTTTCTCACAAATTAAACTTATTTGATTCTCCAAGATCACACACACATCTTTTAGTACTTATCTTTTAGAAGTGTATAACTTTAATTAAACAAATATCCTTGAGACACTCCACACAGCACAGCGTCATCTAGTTCTAATCTAAGCTAAGCAACTCAATGCTTGTGTTATGGCAGTTATGGTAACCGATGACTAATGGGGACAGTTACTTAATTATTTTTTTTGAAATTACATACTATTTCTACATAATAATGATGAAAAACACCTAGGCAAACTATCTGAGGCCCTTTAAAACATTTGTCCGGAAGCAGGAATTGAAATCGCAATCTTTGCGTCTCAGGCGGGCCTTTACCCACTGCGCCACAGAGGTCGTCTTGAGACTATGGTACAGAAATGAAAGAAAGAAAAATAATGTTTATTTCGTAGGACCTCAAGGATCACTTAAAATAGTATAGTCGACAAAGAAATTGGTTTACCACTCTGGCTGAATATCATTTGCACGTACAAAACATCAAGGGCTATTTTCGCTTGACAGATTGACCTGCTACGTCAGAATCTGTCATTCAGTAATCCTTAGCGAATAATTATGTTACTATGAGATGTCATCAAAAGTGGTAAACCAATTTCTTTGTCGACTATACAGTCTTATAAGCTAGGTGACTTTATTTGTCTCTATTTGTCTATTTGTTGTTACAAGTATTAAATCAGTCTTTTCTTCCAGATCGCAAGCTGCCATTATGGCTGGGGCAGACCATACGGGTTCGGTAGACCGTATGGTTTCGGTGGAGGTTACGGCGGGTTCGGTGGAGGCTACGGCGGGTTCGGTGGCGGGTTCTACCGGTATGGCGGCTTCGGTGGCTACGCGGGTGGCTACCCGTACTATCCCCCACCTCCGCCGCCACTATTTTTGGGTAGATAAAACAATGAATTGAATCTTTCGAATTACGGATTTGTTGTTTAAAAATGATTTATATAGCTACATACCTTACTAACCTATTAGTTATAGATTTAAAAAAAAATTACATAGGATTACTTTAAAATGTATGTAATGTTTAATTTATTAAGGTTTAAATAAAATAGATTTAAAGATTTCTCTAAAGGAGCAATAATTAAGAATGAAGATAGAAGATTTTGTTAGGAAAATTCAAACTTTATATTTTAAATTGTACTTGACAACTATTTATAAAAGAAGTTTGACTGAACTTTTTATTGTGCAATATAATTAAATGCTGATAAAATAGGTTTTTTAATTTTTATTCTCCATCTACAATAAACCCACTTTATTTTTTCAGTTAGGTAATGTACTGATATAAATAAATATAAATATTCAATTTATATTTATTTACTTAGATATATCATTTTTTATTAAGTTCTGTCAACATTGATTGTTTCTCCAACGGTTGGTTCCTATAACCACAGACAACAGCTATAACGAACTTACTGCTGGCCGTAGGACTTTCGCCATAGCAAAGTTATTACTTATCTATCAAAAAGTTTTATACATTTTATGTTGTAAAACACAGAGTGTAGGTTTAGTGGAGGAGAGCGCTGACTACACTACTCAGTTTTCAACATTTGTGGTAGTCAACGTTCCATATTGCCATTATGGCATTCTATTTCTTGTCAATTTGTTCCATAATAAATGATTTGATTTGATTTGATAGTCTATACTCGGCTTAAAAATGAAAAATCTTACTAAAAGTTAACCGAATTATGATCTTACTGATAGTTTCGAGCTCGTCCTCGTCAGAGTAAATATGTTCTGTGGTTTCGAGCTACGACGTTAGGGCTTGGTGGCCGAGTGGTGATGGCAGTCCGGCTTGAGGACGATCGCTTGTATCTCGCGGGTTCGAATACCGCCGCCCCTAACTTTTAGTAAGATTTTTTATTTATAAATGAAATGCCTAAGTGTGGTTTAACACTATGAAAAAAATATCTATATAGATACTCGGCTTTGACCTTTCTTATACAGACAAGGATAACATTTACGTCAAGCGAATGACGTTATACAGTATGTGCTAATTAGTTCATAGAAATCTCGGACTATGGCCGCAATAATATTGATTATGATAATTAGCTAAGTTCACTGGCTTCTAGTAGTTTGTTTTTAACTAGTAGCACGTCCCGGCTTCGCACGGGTGTACTAATGAAGCTACCGGAATAAAATATAGCCTATAACCACTCGGACAGTCCCTTCTACACACCTGTGATACAATTTTTGAAATCGGTCCAGTAGTTTCGGAGATTACCTCCGTCAAACAAACAAACAAACAAATTTTACCTCTTTATAATATTAGTATAGATATAGATATAGATTGGGGTTTTTCTGCTGAGGTTAGTGACTCGTGTATTGATTGATGATTTTTATTTGACATAGCACTATTATTATTGACCACTAATTGTGTAAACAAAGGTATGCCCACACCACCAGGTTTCCTGATTTTTTTTTCTGTTTGCCTGATTCTTTCCCTGGTGTACGGAGTTGCGTAGGAACAGGCATTACAGTCACCTAGCTTGTAAGACTGTACATTTTTAAGTGATCCTTGCGGATGAAGAATCACATTTTTTTCCTTTTTTCTTTCTTATCGTATCTTTGTATCTAAGTAATATTTATCAGTCATCTGGTTACCATAACACAAGCATTAAGTTGCTTAGCTTGGGACTAGATGACACTGTGTGGAATGTCCAAGGATATTTATTAATTCTTTCTTTCTAATATTATATATCCTAACAGACGGAAACTTGGGAAGTTCTCAAATAAAACAATATTGCAGACATAATTTTTATAATGACACATAGCACAAGATACAATACAATACAACATTGTACCTGTTCTAACAACATGCAGACAGAAACGTATCGACTCATTAGGCCAATTTGAAAATGCTTTACTAATTATAAATTAATTAAGAAAATATTCTAGAAGATATCAGATATCTTTAACAGCGTATAGTTTTTGGCAGAAAATATGATATTCATATAATTTCTGAAAATAGACATCACAGTTTTTAGGCTAAATTAGAGGATTTAAAAATCTATTGAAATTATATGTAATGATATGTTTTTTTTACCTAGGCACCTATTTTCCAACATTTAAGGATCTAAATATGAAAAAAAGCCAACTATAATACACCTTACTCTAAGGATTGTAACTAGATCTAGTATGATATGTATTCATTAATTTTAACATCGATATTTTAATTAAATTAAACTAATATAAATGCCTCAGCCAGCGGGATATGTATTTGTTTCAATCGAAGACTTAATTATATTTAAATCTAATTTATATTTAGAGATAAAACACATTATAATTTAATTATAAGATGCGATTATACGCTTTAGTGACTACAAGTTATTATAACATTTATAAGTTATGGATTATTTAATAAAACATTTATACTATGTATCTAATACTACTTTATTTATTTTAAATAAAATGAAATTATATTTCCGCTTCGCTACTCTTTTTGTATTTTTAGTTATTTATTACGAAAAAAAATATGCCAATCGGTTCACCATATTCCAAGCAGTGAATTTTATTAATTATTTTTGAAATTACTTCTAAATAAATAAAACTAACCCAAAATTCATTGAGTTTTCATCAAAATATAAAAAAAAATCACTGCAATTTCAAAAATAACTACTTTTCATTGTTATAAGTTTCTTAAAATCCATTTATATTTGAAGTTGTCGGGCTCATTATTTTTAAGTACTTACGTCGTTTTTCTTAAGAAACTTAAAACAATGAGCTTTTCACTCAAAGTTATTTTTATAAAATCATTAAATTAAAAGCCAAGATGAGTCATTAAAATATTTAAAGAAAGACCGCGTGAAATAAGCTATGGATACTTAAGCTTGTCCTTTATCATTACAAGCTGCTTTTAACTAATAAGCTAATTAACGCTCCTTCTTAAAAAGAGTTCTCTTAAAGTGTGTTTAAAACACTCACATATGGAACTTCTTCTTACTGCAAAAGAAACTGTATTTTTTTCCGGAACAAAAATGAACTAAATAGTAGTAGTACCTACTTAATTTTCAATTTAGAAATTTGTTGATAAAATACTACGTCTTAATAGGGCATGGCGAAACCAACCAAAAGCAAAAAAAAAAAAAATACATAGGTAAAGTCAATCCAGCTTGCAGGAATTAACGAACCAGTAAAACAAATGTATCTTTACCACCATTTCAATTACAAAAAAACAATGTACTTACTGATATAAGTAAGTATATTTTCAAACGGATCTCGTACGACCATGGTGTTATGGCCATTGATGCCCATCATTTATCCCTGGGGTCACATCGAATTACTGTGTGCGACAAGGACAGCTGTGCATTTTCCCATGTTAAACAGAGACGCACAATTAATTTCGACTTGTATTCCCTACGGCCATATCCTATTTAATGCAGAATTTTCCTGTTCCGAGAAAATTAGACAGCATAATCAAATAAAATGACAAAAGAGAAACGCTTCAATTCTTAATTCAAACACAAAGAAAAGGCCTTGTGTGAAACATAAAACGCGCGCGCCAGAAACAGAATTTAAAATCAGAAAGTAAACGAAACCATAACTCATCCAATTTAAAATAAGAATGCTGGGAAAACATAACAAGATAAAATGTCAACTGTCAAAGAAATGTCAAAGTAATTTCACGCGGGAAAGATTGTCGTCTAATGCAGGCCGTAAACTCCAATGCGTTTTTCCCCATTGGTGTGCTGCACAAACTCACGGATTTGGTCGGTGGCGACTGGTCCGATGCAGACCAGAGGCTCCTTGAAGTAACCACAGCTCTGAAAGAAAATATTACATAAATCGTATTCAAAGAACGAAGCCATAATTGCTTTTAAAACCCTTCACACCATAATTTCTGCAATCACTGCAAGTTTGAAACACTGTACCTTATCATCTTTAGATACTACTTAAATGATTTACAGCTTGCATGCAATTAAATTGAAACAATATTAGACTTATAATGGAAGTCAATAAATCCATAGGGATTGAACAATATTTATACAATGGAATTCATGATTACAGTCAATATAATTGTAAATATGTAAAGTCGCATCGTATACCTAAATGAGACTTTGTAAAGTCACAAGAATTCTTTTAATTGGATTAATAAAAGAAAAGATGGCCGCCTTAGAGTCTGCTCAACTCATTAAAGTTTAAAAAGCCAAGTAAATGTCTTCAAAGAACATCCCACTGCCTCTTTAGAATTCTTCAGCAAACATCTTGAAAAACCTTTCCAGAAACTTTGAATAGAATTACATACTTTGGAAGGTTTGAGCATGTTTTGAGGTTGATTCAGTTATCTGGTACTTTTTGTTTGTTGTGAACAAAAGGCTAAAGGGCTAGGCAGTCGGTATTTTGTTATTTTTGTAAAAAGGCCGCGATGGCGAGTGGGTTACTGTCTCGACTTTCGATCCGAAAGTTGTGGGTTCAATCCGGCCATGCACCTATGGATTTTTCGTCTAGAAAAATGTATCAACATCGTGAGGAAACCAGTTGGCTTTCTAGCACCGTCCATGGGCTTGCAACCTGACATGTATGGAATATAATATCACCTTATATTGTAAAATACACTTTTTACTAGCCAATTTCTAAGTAGAAGGCAGCAGGATGGCCAAATTCTCATTTTTTCATGATAGATTTCTGTGGGATAGAGTCATACAACCCACAGTAGATTATAGAAGGTAGAAGCGAGCAGGATGGCCAAATTCTCGTTTCACCATGATAGAGTGAGATGACATTATCATACCTTCCGTGCCTTCTGGCGGTGACGACGCTGCATGATGCAGCAGAGTCCACGCGTGACGTCACACTCGCTGGACGAGCTGCAGTCCTCGTTGTATTGCTTGCGGCCGGCAGATGGCGGTCGGCACACGTGCATCTCACCTGCGCAAGACACCTTAGTAAACCACCTTTTATAAGCTGCCCGCCACACCTCAGTCGTGTCTGTAGACTCCACTCCAAAAACTATTGTTCTCAAATTAAAGTATCATCTTAAATCTTATATCACACTGAAAAAACGTTTTAAAGACTGTTGTATTGAAAGAAGTTACCTGGTACAACTTCCTCGCAGACCAGTCCGGCATCACACTGGTTCTCTCTATTGCACATCTCTCCCATCTTCCGACCCCCGAACGCGGGGAGGCAGCGGCCGCCGTCCTCTGCAGACAAGACTGTTGCTTAGCAAAAGAACTCAGGCCTTTGCACCTCTACTAGATTATTTATACAGCGTCAGGAGGCAATCTTTTGCCTGAGCTTTTATGCCCGAATTCAATAATCAACGTACGGATGTCCGCAGGTCCATAACCATAGCAACTTTGTTTTACCAGCATAAAATGTATGAAACTTTTTGACAGGTAACAATAATAATAATAAATAAATAAAAAAATATCTTTGGACATTCCAAACAGCGTCATCTAGTCCCAAGCTAAGCAACTTAATGCTTGTGTTATGGTAACCAGATGACTGATATAATACTTAGATACATTTTTTTTTGTAAATACATACGTATTATAGATAGAAAACACCCAGACACGGTACAAATATCTGCAGAACATACAAACATTTGTCCCATAGCGGGGATCGAACCCGCGACCTCCGCATCTCAGCTGGGCGTTCACCCAACTGCGCCACAGTGGTCGTCAAATGTTGCTACGGCGAAAGTACTACGGCCATTCGTAAGTTGGTTATAGGAACCGGGCGTTAGTAGCTCAAGGTTACTTTAACTTTAAGGACTAGCGTGATAAAGACATCGTCTAAAAGCTTGCTATAAAAAGCAATTACTTAAAAGCTTTTCACGGCACGTGGACGTGTACACTTGGGCTTGTATTTAGAGTTCGTACTCAAGCGTGAATAGTGTCTGAAGCTTCATCACTTAGTTTTCATAGAGCAATATCAAAAAATCGATACTTGAGTGAGGACTCTAGTCTGAGGGCAGACTTGGATAACAACATGTAAAGTACCTAAAGTTTTTTTACTCGAACCACCTGTTAAGGAGTACGAAATATGAAATACTCTATTTTATGGAAATGTTTTCAATTTTGTTAGAGGAAAATTCTCTGAACTGTTGATGTAGATGCCTAACTACAAAAACCCTCATCAGATTCTCAAAAAAAACATAGAACGACCTAGAGACTTTCAAAACATGACACGGTAAGAGTTTGCACGTTATCTTTTGTTTTATGAAATCCATCGCATAATTCAAAATAACCACGTGTCGTGCGACGTCAAGACATGGTTATTTGGAGAATAAGGCAGCTGGTAATAAAATGGCATTAGTACCATACAAACAGCTTTGTATAAACCAACTAACTAATCCACTAAAATTCATTAACTAAATGAGTTTGGCGAGGTAACACCAGCTAACTTAAGGTTCAAAGTCCTCTGACCTTCCATTTAGCTCATATGACACTTACTTAGAGAATATGATACTAGCAGCACGGCCCTGCTTTGCACGGGTAGGTATAAGTACTTACCTACTAATAAAACTACCGGGATAAAATATAGCCATTAACCATTCCGACAGTGCATTCTAGACATCGGTGAAAGAATTTTTGAAATTGCAAACAAACAAACAAACCAGCATTAGGTACTTCTTCATAATATTAGTATAGAAAAGGGCAAGCAATCCACGTATTCATTAAAAGCCAATGTTCACAGATCTATCTAATAACCTATTAACAACATTTAACCTTATCAGGGTCTATAATACCCCCAAGTTGTAAATGGTTAATATTATATCAAAATCGGTGCTTCTAACAAATTTCCATTTTAAAGCTAAAGATAACAGACTATGGGTTTACTTTAATAACTCAGGTAAATGCTTTGTAATTTCCCATCCCTAATCCGTACAAATCATACCCTGGGGTCTACACGACCCTTTGATTCGACAGACAATATTGTGAACAATTATAAATATTCAGCTTTCATAGAACAAGTGGCTTAGTTCACATTTTACTAAACCGACTAAACTATTAGGTACCTACATAAATAAATAATAATAATAATAATAATAATACATATTTACATTATTGTAAATATGTAGGTATTGTAATATTAACCGACTTAAATTTTGTTAGAGGATAGATTTTTTCTGCATTCTCGAGGTGCATTTTTGTTCAAAGCTCTGAAGATCCTCAGAAAAGAAACCGGATGCAATCCGATGTATATCCGGTTTTTCTGGTTTAAGATTTTTATTTCTCGTAAGAATTAAATTCACTTACATGACATTGGGGGCAAAATTGTACTCTAAACAATTAAAAATATCATATTAATATACTAAACAATACTAACAAGCAACCAATATGACAGAAAGCAATATTTTTCTTGAAATTTTAATAAAAAAAAATGAACATCTGTTATTTTGGTAGGACCTCAAATCTCAAATTTAATCGACTTACGACTAGCTACGACATGCTAGATAATTCTATTGCCTTTTATAACCGTGTCTCCAAATGCACGGAAATTCCCATTTAACTGTAAATACCCGCTTACGTAGTGTTTGACCTCGAAGCTTTTCTTTATAGAGGTAGATTTGATCGGCTCGAAACTCAATTTCGAAAGTGCAAATATCTATAGGAACATCCCGATCACACACATTGACAAAATCGATGTGTTGTGAAAGGTATGACGTCATAAGCGTTTGAAATGGCAAACACGGGAGAATATCGCTAACAACGCGCTAGCCAAGTTACAATCAACCTAAAATGGCTTTATAGAAACTAGAGTCTTGTTCATTGATATAATAAACTTAATTTAACTAAAACTGCTATTAAATCTGTTGCTATTTCTTTTCATTGAATTGACAAATCTTTATCGACGATCTCTGTGGCGCAATGGGTGAAGGCCCGTCTGAGACGCGGAGGTTGCGGGTTCGATCCCCGCTACGGGACAAAATAATGTTTGTATGTTCTGCAGATATTTGTGCCGTGTCTGCAAAAACGCGTTTGTAGTACTCAAAACGCGCCGCGTTAAAACGCGCGGGTGCATTATATACCTATATGCAGACCTTCTAAAGGTCTAAGTTCATGTATGTTGAATGTATGTTATATATATATATTTATGTTGACCCTCACTCGCGTGCTTGTAAATAGTTTATTAGGAAACTCATTTAATTTGCAAGTGAGATTTCAGCGTTTCAAAATGCTAGAATGCTACTGAAAATTTAATGGTAGGCCACGTGTAAATAACTGCTACATTTATGAATAAATTTTTTCGCAGAAATGTAAGAAATGGCGTTTTTAATTGTTGCTTTAAGTAACATTTAAACTATGAAATTTTCTTGCCAGTTGCAATTAAATGGACTGCCACCATAATGGTAACTATGCATTGTTTTAACAAAAAATAAATTAGTTTCCTTCAAAAAATTTGAGCTGCCTACATCGGCGTCACCTAAGTGTGGTTCACACTATACTTTTTAAAAACTGTATTAGAATGGTCTACCAAAATGAGTCACAATACGGAGATTGTCTAACTTGTATCAAGTTGCGAATCAAAAATTTTAATTAGCGTAAAATTTCACCAATGTTTTCGGAATTACTGATAATTTTGATTTGCAACAATGTGATACATGTTAGACAATCAGCGTACAGATAACTTACCAGTCTCTAGGCAGCTCAGTCCCCGACAGCAGTCTCCGTTGGTGGCGCAGGGTGAGCTGTAGCAGTGCACGGGCTCGTCCACGACGTCGTCGATGCGGTTCTTTTCTAATGTGATACAATTAGACAGTCCCCGTACAGATAACTTACCAGTCTCTAGGCAGCTCAGTCCCCGACAGCAGTATCCGTTGGTGGCGCAGGGTGAGCTGTAGCAGTGCACGGGCTCGTCCACGACGTCGTCGATGCGGTTCTTTTCTAATGTGATACAATTAGACAGTCCCCGTACAGATAACTTACCAGTCTCTAGGCAGCTCAGTCCCCGACAGCAGTCTCCGTTGGTGGCGCAGGGTGAGCTGTAGCTGTGCACGGGCTCGTCCACGACGTCGTCGATGCGGTTCTTTTCTAATGTGATACAATTAGACAGTCCCCGTACAGATAACTTACCAGTCTCTAGGCAGCTCAGTCCCCGACAGCAGTCTCCGTTGGTGGCGCAGGGTGAGCTGTAGCAGTGCACGGGCTCGTCCACGACGTCGTCGATGCGGTTCTTTTCTAATGTGATACAATTAGACAGTCCCCGTACAGATAACTTACCAGTCTCTAGGCAGCTCAGTCCCCGACAGCAGTCTCCGTTGGTGGCGCAGGGTGAGCTGTAGCAGTGCACGGGCTCGTCCACGACGTCGTCGATGCGGTTCTTTTCTAATGTGATACAATTAGACAGTCCCCGTACAGATAACTTACCAGTCTCTAGGCAGCTCAGTCCCCGACAGCAGTCTCCGTTGGTGGCGCAGGGTGAGCTGTAGCTGTGCACGGGCTCGTCCACGACGTCGTCGATGCGGTTCTTTTCTAATGTGATACAATTAGACAGTCCCCGTACAGATAACTTACCAGTCTCTAGGCAGCTCAGTCCCCGACAGCAGTCTCCGTTGGTGGCGCAGGGTGAGCTGTAGCAGTGCACGGGCTCGTCCACGACGTCGTCGATGCGGTTCTTTTCTAATGTGATACAATTAGACAGTCCCCGTACAGATAACTTACCAGTCTCTAGGCAGCTCAGTCCCCGACAGCAGTCTCCGTTGGTGGCGCAGGGTGAGCTGTAGCAGTGCACGGGCTCGTCCACGACGTCGTCGATGCGGTTCTTTTCTAATGTGATACAATTAGACAGTCCCCGTACAGATAACTTACCAGTCTCTAGGCAGCTCAGTCCCCGACAGCAGTCTCCGTTGGTGGCGCAGGGTGAGCTGTAGCTGTGCACGGGCTCGTCCACCACGTCGTCGATGCGGTTATTTTCTAATGTGATACGAGTTAGACGTCCCCGTACAGATAACTTACCAGTTTCTAGGCAGCTCAGTCCCCGACAGCAGTCTCCGTTGGTGGCGCAGGGTGAGCTGTAGCAGTGCACGGGCTCGTCCACGACGTCGTCGATGCGGTTCGACTCCAGGGCTTCGGCGTACGCCTCCTCGGGCTCCACCTGTGGACAAATCACTGTTTAAAGCTTGATCTAGTTAATATAGGCACTACTCAGTCCTTTGCATCTTTACTAGATGATTAAATAAAACAGCGTCAGTAGGCAAACTTTGCCTCTGAGTTGGGTTGTTTGTTTGTATTCGAAGCTTTTTTTTTTTTTTCACCTATGTGTAGAATGTCTGTCGAGATGGTTATGGGCTACATTTTTTCCCGGTAGTTTCATTAGTACACCCGTAAAAAGCCGGGATGTACTGCTAGTGTTATTATATAGGTAAGTTGCATTTATATAAAAGTGAAACATTGCACTTTTAGCATCGTGACATTTGCGAATGTCAGATATAAAAGTTTTAGCAAGCTCTATAAATACCGGATTGCCCTCTAGGTGAACTGTGCCCTTTTATCGCGTGAGCTCCTGTCTCTAAATTAGCAGCCTCCGTGATATTCTGACGTTATTTTTGGAAAATAAACATCCTCTAAATAAAATACAGTTTACGGAAAGATCAGAAAAAAGTACTAAAGAGGTAAAAGATGAGAGTAGCATATCTGACGTATATCTGAGGGTAGTCAGAGGTAGGTAAATACATATTTCGTATAGGTCGCGACACGTACGAAAAACGCTAGGAAAAACTGCACAGTAGGCGGGATTAGATGGGTGACGCGGCACACTTCACACATTGATGTAGCGCGTGCTATTGGTTCATGAGCGAGTGACCTATACGCAAACATACCCACTCCCGTTTCCCTCATCGTTCTTTTTACAAGGCGCTACGTTTATTAATTTTTTTAAGGACACCCACTAAACATACATAAGATACACTATACACTTAAAAAGAACATCAAATACAATAAATCAGGTGCTCCCATAATTTAAAAATATCAATTATGGATATTATAATATAATACTTAAATAAATATACTACCATTGTTTACAGCACCAACCCTTGTCTAATGACGTAGACTACTGCGACGCAGAATCGTCGTGGGTGGATGTCGTCACAATTTTAAAATAACTCTTGGGATTGGATCGCTATAGATTGGAAAGCCCACGCTTTTCATTCATGCAAATTGATTGATAGCCTTTATATATAACACTAGTAGTACGTCCCGGCTTTGCACGGATGTAGATACCTACTATTTGAAATCGGTTGAGTAGTTTCGGAGATTACGTCCGTCAAACAAACAAACAAATTTTACCTCTTTATAATATTAGTGTAAACTAGTAGCACGTCCCGGCTTTGCACGGTATTCATGAAACTACAGGAATAAAAATATAGCCTATAACCATCCCGACAGTCCATTCTACACATCGGCGAAAGAGTTTTTGAAATTGGCTGAGTAGTTTCGGAGATCCGTCAAACAACCAAAAACACAAACAAACCAACATTACCTTTTTATAATATTAGTATAGGATATAGCTCTTAAAAACGCCGCTAGGGCGGCGCAAAAATCAAACACAAAAATAGCCCGAAGAAAAATGAAGATGTCATTTCAATGTTTGAGATGAGGTATCTGTATTTATGTAATCTGTGCTAATAATAATAATAATACCTGTCCATAAGGATAGTGTCTGTAGGGCGAGCGGCCGTAGCCCAGGTTGGCCAGCATGTCGTTGCTGAACCGGTTGAAGAGGCCGCCCCACGCGTGGCCTCCAGCGAAGAGGGACACAAGCACCACTGCGACGGACATGGTTAGGCTGTGGAAGAAGGTCGTGTTCAAAGAAATAAAAAACATTTATTTGACACAAATTCCAGAACAATCCACAAAAACAAAATACATGTGTCCCAAATAGTTACAGGCCTTTCCATCTATCACAGATGTTTTTAAACAGCAAGACGGGGTTGGCACTTGCGTCCGTGGCTATAAAGACCTATAAGAGATCTGATCCCTCGGCCGCACGTGCGACAAGTGTATGCACCCCCGGGTCCCAAATAGGTTATGGTTTAGTAACCACATTTTCCACAAGTATTAATAACAAGTTCCGAGTAATGAGCTTAACGAACACTTAAACCCTCAGAAAGCGAATAATTAATTACGACTCAAACATTAAAGAGCTTATTGAGGGAAGTGTCGACGCCCTGTTGACCTTGAATTTCGACAAAATAAATGGTTTAAAAATGGCCACCAATTAAAGTTATCTAATTAAACACTTACCTACACATTTAGGTAGGTACAGCAAATTACTAAAATGAGATATTTTAGTATTTTTAAGCTATTGCATAGCTTCTATCGCGGGCCTTGAGCGTGGAGACCCAATCAAGAAATTCCGTAACGAAAAAACCTAACGCTGTCACTTTAGTTCAGCAACTCGCCTCGGGTGGCATGCAATAGCTTCACCGCGGCAGTCCCCGAGTGCCACACGTCTTTTTTATTTGAGCTTGTGGTGATAGTTCGACTTGTGAAAGTTATTGAATTTATCATGAAGTTACTGTTCAATAAAATGTACAATACCTATCGATCAAAATTAAAAAACGCTTTCCGATTTTAGTGTTCTTAAAAAACATAATTAGGTACGAGTATGTAAGTTTTTTGTATTAAGTAATTATTATTTTGTAAAAATGTTTGAAAAATGTTACAGCAATACACTAAACGACTAGCGTTGAGTTGTAACGTACTAAAATGTATGAGTGTGCACAGAGCGTCACGCGCCCCCGCTACGATGACGTCACACGTACACGAAAGACAAAACATTCAGCCGTAACAGAAACTTATGTCATATAGTTAATAACTGTTTAGAACAAGGGATTTTCCCGCAGTTACTTAAATTAACTATTGTTAAACCACTGCACAAAAAGGGACCGCGAGATGAAGTTGGAAATTATAGACCAATAGCGCTTATTCCGGTTTTCTCCAAAATAATTGAAAAAGTCATCTACAAAAAACTTTACAGCTATTTAGAAGTTAATAATATTTTAAGTGATCGTCAGTATGGATTTAGGCAAGGTCGGTCCATTAATAAAGCAGTTTACGACTTCTTGTATCAGATATTGTCAAATCGAGACAAAAACAAAAATGTTATAGCGTTGTACATGGACATGACTAAAGCTTTTGATCATGTTAATCATGACATTCTACTGTATAAGCTTGATACCTATGGTGTCAGAGGTATGGCTAATAATATAATAAGAGATTATCTAAGTAATAGAAGCCAAATCACACAACTCAACAAAATATGTATGAAGACGCAAGTAGATACCGCATATAAATCATGCTCTAGAATAATATCCCATGGTGTTCCTCAAGGGAGCGTCTTAGGACCGCTTTTATTTTTAATTTATATTAACGACCTTCCTCAAGTAACACAGTATCCCATGACTCTATTTGCTGACGACAGTACTGTCTTATTTACTAACGATAAATCACATAATTTTGAATTCGACATTAATACCACTTTGACATCAATTATCCACTGGTTATCATCTAATAATTTAAACATTAATCTATCAAAGACATACGTAATGAATTTTAGGCAACGACATACCACTCACCTTGATATTGACATACATTACTGTAACACTAAAGTTAATGAAGTTAATTCCACTAAATTCTTAGGACTTACTATTGATAATAGATTAGACTGGAAATTACATATTGACAACGTCTGTAAACGTTTGAAGCAATTTTCATATGCTTTATACAAGTTAAGCAAAGTTTCCAATATCTCAACCTTACTTATGGCTTACCAGGGCCACGTTTCATCGATTTTGAGATATGGAACCATTTTTTGGGGAAACTCGACTGACAATTTGAAAATTTTCAAAGCACAAAAAAGTTGTTTGAGAGCAATGTGTGGACTTAAAAGACGAGATACCTGTAAGGACCATTTTATTAAATTAAAACTGCTGACATTTCCATCAATATATATTTATGAAGTCGCTATTTTTGTCAAAAATAACAATGCTGAGTTTCAATGGTTTGCGACGGGAAGTCGTCTAGAGGGAAAAATGCGTCATCCACCATGTAAAACTCCACAATTTCGTCAAAGTATATTTTGCATGGCCTCATCTATTTACAATCAACTGCCAGGGTCCGTTCGTGCACTATCTATTGGTGAATTCAAAACCCGTCTCAATGACATCCTAATTGAAAAAGCCTACTATACCTTAAATGAATTTCTCAATGATCATACTATACCTACATAATGACTTTATATATAAGTAAATAATTTGACATAAGATTTTTTATTAATTTAATTTGACATTGTATTCTCGACATTTTTATAGTTGTTTATGTAAATAGGTTTGTACGCTCTTTAGCAGAATCTAGTGGTTCTATCATTAAGTTAAGACCTTTTATATTGTTACCTAGATTCACAAACCACGAATAAATGAAAATGAAATGAAATGAAATGAAAAAACTATTATCAAATCATTTTTTAAACTATCATGGTGATTTACCATGATTCCTTGATTGTCCATGATTTATGAGTTTCCCGATTTTTTTTTGTTTAACCGCATCATGTGGCGCATGCAACTGTGCCGAAATATCGGGAAACTCATAAATCTACGAATCATGGTAAAGTTCGTTTTAGTTGTTTATAATATTTTCATATCAATAATATAAACACATAGGTAGTGTTATGTTATTTTGTAATAATTGGCACAAACTAGCTGGCTTTGGACCAAATGCAGTAAAAGAAATATATTGATTTATGCCTTCGATAAAAAATGTATTATTACCTGTCTAATTGAATTAAGTAATTTTCAGCAGACTATGCAGTTAATTTTATTTGTACATACTTTAAAACGTTTTTAAGATGTCAAAAGAAAATTGTGGGAAAAAAGTTTTGTTTAATATTTTGTCTTATGTCTGTTTTTTAACAGACATACAACTTATTACTCAATACATCAATATGTCCAATCTCACTGATGGCTGAGAAACATTTTTCATTCATAAAAAGGATATTTTCAAATACCTACAATTAACAGATAACACTTAATTTCCCAAGCTACAAAAGCCCTTAAAACTTTTAATCACACCCATAAGCTTAACTCTCAAACATAAAAAAACCCTTCATTTTGCTCATTTACACTCACGCAATCTAATTGACACAAAAAAAGATGGAGTCCTTTCATTCATAACAACCTAACCTTCACAAATGAATAAAACCTTTTTCAGTCTAACGTAACAACCTTCACAGATACACTGAATAAAACCTTTTTCATTTATACTCACCGTGCCATGATGCTCTTCTTGTGATGCTCAAAGCAGGACTGACGATCTATACACGAGGGTCCACTGCGCAGGTCAGAGGAACATGGCTTTTCCAGGTTCAGCCAATATACACGGCGCGCTTCAATAACGCGCAGAGGAAAAAAAAAGACGTGTGGCACTCGGGGACTGCCGCGGTAAAGCTATTGCATGCCACCTAGAGGCGAGTTGCTGAACTAAAGTGACAAGCGTTAGGTTTTTTCGTTACGGAATTTCTGGATTCGGTCTCCACGCCAAGGCCCGCGATAGAAGCTATGCAATAGCTTAAAAACTCAGGCCTTTGCATCTTTACTGATGATGATTTATTCAGCGTCAGGAGGCAATCTATACCTGCACTTAACGTTACAGGGCGCAGCTAGTAATAAATAAAGGTAGGTACTTAAATTATCTACGGTTTTTCAGCTTTCCAAAAAGGTCAATCTTAGGCATTCTCAGAAATCTTAGGAAAAACTCGTAGTTCTAAAGATTTTTGACAGGTTCAATTATTTTTATGCTCGATATCTACACTATCTACACTAATATATATGTAATGAATAGGCTTAAAAACTACTGGACCGATTTTAAAAATTCTTTCACCATTCGAAAGCTACATTATCCACGAGTAACATAGGCTACTTTTTATCCCGATATTCCCGCGGGAACGGGACTTACGCGGGTGAAACCGCGGGGAGCAGCTAGTGTATAATAAACATACTGATAAGTATCCGTAGTCCATCACCATAGCAACTTTGTTTTACAACACAAAGTGTATGAATTTTTTTGTCAGATAACAACGTTGCTATGGCGAAAGTCCTACGGCCATCCGTTTAGTTGCTTATAGAAACCGGGGGTTAAATCGCTTTAAAATACGAGGGGTCTCTAACGTATCTTAGCGTTGTATAGCGCGCCGTCAGAAACAGCCTAAACAAAGTAGGGTGGGTTATGGTTATGGTTCTCAATATTTTCAACTATCCATGACGTATGCAAATGGGATCAGATAGTTGCGTTCCATTCTGAAATTTGCCATTTGATGGAAAGTAGTGACACATGGAATTTTATATCAAATGGTAATTGAAGCTGCCTTCCATTACTGGAAATTGCTGGAAATACTAATTACCTTTTCACATGCAAACGTAACTTTTTGTTTTGAAAATGTATGCACATTAACTTACTAACTTTTTCAAAAGATCTAAAGAATTGCATTAAAGATCAGCTGGGTTAAAATGGCCGTTAAGCATTTCTGCTAGCAATTCATAAAGTGCATTTCATCATCATCATCATCTCCCTGCCCTTATCCCATTAAGTGGGGTCGGCACAACACGTTTCTCTCTTCCATTTCCCTCTATCGCTCGTCATCTCAGTACTCACTCCTTTCACACACATATCTGCACACACACAGTCCATGCATTTTTTTTAACAATTGTTTAGCATTTTCACCAAAAATGACAGTAGTTTATGAATTGCTAGCAGAAATGCTCGAACGACCATTTTAAGGCCCCTGAAAGAAATGTTTACCGCTCCCTGGGATACAGTCGTGATCATATTTCATTTTTTTTTAACTTAAGCTTAATTTGAACTTTTTGAAGAATGTAGGTCCCGGCTCTTAAAGTCATCATCAGTGATTGGAATTTTCCGAGGTTAAATACCTACTGCTCAAAAATAACAATGCAAAGTGGAGGCGCATTAAGACTAAATATTTTTTCGTACCAATTTACATTTCTTCGTTTGACCAGAATATTAATTTTAAATACTTAATCTGATAGTTGGTTTCATTTTCCGATAATGACTGAAAATTGTTACAGTAAGTTTTCACTTGCTTTATAATAATCCACTTGGGTATTTAAGCTCGGAAACTTCCGATCATTGGTCATACGCTAGTTAAATAGTTTTGTGGTGCCACTTTTCAGGTGCTAATAACTCATCTACCTGTTTTCTTATTTAATATTGCCACGTCCATGTACAAAGACATTGTTCAGTGGAATGGGGCGCACGTCACTGAGCTGACACAAACACGCCCTGTGACGACGCAATGAACGAGTGACTAACTTACAGCCTGATATACACGTGTCAAGTCTATATACTAATATTATAAAGAGGTAAAGTTGGTTTGTTTGTTTGTAGAGGGTAATCTCCGAAACTACTGATAATATTTCATAAAAGATCGAAACATAAGCCATAATTTATGGTCGTAAACATTGCATAAATAAAAAATATGTTATTTGGCACATTTAGTTATACGAGTATCCTGTGTTATAGAAAAACTTAGTGTTTTGCGAAGCACGAAGCTCTACATTGTACCTATTGCAGTCACAGTCACTATACACTTGTTGGAGTTCAATTACTTTTCCTTCAATGTTAAAAAGGAAGATCATAACACGCAAAATAATTTCAACATTTAATTTTATTAAATAACATCTTAAACTACAGCAGTAGACTCAGCAAGCACTGCACCACCAGCACCACCAGCTTCAACAGCCCCGGCAGCAGCCCCCCACCAATACCGATCAGCAGATCATCAGCCAGCTCCGTTATCGAGGATATCAGGGTAGCCAGAAGCGTCTGGAGGTTTGCCACCCCAGTCGGTGGAGTGTTAGGGTTCGCCCCAAACGCATACTCCGGCAAAGACCTCAGGAAGTTCACGATTGCTAGTGCCTGGGAGTACAGCTTCAAGAGCGAGGTCTCCAAAGCTCCAAGGTCAACGGGGATCAGACAGCTGACGGAGGGGGGGAGAGTGTCGAAGATGGAGAGGAGGGAAAGGAGGAGGTTATAGACGTTGTTGAGGAGGGGAAGGAGGATGTTGACTAGAGGGTAGACTGCTGGGAGTTGGACCCCGGTGGCTGACACTGGCGGCTGAAAAGAAATAGAGATTAGGTTTTATATTTTCTAAATATTAAAAAATTAAAAAAAATAAAAAATATTTTCTTAAGGATATTTCCTATTTAGGTACTGAAATTAGAGATCGTTTGCAACTATTCTTAGATGGCTCAACCAGTACCTATTATGTATTGGTACCTACAGTTATGTAAATCTGTAGTGCTGTGCTTAGTTTAGTTTCTGTATCTGTGGGTTCTGTAAACAAATGATTTGAAGCATTATTTTACTTACCGTTAGAGAAAAAACTGCGACAATGCAAAAACAGACCACCGTTAATTTGGACATTATTTTATCTCATAAATATCTAAATAAAAATAAACTACAAAAACTATAGTGGTTATGAAAAGCAGTTTTATTTAACACTTTTTATATATCAGTAGTTGCTAAATATGTTACAATTTTTTGAAGATAGTGATGATTATAATAAAATGTGCATTACATGCTATTTAATTATGTAATAAGAATTAATTGTAATATCTTAGATTATCGTAACAGATATGAAATGTTCTATAAAACTAAATAACTCGGATTTTACTTTACAATAAAACCTCGATCAAAAGATCGTTAATCCAGTAAATAAATCTAATAAAGAGAATCGGAAAAGGCGGGAATTATTTTTTGCCTGAAAAAGTACAACCTTGAGTCATAAGGTCATCTTAATTTTAGCTCAGGGACTAAAATTTGTAGATGAGAATCTGATGAGGATCAAGAGTTATGAACAGAAACGCTTAAGAAATTTAAGTCGGTTCAATAAATTTTGTCACTTTGACTTACAGCCGGTTTTTCGAACGATATTCGTTTTCAAAATCCACTAATCAATTTTCAAATCCCGTAACAAGTGCCAAATCTGTAGGCTTACAATGGCCGTTAAGAGCGATTCATTTTAGATCCTAATAATTGCTTTTGACGTTAGCTAAAGCGCAGATGTATGTTTGAACCTAAACTGAATTGTTTTATAAAACGTCATGGTATGCCCCCAGAAACAAATTCGACACTATCACGTGATGTGGATTTTAAAAAATTAATAGCGTTTGAGAAACTTATTCAAACAATGTTTTTTCTTAAACTTTCGCGATCACAATTCATATTTTAGAACTATTTTTACACAGGTTTTTATCGCGTTGCTTACCTTATTTACAGTCTGCCCGCGACCACGACTATTGTAACATAGTCGAAACGTCGGGATATAAATAAGGTTATCAACGCGATAAAAACCTGTGTAAAAATAGTTCTAAAATTATTCGAACAAGCTACGCCTTGTTTTTCTTACCAGTGTCAAGGTCGTATAACATTGACCTAAATTGAAGCCATTAGGTTTATTATTATTGCAAACATCACGTTTATTCAGTCTCTGCCGAGTCAGCATGTTTATACAACTAGCAGCACGCCCCGGCTTTGCACGGGTGTAATAATGAAACTACCCTGATAATAATAGCCTATAACCATCCCGACAGTGAATTCTACACATCGGTGAAAGAATTATTAAAATCAGCTGAGATTTCGGAGATGACCTCCGTCAAACGTAAACAAACTAACATAACCTCTGTAAATAATACTAGTAGCACGTCCCGGCTTCGCACGGGTGTACCAATGGAGCTACCGGGATAAAATATAGCCTATAGCCATACCGATAGTCCATTCTACACATCGCGTTGAAAGAATTATTAAAATCAGCTGAGTAGTTTCGGAGATTACCTCCGTCAAACAAACAAACTAACATAACCTCTTTATAATATGAGGTTAGATACTAGTAGAGGCCGCGGCTTTACTCGCGTCACGTTTACAAATACAAAATATTTCATGACAACCCCTGTGGCACAGCGGGCGAAGGCCCGTCTGAGACGGAGAGGTTGTGGGTTTGATCCCCGCTACTAGACAAAATGTCTGCAGATATTTAAATTTCAGTTTTAATTTCGATTTCAAATAAGTAGAAAAGAGTAACATTTTTCACATTTATTGGTTTCATAAAATGGGCTACCGCAGCTACTTACACTAAACTACTTGTTACGGGTCTGGTTGTTATTAAAATAATGTATTTACAAAAGTCTACCGCATCTTTTAATTACAAATTGTAATCGTATTTCATTTTCATCCAGGACAGACAGACACCATTATATTATTAGTATGGATTATGATTTGATACATCACGTTGTCAAGCATGTACTGTCATGTCAGCTTTTAATTATAATAATATTATTGTATTTATCTAGACCAATGACTTGTATTATGCTAATGTGAATTTGACCCGGTTTTAAGTACGTTACTAGAAGAAGTAGTAATCTGCAATCATACCTTAACGCTTGAATTACTCAACGACTGGACGGATTTGTATGAAATTTGGTACCAGGATAGCTGATATCCTGGATGTACAAAGTCTACTTTGCTCCAGGTATTCCCACGAGAACTAATCACCGCGGATAAAACCGCGGGGCACAGCTAGTAAATTCAGAGCATGTTTTATTAAAATACTTCAACCAATTGTATCAAAAATATATCCCTAACGGCCCAATTCTCAAAGTACTCCTAATTTAACAAGGAGACATACGCTTCGTTGCACAATTGGTATCAGAGGGCTCATTAAAATAAAAAGATTCTTTTAAACCGACGCGAGTAGAGCTATCGAAAGATAGATAAAAAATGAAAAATAAATATCCTTGGACATTCCACACAACGTCATACAGACCCAAGCTAAGCAATTTAATGCTTGTGTTATGGAACCAGATATAATCTCCTTGATAAACAACTGGATAAATATCTAAAGTTAAATGATGCTCAGTTCGGCTTTAGAGCTGGGCTCTCCACAGAGAGTGCCATCTTTGCCCTCAAGGAGACCGTCACGTACTACACCAAAAGAGGGACACCAGTGTTTGGATGCTTTCTCGATTTATCGAAAGCATTTGACCTGGTGTCCTACCAGTTACTGTGGGACAAGCTGACGGCTACTGGGACGCCGCAGGAAGTAGTTAGTTTGTTTAGATACTGGTATGCACATCAGGACAACTGTGTAAGGTGGGCGGGTGTAGCATCGGACACGTACAGGTTGGAATGTGGAGTAAGACAGGGCGGCATATCTTCGCCGAAGCTTTTCTGTCTGTACGTGAACGAGCTCATCGACGAGCTCAGCAGCATGCATGCGGGGTGCTCCATCGATGGTCAGAGGATTAATAATATTAGCTACGCGGATGACATGGTGCTGCTGTGCCCGTCGGTGTGTGCGCTGAGGCGGCTGCTGCGTGTATGTGAGGACTACGCCGAACGTCATGGGCTCAAATATAATAACAAGAAGAGCGAGGTGATGGTCTTCACTGCAGGCGGCCGCCGCTCCAGCGACATACTCGTACCTCCCATTTGTCTGGGTGGTCGTCAGTTGGACAGGGTTTATAAATTTAAATATTTAGGCCACTGGGTCACTGCTGATTTACGTGATAATTGTGACATTGAAAGAGAGCGTGGGGCGCTGGCGGTACGAGGGAACATGCTGATCCGCAGGTTCGCTCATTGTTCAGTAGATGTTAAAGTATTATTATTTAAATCCTACTGTCAATCTTTCTATACCAGCGGCCTGTGGGTTACTTACACCAAGGCGTCCATCAGTGCTCTACGTGTCCTCTACAATAATTTGTTTAGAGCAATGGTGGGGTTGCCCAGATACTGTAGTGCATCTGGCATGTTTGCTGATGCACATGTGAAGGACTTTTATGCTATACTTCGCAGTAAAGTAACATCGTTGCGAAGCAGGATTCTGGGCAGCACCAACAGGCTGATACAGGTTCTGGCTGACAGACATTGCAGTAAACTGCAATGTCATTGGATGTCAAGCCTGATCAACCCTTGTGCCGGACAAATTTACTATGTTAATTAATAGCAAAACATTCAATTTTGTTGCAAACCTACTGAGCACAAAATTGAATGTTTTGTTTTTGACTTGTATTTTTTGGACTTGTAATCTCTTTGTGACTTGTATTTTTTGGACTTGTAATTTCTTTGTGACTTGTATTTCTACTACTAACTGTGTAATCTATGGATCTTAAGTTATCTGAATTAATAAATAAATTTAATTTAATTTAATAATACTTAAATACATTTTTTTAGTAAAAACATACACTATAGATAGAAATAATCCAGACACGGAACAAATATCTAATATAGATAATGCTTTATTGTACGACAGAAATTTATAATAGAGACAGGAGAAAATGATAAAAATTAGTGGTACAATAGGCGGCTTTATCGGCCTTCCGTAAGTTGGTTAGGAACCGGACGATAGTAAATGTTAGCGTCGGTCGGTTGTCAAGCAGCTTTAAATGATTTTTCCAATAAGCTGAGGCTCATTTTTACTGTTACGTTTATAAAGTTCAAGTGTACTTGCTCAATTAAGTAACATTTCCTTACTTTTTTTTCATCTTAGTCTTGGTGGAAACTCAATTCGGAAGATTAACCAACATAATCTGGTCTGCGATAATTGTAACGATGCCGCGTTTTCGATTTGTAGAGTAGAGTGGCCGATTTTCATGAATTTCAACGAAGCTAGTAGAAGATGATGCGTTCAAGAAACCGGCCGTAAGTTGGTTTGCTGGCGGTTAGTTTTAAAGTCAAGAGTTACATCACGGGGACCTCATCTCGAATATTGAATTCACTCCGTTTTTCTTCGGACTATTTTTTGGTGTTTGATTGTTGCGGCGTCATGTCACCAAGCGGCGTTTAGGCATCCGACTGCATGCTACTTAGCACTAGATAGAGTTACTTATTTTTTATTGCAGGCAAGACCTACACGCCGCTCAGGGCGCCGCAAAAATCAAACACAAAAATAGCCCCAAGAAAAAATAATAATGTTCGAGATGAGGTATCTGACTTATGTAGGTAATCTGTGGTTATATCTTGATTTTAAAACAAGGCTCAAGCAAATTAATCAATGATTTTCTTTGTCAATATTTAGCAACCTACATTTGACTGTTATCAAGTCCATCAAATACCTTGCATACACCTTGATAACACAGATTTCAATGTAGATTATTATTAATCGATTGTATTTACATAAGTCGTTATGTAACAATTAATTTCACATAGATAACATTGTATAAAAAGAAATGGTAAAGAAAAGTACATAAATATAGTTTATCTTTAGCAGTAAGTCTTCGCAATGGATAGGTTTAGTGCTCTATTTACATTGGCTGTATTTTTATTGGTCAGTATTTTGATATATTAATTTGTAGACTAAATTATCATAATCACAAACTTGAATGGACCACTGCTTAAAACTATCTTTTTATTATCAGACACTCAATTGCTTTTCAAGATTAAATAAATATGATAGCTCGTATCATAAGACACAATTTGCAACCTTATTTTTCCAGTTAGCCTACTAAATACAGATAAAAAACAAACACATACAGGTTACACAGTTAAATCGCGTGATAAGTGTCTAATTTTGTTTTTTAAATAAGTAAATAACAATTTGTTAATTTACTTTAGTTAATATTAGGATATAATGCAGTTCAGTTTTATTAAATTAGTTGTTACGTAATGTAGGTATTTTCTGTTCCTGTTATATTTTATTTTTTGTCCCTCACTAAATTTATCACAAATAGATACTTATCAAGTGATTTGACTTTAATTTTGGAGATTAAGCGTTCGAGACACCGGTTTTAAAAGGCACAGTTTAATTATCCTCTACTTACAGGTATCCCCAAGCCACGCGATGATCCCGGCCTACTCCGTGTCAGCATTACGTCTTAGCTTTGACGAGATTTCCACCGTCCTCCCCATAGCGAACCAGCTGGCTTGTCTCCTTCTTCCCTTCCTTATCAACCTCATCAACAACTTAAACAACCTATCCAACATCGTCCAGAACTTGACCCCGGCATTGTTGCCATATTTCGGCTGCACCTTGCCACTTTTGTACGCGACTTTGACAGATCTAGCGTCAGTTTTATTCTTGTATATATCTGTGCTAATTTCGCTGTTTAGGTCAAATGTGCTGGCAGCACCAGGATTGCTACTAGGGTTAGTGTCAGCGGTTCTTAATTTGGTGCTGAATTTACTGAGTGGTTTGACTGACGGCAGTGGACTGTTGAGCGGGTTGATCAAGCTCATTACTAATGTACTTATTGAGGTTGAGAAGTTGTTGTTGTAGGTAAATAAATTTGTTATTGTTATTGTTCTGTTTATTTAATTATACCTAAGTTGGAAGACAACTCATGAGATGGTCTGATGATATAAAAAGAATTGCCGGACCACTATGGTCGCGTAGCGCAAAAAATAGATCTGAATGGAAGCGGTTGGAGGAGGCCTACGTGTCTTCAGGACACGCTGATGAAACGATGCATGTGAAGCATTAGATTAAGTAGTAGTAGTAAATATTTGAACTGTAAAATTTTATTAGTAAGTAAAGGCTTTGAAATTGAAATTGAAGTTGGAAGAGATATAGATTCAACACTTCCATTTAAATTAAAATTTTAATTTGAATGGTGGTCTCAAAACCTAGTTTAGCGATAAACCATTAAGCTAAACCTAGATGACCCCTAATATATAGAGAAAACCAGGGGTACATCTAATTGTAAAATTGCTTCTATCAGTTTAATATCATTCCATATTTAAAATATTATTTTTATCATTTTTGATGTAGAGTCATTAGACTATCTTCAGATCAAATATATAATCCAAGGTTAGTTGTTATAAGAATATCCCGATCTACGTCATAGCCGTAGACAAGTTTATTGATTTCGGAAGCCTCTACTGACCTCGTAGCATCTCGTAGCATCTCGTAGCATCTCGTAGACCTGCCACGTAATTCCATTTAAATTGAATATTGTTTTTTTTTGTTTATTTACTTTTACCTTGTATGTATTCCCTTTGTTAAAGAAAGATTGTACATTTTCCTTCTATAAATGAAATGAATAATCAAAGATTTACTGAAATTTTATAACATAGCTTTTATTATAGCTAAAAAAAACCCACTAGACCTCACTCAACCCACCAGAGACCTACCTTCAATATGTAGGTAGATATTCAAAGTTTTAAAAGATAATTATGTGGCGATTTTGATGTCACCAAAACTAAACTATAAGGTGCAGTCTCTATTATAAACTCAGGCCTATGCATCTCTACTAGATGATTTGTACAGCGTCAAGAGACAATCTTTGCTTACACTTAACGGGACACTGCAGTGCCTGGGACATTGCTGAGATGGAATAGGCACCTAAGCACCTAAACCATCCTCCCAACTTACCTCATCATAACCGCTTAATGATTGCAATAAAAAGGATGACATCTTTAGTAAAGTTTAGTTTTAGTTTTGGCGACATCAGAATCGGTACCATTATCTAATCCATTTAAACAAGTAATTTTTGTACATATTAATACATATTAATTTTGTATAATTTTGTATACAAACAGAATCTCAGAATTTAGCGGCTTGCAACTCGCCAACTATATTTATACTAATCTATACTTAATATTATAAAGAGGTAAAATTTGTTTGTTTGTTTGACGGAGGTAATCTCGGAAAGTACTCACCTGATTTCCGAAATTCTTTCACCGATGTGTAGAATGGACTGTCGGGATGGTTATAGGCTACATTTTATCTCGGTGGTTTCATTTACACCCGTGCAAAGCCGGGACGTGCGACTTTCAGAGCATTAAAAATCGTTAGCAAATTAAACTTTCCGTGCCTTATCAAGATACCGGTAACATTATGTACATTATCATAATTATGCAATTTACTATCTTAAAAACGTAATAAAAGTAATACATTATTTAACTGTCACGTATTTATAAAAAGGGCTCAGTCGGTCGTGTTCAGATTTTTTTTAATTTCCAAAAATAAAGTTAAGGATATGAAGAATGAGAAATCAAAATGATGGAGAAATTGTGTTTATTTTATTTGCTATCTATCATAATATCGGTATGTATTAGTTTCTAAATAAAATATAATAAAAACATAGATTATAGATAATGAAATAACTAGCGGTAGGTGGTAAAACGGTTCGCACCGTTTTACCACCAGTGAATAGTAATGTCGTGGGAATACCGGAATCAAATTAGCCTATTTTTTAATCCAGGATTAGGCTATCCTGGTGCCTAGTTTCATTAAAATCCGTTTAGCCGGTTGAGTGTGAAGAATTAACAAACATTCAAACATTCACCTTTATAATATTAGTGTGATATTTACTACTTTTTCGTTTTCGTTGAATAATAAAACTTAATTATTTAAAAATCACAAATAGTACTTAAAAGTTTTTAAATTACATGTCGTTAATCAATACTAAGTTTTTTTCATCCATATTAGTATTTATCTTTTTCATATTTTGTGTTTAATTTCAGGTATCCACTAATCCACTTGGACAACTAGTACAGTCCTGCAATGTCTGCCAACCCTCCTCATACAGCAACCCTGCTTCCATCCCAGTCGTAATTCAACAACCAAGCAACACCAACTCCTATTCCCAAGCCAACACAGCTCTAAATCCCACAGCCTTCTCAGGTCCTTTAGGAGATACTTTGAATCAAGTCTTACTGAGTAAGATTCTTGGTAACCCTTCGCTCCAAAAGATTATCGATCCTAATACTAAGCTGGTCAATCAAAATGGCGAACCAGTAAAAAGACAGGTTCCAAATACAAGTGTACCAAATGTCATAAACAACTATTTTATAGTACCGCCAGAATTCTTCAATATAAATGAAACTGTAAGCAAAAATGATGAAGTTCTAGTTGAGAAAGTCAAAAGACCTAGACGAAGGAAAGTGAAAAGAAAACTAAAAATAGTTCAGCAAAGTCCTAAAGACGATGAAAATACTAGAAAAGTTACAAGTAAGAGACGAAATCAAAAAGAGTTAGAAACTGTAAAGAGTAAACGAGTTCGTATTGATGAAAACAATAGCGTTGAAATATCTAGTGAATCATTAGATTCACAAGAAGAAACAAGAAAAGTTGAAGGCAATAAACAAAAGCATCGACAAAAGAAAAAAAAGGTAGCACCACCACCAATAGAAGAATCTGACGATGATGAATATCTTGAGTGGGAAGACCCTGTTGTAGACAGAGGTGATGAAATCAAAAAATCTAGAAAACCTAAGCCTAAACCTATCATTGTTGATAACGAATCTAATGAAATAGAAATTGAAGAACCAAAATCTAAAATCAATACAAATAAATCTTCTTCTCGTGTTACAGAGGAAGATATAGACAATGAAATTGAAATATCTCAATCAATACCATCTAAAAAAAGTCAACGTAAAGAAGTTTCAGACAAGAAACTTGAAGATAAAATATTGAAGAATATCGAAATACCGACTGATGTTTCTAATAGAGTTCCTTCAGAAAACAGAAAAACGAGAGATTCTAAGAGGAACGGAAGTAAAAGAGATCCTGCACAGAGACAGATGTCTAGAAAAGAACAATCAAATATAACTCCCTTCCCAGACGAAGTACTCAAAAGTTTCTTTCCTCACATGCCTATGGGGAATCCTTATAACTCTAATTCAAATTATCCCTATAATTTTAACCAGTATTATCAGTATCTTGACCCTGCTAGAAATAATGAAGCAAACAGAAATAAGAGAAGACGTAAAAATCAAAATAGGAAAAATAATCAACCAACCTCCAAAACTCATACTATCGAAATCAAACTAAAGCCGAAGAAGAAAGACAATTCTACAGAAGATGCAGTCACCACTGAAAAACCCACAGATGTAGAAGATATAACGGTTTCTATTGAAGTGGATCAAAGTACAGAATCGATTGAACAAATAACAGCGATACCTATGGAAGTGCCACAAAAAGTATCACCAGTTAACACTGATGATGAAGAATCCACAGAAAGTTATGAAACATTCAGTAAATTAGAAGATTTGCATGAGTTTATAACACCCGAACTAGGAAACGAAGATGAAGTTCATCCTATGGATAATAACGGGATCATAAACGACTATTACCCTGTTTTTGATGATGATGTTTACTACAACCCATACGTTGAAAAAGTTAAAAATCTTGATGATGACAGATATTACTATGACACAGGCGAAGATAAAATTAATAAAGAAAGAAGAAAGTTCGATCGGTATGAAGATCCTAGAAGTTCTAAACGGGATACTAAAATTAAAGAATCAGAAATTATTGATACTAAAACCAATAAAGTTAGAAAAGCTGACCCAGAAATTAATAAGTACGATTACAATGAATATTTAGATCATATATCCACTTTTTCTGATAGCTCTGAATATGAAACTGTTAAATTAAATGATGAAATAAGAAGAGTTAAAGTACCGCCGAAGAATACAAGAGTTCAATCAGAAAACGTCGAGACAGTATCCGCGGGGTCGAAAGTGGTAAAATATGGAATACCTGCTGATGAAACTGTGGAAGACACATCAAGCTCAAACAGTGATGATAAGACATTTGTTGGAACCACATATGTCGTTGCTAAGTCATTAGGAAAACCTGAAGATTACTACTGAATAAATATTATCTGGTATTTCACGCAGCGCCATCTAGCCCTAAACTTGGAACTATGGGATCTGGATAAATAAATACTATACTTACTTTGTTACATAGGTACCTAAAGCATTGTATAAAATAGTTTTTGTGAAGTTTGTTTAGGTAAATAAAAGATTGGTTTTAAAAATACATATTTATTTATTAAGAATAAATTTTTTATTCGTAGTTTTATTCTCATCAAAACACAATTCTTTAAAAAAATTATTCAAACCAATTAAGAGCCAGCTAAGAGTAATTAAAAAGCAACTTTATTTTATTTAAAATTTCCTCTTTGGCATCGGGTTTTTAATTACAATCATTGCCTAGCTTCCTTTCCCAAAGTATCACTTTGAAATGATTATGTAGATCAAAGGACGTACCTACTCAAATGTATTCAATCCTTTTACTTAATAAACATTAAAAGTGTTTAGTTACAAGTCAAACTATTTCCATCTGGCCCTAAGTAAACATAATAATAAACAAAACAGACCTTAAATATTTGCTTTCAAAGCTCAATCAAGTTCCAGACAAACTAAAGTTATATAAATTTGACCTTATTAAAATAGCATTACAACTCAATTTGAATGAATAAACAAAATAAACACACGAAAATCAGGCCTAGTTTAACAACTGAGTAGGGTCCTGAGTACCTAAATAAAATAGACTGTTAAAAGTATTACTTGCCAAACTCAAAGCATTATTAATAAGACGGGAAATTACTCACGTAAAAATATTGTTAATTGTCGATTTAGATATCTATCAATACTTAATATTATAAAGAGGTAATGTTGGTTTCTTGTTTGTTTGTTTGACGTAGGTAATTTCAGAATTTCAAAAGTCCTCCGATGTTAAGAATGGACTGTCGGGATGGTTATAAGCTATATTTTATCCCGGTAGTTTTACTACACCCGTGCAAAGCCGGGACGCGCTGTTAGTGTATTACAAAAATGAATTGTGAACATAAATCTAACTTTATTAACAAGGCAACATAGATAAAACGTCATTCATCGTACGTTCATCGACGTCATCTTCAACTAACATTTCAACTATAGCTATTAATTCTCTTAACTTTTTAGTATAATTGTTAGAATCTGAAGCTTTTGTTACGTTCATAGATTTTGTAGAAGTTTTATTAATTTCTGTTGAAACCATGTCCCTGTTAGGTTTATAACTTAATTCTGGTGCTTCGTTAATATTTGGAGATCGCTTAAACGAATTGCAACAGGATTCACATATAGAGTAAGGAAAATCGTCAAATAACAATAATGAATTTGACTGTAGCAGAGATGTTGGTGATAAACAGTTAGAAACTGGTGATCCAGATAAACTAAATTCACAAGGTAAAGTTGAAAATGTTAAACTGTCTAAGCTACATGTACAATCGTCTAGTAATTGATTAATATTACAAGTATTTGCTAACGAATTGTCAACAATTGAGGGAAAACCCGTTGGTAAAATTGGTGGTAGAGTACAGCAGTTGAAATCAGATACCGGCAAAGAATTAGACAATGGACATGATGGTAAGGTGCTTGTACATTCTGATAGTGGTTTTAAAGTATGACAATTCCTATAAAGAGGAGACGTTAACTTTGTACCTAAGCTTGGTAAATTTGTAGAGCCTTGATAAAAGCCTCTACATGATACAAGAACTGGTAACTTTTGCGCAGATGTTGGTACTATAGGACAGTTATAAAATGGCAATTCTGAATCTAATAATGGTGGGCATATAAACTGATTTGCATTATACAAGAAAGCTGAGTTTGTATAATCTATAGAAAGTGGTGCATCTGTGTTTATCCCATTATAATTTATCGATAAAGGCACCAAAGGATTTGGTAGTATATTTGGTGTTGGTATAAATAATTCATCGTTGTTTATTGGCATTGCAGGGGCATTTGAAAACGATGATATAGTTGTACTAGGTAAACAATTATCGAGTGATTGGGATGGTTTTATATCATAAGTTGTACTTGTAACCGCTAAAGGTAGACTGAATGTTGGACGTGGTGAGACCAATGGAGTCACATTGTTTATATTTGGTTCAATCGTTGTTGTAATTGCTGGTGCTGATAATGGCCCTGGTACAGATTCTGATACTGGTAAACGTAAAAGCTGCTCAGCTAGTATTGGTGAAAAAATAGATTCCAACAACTCAAAAGATCTTACTAAATCTAAATTTGAAGTAGAATATGTTACTGGTGAAGATAAAGGAGATGTAGAAATAATTTCTTGATGAAATGAATCACAAGATGACGGTGTTGAGAAACATGGATTAGAATTAGTTAAATCAGTTACTTTGTTACATATTTGTTCTAAACCAGCGACAGCGCTTGTTACTTGCAATGGTCTTAATCCAGACAAAATTGGTGGTGGTATTGTCAATTCGTTTACAGGAAAACCAAATTCCGCAGTAGATGGAACAACAGTTGGTAATAAACATGGATTGGGTGGAACAATCAATTGCAGACCTTCAAGACATGGGAGCTTTCTAAACTGTCTATATTTCATAGCACATTCTTCACCATAACTTAACACTGATTTAAAACTGTTATCTATATTTGGAACATTGACACTGAGAAATGTCGGTAACATTCTACAACATTCAATAGGGTTGCAAACATCAATGTTTTGTAATTTATCATATAAAAATGTTGTTTCTGACAGAATGTTGCACGGATCTGTTTGAGGTAGTCCTGTGTTTAAGGGCAGTGTACATCCACTACCTATTTCCAAGAGGATCTGTAAATACAAAATTCATTAAAGCCTTTACTTACAGTTAATCTTTTGTAATTCCTTTTTTATTTAATTAAACCTTATCATGATACAATATCACCTACATAGTTTTAATCACGATAAAAATGACAACTTGGAAATAACTTTAGAAATAAGAATAATGATTTTGGCTACTTACATTATTTTAAATGATAAACAAATTTGTATTTGTTTAATAAATAAAATCGGTTTTACTTGATCCTCATTAAATAAATCAACATTTGGAAAATTATATAACTATTTGATCGTATCTGAACGTGAACACACACCTGTAAAAACACGAATATCACAAGATGCGAAGGCCGAACCGCCATTTCAGACAATATTCTAACAAAATGGCTGCCACATTATTGACCTATATTTATAAGGTCGTGTATTTTCGATACGAAGCTTGTTATAGACAACTTTGATAAATGTTTGTGTCGTGTATTTACTTCGAATGATAATGAAATTATATTTTCTAGGAAACTTTATTATGTCAGACGTTATTAAAACTTCACGATTGATATAAATGTTGACATTATACGTACTACTCGCATACCTTATCCAGACTCGCACGCATCTGCCAAAAACATTTTACCTTGGTTAATACGTATGGCCCATTGCCCATACGAATCATCATCATTTCAGCCTTAGGACTTGCGATTTCCGTTGTTGGTATTTTTCACCGACGTTCCGATAACGTTGTTTCGATGTCGACATTCGTTGTCAACAACGGTGTTTCCCAATAGGTGTTGAACATCTAGTTGACGATACATTCGTTGTTCGTCTGTAGTTTTGTTCTCATATAATTCACAAAGAAACTGTTGAGATAGAATCAGAGTGAAACTGAACTATAAGTAAGGTTTATGAAGATGACTGTACAATACTAAATGTGAAAACAGGTAGTAAGTACGTGATCATACTTTAATACGTGATACAAAAGAAATAGATTACCTATTTATTTGTCAATCTTTACACAAAATCTGATCGATATATACCTTTTCACATGTCATCGGTTTCATACCACGTAAAAATTAACAGCTGAATGGATAAAGACATTTGTCTCTCACTAGCAGTACGTCCCGGCTTTGCACGAGGGTACTAATGAAACTTTTTTTAGGTAGTCTGCGTTGGTGTTGACCAAAAAGGAAAAGTACCTAACTGCCTGCCTTTAGGAGAAAAGGGTCATCATCATCATCATCCACAGCCCGACTTTACCCACTGCTGGGCATAGTTTGTGCCATCTACGATCCTGCGCCACTCGCATCCATTGTCGCCCCGCGACGTTAACTATGTCGTCGGAAAAAAGGGTACCTATAAATAATAATAAGTATGTGTATGAAGCGCAGGACCGTGAGAAATGGCAGAATGAAAGGGAGGCCTATTCCCAGCAGTGGGAGAGATCAGGCTGCGGATGATGATGATGATGATGATGTGTATGAAGTGATAAAACACAAAAATAAGTTACCGCATTATTCTCTCCACACTTCATGCATATTTATATTATACCTTACATATTTAACTCTATTCGGTCCTTACGTTAGAATCACATACGAAATGCTAACTAGAACAATATCGTTTGATGAGTAACTAAATAATTCAGAGTTTCGCCGACCTATGAATAACAACGTGTGCCAAATATCTGCAAAGATGGCAGTTCTCATTGAGCAAATAATTTTCACAATGTATAATGAGAAAAAAGATTCTTCATGGAACCAATATGGATCTAGTCATTTTCTAAGTAGATGCAATAGATCCAATTTGTGACGTAGTTTTTTAAAATAGATTTATTGGGAAAAAAAGTTCTCAATAGAACCAATTGGATCTTTATCACTGGATCTACAGAGAGTAAACGATACTATCTTATACTTCTATACCTATATTATCAAGAATTAAAGTTTGTTGGTTTGACGGAGGTAATCTCCACAATAATACTGAGCCGATTTCGAAAATTCTTTCTCCGATGTATATAGCATAATGAACATAGGCTATATTTTATCGGTAAAAGCCACGGTTTTATTAGTACATCCGTGCATTGGATAAATGGTTTCTTCACGACGTTTTCCTTTACCGTTTAAAGCTCCTTATCTAAAGCTTATATTTTTTCAATCGTATCAATTGAACTTCGACCTTCGGGTCGAGTCAAGGCTCAAATAAGCCGAACATAAGAAAATATTGATTTACGGATATCCGCTCATAATACAAAGCCTTAGGGAACAATAACGACCCGATAACGAGGAGTATCGACATGTTTGTAATAATGATTAATGAGTTGCCAACCCACGTACAGCCTTAGGTTGAATGTTGGGGCTAAAATGTAGAAAATACAAATACAAATACAAATAAAAATTCATTTATTTACCGAAAACACAGATTAATACATAGATTTTACGATGGTCCCCGCACGAGGCAAGCCTGTATCGCGGAAAAAAAATACGAAATGAGTACCTATTAAACCAGTACAGTGTCTTCTAGGCAACTAGAAATAAAGAAAAATATGTTTATTTCGTAGGACCTCAAGGATCACTCAAAAACGTACAGCCTTATAAGCTAGGTTACTCTATTGCCTGTACTTAATGCTGCGATAATTAAATTTACTCAGATGCACAATTGACCGCCCACCTAGGCAGTAAGTTTTGATTTTCTTTGAATTGTAAGTTAGAAACATAAATTAGTCAAGCGTGAAAGATGTTTCGGTTCAAAAAACATCAACACGTCAGCGAGCTTAGTTTACGTCAAAAGTAGTTCGTAGTTGGACCTAAACTGAATCGCTATGGGCATTGAGTCTGAAGGAAGATAATTGCTCTGAGGCTATGGGCTAGATTTGTATCTCCGACGCGGTGACGATGGATTCCGATCTTGTTGCAACGGAGGAGCTAAGTAGCCCGCTTAGTAGCTCCACATATTTGTAATCTGTGGTAGCTCCACATATTTGTAATCTGTGGTAGCTCCACATATTTGTAATCTGTGGTAGCTCCAAGTAGATCCGCTTTCGATGTGTGTTACTCAAGATTGGTTTTGGCCGCTCGCATCGTCTATGTCCAGTTTAAAATTTTAGAATCTTACTAATTCAAAGGAAAGTCTAACACAGAGATATTTAATGAATTTATTTAAATTACACAATAACTTATTATAATAATAATTTAATACAAATAATTCATACCGCAAGGTGCAGATACATACTCAATAGGTGGGTAGCCAGGAATACCCGGCACTACCACGTCCCTTGCTTGCGGCAACGTGTTGCGCAATAAGTTGCTCACCACCAGCAACTGTAAAGCATTAGCTAGATTCATTGCTACTGGGTTTTCTTGAACTATAGTTGGAGAGACTACCCCTTGTTGCAATACATTGGGTAGTGTTTGCACTGCACTGGGTAGTTGCGGCAATACGTTGGGTAGTTGCGGCATTATATTGGGTAGTGATTGCAATACGTTGGACAGTGGCAATCCGTTGGGTTGTATCGCTCCTGGGATGTAGTTGGGTAGTATTTCGTAAGGTAGGTCGTAGGGAAGGTAGTTGAGTTGGTTTGCAATGCTAGGGATGTAGGTGTCGGCAATAAGCCCACAGTTGGGTAGGATCCGATTAAGTGCTTGGGAGTGTGCAGTCTGAAATAAATGAATTGATTATTATTTAATGCAATCGTGTTTATTTAATAAAGTGTCGGATACTAACTATCTTCCATTTTAAATTAAGAAAGTTTTCAGTTTATATTTCGGTTGTGTAATTAAAGTTCAGAAAGAAAATCGGTGATGAAAATCATCATTCCCGCTACAAAATTGCAATAATAAGAAATAACTTAAGTTTTACTTACATTAATTATGACAGCAAGAGTAAAAATAAAAAATAATTTATCGCCCATTTTTAACAAAATAATGGAGGGTCTCTTAGACCTGTTTCAAACCAACAATTAAGATTATGTCCAATTCATATTTATATAAGTAAAGATATAATTAATTATCTTTAATTGAGTAATTAGATATCTGTTGATAGTGGTTTTGCAATTATCTTTTTATCGAGATAGTTCTGAGAAACAGTATCAGTTTGTTGGTTCGGACGTGCCTCTGACTTCCCTTTTAGATACCAACATCTTAATAATGGTCAAAGCGCTCTAACGTTCTTGATTGATTTAGTTAAGGGTGACAGACCATAAGTGCAGTAATACACTTGAATAAAAAAAACTTAGGCCTTTACTAGCAGCACGTCCCGGCTTCGCATGGGTGTACAAATGAAACTACCGGAAAAATTATAGCCTATAACCTTCCCAACGGTCCATCGTACACATTGGTGAAAGAATTTTTGAAATCGGCTGAGTAGTTTCGGAGATTACCTCCGTCAAACAAACAAACAAACAAATTTTACCTCTTTATAATAATAATATAGAAGATTAGTATAGACTAGACGAAAGTGTCAGGAGACAATCTTTGCCTACACTTAACGTGACACTGTAGTGCCTAGGACATTATTGAGATGAAACAGGTTTACCCAGTACTTAAAACCATTCTCTCAGCTTAGCCGGTCATAATCCACAGGAAAAACAATGGTTTACACGTGTGGAGTTAATAATACGCGGATTTCCTCACAATGTTTTCCTTCACCGTTCAAAGCTCGTGTAAAACCCATATTAATTTAGTTAAGATATACAATTTCTATAGAAAATACAAAGATTAGAGGTAGAATTTCTTGCTTGATAAATACACGTCTACGCCGTAGCACCTCGCTACGTGTGCTACGAACGTGCTACGAATCTCCCGCAATGTGCTACGTGGTTTGTAAATATTCTTGTTTTCTGTTTATTATTTTCTTAATATCTCTTTAATGCAAATAAAAAAGACGGCAACAGAGTTATAATTAATTTAAACTTTAAAAACCTTTTGGATTAATGTTATGTAAAAATATGATTGTTTAAATTGACGACGTGGCTCAGTGGTCGAAGGCCCGGCTGAGACGCGGAGGTTGCGGGTTCAAACCCCACTACGGGATAAATGCTTGTTTGTTATGCAGATATTAGTTCCGTGTCTGAGTGTTTTCTGTCTTTAGTGTGTATGTATTTACAAAAAAAAATATGTATCTAACTTTTATATCAGTCATCTGGTTACCACAACACAAGCATTAAGTTGCTTAGCTTGGGACTAGATGACGCCGTGTGGAATGTCCAGGGGTATTTATTTATTTATAAACCAACAAAGCTTAGCCTATACATTTACATACACGTGTAATACATCCGTAAAAGCCGTAACACCGTAAATCCTGTACAAAGTTTGATTTATTGCGGGTATAAATAGTAGGCTTTAGAGGTCGCAGGTACTTCCGGCACTCGACTCGATAACGATTGTCCAATCTACTCAACTTTTTCTTATAATGTCAGTCTAATAATAGTAGCAATTCTGATGTCGCCAAAAACAAAATAAAAAAACCCTGGCCCTAGATGATTTATACATTGTCAGTAGGCAATTATTTCAAGACGGACAAACAGACAGACATACAGACAGACACACACTTTCCTTTTTATATTATTAAAATTGTAATATAAAATTATTTATATTAAAATACTAGCCGCACAATTGACTACGATTAACTATCCCAAAAGGCTAAAACGACAACACATCATAGAGCTAGATACAATATGATACTAAATAAAGCGGGAAATGATCGATGGAACACTTCCCTGAAAAAGTTCGACGCACTCCACAAACTTGCTTAAAGTCAGAAGACTGATTGCAGATGAAATTAGAACGAAAAAAAAAAAAAAAATATTAAAATAAGTATGGGCAGTTTGCGTAATTTTGGAATCATTATCCAAAAGCACACCTGTAAAGTAATATTTCAAGTTACATCGAGTTTTCATAGTAAGTCTCCGGGTGCGGCCAGGGAAACAGCTTTTTTAGGTAATGTTTGCCTTTTCGCTTGAGGTAAATTTGTAACAGCTTTCTTGTAATTTTAATTTCATTTTATTTACCCCGTTTATAGGCTGTTTGTGAATGTCTATCAATATTTAATTACTTTTTTTTCAATTCAATTCTCAATTCTTTATTAAACTAAATTATCACTACAGTACAGACGGTATCTAATGCGATATTTAGTGAGATCAAAAAACTTAAAATTAACTTAACTAACAGGAACATTACTTAACAGACTAAAAAACAATAACATAAAATACAAGAAACAACAACAAAAAAAATTACAAGACAAAAAAAACAGTAGGTGTAAAAATCTATACATTTTAGAAAAATAACAAATAAATCTTTTTATAAAACCTCAAGGTTATGAGAAATATTTTTAAATTAAAGGGATATGGGAAACTTCGCTTAACTATCTATTTAACTTATTGACGACCTCTGTGGCGCAGTGGGCGAACGCCCTGCCATTTTGATAACAAATTGAGACTTCGTTGAGCTTGTGAAAAATGGCACCATTTTGTGGCAATCCTTGCATGAAAATGAGCCATCATTTGTGGTTTTTTCATACCATTTTCATATTAGAGAGCTTTTATCTAAAATATTATTTTACATTATATTACATTTTACATAAAAATATTTAATAAGTACACAAAATCTTCAAATAGCATTCGTTCATTTATAGGATACCTAATTGATAGAAAAAATAATGTATTTGAAACAAATCTTGCGGGCTTACCATGAACGTTTATAGCGATTCAGTTTAGGTCCAACTACGAACCAGTTTTGACGTAAAGAAAGGCGCTGACGTAAAATTTTGACAGTCAGGCAGAACCTAAACTGAATCGCTAACACCTCATGGTACGGCTCCTGGTCTACAATTTTTGACGTTTCCTGGTTTCCTTTAATTATGGTTTAATTGAGTAACTTACAAAGAGGTTATTAATGTACTATGTATTTATATATTAAGAAACTTTACAACCACCTCTATCCTCCCTAAAAATAATAGCTGAAAAAACTCCAGTGTCTGAAAATAGCACTTGTTTGGACCCCCTACTCCTCCAAAACTTTTACTCAATATTTGGACAGCCATCGTAAATAAATTATTATCTGTCCCCTTGAAGTATCATATGTTATGATGGCGCAGCAACAGTTAATATATTATGATGATGGAATATTTTTGACCATACTTTTCATTGGAATTACTCCTCGATAAACCTGTTTTTATCTGAGTTAGCTAACTTTTTGAGTTTATTTTAGTGAATAAACTTGTAAATAAAACCAACAAACACAATATCAATAATTTAATAAATTAAAATCACTTAAAATAAATCCGCCACGGAAAATAAGTCTCTCGACCCATCCGCTGCCAAAATAGAAGCATAGGGACTCTGGAAGTCTTTCTTAGAGTATGTAGTCGGGAAAGACAATGAATCATAGGAATTTGTACCTAGAGCATCGTACGGAGACATCAGTGTCATACTAACCCTGGGATTAGGTTTTACAATCGATGCCATAACAGGATCTGAGTAACCTGACGAACCCAAAAAGTTTGCGTTCGGTAGCCTTTCAAAATAACTCTTTGGCTGCTCATAGTATACGCTTTTTGAGTTATATCCTTCGTAATATGGTTTTGAAGCTTCATATGAGTATAATTTCAACGCTTGCTCCAAAGATAATGTTGGAGATGACTCATATTTCGCTGCGTCGAATTTGGATACTCCTGTAGATAGAGACAGGTCACATTTTTGCTTGATTTTGTCATCAACAGGCATATTCATAATATTACTAACGATAAGCAACTGTAAGGCTATAGCTAGGTTATTAAGTACGTTTGAGTCAAGCGGGCCCGATGTTAGTTCAGTTTTTAAAGGGTTTCTGATAGAGTTCTGTGGGATTCCATTGGACGGCAGGGATCTTGCTGGAGTTTGTCCATTGGGTATGACGTATTGGGCGACAGGGTTACCAGATATCTGTGGAAAGAAAATATATTTAGTATATGCTAATAACAAGTTTTGACAACTTGGCAACTTAAATAAATAGTAAAATATCCCTTTCTTAACTTAGTATAAGTTAAGTTTAGTATAACACGTTGGGTGCCCCGGACGCACTACCTACGCAGCTACAGGAGGTCGGGACTTGGGCCTTGAATGTGTTATGTTATGGCAACGTCAGAATAACCACTAATTACTTTCTGTATGTTTCTGTATGTTACAATAAAGCTCTTATTTATTTATTTATTCTATACCTGATTAAGACTGTGTATCAATAAGACGATCCAGAATCCTCGCCTCAGCTCTCCCATGTTGCAAATGATGTTATCTCGACTATCTGTCTTAATATACACTATTATATCATGTTCATCTGATGTTGGGTAATATAGATCTTATCTTATTGATAATATTCACTGTTCGTGAGAATAAAAAGAGAATAGTTGTTAATTTACACGCGTTGATGATTTGACATTATGTTTTCTTACCATTCGTATTTAGGCGTATCTTTTTTTCCGTTAGTTACGCTTTCTTTCACGCTTATTTCAAGAGTAATTTGGATACTCCCGTTGGTAGAGACAGATCACATTTTTGCTTGATTTTATCAGTATCAACAAAATGGCCTATAGCCAGCAGTGGGGCTGTGCATGATGATGATGATGATTGTCGGCAACGGGCATGTTCATAATATTTTCAAATTTTACTCATACTTTATTTCAAGCAATAAATATTACTTTACATATTGCCATCGTTTCATATACTTAATGCTAACTACATTTACTGTTTCATGAATAAATTATTTGTATTTGTATTGTATTTGTATTGCAGAATTCTAATTATGCCAAGTCAGGTACAGAAACACGCTAGCTTAATCGCAAAAACTTCACTCAATTATGTTCAAATGTTTTAGGAATAAGTGAGTTATTTGTGATAAGTCCAGTTTTGAGAACCAATAATAAAAAAAATAAAAAAAATGCTGACATGAACAATCTACGTCACGGAAATTAGTTCTACCTGTGGTTCTACGTACAGTACCTACCTACCTAAATGGTTGGTAAATGCACAAATAAAATAATACTATGTATTATTAATATTGCAGGCAAGACCCAAACACTGCTAGGGGCCCCGCAAAATCAAACACAAAAAAATAGCCCGAAGAAAAACAGGAGTGAAATTAATGTTCTAGATGGACTATCTGTACCATAATATTATTTTATCTGTGGTAAATGGTTTCATACCCACACAGTGTCTTATATAGCATATTTAGGTATTTCATGTAAGTTTGGTATAATAAGTTATACATTGTGGGTCTTATTCATAACTCAGGCATTTTGCATCAATAGTAGTCGCAATATTTTCTGTAGGATCATATGGAATAACCACCCTAAATAGGTACCCGAGTCACATTTGCAATTGAAATGTCGAAAGCATAACATAAGTCTATATTTATATAAGACATCGAAAACGGTGAAATGAGATCAACACAATGTTGACGTGTTTACGTGAGCAAAAACTGGAATATGTTTTACGTAATGATTTGTGATGACGTAACACAATAATTGTTACCTGCGTAATAGGTGCCTCGCAAGTAAAAATATTAAATAATACTAAATACTTAAAAAAAAATTTAAACTATCGCGTTTAGAACACACATTATAAAACATTATACAAACGGGTATTTGTTGCGACTTGTTTACCTTATTTTCATATTAGACTGGTTTCCCGGGACCACTGCTGGTGCGATCCGGTCAATTATTACCTGTAAGTGTCAGTGGTAGTCAGAGGCACGTCCAAGTCGAGAAGTTACTTTAAACTAATAATGTTAAAATATTATCGTAAAATGTGAAAGGCAGAAAGGAATGTTACGATAAATAGGTAAATCCTACTTTTTGTGAGAATGTATGTAGGTTTGTTATTCTTTCACGTAAAAACGGCTGGACCGATTTGGTTGAAATTCGGTATGTAGATAGGTGATACCCTGGATTAACACATAGGCTACTTTTAATCCCGATATTCTCGATGGGAACGGGACTTACGCGGGTGAAACCGCGGGGCGCAGCTAGTATTTAATAAGTAGGAACCTAATAAAAATCTAACTGAAAATCGTTTACTTTGATAATAATTATTTCAACGATATTTCAACCTACATACTTATCGATTATTTTCGAAATTAAACTATGTAATTATGTCACTGTTACACACAATTACGTGGCTAATGTGGGTATAAAACAATTTCAAGTACATTTTTGAGTAGTTTTCAAATATTTTGTCATGGCTACTGCTGTATTTATAGCCCTTGGACTTTTGGTCTGTCAGGTAAGTTAAAACAAAAACTCTTATCAAATAAATACCAATTTAATTTAATTAAATAAATAAATAAATAAATGAAATAAGAATACCTAATGCACGAATACTCAACTGATAATTAAATATTTAAGACCGTTTAAAACCGCTAGGGAAGTTATTTTTTGACAGATTTGTACGGACAAATGTCAAAAATATGACATAGATTAGCACCACTTATAAGCGGTTCAGTATTCAGGCGTACCTTTATAAGGCAAAAGAGATACCAATAGTAAATTCGTGCTCTGCCTACCCTTACTGGGGTTATAAGCATTTTGAATCTAAATCAGAAATGATTAGTTTTTGTATCAGCAATAAATAATGGCTTGTAATTACATTGCAATAGATAAACTCTTTGTTCCAATTAAAATATTTCATCAACTGTACCTATGTGTTAAAAGTTGCTTTAGTTGCATTCTTAGAAATTAATAAGAAAAATATTGCTGAATCTACACTAATATTATAAAGAGGTAAGATTTGTTTGTTTGTAATTAATAAGCTCCGAAACTACTGGACCGATTTCAAAAATTCTTTTACCGAATAAAAGCTACACTTTCAGGGAGTAACATAGGCTATATTTTATCCTGATAGTTTCATTACACTCGTGCAAGGCCGGGACGTGCTGATAGTGTTTAATAAACATAATGAATGTCCAAGGATATTTATTTATTTATTTATTTATTTATTTCCAGGCCAAATCACAGATTTGTGGCCCAGGACTTTATCCAGGACTATTAGGCCTCGATGGCTTCGGACCAGGTCCATGTGGCCCGATCGGACCACTACCTCCACAAATCGGACCGCTTCCACAATTCGCACCTCTTCCACAAATCGGACCGCTACCACAAATTGGGCCGATTCCTTGTGGACAACCAGCACCATGTGGAATCCCGCCTTGCGGTCTACCAACACCCCCCGGTATTGGTCCATACTTCCAAGGTCCTATCGGTCAACCTATTGGAGTGCCTTCATGTGGTCAAGTACCTTGCGGACTACCAGGATGTGTCCAACCTTCTTGTGGAGTTCAAGTGCCCCCATGTGGGATTCAAGTGCCTCCATGTGGGGTTCAAGTGCCCCAATGTGGGGTACAAATCCCTCAATGTGGCGTTCAAGTGCCCTCATGTGGTGTTCAAGTGCCCCCATGTGGTGTTCAAGTGCCCCCATGTGGGATACAAGTGCCTCCATGTGGGGTTCAGATCCCCCAATGTCTGCAGGCTCCGATTGTTAACGCACCTCTGATCCCAAACCAGTGTCAGTGTTCTTTCCCAAATCAATGCAATCAGTGCTTTGGACCAATAAATGGCTGTGACTACCAAGGGCCCGTTACAACAGTAATCGATAATACATTGGCGAATTCTCTTGCGAACGCCCTTCAACTGCTTATTGTGAGCAATTTGTTAGAAAACTCTTTGGTTCCAGGTTTGTCTTACCCTTGCGATGTCCCTAATTTCGGCAACCTTATCGAGTTCGTTCCTGAGTATCCGTGCAACCAGATTGTCTGCGAGCCCATGTACGAAATAGTGACACCAATCACCCAGTACATAGAGATGCCGTGCCAAGAGCCGATTTCATTCGCTCCATGCCTGGATATCCCGGTCTGTTGCGACAACTTCGGTCTTGTTAACCCGTACGCGAATTCTTTCGGGAACTTTGGTTATGATGGTCTTTTAAACCCATACAGCAGTGGTCTAGTTAACCCCTACGCGAATGGGTTTGGTTGTCTGGACTCTGTGTTCTCGCCGGTTGCAGCGGAGGTATTGTTTCCTGCTGAGATACCAGCTCAGCTGACTTGTAACTTTGGTTATATGACGAGCAATGTGCCTTGTGTGAGTGTGAACGTTGAAGCTTTGCCTTTCGGTACCTGTTATTGATATTTGGGTTTGAAAAGCTCTATAAATGATGATTAGTTTTTGTTTATTTTTAAGTTAAGTTAAGATGTTATGTTTGCGAAAAGAAAGTTTTGCGAATAAAAAGAAAAATTGAGAAAATATATTTTCTTTTACTTAACACAACACCAGGTAAAAATAAAAGATATTCTTAATACTGAATTGATAATAATTTAATATAATAACTTAATTTACAATCATAGACCACTTCCTAACAACTTCAACATATTTGTTAGCGCACCTCTTTCAATTCTTCCATTTGATATACTAGACAAAACATTAGGACTAGGAGAAACAACTATCCTAGGAGAACTACCAATACTAGGAACATTTGAAGATATCACTGTAGGTGAAATAGTGTTAGCCAAAGATCTTAAAGGAGCACGTACTGGAGTAGATAGCAAATCGCTTAAAGCCGGTCCAGCTAATCTTAATCCAATCTCATCTCTTTCTCTAGTCTTCAAAAGATCTGATAGCACCATCAGTTGAATTGTATTCGCCAGGTTCTTGCATATAGAGGGGTCTGAAGGTGCAAGACCAAGGTTTATAGGGTTAGGAACATTTATAGGGTTAGGAATAAAAGAGCTTTTTGCGGGTATAGGGTTGGGAATGTTTATAGGGAAGTCTGGGATAGCGGTTATAGGGTTGGGAATGTTGGTAAAGTCTGGGATATTGACGGGTGAGTTAGGGTTGGGAAAAGAGTAAGGGTCTATACTCTGTAATCGAGATTCTTGACGGACTGCGTTGATGAGTGACTCGATCAGGTTCCGATTAAGGTCTGGTTGTCTTATAATTTGAGAAAGTACCTGGAAAATTACATTGGTTAGTTGTTTTTTAAGCGACACAAAGAAGAGGTTCTATGTAACACATAGGTAACACATTATGTAGGTAGGTAGTTACTATAACTATAACTATAACTATAACTAATGGGTATTAGACTTCTTTAATGACAAACATAGATTAATGTACCTATTATGTAGGATACCTCCTTTGTTCACAAAAAAATAGTATCTACCTATTATTTTAAAATGTCTAATTTTCGACTTACCTCATGACTTAATAATATTGTCGATAAAATAAATAACAGCTTAGACATTTTCGTAATAAGTAGGTACCTAGCCAACTAAATAAATTAATATTTTGTTGGTAGGTATTTAACAATTATTATTTTTTTAAAATTAATTAGGTAGGTAAGTACTTATTACAAACAATTGAACACTATTTTTAAGAGAGATGTGATTAAACAATGAAATTAAAGTCGTATTTCTACGTTATTAAGAGATCGTCAATCAGATGTGCGTGGTTTATCAAAATCAGTTCAGCAATCGATAAAGTGTTGCTTAATCAAGGTTTTCAATGAAGATGTGATTTGTAATTTAATTTCGTGGTAAGTAGGTAGAGTTCATAATATTATACCTACTTTTAGATACCTACCTACCTATTTTATTGTATAGGTAGTTACCTATCTACCTATGTTTCGCAGGTTTGTAATAGGTAGCTATAACACTGTGAAAATGTCCATGGATTAAAAAAAAGTATCTAAGTATTAGATCAGTCATCTGGTCAGAACACAAGCATTAAATTGCTTACTTTGGGACTAAAATTAAATGACGTTGCGTGGAATGTTCAAGGATATTTATTATTATTATTTATAAACTAGAAATTACATCATGATGATCATGATAAGTTTCACGTTGCTATTAAACTAGAATGTTGAATCAAAGACTAATCAATATTGCACTAATTTTATTACACCTGTCGTATTTTGAAATAGATGATAGATTGATAAATATATTGAAGTATTACCTCCTTATAAAAAGGAATTGTTAGATTCGGAACAGTGTTTTGTCTGTGTCAGCGTAACAATGACGCGAATTATTATAATTTCCATCGTAGCGTATTTACAGGTAAGACATATTTTACAACGCTGACTAACTTCAATACCTAGCTACCTACTAATAGGGGCGATTCAGATATCGCCAAAACTGAAAAAAAGACTTGTGACACTCGGGGACTGCCGCGGTAAAGGTATTGCATGCCACCTAGAGGCGTGTTGCTGAACTAAAGTGACAGCGTAAGGTGGTTTCGTTACGGAATTTCTGGATCCGGTCTACCCGCTCAAGGCCCGCAATAGAAGCTATGCAATAGCTTAAAAAATAAAGTTTTAGTTTTAGTTTTAGTGAAATCTGAATATCTACCAATGTAACCACCTACCTGTCTAAAATTGAAAGCTGCTAATTTTCTTGTTTTGAGACATATTTTTAACTTGCATCATTAGGTATAGTTTTACAATTCTTTCTTAAATTTTCAGATGGCAAATTCGCAGTATTACAGTCAACCTAATTACCAACCATACAACTATTTCCAATCAGCCGTACCACCAGTGACGTATCCAGCAATGTACGCACCACAACCGAACTTACCGTCTCCGTATGCTCTGGCACCAAGCTATCCACCGATTCCCTCGCCATATCCACCAGCGTTTGCGCCGATGCCGTCTATCACACCTCCTTATCCACCAATATATGCAGCACCAGCTTCACCCTACTCCCCTAATAATGCTATTCCGGGATATTCATACTCACCCATGGTTTTGTCAAAACAAGAATCTAAAACGCCGCAAATTGGATTCCCAACATCAAAATACGCTCCAGCAACAGCTACTGCCTATTATCTTACCGCACAAGAAACGCCAAAAGCAGCCCTAGCAGAAAAAGCGAAAGAAAATCTCAAAGAATTAGCACCCCCAACATACCCTTGTCCATTTTGCACAGGATTTGCGAATGTGCCAAAGAATTCAAAAGTCCCGCCACCGCCACCTTGTGCTGCAGTGTTGCCAGGTATTTTGGACAAAATTCCAACAATTGCGTTACCGGATGAGTTAAAAATAAAAGATTTGTGTAAGTTGGCGAAACCTTGCCCACTTCTTTCAGATCTCTTTGAACATAAACTTTCAGGAAAGCTGAAGTTTGATGAAGATTTGTTGGATGGATTTTTAACCGGTTTGGGTCTGGGAAGGTAATAATCACTTGGATGGAACTGTATTCCTTAATTACAACTTTGTTATTTAACTTTGGGTGTAGGTATTGTTTACTTTAATAATTTATTGTTGTTAGGAACCAAGTTGCTATATAAAAATAAACTAACCTTGCGAATTTAACTCTGTGTTTTACTTGCTAAGTTTTCAACTATAATTAGGAATTAGGTATTTTCATTCAAAATGAACTGAACTGTTAGCTAACTTGGAAAATGGAATGGAAAAAGGTTTTGGATCTGAAAAACAGCTAAATTAAATCGAGTCGAGACCATCGAAATATCGATTCACGAATCACGATACGATGCAATACAACACTAACTAAGTGCCAACGTCAACAGGCTAATAACTGTCAAAGTCAATAAAGAATATAAGATTGAAAACTGCCTATGTCAATGTCAGTCAGCTTAGAAATAAATTGATTTTGACAGATCAAAATTGTGTGATTTCTTTCACTGTTGTGCAAGAGCTGGATTTTCGTTTATTTCTCTAAATTTCTAACTGAAAACTATAAAAATGGTTGAGGCGCAGAAAGTTAGAATCGAGCAGCAAATGACCGATATGGTCAACCAACTGGACAAGAACTATCTTCGTAAAATGCAGGTGTGTTTAGGTTATGTCCTGCTGATAAGACTAGCAGGCCGGCTTACGCAATAAATACTTGCATCTAAGGGCCTTGAAGACCTTATATTCTTCATTTTAATTCTATAACATCTTATAAAAGTTACAGCTGTCAGGACTGTTCAATGCATTTCGAGAGAAAGGTTATACTTACTTATTATTTAGGTACCTACCTACTTGTCACAATCAATTTACTGCCAATTTCAATAACCTTTCTATCTCCGATTTTGCCTACTGCGGATAGATATTTGACATTACTTCCATACAAAATGTGTCAAATATCTACCGACAGTAGGCAAAATCGGAGATAGAAAGGTTATTGAAATTGGCAGTTAGTTACCCATCACCTTACAAAGTTTAAATTTCCCACCTACCTACTTTATAGTTTAGTCTGAGTAATGACCAGATAAACTATGTTTGGTGGCTTCGATCTGAAAACGAAAAAGGTAAAAAAATACCTATCCATGTGTTCCATATTCGTGTAAACAAATAAATTATTCTTCTCTTTCATAATATAAAATCAGACCATGTTTCCAGGGTGATATGCACAGATGTGCGGCACGATGCTGCGATGAGGAGACCACTTCTCTGGAGAGCACCCACTACTGTATCGAGAAGTGCTCCGTACCACTCAACCAGGCTAACAACTATGTACAGGTAAAAATAGAGAGCGGAAGACATTTATTACACCTTTTTTAAGGGGGGGTATTTATTTTATTTTTAAAGTTTTAGGAAAACTCACAGTTAGATTAAGTACATAGTAAAGAATATTAGAAACTAATTCATGGTCTAGTTATTTACTTTACTAAAAAAAAAAAGAAATATGATTACAACTGTATCCCAGGAGCGCTAGACATTTCTTTCAGATCTTTATGTAAATCTTTAGATCCTTCTTCTTTCTAAAGATGTTTAAGGGGGTAGTCAGAGGTATGTCCACATAGAATAGAACAGAATAGAATAAAGTTTATTTGAACTAAAATATATAATTATATTTTCAGGGTGAGATCCAGCACTTTCAGAATAGACTACAGCGTTGTGTGATGGACTGCAACGACTCAGCTCGGGACAGACTCGGAGGGAACCCTTCTCAAGACTCCGTTAGTACTTATACCTTTATCATTCACTAGCAGCAAGTCCCAGCTTTGCACAGGTTTACTTATGAAGCTACCAGGATAAAATACAGCCTGTAACCACCCGGACAGTCCATTCTACACGCCTGTTAAAGAATTTTTGAAATCGGTTGAGTAGTTTTTGAGATTATCTCCGTCAAACAAATACTTATACCTCTATATAATCCTACTATCCTACTATCCTACTATAATATTATAAATGTGAAAGTTTGTGAGAATGTATGTATGTTTGTTATTCTTTCACGCAAGAACGGCTGGACCGATTTGGTTGAAATTTGGTATGTAGATAGGTGATACCCTGGATTAACACATAGGCTACGTTTTATCCCGATATTCCCGCGGGAAACGGACTTACGCGGGTGAAACCGCGGGGCGCAGCTAGTATTAGTATACACAACTGACAATAGTTTTCAAAGTGAAACTCATATGTTTTCAGATCGACAAAGCGACGATAGAGTTTGAGAAATGCGCAGTGAAGTGCGTTGACAAACATATGGGCCTCCTGCCGTCCATGATGAAGGCCATGAAGGAGGTCTTAGCTAGTGGGAAACCTCCTCCGTTGAGGAACTAACTCTTGGTCTAACATTGAGGATATAGCTCAAAACTGTCGTGAGTTGTACTCATTGACGTCTTACCTAGTAGACATCTAATAAAGGGGGAACGCTTTTAGTTCACACATGAGCGCTTTAGCGCTTATAACAAGCCACGCCCTCTTGCGTTCGACCAATAAAGACCAGGTTAGTGACCCGTTAACATTTCTGATTTGTCATGATTTGTCCGTGACCTTGAACTGACCAATAAGCGCTCACTTTCCCGCTCCCGCACACATCAGTTGGTTGACTGAAAAGTTTGCAATGCGAAGTAGTACTATTAGGTGTCTACTGGGTAAGACGTCAATGGTTGTACTAGACATTATAAGACAACGGGAGATTACTCACGTAAAAATATCAGTGTGAGACGCGCCCGCGAGGAGTGACCATACTCATACCCAGATGAAGATTCTCCGGAAGAATACATTGTCGGTATCTAAATCAACAATATTTTTACGTGAGTAATTTCCTGTTGTATTAATATACATATTAGGACTACTTTATCACCAGAAAGCCATATTTACAATTAAATTTAAACAATCATGATCACCTTAAGTTGAGGGGTTAGTTAGTGGCAATCAATATGTGTAGGTAACATTCTTTTTTTTAATTTAAGCAACATGTTTATGTTGTAAACATGTTTTTCAGTTATAAAAGTACAGACGCAGAAAAAGGTTGACCAGTTTCCTATTCAATTAGTTTGACGCGTTGCAAGCACAATATGTTACCTTTTTAAACTGTGTACCTACAAGACAAGAGTATTGTGTCAAAATCAAACCTAGCAAGCGATAACAGATCTTGAGGTCAACCTTTTCATTCCGCAACTATAAAAACCATATTCTATTCTGTTCTATATTATTGGGCATGACTGTATGTACCAACCTATGTATGTATAACTTAGGCTCGTATTCAGAGTTCATACTCAAGCGTGTGTTTCAAGCACAGACTAACTATAAATAGACTCCTATTAAAGGGCGAACACCTTAGAACCCACTTTGGTGCTGCGTAGCCTATATCAATCCACGCCCCCTATACGTTCGACCAGTAACGACCAGATCAGTGACCCGTGAACATTTTGCGCTCGGATGAAAAAATAAATTTTGAAAATTGGAGTTATGGGTCATTGTACCATAAAATTGTGTGGAAAAACCAGCAGGACATCAAGTTCTAAAAAAGATGGAATTACATTTTCACAGGTTAGCTATTTTCTTTCATAAATACAAACAAAAAAATGTTTTGGAAGAGTTCAACTTCGTTTGGTTGGTCGGTCGACGTCACCAACTATGCATCCCTTTCTTTTATAACCAATTTTATATTTGCTTCTCTTTCTTCTCTCCTATGCGAGTAAAACTAGTGATGTGCCGTGCCTGGCTGGGTAGTACGGGTAGTAGATATGATCAGAATATCGATAATATGGCTCTATTAAATAACAGAAGTAATAAACATTAAGTAGTATTAGGGTGTTAGAGTAGATTCGGAACGCAATCTTTTATGACGTAGTTTTGACACTGTCTTGTTACTCTCGTTTCCATGGTTACCCGTTGTACAAGCTTACTGTAATGCAACAGGTAACCATGGAAACGAGAGTAAGAAGACAGTGTCAAAACTACGTCATAAAAGATTGCGTTTATAATTTCTCCCAGTTTTTCCATTTACCACAACCAGCAAAAATCGTTTTAAATAATTTTATTTAATCTTACCTCCGTCCGTAATTATTAAATTACCACTGATAGTCACCACTGATTGAAATGTTACAATTTAAGGACTGAATTGAATACTGCATTTTTTAGATGACGCAATTTTATTTGTGTTTTATTTATCTCATTTTATAGGTAAGTACCGATTAATTAGGTAATAACTGTCATATTTAATACTTCTTTAGGAAATAGATACCTAAGTATTTTGCGAGGGTTTTTCACAGTTGGGAAAAAGTACCGTTACAAACTTATCTTAGTAAAATACTTTGTTACAAGATATCGAGAACAGTTTTCGTAGTTAAACTAAGTCCTACCGTCCTACCGTCCTACCCCAATACCCCATCCCTAATTTTGTCAATGATTTGACGTGACGTTTGAACGGACCAATCAGCGCTCACTTTCCCGCTCCCGCACACCTCAGTTGGTTGTCTAACGTGTTTGTATTGAGAATTAGTAATAAGCGGTGTCTATTAAGTCTGTGGTTTCAAGCGATTATTCATTTATACTAATTTTTTTGATTCGAATTTTTGGTCGTAGAAAATAGTTGTCTTTCTCGTGATTGGCCAGATTGCCAAATCATTTTGTCAATTGTCAAATCTAGCCAATCACAAGAAAGTAAATTATTTTCGACGACAAATCACTTGCGCTTATTTTTCTTCCTATAAGCTCGTTTCAAGAAATATAGTATAGGTACTCAGTTTCCATATAAGATTTTAATAAATTTATAAGTAGGCATGAGTGGAGACTCATATAGCTTGGGTGCAGACTCTGAATAACAAATAAAGGCAAGCTTAGAATAATGAATAATACAACTAGCAATGTGCAAGCCGCCTTGACAGTAGGGGTCCGACTCGCACTTGCCTGGTTTTTACATCTTTTCTATGAAAACCAAAGCATTTACTAAAACATTTACCCCCTTATGCATAATCGACCAGTAAACCTGTATTAGCTAAAACACATATTAAATCTGTTGCTATCTCTTTTCGTTGACATATGGGTGACAAGAAAAAAACGTTCTTAAAACCTGTATTAAATTGTCAAGTTTTTATGCATAAGGGGGTTAATTTATTACAGAAAATGCTTCTAAAAGTACCTTAGTACAAAGTACAACCACAAATGTAAATTAAAATACAGTAGGTATAAAAAATTAAAATATTACAATACAAAAACAATATACCTCTACTTTTATAATAGTTTTAATGTAGTATTTAGTTATTAAATATTTAAATAAAGTTTAAAATGGTTGTCATCTAATGTTTTATTGTTGAAAATATCTGGGAATTAGTTTTATATTGCACAGGAGATTTTAATAGGAAAATTATAATATTTTATTTTATTCGTAGTAGATTTTTACCTTATCAATTAATTTCCAACACAAATAATTGGTTTTGTAACCTATATCAAATAATTTGCGTAAAAAAATAATCTACGATCAAAAAGATAATCAAAATTGCATTAATTTGTGTAGTAATTATTGAAAATTAGTATAAGTAGGTTTTATTTTGAAAATAAACCATACTGATTGGTGGAGTCAAAATGCGTGTGGCTAAAATTCTTATTTTTGTAGCCATTGCACTTTGTGTAAGTATCACATAATTAAAATAAATTGTAGTAAACTCGATGCCTAATTAATAGATTTTTTTTTATATAATTGTATACCTAGTTATTTACTTTATTAGGTATCTACCTAAGTATTGTTTTTGCTTATAAATTTATCTACCTAAGACGAATACCTACAGTACCTGCCTAGGTACCTACGTAGTTAGATGCCATCCTTATTATTTCGATCGATAAGGAACGGCAACAACTTATTGACTAAAAATAACTGTTATTGTGGTAGGCAACTATGCAATTATAATCCTTTTATCTACTTTACAGGTTAACGCAAGATGTATAAAAAGAAAGAAAATTGCCAAAGCATTAAAACCCCGTGGTTGCCAGATTTGCGTCGATCGCCCCAACTTCAAGCCACAAGCCTATGCTTCCCTTTGTGGTTGCTCTGACGTTGGTTGCTCAGGATCTTGCGGTTATCCCGGAACTTGTGGTACAAGTGGTTGTCCCGGAACTTGTGGTACTGGTTGCCCCGGATATGATTATCGTGCATGTGGTTGCCAAAGTATATTCGTAGAGGAGTTGCCCGGTTGTAATTACGGATGTGGCTGTGATGGTTATGGGATTCTAAGCTCTGAAATATCAAACTGCGATCGTATAAGGTTGCCTCAAAGTTGCGACGCTCGTATTCCTGCTATAAACCTGCCTGCATGTCAGTGTGACATTCCAAACTGTCAATGTCAAAAATTGCCATACCAAATTCTCGATTCGCCTTGCAAAAGACCTTCTGTTCCTCGGATCATTCAAATGCCTACGGAAACCGTCATTCAAACTGTAGTTATTGAACAACCAGCCTTGCGACTGCCTTGTTGCCAGTCAATCGATGCGTGTGGATGCCAATCCATCGATGTGTGTGGGTGTCAACGCCAGACTTGTGGCTACCAGTTGACTGAGTTGGATATGCCATGTACTTGCCAGTTGCCGGCTTTAGGATCATGTGGTTGTCCATTATCCGCCATTGGTATGCCATGTGGTTGTCAGTTGTCTGTCCCATGTGAATATCAGTTACCAACCTTAGATTGTGGATGCCAATCACCTTGCGGTTGCCAGCCAATAAGTGGTTCGTGTGGTTGTCAGTTGCCAGTTCCGAATATGCCCTACGCATATTACATTCCATCTTCGGAAATACCTTATATCTATCAACTGGATCAGCCCGCGTGTCAGGTGCCAGGCTGTGGTTGCCAGCTACCAAACTGTGGCTGTCAGTTACCGAGCTGTGGTTGCCAGCTACCAAACTGTGGCTGCCAGTTACCAAGCTGTGGTTGCCAGTTGCCAGAATGTGGATGCCAGTCTGCTGTATGTGGCCAATATCTACGACAAGTCACTTTGCAGCCACCTTATTTGTGATTATCTAAATTCTAAGTAGATTAAATTATTTTACCTATTTAAAGTTTAAAATCATGACAAAATTTAATAAAAATCATAATTCTATAGTTTGTTATTTATTTTTATCAAAACCCACCCACTATCTACTGCTCTTAACGCTGTAGTTTAGCTATTTCAGATTTTGAATGATCCTTAAAAACGTTTAGGAGAACTAATCATACCTACTGTGAAAGTAAGTTGTGGTATTTATTGACTATTTGTCTATGATTAAAAATAACATAAAATATCTTGAGTACCTACTTAATATAAAATATCTTGCGCAATAGGAATAATGTACCTATTTTAAATTTACAAAATTGCCGTTTCATTTATGAATCAGAAATGATAAAAATCAATAGGTTTTAACACGTTTTCATTATTGCATTCTATCAGATAGGATATAAAAGTAAATTATAAAAGGGTCTGATAAATTCCATTACTTGCATACGTTTATTTCTTATTTGTAGAAGGTAAGTAATTTATATCAGTATTGTATCAGTGAGAACCTGTAATTGGCTTTCTAGAGCTATAATTGATTCTAATATTGTCTACTGTAGCTGTTGGTTTTCCAAATAATAAATAAATAAATAAATAAGTTATTTTATTTAGTAAGTAGGTTGCCATGACTGTATGTAAGTAGGAACTTATTTACTACTACTACTTACCTACTGCACAGAATTTAAAGAAAACTCTAACTCTAAAGTTCTAACTATGTAGGTAGCCTCTGATTGATTAAATATCTGTAATTCTGAGTTCATTCTACCTTAATTAGGAACAATTCGTCTATTCGCTTTTTTATCTTTTACAGAAACTCGAAAATGGCTATCAAAAAGGTCATAATACTGGTGGTTGCCGTCACTCTGTCTCAATCATCAGCTCGCGTCATCACCCAAAATGCAATGTCTTCAGCCCTCCAAGACATCCTGTCACCAGCGAACACAGATAAAGCCATACAGCTCATAAACCTAGCAGCAAGATCAAAAAACGTAGATTTAGCCAGAAACGTTCCCTGCGATCCAGTCAGATTTGCCAGCCGCGATTATTTGCCAGCCAGAGGTGCCAGAGAAATGCCTGTTCGGATCATAACCGGTGACGGATATAGGCCAGCAGTTGTAAGACAAAGCACGAGAGAAGTTATAAAGGTTCCGGCGAGTTTGATGGACTCTTTAGTGATGCCTAAGGAGATTTTACAGGCTTACCCTGTTGCGTTGCCAAAGGAAAATGTACCTTGCCAGGTGTGCCCAGGTTACAATCCGTATTTGCCAGTGTCCTCGCCTGTGTCGGCCATGTCAGGATGCCTGCCACCACCGACGCAATCTAAAGGACAATTTTTGAGGAAGATACCAATCCCGCCACCAACTTTGTAAACATTTAAATGTTAAGCTAATAAGTAATTATTCTATTTATATTAAAAATTCAAGTTAAAGTTATAGCTACCTACTTCTTTTATTTTATCATTAAATCTCCCGTATAATATGAGGGACAACGAAACGAAAGCCCAATAGGTGCCCCTTCCTATCTATCTATGTATTAATTTGTTTCAAAATTTTTAAGAAAGTTCTAGATTTAGGTACCTATTCAATAAAATGAAATGGCTATGAATTTAGCATTCATGAGTAACGATAAAATTGCAAAGGTTAGATAAACGTGTTCTAAACTTAATACCTACTTAAACAAGTGCAACTGCAATGTGAAGGTAGGTACTTACAATAATGCTGGTCTGGTTGCCATGTAAACATGCTTAGCTAGCCGTATTTTCAGCAAAATGCACAATATGTTGGTATCTACGTGTTGTTAGTTGTATTGTATTTCCTATTGTTATATACCTACGCTATAGAAAACAGCTCTAGATGAAACTTAATGATATTAGATACACTAGGAACGAGGTAGGTGGCTTATTGGCGTCTAAAAAGTGGCACCACAGAACTAGGCTAATTAGCGCACTTTAACGTGTGTTTCTGTCAGAAAAGTACCTTCACGTAGTACTTATGCCTGGGACAGTTCTTGGTACAACCTATTAGACAAGTAGGTAGGTACATACCTAGTTTAAAAATAAACAGTGAGTAATATTGTATGGAACGATACACTACACTACACTACCATGGCAATCAGATACCTAACTTACTGATAAAATGTTTATTATGAAAGATCTATCAATGAACAGGTAAAGAAATTGCATAAATTCTAGTATTTATACGAAAACTATTTCTAGAATAAGTTAGTACCTTTCTATTGTTAATGTCGGTCTATTATTTCTATTAAAATGAAGTTATATTTCATATTATTATCAGCTTTAGTGGTAAGAACCTAACTTTAATACCTATTTTAGAAAAATGACATAATTATCTACAGTACCTACCTACCTAAATATCTTATCTAGAACTTCATATTTCGTAGGTCTCTTCTTACTTCTTCAAACACAATCATTTATTTACATAATTTTACATTACAGCTGGCTAGCCATGGTTACGTGCTATCACCCTACGCTCAACCTACTCAATGTGGTTGCCAATACCCCGCAATTCCCGCTGGTTGCCCTTTGCCCAGCAACCTATTTATGCCAGCAGCGTCACCGGTTTCTGCGTACAATCCTCTATCATCAGGTCTGCCTCCGGCGTCTCCGTGCAATTCCAGATGCCAGTATTTGAAAAAGATTCCTATTCCTCCACCTAGTATTTAGATGGCTTATTCATGTGACCTGTGAAGTTATCTAATTCATAAATTATGAAAACTTAGTTACTAAATTTTTATTTATAGTTTCTTACTATTAAAAATTGATCCGTATGTAGGTACCTATATATCACTTTTAGTAAATAAAGATATAGATACCTATGTAGGGTGAACATGCCAGTTCACGACCAGTTAGTGGACTTGTCATCTTTGAAGTAACATAACTCTCAAATGTGACATTGTTTTGATTTAAATTTTTACCTAGGGTTGAAGAAAAAACATCAAGGAATCAAATGAATGTAAGTTTTAATATAAATTATGATTGTTTTTATTAAATAATTAAAGATATAGCAAAAAGTGCTGTTTTGTTAGTTCCCGGACACTTGCGGCCAGCTTACGTCCGACATTTTCGTCAGTTTGCGACCACTCAAACGTTATTGAAAAAAGAGCCTTAACGTGTAGGCTTTAAGGTTCAAAATAAGAATATAAATGAAAAGTTTTCATTGATTTACAAAACTGGCTTGTGGAATCATTAGAGTAGGCTTTAAGGTTCAAAATAAGAATATAAATGAAAAGTTTTCATTGATTTACAAAACTGGCTTGTGGAATCATTAGACGCAAACCAACCTTCTTCAAAAGAATCTAGTTGGTTTACGACCTCGAAATACGAGACATTTTACATGTTTTTATTTGTGAAAATAGGATTGGTCGCTAGGTGACCGATTCCCGACCACCGAAAAAGCGTGATTTAAAGTGTCTGCATTTTAGGTTTAGGATTAAAATTTTGCTGGTCGGAATCTGACGTGAACATAAAGACCTTTTGGGACAAAACTACAAGGTTCAACATGCCATACTATGGAGTATAAGCTAGAAAACGTAAAAAGAAGATAGGTCGAAAACAGTCATTTGCCGACCATGCGGTCGTAAACCAAAGAAAGTGCCATTTCAAACGCTAGTTTGGCGACCACCCATTATTTTAATTAAAAACATACATTTTTAAATGAATTGTTGCTTACAATATAAATACATGTTTTTGTCTACACCCCAAGCTACATTTCGATGCGTAAATCTCAATAAAACATATATTTTCTTACGTTTGAAAAAGTGTCCTCTCACTATTTTTTTTGTACTGTTTTCAACCAACCTTCATGTTTTCACTACTGCTCATGTTTGGAGGCTCCCTGATGGGCACCACGTATCCTAGGACACAAATCGAGATGCGGGATGGGTGAAGGCTAGACTGATGTTTCATTTAAAAATAAAACGAACAAGATCATCAGTCAGTTTGACTTATTATAACGATTTTACGAAAAAATGGTCGTGAACCGGTGGTGGTCGGCAAACTAGCATGTTCACCCTATGTAGGTACTTACAGCCTACTCAGTAATGTGGTACCTTGTCTTAAGATTATTTTGATAGTAGAAAATACTGCTTTCAAGCTTTAATCTATATGATAGTCACATACAAGCTGCATTTTTCATGTAAGTATATTATTTTCCTAGCCTAAGTTCAATATGTTTGTCAGTAAAAAAGATAAATTGTCAGTTTTTGGTAGCTTTGAAAAAAACAACTCATGTTCTTGAACTCATCAGTCAAGTCCTAACAGCAAAATAGCACTTGTCATTACAAAATGTATTTAATCTAACAAAGTCTGTCTTATCTACCTACGACATCAAACACAATCATTGCGTCTTATTAAACGAACAAGTTACATAACTCTAGATTGAGATATAACTTTAATACATAAGAACACGTCGATCATTATAAAGTTTATGATCACAAATCATTTAATGAATTACATTTATCTTGAATATAATAATCATGAAAAACTTTTTAGTCACTCTTTCATTTCTGTCGATATTATTTCATGTAAGTATTTTAAGTTTTCGGACGCTCTTAATAATTTTTTGGAATTGAAATGTTATTTTTATAATACATTATTGATTTTGTAATAACTTGTTTCAGAATGCCAAATCCCAGTTCGTTGGTCCCGCCATTGTACCGACTCAAACCACACCAATACAAATTTCAAAACAGCAGCTCCTAGATTACCTACTATCAAATTCTAACCAACCTATAGGCAAACGAATAGAAGTGCTAGCTACCGCTGTTCAACAAATGCCTCCTAAGAGACAGAGGAGGGTGTACTTAGCTGACGTGCTCAGACAATCAGCATTGGAAAGCCTGATGGTTGCCGCGAGTGTTTGCGAGGCAACCTCTGGAGCTCAACCACTTGCGGGGATTCCGCGGTACGCGCCGTACCCCTTACGACAGTTTCCCAATGCCATCGCCAGCGATCCACTGGTTGCCAATAGAAATCTACTGTCAGCTCTACTGCCTAAAGAACTATTGGCCCCACTATTTGCTCCTACTGCTTACACACCAAACCAGGCTATAAGATTTCCTTACGTTTAATTATTAACATTGTTTGTAAGTACCTATTTGTGGATCAATGTTTTGGTACTTAATAGTTATTTATTTGCCGTCCGTATTTATTAAGTTAATTTGTAAGGAATAAATTAGGTATTTTCATAAAATGTTTAAATTTATTTGTGGTCATTAAATTGCATACCTTTAGAAAATAATTTGGGATAAGTACAAAAGTACTTTGTTAAGAAAGAGTAGGTAGGTACTTAGGTTATAACGAAACTTAAAGGGCTAATTAAATATTTCAGTAGGTACCTAACAACTTATTTTTCTGTACCTAGCGATAACTTACTTAAACCTAAAACCACCTAAAACTTTCGTATCCGGCAAATTTCTGACCCGCGAGCATAAGCGATCGTTCTTTAGCCTAATCACTCGCTTAAGGAACCCCCAAATGTTTTCCTGAATGTAATTATCAGTAGGTAGGTACCTACTTAGAAATTGTGACCTGTTTGTTTGAGCGTAACTTTACAATTAGTAATCTTTAATTAGATTTTCTTTGAGAGCGAAGTTTGCAGTGACTCTACTACATAGGTAGGTACTACTTACTTAGGTAGACATGTTTTTATTTCTTAATTGTAGAAATCTAGGGGGGTAGTGGGAGGAAAGTACCTACCTACCTACCTAAAAAAATATAACAGTAGAAGAAGAAGAATATAACAGTGAATAGATAAATCAATAACGTTATGCAAGAAATAAAATGTTCAGATTTAATTTATCATCACGTTTCATTATCACTTCTGAGAAGAAATCTTTCAATTTAGATAAATTGATATATTAATTCATGAAAGCGATATTTCATTGTATAAAAGATAAACTATTGTAATAACGTTTTCAGTAGCAAAGATGGCTCTAAGATGTTTAAAAATATTGCTTTTATTGTCTCTTGTTACTCAGGTACAAAACGTTTCACATAACCACAATTATTTACCTACTTAGTCAAATAACTAATTAAAAATTATATTTTTCAGAGTACTGTAGCCCAGCTGCCTAACCTCCTAAGAAATACTGGATATCAAAATTTGCCAGCGTCAGAAATCAGCCAGAATTTCAACCAGCCAGTCGCCGCTAATTTCCCAGGTGCCACTAACATTCAACTGACAAACGCACTGGCAAATGTCAATGTCCAAAAAGCCCAAGTTTTGCAAAATGCACTTCCAAAACTTCAGTCCATCAATACACAGATTGGTGAACTGCTAAATTTAGTATCAAATATTAATAATAGACAATTAGCGGGAAGTGGTTTAGCACAGAATACACGAATTAATAATAATCTGCAACCACAAAGTTGTGTTGATGGTTTCCCATCAAATTTGGCACAAAATAATCCTTATTTACCTTCTTCTTGCAATAACTTATTGAACAATATTCCCAATAATAATTTAATGCCAACTGTCAGTAATTTACCAGATTATAGTCTCAATCAGTTCCAATATAATTTGCCAGAAAATAATAACTTGCCAGTACAGCAGCCGCCGAAAATTAATAGTCTTACTTTGGTGGGTGAACCGTTTAATAATGGGCTGCCATTTAATGTTTTGCCAGCAAACGCATTTAACAACGCTAATAATATTCCAATTAATAATTTTGTAAATTTCAATGACATTGAAAGTAGCAGTTTAAAAATACCCAGGAGTTTGCCAGTAAATGAAGTGGCAGAGAACGGTTATCTAACATCAAATAGTCTTGTTGAAAACAACGGTATCTCGCCAGTTTCTTGGCAAAGTGAGGCTGCCAATTTAATGACTAGCAATGTGCCCCAAACTAACTTAGGTAATGTGTTAATAGATAGCAATAACTTACCAATAAATCAACTTGTGCCTCAATACATATCGCCTACTGTTAATGAAGTACAGGCTGCCAGTTTTATGGCACAAAATGTCCCTCTAAATAATGTTATATGCAACGGTTTAACAGAAAACAGTAACTTGCCAATTAATCAAGGAGTGCCTCAAAATTTCCCGCCCAGTGAAATACAGTCTGCCAATTTAATGGCAAGCATTGTTCCTCAAAATAACTTTATAAATAATGGATTTACGGAAAACACCGTCTTGCCAACCAATTATCCTGTGCCAAACTACTTCCCTTCCAGCGATTATATTGCATCGAAAGACAGCTATGTTGCGAATGTGCCAATAAATAATGCTAACAATATAAACCAACAACAAAATCTTGAACTACTTAAAAGTAATTACCCAATAACTAACAATGAATGGCACCAACAGTTGATTCAAAACTACCAGAATAATGATTTGTCCATGGCAAACTGGCTGGGGAATCGTATAGGCCAGCCAGTTGGCAATAAACTGCCAGAATTGACTAAAACCATTAATTTGGCCGATTTTGGTGGTTTGCCCATATTCAGTGGCTTGCCTATTATAGGCATTACCGAAACTGTGTCGTTAATAAATCCTGAACAATTTAACCAACCACCACTTGTAGTTTATTAAGTTACCTACCTATAACTATTATGTTATGAGAATTATTATTTATTGTTTAATTTTATGAAATAAATAACCTAATTTTTCATTGAATTTTTTATTAATGCCTACCCTATAATTTATCATTATGCACGTCATTTTGTTTCGAAATTGTTAAATATTTATCAGAAGTGAATAGCAGACCTGAAATTTCTGGCTGTCACGTAAATTATTAAATATGTAGAATCTCTTAATTAGTTAGTAATTTAAATACCTAATTAGTAGGCACACTGCACGTATTTATGTTATTCGGTATCTTCAAACTGCCTACGGCTGTTCAGAAAGTACTAGATAGGTACTAAGTACCTACCTACCCACAGACTGGGCTGTTGAAAACTAGGTAAGTACCTTACCTACCTGTTTCTTGCATTAGGTAGGTACTACTGAATGAATCATCATGTCTTGTACAATATTAGTTTTAAAGGACGAATTTCAGATAAACAAAGTACCTGTGTTACCTATTTATAAAAGAAGGTCACGTTTTTTTAATCACAAGTTAATTGGTACAGCTGTTAGTATATTACAACTATTGGAATAATGTATACTGCTCTTTATATTACTGTGGTTTTCATTCAGGTGAGTATTTCTCAATTTAAAAAATGTAATTGTAAGCTTAAGCTTGCTTTTCTTGTTTTACTAAGGATTTTCATTCAGTTTTGTTGAAATTAGCTACTGTGTACCATGAATTTAGCGCACCTTAGAGGCTGGCTTAGAGGCAAGGTTAGTTGTCGAGATGACAACCACAAGCGGTAGGGCTGCGCACATGGCTCTTGAGTTGGTTCACTATTAGTCATAATTTTTTTTAAATTATTAGTCATCGAATCGATCAGTAAACTTCTTTCCATGCCACTAAGCGTGACACCTACGGTGTGGCCTTGGCCTAAGATATGTTTTCATGTTCACGCTAGCAACCTCTTCTTACAGTTAAGTATTGGTCAAGAGTCAGTCCAATATGAATCAGAAATACCTGATGTGGACACAACTCCCAATGACAACTTGGATGGAAATTTTATAATACAACCATTAACAGTTGAAGACAATGATGATCCCATGAATGATTATACACCGGTCAACGATGAAAACTACAAAGATGATATTGAAGAACCGATTGAACCTGTTTATATTACTGAGTCAGTAAAAGAACTGATTGCAACTGCTACAAATAAGCCAGTAGAACAAGCACTGATGACAACTATAGCAAATTATGAAACTGAAGGTACTCGTAACTTGAAAATTAATATTGCAGAGTCATTTTAGAGACAAATTTAGGAGTTTTATAAATAACTATTAATTTGAGTAGCCTGCGATTTTATGGCTATTTTAAAGCGTAATACAATACGTACACCATTTTGTGCATCTGTTTAAAATGTTTATCAGTATTTAAATCCAAAATAAACTAATTTTATACTTTACAGAAAGCATTGATAATGCCTTATTACCAGAAATAGATAGTCCAGTCTCTGATGAGGTGTCTGATGAGCAAGTTAGCTTCGAAGGTCCTGTACATGCACGAGGCAAAGTTGTAGTGGGATCGCACTATGGTTGTGGAGGTCAGTGGTACATTTGACAAAGAGATAAAGAACAGCCGCCTTATACACCAACCAAATAACCATGCATGTCTTAACGTGGCACGACACTTCGCGGTAAGATATATATCAGAAAACAAAAGCTAGATATCTTACCGCGTCATGTTTTGAGAGTCGTCGAGAATCGACCACCTGCTGGTGACATTCTAGCTTTCTCTAGTAGGTATCCCTGTAGGTGGCGCTGCTCGGTGTTTTAACCGAGAAATGATCTTAACCCGTGAGAAGGCGCGCTATGAGCAATTTGCTCACACAAAAATTGATTGCAAAAGTTTTTGGTGATCCTGACTTCATAGCGTCTCGAGCGCCTAGGTACCTTCCTAACTATTCAGCCCCTCTCCCCTCACGCAACTTACGCGCCGTTCAGTACCGCTGCGTCCGCGCAGTGAAGCACTTTTGGAGGCCCTGCATCGTCGCGCGCCGATTTGCTCATCGCGCGCCCATCCACGTAAGTATTTTTTTTCGTATCAAAAAAATGTAATCATGTTTTTCTTATGTATTATTTTGTCAATTTGTATAAAATTGGTTATTCATTACGTAAGTACTCTAAAGTAATAATTTAATGCTAATTTTTCTTGTTTTTAGCTACAACATACATGAAAAATGGACGACCTAAATCATGCACAAAATCTTCGAATTTGAATTGTTTTGTTATTTTTTTTTATTTTAATTGGATTTGTGCCGATTCCTACGACTACTGCAGAGCCTAGGCCAAGTGGATTCTGTGCGATATGTCCTAGACGTAAGAATAGACGGTCAAAAAAAGCTTGCACTTTGTGCAAGAAATTACTCTGCACCGAGCACATAACGTATATGTGTTCAATGTGTTTCGAGAGGCACACTTGTCCTGATGTCATGGAAGAGTAAAACTTTTAGTTTTAATTTACCAATTTTTTTTTATTGTGATTTTTTTGAAGACTGCCAAAGATAGTAGGTCTAAAATTAGTTAATTTGTTATTTGTAGTAGAAGTTGCATTTATGTATCATAGTTTTAATTAAATATCTTGTTTTCATATTAAATAAATGTTGTTTTATTAATTATGAACCTATTTATAGCCTTAAATACTAATATTGTAGAAATATAAGCATTTAAAGTAGTGTGAGCAATTTGCTCGCGCGCGCCTTACCATGTAACAACATTAGGCGCGCCTTCTCACGGGTTAATGGTAGTTTCGGCTCTCGGCGTAAGTGGTTCAAAAGTGGTAAGGCCGATTTTGAAATTCGGTTACAAATATAGGTAATGCTTAATTAGGTACCTACCAACGTCAAAAATCTCCATACCGCTCTATGAATTTTATAAAAAGAATGACTAATTTGTTATTGTGAACCTTTCATTTCAAAAACCTTTTACTTTTAAATTGGAAATTCATTATAATTTTTATTTGCAGCTTCGTTTGGGATGCCACCAGTATTCTCTCCTTGGTTTCCTCAATTCCATCCACATTTTTACTACCCTCCTTATCCTGTCCCTAGATTTACAGCCCAATATCCTGATCCATACCTAGAAGCAGGACTCAATTTTCAAGCCCAAGAACCTGGCAACCAAGATTTATTAGATTTGTCAGTTGCCAGTACACTGGAAAATTCAGTGGCAGACGAAATGAATGGTATACTATTTGGTGGCATAGTGCCAGCTTCGGGTACTGTGTCTATTGCTGCCAGATTTTGATGTGGAAGGTAGGTGTGCAATTTGTTTAAAATAAATTAAGATTTAGCTAAGACATTAGTTGTATAACTATTCGTAGTTGCTATACTACTGAAAAATGTGAGTATTATACCAAAATGTATTTTTTATTACTTACCTGATTTCTCCTTGACAAGTCTAAAAGATTTAAGTTTGCATAAAGATCTGAAAATAAATGTCGTCATCATCATCAGTACCTAGCTTATAAAATGTTTGACCTAGTAAACGACTCGTTTGAGTTTTAGGCCGCCTGTCCATCTCTATTTAGATACAATGAAATAATTATTGTCTACACTAATATTATAAAGAGGTAAAATTTGTTTGTTTGTTTGTTTGTTTGACGGAGGTAATCTCCGAAACTACTGGACCGATTTCAAAAATTCTTTCACGATTGGGTAGAATGGACTGTCCGGGAGGTTATAGGCTATATTTTATCTCGGTAGCTCCATTAGTACACCCGTGCGAAGCCGGGACGTGCTACTAGTTTAGGTACAAAACGAATTGTTCAATGAAATCACCACAAAATCGATTTGATCAGCAGATTTGTATTTTCGCCACATTATCACGTATCTTTCGAAATACCTAAGAACTGATTATGTTTTGTACGTCGTTTTATAAAGGTTGCTTATTACGATAATACTTTATTTGCATTTTGTTATTAGTAATGGCATTTCTAACTTATTTCCTCTGTACGTTAATTGTTCGAGTAAGTTCTATAAACCTTATTTTTTTAAAAATTAATTAAAACCCTGCTATTTTAGAAATTTAGAATCTAAGCAAAAGTACAGTGTATTTTGCTCGTATTTATAGGCTATACGTACGGCCATTTATAATAATTTGAATTTTCGTAAAATATAGCACAAGTGTTATAAATAGTTAGAGGTTTGCTTATTTAAACAGGAGAAGACATGAACATAGTTTTCTTTTATTTTCAGTTGGCTACAGGACAAATCGAAACTATAAATGGACGTAACCCTCAAATTGGAAATTCTTTATCTAATTCAAGGTCCTTATTTACAAACACACCTGTTGTAAAAACACTGGGAACCTTGCCAACATTAAATAATGCCAAGAATCGGATACCTGGCAACGGGTTAAGTATAGCAAATGTGCAAACAATAGGCAATCAAAATTTTGCCAGTAACGTGGCAAGTGCTAATGCTCTAGTATCCAGATTAAACAACAAAGCTGTACCTAATGCAGCAAATTTTTTAAACTCTCAAAATCTTCGGAGCTCAGCTAATGTTGCTAGCCGAACTATTTCAGGAAATAAAGCTAGTGAAAAAGCTTTGCAATACCAATTAAGTGGCCCTAACTATAGCCCCGTCCAAAATTACAATCCTACAAATTTTGCCAGTAACTTGGCCAAAGGAAACTTGGCTAGCACTAATCAAGCAAAGCTAGCTGGCAGGTACCCTGCTGGTAATACGTACTCACAATCGGCGAGGCAACCTGGCCAGCAATATGGCATCCAAATCTCATCTGATGGTTTGCAAATGGCCGGCAACGTTGCAGTGACTGGCAACTTGCCAGTCCATGGCACTGTCAGTTTTGATGGCAAGCTTCCATCGAGAGGAATGAGTACTGTTAACTATTCGAGTCAGGGTAAAATTTAGTGAATGTATAATTTATTTAATTAGATAAGTTTAAATTATTTTGTATAAAGTTTAAATAAATTTAATAAATCACATGTATAATATTAAAACTGGTTTCCATTTACGAAATAAATTAAGAACCATTTTGATAAAAAAAGTCGAAATCATTGTTAAAGTCTTTTGACGAAAAATAGTTTAAGTAATTACTTAAATTAATGATTTAGTTCTCAAATTAATCTGGTTATCAAATTATCTAACCTCTTAAAATTTGCAGAGTGCTATTTACTTCTACTCTGTCTCTTTCGAGGCAGAGTTGAAGTAGTAGGAAGTCAATAATTTACTCATTACTTAGGAAGGCCTATGCCCAGCAGTGAGTAAAGTAGGGCTGTGGATGATAATGATGATGAAAGACTTACCTATTAACATGTCTAACTATATAAAATACCTACTTGCAATGTCCTTACAGGACTCATGTCTTACTTTAGGAACTTATTTCAAGATCTAATGTAGGTAGGTACCTACAATACCTACTTCAAAGCAAATAAACTTTGAACTTTAAATTTGTGAATTATTATTACCATCATACGGACAGACTTTATAGAATAATTAATATTTCTGGAATCAAACAGAGCCTCCTTATGGTCCTAGCTACTCACATTATAATAAAATGCAAGTTATTGTAAAATTAATTTATTAAACCAAATCTATTTAAACTAAGTATACCTAAATACAACCGCAGTTAGGAGCAACTGAAACCAGTCCACCTGCTGGCAAGTATCCTTCGAAGTTGACATAACCAATTACTGGCACTTGTCCTGCTACAGCTGTGTTGCCACAAACTGGCAACTCGCCGGCAACGGCCACGTCGCCATACCCAACTGGGAAGCCACTTTGGTAGCCAGCCAGTCCGGGCCCAGCTCCGTAGCAGGTAGGTCCGTAACCGGCCAGGGAATTGGGAGAAAAACCCTTGTTGAAGCCTAATCCATTGCCAATACACTGGCTGTATGCAGTCTGAAAAAAGTTAAGGTAGGTTAGTTATGATTCTATGCTGATTACGGAGAGGTACTTTGTGAATTTGATTTTGGTAATTATAGTTTTAATGGTGGGTGGTTGGTTGGTTATGGTGGGTATGTCTCCACTCCACCACTATTCAGGACCTACATAATCGTAGAGATGCATTATTTTACCTACTTTTTATTAATTCATAGAGATGATGTAGGAAAAGCTATTTAGATAAATAAATAAATATCCTTGGACATTTCACACAGCGTCATCTAGTCCAAAGATAAGCAATTTAATGCTTGTGTTATGGCTTTGAGTACTGCCTTCTCAAAGTGTTATGGTAACCAGATGACTGATTTATGTAATACTTAGATAATACTTTTTTTTTAGTAAAATAATAAAACTTACCGAAACAAGACCAAGGATAACTAAAAATATAAATCGGGCAGCCATTTTGCTTTCAATTTGCAACTCAAAACTGAGTGATTATTCTAAAACATGTTTATTTTATATCGGAACTTTTCGTAACAATCAATGAAATCGGATTACAATAATTTTTAGATTGACAGTGATAAAAAGTCTTGAAACATTTATGAAATGTCAAGAATTCAAAAATTTTTTGATTAGAAAATGTTGTGAAAGTGTGACTTTCGTAGGTATTTTCTTATCCACGCGATGTGATACCAGATTTTGAGATTTGTGCAAGTAAGTACCTACAATAGGTAGGAAATATAGTAGGAAAATTAGTAGGCATAGGAACTTAACCTCATTGGTAGAATTAAAAAAGTAAGAGTTAAATTTTTCACATTAAGAATAAAAACTCTTTGCATGAACTTACAGATTGCAAACAAGACAGAGAACGCAGTCACAACAAAAAAGAAGTTTGAATTTTTTCATGTTCTATTTTTTCAGCGCGCTTTTCAATTGTTTGAGAAAATTTTGAAAGTTGTGTCGCTTCTTTTTAGCTTGTTTTATTTTTGAGTTAATTTTATAATAACTGGTAACTATTGTGTGTGACTTTAATACTTATTATAGGATGATACTTATTTATTTTTATTGTAAAAAAGTGTGCAATTTGTCCAAGAATTATTTTTTCGAACTTCAGAAAAGGATTTTTTTTAACCTGGAATCGTAAGTAGTATAATTAGTATCTACTCATCTCCTTTTTTTGAAATTAAAATCTTACTTGGTAGCGTGAAGCTTTCAAATAAAATATTAAAAAACATCAAAATCGTCTAATGGCTATCCATTAGACGACGTCCATTATGCATCCATGTGTACGAGGTACTTATCCATGAGACGTAAGAATAAGAACTTACACAGTCGATGGTACGGATTAGAAGTGGTCACCCATCCTTTTCCCATAATCCAGTTTCACGCTCATAGTAGGTACTTACTGCCAATTTCAATAACCTTTCTATCTCCGATTTCGCTTACTGCCGGTAGATATTTGACACATTTTGTATGGAAGTAATGTCAAATATCTACCCGCAGTAAGCAAAACCAGAGATAGAAAGGTTATTGAAATTGGCAGTTAGAGAAGCCCTATCTCCAGTAAAGTTTACCGTAGCATTGAAAACTATCCTAGATACCGAGTCAAGTAGGTAGGTAAGTATTACAAATGTATGAGAAGCCAGCGCAGCGCCCGCCCTAATAACTGGCAATAGAGTCACCTAGCTTTTAAGACTGTACGATTTTGAGTGATCCTTGAGGTCTTACGAAATAAACATATTTTTCTTTCTTTCAAATATACCTACTACCTATAGAGTCACCAGGCAATAGAGTCACATAGCTAAGCATTTTTAAGTGATCCTTGAGATTACACGTTTTTCTTTCTTTCTTTCATATACCTGTAGGAACCTTCTTAAATCAAGTAGTTTTAAGCGTTAGCTTTGTGGAAAGTTGACTTTCCAAATATAATTAATATGGTGTAGGGAATCGCGTTAGAACAGGCAATAGAATCCCCTAGTTTTAAGAACCTGACATGTCTAAGTGGTCTTCTATAAGATTTCATTGAATAAAATATTTTGACTTTTGACTTTTGACTTTTGACATCGTGTTTTCCAAGTTCTAATAAAAAATCAAAGGTAGAATATCAAAGATTTTTTTCAATCTCCTCTTTGTCCTTCACGATAAAAAAAAGCAAAGCGGTAATCCAGGTCAGAGTCCACTTATGATTTTAGTTTGATAGTTAAAATTTAACCTCATATTACGCCTTTCTTATATCTCTGAATTTATAATTTTGTTACAGGAAGACATCCAACCGCAGGTGACCGTAGGCCGTAGACGGAACTAGGTACAGACACAGGACTCTTCATCTAGGTAAGTGCTAGTTTTTAACTGACTTAAAAAAGACGTGTGGCACTCGGGGACTGCCGCGGTAAGCTATTGCATGCCACCTAGAGGCGAGTTGCTGAACTAAAGTGACAGCGTTAGGTTATTTTCGTTACGGAATTTCTGGATTCGGTCTCCACGCTCAAGGCCTGCAATAGAAGCTATGCAATAGCTTAATTTTAAAATACTTATGAAGATTGTCTAAGTATGTAGGTTTATATCTAGCTTTGATGATTTAAGAGTTTTTAATAATTTACTAGCTGTGCCTCGCAGTTTCACCCGCGTAAGTCCCGTTCCTGCGGGAATATCGAGATAAAAAGTAGCCTTATGTGTTAATCCAGGGTACCTATCACCTATCTACATACATTCTCACAAACTTTCACATTTATAATATTATAGTAGGATAGGATTGTAGGATTTCAAATTGAAAATAAAGCATTCAAAAAACGCTGATAAATGTAAGTGCAGAACAATAAACACAAGAGTTGTAGTAAATTATTTTATTTATAACTTAAATATCTGTTAACATACCAACTCACACACAGTTACCGGGACCATACCCGATTCTTCCCAATCCATTAAAACCGGCCAGGCCGTTTAGCCCCGCCCCAATCGCCCCCACTGCCCCCACACCAGGGCCATAGGTCCCCGGGCTCACAATACCGGTAGCGATAGGTCCCTCAGTAGCAATACCGACAGCACCGTCCCCACAGCCATACGAAACCGCACCAGCCCCAGCAGACGGCATCGCGCCTTCCAAACCCACGGTTCCCAATAGCGGCAGGTTACCATTCACACCCAAAGCACCTTCGTAAGCGTTGTCAGAAACTACAGAAACACCAGTGGGGGCGATGGCAGAGGCGCTCTGGACTGATAGACCACCGCCGGTGGAAGCTACGCCGCCGCATCCGATACCGTTTGCTAGACCCACCCCGTTTAATCCCACTCCGTTTAATCCCACTCCGTTTAACCCCACTCCGTTTAATCCCACTCCGTTTAGAGCCGCACCGTTTAGTCCCACTCCGTTTAACCCCAATCCATTTATTCCTCCGTTTGCGAGGCCGTTGGCAAGAATGCTGTTGCCTGCTAGGATGCTGGCAGCCAGTCCATTGCCATTTAGACCGGCACGAAAGTTGTTGTTGACGTTGTTGCCAATGCACTGGGCTGAGATGGTCTGAAAGAAGGTAAACACTTATTTTTTAACTTGAAGGGTCTTTCTGAAGAGTAATGGACATCATTAATTTCTAATTTTCTTTTACTTTTTTTATTTATTACACAATTTTCAACGAAAAATAAAGTTCATTGCGAACCAATTTTCAAAACTTACCTGAAACAGTGCAAAAGCACAGAAAACAACTGTTTTACACATCATTCTAAAATCTCGTACGATTCTTAACTGATTTAATAACTAAATGTGCAGTCTTTATACCATTTTTATATTCATCTGCGTAATTATTTCATTAATATTGACACACAGTTATTTTATCGTATAACATGCGTTATCTACCTTTGATACACTTTATCGATTAATTTGTAATATTTCTTTTAAGTAAATCTATTATAGTTACAATTATTTCGAACTTGACCGTCCTAGACAAAAAAGGCTCTATGATAGAATAGAGAAAAATATTTGTAAGTCTATGAATGTTGTCTATCAATAAAGTCTTACGTAAAAATAGATGTAGGTAAGTAAGTACTATTATTTTATTCTGTGTTAATATAGCATGCTGGTCTAATTTACAAAGAAGTCTGCGGGGCTGCGGGTTCGATGATTTCGAACAAATTAGTTTTCATGTTCTGCAGATATTTTATTCCTTGTCTGGATATTTTCTGTCTATAATAATGTATGAATTTACAAAAAAAAGTATTATCACAGAAAAGAGATAGGTATTTTATCAGTCATCTGGTTACCATAACACAAGCATAACTTGGGACTAGACGTGTAAAATGTCAAAAACTTATTTATTTACTTATTTTATATTTATAGGTCTTGAATTTAACACGTTCCGTGTATACCTCAGCATGTCACATAAATTGTCCGTGCTCTATTAAACTTATCTGACGTCATTACTCATTAATCAATAAATCTAATGACTCATTAGATTTAAGTAATTAGGCATAGATATTTGGTTTATTATTCCCTGCGTTGTTGTTTTGAAAAATCTGAATCAAGTTTGAGTAACCTTAAAAGCCTAAAAATGTTCCATTATAAATTTTAATATCCCATAAATTATTTTTATAGCGGATGTTTTCAAACACCAATAACAAATATGGACATTGCTTTTTTTTGCTTTTCAGAGCTTTTTGGTGTCAGCTTTAGGTACAATATATTTAAATCCAATTTGGCCTGGTATCAGTAGTACCTATCTACCAACACTTATGCCCGATTTCTATAACTAACGTACGGATGTCCATAGTTCCATCACCATAGCAACTTTGTTATTACAACATAAAATGTATTAAACTTTTTAACAGATAACAATGTTTTTGCATAATACTCGTATGATGCAGCAGAATGGAACTTTGCTGTTTATTTCATATTAGTATGAACTGTCCATAGGCTTGGACGAAGATCGCTAAAGTGCAGAATCTCTCTACTCTAGAAACCATAAACGATGCATCGTGACAATCATCGCAGGTCAACTGATGTTGGTTAATCTTCCAAATTCAGTTTCCACTAACATAAGCTGACCTGCGATGCTGACGACCTGCTGATTTGATGCCGATATTTCGTTTTTCGATTTGAAGACCTCCAGAACAGGAAAGCTTTAAATCTGTAGACCTTGATGGGTAATTATATAGTCTTTGTCATTTTTATAGCAAGTCCTGCATATTTTTACAACATCATCAATTTAACATCTTCGTACGTGACACTGTCAGATAACAAGTCTATGTCAAAACATCTAGGTAACTGTTACATAAAGATAACGAGGGATTATGTTATTGATTGTTTTTTTGCAATGTTATGTTTGCAATACCTATTGCTAAACTTTCTTTTTCTTTAAACTTTGTACTTACAGGGTGGAATTTTGCAATGACAGCTAGAGGGAAAGTACATTAAATAACTGACCAAGTGCGTGTCGGGCCACTCAGTGTAGAGTTTCGAAGATGCCCAATATGTGGAGTAATCGTCTTTAGATTTACCTTCCTACATGAGATTATGTTTGAAAGATTAATAACAATATGAGGTAGTTACCATAAGTTATTAGTGATTTTCTTTTTTACTTGTCAACCTGTAAAGCCTTTTAGATTTTTTTCCTTGAATCATCCTGGCAATCATACACATAGGCATCTATTTACTGTCTGCACCGTGAGTTTTAATAGATTTTTAGTGTTATTTCCATTTTTCTGAAAAAAGTTAAACTGAAGGTTCTTCGAAGTTTCGTCGTTCGTGTGTGAAAAGAAAACCATAAAATGTGATTATTCTGTATATTTCTTAACTCTTAGTTCTAATGACTCAGTAACCATAGGGACCGCAGCCGCATCCGCAAGCACAAGAGCCAGAGATGGTCACAGCACCAGCAGCGGGCACGATGCCACCGTACTCCACAGCACCGATAATGGGCACCTGGCCAGCAACAGCGGTAGAACCACACACGGGCAGTTCTCCAGCCACGGCCACGTTACCAGCTCCAGCGCCACCATAAGCTGCGCCACAGCCAGCTACTGGTGCTACGCCAGCTCCATAACCGTACGCTCCTAATCCAGGCGCACCGAGGGGGGCTACTAATCCAGGGCCAGCCAGCGGAGCGCCAATACCGGCACCCCAGCCCCAACCACCGATACCGGGGCCGGCGAGACCTGGACCTACCAGTCCGGGGCCAGCAAGACACTGGCTGTATGCATTCTGGAAAAACAAAGTGTTTACTGTTTAGTACACATTTTGTATTTGTGAATATAGTAAATTTTGGTGAGGAGCTTTTTGGCCGTCTACAGATAATGGTTTTTAAAGTCAGTTATTATATAATGGTTTTTATAGTAGACAAGCAGGGAATTGACGACATAGATAATGGAGTCCAGTTAAGTTGCTGATTGTAGTATTTTTACTTCGTAGTAGTCAATGTGGTTGTATTTTTGTAAATAAGTATAAAAAGTTGGATGTTGACGGTCAGAAAACTCCCTTTGTTAATAGTAAAAGTAAGGATGGCTGATAAACATCAGGGTTAGTATCTGTAATAACACTTACTTGGATCAGACAAGCTTGGATGCAAAGCAATAAGAAACCAAGGGGAGACATGACTGTAGTTTGTAGTGATAGTGTACGTAAAAAGTGATTCCAAGTGGACTTGTGGATAACTTTATAAAGCCTGGCTTATGTAAGACTCTTTATCAAAAGGATTGCTAGATTATATTAAGTAATTTATGTAATACCCAATTAACATACATTATGTACTTGTTTTCGTAAGTCCTTGAACTACATTGTTAGAAAACATGAAAGCGTAGTAAAGTCACGTACACTTTTACCCAATTTATTTTCCAATTTTCACCATGTCATAATAATAAGCTATAAAACTCGGATACAGAATTTTAAAGTTATAGTTTGCTTGACAACAAACATAAACCTACAACAATGGCCTTCAAAGCTCTCTTGATCTGCGCTTCAGCGCTCTTCGTCCAGGCTTATGGACAGTGCCTCGCTGGCCCCGGACTGGCGGGCCCAGGGCTGGCTGGTGCATGGAACTTGGGAGCAGGCTTGGGAGGTATCGGAGCTGGTCTGGGTCTGGCTGGTGCCGGCTGCGGTTGCGGCGGAGTGGCCTCCACCGGTGGTGGCTTCCCCGTAGGCAGCTCCTCCCCCATCGCCCCCGTCGGCGTGTCCGTGCTGTCTGAGAACGTGTACGAGGGTAGTTTGGCCGTCGGCGGCAACCTTCCTTTCCTCGGAACCGTCGGACTCGAGGGTATCCTGCCCACCGCTGGTGCCGGCGCTGTCTCGTACGGCTGCGGCAACGGAGCCGTCGGCATCGCCGCCGAGGAGGGCCCCATCGTCACCGGCATCGCTGGCCCCAGCACCTTCGCTCCAGGCGTCGGCGCCATCGGCGGTCTTGGGGCTGGACTCGGTCTCGGTCTCGCTGGTCCCGCTGGTATCGGCTACGGTCTCGCCGGACCCGCCGGTATCGGCTACGGTCTCGCCGGACCCGCCGGTATTGGCTACGGTCTTGCTGGAGCCGGTTGTGGTTGCGGTGGAATCTACTAAGATGTTTTTGTAAATTAATTGAGTCAATAAAATAATATTTCTTTAAACCTACCTAATTCTTTAATTATATTATGAAACAAACTGCTAGGTTATGCACAAAGACATTAGCAATATTACGTAAAATCAATAATATGTACGAATCGCTTATAGAAACAGAAAAAGTATATTAATTGGTACCTATTAAATGACGATAAGTCGCATGGATAGTAATGTAGCGTAGGTAAACGATGATAGATACGTTTTAAAGTCGTTAAGCTTTTAGGTGGCCTAAAACTCGCCAGAGCTACCACTTTCTCATTTGAACTTCCTTATATTGGTAGGTAAGTACTTACCTAAGTACATTTTCTAAATAAGTAATTAACGATGTTAAAAATTGATTCGATACGATTCCTCAGCTTTGATATCATATGGCGTGGAAAATCCTGCTATCTCGGGACACCCGTCAACTTCATCCTAAGCACTTGATTATAGGAACAGTTTGTTATAAGAACCGGGGCGGGGGTTAGCGAGACCAAGAGATAAATAGGTAATGCCAACATCTGCTTACCTAGTTGTAGGCACGTAATCTGAGTCAAGTCAGCATGGATGAACGTGACTTTTCATCAGCTGGATTGCGTACCTAGTGCAGTTACCTACATCAGAATCATAAGATTCTAATCATTTTGTTTTCGCTTATTTAGTCATCTTACTCCTAAAATCAACGGAACTATCTTTGCGAAAGATGAATTTATTCATATGTTCAAGGATACTTCATCAACTTCGTCATGCTGGTAGTTTTATTGTCTGTTTCAATTTCAACGAAAAACTCAATAGCTAAAAAAACTACTTTGTTTTTGAGTAATCTGAAAGTCTACTCTGCAAATCGAAATTGCATCAAATCGCAAGTCAGCATATTGGTGGAAACTGAATTCGGAAGATTAACCAACACAAGATGACCTGAGGTGATTGTTACAATGCATCGTTTTCGGTTTGTAGGAAGAGTTGAGGGGGAGGTGCGTGAATTGGGCTGTCAAATTGAACATTTTGCCCGTTCTAGTTTGAATACCGGTATCAAAGAAAGAAAGAAAGAAAGAATCATTCATCCATCCACACATCCACAGTCAAAATCTTTCGCATCCATAATTTCGGTAGAATCTAGCCAAATTTGAACAGAAGTTTTAACGTGAAAGACAGAGTAACTGTAAAAAAGGTTTTTATTAACTTATCTTGATATTTTTTTTTATTTAGTGTTCTTTCTGTTATTCTCAAAATATGGAAGATTGTGTGAAAGTCGATAGGTAATATTTTTTCCTCTTTCACGCAAAAACCTCCTAATCGGTTAAGGATAACACTATCCGGAGTAGCCATAGGCTACTCTTTTCCGTTTAAGTACCTACAACTCGAGAGAAGCTGCGGCGGATACACGATTAGGCTTCAATAAAAATAATAACTATAAGTACAGTCAATTCATTTATTCTTTTTAATGTTCCGTATAACCGACCCCACCTAGTGTGGGATAAGGGCAGGGAAATGATGATGATGATAACCGACCGTTCATCAGTACACAGCGCCGTAACCAAGTCCATTGAGACCGAACCCTTTACCGGCGAAGCCACAGCCAATACCATCATAGCCGTACCCTAAGCCTGCTCTGTAGCCGTATCCAGCAGCAAATGGCTCAGGACCGAACACTCCGTTGAAGCCGTACCCAGCAGCGAAAGGCTCAGGGCCAAATACACCGTTGTACCACTCTCCAGCGTAAGGAGCCATGCCAGTCGCAATAGGACCCTCCTCCGCAGCAATCGCGCAAGGACCGGCACCGCAGCCGTAGGAGACCGCGCCAGCACCAGCGGTGGGCAGGATACCCTCGAGTCCAACGGTTCCGAGGAAAGGAAGGTTGCCGCCCACAGCCAAACCACCTTCATACACGTTCTCAGACAGCACGGACACACCGACAGGTGGGATGGGAGAAGCGCTGGTGGCAGCGAAGCCACCGCCGGTGGAGGCTATTCCACAGCCAAGACCGAAGGGGGTGGCTAGGCCTTCGTAAGCCAGAGGAGCAGCAAAGTTGTTCAATCCACATCCGTATTCGAAGCCGTATGGGGCAGCAAGACCAGCTCCGATGCACGCACTGTATGCGGACTGTAATGAAAAGTTTATTGTTAGAAAGAAATCATATATCACACCTCTTAATTGTTTTTAAATAGGTACTTAGTTTACAATTCTTGGCTCTGTCACTTGCCATTTGTTAAAGTGACTTTAACTGTATCAATTCTATCATTTAGCTAGGTAATGTTTCTACTGTGGGGTACCTACATGGCCACTTGTTCATACGAACGAATGAACGAACTATAGGGGCAGAAGAAATACACCATCAGTCTTATATTTACATTGTTGCCTTCATATACAATATACAGTTTCATTGCAAGCAAAGGCGAAAATAAATATTACCTGGACCAGAAGTGCTGATGCACAAACGAGGAGTGAAGCGAAGGCCATGGTTATTTCCAAAGACTGAAAATAGAATGATCCGTAATGCAAAATTTCTAGTATAAATACTAAAGTATTGGGAAACAAAAAACATCGTAAAGGGTGCTAAATGAACCAGATATTTTACACGGACGTGAATTTTGTACGTTTTTGTAAAATTTTCGCAAAACCGATAAAGTTTATTAGAACACTGCGAAGTATGTCTGCAACTTGTAACTTTCGTACTATCATTTCTTTTTTTGCGTAAATTTCTACTTTTATTAAAATAATAGTTCGGGATTGAGTATAAAAAGGTTTTGCTGGATTTAGCGAGCATCTTGTTTCCAATCAAGTCTGTAACATCAAACATGTCTGCTCTTACCATCTTGCTTCTCTGTGCTCAGGCTTGCCTGATTCAGGTACGTTAAATATTTATTAATACTATCTTCTGTGAAATTTTTATAAATCCTCTCTGTGTTTGTGCAGATGCCCATCATCATCATCATCATCATCCACAGCCCGATTTTACCCACTGCTGGGCATAGGCCTCCCTTAGTTTGTGCCATCCACTATCATTTCTTTCTCACTTCTTCACTTCACTATATATTAGATGCCCAATAAATTATATCTAGGACTCGAACCTGCAGCTTGTCCATTTAAAAAGCATAGCAATTAGTAAAAAATAATGCATAATTTGCATACTCGTAACAAGCTATAAAGTTACAACTTGTCACTATAATCGCTAAAATACATGGGTTTTGTGTATCAATTTCGAAATATTCTTTAGTTACATAAAGTTTATTTTGCGTTCGCTGTTGTCACGTGATTGTGTTCGATTACCTAGTTGTTACCATTGTTACATTATTTACGATAAGAAGACAAACATATTTCTGTAATCAACTTGCAAACGACCTTTGTAGCCTATCAATATGGTCACTATGGTTACACTGCTTAGGTAGTTAAAAACCATGACCTGACTCTTTCAGTGCAGTAATATTGGTATGGTGATTTGAATATCGAGAAAATTAAGAAATGAAACTTTTTGGCACTTGATAAATTTAATGTAATAAACATTTTTCACTTTAAAAACTTTAAAACTATATTATTGGATAACTAAGTCCTATTTTGCAAAAACGTGTCGTAAACCTTAACTATCTTGCAGAATGCCTTCGCTGCCATTGCTCCCATGGTTGGTCCAGGTATAGCCGGTCCCTTAGGCTACGGAGCAGGCATCGCCGGCTGTGGTCTAGCCACTGGAATCGCTGCTCCCTGCGGCTATGGATCTGCTATCGGCCCTTATGGCTACGGAGCTGGATTAGCCGGCCCTTACGGCTATGGCGCCGGTTTTGCTGGACCTATGGGAGCTTTTGACTACGGATACGGTTGTGAATGCGGTGCAGCTTACGGAGGCGCTGGTGTCGGAAACTGCGCTATTGTTGGTGAGCTCCCAGTGGGTGGCTCCACCGCTGTTGCTGGCCAGGTGCCCATTATTGGTGCTGTGGAGTACGCTGGTGTTGTGCCCGCTGCTGGCGCTGTGACCATTGTTGGTGACTGCGCTTGCGGTTGCGGTTGCGGATATGGATACAAGTACTGATTTGGGAAGGATTTCGGATTTTATGACAAATAAAATGATTTTGAGATAAAAATTGTATTGTTTTTTCAAGACATATACTCGTACCAACCGATAAAGAGTCCGCTTAAAAGTTTTTTAAGGTACCTATATATTTTCATAGAGTTGGTATGAGTTGGTATATAAGTATTACTAATACCTAACTATTCATAAAATACTTTTGAATCAACAAAGACTTACAACATCAACAAAGCTCGAGTAGTCAAATCATTTGTGCCACCACGATGATGCTATTATTATACTAGCTACCTAATATAATAATTTATCTGGTCACATACCTACTACATTTACGTTATGTAATATAATTAGAGAAAAGTTCAGTAGGTATGTATTTATAAAAAAATGGTTCTTAAGAATTTTAATTATGTAGAGTTTTATATTTGCTAGAGGTATTACTTGTAATAAGTACTGTATACATGTTTGAAAACAGTGTATTTTACCAGAGACCAGTTTATATCAAGTGGTCTCTGATTTTACTTATTTTAACAAGCTTAAAAAAAAGCTTTTAAAAAGATCTCTCAGACATGGCTTAGATACTTCTTTTGATTTTCTCATATTTTTTATTAAATAGTTCCTATTCAATTTTATATTTTGTAGGTATAATGAATAAGAAAATATTTCTTTGGTATAGATTTATTTAACCTAATTGCTATAGTATAATTTAGTATCCGTATGGCCCACAGCCGCATCCACAAGCGCAGCTGCCAGAGATGGTTACAGCACCAGCAGCGGGGATCACACCACCGTACTCGATAGCGCCAATGATGGGCACCTGTCCAGCCACAACAGTAGAACCACACACGGGCAGCTCTCCGGCCACGGCCACGTTACCGGCACCAGCTCCGCCGTAAGATGCCCCACAACCAGCCACAGGGCCGGCGATACCAGGACCCCAGCCCAGACCAGCTCCAAGACCTGCGCCGTAGCCGAGACCAGGGGCGCCAACTGGTCCAGCGTAGGCACCTACGAGAGGTCCAGCTAAAGGTCCACCAATGCCGGCTCCGTAGCCGAGACCAAGGGGACCGGCGAGGCACTGGCTGTATACATGCTGAAACAAAAAATTCAAACGTTACGATTTGTGGATCAAAAAGCATACTGATGATGCTTAAATCTTCAAGATAAAGATAAAGAGTAATGTTAGCAATGACAGCAAGCACTGAATTTGTATGTTTAGATACTTACTTGTAGCAGGCAAGCCTGAACACAGATGAGCAAGAAGGCAAAGGTAGACATGTCTGTTTGTTTCTGATGCTATAATACAGAATGTTTTTGGTAGGCTAAGTTGACGAATTTATATTGAAATAAATATCGATGACCAACAAAAGTAGGAAATAAAAGTTGTTGTAACGATTTTCATAACTTTTTATAGGTGTGACCTATGTTATCTACTATTTAACAGTTACCTAGATGTTTTGACATAAAAATGTTGATAAGTTACTTATACCAAAGATAAGTTAAGCCGATGGGTCACGTACAAAGCTGTTTAATGAATAATTGCTTCAGGAGGCTGTAAAAGTTGCGCAGGACATGGTATAAAAATAACAAAGCCTAGCGACAAGGTATCATTACCCATCTGCGATCTATAAAACAACAATGGCCTTCAAAGCTCTCTTGGTGTGCGCCTCCGCCCTCTTCGTCCAGGCATACGGACAGTGCCTCGCCGGGCCTGGCCTGGCTGCCCCTGGACTGGCTGGCGCGTGGAACTTGGGAGCAGGCTTGGGAGGTATTGGAGCTGGTCTGGGTTTGGCTGGCGCCGGCTGCGGTTGCGGCGGAGTGGCCTCCACCGGTGGTGGCTTTCCCGTAGGTAGCTCTTCCCCCATCGCCCCCGTCGGCGTGTCCGTGCTGTCTGAGAACGTGTACGAGGGCGGTCTGACCGTCGGCGGCAACCTGCCTTTCCTCGGATCCGTCGCACTCGAGGGTATCCTGCCCACCGCTGGTGCCGGCGCTGTCTCGTACGGCTGCGGCAACGGAGCCGTCGGCATCGCCGCGGAGGCGGGCCCCATCGTCACCGGCATCGCTAGCCCCAGCACTTTCGCTCCAGGCGTCGGCGCCATCGGCGGTCTTGGGGCTGGTCTCGGTCTCGGTCTCGCTGGTCCCGCTGGTATCGGCTGCGGTCTCGACGGACCCGCCGGTATCGGCTACGGTCTCGCCGGACCTGCCGGTATTGGCTACGGTCTTTCCGGAGCCGGTTGTGGATGTGGCATCTACTGAAGATTTATTTAGAATAAGATACTGATATGTTTTGCCATAATAAAATAATTTACTACAAAATGTATCGTCTTATTTTCTGGAGGAATGTATTTCACCTTGCTAGTTTTAATATCTACACTCACCATGACAAAAAACACTATAAAAAATCGGTGACATTAGGTAGCATTTACAAGTGGAACAAGCAAAATGCTCGCTGCTTTACTCACGGTATAGATTTATAGATTTATAGATTATTATTTATTATTTATTATTATCAATATATGAACTCCATTTAAAACTGTCCAAAAACGTTTATTGTATTTATTTTTGATTTAATATATTGGGTTCAACACGAAATAGCACAACGATTAAATTCCTATACAAATTTTAACATCCTCATCAGGGATTCTCACGCTCTCGGGATGGTTCAAATCAGTGAGAGTTGAACATGCAACCAGTGTTTTGAGCAACCAACCAGGCGGGCCTTCAGATAAATTAACTCTATGGCAACGTCTTTACGAGCTGAGAATCGCGGAAATTTCGACGTATCACGTATTACTGTACACTCTATGAACGTAACTCTACTCAGAGATAAATAAATAAATATCCTTGGACATTCCACACAGCGTCATCTAGTCCCAAGCTAAGCAATTTACGAGTAATGCTTGTGTTATGGTAACCAGATGACTGATATAAATACTTAGATACATTTTTTTTTGGAAATACATACATAACTAGAGATAGAAAACACCCAGACACGAAACAAATATCTGCAGAACATACAAACATTTCTCCCGTAGCGGGGATCAACGAACCCGCGACCTCCGCGTCTCAGGCGGGCTTTCGCCCACTGCGCCACAGAGGTCGTCAATTAATGAACGTCTACAGTACAGTGCTCAAAAACTGCTACAGCTATCTGTTTACAACCACTCGCGTTTCAACTCTCCTAGGTAATACCGAGCCAAATTGAAACAGTGTATGAAGTCCTGATTGTTATAAGGAAAGATGAAAACGTCCATGTAGGTCTCTGAGCAATAAGATGTAGGTGAATAAACGAAACTTTAATAACAACACTCAATGTTCAACTCCTTAATCAACGTTTAAAAAAAAAAAAAAAGACGTCACTCGAGGACTGCCGCGGTAAAGCTATTGAGGCGAATAAAACGTCAAACGTCTACCTCGTCAATCGCACGCAATTATGCGTCCTTTATTAATGAGAAGAGGTTCATTATCTTTAAGGCGCGGCCCCACCGCGGTGCACGGAGAGGCTACGCACGTGTATTAAGCTTCGCTTTGTAAGAAAATGTATGTGGTGGTGTCCACTGCAACCCACGGAGAGGCTACGCATGAATTGACGTCATTGATACACGCGTGGCTGGCTCGAATAGGCGGAACATAGCTCAACGCTGTCAACGTGGGTCTACGTTTCCACTGGAGTACACGAATAAGACCCACGACTATGTACAGCTCGGTTATTGCAGAGCAGTTGTCAGTCATACACGTTGTCACTCTCCGTGCGCCGTGCCACGCTAAACATAGTCGTGGGTCTTCGTGTAGGTACTCCAGTGGAAACGTAGACCCACGTTGTCAAACAAATGAATACACGCAGCTAAAATGCGCCGCGTGGCCGTGCACAGCGTGCACCGCGGTGGGGCCGCGCCTTTAAACGGGACGCCGGCCGGTCGGAGTTTTTTCGTTACGGAATTTCTGGATTCGGTCACCCCGCCGAGGCCCGCGATTAAAGCTATGCAATAGCTTAATAATATGTAATTAAAACAACTTACAGATGGCCGTACGTTGGTTATAAAAATCGAAAATAAATCATATGGGATATAATGACAAGTAAGAAGGTACACAGGTACATACGGCATACAGAACAATTTTTTAAACATTGTATAAAAACTAAATTTTAATCTTTTTAAAATTTTAAACTTTTTCCGCTGGTCGATTCTCGACGACTTTCAGAACATGACGCGGTAAAAGATTGCACGTTATAGAGAGTCTTCAACGTATTTACGACAAAAATTTATTTGACCTTTATCTATATTTATTTTACATAGATATCATATTATTATGTTGTACAAACACTGTATTCTCTCTAGAGAATTATTACGTGCTCTAGCACGTAACGCATATTTTTTGTAATAACGAAACGTAAAGAGGGCCATCGGTTTACCGGCTACGGACCGATGTTCATAGCTGGTAGGACTGACAGGAGCGTTGTGGAACGCTACGAATCCATCCGTAAGTAGTAGGTGAGAACTAGTCGTAGCTTGAATCCTATTACGGTCCGTTCGATATAGGAACCCGGCATTAGCCAACTAGGCCGCAAACTTTCTAATTTTCTGTGTGCCATCAAAAACCATACCATCGTAAACCATATCATAAAAATGCCAATCCGGCTCGAAGGACCAATGTTTTGGCTCCTGAACTTCAGTACTGGGAGGGTCTGAATTACGTAAATAAAACAAACCCTTGAACTTAGGTAGCAATTTTATTAAACTAAATACTTGAATGCCACTATATCGCTAAAACGCAACGATAGCGCGTTGTAACTTGGATGGTGGCGCCATCTCTTAATAATTAATCAGAACTAAACTTTAACTTCTAAACAAAATGTGCTAGAATTTTGAATGAATCTTGTACGGTATGTTCACTAAAAGTGATCTGCACACTACACGTTATTTAGTTATTTAGGAATTCAAATTATTTATCTATAAAAAAAAATTACGCGTTCAGGCTTACCTACATGACCCCTAGCAAACTTATGACACATTAAATCTGACACAATAACCCACTCACGATCAGCCACGCGGTTAACTTTAGTTTTAGTCACGTTTCAGTTAAGTAATTTATTACTTAACAAACTTTTATCAAACAGAAAGAAAGTATATAATCTAAACTACAATGCAAGCATTATGTACACTTGTTTTCACCACAAGACAACAGCAATGGCATTCAAACTCCTCTTGGTCTGCGCCTCCGCGCTCTTCGTCCAGTCTTACGGACAGTGCCTCTCCGGCGCCGGTCTGGCTGGACCCTACGGCATCGCCGGCATCAACGGCTTGGGCGGCATCAACGGCTTGGGCAGCATCAACGGCTTGGGCGGCATCAACGGCTTGGGCTGGGCCGGCCTTGGCGGTCTGGAAGCCGGCTGCGGTTGCGGCGGAGTGGCCTCCACCGGCGGTGGCTTCCCCGTAGGCAGCGCCTCCCCCATCGCCCCCGTCGGCGTGTCCGTGCTGTCTGAGAACGTGTACGAGGGTGGTCTGACCGTCGGCGGCAACCTGCCTTTCCTCGGATCCGTCGCACTCGAGGGTATCCTGCCCACCGCTGGTGCCGGCGCTGTCTCGTACGGCTGCGGCAACGGAGCCGTCGGCATCGCCGCGGAAGAGGGCTCCATCGTCACCGGCATCGCTGGCCCCAGCACCTTCGCTCCAGGCGTCGGCGCCATCGGTGGTCTCGCTGCCCCCGGTCTTGGTCTCGGCCTCGGTCTCGCTGGTCCCGCCGGTATCGGCTACGGTCTCGCCGGACCCGCCGGTATTGGCTACGGTCTTGCCGGAGCCGGTTGTGGATGTGGCATCTACTGAAGATGTGTAGAATAAGTTACTAAGTTTTACCAAAATAAAAAACAAATAATAATTATCTATGTGATTTATTTACACCGCTCTATAAAGTTGTACCTACCAAATGTCTGGTAATGTGAAAATTATTTACCGCTAAGCAGCATTACAGTTAATTCGACACGAATCTTTTATAGAAAACACTGAGTAACTATGAAGACCTTGTGTAGGTAGGTACTTGCAACAAAAAATATTAAATCTTAGTTGCCTAGGTAAATTAAGTTCTACTTAGTGTGTTTTATTTCATTTTACCAAAATAAATATCAGTAAAAATTAACAGAAAATCTTAAGTTACGACTTCGGCAGGATTCGAACCTAAATATCAGTGTTTAATTTCTAGCAAACATAGTACCTACCACACATTTATTTCTACACTACATAGGTACCAGAGAGAAATTTAATAAATAATTTATTATCAGTCTACGTAAAATATTATTGTACTGCATCATGTGTTTTTAATTGTAATATGTAGCTTTGCAGCGTTACACAGTCATCGCCGGAAACACTACATAGCTTCCGTTACTTCGTATGAGCAAGTGGCCAACTCTGGTGACGGAGTTTTTAGGCCGCCTCAAGGCCTCCGTCATGGCTTAACGACTTTTTAAAAGCCGGGAAACTACATAGGTACTGACAGTGGACTCACATGGGAGGCACACATAGATGAGCTATGTACCAGATTAGACTGCACATGTTTCGCATTGCGACGGGTCGATGGCACTGCTTCGCGAGGTGTAGTTCTGTCGTGCTACTTTGCGACCATCCATAGCTTTCTCACCTACAGCCTGGATCCTATGGGCGTGAGCAGCGGACGTCGAGAGAGTCTTTGTTATGCAAAAACGTGCGCTATCGTGGCCGCTGAAGTGCCATGCAGAGACCTGTTCAAGGAGATCAAAATTATGCCGCTTCCCTATGAACTTATATACCAGGTAGCTCTTTTCACTCATAGTAACCTCGATAGGTTTAATCGGAGGGCGCTATGACAACACTACCCGCGCGATGAGAAGTAACAGGCCTGCAGCTCATGTCCACATCACAGCCGTACGTCATAAGCTGAGCAAATCGGAAAGGTCCGTGTACATAATGGGTCTGTTCCTCTACAACAGGGCTGTCGGCTACTATTAAAAGGGACCTCCACAATGACGTTTAAATCAAGATTAAGAAAATGGCTTCTCTATTCTATAAAAACGAATTTTTTGAATTGCTAATTAGATAAATAAAAATAAATTTGTTTTGTACATATCAAAATCAAATTTTTTTCCAGAAAGGAAAGCAAAGCCAGCCATGCTTCATCGAATTTGGTATACCATACAAAAGTCACCTTTAAAGTGATCCAAAGACATACTGCATTAAATTTGATATACCTACAAGCCAGTGTTACACCATGCAAGGCATAATAATGATAGTCAATTTAATTGAATGCAAATAATCTAATGCAGGTGCACAGATAGGGTTGGTAGATTACATACTTAGCATAATAAACTTCCTGATACACCTACTACTACTAATTTGAAAGTAAAGCTTAGCATAATTATTATATTTGCGAGAATACAAAATAATTATAAGCGTTATTATTCGTAACTAAAGGTTTGTAAAAGATGTAACACAAAAATATAATGAAAATATTCCATTTATTTGAGCTATTCAATAGCCAATAATACACTTATTTCTATCATCTTTAGTAGATGCCACATCCGCAACCGACTCCACCGAGTCCGTAGCCGATACCAGCGGGTCCGGCGAGACCGTAACCGATACCGGCGGGACCAGCGAGACCGAGGCCGAGACCAGCTGGGCCAGCAAGGCCAAGGCCGAGACCGCCGATGGCGCCGACGCCTGGAGCAAAGGTGCTGGGGCCAGCGATGCCGGTGACGATGGGGCCTTCCTCCGCGGCGATGCCGACGGCTCCGTTGCCGCAGCCGTACGAGACAGCGCCGGCGCCAGCGGTGGGCAGGATACCCTCGAGTGCGACGGTTCCGAGGAAAGGCAGGTTGCCACCGACGCTCAGACCACCCTCGTACACGTTCTCAGACAGCACGGACACGCCGACGGGGGCGATGGGGGAGGCGCTGCCTACGGGGAAGCCGCCACCGGTGGAGGCCACTCCGCCGCAACCGCAGCCGCCTTCCAGACCACCAAGGCCGGCCCAACCCAAGCCGTTGATGCCGCCTAAGCCGTTGATGCCGCCCAAGCCGTTGATGCCGGCGATGCCGTAGGGTCCAGCCAGACCGGCGCCGGAGAGGCACTGTCCGTAAGACTGAACGAAGAGCGCGGAGGCGCAGACCAAGAGGAGTTGGAATGCCATTATTGTTTCTTGAAAGTAAACTGTCAGAATGATTTTCTAAATCATGTTTGTAGGCTTTATACTAAATTCGTTATCATCAGTACCTATTACCTAAAATACGTGACACATAATTTAGAAATTGTGTTTGTTTACCAAGTGCTACCATGCGTAATGTGGATCAACAACATAATTATTGATAACGATACGTAGGTTATTATGTCGTGTTGAATTACACTGTAAGAAAACCTTTGTTATTCCAAAGCCGTGTGAAATTATTATTTGGCATAATTTATATCTCTCTAATGATTCTAAATTATTTTATAACACAATTCAAAAAGCTTAAAAAACTAAGCCTTTTCCTAAATGAAAATAATAATTTATGGTAACGTTTCCATTCCCTGGAAATGCAGTTGTAGTCATAGTTATTTAAAATTTTGGAACTTAGGTAAATAGGCATTTTAGAAAGCACGATAACTGATACTTGTTCACAATAATAACACGTGATGTTATCAAATTTCAACATTAAAAATAAATAAGCTAGACTAAGTTGTACTTACCAACAATCACGTTACAAAACTGTTTCAAAACTTAATATTTTCTCCTATAAAATGGTGTGAACCCTATCGGTCAGCATTCAGTTCATCGTTGAATACAAACACCATGTCCACCTTCGCTTTCTTGTTGCTCTGCATCCAGGCTTGCCTGATCCAGGTATTGTGTAGCTTCTAAAGTGATGTTAAAATGTTTCTTAATCCACACATTGGTTCATGCTTTAAGCTTTAAATATTTGCAGGAAACGCTAGTGTTGATAAACGAAGTCTGAAATAAAAATGTATTATTTTCCAGAATGTGTACAGCCAGTGCCTCGCCGGACCCGGTGCTCTCGGTCTGGGAGCCGCCGGTGTGGGCTACGGCGCGGGTCTGGGCTGCGGCTGCGGAGCTGGTCTAGGCTACGGAGCCGGTCTGGGCTACGGAGCCGCCGGTCTGGGAGTCGCCGGTCTGGGAGCCGCCGGTCTCGGCTGGAACGGTCTCGCTGGCGTCGGCGCCGGCATCGCTGCTCCTTACGGAGGCGCCGGCATCGGCAACGTGGCCGTCGCCGGAGAGCTGCCCGTGTGCGGCTCCACCGCCGTCGCCGGACAGGTGCCCATCATCGGCGCCGTGCAGTACGGAGGCCCCGTCTGCGCCGCCGGCTCCGTCACCATCGCCGGAGATTGCGCCTGCGGATGCAGCCCCTGCGGAGGACTCTACTACTGAATTTAAAATTTTACACAAAATTAATAAATTACAGTTGATTCAGAAATTTATATTTTTATTCAAGAAACATTTATTTTGAGAATCCTGAAACCGGGTTAATTAATGGATCGAATAACTTCTGAACTTCCAACAATTGATTCCCTATACTTACTTTATTTGTTAGGATTTAAATAAACTGCAATTTCATACGAAGAAGATGGAAATTATTCCGCACTCATGATGTGATCCATCTGAGGAAATCCAGCAGTAGGTACCTACTTTGATTGATAGATGAACACATTTGATGACTAAAAGTAACCATAATAGTTTTACATTTTCTTAACTGAATACTGTAGGCACCCTACTACTAGTAAGTAGTTCGCCCCCCACGAGAGCTCACCCACCTTTCACCCACCTGGTGGTTGGTGGTTAACATTTTGAACTTGCGGCTGAACTTAACTGTGATCTAAAAGAATGTGCACATTTTTTTAATGCGCAATCTCTGCGCATTTGTATTGACACTCAGGCCTTTGCATCCTGACTAGATGATTTATACAGCGTTAGGAAGAAATCTTTGCCTAAACTTAACAAGACACTGTAGTGTCTGGAACATTGTTGAAATGAGATAGGCTTGCCCACCACCTAAATCATCCTCTCAGCTTTGTCGAACAACAATGGTCAAAACTCTAGCTTTAAACAGTAAAGGAAAATATCGAGAAAACCCGCTGCTTTCGTTTTTCCTGTGAATATGGCCAGCTAAGCTGAGAGGATGGTTTAGGTGCTGGACAAGCCTATTCAATCTTAACAATGACCTAGGCATTACAGGGTCCCGTTAAGTGAAGCAAATATTGCCTCCTGACGCTAAGTATAAATGTATCATCTAGTAAATAATGTAAAGGCGATTTACAATAAGTGGTGTTCAATTTCGTGGAAGAGAGTAATTTTCTGCACTTTCGAGGTGCATTTCTGTTTATCCTCCAAAGATAAAGATCAATAATTTATAAAGAAAAACGATTTTTTAAGTATAAAAAAAACTTTTTTCACTTATAATTATTGTGTTACTTATTTTAAATAAGTGTAAATAAATCTATTGCCTGAGTTTTCTAACTAGGGTTTCTAGAGATCTGTGTATTACTATTACTGTAAGCTTTATATTGAAAACTAGTCTTTCATCAATGTTAATACTTAACTCAAAATGGTATCTGACACAGGCAGGACGATGGCGATGTTCTAATCACGGTCATATAACTCTTAGGAATGAAACTGTCTTTATGAAAATGAAAAATTAACGTAACGACAGGCCTAAAGGTAAGAGATCATTGATCCAGTAAAAAATATGTTACGTTCAATTAACCGTCATTTATTTCATAATCAGTTACACCCAGTAAATAGAAATCATGCGTTGTTTTTCGACTGGGGTAGAGAGGTATTATTAAATTCAGTAGTAGAGTCCTCCGCAGGGGCTGCATCCGCAGGCGCAGTCTCCGGCGATGGTGACGGAGCCGGCGGCGCAGACGGGGCCTCCGTACTGCACGGCGCCGATGATGGGCACCTGTCCGGCGACGGCGGTGGAGCCGCACACGGGCAGCTCTCCGGCGACGGCCACGTTGCCGATGCCGGCGCCTCCGTAAGGAGCAGCGATGCCGGCGCCGACGCCAGCGAGACCGTTCCAGCCGAGACCGGCGGCTCCCAGACCGGCGACTCCCAGACCGGCGGCTCCGTAGCCCAGACCGGCTCCGTAGCCTAGACCAGCTCCGCAGCCGCAGCCCAGACCCGCGCCGTAGCCCACACCGGCGGCTCCCAGACCGAGAGCACCGGGCCCGGCGAGGCACTGGCTGTACACATTCTGAAAGATTACAACATTACTTACTGAATTTCATGGCGTAGGAAAGTTTCATGAATCGTAAAGTAAGATGATCAAGGTAATGCAGGTGCATTTGCCACCAAACTTATTATTCATTGTTAAGTACTGAAGTGGAGTAAAATAATGTTTTAGTACTGTTTTTATATACGATACCTGGATCAGGCAAGCCTGGACGCAGAGCAACAAGAAAGCGAAGGTGGACATGGTGTTCGTTTAGCTATAAACAGAATGATGAATCGAGCGAGTTAACAATGTTTTATAGGACTACAATAGACAATTTTGAAATGTATTTGTACACAATACACATGCCTAACTACAAAACATAATCATCACGACAAATTAAGAAATATTGTGTAATGTAAGCTCCTGGTTGCTGGGGAATGCTTTAACAGAATTGGATCAGAGTATGACACAATTACGACACCCAATAACAGTGATAACCCACCAAACACAAATAACACAACACCTATAATATTTCCGTCACGTATTTTACATAATATTCTCTGATGATAACGTTTTGAACTATTAGTATAAAACCTAGACAAATTATTTACAAAATCATTCTTACAAGTTTACTTACAAGAAAACAACAATGGCATTCAAACTTCTCTTGGTCTGCGCCTCCGCGCTCTTCGTCCAGTCTTACGGACAGTGCCTCTCCGGCGCCGGTCTGGCTGGACCCTACGGCATCGCCGGCATCAACGGCTTGGGCGGCATCAACGGCTTGGGCGGCATCAACGGCTTGGGCTGGGCCGGCCTTGGCGGTCTGGAAGCCGGCTGCGGTTGCGGCGGAGTGGCCTCCACCGGCGGTGGCTTCCCCGTAGGCAGCGCCTCCCCCATCGCCCCCGTCGGCGTGTCCGTGCTGTCTGAGAATGTGTACGAGGGTGGTTTGGCCGTCGGCGGCAACCTGCCTTTCCTCGGAACCGTCGCACTCGAAGGTATCCTGCCCACCGCTGGTGCCGGCGCTGTCTCGTACGGCTGCGGCAACGGAGCCGTCGGCATCGCCGCGGAGGAGGGCCCCATCGTCACCGGCATCGCTAGCCCCAACACCTTCGCTCCAGGCGTCGGCGCCATCGGCGGTCTCGGTCTCGGAGGTATCGGCTACGGTCTCGCTGGACCCGCCGCCGGTATCGGCTACGGTCTCGGAGGCATCGGCTACGGTGCTGGCTACGGTGCTGGCTGCGGCTGCGGAGGTCTTCTCTACTGATTTCCTTTTTCGAATTCTTAATCCAAATATACATTGAGATATAAAACAATATTTTATTTTTAATTATTTATTCTACCTTACACATTTTACCATAGAACACTTTTACCTCTTTATAAAATGCAGCTCTATTTACTAATGGTTTAGGTACTGATTTATTTCAGTATCAAACAAAATTCAAGTATCTTACATTTTATTTTTGTTTTAAAATAATAATTCCACCATCATTAATTAATTCTGTACAATTTCAAATCAATTGATTTAACTTTGGTCAAAATACCTCTAACCTGTGTCCTGAAAATTGCAATTTCGGAGGGTTATCGTTGTATCCTATAAGCCTAGAAACGTTTAATTTGTCTTTGCGAAGCGAAGGACTCGGGTAGTAGAACACTATTTTACTACGCACTAACGCTAAACATACCTACTCGTCGTAGAGCACTTTTCGTAATCAAATCAAATCAAATCAATCTGTCAATAAACTCAGGCCTTTACCTCTTTACTAGATGATTTATACAGCGTCAGGAGGCAATCTTTGCCTAAACTTAACAGGACACTGTAGTGCCTGGGACATTGTTAAGATAGAATAGGCATGCCCTGCACCTAACCACCCTCTCAGCTTAGCCAATAGTGGACGAATTTTGTAAATAATTTTTTGTTTGAAAAAATATAGGTACTCTCGAGGTAGTTCCATAAAAAATGGATCTGACGATGACCTTCGTGCAGAAAATTGCTCTCATATTAAATTGAAGTCGATTTCCTATAATTGTTTATTAACTACTTGATTTTTAGAGTTGGAAAGCTGACTTTTTAGGAAACTACAAACACTGTTATTGTTTCCTTGAGCTCTGCCGACGGGAAAAGAAGCCTCATGTTACTGTTAGGTAGCTAACAAATTGCTTTTCCCAAAAAAAATTGTCGATCTAACCCTAAAGCCGATGTTCCATCCACCATTAGCTAAATTAAGTAAATTTAGCTTAGCTCGCATAGCTGAGTCAGTTTTCCATACATCTACCAAAAACTATGCTGGTTAAGCTTATCTACTTGATAACAGGTTACGGCAACGGTGATGTCATCAACTGGAAAGCTTAGAATGTGTCTGAGATGACGAAGGGAGTTAGGCGCTTGCTTCGTAAATTGACTTACTGCTGAAGCAAGCATAGTCGCAACCAGCCTCACGAGCAGCTAGTATTAATCTAATGTAAAGCACCTAAACCACTGTTCATAGATATGAGGTATTCCTCAGGGCTACGAACAGTTATTTTGCAAAGAACTATGAAGGGTTTTTCGATTGTTACGAGTATTATCCAAAATTTTAATAACCTAGTCCAATAGTGTTGGAAAACCATGGTGTGTTTTGAGGTTTTAAAGTCGTTTGATACATATACTTAACAATAACAACTAGGTATTTGGAGAACTGCTGGATAGTTGTTGTAACTATTTTTTTTGAAGCAAGTGATTTAAATATCTTGTAAGTACCTACTAAACTACCATAGTAAACATATTACAAGTAGGTCTACTAATCTGTTATCGGCAAGTGGAAAGCCTAAAACAACGTGTTGTTAGTCAATACTTTGTTATTACAATAAAACACGTAGTTTATCCTACAGCGTGTGTGCACGTGACAGTTAGTAACGAAAGGGACTAGTTGGACGATTTGAAAAACAGTATGCAGTTGCAGGTTTTTTTATAATTTCAATAAGTTCGGTTCAACCATCAGGCTCTTATCGTTTGAATCAGTAGATGAGTCCGTTGCCGCATGGGCTGCATCCGCAGGCGCAGTCGCCGCGGATGGTGACGGAGCCGGCGGCGCAGACGGGGCCGGCGTACTGCACGGCGCCGATGATGGGCACCTGTCCGGCGACGGCGGTGGAGCCGCACACGGGCAGCTCTCCGGCGACGGCCACGTTGCCGACGCCGGCGCCTCCGTACGCCGCGCCGCACCCGGCGCCGAGACCGGCGACTCCGTAGCCCAGACCGGCTCCGTAGCCCAGACCGGCTCCGTAGCCCAGACCGGCTCCGTAGCCCAGACCCTCGTAGCCCAAGCCGGCGTAGCCCAGACCGGCTCCGTAGCCAAGACCTCCGAGGCCGCAAGATCCGGGGCAAGCGGTCACGGCGTTCTAAAACCAAATACCTTCGTTAGCGAACTATGACAAAACACTGTAATACAAAGAAGAGTTTTCAAAGTAAAATACTTACGAAGACCAAGCAAGCTTGGATGCAGAGAAGGGCGAAGCTGAAGGAAGACATTTTGGTTGTTTTGTTCTGAAGGATTTGTACAGAATGATCAATAACTCCTGAACATATTAATTTATACTAACTCAGGCGGACAGGTGTCGAAACTACTAATCAGGAGCCATATTCAACATGTTTACCCTCCGCTGATTGAACGTTGTCAAGGACTATTTCGAAATTCATTGATTGAACATTGAAGAACTTTTGATGTTTATATTTCACAATTTGATTATTGTGCACTATAAAAAGAACATAACAGTTTTTTTAAGTATTGTTATAATTTCATACAACAACATGGCAGCCAAACTTATCCTCGCAGTGTGCGCCCAGGTCCTTCTGGTGCAGGTAAGCTAACGTGCTGTTTTGATGTAAATCTACCTTATACAGATTTGATTTAGTAAATCTGATTGGAAAAATAGCAATAGTACAGTCTTATTACTAATTGTATATAGGTAGAGAAGGAAATTACGACTTCCAACGATCGGAAGTAGTCAGAACGGACCATTTTCTTATTTATGAATTGTTTCACATTTTTCCAATAAAATTTAAATACCTAAACAACTTGGGCTTTCACATCTTTAGTATCTATTAGCTATATAATGCCTATTCTCAACAAGAGACTAGTGCTTGTGACATTGTGACATTTGAATATTCAGTGGAAATGCAATCAGAGACCACGAGATAAACAGAAAGCTTTATAATCATTACTCTTTTACAGTCTGCCCTTTCGTGTGGCGGTATTGGTGCTGGTTACGGACTTGGTCTTGGCGCTGGTCTGGGCTACGGCGCTGGTCTGGGCTACGGCGCTGGTCTTGGCTATGGAGCCGGCATCGGCTACGGAGCAGGCTGCGGCTGCGGAGGAGTAGCCTCCACCGGTGGTGGCCTCGCCGTCGGCAGCGCCTCCCCCGTCGCCCCCGTCGGTCTGTCCGTGCTCTCCGAGAACGCGTACGAGGGTAGTCTTTGCGTCGGTGGTAACCTGCCTTTCCTCGGAACCGTCGGACTCGAGGGTATCCTGCCCACCGCTGGCGCCGGCGCTGTCTCGTACGGCTGCGGCAACGGAGCCGTCGGCATCGGCGCTGAGGCTGGTCCCATCGTCACCGGCATCGCCACCCCCGGCAACTACGCCCCCTCTATCGGCGCTGGACTCGGCTACGGCATCAACGGTATCGGCGCTGGTCTCGGCTACGGTATCAACGGTATCGGCGCTGGTCTCGGCTACGGAGCTGGTCTTGGCTACGGCGCTGGCTGTGGATGCGGTGGACTTATCTACTGAGTCGATGAACATACTCTCAACTACTAAACTCTGACGAATAAAACTGAATAATGCAATACTAACGCATGCCTTTCATTAGAACTATCTTTTTATGCATAAAAGGAACTTGGTACAAATCGGCTATCCATGAGAACTTTGTTGTTTACATCATAGGAACTAACTTGATTATTAAAATTTGTTATAACAAATAACTGCTCTATCATGTCATATAGCAGCTCATGAAACCTACCTACCTAAATCTTGGTTTAGATAGATCTTTTCCTATCCAATAGTAGTACCTAAGTACTTGCACAAATATGCATTGTAATTGTTGATGTTTTCAACAAGACAAACAGACTTCTTAGTATACACACAGATAAAATAATACTATGTACAGATGGTCCATCTAGAACATTTATTTCACTCCTGTTTTTCTTCGGTTCCTGTTGTTCTATTTTTTTGTGTTTGATTTTGCGACGCCCCTAGCAGTGTTTAAGTCTTGCCTGCAATCAAGATAAGTGTTACTTATTTTTGATTGCAGGCAAGACCTAAACACTGAAAAAAAAACAGGAGTGAAATTAATGTTCTATATGGACCATCTGTACATAGTATTATTTTATCTGTGGTAGTACGTATGTAGTATCAAGGTAGTAGTACCATGGACGCATCGACTACAGAACAATTTTATCATGCGTGTAATAAAACCAACTATCACTACATAGAGTGAGTGAACAATATTATAAATGCGAAAGTTTGTGAGTATGGATGTATGTTTGTTTCTCTTTCACAAAAAAACTACAAAACCGATTGAGATGAAATTTGAAATATCACATAGAGACCTGGAATAACGCATAGGCTACTTTTTATCCCGCGGAAACGGGACCTACGCGGTTGAAATCGCGGGGTGCAGCTAGTATTCAGTAAACTATAGCTCTCTGATCACGTGCCTCCGTGAGAAATGTTGACTCATCAACTATCGCCAGTTGATCGACCTTAAAGCTGATTGAGCAGAATTATATCAAGCAGTAGGTAAGTAGGGCAATAAGTCAGCGAATTTTTGTTTGATGTGTTGAAAACATAATAGAATAAATCAAAGATATAGGCTAACAGTAATTGTTAAGGCTTGATTGCTACCCCATTAGACTTAATTATTCAAAGGATCTAAAAGAATTGAATAAATAATCTGTAAGAAAATGTCTACCGATTCTGGGATACAGGCGTGATAATATTTCATTTTTTTTTTCATAGGTAGTATTTGTGAGTGTGAGAGATGATTATGATTTAAAATACCTAAAGTAAAATATATAGGTATCCGAGGGAGCGGGGTAGACGGCTTAGTCCAGGAATGCGTTGCGGTTAGCAAAAAAGACAAGTAGGGGATTATTTTTCAAGAAATCCTATTTTCTTCAAATCTTTACGATTTATAAATATATTTTTTTTAAATGGCCAATGGGATAAAAAAAAACTTGGTTAGACCAACTGTATTAAAAGTTTAGTTAATTTCCTCTTATTTCGTACCTGCATGAGAGCACCTCAACGCCACAAAAGAATTGTTGCAATGTTCTACTCAAACATTTTGTTATTTTTAACCACTAATACGCAAGAGAAGGAAATAATAGAATAAAATTTCAATGCAAGTTATATATTTCTCATAGTGTTTCATCTTGAGAGTACATTCAGTACCATCCACCACATCCACAGCCTCCGATGCCTCCGAGACCGAGTCCAGCTCCGATACCGTTGATGCCGTAGCCGATACCGTTGATGCCGTAGCCGAGACCAGCGTCGATACCGTTGATGCCGTAGCCGAGTCCAGCGCCGATACCGTTGATGCCGTAGCCGAGTCCAGCGCCGATAGCGGGGGCGTAGTTGCCGGGGGTGGCGATGCCGGTGACGATGGGACCAGCCTCAGCGCCGATGCCGACGGCTCCGTTGCCGCAGCCGTACGAGACAGCGCCGGCGCCAGCGGTGGGCAGGATACCCTCGAGTCCGACGGTTCCGAGGAAAGGCAGGTTGCCGCCGACGCTCAGACCACCCTCGTACACGTTCTCAGACAGCACGGACACGCCGACGGGGGCGATGGGGGAGGCGCTGCCGACAGCAAGGCCACCACCGGTGGAGGCTACTCCTCCGCAGCCGCAGCCGGCTCCCAAACCGAGTCCCAAACCTCCCTCCCAGGGACCCCATGCTCCGGCGAGACCGGCACCGTTCAGGCCATAGTTGAGGCACTGGCTGAAAGCCACCTGAAAAATCAAATTGAAGTATTAAAGATGAGGCTTATGGCAGGGCGCTACCTTAAACAGTTTTGTGTCTTGTGTAGAATACAAGCTACCAATGAATATTTGTTTACTTTAGAACCAGTCAGTGTGTGAAACTTAACCACTTAACACAATATCAATTGACTAAAAAAGTGTTTGGTATCGGTTGGATACTAGTTGCACATCGCCTAAATGTTACCATCCCTCAGTAACAAAACACTGTGAATGTAATAAGAACTTACTTGAGCCAGGAGAGCCTGGGCGCAGAAGGCGAGGATAACTTTGGCTGCCATTTTAGTTGCTTGTGCGGGACAATGCTTTACAATGGTCTAATTGTTAACAAAACATAACTTTTATACGGCTCGCGTTATCCTGTCTTTCGAATTATGAAATATTATAACTGTATACGTTTTTATTTACGTAAAGTTATGCTATTTTAATCAATGAAGTTACACAACTAGTTTATTTACGTGTTATTTTTTGAACTATTAATTGTCTATTGTGTCCTTGACTTAGTGATAAAAATTACAAAACATTTTTAAGAAATTGGTATAAAAACGTAAATGTTTTCCTTTAAACTCATTCTGAAATTTCTCAGTTCAACAAACCAAACATGTCTTCCTTCAGCTTCGCCCTTCTCTGCATCCAAGCTTGCTTGGTCTTCGTAAGTATTTTACTTTGAAAACTCTTCTTTGTATTACAGTGTTTTGTCATAGTTCGCTAACGAAGGTATTTGGTTTTAGAACGCCGTGACCGCTTGCCCCGGATCTTGCGGCGTCGGAGGTCTCGGCTACGGAGCCGGTCTGGGTCTGGGCTACGCCGGCTTGGGCTACGAGGGTCTGGGCTACGGAGCCGGTCTGGGCTACGGAGCCGGTCTGGGCTACGGAGCCGGTCTGGGCTACGGAGTCGCCGGTCTCGGCGCCGGGTGCGGCGCGGCGTACGGAGGCGCCGGCGTCGGCAACGTGGCCGTCGCCGGAGAGCTGCCCGTGTGCGGCTCCACCGCCGTCGCCGGACAGGTGCCCATCATCGGCGCCGTGCAGTACGCCGGCCCCGTCTGCGCCGCCGGCTCCGTCACCATCCGCGGCGACTGCGCCTGCGGATGCAGCCCATGCGGCAACGGACTCATCTACTGATAAGGATGACCGTAAAAACTCTGCACTGAAAATGACCTGAATAATAAATTGACGAATGAAACGATAACTTTGGATTTTTCTTTGCACCAACAAGTGACTTGCTAGATAATGGTCAAGTAGTTAAAATATCAAAAGCTAATAAATATTCTTCAGGTATACATCTTTTTAATAGGTTTTATGATAGGGAAAAAAAATTAAGTCAAATAAGCACTTAACTAAGCTAATTAAAAGAAAATTAAACTTATTTTATGAAGATGGTAAGTAATTTTTCAGATAAACTAAACTTACCTATTATCTACCTACTTACTACTGTCATATTAACACTAGACATGACGATTTTAGCAGTACCTATATATCCTTTAATTATATCCTTATCCTCCAATCGATGATTATGAGAAGCATTGGCTTTCTGTTTTTTTATTAAGTATATTTATTTGTTATTTAAGCTGTTGGTTTTTCTATAAATCTATAAAGCATAGCCATGACGAAGGCCTTTACCAATAAACTCATACACACTACATGCTCCCTTTTTTTTGGTGGGGGTTAATAAGATAAAAAATACAGGAAGTCAAACTCCTAATTTTATTCACAATAAGATTCAAATAATAAAGACTTCTAATTAACATGAAAGAAAGAAAGAAAGAAAAATATGTTTATTTCATAGGACCTCAAGGATCGCTCGAAAATGTACAGTCTTAAAAACTAGTTGACTCTATTGCCTGTTCCAAAACAATTCCCTACACCATGATGTCCTTATCTATAGGATTCTACTACGTACTGCATATATCTACTCTAGATGAAATTCATATGCATTATCAGCTTTAACTAAAAGGCGACACGGACTATACGTGTGCAATTGACTTAATCGTGAATTTCTTCACTATGTTTGCCTTCTATGTAGAGATTGTACGTGATCATTCACATATCATAATCTATTACAGAACATCTTTAGATGATTTATACAGCGTCAGGACGCATCTTTACCTACACGGGTCATTGTAGTGACTGTAGTGAACATTGTTGAAATGAAATAGACTTGTAGTGTATAATTTAATGCTGGTTACACAATCATGCTACGGTGCATCGGAGAGGTCGACCTGCGCAGATAAACAGGAACGTGTGTGGGGAGAGGTCTACCGAAAAGGTGTACCTGAACATATTATCTGATAAGTTGTGCAGGTTCTCTCTCTGGTAAACCAGTTTGATGCACCGTAGCGTGTGTGGCCGGCATAAGCCATCCTCAGCTTAGCCTGCCATATCCACAGGAGACAATGGTCAATACGTCGTACTCAGAAAAAAAAGAATACCGAGTTTGTAAATGGGCTTGAAACGAACCTTGAAAATATGTAAAATGGTTAATTCCTTCTTCCATAATGTATAGCAAAAACTTAGGCAGGCTTATACTCGTACCTATCAAACTGGGTAGGTTTGAATTTATATACAGCCGATGAATAAATAAATAATAAAATAAAATATCCTTGAATTTTTTTTGTAAATACACTACAAAGAAAACACTCAGACACGAAACTAATAACTGCAGAACACACAAACTTTGTCCCGTAGCGCGGATTGAACCCCGCTAGGATGGCACGAACTAAGGGAAGGGAGACCTATGCCCAGTGGGTAAAGTAGGGCTTTGATGATGATGATTAATTACGTAAGAAGAAAAACATTTCCTGCACTTTCGAGGACCGGTTTTATTTTCTATATTCACATGGGCATAGGGTGTAAAATGCTATTGTCTATTATGGAGTTAAAGTTTGAAAAAAATAACATAGAAAATAAATTTCTAAATCGATCCCCAACTAGCGAAATAATCTTAAATCATATAAAAAATACATACAGCGGAACAAACATAGGTACAACTTCGTTTTTGAAGTCAGTTAAAAAGTAATGAAAAGCAAACTCATTTTACAATTATGTCTATGTGAATGTGGCGAAATAAACCGGTCTGTATAATTTTTATTTTTCTAACAGAAGGATAAAACTAAATTAGTCTAGAAAGATTTTTTATTTCGGTAGGATCTCAAGGATCACTTTACCTTACATGCTAGGCATTAGCTGTTCTATCGCGACACGACACCCAAGAATGTGAGTATCAATGTGGAATTATTTACTTAAAATTTACTTAAATCCACCTATTGCTCAATCAACAACTGAGTAAATAGGACACATAATATTACCAAATAAAAATAACGTAATTATTACAAACAATTTTGTTAATCGCCCACGTTTTGTATAAAACTGGGTGATGGGAGTATCTTCATCATTGTGTTGAACGAGAAACAAAATGAAACTTAACATTTTCCTAGTATTCTGCGCTCAGGCGTGTCTCTTACAGGTACTTTACTATTCTTACTCTATTTTTATCTGTCTTTATCTTTTATGTAACACATGCCGTAAACTTGTATTTCTTTCTTTTTATCTTATTTACATACATTATGAAAGCTTGAACCTGGGGCCTCATAAAAAAAAATGTTATACTTCAAAGTTAAAATCTTTAATTGGTTCGTATCCGTCTATACAAAGTCAATTCCATCTTCTACTGTAGCCTTCTCTACAATCACTTAAAGTCTGAAGTTTTGAATGTTATCTTTAAACTTGTTCTGAATGTTTTTTTCTTTTTCAGTCCGTCATTGGGCAGTGTCTCAACCGCGCTGCCATCTCTGGACTCCCGGGGCTAGCGTACGATGGTCTGGGCATCGTCGGTCTCCCTGGCCTAGCTTTCGATGGTATCGGCGCCGGCTGCGGAGTAGCCTCCACCGGCGGCGGCTTCCCCATCACCAGCGCCTCCCCCGTGCCACCCACCGGCATCAACGTAGTCTCCGAGAACCTATACGAGGGCGGCCTCTTCGTTGAAGGAAACCTCCCTCTGTTAGGATCTGTTGGCTTGGAGGGTGCGATGGGCTCTGCCGGCGCTGGTGCGGTTTCCTACGGCTGCGGGGACGGTGCTGTTGGCATCGCTGTTGAGGAAGGTCCTATTGTCACCGGGATCTTAACCCCCGGTGCTGCCGGGCCGGGTATTGGTGCTTTGGGACTCGGTATCGGTGGTTTGGGCTACGGTCCTTATGGCTCTGGACTGATTGGCGCAGGTATTGGCCCTGGATGTGGTTGTGGCTACGGCGCTCTCTATTGATATGTTATAAGCTGTGGTTATAAGTTATGAATAAAATTGTTAAATTTTTTTAAACTATGTTGTGGCTTTCATTTTATTGCCTTATTTGCTCAATTTAGCTGAGTTTAATTATTTATCGGCGACAAAAGTCTGGTAGTCTGTCTTTTGAGTTCTGCTAGTTTGTAGCATAGGCTTTGGTAATTATCATAAAAATACTATTAAACACGGATCATACTAGTTTTCCGTCCAAAAAAATTAAATAATCACGTAGGTAAGGTAACCTGACGATATACGGTAAGTACTTGTCATGTGGTAAATAAAAGTACATATCATTTTGATATTCAAATAATACTAACATAAATATTTTCTAAAATTGCTTATAAACACGTATTGTTTAAAAATAACACACTTATTATTGTGAAATGTATTTTAAAACCTTTGACCTTGATTTAATAAACGATGACAGAGACATTTACACTGCCTATTTTCGACCCTTGAATAGTCTTCACAATTTAAAATTCTCTCTGGATTGCGCATTATTTCTTGACATTGACTTCCTGTTTGTTACTTATTGGTTTGGAACAATTGGTTTTGACTGACTATGTGCCATACCGTGCTGTGATCGTGCTATGTGATCGTGCTAGATAAGGATCATGCCAAACACGAAATATTATTTGATTACACCCACTACACGCTCTGTCAGCGTGTCATCAGACATAAAAGTTCTATAACCAACGTATTTATTTTTCTCCGAGTCTGAATTAGAATCGGTTTCCATAAGGTGACTAGAAAAAAGTAAAAGATAGTAATACATTCACAGGTCATTTTATTGTCACAACATCTCAGTAGATTCCACCAAGACCGCATCCACACCCGCAAGCGCAGTCTCCGACGATGGTGACGGCGCCAGCAGCGGGCACCACACCTCCGTATTGCACAGCACCAATGATGGGCACCTGGCCAGCAACAGCAGTAGATCCGCACACTGGCAGCTCTCCGGCGACGGCCACGTTGCCGACACCAGCACCGCCGTAGGCCGCACCACAACCGCCAAGACCGTTCCAGCCGAGACCAGCGTAGCCCAGACCTTCGTAGCCCAAGCCAGCGTAGCCCAGACCAGCGCCGTAGCCCAGACCGGCGCCGCAGCCTAGTCCAGCTCCGTAGCCGATACCAGCCCAGTTACCGAGACCGGGGCCAGCGATGCACTGGCTCTGTACACGAAATTATTATTTTAAAATAAAAATACAACTTTCAGCCAGCTTTTTACTACTACCATAGACGAAATGTTCTATTTCGTCCATGCTACTGCATAACTTTTAAAAATGTTTGGAGTTGAAGTTTGATGATAAGTCATGAAACAAGCATTAGAGTCACCTAGCTTAAAAGACTGTACTTTTTTAAGTGATCCTTGAAGTCCTACGTAATAAACTTATTTTTCCTTCTTTCTTTCTTTCTTCCAGAAGGTCACTTACTTGGATCAGGCAAGCCTGAGCGCACAGGAGGAGAACGGCAAGGGTGTTCATGGCTGTATCAACGGGACGTACGTTCCAGAATGTTGAACAAAACCATCATCTACGCCTTTATACCACAACACCATCCAATTGAGCAACCAGGGTGGATTGGCTACGTGAGATAGTAACCCATTTATTAATTACAACACCAGGCTATATTGCATACAGTTTTATCGACCCAACCGCGGACATGACCTAAATTTACTAAGAAAACTGTTGAAGAAAGTAATTAGAAATTGCAGTGATAGATATATGTATATGTAAAACGACATACATGAAAACTAGGTAGATTACTGGTATAAAAGTCAGCGTGGGCTTATAATAAATCAGTAACCACAGTTGCTATGAGACTGTAAGGTTGCATAATGTTTACAGGACCAAAATGTATTATACCCTGATAATGAGGCTTATATAAAACAAATGCTGCTGGTAATTCTGCCATTGTTGGCAGGTTCTTGAAGTTACGCAGGATGTCTACAAAGGCTGTTTTCGCGCTTAGCGCGCTAGCTCTATTGATACAGGTAACCATTCTTATCTATCCTTTAAATGTTATTCAGTAACTTATTACCAACAATGTCAATAAAGTTAAAACTCTATTAAAAGTATTCTAAGTTTAGCGTTATTTTCTGTGACTTGTAGTGAACGAGCAATATTTTGGTCCTCCGAAAAAGGTATGTATGTATGAACCGACCGTGAGACAACAATAGTTTATTAATTTTGCTATAGTACTAAAATTGTATTTTTTTATTATGATTAAAAAGGAACAGTATTAAAAATCAGAAATTAAATAACTTCGATTTATTATTAGTATAAGTAAGTAGTTTTTCTAACGTGTATTTTCTATTTTCAATGACCACTGCTTGAGTTAAATTACGTAAAACTGCTGTTCAAAATCTCTGGTTGTAGAATACACAGATACCTCACACAAAGATAAAAAAAAGAATAAAAATACTACGACTAAAATAATAGTTTGTAACCTACACCAATTAGTAGCATAATTACTCAACTTACGTGCATAAAAATATTGAACAAAAACAATGTCGAAACCACATGATACTACAAAAATTGTTATTACCGTACGTTTTTTACTTTGGTCTCCGTTTCTAACGAGGAACCCCCATAGTTTCGTAATGTCTGTTTGGCTTTGCTTGGCCGGTTTTTCCAAAGCATTCTTTCATTTTTATTCCACTTGAAAATGAGTTTATAAAATTATTTCGTACCTATTACATTTTGAAGCCTTTTTTGTAAATAAATCAAAATGTAATAGGTAAATGCCAAACGGTGTGTCTTATCAAAAGTAAGTTTAGGACTAGAAGATTTGTACCTATGTTAGAAAGCTACCGTCTTATTCTCTAAATCACCATGTCTTGACTTGGCACGACACGGCGTGGTTTTTTTTAATAATGTGATGGATTTCAGAAAACAAAAGCTAGAGATAACGTGCAATCTCTTACCGCGTCATGTATTGAAAGTCGTCGAGGATCAGACAGTTGTTACCATGACTATTATTTAAACTTGATCTCAATTTCAGAGCTCGTTGAGCCAATGCGTACCCCTCTGTGGATGCAACGGCTTCCCCGCCTCCACCGGCGGCAGCTTCGTCGTGACCAGCTCATCTCCCATAGCTCCCATCGGCATCTCAGTAGTTTCTGACAACATATACGAAGGTGCACTTCTCGTGGAAGGAAACTTGCCTCTCCTCGGATCTGTGGCTGTGGAAGGGACGATGGGAACCGCCGGCGCTGGCGCGGTCTCCTACGGCTGTGGTGATGGCGTTGCTATTGTGGCTGAGGAGGGTCCAATCGTTACCGGAATAGCTCCCGAGGCCAACTTTGGATATAGCAATGGCCTCTACGGTCTGGGCTATGGCCTCGGCAATGGTTTTGGACTTGGATATGGCTTCGGTAACGGGTTTGGTCGTGGCCTCGGTTACGGCAACTACTATGGCCTTGGTTCTGGCAACTTCTACGGCCTTGGCTATTTAAACAACTTGTTCAGACTTGGCTCCTATGGTTTGGGTGGTCTAGGCTATGGAAACGGCTTGTACGGATTGAGCTGTTAATTTAGTTAAAGCGACCTGTGTTAATAAATGTTTGAAAATTATGTTTTGTTTTTAATTTTGAATCGTAAAAATCTTTGGAAAATTGAAATACCAAGCAGGTCATCGGACAAAAGGGTCAGGTACACCTCTCCGATAGACCTCTCCCCACACAAGTTCTGGCGTACCTCTGCAGAAGACCTGTTCAGACATCGGAGATGTTATAAGGTTTGGCAGGAGGTGAAAGTCGAACATGCAGATACCTAAAGTACTTATAATCTCTGGATATTTGTATTTTTAACTGAAACCAAACATGAAAGAAGTTCTTTGTTTCACATTCGCGGAATAGAAATGTTGATCTGTTATTGCTTGCTAGCTCAGAGCAATCATCCTTACTGCTTCCTCTATGCTTGCTAGGTTTGACAAACAACATTCTTGTCTTGTAGGTACGCCTGGTACGCAGTTTAAAAAGGTAACAAGTGCTTGCACACCGTTTCAAACGAAATTAGTCTGCCTTTTCGTTCTGCGACTATACAGATACATTATATCGTATAGGTGTGCCTAAAACGCAGTATGACTAATTTGCGTTATGATCCAAGAAATGCCACCCCGCCTGACACCAGTTCCAAGTTCTTCATAGGCATGATTTTTATTAAATTTCTCATTCTTATTTGATACTTTTGTACGAACAATTCTTGTAAATAAATATAATCTGAATACTGGCATTAAATTTTGTATGCAGTGGGTTTCAAGAGCTACATCGACGTAGCTTCCTGCAATGGCAACCAAGCAAAGCTCGGTCATCCAAGTTCTAACTTAGTAAAGCTCAAACCTTCAAGACATAATGCTACTTGCCTTACCAAATATTCTTAGATACGTAAGTTCAAGCTTAACGACAAAATAAAATTCTAAAATGAAAAAGGATATAGGTACAAACTAAAACAGTTCAAATAATATGAGGAGCACATCTTTATTTCGAATTAGCACGTGGTTAATACTCAGTAGATGAGTCCGTTGCCGCATGGACTGCATCCGCAGGCGCAGTCGCCGCGGATGGTGACGGAGCCGGCGGCGCAGACGGGGCCGGCGTACTGCACGGCGCCGATGATGGGCACCTGTCCGGCGACGGCGGTGGAGCCGCACACGGGCAGCTCTCCGGCGACGGCCACGTTGCCGACGCCGGCGCCTCCGTACGCCGCGCCGCACCCGGCGCCGAGACCGGCGACTCCGTAGCCCAGACCGGCTCCGTAGCCCAGACCGGCTCCGTAGCCCAGACCGGCTCCGTAGCCCAGACCCTCGTAGCCCAAGCCGGCGTAGCCCAGACCCAGACCGGCTCCGTAGCCGAGACCGGCTCCGTAGCCGAGACCTCCGACGCCGCAAGATCCGGGGCAGGCGGTCGCGGCGTTCTAAAAACAGTTAACCACGTTGTTAGAAAGTTACGAAGAACACTCGGACATACCCCCTTATGCATAATCGACCAGTAAACCTGTATTAGCTAAAACACATATTAAATCTGTTGCTATCTCTTTTCGTTGACATATGGGTGACAAGAAAAAAACGTTCTTAAAACCTGTATTAAATTGTCAAATTTTTATGCATAAGGGGGTTAGACTTTAGGAACTAAATAAACTGTGGTGTGATGTGAATTTCATACAAGTAAATTATGTAGAGACGGGCTAGGACATTTTAAATGACGGCAGATGCATCCAATCCCGTACCGTATCAATGTAAAAACTAAAAAAATACACTACTTAAAATAACTATCTTTCAAGGAGATCCATTCTAGGTTCAATCATGACTACCTACGTGACTTTACTATAGTAAGATACGTTATATGATTCATTAAAAAACTTCTTTTAACAAGTTTTATCTTAGAATTTTCATGTTTTCTACCAGACTATTTAACCCCCCCAATCACTTCAACCGATTTCAAAAACTCTTTCACCGAAATTTGGCCATCAGACAGTCCATTCTACACCTCGCGAGGTGTAGAATGGACTGTCTGATGGCCAAATTTTTTCCGGTTTTCATGTACACCCTTGTAAAGCCGGGTCGTGGTGCTAGTTGTAAGTATATAAAATAATATAATATGATATTGGTATAAGAGCTGAATGATAATTATGAAATAAACATCAACTTATAATATGCGGGACTAATAAATGAAGTTTTATATTATTCTTTGATGTTTACTCCTCCACCTTAATCATCTTGTATAAATGATGAATAGTTAAATACTCACGAAGACCAAGCAAGCTTGGATGCAGAGGAGAGCGAAGCTGAAGGAAGACATGTTTACTGTTTCTTTATTCTACGTGGAGTCGAATAATTAATTTAATGCAATACCCCTTTTATACTTCAAAACATTGTATCAGGCTAAATACAATGCGCCTAAAAATTAAGCAATACTTGATACGTGAAACGTGACTGTTATTAGGCAAGTGTAACTATCGTCGACCTATATCGTAAAACCTCGGCTAGTACCTGTGATCCCTATAAAACAACAAGCAGGTTTGAGATCCTTCATTGTTTCTTCAGAACTAAACATGTACAAGGCTGTCCTCTTCGTCTGTGCCCAGGCACTTCTTATCCAGGTATTTTATGAAAATTTAACTAACACGATGCGATTTGATTCAAGAATATTGAAACAATATTTGACTTTATTATAATAACACGGGAAATTAGTGTGGATAGAGTACTCATACCCAGATGAAGATCTCTCCGGAAGAATCGAAAAATTGTCTGTATCTAAATCGACGATTTTATTTGAGTAATTTCCCCAGTGATTATAATAATGTCTAGTACAACTCATGATAGTTTTGAAAGTGAATTAATATTTGAATTTTATGGTTGAAACAATGCTTGGACCGTGCATGTACATGCAGTCAATTTATAATGTAACAGACAATAATCTTGCATTGGTTACTTATATGCATCATTTGCATCTTTCTAACTACTAAAACACATTTATAAATATTTAATCGCGTATTAAAATCATATTATTTACCTCGACGTTTCGGTGGCGTTACAGTCACCGTGGTCACGAGTAGACTGTCGATACATAGTTTGAACGAAAGACAATAAATTTAACATTTAGCTTTATGGTGTCTTCAGACGATCTAAAAACCATAGCTTTTATATTTTTATTATTGTGTTAAACCACACATAGGTATTTCATCAAAGGAAATAATAGGAAAATATGAAATATATTAATAATAGTTATGACACAGGATTTAAACCTGCGATGATACAAGCGACTTTTCAATTTTTCTGATCTAAAATACAACACGCCACGCATACTTTGTAAATGTATCTTTCACCTTGTGTTATGTTTTATTTACATCCATTATGTAAAACTCAACCTAACATTCCTTTAATTTCAGTCCGGCATCGCATGCGCCGGTAATGGAGTTGGCATCGCCGGATACGGCCTCAACGGCTTGGGTCTCAACGGCTACGGCCTGAACGGCATCGGCTACGGAGCCGGCATCGGCTACGGAGCCGGCATCGGCTACGGAGCTGGCTGCGGCTGCGGCGGAGTAGCCTCCACCGGTGGTGGCTTCCCCGTAGACAGTGCCTCTGCCTTCGCTCCCGTCGGTCTGTCCGTGCTCTCCGAGAACGTATACGAGGGAACTTTGGCCGTTGGCGGCAACCTGCCTTTCCTCGGAACCGTCGGACTCGAGGGTATCCTGCCCACCGCTGGCGCCGGCGCTGTCTCTTACGGCTGCGGCAACGGAGCCGTCGGCATCGGCGCTGAGGCTGGACCCATCGCCACCGGTATCGCTAGCCCCAGCACCTTCGCTCCTGGCGTCGGCGCCATCGGCGGTCTCGGTCTCGGAGGTATCGGCTACGGTCTCGGAGGCATCGGCTACGGTGCTGGCTGCGGCTGCGGTGCTGGTCTCGGAGGCATCGGCTACGGTGCTGGCTGCGGCTGCGGTGCTGGTCTCGGAGGCATCGGCTACGGTGCTGGCTGCGGCTGCGGAGCTGGTCTCGGAGGCATCGGCCTTGGCTACGGAATCTACTGATTCAAAAGTTACTGAATTTTACGGACAGAATAACAATAACACGGATGCAATACGATACTTTGTTTAACTCATTCATCACCCAGTCTTGTAGTGCCCTTCTAAGGATAAGTCCTGCCCAAGTACCATAGGTACTAACATGTGCATCAGTGACAGTTTTTCCTCAATTAGAACGTGTAGTCGTCATTAGCTTATTTGAGCAGTATTTCGAGAGCCCTAACTCAATAATGTGATCAGATTATTTAAAGAATTTTACGGTTTTAGAAAGATTAATCTTTATTATAATACACTGCAGAGAGAAAACATAATATTTGATTATAGTTTTTGAAGGAGAAGTCAATCCCGTCATAGCGTTTTACGAAAATGAGCGTCAGAGCTGTCTTTCAGAAGGGATATCACTATTGTAATGTGAGAAAATGTTTTATTTTAAGCGTTTGTGGACCTGAAAATATATTCTCATAATACCCTACAGCTCAAAACAATGAAAAAATTGCCTCTAAAGGTAATGAAAACAATATTTAAAAAGTACAAAATCGTTTCACTTTAACACATATTTTTTACTAGTATTTGAAGAAAAACACAAGAGTTTTATTCATTTGATGAAAATATAGGTATTTCTAAACGTACAGTTTTTTTTTCAATCAATTTCGAGCACCCAGTAATTTACAGGATTATTTTAAAATCACTATATATCCGGCCGCGCGATCGTCTTCCGATTAGTCGATCCCGGGTCCTCCCAGCGAGAGGACGTATCACTTTTTTCCGCCGCCTTGTCAAACAAAATCGATAGCGTAGAAAACTCAAAGCGCGATACACTAGTATTGATACTTGTACCATATATATATATTATAAAGAGGTAAAATTTGTTTGTTTGTTTTTTTGTTTGACGGAGGTAATCTCCGACTAACTAGTCATCCGATTTGAAAAATTCTTTCACCGATGTGTAGAATGGACGGGATGGTTATCCCTACTAATATAATAAAAGGGAAAGTGTGTGTGTCTGTCTGTGTGTCTGTTTGTTTGTCCGTCTTTCACGGCAAAACGGGGCGACGAATTGACGTGATTTTTTGTGTGGTGATAGTTGAAGGGATGGAGAGTGACAGGGACATTTTTATCCCGATATTCCCGCGGGAACGGGACTTACGCGGGTGAAACCGCGGGGCGTAGTTAGTAGGCTATATTTTATTCCGGTAGTTTCATTAGTGAAGCCGGGACGTACTGCAATGCTGCATTACCACTCACTCACTCACTCACTCATTGGCGTAATAAATTGTTTTCTATGATGGTGGATGGGAAGGTTTATTTTTTTAACAGATTCGTATAGAGGGTAGTTTGGCGAGTTATGGAAAAATCCGACTTTACCCATTTTTTGCCCCCTTTTTGCCCACCCCTGGTGTATCTCAAAAACTACAAGACCTGCAAATATTTTTTTAACAGATTTGTATAGAGGAGGTCCTGGGGAGTAAAAATCATATTTGTTTTTTGCCCCATTGATGGATCTCGGAAACTACGTAACATTTTTGATTGCTTTAAACGGATTTGTATAGAGGAGATTTTGGGATGAAAAAAAAAGTTTTCAGATTTGCCCCCATTTGCCTCCCTCATTTTGTTGCCACGCGTATCTCGGAAACTAGGAGACTTGGAAAATTTTAGTTTTCAGATTCAGGTAAGGCATTACAAAGTTGATAAAACGTGGTACTTTTTTTTTTTTTAATTTTGACTTTTTTTTTTTCTCCATACATTTTGTATTAAATTTCGAAACTTTTTAAGGGCAAAATAAAAAATTTGAAAGAATTTGTAATATTTTCAAACGGATTTGTATTGAGGAGGCTTGCATTAGTAAAAAAAAGTTTTTAGTTTTGCCCCTATCTGCCCCCTCGTTTTGCCCACCACTGTATCTCAGAAACTATAAGACTTGGAAAAATTTAGTTTTCAGATTCATGTAGGGCATAATAAAGTTAATGAATTGAGGTTCTATTTTTTACTTAATTTTGACTTTTTTTTCTCCATACATATTATATGAAATTTCAAAACTTTTGAATGCGGGATAGGTAAAGTGGCGACAGATCTCAGGGACGTGTGACCCCCGAATGCCCCTTAAATCTAAAGGGAAAATTTATAAGACCATAACCTGTCGCGTTCTATGGATCAGAATGTTGGGCAATAAAGTAGACTGATGATAGGAGAGTGTATGCTACTGAAATGTGTATGACCCTAGAAAGATAACGTGCGCCCCAGAGGCGCCTGCGAAATAGATATAGCGCTGTTTTTTTTCATCCAACGCGTGTACACGTGTGTGCTTTCAAGCCAACTCAGTCGTCTTGGTCAACACCACCGAGGGACGACTGCAGCTATTCGGTAAGTACCGTAGTTTGGTTGCTATGACCATACGTTGCGCTCGAGAGGCGCATGTTTATCTTCTGTGAAACTTTTATGTATTTGTGTGTGATTACGTTTCTGTTAAGTACTTTTTCTTTATTTACACATAAACAAAGTATGTAGGTATACAATTAGGTTATTGTTATAAGTAAATTTTATTGTTTTGAAAACATCTTTACTTCATAGGAAGCAGAAGAAATTATGGACGAAAGAGAAATATATTCCTTTTTGAGTCAAGAAGATGAAAGGTCCAGATGATAGCAGTGACAGCGAAATGGAGGATCACGTAAGTGAAGACGATACTTGTTCAATGTGATACTGACGACAAACAGGTACATAAAAGATGCCATTGATGAAAGCTTGAACACCTCAACACCTCCTGACGACACCTCAACACCTCTGGATGACGCCTCAACATCTCTTGATGACCCCTCAACACCTCCTGACGACACCTCAACACTTGAAAGTACTCTACGTGTTATTTACACACACAATGTTTTATCTAAGCAAGAAAACCCTTAAACCGAAGAGAATATAATATGGAAAAACGAAGTATTTAACTGTGTACACCATGGATGAGATCTAAATTGGAAATCCCTACTTTATCAAAGTGTTTGAGAGAAAATATTGAGAACATCCTGCCACGGGCTATTGAAGAAGCTTCTTAAGAAGCTGAAGAGTAACCTCCTGCCAAAGTTCGCCGTTACTGTAGGCTATGTACCACCAAAAATTAAAGAATGTCTATGATGACGTGTACAAAATGCAAAAAGTCTGTGTGTGGTGAACAAAAAAGATGTTTGCAACAAATGTCTATAATTTTTTTTGAAGTATTTTGTAATTTGAGACTGAATATAATAGTCAATTTTTAGTTTGTAAGAAAAAAAACTATAATTGTTCCATAATTATTTTTTTATTCTTCTTTAATATAAACTAAACACTTCAAATTATTGTTTTTATTGATTACTTATTTTGGATTGCATAGAATAATATTTTCTTTTTTTTTCTCTTTATTATGTTGGTAGGTTGCCTTTTATTTAAGTGTTTGTTGTTGGACTTTAGGATTGTAACTAAGATTTCAATGTCCGCATTTCCAAAAACGGTTCTATCAGAACACCAGCGCGGCGTATTGCCCCCGCAATAAACCACATTATGCTTCCCTTCCTTCGTATGAGCAAGTGGCCAACTCTGGTGACGGAGTTTTTAGGCCGCCTAAAGGCCTCCGTCATGGCTTAACGACTTTTTTAAAAGTCGGGACCGACAATTTAACGTGCCCTCCGAAGCACGGAAGCGCTCAGATAATATTGCCACTTGCGGTCACCCATCCAAGAAATGACCGCGCAGAGCGTTGCTTAACTTCGACGATCTATCAAGAACGCCTTAGCAAGCTTCGCCACGAACGCTTCCGCATTATGCTGAGATAGGACCATTTTGCATGCCTAAACTACTAACTACTAATTTTAGCCTATAGCTTAGTATGGCATGGTCTACGTGACCTCAGGACGGATGAAAGTCATATCACTAAGAAAGTTATGAGTATGAGTGTGAAATGTGGATGGACAATAATGGATATACAAGTAGAAGAAGGCCGAGGGAAAACTGGATGGATTGTGTGAAAGAGGATATGAATGTGAGAGGAGTGAACTTCGCCAACTACGAATGATAGAGATGAATGGAAGATTAAGCATGTTGGGCCCACCCCACCTAGTATGGGATAAGAGCAGAAGAAAGATGATGAAACAAACAACCTAAACGTATAAGTGTAAAAATACAAAAAAATCAAAATATAACAAAACGAAATTTAATATGAGCGACTGTATGGCTAAATTTTATCAAAACTTTTAACAAATGTCTAAGGGGTAGTCAAAACTACCCTACTTAGGTATGTCCAAAATTTGGAGTATTTGGACTCCAAATACATATTTATTACTTATGTTCGTTCACATGTCATTGTGCAGATGTTTACATTACATGCTTAACAGAGTCGCAAGAAAGAAATTAAAAGAAACATCTGTTTCGGCAGGATCTCGAGGGGCTTATTGATACCTGATCAAAAATAGAGATAAGTACTAAACCACTTGGCTAACACGGATCGTTGGCTAAATTCTCTAAGCACAGATCTTACATATTATATATTACTTATAAGATAAAGTATCAAAACCATTCATACCATTCGTTCTAGACACGAGCTCACGCACACTTTTACAAAAATTATAGTATTATTGAAGTGTGCGTCAAAAATGACAACTCTGCGTAGCACGATCTAATGTTTGAGTTGGTCAAGATAGCTTACACGCTCTTAACTAGTAATAATCCTAATCGTTATTTATAATTACTGTATCTCAGGAGGCAATCTTTGCCTACATTTAAAGGACACTAAAGTCCTTGTAGGAGCATTGTCGAGATGGAATAGCTTTGCACAATGTTTTGGCGTTAACTACAACAGTTTCGAGACTAATATACATTAACACACGTCTAGCTGGGATTCAAACCCATAACCGAAAATCGAAGCACATTCCAATTGACCTTCTTTACCTGGTTGCATAAACATAAAGGGTAGACAGAAACAAGTCCAAAAACTCAATTAGCACAATATTTTGTGGACTTAAAAACGTCATTTGACGTTGCTTATTTCATATTCTGATGATTCTACGTTCATTTTAGGTCACGAATCACGTAGTCTCGTGAATTAAAGAGAATGATTTTGAAAAATGCATTCTTGCACGTTTGCACTGTGACTGAACCTTTATTTCAATATCGCGAGGCTAGCTGACTATATATGTAGATTACCTACTGTTGGGGAAAATACAATTTTATTTTCATGACGTCTGTGTCCGGAAGAGAATGGCACGATTCTGGTGTTTGTATACAGTGCACTAGAATGGTTGCTCCTATAAATTTCACATAATTTTCACATGCTAATTTCGCCCATATTTGAATGCATCAGATTACTATCAGAGGGAAAAAACAAAAAACGGTTCTTCTTTACGTAGGTACCTAGATTTATTCAATACTCAACAACATAACAACCTATTTTAGTAAATACCACCGCATCCAATACCACCATACCCGTACGGAGATCCAACTAACCCTGGACCATACACAGCAGGACCATACCCTGGGCTAGCTGGTAGACCCGGGGGGTAGTTTCCTGGAGTAACAATACCAGTAGGGATTGGTCCTTCACTCACAATCCCGATAGCACCATCACCGCACCCATACGACACTACTCCAAGACCCGCAGACGGAAGAATACCTTCCAAAGCCACAGTGGCGAGGAAAGGCAAGTTACCACCAACGACTAGAGGGCCTTCGATGGCGTTCTCAGAGATGACGGTGAGGCCTGTGGGGGCGATGGGGGAGACGCTGTTGACGAGGAAGCCCCCGCCGGTGGAGGCGACGCCCCCGCAACCGGGGCCGGCCAGGCCGTCGTAGGGACCGTAGCCGAGGGGTCCAATGATGCCAGGTCCCAGGACAGGGCCTCGGTTGATGCACTGGCTCAGCACACACTAGATACAAAATGGGATTTAGCTAGAGTATTCAAGAATGTTCAGATAAAAATAGGAAAGGACAAAAAGAAAGAAGAAAAAATATTTTGGTAGGACCTCAAGGATCACTTCGACTGTCTTACAAGCTAGGTGATTCTATTGCCTGTCCTAACGGATGTACGAACAAACTGTTTCTTGCATGTAAGAAAGTGGGTTTTCTGAATTTCTATTTCTATTTCCGTAATACCTACGCTAGCTAAGCTAAAGTCCATCGTGTGTAGTTATGTTTAAAATATTCGTTACGTCCGTTGATAACGAACTAAAATTAATTAAAGATAATTTGATAAAACTTTCTACTTTAAACATCCTTTATTCAATATACATTTAAAGCTTGTTATAATTATGTTTAGCTATATTATAAATATTGCTCATTACGCAAATATTTTATTAGTATTTTTTTTTGTATCAGTAACAATGAAGATAAAATTGTTTTAAATATTTACCTGTGCTATTAGAGCCTGAGCACACAATGCAAGGACAATTTTGGCAGCCATTTTGTTGTTTCTACTGCAAAAACTTAACAAAGAATGATTGTAAAAAAACCTACGAAACTTTTTATACTAATAATAATGCAATTCACAGTAAATATACAACATCAAATCATGGTAACTCATTTTGTAAGAACGATAATAAATTTCAGCGTGTTTGTTATTACAAATTTTGGTGTATAAGGACATTATTATCGTTATGTTATGATATTACAAAACAGATAACATTTTGTCCCGATAAATAAAACAAACGAAATTGGCATAACAATATCCGATCGTTGCTTGAAACAACGTAGCAAAAATAATAACAATTTTTTACAGAAACCATACTATACGGTACGACTACAAATTTTCTATTTACCTAAATAACTGAACAAAATACAATTAAAGTCAGTTGAGCCACATAAGGAAATGATCTACAAATGATCTACTTATAGGTAGGTCAACTGATCCAAGACACTGCCAGACGAAAGTAACTTAGTTTAGTCTGGTACTTAGGTAACTTACACACTATCATATTCCACTGTTGTTTTCGCGGATTATTGTTATTTTTGATTCGCAATAATTTGAAACAAGTTAGACAATCGCCGATCCTTTGAGAGAAATTGTGCTATAGTGTCTTAATAAAAAATATAAAACCAAATTGAATTTCGTAGGAGATAAATTTCCTAAACTCTCCATTATCAATTTTGTTCATAACTCCGAAGATTCTCATCAGATACTCAAAAATGTTTATTTGGACCCTAGGTAGGTAACCTTTACTCTTTTAAACAACAAAAGACGTGTGGCACTCGGGGACTGCCGCGGTGAAGCCATTGCATGCCACCTAGAGGCGAGTTGCTGAACTAAAGTGACAGCGTTAGGTTTTTTCGTTACGGAATTTCTGGATTCGGTCTCCACAGTCAAGGCCCGCGTTAGAAGCTATGCAATAGTTAAAAAATATTTTGACAATCTTTGCAGAGATACTTATTTGTTTTGTTTTGTATTTATAAAAGCTCACAAGCTTTCTTTCTCAAGGTTATTCTCGCTTGGTACCTGAAAGAAAAGCCTTTGTGTTATTCCAGGTCCAAACCTATGTTTATTCCAAGTTTCATCCAAATCTGTTCAACTCATGGATGTTTGCAGGGGTTAGCCGATATTATGTATCTGCTTTGTACAATTTAGGATAATTATTTTTACAATTTATTCTATTCTATTCTATCCCTACTTTTGTTCATAATATATATTGCCGCCCCCACCGAATAATATTATTGGTCTCCCCTTTGTCCTTCAACACATCCCGGTCCATTCCTATTTCCGGCCATGTAGAGTCGAAATCATCCAGGTCGTCCCGCTATCTTTTTTTGGGTCTGCCGCGTCACTTTGTATAAAATAAACTAGAATAGGTATGTACTGCGATAATACTGAGTAGTGTAATACCTACAGTTGCCTACGCTACGACCAACTTACGGACGGGCGAAAGACTTTCGCCACAGCAACGTTGCTCTGTCAAAAAGTTCCATACATTTTGTGTTGTAAATACAAAGTTGCTATGGTGATGGACCTACGGACATCCGTAGGAATCGAATCGATTCGCCTAGAAGTCATCAAAAGTTAAAGTTCATCTAAAGTTAAGATACTGGATAAGTATCTTAACAAAGGTACCTACTGAAATTTTCACTTGGACCTAATTTTTTTATGGAGCTTAATCCTCAATAATAAATGTATATCAAAAAAAAATTCGATAGTATTCACTTCATAGGATTTTTGATCAATAATAAATAAAAATAAATAAATTTACTTGGACATTCCACGAAGCGTCATCTAGTTCCAAGCTTGCTTGTGTAATGGTAGCCAGTTGACTGATACAGGTACAACCTAAATACTTATATGTTTTTTAAATAATCAATAATAGTCATTTTGGGTAGTTAAAAGGTGTGTGCAAATAAAATGAAATATGAAAACGAAAGAGGCAATAGATTCTGTCAGAACTTTTAGGTATTTTTGAAATCCTTTGAAGTCTAATGGGGTAGTCAGAGGCATGTCCAAACACCCAGGTGGTATTGTTAAGGTGAATAGTATATAGAATTATGTTTATGTTTATAAACAAGTTTTTTTATCAAGTCTTCCTTCATCATGATGATGAAGGAATATGCTCCCTAGTGTTATACCAGAACACAAAATGATTTGGGCAAAAAAAGTAAACATAGTTTATAATTACATAACAACTTTATTATCTAACAACAATTTACAAAGCTCCGCATCCGATGCCGAATCCATTGAACCCAAGACCTGCAGCCAGACCAGGTCCGTACAGAGGTCCAGCGGCTAAACCTGGACCGAAAGCGTTTCCAGCAATTCCAGCTCCATAAGGACCAACAGCTCCAAAAGCAGGTCCAGCTACACCTGGACCGTAAGTTCCAGGTGTAGTGATACCAGTTGTGATAGGTCCACCCTCATTGGTGATGCCAACAGCACCATTTCCGCATCCGTAAGAAATAGCTCCAGCTCCAGCTGTAGGCAGGATTCCTTCCAGCGCTACAGTTCCCAGGAACGGCACCTCTCCTCCGACAGCGAGAGAACCTTCGATAGAGTTCTCTGATCGGACGGAGATTCCGGTGGGAGGGAGAGGAGAGTAGCTGTTGACTGCGAAGCCGCCTCCAGTAGATGCTACTCCTCCACAAGCCCCGCCGTAGGGTCCAAGACCTGGAGCCAGGCCGACAGCTGGCCCAATGCCGGCGATCCCTGGTCCGATGCCAGCGATTCCATTGCCGATGCCCGCGATTCCAGGGCCAATGCCAGCGATGCCAGCTCGCCCAAGGCACTGGCTGAGTGCAGACTGGAAATAAAAAGATATTTTGTTAATATCGGCATAAAATGTTAAGCTAATTATTTAATACTTTATTCTGATAGGTCATCAGTCTAAAACTGTTTTAAATATAAAATGGATAAGCAATTAGAGTGATTAAGTTATAAGCCCGGTTCATAGTTATATTTATTAATTAGTATCTATACTTTCTATTTTGTTTTTCTTTTTTCTTACTTATTTTCATCATTTTGATTTATATTTTTGTGTCTATAATATTTTACTGTTTACCTACACTATATGGTACGAGTATAATTTGAACTTACTTTGACTAGAAGTGCCTGAGCGCAGAAAACAAGGATAGCTTTTCCTGCCATTTTGTTATTTTCTTTCACAAGGGTTAGAATGATTATATAATAGAAAACCCTGTATTATATACTCAAAATGTGACATAACACTTGCGTCCTAGTTATAAAACGTAACGTAATTTCATGTTATCGTTAACCTATTTCTTAACGATAAAAGATTTTTACACAATAAACGATATATTTATATCTGATTTAACAATGTAGTTTAATCACGTCTGAATTTATTTTTTTAATTCCAAAATAAATATTTAAGCATTCGTATAAAATCCTCTTTAGATATTTAAAACGTTGTTTAAATTCAATCTTGAATTAATGTTTTGGGGACGAACGTAGCGAATAATAGGACTCTAGAACTGATTTTTTTATTTAATAAGGAATAAATAAAAAACATATTTATGAATATTAACGGGACTTAATCGCGTTTAAGTGGTGTTTCTGTATTCGGGTAAACTCTACATGGTTAATTAGAGACACGTCTTACCATTCGTTAAGAAGAAAGTCACGTAGAATAAGTACATTGAAATCAACGTGACTTTTAGCAATTATCTCCTCAATAAAAATACTTCTAAACTCTACGTGTACGTATACTTTGTTCACAGAGTAGATCGAAAAATAAACCAACTAAATGTGTTCATAAATTTTGGTACATAGGTAGGTATTTTGCTAAAGTGTAAAGAAACCATTATAGAAGAATACATTACATAAGGCAATGTGAACTCGCCCTAGGCCCGTTTTCGACGCCATCACGTGCGTTTATTTTTCTAACTATTCGGTCGACTCGGTGAACAGAGGTCCATGTTTTGCATATAGCACATAATTCCGACTTTGTTGTCGTTGGAACCTAGTTGATGAAGAGATGCGAATTTGATTGTAGTTATTAAATAAATAGGAACTGTCCGTAAAATGTACTCTGATCTCCGAATCTTTAGTTACCATGATATAGGTAGTGTCTGATATGACAGAGAAACCTAGTGAAGAGTCACCGATATCATGTATGTGACTGTAAGACCCTGTTCACACGGCATTGATTGCACGTTTTTTCACGTATTCGTTTTTTAACGTACAATCACCCAGGTCTTCACACGGTAAGTTATCATTCGTGTAAAAAACGAATAGCCGCAGAAAAGTGAAGGAAAAAACCGAATACGTCAAAGTTCATTCGATTTTTTGACGTATACGTTTAAACGTATAAGCAGTACACGTTTTTTTGCAGTACAATCGTCGTGTGAATGGATATATGTACGTTGTATGGCCACTATATATACGTTAAAAAACGAATACGTGAAAAAACGTGCAGGACAGTGCCGTGTGAACAGGGTCTAAGGGTGTTATTATAATTTGTTAGTTCACAAACAAAATATGTACATAAATATTCATATTCATATTCATTTATTCTCATAAATGCCATGCAGTTGTCTTTATTCGTTATTCAGTATTACCATCAGTAGATACCGCCGCAGCCGCAACCAGCTCCAAGGCCGTAGCCGAAGCCAGCTCCGAGACCGTAGCCAATACCGTTGTAGCCAGCCCAGCCGGCACCGTAACCTGGGTAACCAGGGCCAAATCCAACGGATGGAGCGATGCCAGTCGCAATAGGACCCTCCTCAGCAGCAATCGCGCACGGACCAGCACCACAGCCGTAGGAGACTGCGCCAGCACCAGCGGTGGGCAGGATACCCTCGAGTCCGACGGTTCCGAGGAAAGGAAGGTTGCCGCCCACAGCCAAACCACCTTCATACACGTTCTCAGACAGCACGGACACACCGACAGGTGGGATGGGAGACGCGCTGGTGGCAGCGAAGCCACCACCGGTGGAGGCTATTCCACAGCCTCCGATGCCGTCGAAAGCACCGTATCCAAATCTGTCATAAGCGCCGTAACCGTATCCACAGCCACCGAAGGGGGCAGCGGCGTAGGGGGCCCCAGCGAAGGGGGCACCAGCGAATGGGGCTACACCATAGGGGGCGGCAGCAATGCCAGCGCCGAGGCACGCGTATGCGGACTGCAAAGAATTGTATTATGAAAGTTTTAACTAATATAATACATAATCTTCTATTATCTCTTTATATACACAACCCGTCTTATTTTCTTGTTCCCAACAACTAAATAGAAGCAATATTAGACTTAGATAAGACTTTAAACCATGCAAGTCAGATGACAGTCAAAAACTGTATCCAACAGGCATGTAAGTTGCATCGTGACGTGAATTTACTTTGGCTAGCAACTTTGACTTTTAGCTGAGAGAATTGGTATTACGGTCGCTAGTATTATTATTAGTAGTTTTTTTTACCTGGGCGAAGAGTGCCGAGGCACAGATGACTAAAACTGCCTTAGCTGCCATTTTTCTATTCAGAGTGCTTCAAAACTTTGCCCTAGTTCTTAAATACCAATTTTCTTATAGTATTTTGCAATACATATAAGGAAAAACGCGTACGAAAAGACGTGACATTGAAACGTCGAAAATAATTAGCAATCAATGTACACTCGACAACGAAAATTAAACTTTATAATTTATGTATGCATCCGTCTTTACCAATTAACATTACCCTGTCCATACAAAGGATACCTGGAGGAGATCGCTTTTTTTGTGTGTCTTTAATGGTATACAATAAAGTTATATTATATTCTATTGTATTCTAGCTTTCTAGCGTATTGATGTACTACGTACCTACGTAGCAGATTGCAAGCTCATCAATAGGTACCTACGCTAGAAAGTTACATATTCTTTCACATCTTGTTTTGGAGATGTCTCAGGAAGTAAACTGAGGTATGTCCAAATAGGTACTTTTTGGTTTATGTTCACATTTTGCAAAAGTTAACATTCTGTAGATAAATGTTTTATCTATCTATCTATCTATATACCTATATATATCTACAGTATGTTACCTTATGTCTGGCGCTAGAAAAATAGTCGCTATGATATTTCTTTCGGTTTTTACTTATGGTAGTAAAGACATACTAAGTTGACTGTACTATAAAATAGCAAAATACTTAGAATGGAAGCATGATAACATAATTTCAGCAACACCCTACGTTTCAATAAGCCGCTATAACTATCGTGCGAATACTTGCACAATAATTAATAAGGTCATGTCTAGTATAAATAGTATTTAGGACAATGACCTACCACCACTGAACTCATTCAAACAGTAACCAAACATGTCTTCCTTCACCGTTCTTCTGCTGTGCATTCAAGCTTGCTTGATCCAGGTAAACTATAAGAATATTGTTTTCAAAAATTGATTTTTTTATTTAAAAAGGAACAAATGAAAAACAAAAAATGAAATGTGTGTAAAAGATGTAAAATAGTCATGTGTGTATTTACCGGATATACATTTGGACATACCTCTACCTACTCTTAGATATGACGTCTGACTACCCTTAGACATTTTCATAGGAATGCCTACCACACCTAGGCATAAAATATGTGATGTGGACTGGATGACGCTGTGTGACCTCCGTCAAACAAACCAGCATTACCTGTTATTATGTTTATTTTTATTAGTTTTTTAATCCTACCTATGATATTGTGTACGATAGGCCATAACTTTCGACTGCTTCCAGTCCACATCTTGTTCACCTTTTCATATGTTATTTCTATACCTACGTGAAAACCTATAATTGGCTTTTTGTGTCATAATAAGTTTACCTATTTGTTATTATAAGCTGTTGGTTTTCCAATAAATCTATAAATCAAAAACAAAAAACCTCTTGTTAATATTTTTATTATTTCCAGGCCGTCTTCGGCGCCTTTCTTGGAGGACTTGGAGCTCCCTACGGCATCGGCGCTGACATCGGACCCTTCGGCTACAACGGTGCTTACGGCTATGGCGCCCTCGGCTATAACGGACTCGGCTGCGGTGCTCTCGGCTACAATGGTGCTCTCGGCTACAACGGAGTAGGCTACGGTCTGGGCTGTGATGGCTACGAGTACGGACCTTACGGTGGCTACAACTATGGTTGTGGTGCGGCCTACGGCGGCGCTGGTGTCGGCAACTGCGCTATTGCTGGTGAGCTCCCAGTGGGTGGCTCCACCGCTATTGCCGGCCAGGTGCCCATTATTGGTGCTGTGCAATACGGAGGTGTAGTCCCCGCTGCTGGCGCTGTCAAGATCGTCGGCGACTGCGCTTGCGGATGTGGTTACATGTACTGATTGTGCTTTTAACAGTTTGATTTAATAAAGACAATAGCTGCATTGATTTTCTGTTTTTTATGATGGTAGTAGCAGACCCGAATTTCGTACTTCCATTGTATTTTTCCATCATTTCACATTTTTCCTGAACTTTCATAAAATTTCAAGATTAATTAAGTAATAATAATAAGTCTACCTAAGCCTACAAGTTTCCACCCGCGGATTTGCCCGCGTGGTAGGTACTAATCAGAATAAAAAGATGCACAGATTCGGTAACTTAACTATCAGATCGAAGGTCGAGAGTACATATCTCGGCCAACACTCATTAATTGACCTTCAAAATATTACTTAACCAAGCAATTTTGTTGCTAAACCACGTCCACCGACTTATAAATTGGTGGTTTGCTTTAACCAACGATTATAGTGACAGATGAAAATGTAAGTGCGATTTATGGCCCAATCTAGTGACAGGTTCTGTATAATTAAACTATACAAAATCGTTTCTGATAAAGAACAATAGTTATTTGAGACTATTAGAGTTGTGCCAAGTAATCATGAATAATATCTCAAAATATTATTTATATCTACTTCAGGCCTTGACATTGAAACTAGTTGATTTATACAGCGTCAGGAGGTATTAATCTAATCAGAAGCGCTCAGCTGTAGATTATTAAAATTAAATTAAATTAAAAAGCTTGTAGTCATACCATACTATCCTATCTATATTTTTACAAATAAGAATGTCGCCTATCGTCAATGATCCGTTATAGTCTAGATTCTAGATTCTAGACTATAACGTCATAGCAAGCTTCGATCGCCACGAATTATAAAATTTTATCAGGTGAATTAGCAAGAAAATTTTGTTAATAAGTTAACAGTTTTAGTCCAATTTTGTTTTTAATAACCCGTGGTTGCTTAACAGGCAGTTTAGCAGTTGCTAAGTTGGTGAACTTTAAAACGGAAAACAAGCAATACGTGATGTAGCATTAATGAAGTTATCAATAATTAGAAATCTCTGTAAATTAGATCAACAGTACCTTATACTACAGATGTTTATAGGTTTTTATGAGAAACATCACAATACATTATTATAAATCCTCGAAGAATAAGAGGGGTATTATAAGTTTAAGATGTGCGTTACGTGTGTCATAGCTCCCAAACAGATGAACCTATATTTGGTGGAAACCAGACTAACCGTTTCCAAGATCTTGGAGATTGGAATATAAAAGATACAGACGCAACATACATATCTTAACCCTGAATTTCAGGAAATCCAATCAATTAGGAAAATACAAAATCATCTTATTAACAAACAACTTTATTTTCATAAATACATAAACATAACTTAATTACTTACGCAGGCCATTGAAGCCGCCTAAACCTAGCCCAGGACCAAAACTAGATCCAAAAGAAACTGGGCTTGGTCCTAGAGACCTAGATAAACCTACAGGTCCTGGGCCAACTGGTGAGTTCAATGACCCGAATCCAGGTCCACCGAATCCAATACCATTAGATAAAGAGTTAGCAAAAGGTGCCCCAATCGGTCCTGAAAGCGGAGAACCAGCTATCCCAATAGCGGATCCAGCTAGCCCAATGGGAGAACCAGCCAACCCAATATTAGACCCAGCCAGCCCATAAGGCCCTGGAATCCCAGCTGAGTTTTCCCCCACAATACCTACACTTCCACTCCCGCAACCATACGACACTGATCCAGCACCAGCGTTGGGCATGGCTCCCTCTATTCCCACAGTCCCGAGGAATGGCAGGTTTCCTCCAACTGATAAGGGACCTTCGATGGCTAGATTCTCAGCCAATACTGACACGCCAGTGGGGGAGGCTGGGGAGGCGCTGGTGACTGCGAAGCTTCCTCCAGTGGATGAAGGACCAGGTCTAGGGGTCGGTCCAAATGAGGGGAGAGTGGGGTAGGTTGGACCGAATCTTCCGGGTAAGTTGTTTCCGATGTTACGGCATTGTCCTGATATTGACTGTGGAGAAAAATAAAGTTAGATAAACGTAAATAGAACCATGACTGTACAAAATAAAAGTCTCCCCCAAAGTCATCCAATTTTAAATTTTATCAACACAAAAATTAAACATTGCTTGATTTTTCATCATAATCCATTGCTTACTGTACGTAGTCCGTATTGGTAGCGATAATAAACTTTCATTCGAAATAATAAGTTGGGTTTTTTGCCTAAAATCAAATAGTCTAAAATAAAATCAAACATGACTAAATAAACTGTAAGTTACTATGTTTAATTGGCCCACTTTCCAAAAAATAGCAAGATCATCTGAGTACTCCATAACAATCAAAGCTTGCAAAATTATATTCGCATACCTGTATCAAAACTGCAACAGTGCCAAAAAGTACCAATTTGTACCCCATTTTGTTGTTATCAATTCAAAATAAACCAATTTATGACAAAACAAAAATGAACATCAGGTTTATAAGGCTTCTTGTTTCAAAATTAAAAACTAAACATAATTATCAGTTTTTGAAACATTTTGCTATCGAATATTGAAATATTTTTAATATGAAGAAACTTTTATCGTGAAAATCAGATTGTATTTATAATTTCCAAACTGTATAAAAGGGAGAAATGATTTTAAAATGATATCATTTGAAAAAAAAATTAATTCTTAACACTTCAAAGATGACGCTCAAATCTCTTTTTCTCGTATCTCTTCAGGCTTGCTTCATTCAGGTAAATTGGATTTCGATTTGTGTTTGAATTGTTTTATTATTTAGAACGCAGAAGATACACTCCACCTAAAACCATCTTTTTAGTGATGGTTTTAATAAAGAACTGAGTGGGACCACGAGTAATAGTGGTACAATCCCAGTGGGACCACGAGTCGCGACCCCTGAATTAGAATAAAGATAACTTTGAATCGTCTTGAGCAAAGATGATTCAAAACTAAATATTATTAAAAAAATGCGAATGTAACTCTGTCTGTCATACGTTTATTAAATCTAGTATAGTAATAGGCTGGACCTTAAAAATAAGAATAGGCTATATTTTGTTATTCACAAGTACAAAACCGCGTAGAGCGGCTAGTATTCAATAAATTAATAATTGACAGACATAATGAAAATAAATCAAATTAATCATTTATTCGCAGAATACATCAAAATAGCATACATCAAGATCTTAAAGCTATGGTGGTCGCTGTATTCAGCTTTTTTCTTCTTAATGTCTTTTTCTTTGGGATACCATATTAATAATCCTTTTTTACAGATGGCCCTCACTCAATGTGCAAACTACGGTCCATCACAACTGGGCATCAACCCTGGCCCGCAAATAAACTTAGCCAACAGCCTGGGACTAGGGCCTAACCAGGTCAATAACCCTGCCAACCTTGCTGCTTCGTACTTCAACCCATCCTACGCTTCTGGACCCTCATATAACCCTGGGTCTTATCCAGCTTTCCCGGGATACGGTGGCTCGGGGAGTGGAGACGTGGCTGTGGCAGGGGAGCTCCCGGTAGCGGGTTCGACTCTCGTGGCAGGACAGGTGCCAGTGATAGGGGGAGTGCAGTTCGGTGGACAGGTTCCAGCCGCTGGTATTATAACCATCACCGGGTCTTGCTCTTGTTATGGTTATTAAGATTAGTTTTAGTTAATAAATTATTTATTTGACTGATATTTGTGTTTTTTTATTTAAGGACGTAAGGCGTAAGACAGGGCGTAGGGAAATAGGTACAAACAAAATTCAATAATATCACTGAATTTTACAGGGAAAGACATACCTAAAGAACGCTGGCTTAATGCTTTTAACTTTTTGCTCAAACAAAAGGCTATGCTATAACATAATTTATATGAAAGTAACGGGACTTTATCACGTATTTACCTTATAAATAAATTATCAATAAAAAAATAATAATAGTAATATATTAATTTCATATAAATTATGTCTAAAGATCGCGAAAGTTTAAATTGTACTATGCTATAACAGTCAATTTAAATGTATGTAACAGCACAGCTAAAATAATACTATGTACTATGTATACATAGTAATATTTTATTTGTGGTAACAGGTAAGAAAGTAACATCGTAGAAACGGCTAAGTAAATCTGAAAAAAAGTGAAATGAAATACGATCACGCAGCAAATTATGAAAACTGTGATGAACCAAATCTAGAGATAATTATAAATAAAATTGCTAAAAAAAGTTAAGTAGTTACATACACTAACCCCTTTATGCATATTCGACCAGTAAACCTGTATTAGCTAAAACGCGTATTAAATCTGTTGCTATCTCTTTTCGTTGACTTAAGGGTGACAAGAAAAAAACGTTCTTTAAACCTGTATTAAATTGTCAAGTTTTTATGAATAAGACCCTTATTATTTATAGCGCATACACACTATCCTCGTTCGCAACAATTATAATCATGCCTCATTCCTATGAGGGGAGAGGAAGGTAGAGACTACGATAAAGTAAGTAAGTAAAAGTTTTGCTACTTAAGAAAATAAGAAGGTTCTATGTTGGACTGTATGGTATTTCTTAAACTTTCGCGATCACAATTCATGTTATTGAAATATATTCAGGTTTTTATCGCGTTATATACCTTATTTATTTCCCGACGTTTCGGCTATGTTACAATAGCCGTGGTTGCGGGCAGATTGTAAATAACGCGATAAAAACCTGTGTCTATAATTATATTTCAAAATTTGACTGTAATTATGTTCATTTCAACAATGTTATGGATTTGAGAGATATTATGATGATAAAACTTTTAAAGGATTCATCTATACTATCTATACTAAAGAGGTAATAGAATGAATGAGTGAATGAGTTAGAAGAACTTAGAATACATCTTACTGCTTCCTCATTGCTTAGCATGCATCGACATGCCACAAAAGAAATGTCAAAAATGAAGTTGATATTTTAATTGCTACTCAGTTGATTTTAAAAATTCTTTCACCGATGTGTAGAATGGACTGTTGGGATGGTTATAGGCTATATTTTATCCCGGTAGTTTCATTAGTACACCCGTACGAAGCCGGGACGTGCTGCTAGTTATTTTACATTGTATTCGAGGATTCCGAGGTCACTTGGTTCGAGGTCGCTATAGCCGTAGCATGGCGTAGCACTTCGTAGCACCTCTACGAAATTGCTCACTTTTCTTCGTAGAATGCGCTCTACATTAGATTATGGTAAGAAAGACCATGTCAGATCCGAAAGTAGCAAAATGAAAACCAAATGACGGGTGGCAGGATCAGGGGGTGGGAAAAATAATCCCTATAACCCTACTTATGTTATAAGAGAACATTACTCATTCTGTGTGTCTGTTACACTTTCACGGCTAAACTACTATACTAATTTTGATGAAATTTGCTACAGACCTTAAGACTTATAAGACCTAAACTTAAGCTTTTATAAGACCTTGAAAAAATATATAGGCTACATTTTGTTCGAGTCCCACGCGTGGGAGTAATTACTAATTTATTATATAAACTGACGACTTTCAGATTCTTAGGCCCGTATTCAGAGACTTCACTCAAACTTGAGTCTACGTTTAAGCATCGATTTTTGACAGTTCTCTATGAAAACTGAGTTATGAATCACCGTATGAGACACGATTTACGCTTAAGTATAGTCTCTGAATACGGGCTTTAAACATCAAAATCAAAACTTAATGTAACAGACAGGTGCTGAATCATATCTCAAGGTTTTCTTATCATCATATTTCTCATCATCAGAAATGTAACGTGATTAGGTTAGTTTCTGAATTTATATTACGTGATTATTTCGTACATTTATACTTACGTGATAGTTAAACGTGATCCAAGCAGAGAAATTGAAGATAAAACTGATATTGGTTTAGATTGTGAACTGACTGAGTTTAATTTTCGCATTTGTAGAACTGAACTAGGGTTAAACTTCATCCATTTGAAATACTTATTAAAGTAAAAACATCAACAAAAACACAATTGTTATAACTACCTAATTTAATTATGTAGATGAAAGATTGAGGACTTGCCTTGACTTGTAAGTATAGATATCTACTTACTTTATAATACAAAACTTTTTTTTTTTTAATAGTACAAAATATATTAGATTTTGATTTTAAACCACTCTACACTATTCTCAATCTACCACGTTTTGTAATATAAATATAGGTTGTACGGACCTATAATTTTATTATTGTAAGTGTAGATTTATTCAAGCTTTTCCTACCGTATAATATCATATTATCATTTAATTATCATATTATTATTATTATCATTTCCACTGTCAAAAACAATGCTTTTGATGTTGTTTTAATGTTAGTTCTATTTATAAAAATCGTTTATTATGTTTCTTAAAAAGTTTAATTTCTTTGAAGGGCAGTATTTCAGAGAGGTATTACAATCGTGCTTGGAGTTATAATAATGAGCCAAAAATTCCCCACATTTACTTAATTCAAAGGAATTTGTGTTGGCGTAACTATACCATTTGATAATGTAACAAAGATAAGGGTCACTAAATCAGTGTGCTAATACATATTTCAGAATTATAAATATGTAATACTGTTAGTATATAACCTAGTTGTGACTAGTGTAATCGTTTTAATTATAATCAAAATGTATAAAGTTTTTATATTATGTATGTTGGGTGTTCTGGTCCAGGTAAACCCTCTTCTCTTATCTTTTTTCATCTTTAAATATCTCTAAATCAATAACTTATTTTAAGGGTTGTCTTGTCAATATAATCAAGTAAAGTTTAACTTTAATTAAGTTACTGCCTGTACAAAGTAAGTATAGGTTACAAATAATTTATAAAATGCATTATTTACTATTTCAGAACATATCTGGCCAGTTAATCGGCTGCCCATGCCGGCCCACTATCGTATCTGCCCAGCTCGGCCCCGGAGGTATTAGCATCTGTTCAGACGACCTGGTCATGTCTGGTCCTATAACCGTTGCTGGCAAGCTGCCGTTTGCTGGCACAGTGTCGCTGGAAGGCTGTCTGCCAGCCGCCGGCGCTGGCGCTGTTAACTACGAGTGTGGAGATTCAGTTGGCGTTGGATATGGATGTAGACAGGGGTTTTATTAAGCCAGTGGTAGCAATAAATGAATAGACAATAAAAACGATTCTTTTTACACCAAAACATTTTTCCCTTCTTCTTTATTTCTCCCTCTTCCTGTATAACTAAAAAACTATACATCTATAATCTAACAAAATATGAACTAAAAACTAAGCTTATTAACTTGCTCTCACAACTTAACTATAAAAGTACTGAAGAACTTATTATCTTTAACATAAGATAAAAATAAAATTATTGTTATACCTAAATGCAAGGATACACTCCTGACCTGAATGACCACTTCCTGACTAGCTATATACTAACGTATGAATTTAAAACCTAGTACCTATTTGAATTCCTTTATGTAAAGCTGAAACCCAAATGATAATTTACATATCCGTATTCCACTAAATAACACGCACACACACACACACCCACACACACACACTCATACACAATTTGTACACACACACACACACACACACACTCTTTTAACAATTTGTACACACACGCACAACCAACTTACACTGGAACACTGGGCAAACATTTCTTTTAATTTAATTTACTTTAAGTTTGCAATAGGATCCAAAGACTTGGACCTAACTGGGAAATGTCGGACAGCACGACGCGAAGATAACGGCGCTGAGGGCGATTGCGAGCCTCCGAGACACAGTATCCTTACTAGTTCGGGGGCTGGTAAATACCCAAAGTGCTAAATCTCGGTAACTGGAGTTTGGCATTTCTCCTTAGTTTTAGTTTTACGGTTGTCTGGAAGAGATCGCCAAGAGCGATAAGACCGCCGATTGAGGGATACTACACCTACCTAACCTTAAGGCCCTATATTTTTTGTAACCTGTATCCTCAATAAAGATATTTTGTATTGTATTGTATTGTATTGTATAGGCTAAAGTTTCATTCATACAATGCAAGATTCTTGACTGATGCATACAATAACATTGAAGCCATATTTGACTTCCATGGTTTAAACAATGATTAGAGTTTTGACTTAGCAAATCATGTCATGCAATTTAATGAACATTTAACAGTCAATTTAATTGTTTGCAACAGGCAAGAAACATGAATCGTGTCAATGGGACTAATAATTTATTAATCAAATTCACCGTTGCTTGACTGAAGTGAAGGACGTAACACTAGTACATGTTATTCTAGGTAAAGTATCCTATCTAGGTTTAACCCTAGAGTAGTCGCGCCTTCTCGTGAAACGCGAGTAATCGCGTAGGGAGCATTTTGCCGCCGCAATTTTTTTTGTTAATACGGAGTCATATGCATTTGTTGTTATGTTTTAATAATAAAATAGACCATTAACTATAAAAATAGAAAACTTTTTTCAAAAACTTATAATAAGAAATTAGAAAAAAATGCTTTGGGAAATCTTAGGTAATAATTTTTGGTGTTTTAGAACTTCTTCATAATTATTACTGTAAAAATTATCAAACCAACAACATTATTCGTTTTCGTCATTTACGGCATGTATTTCACCAAATAAATCTTGGCACATGTACATGCGATGTTCGTTGCACAGTAACATTGCACATCAAATGCACCCTTTTTTGTCCTTCTATTTTTCTTTGATGACGCATATACCTTCTCGAACTGAGGGTATATTTTGATGTTTCGGTGGCACAAATCGAGAGATTTGGTATCTCAGATATTTCTGTAAGATGTTCACGCCAAATTTCCTAACAATATGTGGTCTATTCTTAGCCAGGGCAATTTCTTTCAGAAATATTGGACGTATCGATATGAAATGAACTAAACAAAATAAAACATAAACACAAGGGCCAATAATTAATTAAAACAAATAAAAACTAATATCATACCATATTTACATTGAAATAATACTATACGCAATGAAAATGAATAATATTTCAACAAAAATAAAAACTAAGACCCATAAATTTTACTAACGTGAGTAGTCGCGCGGTGAGCATTTTGCCGCGAAACGCGACACACCTCCAATAACCTTTGTCTCCTGCAGTAATTCGCGCACTGATTTAATTTTTATTTCTAACACAAGAAGTTGAAAGACAGGGGGGCAGCTACATGGACGCTTGAACATGACAAATGCATAGTACACAAAATATAACGAAAATTGTGCCGCGGGCGGCAAAATGCTCATAGCGCGAGCACTCTAGGGTTAAACTATAAAAAACCCTCCTCAAAAAATTTTGGATCATTGGTTCATTGGGAAACGAGTTCCATACACAATTAGCATACGGAACTCTACATTGAGAGTGTCCCGCACGCATTTGTCCAGTTTATAGCAGCACATCCCGGCTTTGATTCAATATAGCAGCATATCCCGGCTTGGCACGGGTGTACTAATGAAACTACCGGGATAAAATAAAGCCATCTCACTCGACAGAGCAATACATTGATGAATTGTTTTTTGAAATAGTTTCGGTGATTACCTTGGTCAAACAAACAAACCAACTTTAGCTCTATATAATATTAAGTTGCCAAGAAAAATACACTTTTAATAGAAAAATACCAATGTAAAATATTCTTCAAGCGTTTCTGAAGTGTTAGCAATTTTATCGATCAGACAGCAATTTGATCAACCTTGTCGTAAAAGTAGGTTATTTTATAATTTCTATGGAAATAAAACACTCGCTAGCAACTTACTTACGTTACGACGGTTAAATTCTTTCTACCTCTTACATTATCTTACCTTTTGCGATATTAATGTCATTCAAATTCAAAGAAACAACAGTAAAAATCAATACTGCTTGGATTACAATCTAGGAGGATTACTACCACTCATGCCTTTCCATCTTTACTAGATCTTTACTAGCGTCAGGAGCATGGGCGTACATAAAGGGGGGGGGTCCAGGGGGTCCGGAATGAGGCCTCAATCTAAAACAGCACATTAGTAAACGTTTGGTAACAACCTTGGTACCTCTACGTTTTGAATGGACTTTTATTTTAAATGGTCTTTGATACAAAGACCACCTTAACGTACTTTAAGCGCGACATCCAGTTTTGACTTCTACCAAAATAAAAATGGCGTTAGCGTCGAAAATTTAAAGTCCAAATATTTTCATAGATAAGCACCACCGTATTCGGACATTAGGCCCTATTCAAAATCCATACTCAAGCGTCAACGCACTAAGAACAACAAAAGAATGCTCTACGTCTGTTTACACTAAAAGACTTGAGTGCTCCTGTTTTAGCTCTATGTTCGTTTGATGTAAATCGACCTTATTGAAAAACATTTTGGAAAAAAAATATTTCTGGAAATTTCAGAATCGACCTCAACTGAAAAAAATTTTGGAAAATATTTTCAGAAAACTCGTTATTTTTATTATTTAAGGTCAAAGTAAGAAATATCTTATCTGATTAGATAATAATTAAGTATCAACATTTTCATAACTAATTGCTAACACATAAAGCAACTGATAACAATAACTTGAAATATAAAGAAATATGTATAAATAGCTTAGTTTTCAAAAACACCGTTTAGTATTACCTAAATATTCATAATGTATAAATATATCGTTTTGTTTTGTGTCCAGGTTTTCCTTTTCAAGGTAATTATTATATTTATTAGGTTTTTAATATATTAATAATATAAAAAATCACTTCTCTTCAATTTAAAATTCTGCGAACTAAATTTTTTTTTGCTATTCATTGTCATTAAGTCTCCCTTCTTTCCAGGACGTCCTATCCTACCCCCTAAATGGCTGCAACGGCATTCGTTCCGGTATCACAGCTACCGGCAACGCAATCACCACAGTCGGAGGCTGTCTAGGTGGCCAGACCACCACAGTACCACTCGTCACTGAGATCCTTCCCTCCCTTCAGTTTGGAGACGTCAACTTAGCCGGGGATATACCTATTGGTGGGACTATCAAAGTTACGGGTAGTTTCCCAGTTTACGGCGTGGTATCGGTAGATGGCGCTGTACCGTCAGCTGGTACAGCTGTCATCAATGCAGGCGGTGGGCTGGTAGCGTCTGTGTATGAACCTTGCAGATGCTAAGGTCACTAATTTAATAAAGGATTTGTTAGTCTATCTGATGTTTTAATCCATATTTTGTGTAACCTAGAGTCCTACCTTTATAAATATCTAGCTGCATGTCCCGGCTTTGCACGGGTGTACTTATAATGCTACCAGGACAAAATATAGCCTACAGTACGCTCGATGGCTCTAGTAAAAATGACCCGATTCTAGATCGCACTGACGAAAACGCGCGGCGTGGAGTGACCTCCCCATACAATCAAACCAATATTATCTTTTTATAATATTAGTAGAGAAGTAGAGATTTAAGATAAGAAGACCTGGATAAAACCTATTTATCTAGGTCTTCTCCTACATAATACGAGGTTTACACAGTTATAGTTTTCAAACCTTTGTCATATTTATCCAAAACTCATTACATTATTATTGTAGGTAATCCCTACTGCTGGCATTGATGTGATTGTTGCAAACCGCAGAAATCAAATCAGGATTAATTACATGCCTTTATTATTATGAATAAATCGTGTTATCTGAAGTTTTAAATAATTGTGGTTGATTCTCAAATAACACATTTTATCTGATTTCCTAACAGTCTATGGACCAAAAGAGAGCAGCTTTAATTAAATCTGTCGCTATCTCTTTTCGTTAACAAGAAAAAAAACATTATTTAAGCCTCATCATCATCATCATCAGCCCTTCTCATCCCACTGCTAGGTATAGGCCTTTCTTCTATAGACAAATTTTACCCGTATTAGAAAAACGAATAAGCCGAGGGCGAACAAAAAGTTAGAAAATGCTTGACATTTTACTTCATATTTAACTTTTGTTGCAGTAAAATTCTAAGTCGTGACCTCTAAGGTCGTACCATCTGTACCAGCGAACTTTAGAATTATGGGGTAAGTATTTATATACCTTTAGTAGGTACAGCTTTGGTAATAAGTTATCTAATTAACTGCAAAAATACCGCAGTAGCGTTATTGTATTTTCAAGGCTCGATGGATTAGAAATCTTTTTAGGATAGGTAGTAGGGGTCTGAGGCACGTTTTACTTCCCTACGATTCATAAGAACGCTTACATTTTACAGTCTTACTTAAATCATTTTCTATTAAGAAAAAATGGCACAGTTTTTGGCGTAGCTGGTTACAAACCAGATAGTTACCCAAGTGGCTGAAGGGGTCTATAATAAATAATAGGGTAATCGACAGAGCTTTTCCCTTGATTAAAGGGTCGCCCGCGTAATTAAGTGCTCCCACACAAAACTGTTTTGCGATGCGACGCGAGCTCGCATCGCAGAAATTCGCATCGCAAGTTTCTGCGATGCGAGCCCGCGCGAATTTGTGCGGCAAGCCGTTTAGTAGGGCGATGTAGGAATGTGCGATGCGAAGCAGATCGCAAATTCTTGCGATGCCTTCGTGCGAATTCGCGCGAATTCGCAGATTTTGGCGATTCGATGCGAATTCGCGGTTTTGTGTGGTAGCCCTAAATTGTTATTTTTGCAATTTGCATGTCTGATTGATCAAAATGTTATTTTCTCAAAAAATGTACCAATTTATAAAAACAAAAGAATTACGTTCCATTTATGTCAAGTCATTAATTTGCAATAACGCAAGCTGTCAATATTCAAATGACGTGTGTTTAAAACATACACAATTATTTGCTGACATCTGCTAATTTCTGTACTATCAGCCTCAAAAGTGTTTTTTAAATATTAATAAAAAAAAAGCTAGGCCCACACCACCAGGTTCTTGCCTGATTCTTTCCCTGGTGTAGGGAGTAGCGTTGGAACAGGCAATAGAGTCACCTAGCTTATAAGACTGTACCTAGGTACATTTTTAAGTGATCCTTGAGGTCTTTCTTTCTTTTTATAAGTAAGTATAGGTATCTCATTATACTTAATGACTCAGATATTATTAACAAACAAGTCCGAGTTCTTAAAGTCTATAGGAAGGTAATCGTAGGCATGTATTATACCACAATTATGCCTACCTAGATATGTACGTGTAGGAATGTTCGCTCAGCATCTATATAGATACCTAGGTAGGTATATAAATAAAACACGTTCATGTATAATTTCATATTGAACTGTGTTGGACAAATGGGATATGCTCTTCACTAAATCCCAAGATTGTGAAGTCGAGTCCTCGAATCTATGTCTTATAAGAGGATCAAATCCCGTGGATTTCCCTTGATCCTTTTGTGACGTGTGATACTTAGGTACCTATATCTTTTTTCACTGATCATTTTAATCCTTACTAAATAGGTAGGTACTGACGTAGGTAACATTCAAGTCTAGTCTAGACTGTCTGCAAAGTTTGAGTCAATAGCCTGTAAGTTAAAACCGTCTCCTCTATGACCCAGACAGAATGTTAAAAATATCTTGTTCGTTTGCAGAACACGGCCTACTTCTACCTAGCTAGCTAAGTTATGTAGGTTGGTAAGTAAGTACAATATCTACCTATTGGTAATATTCTTTAACTAACTTGTACATGAAAAATGCACAAATAGTGTGAAGCCAACAAAAAACAAATAAAAAACTTGTTTGTAAGAATTAGAGCAAATGAGTTAGGTACTTAGATAAATAACAAAGTGAGTAGGTATGTAGTTTACAATGAAATAAGCGAATAAACGATCAAGTTTTCTTTATTGTCAGTTTTTTCCCCTAGTAGTAATATCCACAGCCACAACCACCCACACCTCCGTAACCACAACCTCCTGGCAGCACCACGTTAGCCCCAAACGGAAGGGTGTCAGCTAGAAGACTGCTGACGGTCAGCAGAGAGAGGGTATCAGCAAGACTAGCTGCTACCGAGTTGGATTGGATTACAGCTGGAGTCACAACTTGGCCAAGAATAGGGTTGCACGGGCTAATGATAGGGCTGGCGCAGGGGTTGATAATGGGCCCGGGGCAGGGGTTGATAATGGGGCCGGGGCAGGGGTTGATCACTGGGCCGCCACAGGGGCATGAGTTGATCAGCGGGCCGGCGATCGTTCGGATGACTTGTGCGTTGGTGATCTGGAAGAAAAGTTTTTATTAAAGTCAGGTACAAATGTTTTCTCTTACAACTTCCTCTTAAAATTCAATAGGTAATTTTCTTACTTGGTTTAATAATTAGGTAATTAGTTAGGTGGTAGGTAATTAGTAATTAGGTAATTAGTGGCTTGGTAAGGTAACTACAACATTTTTTTTGGGTCCGTAGTGATTTATCGTTACCTATCTATGATACCTACCTAATCAATCAAAGTTTAATGACCTAAGTAGGTACCTATAGTTTTTTATTTAATAAGTATGTAATTTTATTATTTTTGAAATATCTCACCTGTAAAACAGCCTGGGCAACCAGGATGGCACAAACGAAGGATTTCATTTTAATTAAATTAAATTAGTCTTTACAACCAACTAAAATCTAGGTTTTATTTATTTTATAATCTGTTTCTACGCTTTATAGTAAACTATGTCCTAATTTTGAACTTTATCGATATTGATTGCTGATGTAAGATTTCTAAATCTTTGATAATGATAATTTTCACGTGAATATTTTGTAGTTTACATCATTTTATTGGTAAATTGTGACCGTGTGACTTAAATAAGTAGGTAATTGCAGTCGTTTGACTGTTCAGTCCAATTAATGATTCCCTTTGAATGATCGTCATTTCGTTTTAAAATAAATAACAATGTAATTCCGTAGTATAGTAGGTAGGTAGGTACCTAACTTTATCAGCTCCTGTAGGAATTTACGTAAAAGCCACAGGTAAAGAACTTTTTATTCTTTGGCCTAGAGCTTTCGGCAAAGAGGCTTTCGGGTACTACCTACTAAAAAGTCCGTTATTTTATTTTATGAAGTAGTTTAAAAATATTTTACAAATAGTTTTACCTTTATTCTAAATTTAGTATAATTATATAATAGAATGACTCTTGGGAATATCAAAGGTACTTAACTATTTATTATAGAAATAAAACAATAAAAAGTAGTGAAACTGATAAAAGTCGATTTCCGAATGATTTTGACACTCTTTTCTTTTGTCACCATAATATATCATATACCATATATCATACATAGTGATGCGAAATTCAACTGCAATCGATTAGTAACTGTGTTACGTAATCGAAGTAACATGACTTAGGTATACTTAACGTTAGCAATCGTTTTATTCATTGATAAACTTTTATTACTTCCTATCACATTAATTTAAAATTAATTGTAAGCAATTAAATTTTGAAAATGCGAATCGTGTTCGTCGTGTTTTGCTTGTTGTTGGATGTAAGTTTTTTACGTCGTTAATTTGAATTAAGTTAAGTTTAAAATAACTGCTACTTGTAGGATAGAATCCCCAATCTTTTAATTCGGATAGGTACCTACTTACTTACTTAACTAGGTAGGTACCTAATTGGTTGACGGGAATGCATAGCTGTTTCGGTGCCTAGGTAGGTACCGAATTAGTCATGCATTAAACAAAAGTAGGCACCTACTTTTGCCCAGTTGTGGGAAAGTTAGGTAGATAGATAGTTTTACTTTTGTAGATAATTTTCTAATTGAAATAGCTTACCTTGTCCTTGGAAGGAAATAATTAAAAAAATAACTGAGGTTTCCAATCATGCTAGCTTTGACTAGCTTGAGCTTTGCTAGTTTGTTTAGACATTCGGCCATGACACTACTAGCACAGAATCAAGATCTACTACTTACTTAGGTAGTTGCTTTCATACATTGTTTTCTGTAATATTTCAGAACCTGCTCACTCAAGCTTCAACTTCAAGCTTTAACTGTGAGGATTTATCATCAAACATTCAGACCCTGAAGGATTCAAAAATTACTAAGAAAGAAAAGTTCTCTTGCATACTAAATCTCTTGAAAAGCGCCCTCACTGATGAACTAGAGAGCACACAATGCGATGAAGAAAAACCAAAAGAAGATAACAAGAAATTTATAGAAAAAGAAGTAGTACCTGATGTGATCCATGAGAAAGTTGGTCAGGAACCAGTAATTGAAGAAAAAGAAGTAACGGACAAGTTAATAGCTAAAGTTACACAAGAAAAGAAGAAAAATACTAAAAATAACACACAAACTATGGATGTTCCAACAATGATTCCAATTTTCAAACCAAGACCGATGAAGGAGCGTGATAACTTCTTCCCATCACGGACCAGATCAATCCCTGAGAACAACAGGAATCCTATACCCAGCACACCAAGATTCACAATCCCTTGCCAAAGAGCAGCAGACATTCTCGACATGTCCGTAGCACCAAGAACAGAAACAGATAAAGTGCAAGCTAATATGAAACCCATCAATCCAGTAGCAGATCCCAATTCAGCTGATCAAAAGCCTACAACTTTAGTACACTGTACAGATATAGACGAATCAGTCGGTATATTATTTAAGCCTAAAGCTATATCATTGATACAGGTGTATGGAAATTTATTGAAGAAGATTACTATAACAGTTTTAGTGCCGTATCACATGTCTAAAATGGGTCAACAGCAGTCAGCGTGATCTAAAATTGTTATTCTTTATGGATGAAACATCTGTGATTTGAGGTGGACGCTTTTTCATGAAATGCTCCATTTATTAGTTCTATATTAAGAGTAGGTATTTTGATTTGAAGGGAAGGAAAATCAAGGTTATTGTGAGCATTGCTAATGTACAATACCTAGGTAAGTTAGGTACCTAGGTAAAGAAAGAAAGAAAGAAAATAAATTTATTCAGCAAAACATTAAAAGTACAAAAAGAAACAATATAGGTAGGTAGGTATAGGTAAATGAGATATGAAACAAAGTAAAATAAATTTGTAAATATTTGCTGAAATGGCAAAACTCAGCTTTAAGCCTAAATCGGACGATCAGGCGCACGGCAGGTAGGTACTTACTTACATTTTGTAAATATGAAATTGTATCCTACATTTAATTATTATTATTTTTTAAAACTTTTTAAACTATTTTACGGCTATTTTTACAATTTTCCCCGTATTATCCGACTACCTATCTCTCAAAACACTCAAATCCAAAACATTTTTATCTTGCCAACATTCATCTAGTTAGAGATCCAGTTAGAGCCCAAACTATTTACCTAGGTACCTTGATATACCTACATAATAGCCAAACACAAGTAGGTTAACTAAATTGCGAATTACCTACCTAGGTCATTAACATTAATAGCTACATACGAGTAGATTCGGCTTCGCAGAACAGAATGCTGAAACAATTTTTAATTGAAGTCCCTAATCCATTAAGAAGAGAGCAAACTGGCCGGCTTTTAGTAAACAAAGTGTGACGTCACAGGATGACTTAGTGCGCATGCGTGCAAATGCAGAATACACGGGACGATTTTCTTTGTCCGCAAAAATAGTTTTGAATGTGCACTGTTTGACAAGAAGGAAAATATGAATTTAAATTTTTGATGGTCAAATTTAGAAATAGTGAGCGGAATGTAGGAGCAGATCAAGCCGATTCCAACACTACGGTATCCCGTCAACTGTAGGCATAGATTGTCTTCTAAAACTGTATAGAGATCCTACTAATTATACTATTAAAGATGTAGGAATGAAGGTACCTACCTAGGTGAAATGTTTATTTTCGTACCTATTGGCTAAAAAAAGAAAGGGCAGAATCTCGACCCGTGAATTTAGCCAGGGACGTATTTGAAACTATTCGTCTATGCAATGTGCAAAGGGCACTATAACTAGGTACTTCCTTTACCTTTATCAAGTCACTTCACTTTCTATGGCCTTTTTCTTAAAACTCCGGCACCAGATTTTAGGGGCCGTAGAAGGAAGGAACCCTCTTCCTTCGCCTCTTGGTCGAGGCGATGGAAGAGGGTCAGTGACGTCGTTGCCTCTCTTGTCAAACGCGCCGCTGAGAGGGGGGCGCTAGAGAAGGAGATTTCTCTCCGAGAGACTTGGTAGGAGGTAGTCGCCTCACCAGTCGAGGGGGCTCGTGTAGAACCAACGACGTCGGGGCCATGGAAGAGTGCGAAAGCGTACCCGAAAGCCCCAGCATGAAGGCGTTCAGAGGGTTTTAGTGGGTTGAAAAAAAGATGTTTAACAAGTTAGGTAAGTGTGGTGGGATAAACTGGGCTTTACCACAGATTACTTATGTTATGTAGGTACCTATCTGAGGCTTTACTAATCCAGGTTACCCTTAAAGGAAAATCTATTTCGGAAAAGTCTCTGCTTGGTGGGTACCCGGTTCACTAAGGATGTCCCTGTATTCCGTCCCCCACAGCACCCTAAAAATAGAGGGAGAGAGGCTTATGTAGGTACCTACCTACATTCAAAAGTACTATAGCGTTCACTGCGGAGGGAACTAGTTGAGACCGCACCGTCGTACTTGAATGTCTGAATCGAAGGAACTTTGCAATTGTAGAATTCAATTGAAATCAATAACATTATCTCAACTGTATGTGCTGTCCAGTGGAAAAACTAAACAACCCTTAAGTAAGGGTGAATTCAAGTGTAGTGCCCTTTTAAAGTGAAGTGATGACGTTATATGCCACTCCGGCATCTAATTATATGAAACAACGGTTTAAAAGTATCGATTCGAAGTTGAGTACAATGCCGTCTCTAGTATTTCGAAATCGGTGAGTACCTTTGGATTCATAAATAGTCCGTAATCGATTCTGAAAAAGTTTGTTTTTACGCAATGACGTCGAATCCCTATTGATCGTTAACTTGTTGCTACCTTCGCACTGCTTGTTTTGTTAATTTGCGTGGGTTGGAACGTGAATCTGTTTCACGTTTCATCCTACGTAATTTTAATCACGTTTAACTTTTGTGGGTTAATTATTTTGCAAACGTTCTCTGTCTCTGTTTGTTTGAACTTGAACATCTTTTTTTACTATAAATAGAGGAAGAGGTAGGTATTTCATATTTTTATAAATCTAAATATGTAACCGTAACTTTCCAATAATAATTTCTGTAGTTTTTATTTTTTCATTGTTTAAATTTTCAAGACTGTTCTGTATGGAACGGAACGTAGTATAAAATGAAGAAAGGAAACGTCACATTTCCGGTGGCCATCTTTGTTGAAATGTAATGCATCCAAATTCAGAAGGCTTGTGCTCTCGTGCATCCGTTTGTAAACACGCGACTATTTAATTTGTTACCTCAAATCTTTTGTTCGAACTTCAACTTGATGTCTAGCAATTTTGATTTGATTTCGACATTCGCTTTCGCTTGTTGAAGTTTCCAGTTTGTGCGTAATTTCACTGCTCATCACGGTTCGGACCGTAATTTTTTACCCAAGTAACTGCAAGGCTTAACTACGATTGATCAAGATGACGAAGTTAATACAACAGTTAAATTTTAGTAGTAGTATTAGTAAATACGACGTTGATGTGGCTGGACTCGAACCCATTTCTGAAAAGAAGTCCTACAAGTGAGTATTTTTAGATTATCTTTTACGTACGTGCTTTTGTGTATTGGCAGATTCTGCATTAGTCACGTAGATCAAACGCTTTCGTCCCAAAGCAAATTCTGATTGTAGGTTTTAATCCAATGGCTGCCCTTCATATTTTTATTTCTACGTCATCAGCTGTCTTCACAACGATTTTACTTTCATTTTGTTTCTATCATCAATTTGTTTTTGTTTGACTTTCACATGTTTCAGTTAGGTTAGCAAATTAATTTCAAGGTCTACGTTCTTTTTTTGAATCTTTTCATTTTTAAAAAGCGCATGTCATCATTTTTTGTTTTATGAAGGTAGATACTCCTCTGCAATTTCTGTCATAAATTCATAATCCCTTGGTTTCAACCCTTGCTCTGTAGTATAAGTAAATGTTCTAGAATTTTAAATGGACTTACACACAGAAAATAACCTGAAATATATAAATTTAAGACATGCATAGCATTTTGTTTTGTCCTTGAGTTCCATTACCTATATATTTCGCAAACAGTGTAGGTTAACAAGTCATCATCTTCTCATCTTGTTAGTTTTGAGCACTTACAAGACATTTTCAACCTTATTCAACCTTATTTCTATGTCGTGGAATCTATTACAACTACGGGACAATTTCTAAACTTAAATTACATGAATACTAAGGTTCAGATGTTGCCAAAAAGAAAACTAAACTAATAAAATATGTTGCTGTTCCTTTAATTATGATCAAATTAAAAAGGATGGAATCATCTTTAGTTAGTTCCTATTAATATAGTTTTAGATATTGCCAAAACGAAAACCAAACTAGCAGTCCCTTTCATCATTCACAGCCCGACTTCAGCCACAGCTGGGTATAAGCCTCCCTCAGTTTGTGCCATCCGCCACGATTGTGTGCCAATGCGATCCATCATTTGCCCGAGACTTTGCATATATCGTCTGCCCATCTCGCTGGCAGCCCCTTTCATAATGATCAAAATATAAAGGATGTCATCATCTTTACTTAGTCTCCTTAAAGTTTTGGCGACATCTGAATCGCCACATATTGAAGTAAGTATAGGATGTGTAAACAATGTTCATAATTACAGCAGGATACGTCTCTTATCTAAAATAAACTCATAATAGGATCAAAACCATACCAACTACGTCAACAAACCATAATTTCTTGTTGGACTTAGATCTATATTTCAATGCAATAAAGTTTGTTATTGCTCGGCAATTGAGTTATTAGATTACAAGGTAAATACCTAGTGTTTTGAAGGAACAAGACAATGCAGGTGGATTAACTGACTTGTATGCTACTAGCTCCGCCCCACGGTGTTACCTGCGTATATAGTTCCTATCAATAGTAGCCTAATAGGCTACTTTTGATAGTATTTATATATATATAGTAGTAGTAGTATGTATTAATCCATGATATAGGTAAGCCATACAATAAATATATTTGAATGTGATACTACTTCTTAGGTCTGGAATTAGAAATATGCGGAGACTGGACCCTTAAGTCACACTAAATTCGATAGGTGGACTAATGTAACTTCTTTGTTGTTAATAACATAATTCTAAATGTTTTGTGTTAGACTTTTTATCTCTCTATATAAATGTTTTCTATTCAATTCTATCAATTTGTAGAGCAGGTTACTGATTCCTTTCATTCCCAAAGACATTGTAAGCTGAGTCGATGGAAAAACACTGTCAAGACCCAATGTAGGTATTCAATGACAAACAATCAAGCACAATTGGTTTTTATAAGCAATTAACCTTGGGTTGTCGCTGTTATGATCATTAATGCTATGTGTATAGAGATTGAATTAGCGTGTTGGTTGATAGCTTATAGAATGTTCTATAGAATGTTCTAGAAATGATATGGTTTTTCTTTGTTGCAAGAAAGATGTGATATAAATTTAGTTTGGAAGGTTACTTAGTGATCTTAGGCTCGTATTCAGAGACTACTCAAACTTGAGTCTACGTTTAAGCATCGATTTTTGACAGTTAACTGAGTTATGAATCACCGCTTGAGACACGATTTACGCTTGAGTATAGTCTCTGAATACGGGCCTTAGATTACCTGACCAAGAATTTACAAAATTACAAACCAAAATAAATAATGCTAGTGTTAGTAAACAAAGTAATAAAACCTTTCTATCCCAGACTCTGCAGAATGCGTCAGAGTCGGCATTTAAAAATAAAACGTAAACAATATCAGCGCCAAATCACTCACGTGTTTTGCCGCTTCGTTCTAAATACTGTTACGGTGGTAATTACATTAATTATCTAATTTGTCTAAATCTGGCGTTATAAACAACTAACCGGTAACAACCGGGAACGGGAGCTATTTAGCGCGGGTAAATAATTCCCGGGTATTATTTACCCTTATTGTAGGTATAAGTCGCGCCACCTAAAAAGAACGATGAGGGGAAGGGAGGGGTATATTTGCGCATGGGTCCCTCGCTCATGTACCAATAGCACGCGCTAAATCAATGGTGTGAAGTGCGCCGCGTCAGTAAGAACTTGGTCACAACGATATAAATCGATTTTGAAATCTAAAAAGCGAAATGCGATGTTGTCAAGGTCACCGACGAGACCTGGATGCGAACGGCCCAGCACCGGAAAGAGTGGCAGAAATTGGTGGAGGCCTACACCCAGCAGTGGGTTGACACAGGCTGAAAAGCCTGAAAATGATGATGAAAAGGCGAAAGCATTAAGAGGTCATTCACCCAAGCCCAAGAAAGCACAAGTGACAGCAACGTGACTCTTATCATGTAGGTACGTCATAATTGAAGTGCTGCCATAAGCTACTATGTAGGTAGGTATATGGAGATGCACGGAAATAGATCGAGCTACAATTGTCACTTTTACCAGGCTTCAAGGCTAAATACAATTTAATTTTGATATAAAATCGATACAAATGCATACATAAGTAAATTTATTTCACACTAGTAGCACGTCCCGGCTTCGCACGTGTGTACTTATGAAGCTACCGGTATAAAATATAGCCTATAACCTCCCGGACAGTCCATTCTACACACCCGTGAAAGAATTTTTAAAATCGGTCCAGTAGTTTCGGAGATTACCTCCGTCAAACAAACAAACAAATTTTACCTCTTTATAATATTAGATAGTGTTGATTAGTGTAGACGAGTAAATTAAAATAAAACTTCTCGATGGAGATAAGCTCTATTGAAGCCTTCCTTATCAAAACTACTCTTCCTGGACAAATATCTTCGCAAATATCTCGAGATACTAAAAACGAATGTTGATCCAATGCTCATTTTCATGGATGTAGGCCAAATAACAGATTTTCCTGATCGTCGCACAGTAAAAGAGAAAGTAGATTTGGCAGATGCTCTTGAATATTATGAGGCAGGGTAAACGGTCCACAAAAAAAATACGTATATTCATCTCTTTCTTTCACTTAATTATACTAGTTGCGCCTTGCAGTTGCCGCTGTGGATAAGTTCCCGATGAAAATACTGGGATCAAAAATATCCTATGTTAATGCAAGATAATCTCTCCTGCCGCCTTATTCTCTAAATGACCATGTCTTAACGTAGCACGACACGGGTGGTTATTTTGAATAATGGATTTCATAAAACAAAAGCTAGATAACGTGCTCTTACCGCGTCCTGTTTTGAAAGTCGTCGAGAATCGACATCCAGAACACCAGTCTAGTCACACACACATAGTTCGATACTTATTCCTACATGTTTGCGTTATAAATTCCATTGTATTCTTAGAATTTGACATTGATACACTTACCCCCGGTTCCTATAACAAACTAACGGATGTTCGTAGGTCCATCACCATAGCAACGTTGTTATTTCAACATAAAATGTATGAAACTTTTTGACAGATAACAACGTTGCTATGGCGCAAGTCCTACGGACGTCCATTAGTTTGTTATAGGAACCGGGGGTTAGCGGAAGGTACGAAGACACCTGTTTAATTTAGCTGCACAAATTATATTTGTGCAGCTAAATTAAACACCAAGGCAGGCAATCTTTGTGCAGGTACTTCTTTACTTTGACCAGCCTCGCGCTTGGAATCATTGAGGCTGGGCCTATTGGCTAATTTGTCGCGAAGTCGAGGTTTATGGCACACTATGATTATGACAGTAAAACTGTCATATTTGTCAGTAAACATGTTTTCACTGATCTGGCAGTTGTTATAGGACTAGCGAAGTCGGGGCGGACCGCTATCAATATTATTGTATTGGCCGATACTGGTTCGCTTACCTTATTATTGTTTGAATTCTATTACTCTCGATCTATTCTTGTCTTGGCAAAGCTTATTATTTTGCTTCCTCGGAAATTTCGTCTTTCACCCAGTGCTGAACAGTTTTCTTGTCCAAACACACGCACGAAAATAAAAACAATAACCAAAATATATAGAATGCTGTATTCGGCATACAGCATATTCAGAATTTTACCATCAAGAATTTACGAAATTTTCTAGCTAATTAATGTTTTAGCTTCGAAAACATTCCACTGTTTGTGATAATTTATTTTATTTTCATATTTTGTTACGAGTTTTATTTTATTTGTGTGTTTAGAAGTATATTCGATTAGGCATCATGGTCAAACTGTATCGGTAAGTGACTCTACAGACTGCATACTTTTAATCGCTCGATAACATAGTATTTCTAATGATATGGACAGGTCTAAGTAACGGTCGAAGTTCAGCTGATTAAACGTTCCGTATTTAGCCCCCTGATTGTGTAACTTGTATCAAATTGATGCTAATCAAAAATAACAGTAATCCGTGAAAGTGGCGATCTAGACCGCAACCTCCGCGTCTCAGGCGGACCTTCGCCCACTGCGCCACAGATGTCGTAATACATCGAATCTAAAGGATTCTGAATCGTTAATAATAAAGTTATTAATCTACATTGCATATTAGTTTTTCACAACTAATCGGCCGACATAAAATCGCTAGTATGTGGAACCGGTAATCATTTTGATTCGGCCTTCAGAAAGGTCTTTTAACCACCTTTACCGATAACTTGAAGCATCATTGGCAATGAAAGTCAAGAATTGTGAACAAGTTTTGAGGTAGGTAGGTTTATTTACGTTGGTGTTTATTTTTGAATACCTACTTTATCTCTGTGGCCAGCGAGAAGGCTATTGTTTATAAACACTAGCAGCCTTTCCCGACTTCGTCTTGTTAATTAGCCTTTGAATAATGTGCTCTGTAAATTATAAAAGTAGCTAAGGTAATGAAGAAAAGGTCCGACTTTAAACTTTGAAATAATCTGATTATTTCTGTTTTTTTTTTTTTTTTTTTTTTATATCTGATACCTATATTTTTCTGCGCGCTCGGAATGCATTTCTCTTTCACTTCAATCAAACTAACAAAATTGAATTTTATTAGACGCATAAGCTTGTCTGTATTTTAATAAACAAGATTAATATCTACCAATAATACAATCGTCTTATCAGCATACTCCATACTCTGATTTCAATACTGCTTCATCATCATCATCATCTCAGCCCATTTCCACCCACTGTTGGGTATAGGCCTCCTCTCTATTACACCACTCTCTCCGATCCCTCGCGTTGTATTTTGTTTGCTTGTTGTACTTTAATTTTAAAAACACCAAACACAATATGTAATTTGATATCACTTGATCAAACGATCGTCTGGTATTTTATGATCTAAAATCCTACAAAGTCGAAAGTGGTCAAGCTACTAATTCTACAACGCATAACAATCTATAAATCTAACAGTATTCGTTCTAGAATCGCTTGAACCCTCTTATCGATGTTTTGAAATGTTATGTAAGGCGAACGTGCCTATTGAGAGAAATGAACTAGAATGTATAGTTTTATCTGCGCACTAGATTGTAACAGGTACACAGTGAAATCAGAATGCTGATAAGACGAATGCAATATGAGTGATAGATAAAGATAAAGATATATTTATTTGCAAGAACATATGTTTAACAATTAGGTCTTAATTTAGTATAGTGTTCCATTATGTTCTACCTACTCGGGCATGCAAAATATTAATTAAGTGTGTACATTATAATCATATGTCTCTATAGTTTAGAAATTCTTCAAGGGAGTAATAGCACCTATCCGTCAACCATTTTATTATTTTAGATGTCTTTTGATAACCTCAGATTGTAATGTAATAAAGTATTCATATTAGTATTAAACCATTCATCATTCATTTTAGTTTCGATACGAAGCGATATAATGGCTACATGCTCAGCTCATTAAACTTATCACTAGCACGACCATCATTGCTTTATCACGACATGACAGTTAATTTCGTCGTTACAAAATAAAATATTTACCAACGATAACGATACAGTATCTGATATGAATGTAAATACTTTAACGGTTTGTCTGATAGTTATAAAACAGCTGAGTTATAGCGTAGGTACTTATTATCCTTTGTTTCTGCCAATGAACACTTCCTTAGTAAGTACCTAAGTACGTATTCGAGGAGCACCTATCCGTCAACCATTTTATTATTTTAGATGTCTTTTGATAACCTCAGATTGTAATGTAATAAAGTATTCATATTAGTATTAAACCATTCATCATTCATTTTAGTTTCGATACGAAGCGATATAATGGCTACATGCTCAGCTCATTAAACTTATCACTAGCACGACCATCATTGCTTTATCACGACATGACAGTTAATTTCGTCGTTACAAAATAAAATATTTACCAACGATAACGATACAGTATCTGATATGAATGTAAATACTTTAACGGTTTGTCTGATAGTTATAAAACAGCTGAGTTATAGCGTAGGTACTTATTATCCTTTGTTTCTGCCAATGAACACTTCCTTAGTAAGTACCTAAGTACGTATTCGAGGCATTCAGGGGATTACCCTATTCTGTAACTTGACTGACGTCACCTAAATCTGCAACAGATTTTTAAAAGGCCAATGATGATGTTGAAAGAACATTTAATGAGACGGACACAGAACATTTTAAATTAGTACAATGGGCGGTCGCTATAAGCGATTTCTTACAGACAACCTTAGGACCACAGAATCGTCTCATCTTTACATCTATATCTATACTAATACTAGCAGCACGTCCCGGCTTCGCACGGGTGTAATAATAAAGCTACCGGGATAAAACATAGCCTATACCACCCGGACAGTCCGTTCTACACACCCGTGAAAGGATTTTTGAAATCGGTTGAGTAGTTTCGGAGTCTCGCTCCGTCAAACAAACAAACAAATTTTACCTCTATATATAATATTAGTATTAATTAGTGTAATGTAATATTGTTACAGTGGTGAGGGCGCGTCTCTGAGCGCTTCGGCCGCCAGCAAGCGGTCGGCTCTGTCGGCTTCCGACGCCGAGTGCTTCTCGCTGTGCCTGGGTGCCGGGCCTCTGTGGTAAGTTATCACTATTAACAGGCAATAGAGTCACCTAGCTAGTAAGACTGTACATTTTTAAGTGATCCTTGAGATCTTATTTCCTCCTCCTTGTGTCGTTCTGCAGTGTGCGTAGGCCCGGCTGAGACAACATCCAAGATATCAGTCATAACACAAGCATTAGGGTGACAAATCAACATCGAGCTGTACTGCGCTGTGCTATGTTTTGTCAACTCGCTCGTCTTATATTTGAATGAGGATACAACCAAACCATGCTGTGCTGCGCTTTGCGAGGCTACGCTCTGTTTAAATTTTCTGTTTGACAAAACATAGCACAGCGCAGTACAGCGCAGCGCAGCTCGATGTTGATTTGTCACCCTTATGTTGCTTAGCTTGGGGCTAGATGACGTTGTGTGGTATGTCCTTGGATATATATTTGTATGTATGTAGGTGGTCCTGATGCCCCTGTTCACGGCTCAGCCCCGCCCGGAGGGGCGGACGGCGGGGCCTCGAGCCCCGCGCCCCCCTCCACACCCCTTCACGACGACAACAACCGTGAGTATACTGTACTATCTATACTATACTATATTACTATATCTCTACTAATATCATAAAGAGATAATGTTGGTTAGATTGTATGGGGAGGTCACGCGCGTTTTCGTCAGCGCGAATCTAGAATCGGGTCATTTTTAATAGCGCCATCTAGTACTGTAAGCTATATTTTGTCTCGCTAGAATTATTAGTACACCCGTGCAAAGCCGGGACGTGCTGCTAGTCTATTATAACACAGACACTGGCAGAATAATGACAATTAAAGTCGCAGTAGCCACTACACAGAAGTGAAGTAAAGTGACACTGACGGAAGCTTTTTGATATTGAAGCTAAATGATTGGTATCTTGGTATTATGAAAAAAAAACACTACATTATTATTAAATTCATATCTAAAATCTGTCGGAAAAGGCATACAAGATCGTTATCAAGAGAAAGGTCTCTATGCTGGGCGTTCACAGACCCCCCGTTCCTGATCTAGTAACAGCTACCCAGCGCCAGTCGTCTAAGCACGATAGAAACTTCTCTGTGGATCTAGGTGCTAAATCTATACTAATATTATAAAGAGGTAAAGTTTGTTTGTTTGACGGAGGTAATCTCCAGATCTACTCAGCCGATTTCAAAAATTCTTTCACCGATGTGTAGAATAGATTGTCGGGATGGTTATAGGCTATATTTTATCATGGTAGTCTCTTTAGTACACCCGTGCAAAGCCGGGACGTGCTGCTACTGATTTATACAGCGTTAGGAGGCAATCTTTGCCTTAAGGTACAAGTTGGTAGCCAACTGCACGCGACACCAGCAGACGACATGTCATCGCTTCGGAGGGAATGTCATAGAAATACGTAGAGACCTGCGAAAACTCATGGTAGGGCTAGTGTGTAGTGACACGTCGTCTGCTGATTTCGCGTGCGGTCGGCTGCCAACTTGTACCTTTAGGCGAATGGTTCCCTTTACGTCGAGTCTCTCTACGTCGAGTTTATGGTCTATTGTTATATTGGAATGTTACTCCTCACGCTCCTTTTCCCTTTACGTCGATTTTGAAGAGGTACAGTCGAATCAAAAATAAACGTATGTCAATTTTATTAAAAATCACATTCGTTTTATATATCAGACCAAATATTAGTGACATATCCTTAACATAACATAGACAAAGAAATAATTACACACAGTTGAAAACATTTATATCGTTTCGGAGATACCTCCGTCAAACAAACAAATATCTCTTTATAATTTATTAGTATAGATTATAATAATAAAAAAAAAAAGTATCATACTTATAGATTTGAGATCTATTAACAACAAGTGAATATTTTTTTTCTTGAAATTATGCTTAATTAAAAAAAAACTCTAGTTTCAAATCACAATCAAGTAGGTACTGTCTTGCAAGCAAACTTAAAAAAATGAAAACTACTTAAGTGCGTGTTCACTCTTAGTTTGTTTTTTGCAGGATTTATATTATGTGTACACTGTACATAAAAAACTATAAAAATAATATGGTAGTAATATGGTATTTTTTTATTAAAACTGTAGTCAAGGTGTATTTCTCGTAGAGTCTTATTGAATATTTCATATACCCTATATATATATATATATGTATATAATATAAATATATATATATGTATATATATTTATATTAGAGATGTAACGGATATCCGGTAACTATCCGGTATCCGGCCTATCCGGCCTTTTTTCACTATCCGGCCGGATACCGGATAGTAATACAGTATCCGGCCGGATACCGGATAGTAAAATTTTAAAAAAAATCATTATTTTACACAACGCAAATCATACGCCAATAGGTTATGGACACCGTTTATTTTTATAAAATATTGCCATCGTGTTTTGATGATGACATTTCAGTAAAATTTAAAAAAAAATCATTATTTTACACAACGCAAATCATACGCCAATAGGTTATGGACACCGTTTATTTTTATAAAATATTGCCATCGTGTTTTGATGATGACATTTCTATCAGAATTCAAACATAAAATCATAATATGCAATGCACAAAGTGAGTACACCTACTTATACTAACTTACTTTTATTTATTTAGAGTTGAGCGATCAACCAAATTTTGTTTACCTAATATTTTTATTTTAAGTGTTCTCATGTTAGTGACAGTGTCTTTTATGAGAATAAATATTTTTAAACCTAAACCTAAAATCACGGCGACAAGTGAGTGATATTAAACAATGAAATAAACAACAATCGAACCGAGAAACAAACACAAACTGACACGCGCGATAACACTCGAACGCCCCCGAGTCGACCTGATCTCCGCTTACGTGCGACCCGAATGCGCCCGAATCTTTCCGATCGCGTTCACCGCGCCAATATTCAAATCAAACAGATCGCGTCAACGCAATAAAGGGCCGGATATCCGGCGCTCCGGCCTAGTAGCTTGCCGGATATCCGGTATCCGGTATCCGGCCAAACTACTATCCGTTACATCTCTAATTTATATGCATATTTATTTAGATTTACCCTAGTTATGAAATATTACTGTTAATCACATCCACCATAACAAAATAAAACTGCTCTTCATTTTATTAGGTGACTGTACTTTCTTGACTCGACGTTAAGGGAAAAAAAGCTAGAAATAACTCATGACTCGACATAGAGGGAATAAGACAATGGTGACGATCACCGCTCGACCACAGATTAGATAATACTATACTAGGCTCGACGTAAAGAGACTCGACGTAAAGGGAACCATTCCTTTAGGCCCGCAGGTCCATGATTTGCACCTTATTTTCCTGAATATTAGTTAATTTGTTTAATATTGCAGGTGACTTGTTGAGCGCGCTACTATGGAGCTCATCCAGCTCGCTGTGCAGTTCCGCGGAGAGTCTCGCCTCGCCCGCACACCACCTGGCTACACAGAACCATGCCGTGAGTATACTGTACTAGAGGTCATTGTTCTGTAGCCGTATTGTTTGTTACTCACCTCGCCCGCCCACCACCAGGCTACACAGAACCATGCCGTGAGTATACTGTACTAGAGGTCATTGTTCTGTAGCCGTATTGTTTGTTACTCACCTCGCCCGCCCACCACCAGGCTACACAGAACCATGCCGTGAGTATACTGTACTAGAGGTCATTGTTCTGTAGCCGTATTGTTTGTTACTCACCTCGCCCGCCCACCACCAGGCTACACAGAACCATGCCGTGAGTATACTGTACTAGAGGTCATTGTTCTGTAGTCGTATTGTTTGTTACTCACCTCGCCCGCCCACCACCAGGCTACACAGAACCATGCCGTGAGTATACTGTACTAGAGGTCATTGTTCTGTAGCCGTGTTGTTTGTTACTCACCTCGCCCGCCCACCACCAGGCTACACAGAACCATGCCGTGAGTATACTGTACTAGAGGTCATTGTTCTGTAGCCGTATTGTTTGTTACTCACCTCGCCCGCCCACCACCAGGCTACACAGAACCATGCCGTGAGTATACTGTACTAGAGGTCATTGTTCTGTAGCCGTATTGTTTGTTACTCACCTCGCCCGCCCACCACCAGGCTACACAGAACCATGCCGTGAGTATACTGTACTAGAGGTCATTGTTCTGTAGCCGTATTGTTTGTTACTCACCTCGCCCGCCCACCACCAGGCTACACAGAACCATGCCGTGAGTATACTGTACTAGAGGTCATTGTTCTGTAGCCGTATTGTTTGTTACTCACCTCGCCCGCCCACCACCAGGCTACACAGAACCATGCCGTGAGTATACTGTACTAGAGGTCATTGTTCTGTAGCCGTGTTGTTTGTTACTCACCTCGCCCGCCCACCACCTGGCTACACAGAACCATGCCGTGAGTATACTGTACTAGAGGTCATTGTTCTGTAGCCGTGTTGTTTGTTACTCACCTCGCCCGCCCACCACCTGGCTACACAGAACCATGCCGTGAGTATACTGTACTAGAGGTCATTGTTCTGTAGCCGTGTTGTTTGTTACTCACCTCGCCCGCCCACCACCTGGCTACACAGAACCATGCCGTGAGTATACTGTACTAGAGGTCATTGTTCTGTAGCCGTGTTGTTTGTTACTCACCTCGCCCGCCCACCACCTGGCTACACAGAACCATGCCGTGAGTACTACATTATTAATACAGCGTCAGGGTGAGGAAAGAGAGGGTGGTACGGGTGCTGGGCAAGCTATTGCCTTAAAGTCGTAGTAGCAACCGCGGAAAGGGCACTTCGTTGTTCGAGTGGCAGCTAGTCAAATATAAAAATCTATGTTAATGTGGTGTTTAACGTATTGGTGATGAAAAACATGTAACTTCCAGGTGGTCGCCAAGATCCTGGAGCGCAAGGAGCGTCAGCCCGTGAAGATAGACTTCAAGATATACCTGACTGAGAACACCGCTACCCGCTGGGAAGCTGTAAGTATATACTATCCTATCCTACTAATATTATAAACTAACTGCGGCCCGCGGTTTCACCCGTATAAGTCGCGTTCCTGCGGGAATATCGGTATCACCTATCTACCTGTACCTGTTGTGTGCCTGTTAATCCAGGGTATCACCTACCTTCATACCAAATTTCAACCAAATCGGTCCAGCCGTTTTTGTGTGAAAGAATACGGGTAGCACACGGGTGTACTACCCGTGCAAAGCCGGGGTAGGCAGCTAGTTGCTGTACATAATTAGTAATATGAAATTCTATACATATTAACTACTTATCTAAGTGCGACGCCCTAAGATAACCTTTTAGGCACTTAGTATGGAGTATGGACCTGTTATGTAATAGATATTATATTCTATTGTAATTGCTTGTGTGTTAGATAGATAAGCAATGAATCTATATCTATACTTCTATTTATAATATTATAATATAATTATAATATTATAAAGAGGTAAAGTTTGTTTGTTTGACAGAGGTAATCTCCGAAACTACTCAGCTGATTTTAAAAATGCTTTCACCGATGTGTTGAATGGACTGTCGGGATGGTTATAGGCTATATTTTATTCCGGTAGCTTCATTAGTACACAAGTGCGAAGCTAGGACGTGCTGCTAGTTATGTATATATTTACTTACAAAAAATGTATCTATACTATATTTCTTAAAACGAGCTTATAGGAAGAAAAATAAGCGCACGTGATTGGTCGTCAAAAATTAATTTCTTTCTCGTAATTGGCTAGATTTGACAATTGACAATTGATTTGACAATCTAGCCAATCACGAAAAAGACAATTATTTTCGACGACCAATTACCTGTGTTTATTTTTTTTCCTATTAGCTTGAATCAAAAAAATTTAGTATAAGTAGTATAACATCTGGTTACCATAATACAAGCATTAAATTGCTTAGCTTGGGACAAGATAAACCTGTGTGAAGTGTCCAAGGATATTTATATATATATAATTCCAGGTTGTGTCGGGCGGCAGTCTGTATCTCCGCGTGCCGAGCGTGCTGCAGGCCGGCAGCAAGGAGAGCTTCCTGATGCTTCTAGACTTCGCGGAGGAACGACTCGCGTGCACCAAGTTAGTTGTATACACTTTATAATAGTAGTGCCTATTTTCTTTTCTTTTTAATCTGCGGGCTAAAGCTACGGTCTGCGGATCACGTCGCACAACGCTGCGGTATGCGACGCAACGCAGCGTCACGACGCAGCACTTTGCGTCCCTGCGGTGAGGTGGTCAGTTGATTTTGCCGCAGCTACCAATTCTATTAAATTGTCTTCGAAAAACTCCATAATGACCCTACACCGCACACCGCAGCGTTGAACCGAGAATGACGCCGCGCTGTGCGGCAGTACACCTCCCCACTTCACCGCGCTTGCCCCTCGCCGCTGACGCATACTGCGACGGAACGAGAGAACACTCGACGTTTTACATATGATTGAGTGTTCGGCAACGCATACCGCATACCGCAGCGTTGTGCGACGTGATCGCCAGAGGTCTGAGTCGCGAAGAGTGGAAGAAGGGAGGGAGGCCTTTGCCCTGCAGTGGGACGATCATGGCTAAATAATAACAAAAATAATAATTTTAATCTGGTCTACCGTGCTAATGGTAACCCTTTATTTCCAGCTGCATCATCTGCGTGTCGAAGTCGCGTCAGGATCGCGCCACCTTGCTGCGCACTTTCATGTTCATGGGCTTCCAGGTAATCATTGTCTAACTGCCAGTCTCAGTAACGTGTCTATTGAATTAATGAAGAACAAACACACACCCATACTCACAATCTTTCGCATCCTATCCTACTTCCTACTATCCTACTATCCTACTTCCTATCCTACTTCCTACTATCCTACTATCCTACTAATATTATAAATGTGAAAGTTTGTGAGAATGTATGTATGTTTGTTATTCTTTCACGCAAAAACGGCTGGACCGATGTGGTTGATATTTGGTATGTAGATAGGTGATACCCTGGATTAACACATAGGCTACCTTTTATCCCGATATTCCCACGGGAACGGGACTTACGCGGGTGAAACCGCGGGGCGCAGCTAGTTTATAATATTTTATGTTTTATTTGTAGGTGCTGCCACCCGGCTCGCCTCTCATGCCGCGGGAAATAGACCATCCGGACTACATCTTCTTGCATTACACCATGCAGTAATTCATCTGCTAGGAACTCTGAACTAAAACATCAATAGGGTAACTTTGAGATAATGTCGGGTAAACCGTTGGGTAACTTGAAGATTGTGTTGGGTAAATGAGATAAACATCAAGGGGAGTTCTTTTAATTAATAACTAGGGTAACTAGCTGCCTTAAAGCTTTCACACATAGCTTGCAATTTATAGATCTAGTATAGTCTGTCTATAAAGACGTGACAATAAATGAGGGCGCTGCTAAAATGTATATAGCAACCCTATAGTGTGACTACTGATTTTGATACTTGCAGTTCGTTCCATGTAAAAGATCCTACCAGCTTTTAGGCGGGAATTTGAGAAGGCATGTTTTATTTTTTAAATCTTGTGCTTAACTGTGTAATAATGTTGAATTAAAAGGTTAAACTGTTGAGTGTTCATACATACATAGGTGAAGGCAAATGAAACAAAATTGGATTTCATTGTCATTTTTATAAGAATTTTATTTTTTGCCGTAGTGCACAAATATTAAAATTGTCCATTGCTTTCTTGGCCGACCCTACTGTGTTTCACAGGAGTTTCAAACTTCCCATCATTCTTGAATTCGCCTAACCGTAGGTACTTTCTGATTTACCTGAAAATTAAAAAAAAATATTACTGAAAGTAATCAAAAGCATTTTAAACATAAAGCAATTAGTTAAAATTTTAAATACTTAGGTAGGCAGAAAACGTAGCTAGACTGTGTGCCATTTTAATGTATCAAGATTAGATGGTCTCCTATAACATGACCTACTGTGATGTTCAATCTGACGTAAAAATCTGCAATGTAAACAATGCCTTTTTTGGTCTCCAAATCGTAATTTAGGTCAATTTGTTACTTCAGGCAGATTAGAAACAAACAATAAAACGATTACATACCCGTTATACATGCTGTTCGCCCATATAAATCATCCAAATCCCACAAAATATGTCCAACTTGGTATTCCGCTAAACATAGCTAAAAAACTTTAAAAATCACTTCCCGCGTGTCACTCTCATTTACTTTACTTATTTGTGATACTTTTGTGCGTAGTTCGGTTTCATTTCATTGCAGTTTAACTAAGAAAACAATAAAAAATAGAGGAAAATATGTTCTTGAACTCACTCGATGACAGCTGACGACAGCTGTTATACCTTTGTTTGGTGCTGCCAGATACACGAATAATTTTAGTTCCTCAAACATTCATGTCAGGACTTTATAGACAGACTATACATTATTTACATTTTACCCATTTTTCTGTCCTTATTCAGAGTTCCTTTCTGTCAATTTATTTTATATCAGTATTGGATGCACTATTAATCACCGCTTGTAGCGCCAACGAGTTAACGTAGATATAGAATATTAGTGTTATTTAGTGTGAAGCTTGAATTTCTTGAGGTTTTAATTATACTATGAATTTTTGATGAAAATTTTAGAAAAAATGGCGACTGATGTTACTGAAAATAAATAACTTTACCGTTCCGTCTTATTTTAAGTCGCCTATGATTACAATTTCTTATTTTTCTAAGTCTAGTTTTTGGACCTTTAAAGGAAATTCAAGTTATCTACCTTTTCAGTTTTGAATACATTTTCGAAAATGATTCGGTAGTAGGTACTTATAATGGTGTCTATTCATTGCAGTTAAATAACTTTTATTTTCTGACCATCTTTAACATAACTCGTTTTTATAACGTATAAGAATTAACTGCAGTATTAGCGCCAAAAAATAATATATTTTTTTCTTAAAACTTCATATTTGTATTCTTAATTGTCGTCGTGCTATTTTCCTCTCGGGGTTTGACCGATTTATATTAAGTAAGTATTCCAATAAGTTCACGTTTAATCTTTCACTGTATCGACTCAATTTTTAACTGTCATTTAGCCACTTAGGACTACCTGTTATTGCCAATCAAGACCAATTTACTGTGTGTTTTCTTGCAAAAGAGAAGCGCTTGTAACTTACAATGCTTGCATTGTTTATATCATTGAGCAGTCAAAATTTGTATCTTAAGTGGCCACAACAACTAAGCATTTCTGTGCTTCAAAGACGTCATACCTGGCTTTGTTAAGCCATGACGAGATGGTCTGTAACTCCATCATAAGGATAGTTAACTCAAACAGTAAATGTATTTGAGTCGATACGTTTTACAGTCTAATTACATCTATTTGCTTAAATAGATGAAGTAGAATCTTAAACCATGTTTAGTATAGCATTAGGTTTAGAATAAGCGGTCGGTCTGACAGTATTTTTCCTTTCCATCATAGCTGGGGCCGCTTTAGTATAGTTCTATGTATTCATTCATTGACAGAATAAAGATAATAATATCCTATAAAGTGTTTTATTTTTATATTGTAGTTGAAAAAGTCCTAGGTATGTTTAAGATAATACAGATAAGATAAATATCTCATACAATGACTTTGTAACGGACACTTATGTGGCGAATCAGATGTCGCTAGAACTAAAATAAATAAAGATGCTATTTCGATTATTATGAAAGAGGCGGCAACATCTTGAATTAGTTAATTTTTCGGTTTGGCGATATCTGAATCGCCACTAATGCCGTACTTACGCGACCGAAGTTCGAACCCAGTACGCCTGGAATATTATTTGAATTTTTGACGTAACATGCCGAAAATGTGCCGTAATTTTTAATCTTAAAAACTATGCGTGATTGAATCACAAAAATCATCAAAAACTATGCTCTTATTTTGTACTTGTTATACTTGGATATTCAAAATTTCCAAAATTTTGTACATAATTTACGGAAAAATTGACACTTGTTCTTAGTTAGCAAACAATAACAATAAGTAAATGTCCATGTGAAACGACCCTAAAATTGGGTTATAAATTTTGATCAACATTTATGCTTGCCAACTGAAGCCCCTTCCTTTCAAAAATTATTTACACTTTCTGATAAATTCTAAAATAGTAACTAATATCGCCTTCAACTTGCAATTCTTGTGGGACGCCATCTTCCGTCGTCAATTGGAAACTTTTATCTATTGGCGGGAAAAACGTGTCGCAAGCGAATGTCTTCTGAATTTCAGTGAGGTAAACTTTACCACAGTTTTTATGTTCCATTGAAGCCTGAAAAGGTAAGATTAAATACTTGGTTTAGTTGTTATACTTAAATTAGCTTTAAGTATAACAATTTTAGGGCGATTGCAAATTTCCATTTATAAGTAGCCTGCGATCAAACTTATAGTTCACTCACACATTGCTCTTTGAAAAACTGAAGGCATGGTATTTTGAAAAATGAAAGTAGTACTAATCATTTTGGTGTGGCGGAAGCGAAGAGAGGCCTATACCCAGCAGTGGGATGAGGAGGGCTGATAATGATGAATCATTTTGGTATTTATTTAGGGTAAATATTTAAATGAACTTTTTAGTGAAAAACTCTGGCACCAGATTTGACCGATTTTGACCACTTGTTCATACAAACAAATGAGTGAATTATTAATTGAAAAGATTTAAATAATAGGCTGATTTATTTACCTTGTAAATAGAAGACCCTCCAATAACCCAAGTGGACTCTATGTCCGGTCTGCCATCTATATAGTCTATGGCATCATCCAGACTCTGCACCACTATCACACCTTCCGGCACCTAAAACATAATTTAAGAATACAATTCTAGACACTACACCGTCACTAGAGTTGGCCACTAGCTCATTCAAACTTGGTTTGAATAATAATAATTATTTAATAATAATAATTATTATTATTATTATAGTATAGTCAATGATTCTATTTTCTCTTGACAATAGAATCACTTAAAGTCGAAATTATTTTTGAGATCCACTGTACATACTCATGTTTAGAATATGAAAGAAATAAAAATGTGTTTATTTCTGTAGGACCTCAAGGATCACTTAAAAATGTTATGTCTTAAAGCTGGGTGACTCTATTGCCTATGTCTACTGCATCTTGAAATTGAAAATACAGTAATCATGTTAATTCTTACATTTTCCTTCAGTTTCTCAGTATGATGAGTAAGTACAATATTGACTCGGTTAGCCAGAGGTCTGTATTTATCTGGTATACAGTCCCAGGTGACTCGGCCCATTATGACTGCATTTGTTTTGGAGGGCTCGGTGACTTTTGTGGTCATCGAACTAAAGTATGCCATTTCCTTTCTGAAAACAAATTGATCAGACATTATTGTGGTTTACCACACAATTCAAACCAAAGATATCTAGGTTACATTCATACTTAGACATAGACATAGACCAAACACCAATGATAGAATGATATTTTATACCTACTAAGTAAAAAACTGGTGTAAAAAGTACAATTGTACGGTACTTAGGTACCTAATCACATATTCTAAAAGTGAAAGTTTTTGCGAGTGTTTATTACTTTTTTACGTTAAAACCGCTCAACAGATTTTAACGGAATTTGGTACCAGGATAGCTCATGCCTTGACGCAGCACCTATGCTACTTTAATCCCGGTATTCCTACGGGAACAGGGACTATTCAGGCAGGTTAAACCGCGGGGCGCAGCTATAGTACATAATAATATCCAAAGTACTTAATGTACTTACTTCAATTTCCATGGCAGGGTCCCGTTGACCCCAATGCCCATGTTATCACAAGCAGCAGCGATAAGATTCAGTTTTACGCGAGACATTGTTTTTAATAGGAAGAAACAATGAAATATAATGTAAAAACTATCTAAGACAACTTGCTTTGTAATACAACACTTGACGTTTTAATAAAATTATTACTTAAATATTTTTAATAAGGCCTTTTCAATTTCCCACAGAAAAGGGAAATCAGTTCGGTACTTAATTAAATTTATTTAAAATAAAAGTAAAATGCCGACCTATCGATCGACTTGAGCGATGCCGCGAAATGCGAATTGCGAATTTGAAACTCATTTGAAATGAAAAAAAAACAAATCAACGTCAAATTACTTTGGCAGTGAAATTTAAACAAAGTGACACATGACATGACATGACTGACAGGGCTCTATTTTGTCTTCTATAGTTTGGCTTCGCACGGCTTGTTTAATCCAGTTAGACAAGTAAAAAGGTACTATGATACATTTAAATAAACATTTGGAAATTCACCATCATTTTGTTAGAACATATTAAATGAGGTAGAAAACTTTCGCTTTCGCTTCACTAGTCGTTTTCAGGTATTCACCTCCTACCTGCTTAATAATCGTAGGCTCAGACCAATAAAAAAAAAGTAGTAAGTAAGTACTTTTATTTGGTCTAAGTTCATAGCTCCTTCCTACCATAGGTACCTCAGAATAGTACTAGCCTAGGTAGCTACCAGAGATAATTACCTACTTATGTACATCTATAACTGAAAACTGTTTGAAAACTACCCCTTATTTTGCTTCCTTCCTTCCTTCGTATGAGCAAGTGGCTTATTTTGCTAATCAGCCTAACAATCACACTCAATAGGTTACTTACATAAACTTAGGTTTAAAGCATTTCTCTAAAACAAAAACTATTTTTTTTATTTTTTTAGCCCATAGTGTCCCACTGCAGGGCAAAGGCCTCCCTCCCTTCCTTCCACCTTTTTATAACTTTGGGGTGCTTTGGGCCGCACAGTGAACTAATCTGGAGTGCACATCCAACCAAGGTGTTTCTAGTAGATAGGTAGGTAGTTAAGTAGGCAGGATAAAGTAGGTAGGTAGGTACACCTACCTATGCAGTTAAAAATACTGTTTTGATAAATAAATTTTGAAAGTTATACCTACAGTTAGTGAATGTTCCAATTTCGAAATTTGAAAAACAGGATCACACCGCACGTTCCCTTTTACGCGCGAGTGCGAAATAATCAGAGAATTTCTACATTTTTCAGTTTTAAACGGTCTCCAGGATAATAAATGACGGAGAAAGCAGTATATGCTATGCACTGGCAAGACAGAGACAGCTGTATTGTGCACTTTCTCTTTATAGATTTGCTGAAAGCTTCGCAAGGGAGAGTACCTATTTAGTACATCTACATCAGTCTCGCTCAGTGTTTGATAGCGCGCCGGGTAGAGTGGCTGCGTTTAGTTACCGGCGAAATTTCTCGCAATTTTTCCATGCTTCAAAATAAAAGCATGCTTTTCAACATTTTAGACTAAAATGGAATAATAACCTGTGTAGTGTTTTAACTGTGAATATTTATGGTTTAAAATGATGTTCTAACGTGCTGTACCTATGTAGGTAGTTTAGGTACATAATGAACTGATTTGTTTTTGAAATGTGTTGCGTATAACGGAATTTAAATATTTAAAAAGTGCAATGTGAGAGTTTGAATTTGGAAGCTGGTAAGGGTGAGTATTTTTACGAATTACCTACACCTAGGTAGGTACCTACCTACCTTTACTTTACTGTTGTAATTTATTGAGGTGCCTACCTATCTAGGTACCTATTAGTAGTTAGGTACATGCCGGTAGTTGAAACCTAGGTACCTAAATAGATCTTCAATCTTCAATTATACCTACCTACCTATAAACTTAGGTAGGTAGGTAAGTACCTACATTTTTCACACACACCATTTCCTATCATTATGGTAGTAGGTAGGTACACCAACTAGGTACCTACCTACCTACCTAGAACTTGTGATGGCCGAGTAGGTTAGGGCCTCGACTTTCGATCTGAAGCTTAGAACATGGTCGTGGGTTCGAATCCGGCCGTGTAGGTAGGTACCTACCTATCAATGCTACTGCGGCGAAGCTTGTTAAGTAAGACCGTCTTGATAGATCGCCCCGAGCCGTTACTATTTGGATGGGCACGTTAAATTGTCGGTCCCGGCTTGAAAGTCGTTAAGCCATGACGGATGCCTCTAGGCGGCCTAAAAACTCCGTCACCAGAGTTGGTTACTTGCGATACGAACGAACGAACAAACGAACCGAGCCACCGACCGACAGAACCTAAGAAACACCTAGTAGGTATTCCTAGGTAATGGTTAATGAGACTGGTTTCTTTCTAATCCCTGACACTAAGTCAGGAATTAGAAAGAAAGAAAGAAAAATATGTTTATTTCGTAGGACCTCAAGGAAAGGATCACTCAAAATCGTACAGTCTTCTATGTTAGGTGACTCTATTACTAATAATAATTGTAAGTAGGTAAGTACCTATCTTGTCCATGGTGTTTTCCTTCGCCGTCAGAGCACTGAAGTAAGTATCTTGTACATGGTGTTTTCCTTCACCGTCAGAGCAAAATTGTTTAGGATTTTAAAATAGTAACTAGCACGTAGGTAGGTAGGTATGTTTAGACGATTCTTTAAATAGTAATCGGTGAAATACACAAGCCATGTTAGCGTTATAGACAGATTGAAGTAATATTGTTAAAAATAGATAGGTAGGTAGGTACTTAATTTGTCTATTTTGATTCTTTATCGATCGAAAGTCCACCTACTCCCACTCGGTCACAAACACGGCCTCTAGCTTGGCGTAGATATCTGGGTAAGGACCAAATTTTTGGCATACACGTGAAATTGAAAAAGTGTTCCCCACTTTGAAGTCGTAGTATAAAAATAATTGTGAACTTAGGTATGTTTTGAAACTTTGTTACTAAAGCTTAACTATTTTTACATATTTTTCTTAATCTAAATTCAGATTTAATTCACTAGATTTCTGTAAAATTAATTTTAAGTAAATTATGACACCAAATTTATTTTCGTTTTTCATACAAAATGCGTTTTGTTCCATTTTTTCTTCTCTTGGTTATATGGATTTAATTTAAAAAATAAAACACTTTCTCATTGACTTTAAGTTTTATTATATTAAGTAATAAGTTATCTTTACGTTTCTATTATTAAGATCTTGTTAAACATTATAGTTTATTAATAATTACAATACAAAAAGTGAAAACCTAATTGTTCCTCCTTTGTGCGACCAGTTGTGCGACGACATAACTCGAGAACTAGGCAACATTAGATAACAAATAATAGTTTTATGCAATGGCAACACGGCCACCTGACTTGTAACTAAATTTAGAGCAATTCCGCCATGTTGTTTATCCGCCAGTTGAAAAAACGTGCCGAAAGTGCTCGCGTCCGACCAAATCCGGAGTTTCTGTAAGACTTTTTAAGTGTTTTTTGTGAACTTTTATTACTTTGGATTAGTTATTCTATTAGCAAATTTTGTCTACTATTAAATAACTCTGGCGTGTATTCATTTAAGTGTTTATTCTTTGCAGTGTGAATTTTTTATTGATGTGGAGGAGAAATTTTAATTCCGGTGTGCAACGAGCGACACGAAATTGTTGTTAAGGTAGTTACACAATAATTATTTTATGTAAGTAGGTCCTTTTTTAGTAGTTTTTATTTATACATTTTAACTGTCTGAGTTTTTAATCCAATGCTTGTTAAATCATATTGAATTAAATTATTACATCTAATTTTAGCTGTAACCATTATGTTTTCAATAAATTATACATGATTATAGAAAGAAAATTAGTTGTCTTTTTTGACAAGTAACATCCCCATCTATAAACAATAAGTAAGTAACTAATAGAATAAATAAAATGTAGGAAAATCGTGACGTAAGGTTTTAGGTATGTAAATAAAATAAATCAATAAAAAAATTTATTTAAAAAGTGACAATGTACACTAAGCCTACAAACTCCGTTGTGCGACATCCGATGTGCAATGTATGCCAAAAATTTGGTCCTTACCCATCTCTGCATGGATGAATGTTCATTGTCATCCATTTTATAGGTAACTAGCGGCACGTCCCGGCTTCGCACGGGTGTACTAATGAAGCTACTGGGAAAAAATATAGCCTATAACCTCCCGGACAGTCCATTCTACACACCCGTGAAATAATTTTTGAAATCGGTTTAGCGGTTTCGGAGATTACCTCCGTCAAACAAACAAACAAACAAATTTTACCTCTTTATAATATTAAGTATAGATATAGATATACCTACCTATTAGTAATATATTACGTTTTTATGAAAGACTGGTGCGGGTCTCACACTGATAAGATTATGTTTACCTACCTATATATTGTTACAATAAGTTTGGTACGTAACGTACCTACTTCGACTTTGCACTTTTGCAGCCGAGCATCAATGGACTTTTCGTGCCGAAAAGTTTTAAGCGCTTTATCACGAGCTTTAAACGGTGAAGGAAAACGTGAGGAAACCCGTGGCTAGTCAGCCCCACACGTATTGACCATTGTCTTTCCTGTGGATATGGCTGGCAGCTGAGAGGATGGCTTAGGTGCTACATGTCTTTTCCATCTCAACATTGTCCCATATTATTGAAGAAATGACTGACAGGCGAAACTTCTGCCTCCCCGACTGTCTACTTGTGTGTGTATTAAATTGTTGTACCTACCTAAATAAAAATAAAAATAAATAAACCCGACGCGGGGCGACAATGGATGCGACTGGCGCAGGATCGTAGTGGATGGCACAAACCAAGGGAGGCCTATGCCCAGCAGTGGGTAAAATCGGGCTGGTGGATGATGATGATGATGATGAAATCAAAAATAATCCGCGAAAACTGTTATTTTTTATTTACAACATTTCCATTCGGAAAACTAACGCTTGTTAACGTCCAATCACAAGCTTCGCCACGAGAGCTTCCGAAAGTTTAGGTATAGTCGACAAAGAAATTGGTTTACCACTCTAGGGCTGAATATCATTTGCACGTACAAAACATCAAGGGCTATTTTCGCTTGACAGATTGACCTGCTACGTCAGAATCTGTCATTCAGTAATTCTTAGCGAATAATTATGTTAGGTACTGGGAGATGTCATCAAAAGTGGTAAACCAATTTCTTTGTCGACTATACGTATACCTATAAGTAATTACAAAATATAAAGACGTTTGCGGAAGGTAAGAAGTTTTAGGTAAATGTGTCAAGCTTCCGTTCAATCCGTTCCGTTAGAATTTACCAACACAGTCCCAAAATAACTATTATTCTTGCAAACAGTTCCATTACTCTGTAATTACTGTAATTATGCTGGCTCTGTTTAGTTTTATTTAACTATAGGACTTGGTTTTTGTTGTAAACATTTTGCGGATTTGACGGTTATTGTGATATTAAATGAAATAATGTCTATTTCGTCTTCCATTGCGGAACTAGACTTCATCTGGGTTTGTTTATAAAAATGGTTGAAGAATTTTTCAGTGCCGTATTTTGGGGTTTATTCTCTTTAAATTTCAGATATTTTGTATTGCATCTTGATTCGCACGTCGTAGGATCGAATCCCAGCCGGGTATAGATTTTTTATAAAACACAAGTTGTAAACAATTCTACACCTGGATAAGACGACAATGTTCTACAATCTACACGAAACGATACAGATTTTTTACATGCTGTTTGAAAGCTTAACGACTTTAATAGCCATAACCGATAATTTAACGTGCCTTCCGAAGCACGGAAGCGCTCAATAATAATGCCACTTGCGGTCACCCATCCAAGTTGTGACCGAATCGTCTTAGCAAGCTTCGCCACGAGCGCTTCATACTAAATGGCTTCAGTAAAGTCTAGATGAAAAATATGTGCCTCTTTGAATAAAAATAAACAAACAATTTATTATGCCCGTTGCCAACGAGCATTCAAACCATTATTATGAATGTATCTGCTATCTTATCTATCGCAGGTCTAGGTCATTCGGGATATCTTGTGTGTTCTAATTTGTGGGAAGTTGGATGTTGAGTGAAGAGATGATGTGCCTACCTCTGTGGCGCAGTGGGCTACGGTCCGGCTGAGACGCGGAGGTTGCGGGTTCGATTCCCGCTACGGGACAAATGTTTATTATGTTCTGCAGATATTTGTTCCGTGTCTGGGTGTTTTCTACCTATAATATGTAATGTGTATTTACAAAAAAAATGTATATTATGTAATAAAAATCTATCTATTTCACACAGCCAGCGTCATCTAGTCCCAAGCTAAGCAAATTGAATGCTTATGTTATGGTAACCAGATGACTGATATAATACACATATGAATAGGACATTTTTTTGTAAATACATACATATTATAGATAGAAAACACCCAGACACGGAACAAATATCTGCAAAACATACAAACATTTTGTCCCGTAGCGGGGATCGAACCCGCAACCTCCGCGTCTCAGCCGGGCGTTCGCCCACTGCGCCACAGAGGCCGAAGAGATTTTAAACTATTATTCGATTAAAATTCCGTTGTATTTTCAAATTGTTCAGTAATTTCAACTATTTCGTAATAAATTTCAATAAAACAATAAACTTCGAATTCACACAGCTGTAGCATAAATCCATAAAGTCTAAAATTGCTCGTTAACATTATTAGAACCAGCTTTGTCTCTGGAACATGAACCCTCGTTACGCCACGGGATTCTCGACCTTATGTCATTGAAAGGGCGACGGGTCAGCGTTGCAAGGGTAATTATTACAGAGTAATTATTTTATACATCGATAAACTTGAAATCAATTAAGCAATTTAATTGTTTTTTTAGGAATTGTATAATTAAGTAAGTAGGTACCTGTACCTACCTACTTACTTCCTTAAGTTAGTAAATATTATTTTTTTCTGTTGATGACTTTTCCTTCCTTGGTTTTGGGTAGGTAAGTACTTTAAATAATATTACAAGTGGAAAACCAAACATTCTATTTAACCGACTTACATTTCGTTCTTTAGTTTCGAGCTCGTGGCAAAGTTTGCTGAGACGACGTTCTGGATATGTCGCAGACAGTAGCGACCTTCAGAGCGGTCACAACTTGGATGGGTGACCGCAAGTGGCATTTATTAACAACTGAGCGCTTTCGTGCTTCGGAGGGCACGTTAAATATTTTAAGTGACGGAGGCCTTATTAGGCGGCCTAAACCTCTGTCTAAAGAGTGCCACTTTTATACGAACGAATGAATGAACAAACTATCAAGTAACGTGTTATAAAAATTATAATCATAATTTCCTCATATTCGTAATGAAAAGCAGAGTACATACCTCGGAAGATAGGCCCTTCGATGCACTCGAACTATTATCGCACTCGCTCAGTCGCTCACGCTCGCGCGATAAATCATCTCGTGCATCGAAAACTTTGCCTTTCTTCCTCATGTAGTAATCTACTATTCTTTCTTTCATATTATGAGACGACCTCTGTGGCGCAGTTGGGTGAACGCCCGGCTGAGACGCCGAGGTCGCGGGTTCGATCCCCGCTACGGGACAAATGTTTGTATGTTCTGCAGATATTTGTTCCGTGTCTGGGTGTTTTCTATTTATATTATGTATGTATTTACAAAAAAAAAAAGTATCTAAGTATTATATCAGTCATCTGGTTACCATAACACAAGCATTAAGTTGCTTAGCTTGGAACTAGGTGACGCTGTGTGGAATGTCCCAGGATATTTATTTATTTTATTATTTTCTTTCTACCGTTCACACATTACTTTGTTCATACTGCTTCATAAATACTTGTAATTATCATCACTCTGCCCGTTGCCGCCTCATTAATAATGTGGTCTGCATTTATCTGAATACGGCTGGCTTAGCGTTGGACTTATTAATTATTAAACGTGATAATACGAATAAGCCTGCTTAATTTTTTACGAAAATTCGACCAGTAAACGAATATTGCATAGAGAACGCATCTCTTTTCGTTGCCATTAGCAAAACCAAAGATAGCTAGCCGTAACACATTGTAAAATTGAAAATAAAAGAAGTTTGAACGTATCACCCCAACCTTTTTGGATTCGTAATGAGTATACTGGCCACTATTATGTCAAAGAAAATATCCGCCATTTTTAAAAACAAACTTAAAAAGGTTCTAAGGATGAGTCTAGGCATGCGAAAATAACGCTAAATCTTTTATCCATTATTTAGTTTTTTGCAGTAAGAGTTAAATAAAGGCCATAATCGATATTTCAGCTTTTATTCTTGTCGGTTTTATTTGTTTTTTTAATTTACAGCTTCATTATGCATGATCTTTTCTTTATCTTCAGTTATTACCGTAACAACTTTTAAAACACTAAGTACTAGGCGTTTTTTTCAGTGGTTGTGATTACAGCTTATACATTTTATTATTATTTTTTATTAAAATAGCTAGTTTTCAGCCAGCCTTACTTTGTTTTTTTATAGAGTTTGCCAATAGCTCATACAATCAAACATACTTTCCTAGTACTAGGTACCTACTAAATGTTTCGGTATTGATTTCGATGTAAAATTTATTTTTACGGAGTAACTTAGCCTTATTTTTAGTATTCTACCTATTTTGGGGCCACAAAAACTAAGTATTTAGTTTGAAATAAGGACCGACTACGCCCTTCGCTAAATAATTATTTACAGCAAAACTAAATTTAATTATTGCGTTTAGCGATACAAAGTAGAAAGTTACGCAAAGTCTGACGTCAACGAGTTAATTTGTAATTACTGAGGTACTTTTGGTTTATTTTGATTGTTTTTAATGGTACAGTCGGAATAGAATTTAAATCATTAAGAATATTTAGGCACTCAAAATTAAATGTTGAAGGTTAGATTACTTATAAATATTAAATGTTGAAGGATAGTATAGACACACGCTAAACTATTATTAGGTAAGTACTTCATTACACTTCATTAAAAAAGCGTAATTAATACCTTCAATCAAAGACTATGATGAAGCCATAAATATGAAAAGGTTTTAAACAAAAAACATCAAAAATCAATTAAGTACTGTTAGACTACGTTGTACATTTGACGTCAAGTGCTCATAATCAAAATCCTTTCAAAATTCGAAAGAAACACAAACTTCCCGCCAATTCTCCGCCCTCTCGAAAAAATCCCGCCATCTTTTATCTGTGGTGGAACGGTGTCTTTACGCAAGACTATTAACCCGTCGTAAACCTCCTTTGTAGTTGCAAATAGTTTAATACGTGGCCATGTGCGACGGAAATACGCAAACTACAGAAGAAATAGATTGAGCGATAAAAAATGCTAATTGGCAATGTAAAAATAAAGATGCTGACCATTCTAATCGATTAAAGAATTTTTAAAAGCGGCTAAGTAGTCTCGGAGATAACCTCCGTCAAACAAACAAACCAACATTACCTTTTCTTAATACTAGCAGCATGTTCCGGCTTTGCACGGGTGTTCTATTTAAACTACTTGGGTAGAACAGCCTATAACCACCCCGAGAGTCCATTCTACACACCCGTGAAAGAATTTTTGGAATCGGTTGAGTTGTTCCGGAGATTACCTCCGTCAAACAAACAAACAAACACACAATCAACACAATCTATAAGAATTTGTTTTTAACAAGATCTAAGCTCTAAATAAAAACATTGTTTGTAAAGCCCGCTATGGGCTTCTAACCTGTCAGGTAGGAATGGTTAACTTCTGCAAAATGTGGACACGTGCCAAATCTCTACTAATATGTTTACACGATTGTTTGAATGTGATTACTAGATGATTTATAATTATAGCGCCATTTTAATCTGTGTCTACACTTACTGCACAGATTAACTATGAATTTTGTAGTGCTTGGACATTGTTTGAAAAGTAGGTTTATAGCACTTAAACTATTTTTAACCCCAGCTGCCTATTCTCCAAATAACCATGTCTTGACGTGGCACGACACGGCGTGGTTATTTTGAATAATGCCATGGATTTCAGAAAAACAAAAGCTAGATAACGCGCAATCTCTTACCGCGCCATGTTTTTAAAGCCGCCGGCGCCGCCGTCGAGAATCGACATCCTGATCTTATTTTGATATTATTTTTGATCCGTGCTTCGGAAGGCACGTTAAATTGTCGGTCCCGACTTTTAAAGTCGTTAAGCCCTGACGGAGGCAAGACGGCCTAAAGCCTCCGTCACCAGAGTTGGTCACTTGCTCTACGAACGAACGAACGAACTTACTAAAGCCTTATCCACATTGTGTGTAGAACTGAGTAGGTACGAGTTATCTGCATGATAATAATATTTTCCAGTTATATTTAGATCTCGTCTCAAATTGCATTAAAATTTTCCGATTCAAAAATTCAAGATGCGCGGCTCGAATTCAAATGGAAGTTAGATTTAAATCGAGAAATATTGTACCGAGTAATGTTATACCTACGTAGATAGAATATAATAATATTATCTATACCTCAGACCAAATATTTGGTCTGAGATCTATACATGGTGTAGGGAATTGTTTTGGAACAGGCAATAGAGTCAACTAGTTTTTAAGACTGTACGTTTTTGAGCGATCCTTGAGGTCCTACGAAATAAACATATTTTTCTTTCTTTCTTTCTTTCTTTCATACTAATTTTAAAAAGAGGAAAACTTTGTTTGAATGGTTGTAAATGTAATGAATAGGCTCAAAAACAACTAGACCGATTTCAAAAATTCTTTCACCATTTGAAAGCTACATTATCCACGAGTGACATAGGCTACTTTTTATCCCGATATTCCCGCGGGAACGGGACTTACGCGGGTGAAACCGCGGGGAGCAGCTCGTATAATATACACCGGCTGTATTTTACCTTACTTACATTTTTTACAAATTTCTTCGCGATGTTTCGTTTTCGCTAAAAGCTCATTTTTAATTTGTAATTTTTATTCGAAACTTTCGACTTTCATGTTGAATTTATAAAAAATAATTATTCTAAAAAGATGATCTTAAAATCACGATTTCCTTCTTTTTAAATGGAACTTTAATTGGATAATTAGATTACTTACTATTTTGCTAAATGAATTTAGGTCGACTTAAAAAAATAAACTACTTTCTAAAACCTAAATATTATTTGCGGGTTGACCTCAAATAACCTTTATTTTGACAGTTGCTTTTCAATTATCTCGGCTATCTATACTAATATTATAAAGAGGTAAAGTTGGTTGTTTGTTTGTAAAGGGTAATCTCCAAAACTCGCCCGATTTCAAAAATTCTTTCACCGATGTATAGAATGGAATTTTCGAATAAGCATAGGCCATATTTTATTCCGGTAAAACCCCGGGTTTCATACCCGCGATGAACAGTAAACGTTCCAGCCTACTTAAATATCTTAATCCAGGAAGGATAAAACTTACATATCTTAAAATCTGGCAGTTGTTTTCGCGGTTTACTGTTATTTTTGATTTGCAACAATTTGATACAAGTTAGACAATCGGTGGGCAGGTGCTGTCACATGAAAAAGCTATAACAAAAATACGTTATTATGATGGCACGTTGCCAGATACTATATCAAAGATATGCCGTTATTATGACTAGCGATACTCGTAGCAGCTGGATTATTAGCTACTAGCAGCACGTCCCGGCTTTGCACGGGTGTACTAATGAAACTACCGGGATAAAATCTAGCCTATAACCATCTAAATAAATAAATAAAAAATGTATCTATTTATTATATCAGTCATCTGAGGGCTGATTGTGAACCGTTTTTTTGACGGAAACTGAAAGCAGTTTCAGTCAAATTTGACAGATTTTCTATAGTAAATCTGTCAAATTTGACGGAAACTGAAAGCAGGCATTGTCAAAAAAACGGTTCACAATCAGCCCTCTGGTTACCATGACACAATCAAGTTGCTTAGCTTGGGACTAGATGACGGTGTGTGGAATGTCCAAAGATATTATTTATTTATCTCGACAGTCCATTCTACACATCGGTGAAAGAATTTTTGAAATAGGCTTAGTAGTTTCGGAGATTACCTCTGTCAAACAAACAAATAAACATTACCTCTTTATAATATTAGTATAGACTTGTGTGGGCTATGCGCTAAATATTTTATTTTAGTTCTTTATGGGCAGTAAGGATAATAATAAACGGAATGATTGTTGTATTGACGAGCTCTGTGGCAGTCGTTCGTTCGTTCGTATGAACAAGTGGCCAACTCTGGTGAAGGAGTTGGCCTCTTGCTTTTAGAAATAGAAATAGAAAATCGTTATTTTGTCAAATTACCTACACACATTACACATAAGGAGACACATTAAAACAAAATAAATTAGACAGACAAAAATGGCCACTACTCAGCGTATTGCTGCGGCAGAAACCAGCCCTATGATTGTGAACCGTTTTTTTGACGGAAACTGAAAGCAGTTTCAGTCTAATTTGACAGATTTCCTATAGTAAATCTGTCAAATTTGACGGAAACTGAAAGCAGGCATTGTCAAAAAAACGGTTCACAATCAGCCCCCAGAGAATCTGTCGGAGCGCTGGTCATGGTTTTTTGTATTATATCCTTCCTCTACTTGTATATCCATCCACACACATATATTACTATCTTGAAACAAAACAATATCTTAGATGAATTTGAACAATAGATGTCTATTAATTACAAAGTGTCTGATTATGACAGAATGGTTAACAAGACACGAGAGGTCTAGAAATAGCAATTACCTAATCTATACTATCTATACTTAATATTATAAAGAGTTAAAATTTGTTTGTTTGTTTGTTTGACGTAGGTAATCTCCGAAACTACTGGACCGATTTCAAAAATTCTTTCACGGGTGTGTAGGATGGACTGTCCGGGTGGTTATAGGCTATATTTTATCCCGGTAGCTTCATAAGTACACCCGTGCGAAGCCGGGACGAGTTTCTCATCTTGGAAAACGGCTGGAAGGATTGTCATAAAATTTAAAGTTTTAAATTATAAAGAGGATATGTTTTTTAGAATCCATATGTATCGTATTTAATAAGATAAATACATTTTTATGTAATTCATGATTAAGTACTATCATAAGTATGTAAATAAACCATTTAGCTATCTTCATTAGTGCGTCATATGTTATCAGTGGGTAGCTAAACAAATAAGAGCATTGCCGCGTTGTAAATAATCATGCCTCTACTATCTCTACTAATATAATAAAGAGATTATGTTGGTTTGATTGTATGGGGAGGTCGTTTCGCGCCGCGCGTTTTCGTCAGTGCGTTCTAGAATCGGGTCATTTTTACTAGCGCCATGTAGTCTACTAATATTATAAAGAGATAATGTTGGTTTGATTGTATGGGGAGGTCGTTCCGCGCCGCGCGTTTTCGTCAGCGTAATCTAGAATCGGGTCATTTTTACTAGCGCCATCTAGTACCACACTAGTACGATATAAAATGACCGGCCAAGTGCGAGTCTGACGCTGTTGAATCGAAGTTCCGTTACATAAAAATATGAAATTGTAATACTAGCAGCACGTCCCGGATTTGCACGGGTGTACTAATGAAACTATCGGGATAAAAATATTGCTTATAACCATCCCGACAGTCCATTTTACACATTTCGGCGAAATAATTTTTGAAATCAAGATCGAAAGTAGCTTATGTGTTAATCCAGGATACAAGCTATCCTGGCACCACATTTCATTAAATCTGTCTGACCGTTCATATCAGTCATCTGGTTACCATAACACAAGCATTAAATTGCTTAGCTTGGGACTAGATGACGCTGTGTGGAATGTCCAAGGTTACTAATTTATATTTATTTATTTATCTGCTTTGATCATTTATCTAGTTTCGTTAAGGTTCTATTTGTAATATAAGTACTTTGATAGTGTGGTCATAAAGACAGCGGTTTGGGAAAATTGTATTAGTATTTAAAAATAGCTTTTTACCCGACTTCGAAAAAGGAGGGGGTTTTATGTTCGACTGTATTCGCAGATTATAATATTGCCGTTACTCACTGTTACTGGTACTTTGAGAATTAATTTTCTAAACTAACGCTTGGAAACAATTTAGTTTGACGGAGGTAAATGGTAATCTTTGAAACTACTCTGCCGATTTCAAAAATTCTTTCACCGAATAATAGAATGGACTGTCATCGGGATGATGGTTTATATTTTATAAAAAACTAAATCAAGGCATCAAATCGGGTCAGCTTAAGTTGGTGGAAACTGAATTCGGAAGATTAACCAAAATAAGTTGACCTGCGAAAATTGGCACGATGCATCGTTTTCGATTATAGAGGGGCTGAGTTCTTTAAAAAAAACCTAGGCCCAGACCACCAGGTTCTTGCCTGATTCTTTCCCTGGTATAGGGAGTTGTTTTGGAACAGGCAATAAAGTCACCTAGCTTATATAAGACTGTACGATTTTGAGTGATCCTTGAGGGTCTACGAAATAAGCATATTTTTCTTTCTTTCTTTCTTAAGTTAAACCAGGCTTCCCTCTATTTCCGTGGCCGCACACCAGAGCGCCCCATGACGTGGAAGCGTGGGGGTGGCGAAACTATTTATATTTGTTTTTCCTGCGCAGTCATCGTGAGTACTGTTGTATACTGTGTTTAGTGGGATTGTAAGAAAGAAAAAATAAATAAATAAATATCCTTGGATATTCCACACAGGGTCATCTAGTCCCAAGCTAAGCTAATGCTTGTGTTATGGTAACCAGATGACTGATATAATATACATTTTTTATGTAAATACATACATAATAGTAGAAAACACCCAGACACGGAACAAATATATGCAGAACATACAAACATTTGTCCCGTAGCGGGGATCGAACCCGCAACCTCCGCGTCTTAGCCGGGCTTTCGCCCACTCCGCCACAGAAGTCGTCTAAATAAGTTGGTACGAGTTCTTTGACGAAGTTACATTTAAAAGCTCGTTTTAAGATTCATAATTCTTTCTTAAGGCGTCCTAAATTGCATCGCAAAATATAATATACCACTTGAAATTTTGATGTGTGGTTCAAATCATGAGATTTTTCATCATCATCATCTTGTGCAGCCCGTCTCATCCCGCTGGGCATAGGCCTCTCTTCGCTTGTGCCAATCTTGTGCCTGTCTGACCCATGTACGACCTGCTGTTTTGACAATGTCGTCGAGATTTTTAGAGCATAATATTATATTTTCATACCAAATTTCGCGTTTATAAATTTTCTAGCTTCCCCGAAGAATACCGGGATAAAAGTAATCTATGTTTTAATACAGGCTATAAGCTATACTGGTACCAAATTTCATTCAAATGTAACGTACAAGCAGCACGTCCCGTCTTTGCACGGGTGTACTAATAAAACTACCGGGACAAAATATAGCCTATAACCATCCCGACAGTCCAATCTACACGTCGGTGAAAGAATTTTTGAAATCCGCTGAGTAGTTTCGGAGATTACCTCCGTCAAACAAACTTTACCTCTTAAAAAAATCTGTATAGATAAAGATAGTAGTATTTCTCAAGACTTGGTCCTCAATTGCTCGTCTGTTATTTATTATGAGATCAAAGTAGAGGATTCAGGCGTTTTATTAAAATATATTTTTGATGTGAGTTTTATGTGAGTTACTAAATTATAGTCATTCAACAACGACGTGGATCGTTATTCGTTAGCGACTTTGAAGATTAGTTTATTTGCATTCGACTTTCTTCTTAACCGACTTTAAAAATGAGACAATTAGCTTCAACTCACACATTTCACAGCGAAATGGAAGCGAAGTTTTAGTGTCATAAGATTTAAAAAAATTAAATATGGTGACATTTAAAAAATAAATAAATAAATTTTACAACGAAATGGAAGCGAAATTTCAGTGTCATGTTAAAATGAAATATAATCACGGCTGTATTCCAGGGCGCGGTAGACATTTCTTTTAGATCTGTATGGATTTTTTTAAATCCTTTGAAGATGTCTAATGGAGTAGTCAGAGGGATGTCCAAACACATATTTTTTACATGCCCACATTTTGCAGAAGTTTACTTTCCATACGTGACAGGTTACAAGCCCATCGACGCTGCTAAAAAGCTGGTTTCCTCACGATGTTTTCCATTCATTGATGCACGATCGGATCCGATCCCACGACCTTCGGAATGAAAGTTGAGGCACTAATCCACTTGGCCAACACGGCTTTATGTTATAGCTTAAACAACGTAGAATAGTTTGAATGTAGTAAATAAACAAAAATTATATAAAAGTTTGCTTCCTTTGAAATTTAATTGTGAATGTTTTTCTTCGGAGTTTCTTTTTCAAACATTTTTCGTTATGATTTATAATAACAAATAGTATGACATTCAATGAATGAATATTTATAAATATGTTGGAGTTTTGAATAGAAATGAGTTAAGATTGCTGTTAAATTTGAATTTTGCCTTCGTTTATTAATGACGACCAAAAAGAGTGGTGTTATAACTTTGAACGTTATTTGATTTGATGCCGAAATTTCGTTTTTCGCTGTGCAGAGTAGACCCCCTGTGATTCGAATGCTTTTCTCTTTTACAATGTAATACCAAATAAATGTTTTTCTATTTTATTTTTTTCTTGACATATACACTACCTACTGAAATGATATTATTTATTTTATTTATTTTTTATTTCTAGCCCACATTGTCCCACTGCAGGGCAAAGGCCTCCCAAATGATATTAAAGATGTAAAAAAACACCCAAAGCAAAACTCAGAACACACAAAAATTTGTACCGTGTTGGGATCGAACCCGCAACCTCCGCGTCTCAGGCCAGCTAATTCCATAGCTGTTTCGTTAATCTGCATTGTACGGTATTCCATTGAGGTATGACGTGTAATCGGTTTATTTTAGGGTTCCGTTCAAGAACGATCAATCTCGATCAATCGGGATATATTTAGACGTTCCATTTTAGAGGACGATGAACCCGGAGCGTTTTTAACAGACATTGTTAAGGAACTACTAAAACATTGTAGTGATTAGCGACTTTAGTTTAGAAGAAGAAGCTTGCTAAAGCAAAAACGAAACACACATCTAAGTATACTTATCTATATAAATACTAATATTATAAAGAGTTAAAATTTGTTTGTTTATTTGACGGAGGTAATCTCCAAAACTACTCAACCGATTTCAAAAATTCTTTCACCGATGTGTAGAATGGACTGTCTGGATGGTTATAGACTATGTTATAACCAGGTAGTTTCATGAGTACAACCGTGCAAAGCCGAAACGTGTAAACGTCCTAGTCATATTCTAAAGCGATTGTAGATGTAGGCTCGTATTCAGAAACTTCACTCAAACTTGAGTCTACGTTTAAGCTAGTTTTGACAGTTCTCTATGAAAACTGAGTTATGAATCACTGCTTAAGACACGATTTACGCTTGAGTATAGTCTCTGAATGTTACTAGTTGGTAGGACGATCGTTAGTCGTCCGTTCATAATTATAACACTTTTTCTACAACCCACTTGGGAATAACCCAGTATGTCCAGAGGGGACGTAAACCATGGCATTAGGCATAAAATATATCCAAAGTTACTGCCGATGCTCCCTTGATAATGGTTTATCTGTTAGTCTCAATAACCTATCTATCTTTGGTTTGAGTAGGTGAACATTACTTTCATACAAAAATGACAATATACGTATGCATCACTTACTTTAATTACTAGGAGCACGTCCCGGCTTTGCACGGGTATACCTACTAATAATGCTACCAAGACAAAATATAGCCTACAGTACTAAATGGCGCTAGCAAATATGTAATATGATTCTAGATAGCGCTGACGAAAACGCGCGGCGCGGAATGACCTCCCCATACAATCAAACCAACATTATTAGTAGAGATTCTTTATAATATTAGTAGAGAGAGAAGTAGAGATTTCGGCGAAAGACTGACGCCGAACCTGCATATAAATCCAATAACTTACGAGCCAGTCGTTTTGAATATCATTTGTTTAGTTTTTCGCGAATGTAAAATGCAAAGGACACTGCCCAGACGGGGTGAATGAACTTAGATAAATTAACTACGTACCTAATTTAAATCAAAATCAAATTGTCTACATCTATATTTATAAAAAAACTCAGGCCTTTACATGTATACTAGACATAGACTAACTTAGTTAGTCTATGATACTAGATGATTTTTATAGCGTCCGGAGGCAATCTTTGCCTATACTTAACGGGACACTGTAGTGCCTGGGACGTTGTTGATATATTTTGTTTGACGGAGGTACTTACTTAATTATCAATGTACCTTCAGTTTTTCAAAAATATTAAGTAGTCCTTGTTTTCCTATTTGTACCTACTTGCCTAAGTTAAGTGTCTAGCCTAGCCTACTAATCTGTTTTGTGTCCATTTCTACTGTATGTGTGTGCTGAATAAATGTTTATATATCTATCTATCTATAAAAACTTTCAAAAAGCAAATAAACTAATTACCTATAATTATAATTCATCATTGAAATTTTTATCAGCCTATAAAACAAGAGGGGGGAGGCCTTTGCCCTGCAGTGGGACAATATGGGCTAAAAATAAAAATAAAATAAAAATAAAAAAAATGTTTTAAAAAGAAACATAAAATTTCCATTGGCCCATTGATAACAAAAGCTCATAATTTATTTTACAATAAACTCGCACAAAGTTTAATTTTAATTACTTCAGGCCTATTTCACACCAGCTTAAGTTAATAAGCTGGTTAACTTAATAGTTAAGAAACTCTTTATTTCTTTACTAGCATTGCATGTAATTAAATAAATATTCTCATGACATCTCACACAGCGTCATCTAGTCTCAAGCTAAGCAATTCAATGCTTGTGTTATGTTAAATATTATTTTTTTCTCAATGGTGGGTCTCAAGAATTATGGTACCTATTATTACCCCCAACCTAAGGGTCAATTAAAGATAGTTTTCCCCCAAGGGGTTACCCCTATTTCAGGATCAACTAATCTAGCTGAACTGACCGCGACTGGCCAAGAGGGGAATGTCTGTAATAAACTTGAAGAAAATGGCATTAGTCTCTTTAAAAACGACTTCCATATAGATGACTAGCTGCGCCCCGCGCTTTCACCCGCGTAAGTCCCGTTCCCGGGGGAATATCGGGATAAAAAGTAGCCTATGTTTCTCGCCATCCTTTAAACTATTCCAACACGAAAAATCACGTCGCCAATCACGAGAAAGACAATTATTTTCGACGACCAATCACGTGTGTTTATTTTTCTTCCTATAAGCTCGTTTCAATAAATGAAGTATAGCTTATAAGACTGTATATTTTTAAGTGATCCTTGAGGTCCTAAAGAAATTAACACATTTTTCTTTCTTTCTTTACAACGAATGTCGAAGTACCCATCTACTAACTAATCCACTTGGCCAGCACGGCTTAGCAGCCGGCATCATTAATTTAATAATTCAAGTGTCAATATCTAACTGTCAATTTTAGTATTTGCAGCCAATCAGATCAGTTACCCGTCTGATCCGGACGTAACCGGATATCGCGCTTATGCTGAGCTATCTGCAGTGGAGTTTGATTTATGGATGCGTAACAAGATATGGTGTAGCTTCGATTATTGATGAGAAATTATAATTTAAACAAAATAATAGCTTTCTAGCAGCGTCGATGGGCTTGCAACCTGTCACGTATGGAAAGTTAACTTCTGCAAAAAGTGGGTTTGTACCAAATATGACAATGTATTTGGACTTACCTCTGACTACCCCATTAGACAGACATCTTCAAGGCCAGTTGCTCTCTTTACATTTACACCATCAAAACTTTTTGAATGTCCACAAGTAGGTATGACATTATAAAATTTTATTATGTAGGTAGGTGTTCGTACTTATACAACCTTTTTCTTGAGCAAAATGAGAGTAATGTTGTGTTAGACAAAGAACCAGTGTGCTGAAAAGAAGCAACAAGATATTCTACAATCTCTAATCAGAGACGTGACTATACATCGTAAATTCGTCTACAAGACAACTTGGAGACGTAAACAACAGTACACGGTACAGTTTGAACCGTAACTCGAAGGTTTAAGAGCTGGTTTCCTTTAACGGTGATTTAGATAATGTTGATAGGAATCGAGGGTTGTTTATTGATTGAGAAAATGTTTGATTAAATGATTATTGTTAGAATATAAGTAACTAGCTGCGCCCCGCGGTTTCACCCGCGTAAGTCCCGTTCCCGCGGGAATATCGGGATAAAAATTAGCCTGTGTTAATCCAGGGTATCATAGCTATCTACATACCAAATTTCAACCAAATCGGTCCAGCTGTTTTTGAGTAAAAGAATAACAAAAATACATAGGGGGTTATACATTTCATCAAACGGTGTTTTCCCTCTAAAACACCGCTTTGAAAAAATATCTACAATAACAACTGAAAGTCATGCTTCCAAGAAATGATGACAAGCTAAGAGATTTTCTTGTGAAAAAATCCTATAGAAAAACAATTTCAAAGAGATCTTTTGAATTTACCGGAAGTATTATTCTTTACTAACGTAAAAAACCTTTTCTATAAGTACTTAACTTAGATAAAATCTTACTGCTTCCTCATTGGATAAAATGAGTTAAAAGAAAAAAAACCCATTATTAGCAGTTTTATTAAATTGCGAAATAAATAACAATGATATGATATTTAAGACGTAGGTAGATATTTCTACGTGTAAAATATCCTTGGGCATTTTACACAAGTCCACGACGTCATCTAGTCCCAGGCTAAGCAACTTAATGCTTGTGTTGGTAACAGAACAGAATTTCCAAAGTCGCTTTCATTACATACAACACATAAAACGAATCCATATTTTCCGAAAGATCTCTCCAAATTCTCCAATTCCATCCAAATGTACGGGTAATGTTATTAAGCCCGCCACCCGTCACACTCCGAACTTTCTGATGGAAGTGGACTTTTATGGATCATTAGGTTCTGTCTGACCCATTTTCAAATTACATGCTTCCGTAATACACTACTAACTTGGTTTTTACCATATTTTAGCGTCAATTCCCAATGTGATAAAAGAGAAGCGAAGCGAACTTTGAGCGTCATTATGAATTTAAACTTTATGAATATTAGGTACTTACTATAATGCAAAGAATTCTCAAAAATGTATCAGGCACTGCAGTGTCCCGTTAAGTGTAGGCAAAGATTGCCTCCTGACGCTGAATAAGTCATCTAGTAAAGATGCAAAGGCCAGAGTTTTTATATTTAGAAGCTATTGCATAGCTTCTATCACAGGCCTTGAGCGTGGAGACCTAATCCAGAAATTCCGTAACGAAAAAACCTAACGCTTGTCACTTTAGTTCAGCAACTCGCCTCTAGGTGGCATGCAATAGCTTTACCGCGGCAGTCCCCGAGTGCCACACGTCTTTTTTTTAATCGGTAAAATAGTACCATACAATAAAACATTGATCTTCCTTAGTGTCGGTTAAAACACTGTTATGGAAAACCGTCCAATAATTTACGTGCCAAAACGTAGTTTCATATTCTTTTTGTGGATTTCAGCGGCCGGGCTGCTTTTATAAAAGACTTATGCATGAATAAGTTATTCTTCATTATATCCGGGTTCCGGGTATGGGAATGAAGGATGAGATAAAAGGTCATAGCCCACTTACACGACTTTATCAAGTCGCATTCAGCTGTGTGTTCATTTTGGTTTCTGATCGTCGAAGTTAAGCAACGTTCTGGGGGCTAAAAGGCCGTTTCGAGCATTTCTGCTAACATAAAAAGTAGCCTATGTGTTAATCTATCTACATACCAAATTTCAACCAAATCGGTCCAGCCGTTTTTGCGTGAAAGAATAACAAACATACATACATTCTCACAAACTTTCACATTTACTCGTATAAATTAGGTATTAGGATAGGAAGTAGAAAGGATAATATGTAGGATAGGACTAATTCGAATATATAATAATAAACTTGTCAATTCTTTCAGATAATCGTCTTTAACGTTAAATTATATTCTCATTTCTCGTGATTAACGCATTCCTCTGTTTACCAAAGTAAGCGTATCAAAAACAACCAAATTTCAATCAAATCCGTTTATCAACGGTTTAAGCATCTATCTAGAGTTTAGTCCCGAACCCGTCCATTGTACAAAACGCAACGATAGCGCGTTCTATTTTGACCTGTGGCGCCATCTAGTATTATATTAGCTGACTTATTTTCATATTTTTTTATCAACCAGCTGTACCCCGCGGTTTTACCCGAAGTCCCGTTCCCGCGGGAAAATCGGGATAAAAAGTCGCCGTAAAAGCCGTCCTTGAACTTCAACGAACATTTGAAAAAAGAATTGGCCAAATTGGTCCAGGCGTTGTTGGAGTTATGCGCTTACCAACGCATTTAGCGATTAATTTTTATATTATAGACTAGCTGAGCCCCGCGGTGTTACCCGCGTTAGTCCCGTTCCCGCTTGAATATCGGGATGAAAAGTAGCCTATGTCGCTCTCCATCCCTTCAACCACTTAAAAAATCACGTCAATTTGTCGCTCAATTTTGCCGTTAAAGACGGACTAACAGACACAAACACTTTCCCATTTATAATATTAGTATGGATTGAGACCGGCCGTAAGTCGTCGCGACTAGTCGCCGTGTTGTCGCCGATGCCTGTCGCCTAGTGTGCGCTGGCCTAAAGATGAAGAATGAGCGTAATGCTGATGTAAGTATGATACATGAAATAAAACAAGAAATTTATGCGGGGTTTTATACCGTTTATATCTTTACCAGATGATTTGTGCGGGACCTTATGCGAACATTGGCTCAGCTGAGCGGGTGGTTTGGCTGGGCAAGCCTATTCCATCTCAAAAATGTCCCAGGCACTACAGTGTTCCGTTAAGTGTAGGCAAAGATTGCATCCTGACGCTGTATATATATCATCTAGTAGATGTAAAGGAGCTTATAAGGCTGTACATCTTTAAGTGTTCCTTGTACTCCTACCAGAAATAAACATATTTTTCTTTCTTTCTTTAGGAGTCTACTGGCTAATAAATCGATGGGGTTCTTTTGAGGTTTTTACCCCATTGACTTACCTCCAGCCATCTAAAATCAATCTAGACTCTCACCGTAAATACTTTCTACTTTAACATGGCACGGTGATGGCGCTGCGTCAGTCGCCCTGCTCAGTATTTCTATTTCCATATGCGAAACTATCTCAAATATCCTTGCTTTCGCTATAGCCCTGTCTCTTGCTGGAAAGGACCTTAAAGTCGTCGTTATTCCTGTCATAAACTGCTCTATATCATCAGTTTTCTTATCAATTAACAGCTTAATTAGTTCGTTAGTTTCTTCAGATTTGTTAGCTTTTTCTTCATGTTTTTTTGCGAGTTTCGCGCGCTTTTGTGGTGGTTCTATTGTTGGTAGTAATGGTATTGAAAATGTGTCTTCTACATCAGAATGAGCTTCATCGTTGTCATCATCAATGATAGATCTGCTTGGTCTTTCCTTCATGTATGGTAGTAAAAAAGACATCTCATCTTGGTACTTCCATTTCTTTTCGGGACCGCCTTCGGGATTTTTTCTCTTCTTAACAGCGCGTCTGAAGGAGTCACGTAATAATGCCCATGTTTTTTTGCAATCTTTTCCTGAAACAATGTTAATTGATACATTTTTCAGTAATTGTACTTATATAGTGTACATTTGAATTTTATATTTGAATTTTTGGCTAGTGTAGGTAATTCAAGTAAGTAGCTACCTTACAAATGTATGAGAGAGAACCCAGCGCAGCGCCCCGCCGCCGGCGCCGCGCTCACTAATTTCATACTAACTTGCATGAACTAATTTCATACATTTCAAATACCTACTTGACCCATAACAACTCGAAAACTGATGGTAGGGCTGAGCGGTGTGAAGTTAGCTACACAGTCTACACACACTCAAGCCACGGCAATAGGTGGGCCTACCTAGTAATAATAACGAGTAGAAAACTCACCACTTCTTTTTAATTTCTTTCCAATCTGATTCCAAATGTAATTCTTTTTTTCATTATCACAATATCCTTTATCGTTTACGTCATAGAGCATTGTGTACTGCTTAACCATTTCTATTAAAGTTTCGTTGTCCATTTTGTGAAACAAATGAACGTCTGTACGGTACCGTTGTTGTGTTGGCACTGCCGCGCCGCGTCGTGGCAGACACAGACAGACACCGTTAAAGGTATGCGTCCACTGAGTCCGAATCGAAGCGTAGGTCTGAGGTACCTACTGAGGCTGTTCTTGCCACATTACATTTGTTTTGTAAAAATAATCTAAAATAATAAAAGTTAATCACATTAAAATTAAAATTTAAGTGTCTTGTAGCTATCAATTTCAAAATATCACAGCAAGTATGTGTGCATTACTGCATTAAGATGTATATTATAAAAAAAATTGCGAGAATGCAGGGATGTATGTTTGTTTGTTTTTCTTTCACTCAAATTCTTCTGACCTAGACCGAAACTTAACGAAAAAAAAAGACGTGTGGCACTTGGGGACTGCCGCCGTAAAGCTATTGCATGCCACCTAGAGGCGAGTTGCTGAACTAAAGTGACAAGCGTTAGGTTTTTTCGTTACGGAATTTCTGTATTCGGTCTCCACGCTCAAGGCCCGCGATAGAAGCTATGCAATAGCTTAAAATAGGTACTCTACATCATGATCTCGTGATAAATACCCGTTACATTTACGACAACTTATTATGCCGTACCATCTTCGATAGCGACACAGTGGACACATAGCTTTACATCGAGCGTGCCATAAGCGTGCCTTGACTGCATCGGAAGGGGAAGGGAGGGGGGAAACTCGCTCTGATTGGCTGGCGATACAAGGCCATTGTTGCCAACCTAAAGAAATAATTAGAAATGGTATTTTGGTGGTGATGGTCAAATACTTATACTTATAGGTATTGAATTGTTAATTTATTTATTTTCTTTTTTCTAGGTTTTTCTGGGTACGAAATTCTTGTTACTTTACGACAAGGAACCCTAAAAAGCAATGTTTTCCATTAGCAAAGTAAATGTAACAAGTTTGTGACGAATACAAAAAGTTTTACCCTTTCTGTAAGTTTCTTGTTGCTTCTTTAAGATCTATTGAAGAACTGACACAGCCTTTAGTTATATTAATAGCTATGTCACTTTAGAGAGAGTAGGTACCTACACCTAAGGGTCTTATTCATAAAAACTTGAGAATTTAATAAAGGTTTAAAAATGTTTTTTTGTCTTGTTACTTTTGTGGCAACAAAAAGAGATAGCAACAGATTTAATATGCGTTTTAGTTTAGCTAATAGGTTTAATGATCGAATATGCAGTAGGGGGTAAACGTATTGAAACGCGCGCTTTCGGATCCTCCTCAGATATAGATAAAGATTCCTAAAAAATTTTATGTGACTACCTCGGGAGTAAACTCTTTCAAACAAAAAACGAATAATCAAAATCGGTTAACCATTGAGTAAACGGTGATCATAAAAAAATTGTTAATTTTCTGTGGTAATTAATAACAACTTTTTGTACTTACTTACTTTTTTTTTAATAAAATATAGAACAATGATTTATTTCCGTCAAACAACAAAGAAACAACGTATTTCCATTAAACAGAGTAAATGTAACAACGCTGTGTCAGATACAAAAATTTAACCCTCTCTAGAGTTTTTGCGCGTCCTACGGGCATATACACAGTCTAAATAAGATAGCTGGGTCACAAAGTGGATGGGAAAAGGCCTCATGGGCGCAGTCCTATACGTTGGTCAGACCAGATCCGCACCGCTCTCGACACCTCCATGCACAACGCCCTTCACACTGCCGAGGACCGAAATAGATGGAGGAACATCATCAGAAAGAAACTGATTCTGAAGGGTGGTCACGACCCTCAGCATTGAGGAGTACGACTCAAGGAGGGGGAGGGAGGGTCACATATGCGGTGGATTCCGAACGAGCCATTCAGTCACAGTGTGACTCGTTGGAGTTTCGTGCGTGACTGGCAGAATCGTGACAACCTAAAGTCACAGAAAGCCACTGAAGTGACTCGTTAGGAATTGTTTTTCTAAAATGTCAAGCTATTTCGTTTCATCAAGTAACAGTATGACAGGGTTGTTCATTAATTAAAATTTCTTAATTTAATATGAGTTAATGTGTTGTTTTTTTTTGTTGCTCCTTTGCGAATGAAAATAGATTGCAAGTTTACAAGACCAATATAAATAAAACCGCCACTGTGTAACCCAGACTTTGCATTTTGTTATTTAGCGAAAATCTGACCGTTTTCGCGGATTACTGTTATTTTTGATTAGCAATTTGATACAAGTTAAACAATCGGGGAATCACGACTGAATTCCCATTGTGCGGTAGTTATTTCTTGATTATAAACACTTCTTCTTCTTCTTCTTCAGCATATATTTGCCCACTGCAGGGCGTATGCCTCTCCAATCTTTCTTCACTCTGTTCTATCACCGGTTTTTCTAGTCCAGTTATAAACACTTGATACGAGATAATTACCACGATTAGTGGATATCTCGTATCAAGTGTTTATAATGTTCAAAATCATGATAGTTTAAAAAGTTATTTCTTTATGCTATGGATGCGAAGTAACCTAGCTATCATCCCCCGACTGTGGCCGTAATGGATCCCTGACATGGGCGTGAGTAGGGTACCGTCCCGATAACGTATTGTACCGTCGCGGTATTTATGTCCATACTATTCAATCCATGTTGGTTTAGGCATCGATTTCAACAACAATACGAAATATACTAGCAGCACTTTTCTGCACGGGTGTACTAATTAAACTGCCGGGATAAAATATAGCCTATAAACATCCCGACAGTCCATTCTACACATCGATCAGTGGGAAAATTTTTGAAATCGGCTGAGTTTCAGAGATTACCTCCGTGAAAGTCGTTAAACAAACCAACAAACCTACATTACCTCTTTATAATATTAGTGTAGATGAAAGGAGAGTGCATGCTACTGAGATGCGTATGTTAAGATGGATGTGTGGAGTGACGCGAATGGATAAATATGAAATGAGTGTGTAAGGGGAAGTTTGAAAGTGGCACCTGTAACTGAAAAGGTAAGGATTGCCAGATTAGCATGGTATGGTCATGTAATGAGAGATGAAAGTCAACACTAAGAAAGTAATGAGTATAAGTGTGGATGGCCGTGAAAGAAGTGGATGGATTGTGTGAAAGAGGTTTGAATGTGAGAGGAGTGAATTCGGAGTTGACGAATGATAGAGATGAATGGAAGTAAAAAACAAGTAAAAGGCAGGTGAATGATGATTTCCAAAACTGTTTTTATTTTTGTTCCGCTTGCTTTATTTCTTTTATATTTTTCACTATAAGCTGTCCCCATTATGCATATTCGACCGAAAACCTGTATTAAACCTGTATTAGCTAAAACGCATATTAAATCTGTTGCTATCTCTTTTCGTTGACATATGGGTGACAAGAAAAAAACCTTCTTAAAACCTGTATTAAATTGTCAAGTTTTTATGAATAAGACCCTGTGTGTTGTAGTACCAAATAAGCTTTATTCTAACTCGCAAAAGCTTGAATTAAAACTACTCTGTTAAATAATAAATCCCAGTAAAAAGTACAAAATCACTTGTCAAATTGCCCAGAAAACAGCTTTCAAGAAGACAAGAAGTTTTCTCTCAATCCCAAGACCCTTTCGTAATTGAGTTAGCCGTAGGGTTGTCAACAAATAAGGTAAATATGTTTTATCCTTTTTTAAGGACATGTTTGGAAAAGTTGTGAGTTACTAAACTATTCACATTATGTGATGTAAACATGACGTGATAAAAGTATATTTCGTTTTTATTCCCCCTTAATTTAAGTGGGAATTAAATAAAAAGTTGCCATTAAGAAAATCTCACAAAGAAATTGAGACTTAGGTAAATGAAATGTATAATAACCATCCCCAGTTAATTCTACAAACCAGTGAAAAAATATTTGAAATCGGCTGAGTAGTTTCGGATATTCTACGTCAAACAAACAAACAAGTTTTACTACTTTATACTTAATATAAGTAAGTATAGATATAGATGTGAAAACAAGACAAAAGAATTGCCTCGAGACTGACATCAAAAGTCATCGTATGTAAGCAACCCTGTTGGATCAAGCACCCTGCAGCGTTCTTTATTACGTTTGTCCGGGGAAACGCGTTCCTAACAGATTTCACTCTGATTTGAAGTACGCTCTGATGTACTTGAGTGTAGCCCGATTTTTTTCAATTTAAAGCTTTTTGCCCACTATAAAACATTTTAAACCATCATGGTTTTGAACATTTTAAACACATAAAACGGGATATTTACCATGACTACGAATCAACTTTTCTCATCTCATCATTTGAGAGTTTCCCGATAATTCAGGACAGTTGCATGCCATGAAAACAGTTAAAGTGCTTTGCTTACTACCCCATATCATACCGACAAAGTTTCGATTCTTCCGGAGAATCTTTATCTGAGTAGGTATGGTCACTCCTCGCGGACGCGTCTTACCCTGACCCTGAACTCATAGTAAAACAAAATTGTAACAATATAACAATAAAACAAATTAATACAATAAAACAAAATCATAAATCTAAATTGACGATATTTTTACTTATGATTTTAGTAATTTCCCATGTGCTAAATGATTCTAAAAACCATTAATAAATTGAAAAATCTTTACGAATACCAGAGTTAGTTAGTTACGTGGCATTTAGACCTGAAGTAAGTACCTCATAAAAAGTACCTAGGTTAGATTAACTACGTACGTGTACCTATTGCATCACCTGACACAAGAATATAGGTTATCGCGGCTTCGTAAAATCAATACACTAACACACTTGAAGCTCTAGACTAGATTCTAGACTTTAAACGAAAGCTTAATCTTTAAACTTAGTTTTAAATAAATAAACTTGGACAGTTTTAAAGATTTCTTGTTTTGAAAAACTTTTAAATACAATTTTAAGTATTTCACAGATGTCCCGTATATTTTTCCTATAGAAGGTATAAAATATTTCCACACCATTTGCGAAAGCTGTCGCGTCCGTCCAATGATGGATGAACGGACAGACAACTATTATTATATAACTTGGACAATATCGGTCATTGCCCTGGGATATTTTCCTGTTTTCTTTTTTTTACTTAACAAATAGGTAAACCGTCTTTGCTCGACTATTGTACAGTTAATACGATATTCATACAAAGAGCAAAGGTTTTCTATATTTCTACTTATACCTAATTATCTATTATAATAAATATTACCCCTCTTTGTGGCCTAAGGTTGAAAACAAGCCGTTTTCCTGTAAAATGAATATCTGGGTTATTTTCAAAATAATTGTACAGAGTGACACAAAAGAAACACAAGAGAATTGTTACACACAAGAAAAATGTTACACAAAATAATTATAAGCCACTGTTCATAATGATTTTATTTTTACCTATAAAATTGAGTAGAAAGAAGCAGGTACAGTAAAAAGTTTTTCTGACGTTCTGCTGCAGTCATCCCCATTATTTTTCGTCACCTAAAAATAACCCATTTAAATTAATACTAACAGCCAAGTTTTGCACAGGTTTACTTTTGAAAGGATACTAAAAAAAAACTATAGGTACAAACAAACGAACGAACAATCTAACTTCACCTCGTTATAATATTCCATAAGTATAGAAAATAAATATATTAAGGGCTAGTTGTGTAATTTGTAAAAAATTACACCATTTTAATTTATAATAGTATCTAATAGATTATTCATCACATTTTCTATTCCAAACTTAATATAGTTATTTTATGCTTTGTAAATGCAGCTTTACCTATGATTTTACGTCACACAAAAGAAATGTAACGGAGTATGTTACACATTGGAACGAAAAACCAAGATGGAGACACAATAAAATATTCGTAACAAAAATTATACCGTCAATTATTGCAAACTATCATCTTTACCATAATGCTACTGAATAAAACTATACAATACATTATAATGCTTGTGATTATCATCAGAACTTAGCAAGATATCTCGTTACACAGACACAATAATTTTTTTCATTAAAAACCTGAACCACCACATTTCGTCGAATAACAGATGAACCATAATGGCTGCGATTTATTTTGTTAGGTTAGCAGTTCCGTGCAGTGTTGCAAGGTTTGAAAAATTATGGATGCGTTCACTACTCGCAAAATATTTCGATTGGGAACAGTTACAAACTCCGTTACACAAAAGAGCGAAAAACGTGACCACAACTTTAAACTTAATTAAATATATGACATTTTAATATTTTAACACCTTTGTTACCGATTTGAAATAGAACAACATTTTGACTAATGGTTTAAAAACTTTTTACAGTAATATTTAAAAAAAAAATATATTAATTCATGCATTTAAGTCGTCCGCACCGACGTGACCAACACAAAATTTGTACTGAGAGTAAAATTGGCAAAATTTTCTGTGTTGATTTAAATATAGTAATTAATAAAAATAAAACTAAATAATGCATTAGATTTATAAAACGATGTTCAAGCAACAAGAACCTACAATTTTGAAACCTGTACACCACCCAGTTTTTTTTTTATTTCAAATTGAATCCGTGACCATAATTTTGTGTAACTATGTACAATTATTTTGAAAATAACCCATCTGAGAATGAACTCAAGTGAACTCTGAACCACTTTGAATGCCCAAGAGCACTTTAGTGTTTCAAACTGTTGAATACGAGAGTTTAATAGTTACTTTAATTTGTCCTCAGGTGGCGAAATGGCGGTGAGCGGCTTTCAGTGGGATAAGCTGTCGCCTGCCGAATTCCAGCAGCTACAGGAGTTGGCTTTATGTAAGTTGCTCTGATAAAAATCGCAGGCGCACAATTTATGTTGGCATACCTACTTTACTTACCTACATCCTACTTTACTTACCCTTGCGACTTGGTTCCGCTTTTAAAACATTTAAAAACTTTGGAAAATGTCTCATTCAAAAATGGAATATAAGTAATTAATTTATTAAGAAAACAGTGTAAGTACCTATAATGACACCTACCATGACCAATAGCGTAGTAATTCGACAGAAAACGTATTAAAAACTTGCCACAATGCCGCTACCGAATAGATATCATAAAAAATAATCCAACACAGTTACTAGTTTTGGCAAGACACAGTCACTTTGTAATGATACATACTAATGAATATTGACACATAGGACAAAGAGACACGTTCAAATAGAATTACCCATTACTGGCACATCGCCCATTACAGTAAGCGCTTAGCGTTGTTTCCGATGTTTTCCTACACCGTCGCGGGCAGAATTTACATGTTGCCGGATCGATAACTCGTTGGTGCACGGAATGTCAACCTGGAAAACGTAGAATGTGGTTTCCAAAGCTCTTTTACGATCGGATTTTGGTACTTGTATCTATGGATGGATGTATTTAAAAAAAATTGTTTATGCTGTAACTAAACTAATAAATACATACAATATACATATGTATTTACTTAACTGTATAAAATACAAATAGAACCAGTTGAGCCAGTGACCGTTGAAAACGGTCTAAAGGTAGCTCAACTGATCCAAACCACTGCCAAACGAAAGCGTGCCCAAGACACTAAACCCTTTATAGAGCCGTCTCCACACAGCGATATAGAGTCGAGTGTGTAGAAATATGTGGCACGTCGATAATATCGCCGCGTTTTTCTCGCTCGTGGACACAGCCCCTTAGGCGGGTGAAACCACGGGGTAGCGTAGTATAAACCATCAGCGCACGACACAGCAATAACGTAATGTACCCTTTCTGATAGATTAGCAATTTGCCAAACAAGGTTAGCTACTATTTTAACTACAAACCATTTAGGTATTAAACAGGTGAGCTGGTACAGTTAGCTAGGGAGTTGAATTATCTCTTCTGTGAGTTCATGAAATAGAATAGAATAATTTATTGTAAATTATGTTGTTGAATGGCGCCAGAAAGCACAAAGCCGGGATCAGTTGAAAGAGGGAAGGGAGGCCTTTGCCCTGCAGTGGGAAACATCAGGCTTGTAATAATAATAATAATATGTTGTTACATTTAGATGGAGATTAAGACGATAAATGGTGAAGGAAAACATCGTGAGGAAACCAGTTAACTTTCTAGCAGCGTCGATGGGGTTGCAACTTATCACGTAATATGTACCTACCTATATACCACCAAAATATGTATTTGGGCATGCCTACCTCTGATTACTACATTAGACATCTTCAATGGATCTCATTCTAAATAATTACAAAAAGATCTGAAAGATAATGCCTACCGCTCTCTGGGAAACAGTCGTAATTATATTATATTATTTCAGTTATACCAGTTATACCTATACTTCCTTTAATGAAACGAGCTAATAGGAAGAAAAATAAACACACGTGATTGGTCGTCGAAAATAACTGTCTTTCTCATGATTGGCTAGATTTGACAATCAATTGTCAATGTTCGAAGACCAATCACGTGTGTTTATTTTTCTTACTATTAGCTCGTTTTAATAAATGAAGTACTTATAAGAATATATTTTTTCAATTTTACTTTTAAAATAAAAACCCGCAATACTCTGTAGGTACCTGGAATTACAAGCTGACTGTACACTTTCTACTTTATTCTAATATATCTTCTAGCTTGTAAATTCATGACGAAAAGACCGCGGTTCCCCAGAGGCGTACCTGTATAAATTGAATTTTCTATTAGTATTCTGCATTCTAACTACAAAAGAAAACTTTTTGAATAGTTCTTTGAGAAACTTGAGTTTTGAATAACTTGTCAGCTTCAAGAATCTGGTTACCATAACACAAGCATAAAGTTGCTCAGCTTGGGACTAGATGACGCTGTGTGGAATGTCCATTAGCTTCTATCGCGGGCCTTGAGCGTGGAGACCGAATCCAGAAATTCCGTAACGAAAAAACCTAACGATTGTCACTTTAGTTCAGCAACTCGCCTCTAGGTGGCATGCAATAGCTTTACCGCGGATGTCCCCGAGTGCCACACGTCTTTTTATTATTTATTATATTTTCATGGCAACAAAAAGAGATAGCAACAGATTTGATATTCGTATTAACTAATGAGTATAGGTTTACTGGTCAAATATGCATAAGGGTGTTAGTAAATTTATCGTTTAATAAAATAAAGAAATAAAAACGTTTCCCCAATGCCCGAGCCGGGACGTGACCCGGCTATTAATTGAACTACCCGATATTATGGCTTAAGGACTGTAATCGGGGTCTGAAATTTAATTTGGATGAACATCGAATATCAGTTGATATTTTAATTAAACGTAAATAGTGAAGCATCCTGAATACAGTGAAACATAAAACTTTATTCTATTTTGAAGTCGATTAAAAATGTTTATTTATTTCAGATTCAACAAGGAAGCTGCAAGATGTCCTCAATGAGTTTGTGGGGGTGAGGAAACAGAGTCCCGATGGGGTGAGTACAGATATAATAAACAAGGTTACACCTACAGTCTACCTACACCTATAGGACAGTAGTGCCCGATCAGCACTGACTCGTCAATGGACTGCCATCAGTTACTGACTCAATGTAAACCTCAAACAAATATTTGACAACTGTCTGCGATCAAATTGGACTAATCAAAATTTCTCGAAGTTAAAACCCTATGATAGCTGTCAAGAATCCTTGTGCTAATGAAATGCCCAGTAATTATAACTTTAGGGTCACACACCCCTATTGAAGATGAAAGATGAACTTTATAAGGGCTTCGTCTCTTAATTAAATGAAGGGATAGATTGACTTAAATTTGTTGGTTTCCTTCGTTATCACTGGTACCTCTAACATTGAAATGACTCCTTTTTTTGTCGGGCTATTTTTGGTGTTTGATTTTTGCGGCGTCACCTAGCTGCGTTTAGGTCTTGGCTGCAATCAAAAATAAGTAACACCATCTAGTGCTAAGTAGCATGCAGTCGGTTAGTAGTAGCTAAGTAGCATGCAGTCGAAAATTTAGGCGGTTAATTATGCCACTGAGATTGACCCATCACGGTCACCCATCCATCAACGACAGCCATACTAATTCAAGCAGTCACATCCCTACTCTTTAATAGGTCAAGTACATCACTAGCATTAACCGTGACGACAGCTCTGACGTCATCAACTTAACGAATCAATGATGTCCTTCAAAGGAAATAAGACTCTATTCTCAACAAGTAAGGCTTAAAATAAACTTGTACTCATGACGTCACAGGAAGAATGAATAACAGGAAGGAATTAAGCAACTTTAGGACTTATAACGTAGGTCGTAGGGGTTGGAATTGTGTGGAGAAGTAGAGAGATTATTTTTTATAGGACACCATAAGATGAATAGTGAATGAAATTGACTTTTTACTTTGGTTTTCTCGGAATTTCCTTATTATAGGATATTTTGGGATTTTTGTGAGTAATATTGACTTGACTTTCAATAAATTAGATTATTATATTACTAGCCTATTCGAAAGAAAGAAATAAAAATGTGTTTATTTCTGTTGTAGGGCCCCACGGATCACTTAAAACTGTACAGTCTTATAAGCTAGGTGACTCTATTGCCTCTGAACAAAAGCCTTCCCAAGATATACCTAGTCTAACGGTCTTGATAAAAAAAATGAAAATTTAATAGAAAAAAAGAAAGAAAAATATGTTTATTTCGTAGGACCTCAAGGATCGCTCAAAAACGTACAGTCTTAAAAGCTAGGTGACTCTATTGCCTGTTCCAAGCAACTCCCTACACCAGGGAAAGAATCAGGCAAGAACCTGGTGGTGTGGGCCTAGCTTTTTAATAATACATGTCTTTTCACGCTGTCAACGGAAAGAGATAGCAACAGATTTAATAGGTTTACTAATCTAATATGCATAAGGGGGTATCGGTCTTATTCATAATGATTTGTCAATTTAATATTAGATTTCAAATATGTTTTAGTATAAACTTTTTATCTATCATGGTTTTGAATGAATGAATGAAAATTCTTAATTGCAGAATTTTCATTCATATAATAACCATGATAGTTTAAAAAGTTTTAGCACATAATTCAAAGTTGTATGTCGAGTTTGGAAGTATGGAATAGTTTTCCAATTCCACGCAATATATTGTTTTCAAACTAATTCAGAGTTTGTACGTAGTTCAAAAATTAATTCTAGATTTGTTTTCACTGTTTGTTTAGTACTAGTTCAGTTCTAGGCAATACGCTTGGACCCTATAGTTGACAATTGGCAAAATTAAAACTTTATAAAATACGTGTTGGTCAAATGGATTGGTACTTTCATTCCGAAGGTCGTGGGATCGAATTCAGCCGTCAATCAATGGACTTATCGTGTCGAAAAGTTTATATGCGCTTTAGAGCTTTAAACGGTGAAGGAAAACATCGTGAAGAAACCCGCGGCCAGTCAGCCCCACACGTATAGACCATTGTCTTTCCTGTTTAAGGTTTCCTTTAGTTACATTACATTGTAACTAGTTTGTTATTATAGTATTTTTCTATATTTTATTTTCGGCAACCGACCAAGAGGTTCAGTGTTTGCGCGGAATCATACCAATGTCTTTATAATAATAAAATAGGAATGCGGATAACTATAAAAAAAATAATTAATAATAAATAAATATCTTTGGACATTCCACACAGCGTCATCCAGTCCCAAGCTAAGCAACTTAATGCTTGTGTTATGGTAACCAGATGACTGATGTAATATGTACTTAGATACATTTTTTTTTTGTAAATACATTCATATTATAGATAGAAAACACCCGGACACGGAACAAATATCTGCAGAACATACAAACATTTGTTTTAGGGCCTGTGCGTGTTGAATTAAATTACATACCAAGAAACATCGTAGAGTTTACGATAGCTACGAGGCGTAGAGACGCCTCGTAGCTATCGTAACTTCGTAGACCGTCTACGCATGTTATACGAGCTTGGATGGGTCGCAACTTGGATGGGTGACCGCAAGTAGCATTATCAGCTAAGCACTTCCGTTCTTCGGTGGGCACGTTAAATTGTCGGCCCCTGCTTTTAAAGTCGCCAAAAACTCCGTCACCAGAGTTGGCCGCTTGTTCATATTAACGAACGAGCCTATAAAGCAATGAGGAAAGAAGATGATTGCTCTGAGTTATAAAGTGTTTACGGTAAGACGTTACGGTGGTGTTCAAAAATTGTTTGTTTGTACGAATTCATCAAAACAAGATCGTGCCCATCCCTAGCCTGCGGTGAATAACAAATGACTTTCTCCCTCATCATTACGCAGCCCTATTGGGGTTAGTGAGGCACTGAGATAGATCTTGCACACTGTGATGTACCGCGCTGTGCCGATGTTTTAGGAAAGGGTTTTAAAATCGTTCCTTCGATTTTTAAACACATAAAACAGCCCATTGTACATTGCATATTGCCTTATTCACTGATTGTTATTAGCAATTAGGGCTAAGGTGTACCATAAATAATTAACATTCATTAACATTGTTTATTTCTATAAAAAAATGTCTAGGTACTAATATTATGAAGAGATAAAGTTTGTTTGTTTGACGGAGGTAATCTCCAAAAATACTTAGCCGATTTTAAAAATTCTTTCACCGATGTGTAGAATGGTTATAGGCTATAATCCCGATAGTTTCAGTCATAGAGGAAGAAGATGATTGCTCTGAGGTTTCAGTAGTGCACCATGCGAAGCCGGGACGTGCTGCTAGTGTAAAAAAACGAGTTAACAAAACCACGACTCAATCGTCATGTGCAAGCCCATAACTTAACCTCGTGATAGGGTTACCACGAAACGAATACAAATCTTACCCACTTCTAAGAAAAGGAATAATTAATTTTATGTTATTCCAAAGTTATGTTCCAACTTAGTTTATTATCTTGCAAAATTTATAGAACAAAAGCAGAACTTTGAAATAATCATGAGTTAAATTACAAAGTAAGTTAGCTGTTGACATGCCTAATGTTTGACTGGCTTCTCACGGAAGCTTGACTATTTAGATTTTTAAGGAATCGCTTTAAAAAAAGCTAGGCCCAGACCACCAGGTTCTTGCCTGATTCTTTCCCTGGTATAAGGAGTTGTTTTGGAACAGGCAATAGAGTCACCTAGCTTATAAGACTGTACGATTTTAAGTAATCCTTGAGGTCCTACGAAATAAACATATTTTTCTTTCTTTCTTTCTTTAGTACCTCCCGCGCGGACCGGGATGAGCAACGGAAAGAGATAACAACATTAATATCGGTTTTAACTAATATAGGTTTAGGTTCATGGTTTTAACGTATTGATACCACTGAATGAATACCATAAGGATTGTGTTAAGTTAATGATGTTTATTGGACCGTGATTATCTGTGATTATACTCGTATTTTCATTTTTTTTTAAAGATGGATTGACTGTGTGGGTCTGTAGATATGTGTGTGAAAAGAGTGAGTACTGAGATGACGAGCGATAGAGGAAAATGAAAGATGTGCCGACCCCACTCAGTGGGATAAGGGCAGGGAGATGATGATGTCAATTTTTTATAATATCGGGCCGTTAACGAATAGATATATACCTACTAGGTACCATCCTTTATCTATTTAAATTATAAAGTCAAGTCCTCGTCCCGTCTAGCTAGACCTCCAAAAAACACACAATAAACCAAATAGACCATGCCACACATTTTATTTTTCCTATCTGTGTAAGATAATTCAGAAGGAAGGGACCGGGTATAAAACTAACAAATGCCTCATTTTATCCCTTCAGCGAACAAAAGAGGGTAGTTTACAGAGATGGAAAATAGAACCACATTTTTTCCTATTTCAGTTAATATGGCAGTGATTCGGTGTGGCACTGACTAATTAAAAATTCCTAAATTCGAGAGCTCTTATTTCGTTCTCAATAAAGTTAAAAAAAAAAAGACATTCTGAGTGACAGTTCTAAAATTACGGAGATTACCTCCGTCAAACAAACAAACACAATTATCAACATTACCTCTTTATAATTATTAAGTTAGAGATCTTTTACTTCGTCATTTTAAGCCTATCGTATTTATAAGCCGTGGCTTAAGGATTTAACTTGGTTATTAAGATGTATTTATATTCATAGCACGAAGTCTGACTTGGATTAATATTACTCTGTTTTTAAAGACTAGGAGCCCGTCCCGACTTTGCACGCGTGTACTAAAATCCGGGATAAAATATGTCCTATGTTCATTCAGATTATTTATTTTTTATTATACGTTAGGTTTTAGGTATTATAGGTGGTCGTAGGTTCAAAACCGACCGGTCATCTGGAATTTTCGTATTTCGTTTTCGTCGTCCTTCTTATAAAAAAAATCTGCGTTTTATTACGGGCTCTAAACGGTGAAGGAAAACATCATGAGGAAACTAGTTAGCTCTATATGAGCGTTGATGAGCTTGCAACCTGTCACGTATGGAAAGTGAACTTCTGCAAAATATGGGCATGTCCCTGTTTTTTAAAATTGTATTTTTGTTTTAAAAGCACATAAGTCAAGTAACTGTACCGCTACCTTAACACACCAATTTACCCGGATACGTTTCTCTTTGACACCAAAGACTTCATTCCTCGAATCCGGGGAACGTGATAGAATTCACAAGGAAGTAACTCTACGATGTCACGTGATCCTACTAATATTATATTTTACAAAGTTTATGACTATGGATGTGTTTGTTACTCTTCCACGCGAAAACTTATTGAATCATTTACTCTATAATAATAATAAAATATTATAAAGAGGTAAAATTTGTTTGTTTGTTTGTTTGACGGAGGTAATCTCCGAAACTACTCAGACGATTTAAAAAATTCTTTAATGGGTGTGTAGAATGGACTGTCGGTGTGGTTATGTATATACTCTTGATATGTTTTATCCAGGTAGTTTAATTAGTTCACCCGTGCGAAGCCGGGACGTGCTGCTAGTAGTTTAAAAGGTGGTATTCAAATACGATTGTAAAATCGTTTGTGAATAAAAATGAAATATTATATGTAACAAAGTTACTATAGCTGTGTTGGAAACGCGAAAACTATTGAATCATTTACTCTACAAAATTATTTACTTTATCAAAAGAGTGATTCAAAAGGTAGGTTTTATATGTAAAATTATTGGACCCGTGCGAAACCGGGGCGGGTCGCTAGTCGGCTATAAAAGTTGTTATAGCCCAATCGAGGCAGCCATTTTTATAGCCGAAACTTTCTTTCTCCAACCGGTAGCGCATCATAAGAACATTATACATACATAATTTATATTTATAGCTTATTTATATGACTTTTCTTTATAAACGATGTATTTGTTTAGGCAGCTGGTTTCCTGGTACAAACGTTCGGCATTCGAACCCGCAACCTCTGTCAGAAGCATGTACCCACTGCACCACAGAAGTCCTTTCGGTCATTGACCTGATGCCCAAGAAAGAACCAACATAACACCTTACCCCTTAACTGGGTCGGCGAAATATCACTAGGTCGCGCCACCGCATGGCATTCCCGCCCCTATGCTTATGGAAATACAGCTCATTTTGCTATAAAGTGTGTTACGTATAGGTAGATTATGTTAGCTGGTTGATTGCATAGTGTGACGTCATGTAACTTGTTACTTTAGTTGTCTGGAATATACTGCCTTATAGGTGACGCTGTGTGAAATGTAAAATAGCTCATCTAACCCAGTCCTTTACATCTTAAGTAGATGATCTATACAGCGTCAGGAGGCAATCTTTTTCTACACTTAACGGGACACTGTAGTGCCTGGGACATTGTTGAGATGGAATAGGCTTGCATAGCACCTAAACCACCCTACATAGTTACTATAAATCTCGCGAATACAATTTTCCGTAAAAAAAAAGAAAAATCCGAAAAACTCTATTTATTGAGGGATTTGAACACACGACCTTCGGATCGAAAGACTCTAACCCACTAGTCCAACACAGCACAACCTCATTCTCATCCGATTATATTCGTTATCATGGAAAAGCATCCATAGAACTTCGCATCAAAAGAAAATAAGCCATTGAAAATGATTTCCAAGAAATATTCTCTTTTAAAGACTTAAGAAAATACCTCAAGGACATTTTAATGGCGGCCATTAGATATAAGTTGTTATGACATTTTCTATTGAAAAACTTTTACATCGTATATTTTTCACAGATCAATAGTAGCGTCGATGGGCTTGCAATCTGTCACGTATGGAAAGTTAACTGCTACAAATGTGGGAATGTACCCAATATGCATTTAGACATGCGTCTGACTACCCCATTAGACGTCCTCAAAGGGTTCTCGGAAGATCTAAAAGTTTTTTTAATTATTATTTTTTTAATTATTATTTTAGACACGTTTTTGTGTAGCGCGTCACTTGCTAAAACTCTAGGATAGTGTGCATCGGTCACAGCTTGCCGGCTGTCTTTTGTTTTTGTCATACAACCTTTATATTACCATCATCATCATTCTCCCGCCCTCATCCCACTTTAGGTGGGGTCGGCCCAACATGTCTTTTTCTTCTATTCATCTCTATCATTCGTCAACTCAGAATTCACTCCTCTCACAATTCCTATCCTCTTTCACACATCCATCCACATCTTCCTCGGCCTTCCTCTACTTGTATATTCATCCACATTCATCTTTGAGAAGGCAGTAATTCATACTCATTACTTTTAAGCTATTGCATAGCTTCTATCGCGGGCCTTGGCGGGGAGACCGAATCCAGAAATTCCGTACTTAACGAAAAAATTTCGACCGGCGTTTGACGTTTTATTCGCCTTTATGTGGCATAGCTTTACCGCGGCAGTCCTCGAGTGACGTCTTTCTTTTTTTTTGGAATTTCGAGGTACGTACGACTGTAGTTAAACGTCACTTCTACACTCAATGAGACTAGGTAGAGTCGACATTGTTGAGGAGTGTGCTTGTAGCTAAACCACCCTCGTCTTAACTTGTTTTATCTTCAGAAAATATATTGCCAAAACGTGTGAGGATTAAGTCGCGGGTTTCTTTGTTTGTTGTCCTTGCTTTTAACCGACTTTAGAAAGGATAAGGTGTTATGTTCCACTGGGTAAATGTTTTGCCTCGTTTATATTGTCAATATTATAAGTAAACCGATTATGAAAATTCTTGTTTTGTTTGAAAGTAAGCAGTACCTACACTAGATGGTCCCATAAAAATGAGATCTGGGGGGCTTAAAAGGCCGTTTCGAGCATTTCTGCTACCAATTCATGGAAAAAATTAATTTCATGTATTGATTTACTCTTGTATGTATACTATCCTCGATACCGACTAGACTAGAGTAGACCAGACCGAAGTATCACAAAATATATGAGAATACAGAAACATTTGTCCCGTAGCGGGGATCGAGTATGGATGGATTGAGACTGGCCTGACTTCCACACTGGCTATGACTAAACGAAAGTATTACAAGGATCAACAGAACGGCTATTCTGGGCGGTAATAAAACTCGATACGCCGCCAAATGAAGACGGGTGGCAGGCTTACGCGCGCCATTTGTATTTATTAGCGGGGAAACCTATTGCTGGAACTATTGGAAGAAAGAAAGAAAGAAAAATGAGTGTATTTCTGTAAGACCTCAAGGATCACATAAGAATGTAGTCTGATAAGCTAGGTGACTCTATTAGAATGACTATACTTCATTTCTGGAAGTGAGCTAATAGGAAGAAAAATAAACGCACGAGATTGGTCGTCCATAATAATTGTCTATTTTCGAATTGGCTAGATTTGACACAATCTAGCCAATTACGAGATAGGCAATTATTTTTGACAACCAATCACGTGAGTTTATTTTATCTTCCTATTAGCTCGCGTCAAGAAATGAAGTATAAGGTACCTGCGGCAAATAAGGGCCACTTAATTTCAATTCAAAATATTTTCAAAATCAGACGGATATGAATGAAAAACAGGACATTTTAAGAATGTTTACTTCATAAGCAGTCTGAAAAAGTATGATTTATTTGGTTTTAATTGAAATTTATCATCAATATTGAGGTTTTTCAAAACCCTTCCTTTGGTCCTTATTAGCCGACGGTAGTTTAATATGGGCCACTTAACAAAAACATTCATTTTGTCTTTTATCATTGTAAACTCTAGCTATACTATCTCTCGCAGACTTGTAGATTGATTTTCTAGTGAGTTACGCTTGACGATTTATTTAAATCACGGAAAAAAACAGTGATGGCCCTTATTAAACTAATGAAACGAAAAGTTTGAAAAAAAAGCATTAATTGACTAAATTTGTTCAAAATTATCATATTCTTGAAAAAGTTATTAGTTTCACTACATAAAACTCAAAAAAAAAATCAAAAATAGCATAATATTTTCTTGAAAATTTTCTTGAATTGGTGGCTCTTATTAAACTTATGAAAGTTTACGTTTTGGAACTTTGCTCTATTATGTTTCCTCCAAGTTTCTAGGAGTCCTGTGAAGTATTATGTACTTATATTGGGCATACTCACTCAAACGCAAGATATACCTAATCTTTTGTGTTGTGTGTGTGAATGTGTGAAGTATGTGTGAAGGCCGGTTTCAATCCCACAAGCTTCAGAACTAAAGTCAAAGTAACAAAAAAAAAATTCTTTTCGTTCTTATTGGTTATTCTTTTTGGTTTTTTTTGTTCTTTTTGTTCATTTTGTTCTTTTTGTTCTTTTTGTTCTTTTTGTTCTTTTTGTTCTTTTTGTTCTTTTTGTTCATTTTGTTCATTTTGTTCATTTTGTTCATTTTGTTCATTTTGTTCTTTTTGTTCTTTTTGTTCTTTTTGTTCATTTTGTTCATTTTGTTCATTTTGTTCTTTTTGTTCTTTTTGTTCTTTTTGTTCTTTTTGTTCTTTTTGTTATTTTTGTTCTTCTTGTTCTTCTTGTTCTTCTTGTTCTTTTTGTTCTTTTTGTTCTTTTTGTTCTTTTTGTTCTTTTTGTTTTTTTGTTCTTTTTGTTCTTTTTGTTCTTTTTGTTTTTTTTGTTCTTTTTGTTCATTTTGTTCATTTTGGTCTTTTTGTTCTTTTTGTTCATTTTGTTCTTTTTGTTATTTTTGTTCTTTTTGTTCTTTTTGTTCTTTTTGTTCTTTTTGTTCTTTTTGTTCTTTTTGTTCTTTTTGTTCTTTTTGTTCTTTTTGTTCTTTTTGTTCTTTTTGTTCTTTTTGTTCTTTTTGTTCTTTTTGTTCTTTTTGTTCTTTTTGTTCTTTTTGTTCTTTTTGTTCTTTTTGTTCTTTTTGTTCTTTTTGTTCTTTTTGTTCTTTTTGTTCTTTTTGTTCTTTTTGTTCTTTTTGTTCATCAGTCGTCAGTCGTCAGTCGTCAGTCGTCAGTCGTCAGTCGTCAGTCGTCAGTCGTCAGTTCTCAGTCGTCAGTCGTTAGTCACCAGTCACCTTGCCCTTTGCATCTGTTTTTGTGTACCAGTATTGCTAATAACCAGTCTTTGTCCTTCATTATTATCAATCGCTTCTAACTGAAATAGCAAAAAAAAGAAAGAAAATACATTCATATTTTAACCTCAGAACACGTATACACAATAAAAACAGATATAATAGAACACGACTTCGAAAGAAGACCTGAAAGCCTTGTAATTGACGGCCCTTACTACCCGCCTTGGGGGTGGCCCTTATTAGCCGCCTGCGTCAAGTTCGACAAAATTCACTGTAAAATCATGAAAAATTTATATTTATATTTAAACTTAACTTAATCAGGAAACATGATAAATTTATGTTATATTAATAACAGCAGATTTAAAAAAAAAAGTCTATGGTACTCACAATTAATCAGTTTTCGTGGAGATTTTTTTCTAGTAGAGCGATTTTTACAAACATCGTTTAAATAAATGTGTCTACTGACATGAAGGCGAATAGGAAGGCGATACCACCGCGGATATTAGCCTTCCTAATGGTCCTCTATAATGTAGGCTTGGTTTGAGTCTAATAATAATATTGGAAGTATGTTAAAATAGAAGTGGCCCTTATTACCCGCCGGCCCATATTTGACGCACCTACCCTAGTAAAAATACATCTATAAGGTAATTAAGGTACCTACTTTATTCTTCCGCATTTATTTCCCTCTATTCTTGCGATATCGTTGTCATCGAAGACAGGTGCTCCAGTAGCCCTACCATGAGTTTTCGAGTTGTATAGTTAACTATCCTCGCTAACGAGTCAAGTATTTCAAATGTATGAAATTATTAGTTCATGCAAGTTACCGGGGGCGGCGCTGCGCTGGATTCTCATATATTTTGCGATACTTGACTCGGTATCCAGGATAGTATCAATACTACAGTAAACGGATGGTAGGGCCTCAGGTGTCGATACAATACTATTACCACGTCTACACCTGTCATAGAAATAGACGTGAACACTCTGTATATGAAGCATGATATTGTATTGAGAAATCTATGTTGTATCCATACTTCCATATTATAAACGCGAATGTGTGTGTCTGTCTGTCTGTTTGTCCGTCTTTCTCGGCAAAACGAAGCGACGAATTGACGTGATTTTTAAGTGGTGATAGTTGAAGGGATGGAGAGTGACATAGGCTACTTTTTATCCCGATATTCCCGCGGGAACGGGACTTACGCGGGTGAAACCGCGGGGCTCAACTAGTTCTGTATAGATGTAAAATCACTGTTCAGTGATAAAATATTGATTTAACACAGTTTTAGCCATGTTGTAGTTTGAAATAGAAATAACTTTCAGAATGTTTTCCCGGCAGCGGGCCGTATTCCCGGTATCCCGGGGAGGCTTTCACGCTATTAATGGCCGCTATTGGCCCTGTGTTTGTGTACAAAGGATCAAGTGATCGTCGCTTAGCAACTTAGAGATCGGTAGTTCAAGAGATGGAGGCGGAAAGTGTACGATATTAAAAAGTAGTGATGATTGATTGCGTGAAAATTCTTTATTGTACACCATTTGAGAATAATTTTCGGAATTTTTGACTAAGAAGGTACTTACTTAGGTACTTTTTTGCACTTAAGTAGTACAACGTACTTAAATCTAAAGAAGCTAATATTTTTTCTTAAAATAAAACAACGATTTTCAAAGGTCAAATCATTCTGACTTTTCTTTTTATATTTCTTTCTAAGCAAAAGATGGATGGCCATACTTATAGCTTTACCCCGGTAGTTTCATTAGTACACCCGTGCATAGCCGGGATGTGTTGCTAGTATACTGAATAGTTTTCGCAACTATCTCTTCGACTATAAAACGAGAAGTGCGAAGGAACAGAGAATAATACGATATTTCATCTTCCCACGCAGAGCTTTATTGAGCGGTGTCGGTATTGAGGGCTTACGTTGTTTATTATAATGGTATTTTTATTAACAACTAGCAACACGTCCCGGCTTTGCACGGGTGTACTTATGAAACTACCGGGATAAAAGATAGCCTATGTTACTCGTGGATAATGTAGCTTTCGAATGGTGAAAGAATTTTTAAAATCGGTCTAGTATTTTTTGAGCCGATGCATTACAACCATACAAACAAAGTTTTCCTCTTTATAACAACAACCGATTGGACCAAGAGGTCTGGTAGACCATCTGACCATCTGTGACGACCTTGTAAAGAAAGAAAGAAAAAAGAAAAATATGTTTATTTCGTAGGACCTCAAGGATCACTTTAAAATGTACAGTCTTATAAGCTAGGTGACTCCATTGCTAGGTAATACTTACCAGTCGACCACATGTCTCTAGTACTTATATTGTTTTTATGTAGGGACGTATTTCTTATTTGTATTTTTATCTGTACCTACTTATAATAGACAGGTGGTTACCTATTTATTGACTTAAATATTTATTTCTGCGGTAATAATCAAAAGTAAACCAAATTACTAAGCAATGTCGTCTTTTATGTTCTAATATTATTGCCAAGAGAAGTGAGAAAAAACCAAAGGAAAATATTATATTTAATCTTCCCACACAAACATTGGAACTGACAAGCTTTGATATAGGATTTTTATATCTTGATTGTCTGTTAGTGCCTCCGAAGGTCATGGGTTCAAGTCCGGCCGTGCATCTTTTCGTTTCTAAAAATTATATCACTAGAGGATGGACGACATAATTGCCGTACAAGGTAAGACCTGAATCCAAAGCCCTTATGTACCCATACCCACTGGTGTAGGCCTCCCTTCGTAAACGCCACAATACTCGGTCCTGTGCTATGCCATCAGGTGTTGCCCGCAACTTGTCACAAGTCGTCAACCCATCGCGCCAACGGACGACCACGATTCTTATAGCCAACCATTCGGTCAAGGCCCTGCTCCACCTGCCATCACCTCGTCTAGCCAAGTGTCCAGTCCAATTCCATTTTAGATTCGCAACAGATCTCGGTGTTATGATCATATTAAATTCTTTTTCTATTGTTTCAGGATATTGACTATGAGAACTTCAGATGGTTTCTGGACACCTTCCTGGAGGTGTCCACGCCTGATGAACTGTCCAGGTAAGAATCATCAGAAGACAATCGTTAAGCCATGATGGTTGCCTCTAGGCGGCCTAACAACTCCGTCACCAGAGTTGGCCACTTGCTCATACGAGCTAACGAACGAAAAGAAAATATATAGTGGTTAATGAATGAATGATTGAATGAATGAAAACATGTTGCCCTGCAGCAGGGTTTATCTTGTCACGAAACCATCAATAAACCGTGAAATGTGACAGGAAATATTAAAAAAACAACTATCGTAGGTACTTTGAAGCGGAATATTCGCCATTCCCGCTACCGCAGAATTGCAGTGGAATTAATTGAGTTATAAATTAAATTAACGGTTTCATTCTGTTCAATAATAAATTAAATTAATGTATAATAAGTAATGATTGATGATAATTAAATTAAAAATTTAAATGAGTGAATGATTATAGCCGTTGTCTGAAAAACTTAATGAATAATCGCTATGGTCTGTGGGTTTCTTTTAATTATAACGGCCTCTATGGCGCAGTGGGCGAAGGCCCGCCTGATACGTGGAGGTTGCAGGTTCGATCCCTGCTACGAGACCAATGTTTATATGTTCTGCAAATATTCTTCTCACGTCTGGGTGTTTCTGTTATGTATTTACAAAAAAAAAGTAATATATCAGTCATCTGGTTACCATAACACAAGCATTAAGTCGCTTAGCTTGGGACTAAATGACGCCGTGAAATGTCCAAGGACATTTATTTATTTTATTTGTAGGCATTTGTTCCTCTCGTTCGTCCGCCGCGAGCGACGGCCGGCGCTCCGTGAGATGGCGGCCGCCAGCTCCACCGCCGCCTGCGCCGCCGTCACCGCTCACGGAGACCACGTTAGTACAACACCCAGTCTCAATATCTTTGAAATCATATTATTAGTTACCTCTACGTTTCGATGACGTTACAGCAATGAGGAAGCAGTAAGCGTTACAGTCACCGTGGTCACGAGTAGACTGAAGGCCGGCACGCGCTCGCATCTTCGACTGACGGGGTTTTTGACTACCCTCAATCAGTCAACACAAAACTTTTTGTTGTAACACACTACACTGAGAATGTCCGGCGAAATGTTACTTTTTACGATGTGAATAAATTTTGCGACTGGATCCCACGTTGATGACAATTTGTAACCATTGTCCCGGTTAAAATTCTTGTGCTTCTTAATTTCAACCGCTTCACGCACAATTCTTGTACTTAACTATTTAAGTTATCTGAACTAAATGATTTATAATTTTCATTTCAATTATAAATAATAACGTTCGTAGGGTAAGATGAGCCTGGCGTCCAAGATCCACGGTCTGGCGGAGAGGCTGCAGCAGCTCGGCCGAGGGTCGGGAGACTCCGTGGACGGCAGCGACAAGGGATCCAGGAGTCGAACTGGTAACTGAAATAAATTTATTTTTGTAAAAGTTTCGTGAAGTTTTCCCCATAATTTACAGAAAATAACCGTTTCTATAATACATTATAAATAAATATCCTGGGACATTCCACACAGCGTCATCTAGTCCCAAGCTAAGCAACTTAATAATGGAATAATAATGGAATAATTAATTATGGAATAATAATGTTTATATAGAAAAGGTATTTGCTTTTTAACCTTTCAAAGCAAAGTTTCATAAAAATATAGTTGTACAAGAAAATATTATGGACCTTGAAACAACTTCAAGTCCACGACTATAAAAGTTTCCGAGTGTCTGAAATCGAAACTTACTGGCAACTCCGAGTTTTGACAAAAGTTGTGGCTTTTTCTATACCTTCTAAGTAGTTTTAAAGAGTTTTATAAAAGCGAACTTGAGTTAGGGCGGGATTCAAGTACGAGTATAGTTATTGGTAGCACAGATACGTAAGTACAGATACCTCATCTCGAACATTGAGATCACTCCTATTTTTCTTCGGGCTATTTATTGGTGTTTGATTTTTGTGTGTGTGAGTGTTAAACGACTGATGTAAATCAATATATTTTTCATTTTCATTATTAAGCTATTGCATAGCTTCTATCGCGGGCCTTGAGCGTGGAGACCGAATCCCGAAATTCCGTAACGAAAAAACCTAACGCTTGTTTCTTTAGTTCAGCAACTCACATCTAGGTGGCATGCAATAGCTTTACCGCGGCAGTCCCCGAGTGCCACACGTCTTTTTATACTAATTTATTTATTAACTTACCTACCTGCACCATTCCAGGCAGTGTCCACCCAATGTTCGCGGTGACCACACACCCGTCCTACTCATCTCACGAGCTGTGCTTGGACCGGCGCAATGAAACTAGCCCCAGCCATAGCCAGATGTCTAGAAACTCTAGTAGGAAGAGTAGTAACTCACTGCGAGTGAACCAGTCTAAGATTGAAGGTTAGTAGTAGCACAGATTACGTAAGGACAGGAGTCATCAAGGAGTCATTTCAATGTTCACTAGCCATAAATATTTCTTTTGTATTCTCCGTGGAAACCTGTAATTGGCCATTCTAATGTAGTATTTGTACAGATATTTCTTTGTGTATCGCTGTTGGTTTCCCAATAAATAAATAAATAAATGTTCGAGGTGAGGTATCTATACCTTATCTCGAACATTGAAATGACTCCTTCTTTTTTCGTCGAGCTATTTTTAGTGTTAGATTTTTGCGGCGCTACCTACGGGGGCGTTTGGGCCTGCAATCATGAATAAGTAATTCTATATATATAACATTAAATCACACTTCTATAAGTGTGATTTAATGTTATATAGAATTACTAAAAAAAAAAGGTGCTTTTGTGTTATACTTTTTTCATTAGCATAGTAACCTATATTTGTGGACCACACTAGCTCACGATAGGGATGAGTGGAGAAAAGGAAGGGAGGCCTTTGCTCTGCAGTGGGACAGTGCAGGCTTTTAATAATAATAATAATAATAGTAACCTATATTTATCTTGCAGATTTCAGAAACATCATTCGAAGATCTTCCACATTAGAAGTGCACACAGCGAGGGTATCTCTCAAAGACATCGTCTGCTACCTCTCACTGCTGGAGGCTGGTAGACCGGAAGACAAATTGGAGTGTGAGTAGCATTTAAACCGGACAAGCTAGAGTGTGAGTAGCATTTAAACCGGGCAAGCTAGAGTGTGAGTAGCATTTTAACCGGACAAGCCAGAGTGTGAGTAGCATTTTAACTGGACAAGCCAGAGTGTGAGTAGCATTTTAACCGGACAAGCCAGAGTGTGAGTAGCATTTTAACCGGACAAGCTAGTGTGAGTAGCATTTAAACCGGACAAGCTATAGTGTGAGTTGCATATATACCGGACAAGCTAGAGTGTGAGTAGCATTTAAACCGGACAAGCTAGAGTGTGAGTAGAATATTATGCCGGACAAGCTAAAGTGTGAGTAGCATTTAAACTATTGTTATTAAAAGTCATTCATTTACTCACCCATTCATTCATTCATTCAATAAAGGGTATAATTCCAGTCATGTTCCGTCTGTACGACACTGATGGCAACGGCGTGCTGGACACGAATGAGATGGACTGCATCGTGAACCAAATGATGACAGTTGCTGAGTACCTCGGCTGGGAGACTTCAGAACTCAAGCCTGTAAGTTTTAACACAGACAACAGAAGTTTTACTATTGTCTAATATCTGTTGTGCAGTCTCTCTTAATATCCTACTCCTACTATAGTATTATAAATGAGAAAGTTTGTGAAAATGGATGCATGTTTGTTATTATTTTACGCAAAAAAGGCTGGATCGATTTGGTTGAAATTTGGTATGTAGATATTAACACAGGCTACTTTTTATCCCGATATTCCCGCGGGAACGGGATTTATGCGGGCGAAACCGCCGGATTCGATCCCACGACCTTGTGTCCGAAAGTCGAGGTATTAATCCACAGCCAACACTGCTTTAAAAAACTTATTGAAAATTGATTGATTTCAGATCTTGCAAGACATGATGGTGGAAATAGACTACGATGCTGACGGCACTGTGTCTCTTGATGAATGGAAACGAGGAGGGTATGTATGTATGAGCTAGGATTATGGGTGCGGGGATTTTGCGTCGGCTGAATATCTAGGAGAAAGTGTGTGTGTCTGTCTGTCTGTCAGTCTGTCTGTTTGTCCATCTTTCACGGCAAAACGGGGCGACGAATTGACGTGATTTTTTGTGTGGTGATAGTTGAAAGGATGGCAAGTGACATAGGCTACTTTTTATCCCGATATTCCCTCGGGAACGGGACTTACGCGGGTGAAACCGCTGGGCGCAGCTAGTTTATTATTAATACGTGATAAAGTCTCGGAATTTCATATAAAATTATGTCTAAATATCGCGAAAGTTTAAATTGTACTACGATTCATTAATGTTTCAGAATGACCACAATCCCTCTCCTAGTACTCCTCGGACTGGATACGAACGTGAAGGAAGATGGAGAGCACGCGTGGAGACTGAAACACTTCAGTCGACCGGCGTACTGCAACCTATGTCTGAACATGCTGGTCGGGCTGGGGAAGAAAGGACTCTGTTGTATATGTGAGTAGAGTTTAAAGTTGGTATGAGTTATCCTACCGGCTGCGCCAGATCTGTCTTGGTGGGGCTTTTGAAGAAAGGACTCTGTTGTATATGTGAGTAGGGTTTACTTTATTTATTTATTTAAATATATAAGTCTCTTAAAAACATTTCACAGACACCTAAAAACCGCATTAGGTTTGAAACCGTTCTAATTTGTTGGGATGAGTTCTACCGGCTGCGCCAGTTCCGACTTGGTAGGGCTTTTGAAGAAAATTCTGAAAATTCTGATGTCGTCAAAACATAAACTAAAATAACTAAAGATGTTGCCGTCCCTTTCATAGCCATCGAAATAAAAAGGATGACATCATCTTTATTTATTTTAGTAAGTTTTGGCGGCGTCAGAATCGCCACTATTATTTATTTAGAAGTGGAAGACCATTCAAGAGGTGGGAAGACGACTTCCGAGCTGTGGCTGGGAAGCTATGGTCGAGAACAGCCAGAGTCAGATACAAATGGAAGGAGTTGGAAGAGGCCTATGCCAAACTAGGGCAAACGGAGGAAAACAACAAGTGTTTTAGTTGATTTAGTTTTATATACAAAAATTGTAAACCCCCGAATAAAGGCTTATATTATTATTATAACACATAAACTAAACTTTTATGTTGACTAAATTATGTTAAGTTATGTTTTTGATATACTTTTACACTGCCTTGGCATACGCTGTTATGGTGTTAAAATTGTTTTAAATAAATAAATAAATTATTATTTATTTAGAAGTTAGCCAATAACGTTGTGTATTTAATCCCCAGTCTGCAAGTTCACAGTCCACGAGCGTTGCGTGCAGCGCGCGCCCGCCTCGTGTATAGCAACCTACTCCAAGTCCAAGCGAGCGCCCGCCACGCTCGCTCATCACTGGATTGAAGGTACTAAATCCTATCCTACTATCCTTCCTTCCATTTGTCCCGTAGCGGGGATCGAACCCGCAACCTTCAGCCGGGCTTTCGCCCACTGCGTCACAGAGGTCGTCAGTAGGTGCGTAATGGCCGGCAGCTGAGAAGATGGTTTAGGCTACAAGCCTATTCCATCTCAACGCTAGCTCATCACTGGATTGAAGGAATCTACTATTGTCTTTCCTGTGGATATGGTCGGCAGCTGAGAGGATGGTTTAGGTGCCTCAAGCCTATTAGATCTCAACAATGTCCCAGGCAGTAGGTAGGTACAGTGTCTCGTTAAGGCTTAACGGTTAAGTGTAAGCAAAGATTGCCTCCTGACGCTGTATAACTGGTAAAGAATGAGGACGAATTATGTTTTGAAAGTAACTGGTTACGAAGGTCTGGTTTCGTAGAGTTTATATTTAAACATGTTTTTTACTTAACAGTATTTTTACTAATAGTGATTTTGAAAGTTGGCGCAGCCTGTAGGATATTTCCTTTACAGGCAACTGTCACGGCAAGTGCGCCAGATGTCGGAAAAAGATAAAAGGCTACAATGGAATCACGGGACTTCACTGCCGCTGGTGTCACGTCACTGTGAGTAAATGTGGCATGAAGTTTTTTAATAAAATTATTAATTTATCAGTGACAATAACCGTTACATGTAATTTGTCAAAGAAAAAATACTTTGTAGGTAAATAACAGTATTTATTTATCGAAAATAATTTTTCTGAGTTTTATAGCTTGGGACTAGACGTTGTGTGAAATGTCCAAGTATATTTATTTAAATTTTTTAATAATCTTTCAGCTGCACAACCGTTGCGTGGGCAGCGCGGGCGGCGCGTGCTCTCTCGGCCGACACGCGTCACACATCATCCCTCCCACCGCCATCCGGCCGCTAGTGCTCGACCGACAGCGGTCTCTGCCGCACAAACACCATCACGACCAGGTAACATGACACTGACACATCATCCCTCCCACCGCCATCAGACCGCTAGTGCTGGACCGACAGCGGTCTCTGCCGCACAAACACCATCACGACCAGGTAACATGACACAAGACACGTGACACATGACACATGACACATCATCCCTCCCACCGCCATCAGACCGCTAGTGCTGGACCGACAGCGGTCTCTGCCGCACAAACACCATCACGACACATGACACGTGACACATGACACGTGAAACATGAGACATGAGACAAGACACACAACATACGACACACGAGACACACTATAAAGTTTGAAATGTAAACGGTGTATTTGTGTTCTTGTGTTTGAAGACTCAGCTCAACTGATACACATTTTTATATTTTACATTCTAGCAGTCAATACCAACCTCAATATCTCTGCCTATCTCCATCGTGGAAGAAGAGAAGACAGATGGAAAACAGCGAGCGCCCCCCATCTCCTTCCAAATAACGCCCCCTGACGGCACCTGCCCATTACTTGTGTTCATAAACCCCAAGTCGGGGGGTAGGCAGGGGTCGCGAGTGCTGAGGAAACTGCAGTATATACTGAATCCGAGGCAGGTGCATGATATTACGAAGGGCGGACCGATGCAAGGTGAGGTTTTGAGGGCCTTTTGAGGAAATATAGTTGGAAATCTGTAGTAGGGCTATTGACTAAATAGCTTGCTGTCTGCCGCCTGTAATTATAATAACATTTAACTTGTTTTCTTTAGCATGCTCCACTTTTTTTATGATTTGATGTATATTGTGTTGGTGGTTCAAATAAATAAATAAATAAATAAACTAACTTGTTGTAAAGCGCTCGTGTCGAAGCTTATATTTATTTATTTATAGAAAACACCCAGACATGGAACAAATATCTGTGCAAACATTTGTCCCGTAGCGGGGATCGAACCCTCCGCGTCTCAGCCGGGCCTTCACCCACTGCGCCACAGGGGTCGTTAATTATAAACTTCTTCCAGGTTTGCAAATGTTCAAAGATGTCAGGAACTACAGAGTGATATGCTGTGGAGGGGACGGTACGGTCGGATGGGTGCTCGAAACTATGGGTAAGATTTACTAAATTATAATTATACTAGCTGCGACCCCCGGTTTTATCCACGCTGAATAATTTCTATTTACATGGAAATACCTGAATCATCATTCAATTTCCTGCCCTTATCCCCTAGGTGGGGTCGGCCCAACATGTCTTCTTCTTCCATTCATCTCTATCACTCGTCAACTCAGAATTCACTCCTCTCACATTCATATCCTCTTTCACACAATCCATCCACTTTTTTCTACTTGTATATCCATTATCCATCCACACTCATACCTACTCATTAATGGAAATACCTAAATCAAAATTAATAATAATCCAAGATAATAATCCCTATCAAGTTTCATTCATTTATCTATACTAATCTATATCTTTACTTCTCTAATAACTACATTTCTGAATGTATTTGTGTTATAGATAAAGTGCAGATGGATATGAGACCAGCCGTGGGGGTCATTCCCCTCGGCACTGGGAATGATCTAGCGCGGTGTCTGCGATGGGGCGGGGGGTGAGTTTTTTTTTAATTTTTATTCTTGGCTGCGGCTTGTACATTTAGCCACTCTCATGTTTATAGAAATTTCAAGTTTACATATTTTCACAAATACTAATAATGAGACATACCTACATAATACATAATAAGTACTACATAATATAATTACGTAATAGAAGAATAATACAGTATTTAGGTATTAGATTTTGAATGATAAATTTCAAAATGAAAATGAGCCAACATGATACAACAACCTACTTAATACAAAAAAGTTTTTATTTCAATTTGGAATATCTTGACTGGACGAAAACTATCCTACAAAAAAAAACATCTTATCAATAAGGCTGGGGTTACAACAACGAAAGAAACGCTCCATTCATTGCATTTTAAAATATTGTTGCGACATGATTAAAATGTTATGAGAATTTATGCAATAACACTAACATAAATATTACTTATTGTTTTAGTTGGATGACTGATTAAATCTATTTTTTTTGTAATTTTTCTGAAACATTTTGTTCATTTATTTACTTTAGTCATCAAAATTTTACGCGTTAGTTTCGCATGCCTAGCCTCATCTTTAGAAAATTTATTTAGTTTACTTTTAAAAATGGCGGATACAGTTTTCTTTGACATATTGTGGCCAGTAATCATTCATTTTTTATCAAAAAGGTTTTGCTGGTGATGCCAACCTCCTTTCTTTCAATGTAACAATCAAACAAACCTCCTTAGCAACTACTAATTTATCTAGAGATACAAACTTTTTTAAACTCATGCAGGGGATTTTGGGCGGGAATTTTAGAAGTCATGTTTTCCTTTTGTTTTAATTTCTAAAATTTTATTTTGATTAAATTTCTAAATCTTGTGTTTTATCGAATGTTATGTGTAGTAACTGTTGAGTGTTTGTGAACGTACATAGGTGAAGGCAAATGAAACAAAACGGATATCATATCATTGCTTTCGAGTTCTCTCAAAAAGACCGTGATATGCTTCAGTAAAGACCCATAGCTTTACCGAGCTCATCTTAAATTTTGTAGACAAAAGAGTAGTAAGTATTATATCAGTCATCTGGTTACCATAACACAAGCATTGAGTTGCTTAGCTTGGGACTAGATGACGCTGTGTGGAATGTCCCAGGATATTTATTTATTAGTTTAAAAAGTTTAACTAAACACATATTTTGTATTATTTCAGTTACGAAGGGGAGTCCATTCATAAGATTCTGGACAAGATTGCGAAGGCCAGCACTGTGATGATGGACCGATGGTCCATTAGTGTAGACAACACTTCTACCGAGGTATACTACTACTGGCCATAACAAAAAGTTCGACCATCGTAGAAATTTGTTTCTGTTGCCGAAATGTATGGGAAACGTTTTTGGCGATTTCTGTCTTTTCTAGTACTGAAAGCTAAAATGGTTTCATAGAGTTTTTTGATCCCCACATGAAATAGAATCGATTGGCATAAAAAAAAATTTTTTGGACTTTTTGCATTTTTTTTGCCAACTGTAAGTTTTTTACAAAATCTGTGAATGCAGTTCAAAGTATGTCAAAAAGTTAGGGAAGGTCTTCTAAGAACGTTTTGCTGTAACTGCAACGGTTAAGGTACTTGCCCTTACTGACCCGTTTCAAAAATACACCCTGTATATAGGAGGATATTGAGTACGGTAGCCACAATCAGAATTTGTTATTTTTTACGTTTTTAATCAAATGAAATTTGGTAACTTAAATCCTGAATTAACACTTAGGCTGCTTTTGAGCCCATTATCTACGTTATGACAAAGTCTCGGAAACCAATCGATTTGGTCAACCGTTCGTTCGTTCGTACTAAAATTCATATCTTGTATGAGATTTTTTTTTAAATACTTAATTACATTTTATGTTTCAGTGTGATCTAATTCTGCCCGAGTCAGCGCCTCATCCAACTTGTGTTCCATACAACATCATCAATAATTACTTTTCTATAGGAGTGGTGAGTAAAACAATGAGGAAATTTTTAAAACTCATCCCCTTACTTAGGTATTTTTTTACTAGATGATGTATACAGCGTCAGGAGGCAATCTTTGTCTACACCACAGATTACATAAGTACAGATACCTCATCTCGAACATTGAAATCACTCCTATTTTTCTTTGCCCAATGAAAAAAAGGTGTCATTTCAATAATCGAGATGAGGTACCAGTGGTAGTACGTGCTAGACGCACATAATCATCAAACCCATTCAAACAAAATCTAATTTTCAAAAATCTCCCCAGGACGCGGCAATCTGCGTGAAATTCCACACGGAACGGGAACGGAACCCGGACAAGTTCAGTTCCCGCATGAAGAACAAACTCTGGTACTTCGAGTTCGCTACGTCGGAGCAGTTCGCGGCCAGCTGCAAGAATCTACACGAGAATATAGACATCGAGGTTAGTCACTCGTTTATTGCCAATAACTTACACAAGAATATAGACATCGAGGTTAGTCACTCGTTTATTGCCAATAATTTACACGAGAATATAGACATCGAGGTTAGTCACTCGTTTACTGCCAATAATTTACACGAGAATATAGACATCGAGGTTAGTCACTCGTTTATTGCCAATAATTTACACGAGAATATAGACATCGAGGTTAGTCACTCGTTTATTGCCAATAACTTACACAAGAATATAGACATCGAGGTTAGTCACTCGTTTATTGCCAATAATTTACACGAGAATATAGACATCGAGGTTAGTCACTCGTTTATTGCCAATAATTTACACGACAATATAGACATCGAGGTTAGTCACTCGTTTATTGCTAATAATTTACACGAGAATATAGACATCGAGGTTAGTCAGTCGTTTATGGCCAATAATTTAAGTAACTCACACATTTATTCAAGCTAAGTATATCAGTCATCTGGTTACCTTAACACAAGCATTAAATTGCTTAGTTTGGGACTAGATGACGCTGTGTGGAATGTCCAAGGATATTTATTTACTGATTTATTTTTCTTGACAAGTTTCATATCCTATCCTTCCTACTATCCTACTATCCTATCCTATCCTACTTCCTACTTCCTACTAATATTATAAATGTGAAAGTTTGTGAGAATGTATGTATGTTTGTTATTCTTTCACGCAAAAACAGCTGCACCGATTTGGTTGAAATTTGGTATGTAGATAGGTGATACCCTGGATTAACACATAGGCTACTTTTTATCCCGATATTCCCGCGGGAACGGAAGTTACGCGGGTGAAACCGCGAGGCGCAGCTAGTGTGTCATAATTTTGATTTTTTATTCTCATTTATTTATTTATTTGTTACAGTGTGACGGCTCGTCTCTCGAACTAAACAAGGGCCCCGCGCTCCAAGGGGTCGCGTTACTGAACATTCCGTACGCACACGGGGGGTCCAACCTGTGGGGGTCCAGTGGGGCCCACAGGAGGGGCAGATTCCCTAACGCACAACAAGGTAATCTATACTAATACTAGCAGCACGTCCCGGCTTCGCACGGGTGTACTAATGAAGCTACCGGGATAAAATATAGCCTATAACCTGCCGGACAGTCCATTCTCGACACGAAAAGTCCATTGATGCACGGATTCGCTCCCACGACCTTCGGAACGAAAGTCGAAGTACCAATCCACTAGCCAACACGGCTTTTTTTCACGGTTTGAAACTCGTGTTAAAGTGCATATAAACCACAGATTAGTAGGTACTTAATCTGTGATATAAACTTTTCATATTTGCACATCCACATTTCGCAGTTAACATTCGTGACGGGTTGCAAGCCAATTATAATTTCTATTTCTTTGCAGATATTGGTGATAAGTTAATAGAAGTGATCGGTTTGGAGAATTGTCTACATATGGGCCAAGTTAGAACAGGTAAGGTGTGCCTCCTGTCAAATTATACTTATTTTAAACTACATAGTAGCATATCCCGGCTTTGCATGGGTGTACTTATCAATATACCGGGATAAAATATAGTATAATATCTTGTTGTCTTATATCCAGGTCTCCGCGCGTCAGGGCGTCGTCTGGCACAATGCAAGTCCATCACCATCACCACCAAGCGAACATTCCCCATGCAGATAGACGGGGAGCCGTGGATGCAGCCGCCATGCACGGTATACATATAGACATAGACATAGATATAGACAAAACTGTAACTGTAATGTTAGGGGAAGTTTAAAAGTGGCACTTGTGACTGAAAAGGTAAGGAGTACCAGATTAGCATGGTATGGTTGATTAGGTTGGTAAGTCACAACTAAACTAAATAAAAAATAAAAAAAAGATGATTCGGCGTTGCACTGACTATTTTTTTTTATATTTTCAGGTAACAATAACTCACAAGAACCAAGTGCCGATGCTAATGGGACCAGAGCCAGAGAAAGGGCGAAGTTTCTTCAAACTATTCATGCATTGCTAAATCTTTATCAATATTGATTGATCAATCTTAAATGATTGATGTTTGTTAAAAATATCAAACTTGATATAAAGTGATTGATCGATTTATAATTTATTCTTCTTTTCATTTTTATTGATCAATCTAGGTATACTGATATTATGAAGAGGTAATGTTGGTTTGTTTCACGGATGTATTCAAAACTACTCAGCGATTTTCAAAAATTCTTTCACCGATGTCGAATGACGGTCGGGATGGTTATAGGCTATATTTTATCCCGGAAGTTTTATTAGTACCGTGCAAAGCCGGGACGTGCTGCTAGTGATAAGGTGAAGGTTTTTCAATCAATATTGGTTGTTATACCATTTATAGCAGCGGATAATTTTATCTGTTGACAATTTTATATTTTATATCATTGATTAATCTTCTGTATGACTCATCGATCAATAAAATATGTAAATGTAATCACTCATCACATAAATTATTTTAATTTAGTTAAATAATTAAATTAAACACACATCGATTAACAAGTCTCAATGGATTTAATGTGTAGCACAGATAAAATAATGTAGTATTATTTTATCTGTGATGTGTAGTTATCATAGATATTTTTTTATTAAATATTTAACAATCTTTTTCAGATTCAACATTGGAAATCTGTCAAAAAATATATGTGTTCACTGTTGTAATCGATGTATTTAGAATAAGTAATTTTATATTGATAGCGGTTAAACAATTGATCAATCATTTTTTTTTATTTTAAATTATAAACAAAGTATTTCAATAGGTATTCCTTGCATGATGTTCTCTTCGCATTTATTTTATTTTATTAAATATTATTTATTTTAAAATTAATTGAAGCTTGCCAAAACCTAACGTCCATTTTGCTGTTAGAATAAATGTTTGAAATGTTATATTATATTTTACCTTGTAAAAATATACTTTTAGATATAATATAATATTAGATTATAAATATATACCACCATACAACATTCGTTAGTTTATAGATATTAGATGCTAGAAATTTTATTTTCATGCACTTTAATTATAAATAAAACTATTTTAACGTTAAACGTGAACAAGATCAAAATGTTTAGGGATAGTCAAAACCAAGTCCAACTATTTTAAATTGGTAATAATATCAAAATCGTGCCATAAACAAGTTTCACGAAATTCCTACACAAAAAAATTGTAAATATATTTCTATAGAATTTTTAAATAAATTTATAGAAAACTGTTTATAGTAAATATTTATTAGTATAATCGCACGCAATTGTAGACTTTTTTAATTTATTTTATTTTACAATTTTGCTTCTCTCAAAAGAAATAGTACTTAATTCGAGAACCTTAATTTTCTGACACTAACATTATCTAAAATTTCAATTTAGATCAATTATGTTCGGAACACTCAGAACAAATCGGACTAGTGCTTATCAGTTTAATTTAATTTAATATTTATTATAATTTTGCATTCCGTCCAAAATAATCAACCATTTACTATAATACAAATTGCATTTTATATAAAACTAATTATTTAAAACAAGTAAAACTTTTTAAATTTTCATTTTATGTACGGAGGCTTACCATTACGTACATATACATATTATTAAACAATTCAGTGTAGGTTCTAACTGTCAAAACTTTACGTCAGCGCCTTAGCTTACGTCAAAGTAATTCATTATAGGACCTAAACTGAATCGCTTAACGGTCATAGTAAGCCTACTAGTGCAATCTAAGTTGACCGAAGTGAACATAGTTATTGCGAGTAGCGTCGCAGAGGAAATATAGCTATCTCTGTCTAACGTATACTTAACGTTTGTCTATCTATATCGTAACGACCGTTCATAACATTTTTGTTTTTAACATTTTTGGAATTAATGAACATTTTTGTTCATAATTGTTTGTTTCTTATTGCTGATTATTAAGGCTATTGATCTAGTGTATGTTTAAATGTTTATTGTATGTGTATGTGTTATGACCTAGGTATTCTAGGCTTTCCTATCAAATTACTTATTTAAATGTTAGACATTATAATTGTTAAGAACTATTTATATTTAACTGTCTATACTTTAGCTGTTTTGAATCTATTTTATGTGGATTTTATATTACAATATTTATAACTTAGTTTGTGTCAAAAACCCCACTAATTTCATCATTTATTTTCATTTAATAAATGAAAATAAATGTAAAATGAAAATGAATGTCCAAAGATATTTATTTTTATTTAATTTATTTAAATATTTATATTTCTTTCTTTCTCTCTCTAATTTGGGAATTTCAGTCTCTTATGAGATCCCCGTTTCAGCTTGTTAAAATCTCTTTTTAATAGGTAAAAGAGATTTTGGAGATTTTCTACAACTGTCCAAAATACAAATATTATACTCGTATATGAGTTGGTATTAGGTTGTTTTACGTCATGCGTCCTTTCAAGAGTTTGTCAAGTCGGTTTTTAATTTAATAATATAAAATCCACATAATAAATTGTTGTTATTAATAAAGTTATCGAACTAATATCGGATTTGGTGTAAGAAAGCTTATTGCATAATACCTACAATAGAATTTAACCCTTAACTACCTACCCTCTATTTTTGTCACGTAACTACCTACCCGCGGTCTGTGAGACGTCTGCGATATATCGCTCTAGAAAAAAATGTGGGGCAGTGGGTGATAATTTAAAATTAAAATAATATTTCAATGAGTCTTATGAACATATTTAAATATAAAAGACATAAAAATCTAAATTGTTTATTAACAATATAATGACTTCTTCGAAAACATGAGTAAAACACAGAAAACTGTACCTTATCTAGTAAATTAGATCTACAATAAAAGAAACATAAATAATAAACTTTACTTTGCTAATTTCTATAAATTAAGTTACCAACTTATACAACTACACATTTATTTCAATAAAAAAGTAGATATTTTCACAAAATTGCAAGTCATCAACTTTATGGTTTTTTGTACACATATAGAATGTCTACGCGCCCAAAGCAATTTGGTTTTTTGCAATGAAAACACAAGTATTGGGTCTTGTGTTTCTTCTTAGGGTTACAAATAAAGCAGGTCTTGCGATTTTCCAACTTATCTGCACCTGCAGAAACTCCAGTAGCTGCCAAAACTGTTTCATCTTCACCATCAACTTCAAAATCCGAACCGCGAAACACTTCTATCAAAATCATCTCACAAGTTAATATTCGCATCACCGGCAGTTCTTGTTTATCGGAAGGGTCTTCCTATAACCAGTTCTCAATAATTCAATCGTTATAAGCCATTATGCACTAAAATAATGAAAATAACTTCGTGAAAAATTGTCACGTAACTACCTACCTGCGGTCACTCAGACCGCAGGTAGAAGTTTTTCACTCACCGATAGAAAACTCGCGCAAGTATTGCCTCGAAAATCGCAGTCGCGGTGCTGCGGGTAGTGGGGAAAAGGTACATGGAAGCACAAAATGTAACAATGCGTCCTCGCTTAGTAATTCACAAAAATATGATCGCTGGTGTCTGTGAGACCGCAGGTAGGTAGTTAAGGGTTAATTAAGGCAATGAAGTTACTTACCTACCTACTTAGTTGTAAGTACGTGTACCTATGATTCAGTGGCAATGAAGTTACTTTACCTACCTACTTAGTTGTAAGTACGTGTATGATTTGGTATCACTTTTGTACACGGTGTTTTTTGTTCACTTTTTATGATTATAGCTGCGTACGTACGTCGTATGAGCAAGTGGCCAACTAGCCCTACCATCAGTTTTCTAGTTGTGTTAACTATCCTCGCTAATGGGTCAAGTATTTCAACTGTATGCTAATATTAGTTCTAGCTGTGTTGAGCTAGATCCTCATATCTTTTTCGATACTTGACTCGGGATCAATACTACAGTAAAACTAGTTGTAGGGCCTCTGGTGACGGAGTTTTTACGCCGCGTAAAGGCCTCAGTCATAATCAATTATCTAAATTAAGATAAATGCCTAAATCCTCAATGCTTTGCCCTGTTGTTAATTTATTGTTATTCTATTTAAATAATTATTTTAGTTATAATTTAATGAATTGAATTTAGCGGAATTGCGGTAAAACCAATTAAAAATCTGTGCCAGCTTTAATAGTTTAAGAGATTATTATTAAATTATTGTTATATAATTATTGAATATTATTGTAACGAATATATGAATGTGCATTCAATAATGGTTGTTTATTTATTAATTACAGACCAGGGGCCACATTTATTATAATATCTTCATTATTTTATGCAAAATAAGGACCTTAAAATAATTATTATTGACATTAATAATAACAATACAGATAGACACCACTATTAGTATGCATAAAAAATCAACAAGTTCTGTCTAATAAATAAAAATCTTTATTCGTTCCTCAAACTACATAGGCTACCAGGGTCATAGATGGGCTGTTGGAACACAGTGGGGATAATGGGAATGTTGCGGTGGAAGTACTGGGACATTGTTCAGATGTAGCACCTAAACCATCCAATATAACTAAATAGTATTAAGGCCAAACAATACTTTCAATCCAGGGCAAGTATGGCAGTACTTTAGTGTACACCCCCGCGCCCCCTTGGAAGCCACAGGCTCGCCCGTATGACGTCACACCGATCACGAAACTCACGCATGACGTCATACTTCTTATCACTTGGAGTGGACCACCGCTGTCGCCCTGAAATGTAAATAATATGAATTTGGAGTGGGATTATGTGAATCTTGTCTTGGTATTGGTCTCAGTCTCAGTCTCGGTCACGGTCTCGGTCTCGGTGTCAGTCTCAGAGGCAGTCTTTTTCTCTCGTAGGTATTGTATTTGTCTTAGTCTCGATTTCACTATGTCATTCTTCTTTACGCCACTTATCAGTAGGTATCTACCCACCTATTTTTTTATTGTACCTACTTACAAAAATAATTATTATAAAAGGTGGAAGTGGTTTGTTTGTTTGACGAAGGTAATCTCCGAAACTACTCATCCGATTTCAAAAAAAATTTCACCGTTTTGTAGAATGGACTGTCGGGATGGTTATAGGCTATATTTTATGCCGGTAGTTTAATTAGCACACCCGTTCAAAGCCGGGACGTGCTGCTAGTGAGAAATAAAAATCTTAAACCAGAAAGTATTCTAACCCCGCAAGTGTCTGCATTGACCGTGCTGTCTCCGTAGCAGACCTGAGACGCGTCTATCCCGCGCGGCAGGTGACGATGCACTGGGTACAGGAAGTCACACTCTTCCTTCTTGAACTTTTCTACTGACGCCTGAAATGTTACCATGTTAAATAAACATCTTTGGAAAGTCTTTGAATTGAGATGAACAGAGCAAAGTAGGTATTATTAGCTCACTTTATAAATAAAAATCCATTGTACATTCCACACAGCGTCATCTAGTCCCAAGCTAAGCAACTAAATGCTTGTGTTATGGTAGCCAGATGACTGATAATAATACTTAGGTATTACTTTTTTGTAAATACATACTTACTATAGATAGAAAACACCCAGACAGAAACAAATATTTGTAGATCATGCAAACTTACGCGCTACAGGACAAAATTTGTCCTGTAGCGGGGATACCCACAACCTCCGCGTCTTAGGCGGGCCCTCGCCCACTGCGCACGATCTCTGTGGCGCAGTGGGCATTTTTATTTCCAGCCCATTGCTGGACATACCTTCTGTAATATATCAGCGTTGTCTCTATTATGTCCCAGCGCGCCCCAGCCCACCACGGTCGCCTTCTCGTCCGACACCACCGCTTCCGCGAGGCACACTGGCAGCACGTCCTTCGTGAACCTGATCCTGGAATAGAACGACAGTTGGCTATTGCATAGCTTCTATCGCGGGCCTTGAGCGTGGAGACCGAATCCAGAAATTCCGTAACGAAAATTCCGTAACGCTTGTCACTTTAGTTCAGCAACTCGCCTCTAGGTGGCATGCAATAGCTTTACCGCGGCAGTCCCCGAGTGCCACACGTCTTTTTTTTTATAAGAGAACTTGGAGTCACATTATAAGAACTTGGAGTCACATTGTGACTATGACAGCCCGTTGACAACTTAAATCTCCTAAGATAGAAACATAGAAATATAAATATTGTTTATTCATGAACTTAATCATACATAAATTACTTTTCTTTGGAAAACCTCTTTTAAGTAAGTACCTTTATAAATACCTACCTGTGTGTTTCGCTCTTGCCTTATGCAAGTCACTTTCTAGAAGAAAATTTTACTTCTGGGATAGTATTGTACAACAATTATTCTCGGTTTTGAGGTCGTCAGTTAAACTCTCAATAACTATGATTCAAAGTTAAACTAAGTTTAAATGGTTTATTTTGATTGAGTGGTTCGGAAACGCATTTTTGACATTATCGAACCAGTCTCAATAACCTATCTATCTTTGGTTTAACTTACTGTGGGGAGATATTTCACATTACTTCCATTCAAAAACGTGACAAATATACCTATAATGAGAGTGGCGGTTAGTTAATTCTTAAAAATGTTTAAATTACCTCTTTTCAGTCTCCACCAGTGCGATGTCGTGGTATTTGATGGGAGAGGCGTACTGTGGGTGTGGGATGAATCTCTTCACTTTGTACTTCTTCCACAGCCTCTGAGGATCACTACGCTTTAAGATTCCCATGGCTACGTAAGTTACTGGTCCACTGAAAATTCATAACGTGTTTGACTATATAATAACATCTATAAAACTCGGTCTCGGTCTCGGTCTCGGTCTCGGTCTCGGTCTCGGTCTTGGTCTCGGTCTCGGTCTCGGTCTCGGTCTTGGTCTCGATTTAACAATGCTGTTTCTTCAAATAACGTGTTTATTCTCTATATTAAATGAGTCCATAAGGTAAGTACATAATAATTATGGTCTTAGGTACCACAGTGTAGGTAAAAACAAATATCAAAAGATTTTTTTCTATTGTTTTTCTCTACATTATCTTGCAGGCAAGACCTAAATGCCGCTGGGGGAGCCGCAAAAATCAAACACCAAAAAATTGCCCGAAGAAAGTTAGGAGTGATTTTAATGTTCGAAATGAGGTATCTGTACTTATGTAATCTGTGGTAATACTTATATCAGGGGGGTTATAATTCATAAACTGTCATATTTTGGTGAAAATGCTAAACAATTGATGAAATAAATGCACTTTATGAATTGCTAGCAGAAATGCTTGAACGGCCATTTTAACCCCCCTTTACTTATGTAATCTGGTGGTAATACTTACAATTCAGCGTGTCGCCCGCAGTGGGCTGCGGTCAGTATGAATCGATTGCTGATGACGGAGCCTCCACACAGCCACTTCACCGTCGGCAACTCAGCACCGTAACCCACCAGGGCCTTCAATAAAACATTGTTTTTCACTTTCAAAACTATCGAGAGTTATATTATACTATCCTATCCTACTATCCTACTCCTACTAATATGATAAATGTGAAAGTTTGTGAGAATGTGTATGTTTTTTATTCTTTCACGCAAAAACGACTGGACCGATTCGGTTGAAATTTGGTATGTAGATAGGTGATACCCTGGAATTACACATAGGTTATCTTTTTATCCCGATATTCCCGCGGAAACGGGACTTACGCGGGTGAAACCGCGGGGCGCAGCTAGTTATACTATACTTTGTTCACTGTATTGTATAGTTTAGAAAGAGCAGTGAAATCATAGTTTCGTGGTGCAACTTCGCTGCTTTTCCTTAAATTATAAATGGCTTGGTTATCGTCTAAGGTAATTTTTATACCCACAATTGGTAGCACTTAGGTAGGTAAGGTACCTATATTGTATAAATAACTAAAACTAAATTAATTGGGCATGACAGCACATAAAATGTTTTCGTCCCTATTATAGGTATGTAAAAAGAACTATAAATCATTAGAAAATTTAACTATTTAATAAGTTTTTGTCCAGCCGGTTAATGTTAAAGCAAAATTATGTAGGCAAAAAGAGATAAAAAATATTATAGGTACCTACTACCTACAAGGAAAATATTGTTTATAGGTACCTATTAAAACCAGTTATACCGTGGCAACTCTTCAATTTACCAACAAATTAAGTTTTGAAATAGGTGTGTATTTAACCGACAAAACTAAAACGCGGGTTCTCTGTTCCACTGTTTGCATTTTTTTCATCATCATTTTTAATGTATATTCGTCGATTACTCGTCGATTTTCCGACTTAGATACGATTACCGACATCGCGAAAGTTTAAACTTTACTATTAACTTACCATATGAGGGAATTCTCTCCTCCCAGCATTCTCTCCGTTATAAACCACAGTGTGGAATAGGGCATCTCTGTACGTGCAGTTATTTACACTATCAAATGATTTTGTGAACTCTTTAAAATTCTTCTTGCAGTCGTAATCCAATTTTTGTATGTTATCAATGCATTCTGAAATGAATCAATAATTAAACGGTGTAACAATGTTATTAAAAAAATGAATAATTAGCGTGTTATTAGTTACATAATTACCATCCCACGATTTTTTGCCAGTCTTGTAGAGGTAACCGTCGGCAGTTATTACCACTAAACTAAAAAAAAACATTAAAATGTAAACAAGATTCAAAATAAAAAAGTGATTCTAAAATCGTTTTTCTTTTTGATCACATTGAATCATTTTAAGAGCTAGGTCCAAGGAACAGAATCCATCAAAGAAAGATTGGGCCTAGCTTTTTTCAGTGATCCTTGTCGCTCGGGGCTCACTTTGCTCGCTCGATCAACTGACGCATTGTGGCTCACTTCGCTCACTTGATCAACTAAGTTTATGCTTTGTGGTTGTGGCGCACTTTGCTCGCTCGATCAATTAACTAATACCAGTTATCCACGATCAGCTTTACCGTCAAGTTTGCAGTGGGCTTGATGCGGCGTCCAGTAAACTTGACTTGAACGCCGCTAGGTGGCGCCGCAAAAATCAAACACAAAACTAGCCAAACGAAAAAAGGAGTCATTTTAATGTTCGTGATGAGGTATCAGTACTTATGTAATCTGTGGTTGTACTGACCGAGAATCTTTAGTTTCAGGATTGCAGTCTGTGCAGCAAATGATCGGATCAATCTCACCATTCGAGCAAATCTGAAAAGCAAAAGAAACCAAGATTAAAAAATCATTCATCACACAAAAGATGTCATTTCATTTGTCGAAAAACTCCTGGATTTTACATTGCTGACGTTAAATTCAAGTTTTTCTGCGTGTAAAAGTCGGTCTCGGTCTCGGTCTCGGTCTCGGTCTCGGCCTCGGTCTAGGTCTCGGTCTCGGTCTCGGTCTCGATCTCGGTCTCGGTCTCGGTCTCGGTCTCGGTTTCGGTCTCGGCCTCGGTCTCGGTCTCGGTCTCGGTCTCGGTCTCGGTCTCGGTCTCGGTCTCTGTCTCGGTCTTACCTCCGGCAAAGGCTTCCTCTGAGGAATATCCACCATAGCCACGGTGGGGCAGAGCTTCACTGACACACATTTCCCTTTCAACCCATTCTGAACACACGGCGCTCCTGAGAAAAATATTGACTTCAATTCACTTAAAGATGGAAGGGACCAGTTTTATTTTCATGTTATTTTAATTATTTCCTGTACCTTCCCAACTCGTACAACCGTTAGCTCGATTCAAGAAATGAAGTATAGATAGGTAGCCTTTATGAGCAAAAATCCGGTTCCTTGACCCCAAGCATAGTTCCTTGACCCTTATTTTCTAAATAATATACACTTAAACATACCTTCGGGTAAATTAAGCAACGCTTCAGCACTAACAAACAAACACACAAACAAAAGTATCATGTTTACAGCAAGACGCTCAGATTAATACTGAATTATGTATCCATCTTTGCATTAGCATAACTTGTTTTTGACATCCTAAAGCGAAACAAATAATGAATGACTGTATCTCGATAGTAAGTTATTTATTACATTATCACAGATAAAATAATACTATGTACAGATACACCATCTAGAACATCAATTTCACTCCGGTTTTTCTTCGGGCTATTTTTTGGTGTTTGATTTTTGCGGCGTCACCTAGCGACGTTTAGGTATCCGACTGCATCCACTTCATGCTACTGTGCACTAGATGGAGTTACTTATTTTTGATTGCAGACAAGACCTAAACGACGCTCGGGGCGCCGCAAAAATCAAACACAAAAATAGCCCGAAGAAAAACGAACAAGGTTCGAGATGAGGTAGGTATCTGACTTATGTAGGTAATCTGTGGTATGAGCAAGTAGTCTACTCTGGTTAGGGACTTTTTAGGCCGCCTAAAAGGCTAAAACCCTAAAAACTCCTAAATGCGCAATTGGCCGTAACAAGTGAGCGCTTTCGTGCTTCGAAGGAAACGTTAAATGGTCGGTCCCGGCTGTTAAAATCGTTAAGTAACGGCGGAGGCCTTTAGGCGGCCTAAAAACTCCGTCACCAGAGTTGGCCAGTTGCTTATACGAACGAAAGAACGAGCACAAGTACTAAATTGCTTACCTTTTAACTAGATGGCGCTGTGTGCAAAATCCAAAGCATCCATTTTCCAAGGATGCTATACCTACCGGTATCAAAGTTATAACACATTCCCACCATTCCAAACCTCCACGTGCGTCACGGGCAGTCAACGTGTTCAATGGCCAATGATGATGTGACCAAGGCAGTTGCATCTGCGTATGTAAACCAGTTTCATATGACCTTCATTTTGACTGTCGCAAACAGGTTGTATGTATTCTACAACCAGAATCGAATAGTGTTGGTATGTGTGTTTGCAGGCATTTGCAAAATCTTATAGGTAATTTCTCTCCCAGTTTACCGTAGTATTATATCTTACTATCCAATCGCGCTAAATTTTAAACGGTGAGGGAAAACATCGTGAGGAAACCCGCGGCTAGTCAGCCCCACAGGTATTGACCATTGTCTTTCCTGTGGATATGGCTGGCAGCTGAGAGGATGGTTTAGGTGCTGGGCAAGCCTATTCCATCTCTAAAATGTCCCAGGCCCTACAGTGTCCCGTTAAGTTTAGTCAAAGATTGCCTCCTGCCTGATATAAATCACAAAACAGTTTTTTTTTCGGCTTTGATTATTGCACTGGTATAATACTCGTATATCGTTCTGTCGATACATTTAACATCATATTTACATACTACTTAGTAGGACAAGCCATTTTTGTTTATTTTTCTTTGTAAGTTGGTTACCTACTTATTTTATTTTGCTCCCATTTCTGCGTATATCCGTATTATTATTGAAATTATATATGATAATATACGTCGTATATAATTATATACGACGTATTCCCAAGGTTCGGTAGATCTTTGACTATTTTTAGATTCTATGAAGATGGCTGGATAGTCAGAGGTAACATATTATGTCCAAATACATTTTAATAATTTGAAGATGGCTAAGCGGGTAGTCAGTCAGAGGTACTTATGTCCAAATACATTTTGGTGTAGGTAGGTCGCGCCACGTAAAAAGAACGCTGAGGGGAAGAGCTGCTTGTGATAGGGTAACTGATGACTGATACAATACTTGTATCTTACCCGCTTCTCGCTCAGCTACCCTCCAAGCGCGCAGCTTGACACCCAGCCACCATTATCTTTAATTTACGAGGTTTATACTGACATGTTTGATAAATTAAATTATTTACGATTTAAAACAGTTTCGCATGATATATGCCCTGGGGCGGGATTTTATACATTATACCTACCCATACTCTGTTCACCGAAAAATAAACCAACTAATGGTGTTGTCCATGAATTTTGATACATTGGTAGGTATTTTGCTAACGTGTAAGAAACCATAATAGAAGAATACATTACGTATGGCAATGTGAACTCGCTCTAGGCCCGTTTTCGACGCCAATCACGTCTGTCTATTTTTCTTACTATTCGATCGGCTCAGTGAACAGAGTATAGTGGTGGTTTAGTATAGGGTTTGATTCCTTAATTTTTATTTTTTTCTGTCATAAAATTATTTCCTTTGCTATTAGCAACAAGGCACATTGACATGTTACCACTTGGTTCTTTTTTGTTGTTATTGTTTTAAATTCCTGGTTTCAGGTGTGATTTATATAATTTTCATTCATCTTTAATTTTTGTAAGTTTTTTATGACTTTTAATTTTGCGACAAAAATAGATCAAGGCGCCATCCCACTTACTCAACACGGCGCTACTTCATTACCTTTTAATTGATTTTCTTTATAATCAAGTTTTTTTGATCTTGATACAATTCCAACCAATTTAAATATTGTTGAGTGCATCACAAAAAGTACTTCTTCAAGGATTTGGGGAACAAAAATAAGTGTGCTCAGTAGATGTGGTATTTTTACTGTGCAATTAAATTTAGTGAAAGTTTCTGTATTTCAATTAGACAATTAATTAGACAATTATTTATTTATAATAGAAAAACATTACAGAACCTTATTCTAATGCGTTTTTCTACAGCTTAAGATGGTGATCTGTTATGAATTCAGTATCTGAGCTATTGCATAGCTTCTATCGCGGGCCTTGAGCGTGGACCGAATCCAGAAATTCCGTAACGAAAAAACCTAACGCTTGTCTCTTTAGTTCAAAAACTCGCCTCTAGGTGGCATGCAATAGCTTTACCGCGGCAGTCCCCGAGTGCTACACGTCTTTTTTTTTATACAAATGTAATTTTTGGCGATGTGTACTACCTAACTAAGTACTTTAAAAAAACTTAAAATGTCAAAATGTTTTTCTTAATAATCATACCTAATCAATTCGCAGAATAGTACATACAAATAATTATTATGTAAGAAGATCTTAAATCTATAATTTGTCACTCTATTCAAAATAAAACAGGTTTTGAATTCTCTAAAATGAATGAGAAAAATGACACATTTTTTTTAAACAAACAATGATTTTCAAAATGTCACATCCAAAATTCTTGTGTCCGTATTGACATTACCAAGTCTTCGGTTTGGACTTCCGCGTGCCTACTGCGGGCGTGGTAACATAATACATACATACAATAATGTATGTATCGTGGTACATAAAGTACAGTCACAGAACGAAAGGGATGACCACCTTAGAACTGAGGCCTTACCAGTTTAGTGGTAGCACAGATAAAATAATACTAAGTACAGATGGTCCATCTAGCTAGAACATTAATTTCACTCCTGTTTTTCTTCGGGCTATTTTTTTGTGTCTGATTTTTACGGCGTCACCTAGCGGCGTTTAGGCATCCGACTGCATGCTACTTAGCACTAGATGGAGTTACTTATTTTTTATTGCATTGCAGGCAAGACCTAAACACTGCTAGGGGTTCCGCAAAATCAAATACAAAAAAATAGCCCGAAGAAAACAGGAGTGAAATTAATGTTCTAGATGGACCATCTACATAGTATTATTTTATCTGTGGTGGTACTAAGTACATAGTTACCTATTCATACTATACTCAAGCAGTGTTGGCCAAAATTAAATGGATTAGTAGGTACTTCGACTTTCGGTCCTAAGGTCGAATCTAATCCGGTCGTGCATCAATGGACTTTTCGTGTCGAAAAGTTTATATGCGCTTTAACACGAGCTTTAAACGGTGAAGGAAAACATCGTGAGGAAACCCGCGGCTAGTCAGGACCAGTTTAAAAAGGTAACATGTGCTCGCAACGCGTCAAACGAATTGATTTCAAAACTATACTTCATTTATTGAATCGATTGAATAGGAAGAGAAATAAACACACGTGATTGGTCGTCAAAAATAATAATAATAATAATAATAAACATTTATTTCGGACAACTTAATCCATATTTTTACACAGTTAGACATAGGTATAAACATAAAATAATTATCTTTCTCGTGATTGGCTAGATTGTCAAATCAATTGTCAATTGCCAAATCTAGCCAATCCAATTATTTTCGACGACCAATCACGTGTGTTTATTTCTCTTCCTATTCAATCGTTTCAATAAATGAAGTATAGGCAACCCTTTCGTACTGCGAGTGTACATTATGTATGGTGGTAATTGAACGCATAATTTACAACTTAGTGGGATGTATTGAGTTATAGAATTAATTACGACCTTCGTGGCGTATGGGTGGGCGAATGCTTGGGACACGGAGGTTGTGGGTTCGATCCTCGCTACAGGACAAATGTTACAATATCTAGAGTCTTGCGGTCTTATTCATCATCATCAGCCCTTCTCATCCCACTGCTGGGTATATGCGGTTTTGTTACTTACAATAAATTACTCAAAAACCCTGGTTTCTCAAGACTAAAGACTATTTTAGTTTTTTTGTAATGAGAATGAGATTGTGGTTGATTGTCGCACGTGTCGTCCCAGAATTACTGGCGTAACATAAAGTTCGAAAGCAAGAATGAAATAGCAAGTTTGGGCATATAATGCGGCAAACGAAGTGTTCTTGTGAGCTTTACTTTAGTTAAAGGGATGGTGAGTGACGTAGGCTACTTTTTATCCCGATATTCCCGCGGAAACGAGACTTACGCGGGTGAAACCGCGGGGCGCAGCTAGTTACTTATATAATTTTTGTTTTATGTTCTATTTCTTGTATAACCTAGACCTTGCATCTTACAGTCTAGAACTTAATTAACCCTAACAAGGTATTTACGAATATGGAGGTACCTTGATACAATTAGCGACAATTATAATTTCTAATTTGAAAAACCAGTTGCACTACACTGGTAAACCAAAGTAGATTTTTTAATCGGTCGTAATCCTTCAGTAGTCGTAAGGTAGAACAAAAAAAACTTTATATAAAACTTTTTACTTTATACAGTGGACCCCCGGTAATCCGGCAAACATTATGCAGGGCAGTGTCGGACTATCGAATTTGTCGGATTATAGAGCACTGCCTAAGACCCCTATAGTCCGGATTTTTTTACGAAAGAGTACCTTGTAATCCGACAAATTACATACATATTATGTTCAGGAGTTGTACCTAACTCGCCTACCTACTCGCTATATCGATGTCTGAATAAATTAAAAAAAAACCTTAAATTTATAAAAAAAAAATAACAAAGCTTCGACTTTTGAAGTGGGTTCAAAAACAACAATATAACTATTTTGATTTGAGGATAATGTTGGAATCAATACAATATTACTTCGTTTTTGGCGCCATTTCCCGATTTACCATACGTTAAATGTCAAAATGACAAGATAACAAAAGTTGGTACAACTTGCCAGTGTTCAATTCTCATATAAATTGCCTAATATGGCAACACTTAAATAATTGTCTTCACTTCCATTCTTTATCTTATTTTGTTGTTTCTAAAGTTCAAATTCATATTTATTTTATGTAATTGAGAACAATGTTTTACAATATTACAATTTGAAGTGTAAAGTTGAGACGTTAAGGTTTGTTTTCGAGTGGAGCTAGGTGTGGTATATTTTTAATTGAAGTGTATATGACAGTTCCAATATGGCAGATCTTGTTATGGACATCTTACTATTGGCGATTGCTATGACTTTAATAATATTATATTGAATCTTTTTATATTCTGCTAATATTTTTAAATCTAATTTATAAGATTTAAAATCGAAATAAGTATAATAATAATTTAAATTCTTATAAGAATTTATATGCATTATCACGAGCTCTAAACGATGAAGGAAAACATCGTGTGGAAACCCGCGGATAGTCAGCCCCACACGTATTGACCATTGTCTTTCCTGTGGATATGGCCGACAGCTGAGAGGATGGTTTAGGTGCTGGGCAAGCCAATTCCATCTCAACAAAGTCCCAGGCACTACAGTGTCCCGCTAAGTGTTGGCAAAGATTGTTACCTGACGCTGTATAAAATTAAATCATCTAAGGATCTAGTAAAGATGTAAAGGCATGATATTGGTTCTAAATTTTCATATGATGGTTCTAAGTTTTTAATTTTGAAATCATAATGCCTAATCATACCTACAATGCTTCCGCCCGCGCCTTCGCTTGCAAATCAGCGAAAAATCCAATGACTTCGGGGCTCGAACCCGCGTCATCAGATTGTAAATAGCTCAATCGGCCAACACGGCTCATTGAATAGGTTTGGTGACTCACTACCTAGAGTCTAGATTTCAAATAAAGTGTTAGGTTTTAGTCTAGGTCCTAGACTAAAACCTAACACTTGATTTGAAATCGAAACCTAACTTCGTTAAGGGTCAGTTAACAAATAGCACTTAAGACCGGTCTCAATAACCTATCTGTCTTAGATTTTGCTTACTGTAAGCACAGCTGCAAGTAGATATGACATTACTTCCATACAAAAAACTACAAAATTTAAACTAAGGACAGGATTTTATCGCGTAATATAGTACCTTTTTTATATTATTTCCCGACGTTAAAAATGATAAACTTACATGGAATACAACGGAATATACCGGACCTCTGACTACCCTCTTATACATCTTCAAAGGATCTAAAAAATGCATAGACATCTGTCAATGACAAAAAATAAAATATAACCAAGAGATTAGAAGAAAAACTTTATTGGACTAAAAGATTTTACTTGTGAAGCGCGTTGATGTCTTTTGTATGAAAATCGAATTGAAAATAAAAATGAAAATGTAAGCAACTATTTTAGTTGCTTACATTTTCATTCGAATTTCCATGTAGTTTTTTTTTCTTTTATTTAAATCAAAGATTTAAATAATTTAATTAATTATTAATAATTTAATTTAAAATCAAAGATTTTAATAATGTAAGTACTATTTAAGACGATACTTTATCGTTTCTGATTCATTGAATTAAAAAGTTAGTTAGTAAGAAGTTAGTTTAGTTAGTTATGAGTTCTATTTTTTAACAAGTTCTATTTTGAAAAAGAAGATAGGACCTTTTTTCTCGTTTGCCAGATACCAGCATTCCAATTTTAAATTTCTTAAGCAACCCAGTGCTGGCTTCAAGTTATTTATTTGAGTAATAATATTCACGCCCAATTAAGCTGTACTCGCTCAAATAGTCGCAAACACTTCCTTAACATTTTATTTTTTTCAATCAATTTAAGTATCTGACATTTACAGATCACAAAGGAAGATGCTTCATATTAAATGTCACGAACATCCATTTTACCGCGCATTTCTTTCTTTCGCGCCTAAAGTTGATCTACAACAAAACCAGCTAAGTCAAACAGGAAGTCAGGAGTACAATGAATGCGTGAAATGGAACGCCGAAGAATTTGATTCTCGAACACTCCAGTTCCACGTTCTAATTTCAAATCAACCCTACATCCAGGGCCGACTGTGGAGTATAAAAAGGCCTGTTAACCTGACACAGCATATCAGTCTCACTGTTAAGTCGAGAGGATACACACCTGTCAAAATGATCGGAAAACTGGTAAGTGCAGTGTGTTTATTTTATAGATCAGTAATAAAAAAATAAGCCCCATTGCTCACATCACATTATCTAGAGCTCCTGCATAAAAGACGATACACAAATTTCTGTAAAATATTTGTAGGTAAATATAAAAATAAAAACTAAATTAGCTAAGTTTACTTATTTAAATATTAATAAAAAAAAAAGTTGCATTTATCAAATTTGACATGCACTAAATAAAAAATATCTAAACAACATCATTTAAAATTATTTATTAATGCTAAAATATGAAGAATATTTTTCAACTATTTTCTAGTTACAAGTTTTAATGAAACTGGTTTATTATAACACAAATAACACTGAAATTATTATTAAATTTAACCTTATTTTCATGCTCCAATTAGTATATGAGCAAGTGGTTAACTCTGGTGACGGAGTTTTTTTAAAAGCCAGAACCGATAACTTAACGTGCCCTTAAAAAAACAGAACTTCTCAGTTGTTATTTGCGGTCACCCATCCAAGTTGTGACCACTCAGAAAGTTGCTTAACTTCGACGATCTATCAAAGAACGTCTTAGCGTAAAATACGTAAAATTATTATATACCTTGCCTATTTATTGGGCGTTAGGAAAACCTCACTCTGGGCGTTGTGCTAAAATTAATTAGAACTTCGTACACTGCATCACAGATGTCGCGATTATTCCTATGAAGTAGCACTGTATTATAATACAATTTAACAAGTGTAAATGAGCTACTCAGCTACCTATTCATAATTATGTCAATCAGACAACATTGAAAGCCCACATACTAGGAGTGTCAATATCAATTACCTATACTTATAATTTATACATTACAACTAGTTACTACACTAATTTATGTACCAGAAATTGTTATGTAGATTATTTTGAATAATATGACGATTAGTTTATTAATTTGCGTATAAAAATATAATCAAGACTGAATAGAAATTCATTGACACTTGATTCTAGAGCACTAGTTAGGATCTGTTTTTATTTTTGAATTATTTTTTTGATATGGTTTAAATGCTACACGTCTATTTCACCTCAATAATGTCCCAGACACTACAGTGTCCCGTTAAGCGTCGGTAAAGATTGCCTCAAACACTGTATTAAGTCGTCGTAAATCGTCTAGTAAAGATGTAAAGAGCTTTAAGGTTCGAAAAATGTGCGATTAAGAATTTCCAGATTAACCTTCGAGAAATGGCAAGCCTATAATCAATCACACACAATCATTAGCATAGCAATACACCAAGTGGTGCATAACTGCGCGCCCACACGTTACAAACTGTTTAGTAATACGTAATGATGGCTATACACGGAACGAGTAACTAGCAGCTTAATTAAAATTATATCTCAATCATTACGCGTCCGCGTTGTAAAAACTGGATAAAGTAGCCTAAATGTTATTCCAGATCATAAACTATGTAAATACCAAGTTTCAGCTAAACCCGTTTAGTAGGTAGCGTAAACTCTGTCACCAAGAGTTGGCCACTTGCACATACGAACGAACGAATTAGGTAGTCCCTACCCCCCTACTTATTATATAAGTTATTAATCTTTTAAATTTCAAATGTGTAATGAAATCATGTGAAATTATGATTTCATCATCACCCACAGCCATAATATCCCACTGCTGGGTACACCCAGCAGTGGGATATTATGGCTGTGGCCTACAGGCCTAACTCTGTTTACGCCATTCAATCTGGTCCTGTGTTTAACGCCTCTGAAATTCGTGATATTTTTGATGTCATCTATCGAACTAGACGACCTCTTTGTCTATGCTCAAGCATAAGATAAATTCTTGATCATTCGATTGTAGACTGTAGAAACTAGAATTTTAGATACAAAATTGCACTTTATGTCAAAACGACTTACCAGTCCACTCGCCTCGTGTATCAGTGCCTTATCGGTACATTCTGGATTAATAACAATTGCGCGGGAGAAATTCACAGCACGCGAATTATTCGGTTGCACCGTAAATAATGGATTTGAATTAATTGCTCTTGTGACATTCGAATACTAAACTAGTTACTAACACTGGAATATAGTCGATACCTATGCCTTAACAAAAGTTACGCACGTACACGTAAACTGAAAATACTGGAACGCTGCTTAAATATTGAAGACCTACTATTACCTACTTAGGTAATTTTCGATTAAAATGTCTAGTTTTATAGGTATTTCAGGCAGTTTACTCACCTACAAAAAATCTGAAAGAATTTGTCTACCATTTTGGGAATATATTTATTCGTAATCTTATTTTTTTTAATAACCAAACCATCTATTTTTATAGCATATATATTTTTATAGTGTTAAACCACACTTCGGCATTTCATTTATAAATGAAAAACCTTACTAAAAGTTTCGGGCTTCGACGGGATTCGAACCTGCGAGATACAAGCGATCGTCCTAAAATCTATTTCTAAATCTTTTTTTTTTATTTATTTTACTTACCAAATACCTATTTCCAGTTAATCCTCCTCACCGTCGCGGCGGTCGCGCTATCTATCGAGTACCCCGCGGGCGTGCACCCCGCTGTTTGCCCCAACTATCCGTACTGCGACGCGGACGCCTTCGCGCGTCACACGCCCGATGGCACGCCCATCCCTCAGTGGGGCCTGAATCCGGCCCTGTATGCTGCTGGTCATGTGCCGTAAGTAGGATTTCTTCCTTTCCTTAAAAAGATTGCTTTAAGCGATACCGCCCCTAACGCAAAGTTGTTTTATAATAATTGTGTGTGTATTCTTGATGTCATAGAGTTAATTCATACATTCATTATGAATGACGTTTAAAATTTTACAAATTACGTTCGAGTGCGCAGGGAGTGTGGATAAAAGAACCAAATTATTACCACCATTTTAGCCCAACAAATCAATAGTTGAGTCGAAACACACCTACTTTTATGACCATCTATAAAAATCATTATTTATTTTCAGCGTTGCCCCCCGATACCCCGCTGGTGTGCACCCCGCTGAATGCCCCAACTACCCCTACTGCTGGTGAAAACATTCCCGCCAACTCCGTCTGACAGCTGTCAATACCAGAAACATCACTGTCACATTTTGACGTTCAAGTTACGCAAAATTGGCTAAGGTTTTTTGCATTCTGCCTAGTCATACTGTTTCTAGTATTTTCAGTCCACTGCCATTGAATAAAAATTGAAAATCTGTACCTAAATGTAAAAAATGTAAATAAATATTTTTATAAAATCTATTTAGTTATTTTATTTTGTACTTTGTACCTAATACCTATAAACCTCTACTCATACGCCGTTTTCAACCAGAAAAAAGAAAATGATCAAATATTCACAGGCTAACCAAAATTATTTATTAAAAAAATTATAAAAGGAGATTTGCTAGCGTAAGCTTGAAGTCTAGACTGTTTTTTTCTCCATCTTCAAGAAAAACGTTGAATAGAACAATTTGCCTTGTATCAGTTTCTTAAACCTAAACAACAAACCTACGTAGCTAGCTAGGTAAGTACCTAAATCTAGATTTACGCAAGCCAGAAGTTGGACCTAGAAACTAGTATTGTACCTACTAGAAAGCATGAGTTTGATAACAAAATAACTATGCCGGTACAGTGAAACAAATGAACGTAAATAATATTTTGCAAGGCATACATGCATACGTACATAAAATTACGCCTCTTTCCTATGGGGGTAGGCAGAGACCACGGATCTCCACTTGCTACGATGCTGACACACCTCTTTCGCCTCATTTACTCTCATTACATTCTTTATTATTCATTTATAAGGCATCACATGACTAGTAAGCGTTCTTAAGCTCGTATTTAGAGACTTCACTCAAACTTGAATCTAAGCTCAAGCATCGATTTTTAACAGTTCTCTGGAATCTACAAAAGTCTAACAATATTTATAAACTGAGTTGTTTAATAATACGTCATGGTAAGCCTCCTGCCTGACACTGACTGTACAAAGCGACATTGCTTTACGAAATGATAAAGCAAGCCCTAGGTGTAGCAAGACAAATTGTGTTTTGATTTCCTTATAATCTAAGTAAGTAAGGCACCAGGAACCAGCATTATAATATCTCGGTAGGTACCTAACTAGATTAATAAAATTACCTATCAACTTGACTATAACGAGGGCGGACGTGAACAGTTTAGTAGGTTGAGTGGGGTAGTTTCGTCTTCGTCATAGGCTTCGTTGTTATGGCAGCCCGACTAAAGAGCGATCGCTTGTATTTAGCGGGTTTGAATCCCGTTTAAGTAGGTACCTAGCACAATACCTACAAAAAGTCAAACTCTTACATTAATAGTTTCTTGATCAACGGTAATTGTATCCTTATTTCTTAATAATTTAATTTTCAACCATTATCGCCGAATAAGCACTAATTGAAGCATAAAATTGATTCAATGAATCGATTATAATCGATTCATAGTCAGTCGATAAAGATTTCCATAAAAAGTGAAATTGTAGAGAGAAATTTTGTCAATGGTTCTTGGACGTATTTTAGGTTAATACCCGCTTTTTTTGACAGCTTGAAAAAATGGCGGGTTTATGTTTATGTGGAATTATTTAGAAAAGTAAGAAACATCAAATGTCATAATTTTATCTTTAAGAGATTTGAATTTTCTTACTTTTCACAACTTTGAACAAACAAAAGAATGATAACATAATAAAAGGGATAAGTAGCTTTAATGAAGGTAATAACACGGATTACCTACCTACTTAGGTAACATTAATTAACCTACCTACTAACATTTTAAGTCTTGAAAAGTTTTAAAATGTTTGTAGGGAATGTAAAAATAATAATCGAACACAGTCCAAAGAAGAACACAAATAAATTAATTACCTACTGTTCGCATTTCGAGAGGTAGGTAGGTAGGTAGGTACCTACCTAATGAATGCAGGAAGCAAGATGAATGAACGAGAAACGGAGAGCAGACTGAAACAAGAGTGAAGCATTAAAGTTATGTTTTGGATGGCATTTTTTATCTAGAGAGCTAGGCTAAGGTAAGCTAATATATATTTTTTATGAACACCGCCTTTTTGCCTTCTTGTAATTCCAGTTCATCCTAAGGTTGTCTGGAAGAAATCGCTCATAGCGTTATCGCTATGAGCGACCATTGTACTTCACTTTAAATGTTCTGTGTATCTGTAATTTGTTTTAATGTAAATGTGGTGTGCAATAAAGTGTTGATCTATCTATCTATATATCTAAGCGATATATAGTATAGACTACTGATGAAGAAGTCGGTGCTTTAACCGAAAATATCATCTTAGGGTAGTACTGATAGTTTCAAGCTACGACAGTAGGGCTTCGTGGCCGAGTGGTAAGGCAGTCCGGCTTGAGGACGATCGCTTGTATCTCGAACATGTTCGAATCGCGTCGTCGAAGCCCAAAACTTTTAGTACCTAAGATTTTTCATTTACTAGTTGTGCCAAATGAAGCCAAGATAGTGGAGTATTTTTATATTCTTGTCTTCATTTGGCACAACACTTTCACACTAGTGGTCAAGGTCGAGTCGGCCCCATTGATGCTTAAAACGGAACGTATTAATTAAGGCGCGTTTACACTTGACATTTACCGCGTTTTTTGGTTTGTTTCTTTTTAATTGATCGTCTGAATCCCAAATATGTAAATTGCTGATGTTTTATGGACAAATATGGAGGCGGGATGGACATCTCACTTGATCGAAAGTAATTGAAAAAAGAAATTGAAGAGTTGCTGAACTAAAGAGACAAGCGTTAGGTTATTTTCGTTACGGAATTTATAGATTCGGTCTCCACGCTCAAGGCCTTTTTAAGCTATGCAATAGCTTAAAAAGAAATAAAATCAATCAATCAGTTTATTATCCTGCACCACAAAAGAAACGGTAGGCTGTCTCCCATCAAGCACTGGATGCACCTTCACATTCCGTATCTTCGTCTCTTTCGCACGCTTCACAGTTCCCGCCATAATCTGCATGCTGTCCTGCTCACGCAGCAGCGTTCCGAGACTTGTTAGAATGTGCTCCGTTGACATTGACTGTTCTGATAAGATGTCAAGTTTGACAGCTACGGCTGTGCAGTTCTCTGGCGACATCTAGCGAAAGTTTGAAAGATTAATAGGTAAGTACCTACATAGATTGTCAGAGGATCTTTCAAATACCTACTCAACCAACTAATATCGATCTTAGCTATTAGGTACCTACCTATAGATTTACTGGTTCATTATGCTGAAGAGGGTTAGGCTAAGTAGGTATATTTTATCTTGGTACAAAACCCCAGGTTTCATAAGTAGGTACCTGTGCAAACTGTGCAAAGCCAGGACAGGCTGATATACAACTATTTATTACCACCTATTACACAGATTACAAAAGTACAGATACCTCATCTCGAACATTGAAATCACTCCTATTTTTCTACGGGCTATTTTTTGTTTGATTTTTGCGGCGCCCCTAGCGGCGTTTAGGTCTTGCCTACAATCAAAATAAGTAAATCCATTCGAGATTAGGTACCAGTGGTAATAGGTATATTTTATGTGGTACCTGTTATATTGTACCTAAATACCTGTTATATTGTACCTTCATTATCATAGGCCTGAACCCTTCCAAGTAGACCTGTACATCTTCAGGTGGAAGCTTGGTCTGCAGCCAGCTGTAGTTAGACCTGTCTTCAGACCTCAGTTCGTAGTGCCGCGCTTCTCTTAGCAGAGATTCTGCCTGGAAATAGGAATTAGCTGCGACCAGATTTCACCTGCGTTAAGTCCCGCTCCCGGGGGAATATCGGGATATAAAGTAGCCTACGTGTAAATCAAGGGTCACCCAATCTACATACCAAATTTCAACCAAATCGGTCTAGCCGTTTTTGCTTGAAAGAATAACAAACATACTTACACATACATTCTCACAAACTTTCGTTAAGACATTTATTGTGCACTCTGTATTTTTATACTGAATAAAAAAAAAATATTATACTATAGGTACTTTATACTTACCTACTTAACTTTCACATTTATAATATTAGTAGAGAGTAGATAGTAGGAAGTAGGATAGGAAGGAAGTAGGTACGAGTGGGTAGTTAAATTGCGTAGGTACTTACATATTTCAGCAAATCCGTAGAAGTGAAAGAGCCAATCATGACTTTTCCTGCCAAAAGCTCTCGTAAAAATAACATTTTTTCCCATAACTACCTACTACCTACGTAGGTACCTATTATCTATTTGATTGATATGCGTTATCATATCAAGTGCTTTTTTATTAAATTGCACAGTTATTGAATAAACTATATAATTTGAGTTTTATTATTAGATAAGGATTCATTTTTAATCAATTTATACTTCATTTCTAGAAGCGAGCTAATAGAAAGAAAAATAAACGCACGTGATTAGTTGTCGAAAATAATTGTCTATACTCAGATTGGCTGGCTAGATTTAACAATTGACAATTGATCTAACCAATCACGTGAGTTTATTTTTATCTTCCTATTAGCTCGCTTCAAGAAATTAAGTATCGACACAACATCAAACAAAGTCGCCATCGCGAATTAGAGTAATCCGCGCAAACAACTGGTAATCGTAACCTGAGTAAAGAAGATTTTGTTTATTTAATTGATAGGCATAGTGTCGATGAGCTTGCAACCCTTCACGTATGGAAAGTTAACTTCTGCAAAAAGTGGGTTTGTACCAAATATGACATGTAGGTATTTGGACATACCTCTAACTACCCCATTAGACATCTTCCAAGGAATAAAGACCTGAAAGAAAATGTCTACCGCTCCTGGGATACAGTCGTGATATTTTTTTATAGTCAAATGCGCAATAACAGCGCGTTCCCTAAAAGTTGTATGCACAGGCACGGGTTAATAAAAAAACATTTTCAGAAAAACAGAATTTATTTATTTAAAGCATTTGGTGCAGAATGAATTAAATTATGTTTTGTAACAGCCATTGTAGTAACAATAAAATAAAAATAAAATAACAAAATCTTGTCAAATATATTTGCGCATACAAATATATCGATTTTTGACAGTTCTCTATGAAAACTGAGTTATGAGTCACCGCTTGGGACACGATTTACGCTTGAGTATAGTCTCTGAATATGGGCCTAACTGTCGTAACTTTACGTCAGCGCACTCAGCGCCTTAACTTAGGTCAAAAGCACTGTCGTCTGATTGCTCTAAACAACCAAATCAATAAATCACAAATATATTTGACAGGACCTGTCAGTGTCACTGCTAACATAGATTATCACAGAATTATTTGTACAAAGTATGTTATACAATTAAATAATACGATTGTAAACAGCGGCAAGAAATCGGTCGCGCCACTTAAGAAGAACGCTGAGAGGAAAAGGACTCTTAGGTGCAAAAAAAATATAGTTAGAGAAATTCACATAAAAATTGCCTACATACCAACTAATTTACTACCAGTTCTTAAAACTTACGGATACCGTAGGACTTTCGTCATAGCAACGTTTATCTATCGAAAAGTCACACGCGCCACGTAAAAAGAACGCTGAGGGAAAAAGCTGCGCAGTAGTAGATTGTGCGGAATGTAATGTGTGATGTGTTGTGTGGTGACGCGACGCACTTCACACATTGATGTAGCGCGTGCTGTTGGCGAGTGAGCGAGGGACCCCCCACCAACACATACACACGACACGACACTCATCGTTCTTTTTACGTGGCGCGACTTATGTTGTAAAAACAAAGATGATTGACCTACGGACATCCGTACGTTGATTATTCTATTATATTATTATATTATTCGTGCATTAATCTGTTTTAGCTTTGATTTCTCTACTAAAAGGCCACATAGATATAGCCGGTACAACTCGAAGTAACAACATAGGTTTAACACAGAACATTATAAATTGTGACATGTAAAATCGAAAGGTGTTCGAACGGCAAAGATTTTCGTCTATATGTTTAAAAGAATATATAATTAACGCTGTGGTGAAGGCTGATATAATTAATGAACGATTTTTCGTATCATGGCGATATCTGGAATTAAAATAATACAAATAAATATATATCTTTGGACATGCACACAGCGTCATCTAGTCCCAAGCTAAGCAATTTAATGCTTGTGTTATGGTAACCAGATGACTGATATGATACTTAGATACATTTTTTTTGTAAATACATACATGTTAGATAGAAAACACCCAGACACGGAACAAATATCTGCAGAGCATACAAACATTTGTCCCGTAGCGGGAATCGAATTGACAGAATGACAATGTTACATCATGACAGCGTTATAGTTTGACAATGTTATCATGACAGTGTGACAGCATGACATTGTTACATCATGACATTGTTACACCATGACAGTGTTACATCATTATCTTGTTACACCATGACCTTGTTACATCATGGCCGTGTTACATCATGACAATGTTACATCATGACAGTATTATAACATTGTTACATAATGACAGTACTCACGTGGCGACAGTAGGCGTGACAGTGAGCGCCCAGCCGAGTAAGTACGCGGTGGATTGTACTAGCGCGTACATTGGTGTACTCGTCACATGAATACTATCTGGGTTCTCACACCAACGGAACGCCTGGAATAACAAGAAAATAATTTATTAAAGCATTAAGTTGCTTAGCTTGAGACTAGATGACGCTGTGTGGAATGTCCAAGGCAAGTCCTGGCTTTGCACGGGTGTAATGACTTTCACCGATGTGTAGAATGGACTGTCGGGATGATTATAGGCTATATTTTATCCCGGTAATATCCAGGACTTCATTATTACACCCGTGCAAAGCCGGGACGGGCTGCTAGCATTTTCTAAATGAACTCGTAACGTATTATTGTGTTCCGTTCCGAACAGGCAATAGAGTCACCTAGCTTATAAGACTGTACATTTTTAATTGATCCTACAGAAATAAACATGTTTTTCTTTCTTTCTAAATAAACTCACCAACTGCACAGTTGTCATCGGGTCCCGCCTGACCGCGACCGCTACGTACGTCAGTCCGGCGATCGCCACAGTTATAACTGCGCAAGCCACGTGCCACAACACCGCGCTCCTCGAAGGAAAGGTCGCGTGGAGGCCATACCGCCATATGAACGGGTCTGATACGTACAGGCATAGCGCTGGGGCTTGGAATAAACCTGGAAATATATACATACATACATACATACATACATAAAATCACGCCTCTTTCCCATGGGGGTAGGCAGAGACCACGGATCTCCATTTGCTACGATCCTGACACACCTCTTTCGCCTCACTCACTCTCATTACATTCTTCATACATGCTCGCCGGTTTAGGAAATCTACACTAATATTATAAAGAGGAAAACTTTGTTTGTTTGTTTGGTTGTAATGAATAGGCTCAAAAACTACTGGACCGATTTTAAAAATTCTTTCACCATTCGAAAGCTACATTATCCACGAGTGACATAGGCTACTTTTTATCCCGATATTCCCGCGGGAACGGGACTTACGTGGGTGAAACCGCGTGGCGCAGCTAGTATATAATAATATTATAAACTAGCGACCCGCCCCGGCTTTGCACGGGTCCATTATACATATAAACCATTCTGTGGGCAACTGGGCCCACAGAAAAACATCACTCTACCCAGTTTTTTTTTTAATCTTAATAAAAGTTACGACTTCGGCAGGATTCGAACCTGCGATGATACAAACGAACACTCTATCTATTAAAAAACCGCATCAAAATCCGTGGAGTAGTTTTAAAGATTTAAGCATACATAGGGACAGAGAAAGCGACTTTGTTTTATACTAGTAGCACGTCCCGGCTTCGCACGGGTGTACTAATGGAGCTACTGGGATAAAATATAGCCTATAACCTCCCGGACAGTCCATTCTACCCACCCGCGAAAAATTTTTTGAAATCGGTCCAGTAGTTTCGGAGATTACCTCCGTCAAACAAACAAACAAATTTTACCTCTTTATAATATTAATAAAATAATAAATAATAATAATAGAGTAGAAGTGTAGATAGTGTAGATGTAGACTATGTTGTGATAAAATAAATATAAATATCCTTGGACATTCCACACGTCAACTAGCGCCTGGGACTAGATAACGCTGTGTGCAATGTCCAAGGATAGGTAAGTATTTATTTATTTGTTTTAAATATATAAAGGACCTCACCAACTACAGCGCCAAGTATGCACTGATGCGGGAAGTGAGCGGCTACGTACATGCGGGCTAGTAGCACCGAGCCGAGCGCCCAGCCGAGCGTGGGGAACGCTATCTTCTTAAGCCATGGCTTAATCGTCCATTTTCTGTATCAAAAAACAGCCAGTATAAATATATCACACTAATATTAGAAAGAAAGAAAAATGTGTTTATTTCTGTAGGACCTCAAGGATCACTTAAAAATGTACAGTCTTATAAGCTAGGTGACTCTATTGCCTCTCTATATATATACCACTATAGATAGCCTCTGTTAGTGACAATCACACTTACAAACTTTAAATATTACAAAGGTGAAGTTTGTGAGTATGAAATAAAAGGGAAAGTGTGTCTGTCTGTCTATCTGTTTGTCCGTCTTTCACGGCAAAACGGGTCGATGAATTGACGTGATTTTTTGTGTGGTGAGTGACATAGACTACTTTTTATCCCGATATTGCCGCGGGAACGGGACTATTTGATGATAAAAACTTACCTGTCATGTGCTACATGCGCCACAAACATGACCAGTAGTGTGGCCACAGCGGCGGCCGCGGCGGAGTGCCCGCTCGGCGAGCCCGGCCCCGTCTCGCAGGTCTGCCGCGTCTGCCTCAGCCGGGGGCGGAGCCCTGGGTAGTACGAGCTCTCTCGGACCCACCAGTACGGCCGGTCTTCGAAGAACCACCTTATTTAGACAATAGAGAGATTAAAGTACCTATATAAGTTTTAAGTATGAGAGTGGATGGATATACAAGTAGAGAAAAGCCGAGGAAGAAGTGGATGGAATGTGTGGAAGAGGATATGAATGTGAGAGGAGTGAATTCGGAGTTGATGAATGATAGAGATGAATGGAAGAAGAGAACTTAGGGGACAGGGACTTAATTAGTCAAGTCTTTCACACTTGATTAATTTATGTCCCTAAGAATTGCGATTAAATAAAAAATTGCTACCTACCTAAAACAGGTAGCAGTTAATTGTGCTCCTGAGTATATCTATACTACAAGCTGACAATAATGATCATGATGATCTCATCATGATCATCATTGTCAGCTTTTAGTGACTGGGCTGGGTGGGCATAAATAGATAGTCAAAGGCAAGTCCTACCATTTCATGACAGTGTTAAGCCATCCTCCGAACGCCATGCACAGTAACAACTGAGCCGCGAATACGGAGTCCAAGATTGAGAGTAGTGGGAAGACAATCTCCGTGATGTGGTGCGGATTCGATACATTGTTAATGAACTCAAAGTAGCTGTCGTAGTCTTGGAACCTGAAAGTTGATACAAAGAGCTTATTATCTATTTATTTAATAAAAATAACTACAACATATTAATACCTATTCTAAGTTTCATCATGACTCGTGTTCAAGTGTGCGTATTGTATAGTAAAAATTAGGTTTACTTATACTAGTTTTTATATTTTAAAGTGTTAAACCACACTTAGGCATTTCATTAATAGGTTAAAACTAACTCCAAGTTTAATTACGGTCGTGCCTAAGAAACTGAAATAGGCTTAAAAGTCCCAGAATGTTGTAAAGAGCTTTATTGATTTGTTTATGCGGTAAAATGCGGAAAAATAAATAAATATAGTACCAATCTTGAATAAACTCGATACAAGTAACTCCGAACGCGTAGATTTGTTCCATCGTGACTTACGATTAATATATTCTGAATCTCACTAAATCATAATTAATTATGCAATGGAAAATTATTTCCGGTATTACAGAGGATTTTAGCTATTTTGAAACCATGATCAAATCAAAACAAATGATTGACAAGTGTGACCTGTCACTGTCAGTCAGCTATCTTTTTGACAATGACAGAATTGACAGAGGCAGCTGATGGAAATCGTTTTTGAACAGAAATTCCGTTCAGAAACACAAATGCGATTACAGCGACATCTATCACAATATAAAGAAAACAATTATTTAATTCAAATATCATCCACAGATGGCGGTAATTCAATAGTACTGCTACTCCTTGATAGATGGCGTCAGCTTACTGACAAAATCTACTCAATGGTAGATGTCGTTGAAATGAGAAATTGTATGAATTTTAAATCATTTTTTATCTAATTAAGTAATTTATAAACCATACTACCATATTATTTCATGATAAAATGTCTATTTTAAAAGTTGATTTCATTAACTACCTAATTCGATTTTGGTTTCTACAAAAAGATGATTCAAACAAAAACATGTGATGATATAAGAATTTTGAAAACATTTTTAAGTTATTCTCAAAATATTCAACATACCGACTAGCGAATGGAAAAATATTTTTGTTCGAAATTTTAAAATATTTTGGCGTAGAAACTTACGCTTGATAAAATTGGCGATAGCGGTTGGAATCCCAGACGCCCGTTGGATTATTGTTTTAATAATTGAGCATTATTCTACGGTGGTACGGTGCCGAGCGCAAGTCCAAAAGGTTTATTATAAGTATCCATACTAATATTATAAATGTGAAAGTGTGTGTGTCTGTTTGTCCGTCTTTCACGGCAAAACGGAGCGACGAATTGACTTAATTTTATGTGATATAGGCTACTTTTATCCCGATATTCCCACGGGAACGGGACTTACGCGGGTGAAACCGCGGGGCGCAGCTAGTTTCTAATAAAGGTCAACATACTTACTTTAAGTATATACTTTTATACCATCCACTTATGTCTATAATAGTGACGATTGTAAGGCCATCCATTTTAATCCATTGCAACTTCGCTTCCATCTCGAAACGAATTGACGCTAACTGGTTTCCTCGTGAAGTGGTGATGTTGTCCTTCACCATTTAGAGCTCGTGATAGTAATATCTTAAGCTAAAACTAAGACAAAACTTAGAATTGAACCAAAAAAAGGGTTTCGTAGCCGTAGCGAATGTCTACGCCGCCGCGCCGTAGCATTCATAGCACAAATTATCACTTCCCATAAATCTTATGTATAAGTCGCGACACGTAAAAAGAACGATGAGGGGGGAATGGGGGTGTATTTGGTGGGGGGTCACTCGCTCACGAACCAATAGCACGCGCTACATCTGCAATGTGTGAAGTGCGCCGCGTCACCCATCCACATCCCACCTGAGATTTCATAAAATCGCCTACTGCGCAGCCCCCCTCAGCGTTCTTTTTAAGTGGCGCGACCTATTTATCTATATATATAGGTACCAAAGTATTTAATTTAATTTTTCGATAATCTAGTATACAGTTGTGAGCCTGATCTCGTTTTACACATCAAAACTTTTGTTCTCCACTGTATCCGGATGATTCGCTCAGCTTGGGTAAATTTAATCTGCAGAGTTTTGAGCGGCGGGATACAAGGTAAAAGAAAGCTAAGAATAGAAGTAAACACGTTATATCTAAGTATTTTATGAAAAATAAAAACGATTCTTGACGACATTCAAAACATGTCGCGGTAAGAGATTGCACGTTATCTAGCTTTTGTTCTCTGAAATCCATAGAATTTTTCAAAATAACCACGCCGTGAAATGCCCCGTTAAGACATGGTTATTTTCAGAATAAGGTGGCTGAGCGGTCACAACTTGGATGGGTGACCGCAAGTTGCATTAACAACTGAGCGCTACAGAGCTTCTGAGAGGATGTTAAATTGTCGGTCCCGACTTTGAAGTCGTTAAGCCATGACGGAAGCCTTACGCGGAGTTTTTAGGTTTGCTCATAATACGAAAACGAAAAGAACGAAGTGAAACTTATAGGGGGTAATCACATGACTGATACTTAGTTATCATTCTTTTTATAAATTTATTGCATCGAAAACACCCAGACGTGAAACAAATAACACAGAGCATACAAACATTTGTCCCGTAGCGGGGATCGAACGCACCTCCGCGTCTCACGCGGGCCTTCGCCCACTGCGTCACAGAAATCGTTATTAGCCAGAGATATATCCAGGGATGTATCCGCACCCCGTACACCGTCCATGCCCGACTTCCTCTCGTAAACGCTGTATGATCACGTAGAATTATTGCATTAAAATATAACCTCCTCCTATGGACCCGGTACACCCAGGCTCTATACATACGGAGCTGTTAAAACTTTTTAAACTATCATGGTTTTGAACATTATAAACACTTGACACGAGATATTTACCATGATTTGTGGTTGTTTGAGTTTCCCGATATTTTTAACCGTGATCATGGCGCATGCAACTGGTGCCGAAATATCGGGAAACTCAAACAACCACAAATCATGGTAAATATCTCGTATCAAGTGTTTATAATACGGAGCTGTTGATTTTATTGTAGGTATTATGTGGACGATAATATAATAAAATAATAATAAATATCCTTGGACATTCCACACAGCGTCATCTAGTCCCAAGCTAAGCAACTTAATGCTTGTGTTATGGTAACCAGATTATGACTGATTTAAATACCTACCTACATAGGTACATTATTATATGTATATAGAAAGCACTCAGACACGGAACAAATCAGCAGAACATACAAACATTTGTCCCGTTGTAAACGAATTTTCTTTCTAGCTTTTTTAAGTTTACATAGAAACAAGGATGTCCAGGGTCCCAACTCTAAGGGGGTTAATAGGGGGTGAAAAGGGGAGGTGGGGGCAAACAGAACTTCGGGGATAAGCGTCCTAAACCGGGGTGGAGTTCTCTAAGTTAAAACTTGGATAATTCTAGTTAATTTGCTTGAACAAACCTTGTAAATTCCAGATTACGCTAGTACGCGAGACGCGTTGTTATAGAAATACTCACGAAATATTAAATAGACTTATATTTTATTTTACACAGTGGAAATTAACAGGTAGGTTATAAAAACTATTGGCAATAGAGTCAACTAGTTTTTAAGACTGTACGTTTTTGAGCGATCCTTGAGGTCCTACGAAATAAACATATTTTTCTTTCTTTCTTTCATTGACTATTAAAAAAGAATTATCGTATTAGAGTGGAATAGGTTTTAAATTGCTTAACACAAACAAATTAGGTAAGATGGAGAAAGGCCAAGTCAGAAGTACCCTAAACCGGCGAGCATGTATGAAGAATGTATTGAGAGTGAATGAGGCGAAAGAGTTGTGTCAGGATCGTAGCAAGTGGAGATCCGTGGTCTCTGCCTACCCCCATGAGAAAGAGGCGTGATTTTATGTATGTATGTATGTAGGTAGGTACATAAGTAATAGGTGATTAAGGTGTCGCCAAAACTAAAACTAAACTAATTAAAGATGCTATTCTTTTTATTTTCACCTTTATAAAATTGACAACATCATTAATTTTAGTTTTTAGTTTTAGCAACTTCTGAATAACTACCAAATTTTTTACAAATAGGTACACTAAATTTAGTTACTCAAATGTCAAACAAATCATAATGAAGGGAACTACATACGAGCGACCGGATCAATTATAATACAAGAATTTTACATTATGTCTCCCCTAGAGTTTGTCTAATAATAAATTGAATTGAACTGTCGTCTGGTTGACTTTTTGACAGTTTGTTTTAAGCAAAAATATTTGTACTTGTAATGACAATTTTGACGTTTTTTTGGAATAGAATAAAACCATAAAAAATGACTGAATGAAAAGAAATACTTAAGTGTGTTTTCAGAGGTATTTCAGTTGTTGAGGTGCACAAAAGATAAATATTTAAGAATTATTTATATTCAAAAGTTTTTTGTAACTTGAACCTAGTGTTATTTCTCTAATAGTCTTCACCTATTAATTTATATCCTGTCCATCTAAAGGTTACCTGGAAGAGATCGCTTTCAGCGATAAGGTCGCCCATTGTCCCACTTGTTTGTATGTACTGTTTTTTTTTTGTTTTGTTATTTTTCTGTTGTGGTGTGTGTGCAATAAAGCTATACTGTATTGTATTGTATTGTAATAGCTTGCTTTGTTCGCTTTTTGATGAATGTGATGTTAATAACGTGAAACGGGTGTGTCCGTATCATAGAAAAGTTAGAAAAAAACTTATAATCTCCACCTCAAAATTTCTAAAACATCAACAAACTGTCAAAAAGCTTTCAAACTCAAACCGAGCCGCTTGCAGCAGCCAATAACTAAAAAAAACATCCCACTAATTGCCCCTTTATTGGTCGATACTTTTAAATGTGACATATTAGGAGTGTTTACGAATCGAGCTTTGAACTTAAGTGGTTAATTTTTTAGAAGTGGTTTTATTATGTTTATTTTTACGGAACTATCTCTATAAATATAACGTCGTGGACTCGTTTAGGTAGGAGATGATTTTTTAACTAAAGAGGAGCGATAGAGTTTTGGTATCGACTTATTCTAATTTGTAGATTAATTTTATGAAGTGTCTTACTTTGACTGACTTAAAAAAATTCTAAATTTTAGTTAAGAAAATAGCCAAAAAGACCAATTTAAATAATAAAAATCATTAGTGTGCAACAGAATCGGCACCAATAATAATAGAAGGCTTCTAAATCTATTATATCAATAATCCTCAAGTGTTTTATTACCTTTTTTATAAAAATCATGAACAATCTAATCCAACAGACAGTAACAAAGGGCGCAGGTGCCGCAGTCGCCCCCTGCCGACAATTTGACACACTATTAATCCGGATTTAGCCAGTTTTAAATGGATTAGCGCGGATTTTCGGGTGGAAAGGATGTGTTGATTTTTAAACGGTTTGTTTATCTAAAAAGATATTAATACAAGGTATATTAAGATAGGTAGGTACTTGTTAATCTTTCGCATAATGAATTGGTTCTAATTTTATTGACTTTTTCAGATTTGTCATAGCTCCTACGATTTTACAATACTTAGACAGTTTTAAGGACGACCTAGTTAGAAGAAGTTAGGTAGGTAGGTAGGTGTATTAGAATCGCCATTGTGGTCAACATTTAAAATTTGACCTAAGAAATACTGAGTCAACAAACAAACAAGTAGGTAATAAAATAAACATAAGTTATTGCACCAATATTAACCACAAAATACAACCACAGAACTAAAATAAAAAAGTTATGACTTTCTTCACAAAACGCAAAACGATTGACTTGTAAGTTGTACCAACATTTAAAAACCTTTTCCTCACCGCCATTTATTTTCAAGGGCGGCAAAAAAATGTCGTTCCGAAACCAAATGTTTTGTCATGTTTGACAAAGCGTTCGGGTGCGTTTAGTTTTTATAATCCGTGACGATGGCAAGGGTCGCCGCCTCCATTCTACCGGCAAGACAGAGAAATTCTTTTTTCTTTCACCACTTTACGGTAGTATTTTATTGTTATATTGCGACTGCGTAATTAAGATACTACCGCAATTCTGTGGGCACTGAAATATTTTCTTTGTTTTCGCGGTAAATTTTGAGAATTCTGTCAATGTCGGTAACTTTGAGATTGTAAATAATTGTTAAATTTTGTGACGCTGTAAATATTTTATGATCGAGGTAAAGTAATGTCCTATGATTAAGAAATTATTAAACTTTTAACAGGCTGTAAAGTTGTTAGTATGAAATAGAATCTATTTTAATAAATATTTTCCTTTTTTTATTAACCTCAAAGTGCATTGTAACAGACAAAATATTAAATAGGGTACTTAGGTGCTTAGGTAGGTACCTAAATGTTGCTTTATCCTTACTAGGTAGGTGGGTACCTCTACTGCCTCTACTATTGATTCATAAAACAAATATTTAAATTGTCGTTGGTTATTCTCTTACACTCTAAAAAAAGCTCAGCTACCTAATTGTTAGGTACCTACTAATTTCATAAAACATGCTAAATACTTTACTTTATTATTAGCATTCGACAAATAAACTAGCTCACTCCACAAACCATTTAAAACCCCTCTCGACATTTATCTAACAAATCACAAACAAAATTAACATACGAACCTAATCACGCCCCCAATCATAAACAGAATAAAACGCATAATACAGCATTATCCCTCGCTTACACACAACACAATAACAGTTTCTGCATTTATTATTAAAATTTTCGTCAGACAACCCTCTGGTCCCGAGGCACTCATGAAAATAAAATCATGACGCGACCCGCGCAGATTGAATTCAAAATTGGAATCAGAAGACAATCCTTTTTTTCTTTTTTATGGCTAACGCCGTTGGGTCGCCCGTGTTAAATTTTTGATAGTGAGGTCCGAATAGGTTTTTTGGGGCAAATGAAAGTTTTTATTACAACATCACGCACTTAGATAGAAAATTACGGTCTGCGGCCTTGTTTAGACGCTTAGTGCGCAAATAAAGGTGCTGTAAAAATTTATCTGGGGCTGTTATTATTTTACAATGTCTGAGATTGTGTGCTGAGCGGGTACAATACGGGACCGTTAGGTCTACCTCAGTAATAAAGCAATAACATCATTGTTTAAGAATGAGCCCCTTCTCTCACGAAGCGACTCTCAAGCGATTTGTGTTTCGTACGCGTATCCTACGCGTCGCTTGCGAGTAGCCGCCATACATATTCAGCTAGTTTCGCACACGACGAGACGCGTCGACGACGCGTTTGATATCAGTCGCACGCAACCGACTTGCTGGTCGCACGCTACCCGAGTCGAATACGCGTTGCATCAAAAAATGGCGGCGGAACAAATCTTTAATATTAATTTTGTCCAGGAGGTGGAAAATTATCCATGTTTGTATTATTATAGGCTGCCAGAGTACGTAAGAAAAGATGTTACAGAAAAGGCGTGGATTGAGATTGAAAAAAAATTCAAATGCTCTACAATTGATATTTTTTTCGATGTACGGATTCACCCAGAATCTTCTTTTACATTTTCGTTTATTTGTGTAATATAAATACAGAAGAACATTGTCTTCATCGCTAGAGTCACTAGACATCTTCGTACGAATGTTGTTCTTCAAATGATAAAAAATAGTCTCATTTGCATAGCACCGTGTGCGGAAACGAGTAGCATACCAGTAGGCGACCATGGTTTGCATCGCAGTCGCGTAGCATTTGAATAGCGTCGTGAGAGAAGGGCCTGACAGTAGAGAATTTGTATTTAAATTTCGAATGCGTAGGTTTATTTCATCCATGTGTTCTATTTTCAAAAGAGATTTTATCCTCAATTTAAAAAACGTTTTTTCTTAATTCGGTTTTTTATTTTTTTATTACGATTAACGTTCATTTCATACTTACCTAATCTGAAGAATGCATCACAGTCAAGTCTATCTAAGAGCCTATAAATGGCTCTATTCAACTTTTTCACGATGCTTTTGTGTGAAAATGTAATTTTCCGAAAAACTTTTATATTCTTTTACCGTATTTGTTCAGGTATCATGCCGTTTTTTCATCAAATCCGACCGAAGGTATAAAGCCCGCCTCATCCCTCCACTATCGGAATGATACACTCGCCCGTGGAGTATGAATATACAGCAAAGACAAAAATACCTAGGTAGTAAAAAGTACCTAACAAGAGGCAAAATTATAAATTTCATTACGGGGACATTTTTTGGTATAATTAAGTACCTATACTTTTAACGTATACTTTTTGTAAAAAATTATGTTATCAATACGCGATTAAGTCCCGTTAATATTTATAAATATCCTATACTTTACTTAGTTATGTAGATACTTATTAACCAAAAAATGTCCCCATAGCGAAGTTTTTAATTTTTCCTTTTATTACACTCATCAAGAGACAAATGTATGTTTCTAATACAAAAAATTGTCTCGCAGCGGGAATCGAACCAGCAACTCGCAACCTTCACCTCAAAAGCGAGTCTTCGCCCAATGCGCCACAGAGGTCGCCGTTACAAATCGGTCTAATAATAGACGAAATAATCGGTAAATATAAATATCTACATTAAAATAAATACAATACGAAGGAATATAAAAAATCCTCCTTTGTTAAAGTCGGTTAAAACATAACCTTTTTAAATTGTTTAATCTCTACTTAGTAAAAGTAGCTAGCTCTACATTATTAAAAGTGGCTTCAACAGAGACTAAGTAATTCAGAAGGATTGTCTTATGATCAAAAATCATCAAAATTGTATGTAGGTAGGTATTTAGAAAATATTTGTACCATTTTCACAAATTCTCTGAAAAAAATGTCTTATTTACAGGATAAATATCCATAGGACGTGCAGATATCCCTCTTAGATCTTCTAGGCCTTTACTTTTTAATCCGGGTGCCCCGAGCCGGCCGTAAACCGGCGCCGGATAACGGATATCCGGCGCAATCATCCGACTATTTCGGCGATTCTTTCAGGTTAAAATGTAGCATCGTCCCCGTGGGCACGGCCCTGATGTATGTTTTATTTGGGTAAAGTTTCGTGACTTAGATTGTGTCTGGGTAACGGAGTGTGTTGACAAAAAGTGTGTAGTAAAAAGAACCTATGGATCAGTGGGTAAACGCCCGTCTGATGCCGTCGTTCGTTGCGGGTTCGATGATATTTCAACTTTTTGTTGCTGTATTTAATAGGCAGGTAAGTAAGTAATCTAATTATATACTAATGAAGCTACCGGGATAAAATATAGCCTATACCACCCGGACGTCCATTCTACACACCAGTGAAAGAATTTTCGAAATCAGTTTAGTAGTTTCGGAGATTACCTCCGTCAAACAAACAAACAAACAAATTTTATCTCTTTATAATATTAGTATAGATGTATAGTATACGAGTAGATTAGTATAGATAATAAATATATTTAATATCTAAGTAGGTACCTGAAATAAAAAATATCTTTTGAAATTATAAAGACACGTCCGTAATAATTTCAAAAGAACTACGCCATATTTATTGAATGCTACTTTTGTAAGAGCTATATTTGGGTAAAAGCATTTTAATAGATACATTTGGGACCAACCGTGACAATCATTTAGTCATCCACCACCGAATTTTACAATAACAACTAGATTATTTACACACAGCTATGGTAACCGAGTCTAATTATTTGCTACTGGTAGCTAAATAAACAAAATACAACAGCGGGGCGTCCGCCATTATGAAACATAAAACCTTTTTGAACAATTACGATTTCTGAACGCAATAAACATTTCACGAAACGTCAAAATGTTTCCCGCGCATCAATTGTTTTTTTTTTCTTGTTTTGAATTTTGAAGGCTATTGTTTTATTTTGTGGTGGTTGTAAGTAAAAAGAAATAGGAGAAATTGTTTCAATTTCTAGGTTTGACGTCGTAAATTTGTTGGTTTTTGGAAATTGGTATTAACCGCGACGTAACAAGATTTTTAGGGCTAATAAATTACAAATACCTAAGTAAATTAACATCATAGATAGGTCTTCGATACCTAATGTAGGTAGGCAGGTACTCATATATCATAGGTATATTATCTACAAGACGACCAATCACGTTCGTTAATTTTTCTTCCTATTAGCTCGCTTCAATAAATGAAGTATTAAGTAAGTATTTTCTCCCCGATCGTTGTTTTTAAACAAATTAGAATCGTTTAATTCAAGTGAAGCCGTGAAGCCTACCAAGTTGGAACTTTATTAATGCACCAGACATTTATTGCCATGCAGAGACGGCAACAAATTCCCGCCATTTATTGGTACGGCTCGTTTCCCGCCAAAATTAACGTCATTTAAACCGTTTCGTTGGCTTGTTCCTAACCTACCTTTATAAACTAGGAGGCGTACCATGATGACGTCTTATTTAACAATTCAGTTTAGGTTCTGACTGTCAAAACTTTACGTCAGCGCCTTAGTTTACGTCAAAAGTACTGTAGTTCGTAGTAGGACCTAAACTGAATCGCTATAAACGGTCATAGTAAGCCGGCTGTTCCAATGAGATCTCGCGCACTGTTGGTTGGGAGCTTTTTTGTACCAAGGTATTAGGTTTTTGCGACTATGCGTCGCCAAAACTAGAACTACATTAACCAAAGATGATGTCGACATCCTTCTTAGTACGATCGTTATGAAAGTTATGAAAAAGAATTAATGACCTAATAATAACAAAAGTCAAAAGTCAAAATATATTTATTCAATAAAGTCATATTAGAGACCACTTTGACACGTCACGTTCTTAAAACTAGGGGATTCTATTGCCTGTTCCAACGCGAACCGCCGCCGCGAAACGCGCCCTACACCAAAGCAACATATTTAAGTCATTAATTTAGCATAGCAATTTCAGCATAGACGAAAGAACAAACTATGACTACTACCGTCGCTTAACTTCAACTTAAATTTTTAAATTGGAATAATGATTTAAATTACAGTTCATATAGGAACTCGCCATTTCGCTCAGAACAGAAACAACCGCGGTCCGTGAATGAACAGCCATCATTGCCGGTGGCAGCGAGGAAAGCGCTTACATTGTTTTATTATAAAGCTGTTAAGCGCTGCAGCGCTGAAATCTACTGAAATTTGGGAGATAGAACGTAACTTTTGCGATTTTGATTTAATTTTTCTTTATAAAGTGGTTGTTTAAAAATGTGCATTAGAAGATATTTTATAAAATCGTGAAGAATGTCAATTAAGTATGTACTTAAGTAAAGTTAACTTTGACTAGATAGGGTGATTTTGCTTTGTTATTTCAATAACAAAAGTCTATTTTCTAAAAATGTTTTCAAGACTTGTAGCATTTAAGAGGAGATAATAAGCTGCTCTACCAAAGTTTACAAAATAAAACCAAAATATATTTTAACCTTAAGTTACATTGTAGTGCGACCCTCGCTGCAAGCTGAATAAAAGCGAGAAAATTACTTTTACCGATCCTCAAACACAAAATGGCGTAACCACCCTCTCTTTTCATCTCGTTCTAACCCCCACTTTTCCAACCATCCCTCCCTTTCGCACTCACTACGGAAAACCAGGCGAAGTAAGCTTTTCTTCTGGGCAAATTCATGAATCGCCCTTGCCTTTCATGATGGCCGATTATACAATACAATCCGACCCAAAACTCGCTGTACGCTTTCCCGAGGAAAATCTATGTGGAAATGTTCACGGACTTTCTAAACAAAATGTTGGAGCGAAACGGGCTTTTATCTACGCTCCGCTATTGGCTGTTTCAAAAAAACTACGGAGCTTGTGATTGGCCAAAACAAATTACCCGCGGCGTTCTTTATTGTTCTATTTTTGAGAACGTCGTATGTGATTTTCTTTTTAATTCTAAAATGGCGTAAGTGGCTACGCTTATTATGAAATGATGGCTTTTTGGTTTGTGAGAAGTTGGGATTTTACGCGGGAGTTCCAAACGTTCAATGAAATTGCAGTATTAGAACAATTATACCATTTTTTCTTTACCATAGAGCTAAGAAATCCTTAATATAAGAAATACTATTAAGTAGGTATCTATGTATTTAAGTAGGTAGGTACCTACATGAGATCATTTTTTTTTAATAAAATAGAATAAGTTCCTAAACTAAGGCTTAACTTAGTTTTTTTTTTTCAATTTGTCTAAAAAGTAACCACTTAGTAGTGGTTACTTTATGTATTTTATTAGTATAGCTAAATATATTCTACGCCCGGCTTTACATTTTATGACCTCCAAGAAATTCAAAACACCTTCATTTGTCAAAATATTTACGACGTCACTGAAAGGATGACATGCAATACAAATAAAAAAAAACTTGTGACGAATCATTGCTACCGGGCGATGGTGATCGGCACAGTGGGATACAAAGTTTAAAAAAAGAAACAAATGTTATGGGTAAGGTGGTAGCATTGATCGTTCTATTTTCGAAATCTTCACGATTGGTTATAAAGCTATTGCATAGCTTCTATCACGGTCCTTGAGCGTGGAGACTGAATCCAGAAATTCTGTAACGAAAAAACCTAACGCTTGTCACTTTAGTTCCGCAACTAGCCTCTAGGTGGCATGCAATAGCTTTACCGTGGCAGCCCCGAGTGCCACACGTTTTTTTAATTATTTTATTTATACCTATATTGCCATGTCTACCGCTGTTCTATCTCCTACGGTTGCGCGTAGAAGCAATTTTTCACGTCGTATCTTTATCGCAACGTTAAATAATAGTCCTGCCTGCGTCCGACGCTAGTGATGTGCGTTGTTAGTCTTATTTTAATAATTACTTCTTATTTAAAGGATGCGACTGGCGATGGCGCAGGACCGCAGTGGAAAGCACAAACTGAAGGAGGCCTATGCCCAGCAGTGGGTAAAGTCGGGCTGTGGGTGATAATGATGATATTGATTAATTGGTACATAAGAAGGTATCGGTTTTTGTTGTTGAGTTGAGCCACTTATGGATAGGTAAAGACTTACGTCTCTTATTAGCTTGAATGAGTTAAGCTATCAACTGATTTAAACACATAGGTAGACATTAAGCCCAATGGCTTCGAATTCTCGTACGTAATCGAGTCGGACGGGTTACTATGACCGTTAAAAGCGATTCAGTTTAGGTCTTATAATGAACTGTTTTTGACGTAAGCTAAGGCGTTGACGTAAAGGTAGGACAGTTAGAACCTAAACTAAATTGTTTAATAACAGATTAAATAGGTTTTAGCTAATATAGGTTTAAGGGTTAGATTGGCGATATACCGTTCGTCGTTTGGTCTCGTTTCACTCTAAACAAGACCGAGTCCAGTCTTGCCTGTAAATTACCCCATCACTATCCCCCATAAAATATTCATGAAGTTTATTTTTCATTAACCAACGCTCAGCCGCCATTATTGAGCCGGTTTTGTCGAAATATCAGAAAAATATTATCCAGAAGGAGTTTTATAAGCGGAATCATTTTAGATGAGCGGCTGTTTGGATTTTAGCGTTATTTATAACGTAAATAAGGAAATAAATGGCCGATTCAATGTTTAATAATAACACGTTTAGGTCGTTTTTTGAAGCTTGCTTCAATGTGTTATGTTTTCGATCAAATTAAAACTGTGTAACACTAAAAAACAATACCTACTTAGTTGATAAGTAGGTAAGTAGGTACCTAGACCTACATACCTATATAGACAACATTTATAAAATTTTAGGTTGTTATGCCTAAGTACCTACTTACGTTAGTTAAAATCTATTTATCCTGTCTTGCCCAGTCTAATTTATTTTCATGTCAATTTGGCCACATTTCGCCACTTTTCGGCGTTTTCGGCGTTTCTAAGTTTATAATTATCTGATTTATGCTTTAAACTGTAGAGCAGAGAGTCAGCCAGGCGAAGTGGAGGCCTAGCCCTGGATTATTAGTCCTACGCAGTGGATGAAGTTGAAGAGCGTGAAAGACAGGTTAGGTTGGATGCAGGCGGCGAAAATAAACTAACGCATTCACATGTCACAATCTCTATAATTGCACAGTGAAGAAAAAGTCAAAGTATAACACTAGATTATCACATTATTAGGAGATTAGAAAAATAGCAAAATCAGACCATATTGATGCGTAGGCGATTTTAGAACAGACAGATACAAAAGTAAGATGGTATGTCATGAGCAATGAACGGCTTTGAGAGTCAAGTGATGTCAGTGTCATCGAGACGACATTGACAGATATAAAGCAATGATTTAAACATAAATCTATACTCTAATCTCAGTCTCGGACAAGTTGAATGGTGTACCGATTACATGGTTCAATATTCCAACATAAACAGCATCAAAGTAATTCCTACCTAGGCCTTGGATTAAAGATAATTAATTGGGCTTCATGATATCAGCATAATTTTATTATCAGGAATATCGTTTTCAGTTTTACAAACTAACCTACTAACTCATCAATTAATACTATGTATTAAATAAAAAAATGAAAAAAATTACAAAAAAGAACTTTGTCTATCACAATCATCTATGGACATTTTTTTTTCATAAACATTTGACGCGCTTTTTCATAGTTTCCTGCATAATGCTGCCAACATGGCCACCCCGCGTCATAGAAAATTGGCTCCGCTTTATTCGCATAACATTTATTGTTCTTATCGGCCAGTTCTATTACAGATATTCATCTCATGTCGGAGCTTGTGACGAATTTCGGCACGAGTGATAGAGTTCGGGCAAAAATGTTCAATTTTTATTTTTCTATTTACATAGCCAACTTTTATTTGTTATTAATTTTCTACATTTGATTTGTAAGAAACTTAGGTAGGTAAGTACTTAACACTTTTTAGATATAAAGGTAGGTTTGTCTTAAGTTGCTTATCTTGAGACTAGATGAAGTGAAAAATATGCTTATACAAGTTTGTTATCGATTTACATGCGATTGTTTTTTTTATGAGGGGTTGCCTTATTTTTCACTCGATTGTAAATGTTTTTCATTCTTAATTTATGTTAATATGTGCGTTTATGGAAAATAAAACTTATTTCTATTCCTATTTAAAGTGTGTAAAGCCGATTTACAAAATTCTCATTTTTCGGCCTAAACTATCCCGAATTCGGCAACAAGCCACCTCTAATGTTGACTCACGAATAGCTATTTTGCTGATTATTTTTATTTCCCATTCTCTTGTTGAGATATTAGTTATATTACTTCACCTACTTTTTGACTCAGATTAGAAAACTAGCAGGAACTTCTGAGTTCACTCGCTTTAAAAGCCTATAAGTCCCCACGAAACTTGGTAGGTTGGTAGGAAAGTACATTAATGGCGCCAGTTTGTTGGCAATCGAACTTCGCTCGCCTGATCGAACTCTTCTCCAAACCATGTGTTGATTGACACGACACGGCGTGGGTTTGTTCAATAATGCGATGGATTTCAGAAAACAAAAGCTAGATAACGTCTCTTACCGCGTCATGTTTTGAAATGTGTCGAGTCGAGAATTGACTTTATGATTATTCGTATTGAAAGTGGGACCGAACGATCCTCAGAGCAATCATCTTCCTTCAGATCCTCATTGGAACGATCGAACGGCCTACACGGAATAAAAGAGATCTGGTAGAGATCGCTTCTAAGCAATAAGACCGCCAATTGTATATCATAGTTAAGTTATTTTTATTCTGATTTTTGCATGGTTATTTTTCGTGTTATATGGTGTGCAATAAAGTATTTTTCATTACTCATACACGGAAAGTACGCACGAAGTTGCCTGATTATAGGGTTCAAAGTAGCATTTTCTGTCCCTAGGGAAAACAAGAACTTTCCTGCCCTAGGGCAGGAAAGTAAATAACTGTCAAATGTCAACTTCATTTTTGACATTTCTTTTGTGGCATGTCGATGCATGATAAGTGTTCAAGTTCTTCTAACTCAATCAGATGCTAGATATTATGTCTCTCTTGCACGAATTTGTGCTTCTCTAGCACTAATTATATTATATTTATTTATTTTATTTTATTTATTTAAATTTTTTCATCATCAAAAAAAACTACTGGTAGAATGCCTACTACTTTTATAGCCATTCTACCAGTCAGTATTTTTTTTTTAAATCTGGAACGCAGCTATGCCATGCCATCGTTAGCTGCTTTTAGTCAATAATAAACTAGTCGATTAAAAAAAAAAGCGAGACAGCTAATTTTCGTGTGTGAAATTTAAATTTTACATCAATTTTTTTGGTAATTTCCTCATATTCGTAATGAAAAGCAGAGTGCTTACCTCGGGGAAAAGGCTTTTCGATGCACTCGAACTATTATCGCACTCGCTGACGCTCGCGCGATAAACCATCTCGTGCATAGAAAAAATGCCTTTATCCCCTTGTATAGCAATCTACTATTCTATTCTATTCTATAAAAGCCATGGCCACCCTAAAATATGGCAGTTTCCAGCTATTTATTAACATTTTATCTGCTCATGGATAAATGGAAGACATCCATGTTATTGTCAAATTATTATTCCTGTTTTTCGAGACGAAAACTTTTTTTGCTTATGAGAATATGGAATTAATAGAAAGAGAATGTGCTGCAAACTTATCTGTGTTAATAAAAATACAAATTGGTTAACGACAACAACATTATGTTTGGCTAAGATATTAGGGCTTCGGCCGAGTGGTAAGGCAGTCCGGCTTGATGGATGGTCGCCTATTTTTGATTGCAGGCAAGACCTAGACGCCCGCGCGCCCGCGCCGCTCGGGGCGCCGCAAAAATCAAACACCAAAATAGCCCGAAGAAAAAAGAATAGATAATGTTCTTGATGAGGTATCTGACTTATGTAGGTAATCTGTGATACCTATATAGTTAAATAAATAAATAAATAAATATCCTTGGACATTCCACACAGCGTCATCTAGTCCCAAGCTAAGCAACGTCATGCTTTTGTTATGGTAACCAGATGACTGATATAATACATAGATACATGTTTTTTGTAAATACATACATATAGATAGAAAACACCCAGACACGGAACAAATATCTGCAGAACATACAAACATGTGTCCCGTAGCAGGGATCGAACCCGCAACCTCGGCGTCTCAGCCGGGCGTTCACCTAACTGCGCCACAGAGGTCGTCAGATACTAAGCTTGTCACCAGAAGCTGAATGTTCCAATAAGGTAGGTTTATTGGCTGACATTAATTAAGCTGCAATGAACGGGCGTGATGTATTACTACCTTTATGTGGCCTTACTTGCTCTAATTGGTTGGGGCTGTCTTTGTTCGTTACACGTCCCGGCTTTGCACGGGTGTACTAAACTACCGGGATAAAATATAGCCTATAACCATTCTGGAGCTAGATTCTTGAACGACATTTAAACCATAACGCGGTAAGAGATTGCACGTTATCTAGCTTTTGTTTTTCTAAATCCATAGAATTTTCAAAATAAGAACGCCGAGACGTGCCGCGTTAAGACATGGTTATTTGGAGAATAAGGCGCCTGATAGTTAATTCTATACATCAGTGACAGATTTTTTTTAATCGACTGAGTAGTTTCGAAGATTGCCTATAGGTAATATTCTATCGACGACCTCCGTGGCGCAGTGGGCGAAGGCTCGGCTGAGACGCGGTGGTTACGGATTCGATCCCCGCTACGGGACAAATGTTTGTATGCAGGTATTTGTTCCGTGTCTGGGTGTTTTCTAGATCTATAATAATGTATGTATTTACAAATAAAAAAATGTATCTAAGTATTTTACCAGTCATCTGGTTACCATAACACAAGCTTAGCTTTTAGTTGCTTAGCTTGGGACTAGATGACGCTGTGTGAAATGTCCCAAGGATATTTTTATTTATTTATTATATATTTTAAAATTTTTTACGTTACGTTAGCAAAATTTCTAATTATGTAATATACCTACCAAAATTTGGACAACACATTTAGTTTGTTTATTTTTCGACTCTGTGATTGAGTACAGTTTTGTTTCTGGTAGGTATACAACATACCTATGTACAAATACCGAATTTGAATCTGCCAATAAAACAACGATATCTATAATAATGTATAACTTCTTTATTTTCAATTTTAATTTAGATAACTTTTTACAATGACTTAAAATCTAACAATACTTTTTTATTTTATACATTTTAAACTATGAACACTAATTTTACATATTTCTTACCTACATAATATTATACATATACCTACATTAAACAATTTATTTGAAAAAATAATACTCTAATAATGCAAAATGCATTTTTTGAATTATGTAAGTAGGTAATTATTTATTAAGTTCTCTTACAATCGATATTGTAGTCAAAATAATAATGAAATTCATATTCTATATAAAGTAAAGATTTACTAAAGAGTTTTAAGTTTTGTTTTCCTAATTTTTAAATAAATGATTCTTTCATAACTATTATCTAATATCGACATGCATACTATTTACAATTCCTACATTCTAAATTCAAATCACATCCATAGACAATGAACGAACGATGGAATGAACTGTACAAAAATAACTTAATGTCTTTTAACAAATAACATGACCAGCAATAAATTACCTAATTATTAATACAATACAATTCACTTTTCAACGTTCAAATTAAAATTCGGATATGCAGGTCTCAATGTTTCGGTATTCACAGGGGAGGTTGGGGTTGGGGGCATGTAAGGATAACGGGGGTAAGTCGGGTAGGGGTAAGGGTAGCCGGGGGGTAGTAGCTGCGGGTTGTGGAAGGAGGGTAGTAATGCAGGGGAAGGATAGCCGTAGGGTAGTCCTACTGATGATGCCGCTGCTTGTAAGATAGAGGCTGCGAAAGCTGGGTCGCTGTAAACTGCTGCATAGGGCCAAGCTACGGCGATGCGTTGGCGCTTGTCTTTCATTCTTCGGTTTTGGAACCATACCTACGGACAAAAGAAAGTATTTGTTAGATATTTAGTAAGTATTTTTGTATGAACAAGTGGCCCACTCAGGCGATGGAGTTTTGGAGAAGTTTAGAGTACTTTTAAAGCCGGGACCGAAATACATAAAAGATATAATTTTTTTTAAATAGAAGAACCATCAACATCAACGTTACTTTATTATCGCTTTTAATGATTTTTTGTTCAAACACAACCAAAATTTGTCCATCATAAATACCAGACAACCGACCTCGAATCACAGATCTAATGCCATAAAACTTGGATCGTGTCAAAACGTCTGACATTTAATAGAAGAAATTTCAATCCAATAAGTAATAAAACACTAATAAACACCGTATTATCATAGTTGAAAACGAATCATAAAACAATTCATAAGATTTTCGCACAGCATTGCTAATTAATTGCATATTTCTTAAAGAAACTGGCGGCCATTTAAAATCATTAGGACGGCATAATGGCTGGGCACTGGCACTACAAAGTAAAGATAAACAAAGGGTTTTCCCTTTAAGACGTGTTTAAAGCTTGCTTTGTTCACGAAAGCTGCGAATGAAGTGCTAATTGGCGGGAATTTAAGCCGCGAAAACGGTGGATCCTTCGCTCATAGACAATTATTTAAAAAGTTAAAAAGTTAAAAAATGGTAAATAGAACGAATGTAATTTTAAAATGATTATTCTAATTTGGAACTAGGTAGTGCTTTATTAGTCAAATCATATTTTAAAATAAAAAGTTATTTGTGTCTATTGCGCAACTAAGAAATCTAGGAACTTGAACGTCACAACATTGATTTAAAATTTTATTGATTTGTTACCGCCATTTACAACGCAATAAACACTCATCACAATAAACAAACACCATCAAAAAACCCGAATTCAAATGGTAGCCGGCGGTTTAATTTAATAGTTTTTAATTGGTATAATCGCATCGTAAAACAGATGCCATAGAGCCATAGACAACCGATGAAGTGTATTCCATGTACTCACTCACTAATGACCGGTTTATGGCTGCGTTCCGTTCTTTACGGCATTAATGTTCATTAGCATTCTACAGCTACTGAATAATTCGGCCGGTTCCTTTTATAAAACCATCGACAAATTAGCGTGAATGTAAAATTCGAGGGATAATAAAAACACGTGTTTTTTTAGGTTTTCTTTTTTATTGAAGGTGATAATTGAGATTATGAGGGGACAGATGTGACGTTGGATTTAAATTGGCAGAGGTGCCAACCGACCATTAGCGTTGGAATGTCACTTAGAGAAAACTGCGAATAGATTAGAGAGTAAACATTTAAATAATCATCAGAGTGGAATCATTTGTAACTGACTAAATTCCCGCGGTTCACAAAAACAGTTTTTTCTTCTTTAATCAATCAAAATCTCATCATCAAAATCTCTTACTTTTCCCAAAGGCTTGATTGTCTGAATAAAAACCTCATTGGTCGATGTTTTAAAGTAGGTAATATTAGCACTTGAGTGATTGTCAAATAGAACTCATGATCACTGACGTAATCATAAAACAAAATAACCTTGTAATCATTGGCACTAAATAACCAACTTTAGATCATGTGCTATATTTTCACACGGTTCGTGACTGTATATTAGCATTCTATGCTTTTGAAAATAGAGTAGCTAATAGATGCATCATTCACGAAACGGTACTTAACGAGTCTATTGTTTATGGTTACCGTTCGATTTTTGAAATTTAGGTTATTTAACATGTTGTCTGACTTCAATCATCGATGAATCATTAGTTCTTCGAATGAACGTTCTTTTTTTAAACGTTTAAGTGCCAGCTTTCTGTGTTGTCAAAAGGTTTCGTTATTCAAATTCCATACGACGCGACGTTATATTTTTAATTTATAAGAAATTCATCTTGTTTCTTCATTTCAATAATACGATTTTAACTTTTTAATATTACTTACGTCTTTGATTTTTGACCTTTTTTTGATAAAAAAAACTGATTAAAATCAAAATATTTTCAAATTAATTCTGTTACTGTTTTAGTATTGTTTTATTTAACAAGTCATACGTGATTATTAGAAAAAAGCAGACTTGTAGACAATCTTTAACAAATTCTTAAGGTCATTTAAAATTAAGCCTTTCAAGATTTTGCAAACTACATTATTATCAAACTGCATTTTGTCACACTTCCCACGAACGCTGAAATTATAACCCACCCACGTTACGACCTTATTAGTCATTTTGACAGTTTCATTTCATTTTCGTAACTTTGACAAGTGACAGAACAAACAGGCTAATGGGGTTTTGAAAGATGTTAACAGCCGTTTGCCAAATGAGTAGAGACGTTATCTTTTGAAACGTCTTCGATGGTTCTGACAGTTATTAATCATTTGAAAATGATATTAGTTATAGCAATATTTTCAATCGTTTCTTCAATAATTTTAATTGCTTTTATAATATCAAATATTTAACAATTAGGCAAGTACTTCAGCCCATCCTTTTTTTTAGTATTAGGTACCTACCTACTGTAAGTAATACCTACCTAAGTTTTAACGTTAAAATCGCTATCACGTTACGGACCGTTTTTAGACTAGTTTAAGTAGGCCTAACTAACCACTACGTTTACAATCGCGTCTTCGTAAAGATTTATTTTTTTATTTCGAATTTCATCGACAATTTTATAATGGCGCGTCCTATTGGTTCGAAAATGTAATCATACAGAAAGTTTAAAATAATGTTTAAAGAAATTGATTCCTACCTTGATGGTAGACTCTGGCAGCTGCAGCTGGGCGGCTAGTTCGCACCTCCTCGGTCTGGAGACGTAGTTCTCCTTCATAAACTCCTTCTCCAACCGTGCCAGCTGTTCCCGAGTGAAGGCGGTTCTGTACCTTCTGGAAGAAACAGGTTATTGTAAATACACACTACAACATACAAAATATTTTCTATTTAAACTTTTCAATTTAGAACAAAAAACAAAATGGCTGATGCGGCGGTTTATTAGAAAACTCAAATTACCTAATATTTGGGTCAGGAGCCGATCCAGAGTTTGTCATCTGCTCCGACTGTGGGCTGAGAGATTCTGTGGACAAAGAAAATTCATTTTAATTTATATTTCTTCTATAATTAAACAATAATCGAACAAATTATGTAATTTAAACTTTAGCGCCAACAGAGCTTTATCAACTGTCAAATTTTATTATTATATTTAAAATTCGATCATGTTCCAAATGTCGGCGTTCTTTATTCAAAGATAATTTCCTCAAGTGATGTTTAAAATAGTTTTAACCGCTTTTAACTAGCCTTAAGCCGCTTGTAATTGTTTTAAAGGACCGATAATCTCTATAGCTACTACTTAAAGGGTTAGTGCGCACTTGAGACTTTTAAAAAGACGTTTTAGAACGATTAAGTAATTGTTGTTATTTTTTTTTTGAAAAATAAAAATATCAAAACAGACTGCTTTAATATTTCATCTATGTAGGTAGGTACCTCTGATTGGTTATTTGTCATTTTTGGTATCGAAATACTGTGAAATGTCTAGGTACAAACTTATCACAAATCTTATAGAAAATAACCCGTTATTAGGATAGGACAGTTCAAAAACGGAATAAACATGTCTCATATAAAAAGAAAGCCGCCTAATTATTTCGTGAATTGACTTGTAGCCGAAACCGGTAGCATCAAATATCATCCATTCTACGCTAGGTGTTAATTGCACGCACCAAAAGTTTCAAAAGGAATCCATTAACGGAAAACAAACAAAAATGAGCATTGTCTAATTATATATTTTCCCATACGTAACAAAGACGCCGATATTTAAAAAAGGAATCTTTACAGATCTGGTTAGAAGTGGTTCTAAATTTAAAAAAGCCGCGGTTTGTTGACACGGCTTTCAGAGCTTTCAAGTTGATTTTTATTGTCTATGGTTTGAGCGGCGTGATTGAGCTATTTCTTTTTTTATTGTTGTATCAAAAACTTATTTGAGAAAATAAATGATGACGAGGGAAAGTGCCAGGGATAAGTTGGTTGGTTTAAAAATCTGCCTGCAAATTTGTTCTCAATATAAAACTGTAGCATTTAAACGTTCAAATGTTTACTCTTAATCTCAAACACATCGCCGCCCCCACCGAATAAAATCGTAATCGTAAAATCCAAATTGTTCAAGAGAATTAAAAAACGGTTTTTGGTCTATAACTTTTCTGTTAGTTTACCTAGGAAGATCGTTTATATGCCAAAACATGGCTTAAAATATAACAAATAATATAATGTTACTAAAACAAATCTACAATTTACCACAACCCAGATATTTAAAGAATAAATATTACCATAAATCAATAATTTTATTTACTATTGTAAACTAACAATACCATATTATTCGTGTAAAACGTTGACATGATCTGTACAGTAATAGTCAAACGCGATAGTATTGACTGCAAAAATGCGGTATCGACTGTATCTGTCTGCATCTGTATTGTGATGTTACCATAGTATTCGGTGTAATAACAAATAATGTCAAATATAGTAAAACTGGATTACGATGTTTTTCCATGGCAAGTGAATGAAGTTTGATTATTGTAATAACGAATACCGTTTAAAATCCTAATGTATATTTCGTCGTAATTGTATTAAAAAATAAGCTTAATAGCCTGCAGCTGAGACTACGCTATACCTACCTGTATAAAAAGTAGCCTATATGTTATTATAGGTCATAAACTATATTTATTCCAAGTTTAAGCCAAATTCGTTCAGTGGTTTTCACGTGAAAGAGTAACAAACATCCACACATCCACTTTTTCACCCATCTATCTATTTATGCATGTATTTTTTTTAATTGTAGCATTTTTAATATTGTTAATTAGTAAAATAGTACATTATGAAGTAAAGAGTATCTAGATTCATAATTATTTGGTCTAGTATAAAAATAATCATTGTTTTGGAACGAAAATAAAATCGTTTAGTTCAGTACTAACTTACTACAGCAATATATTGCTTAGTTGCCCGCAGCTAAATCTACGTGGTACCTACCTGTATAAAAAGTAGTTTTTATGTTATTCCAGGTCATTAACTAGATATATTCCAAGTTTCTGCCAAATTCTTTAAGTAGTTTTTGCGTGAAAGAGTAACAAACATCCTAATATCTATTTTTCCATCCATCTATCTATTTATTCATGTATTTTCACAAATTGATGCATTTTTGATATTAATGATCAGTAGAAATGTATAATATTACGTAAAGAGTACCATAGCTGGGCATTAACTCGTTAATCAGTTAATCGTTAATTAACGAAGTTAACATTTTGATTAACGGATTAACTTTTAAGTTAACTTTTTAAGTTCACTAACGCAACGATATAAAAATGTAATTTTACACATATTAACGGATTAACGATTAACGTTAACTTGCGTTAATTCTTCCGAAATGTAACGCTTTAACGTTTAACAAAGCTAACTTTTTTGTAGCGGATTAACGATTAACGAAGTTAACTATTTGATTAACGGTGCCCAGCTTTGAAAAGTACCTACGATCATAATCATTCGGTCTAGTTAAAAAAAACATTGTTTTGAAAGGAAAATGCAATCTTCTATTTAAGTATCTACTTACTACATCAATCTATCCATTTCCCTACTATTATTTAATTCTGACCTTCCATATTAATCTATTGTCTACTTGATGTTTAGGTGGACATTAATATTCCATCGTAGAAATGTTTCAGGTAGGTGAGTAAAGTACCTACTGCAATGACCGGTTGAGCGTGCCTAATGAATGTTGTTTAAAATAAACCATCTAGTGCAAAATGGTTGGTTTTAATATCAAGCCGTTATACAATGTATACGAATGCACACGTTTTAACTTTTAAGGATAGTGGCAAAACTTGAGCTGGAATACTATGTTAATGATCTTTTGAGTTATGAACATCTTTGTACTCTTGATGATGTTTGTGCATAATATGGGAGCATCCCTGAGGAGAGTAGGTACTTGATATGAATGTGGATGAATATAGGTATAGAGGTAGACCCAAGAAAAGATGGATGGATTGTGTGAAGGATGACATGAGTAAGAAAGGTGTGAGTGCTGACTGCTGAGAGATGACGTCTGAAAGAGGGAAGTGGAAGAAGAATACATGTTGTGCCGACCCCACATAGTGGTACGTGTTGTGTTGTGTGTGCTGAATAAATGTTTTCTATCTATCTATCTATGGTATAAGGGCAGGAAGATGATGATGGGAGCATCCACTTAAAAACAATTTGAGGATCTGACGAGGATCTTGAAACTTAACTATCACACTGTAGTGTATAACTACCGTATCAGGCGCTTATGTCACGAGTCAGTCATACCCCAGCCGTCATACCGGACGGTTGTGTTACAGTGCGAGTGGTAGAGCGTTGGTGAACCGGGTGTAATATAAGGCGAAAACCACTAGGTTACATGTGGCCACGATTAAAATGTGAATAACTAATTACTAGTTAAACAGAGAAATATTTAAGTGAAAAAAAGAGGTTATGTGAGTGACACAGTTCCTTTACACCACACACTTTAGGTACTTACTTATTGGGTAAGTACCTAAGTATCTATTTATTTGAGTTATTGAGCTAAAATAGTGAAAGTTTTTGTTATTTTAATTACCTACTTACCTAAGTACCTGCACAGTGTTCTAATAAATTATTCGATATTTAATTTTAAAAATAGTGTAAAAATCGAGGATTAATAAACCGATTTATTATTATTATTACGAGCCTGTAGCGTTCCACCGCAGGGTAAGGGCCCCCGCAGACGTCCGACTTTTTGTAGGTGGAAAAATCGGTCGAAAAATAGAACGTACTGACAACAATAGCGCAACGCACACGACCTACAAAAAGTAGGTGGCATTCCGACCGACCCGACACCGACTCCGAAAGTGTAGGTCGTTTAGTGATGCGCTTTTCGGAATAAGTGATTAGAGTTTACTCCGCAAGTGGACTAATTCGCATGTACTCCGACTTTTCGACTCCGAATTTTATTTGCATAGGTAGGTACCTAGGTACTCTTCTGGTTGATAAGTAGGTTCAATCATTTATATTATAATTTATTGTTACTTATTGAATTAATAATACCTAACCATGTAATTTATGAAGTACCTAAGTACTTACCTATTGTAATTTCAAGTCAACGAGTTAACAGTTCAAGTTAACAGCCAAACACAAATTTAATCTTTCTCCGAAAATCCACCGTATTTATGTCCATGAGGACCGACGCGACGTGCTGTCCCCTCACTAGTCACCTACAAAGTGACGGTCGTGTGCGTTGGAGTCGGTGACAAAGTAGGTGACAAAATCGGTCGAAAAAGCGACCTACTTTTCCACCTACAAAAAGTCGGCCGTCTGCGGGGGCCCTAAAGGCCACGCTTCCTTTTCTCCACTCGTCTCTATTAAGAGCTAGTCCTCTCTCTCTCTCTCGTCTCCACTCGTCTCTAATAAACCTTTTTAATTAAAAAAATATCTATGTTATTGTCAAACACCAAATATTATATCAGTGTACCTATCGTAACCTGTCATTAATTTTCAAACCATCGCGACCCTATCATCGTTATCTTGATTGCTATTTTTTGTTGTCCAAGAAGGACACAGTATTCAACATTACAATTCAAATTATCTGGTTAGATAAATCGTAAATACTTTTACAATACACAACAACTCATAGTTTTTACCCGAATAATATGGTAATGGATAGTGCCAAAATTAAAATGTTTTTTTACACCCGAATAAGATCGTAATGACAGCTTACTATATAAAGTAAGACAGATTGGTGTCGGTATTAACCTGTTACGATGTTATTCGGGGGAAAAGGTGTTCATAGTTTCCGGCGAATAATACTTTAATAACCATTACATATTGTCTAAATCCTAAAGTACTCGTACGAATGAGCTGAAAAAAATTGACAAGGTGTAATCGGGCCTCTACAATAATTATTTCGAATAAAAGCACTTCTATCGTAATGGTCGGTTACAATGATATTCGGTGGGGGCGGCGACATGTTTTAAAGCATAAAAAGATTCGCAATATCAATGAGCCCTCATTATAGCAAATTTATCACGCACTAAGTGCTCCAGACGATTTTTTTTTAATTCACCGTGGCGACTGCGCCACTTGAGTAGTTCCCATACTGGGTGGCGACAGAACACTCAAACTCAATTTGCCAAGTCTAGCCGAGCTTCCGTATATCTATGGTCACCAGCTGCGCTTTGACTCGTGTTCGAAATATAAAAAGAAATAGCTTCCGTTCTTTTCAAACGGAAGATGACTCTAAAAAGGTTTTAATGTTTTTATTCTAATTGGTTGTTATGAGTGGCCAGATATTTGTAACGATTTGAAAATAAGAATGTCATTCATTTCTTTTATATTACTCGTATAACTTCACTTGTAATGGAATCTCCGAAACATCGGATTAAAATAAAAGTTTGTTATTATGAGATCCAATTATAAGCTTTAAAAAAACTTTTTCACTACTGAACTTATAATTACTTATTTAAGCATGGTCTCATATAAAGGTCGTGTCGTTTCAGACGATTTCGAAATGTACGTCTTTGTTTCAAAACGTGTTAATTTTTAAAGTAAACGATACTTGGAAACAGTCGTAATGCATAAAGGTGTGTTTACATTACACTATTGTTTAAGTGACGGTAAGACCGCCTTTTAAAACCGTTAATTTCAAAACTTGTAAAAGTTTTTTTTTTAAGTTTTAGGAAAACTTACAGAGATTGAGGAAATAGTAAATAATATTAGAAATAATCTCAAAACGGGGCGACGAATTGACGTGATTTTTTGCGTGGTGATAGTTGAAGGGATGGCGAGTGACATCATCCCGATATTCCCGCGGGAACGGAACTTACTCGGGTGAGACCGCGGGGCACAGCTAGTTTGAAATGAAAAAGGACCTAATATAAAATTAATTACCCATTTCAACATTCAAATATGAATTCAAATGTAATTTTACAATTCAAAATGCTTTTAACTAAATATTTATTTGTGTTATCGTTTTTAGTAAATTAAAAAATATTTTTTCTAAACCTTTAATAAGCCAATTCATTGTACCGGTTCTTTACTAAATTTACCTTCGTCTCTTAATTCAGAGCACCAACAACAGTCCATTATTGAGTTATGAAACCGAACGTGGTTCTCTATTTAGCACTTGTTTACAAGCGGCCATCTTAATCATTTGACCGATAAATGATCGGGCGGAGTGGTGTTAGAAAAACCGTTTTTTTTACAAAAATCAGTTTTTTTGTAAATTGCTTCGATTTAGCTACTTAGTTTAGCTACTTAATTATGAAAAATGGATTTAAATGATTATGATGATAATTATATTTTGATTTTTGCACGGATGTAATTAATTTCTTTGATTTGCTAATTGTGGATCTTCGGAGCTATGGTCATAAAATGCAATGTTCTTAGAATCTATTAATTGAATAAGAAACAAAGAAACATCAAAAACATTAAAATGTTACCTATTACCACAGATAAAATAATACTATGAGAATAAGTGTATTAGATGTAGTTACTTATTTTTGATTGCAAGCAAGACTTAACTACACTTAAAACTTAAAAACACTGCTAGGGGCGCCGCAAAATCAAACACAAATAAATAGCCCGAAGAAAAACAGGAGTGAAATTAATGTTCTAGATGGACCATCTGTACATAGTATTATTTAAAATAATACCTAATTAATAACTTAGATTTTGCAGTTTTCCACTTAACAGCACGCTCATGTAAATATATTTGGCACAATTAACATAAGTTTCATCACCGTCCTGTCGTCAGATCATAACCAATTTGTGACTGCCATAAACGTACTTTATAACTCTGTTTGATTTTACGTAAATTTAAATAACAAAAGATAATATTTACCACATGTTTATAAATGAATACATTGAATTACAAATTTTATAACTGCTATTTTAACTGTAGATATCGTAAAAAATTGTAAAGAATACTTAGTAAGGATTAGCTATAGGTACCTACTTAGTTAGGTACAGCTAGTCTTTACTATTCTTTAGTTTTTTATTTTGATATTTTATTTATGACATAATAACTAAGTAGTTGTTTAATCATGTATTTTTTTAAATAATAAGAAAAGCGAAGAAGACAGTAGCCACAAATCATTTGATTGACCCCCTTGAACTCCCCACAAAGCGAAACTGTAACTGATACCAACCTTGACAGGTGCAAAAATGACCATTCACCCCCGAACATCAATTAATAGTGGTCAATTTGGCCAATTGCCCCTGTTACCAATCTATACATTAAACGGCATTATCAGAATGGCTTTACCACCCTCATTCACCCCACACACGTTACGGCACGCGTCGGTAATTGTATTGTCGTGAATGGTCGTCTTAATACGTTTATTGTCTATGACACGGTGATCGTTCCGGGTGATTTGAAATTGGAACGTTATCGAATGTTATTATTTGATAGTGTATTTATGGGTGTTTTTTTTCCCCTAGAGAGATTTTCATGATTTTCATGATTTTGATAGGCCACAGCAAGCTTTGTTATACTGCGACTGCAAGTACCTATATTATCTTTGAATACATTTTCGGTTATTAAGTTAGCTTAATTTTTTTTTGGGCCTAGGTAAGTAGGTAGGTAGGTACTGTTAAAAGTGAATGACATGTAAATTATTTGTTCTGTAAATAAATCTAAGTAACTCTATATACCCAACTAATACGTTTCTGAGACCTAGGTGACCTAGGTAGGTACCAACTACATGAATGTCTTAACTCAACCTTTAAGTAGGTATGTTATGTTATCTACTAACTATAAAATCTGTTATGACTCTCCAGACAATGACATAAAACGGATCATAAACAAAGAACCCTTCTAGATTAACATTCTATTATTCATGAATAAAAGATATCAGCGAACTCTCGACGGACTTAAAACAATTTACACACGTTTCAACCAATTATCCAATAGAAACTCAATTACAATGTCATCCCTCTCCCCCACACAATTTCAGATGCGAGCTAGTAAGTAATGAAGATAAATATATCGCTAGGGAGTAAAGGCAATAAAAACAAAATCAGTTTAAGCCCCAATTGACAAGACATATTACGTTGACCCCTGAAAAAAAAGTGTCAGTGTCAACGTCACTTAACCATAGACAATTCCCGCGCTTTACAGCGATTTGGCAGCTGCGGCCAATTAATGTGACTTTAATTAGTGTTTAGTGGATTTATTGCTACTAGCTAAACGTCAATTTGACGTGCTAATTGATTGACATTGGATTTTGGCCCTGGTAAATAATAACATCTAATTTTCGATTTTATTTGTAACTTTTGTTTTTATTATGCTGTCCGCCATGACAGACAATAATTAGCAAGAATATTTTTTGAAAAAAGAACACGGTCATAGAATAGGTAGGTAATTGCGGAATTACAAAGTAAAACTGTGCCTAACGGTAAAAATGAAAATAAACCCTAATAAAACTATTCTAGCTTGTACCGACAAAGAAATCACTTACGGTACTAAACGATTTTAATATTTTTATTGACCACCCAACAAAGGATCGGCGAAGCTCAAAGTAGTTGTAAAAAGGTTATAATTTGCTTTTACAATACTACCAACATAGTAATGTCAATTTATTAAACTTCCTCAACCTTGTCTTGATTTGAATAGAGTCCAAAACTGAGAAGCTAAACAGCAAAATGTAATTGTAGGGATTAAAGATTTGTTAGGTTTTTGTTTATATTTGTGTTGGTACTGTTAGTCGGCGATTTCAAAGCGACTTTTATAAGTTATGGTTATGATAATTATTTGCAAAATGTTTTATATGATTTGAATTTCCTGGTCAGAAACCTGTCAGTAATGAATCATGCGAATGGCTGTTAATAGAATTATTAACTAGGTATAATAGTGTTAATTCTCATTATATAATGTAAATGGAAAGTTTCAACGCTAGGTAGTAATAGTGTATCTAGCTACTATTTAGGTTTTCTAGGTTAGGTAGTAATAGTAAGTATCTAGGTACTATTATGAAAACTGAACGAATTTAGATTAAAATTTAAAAAGATCGTGGTCGGGAATAGAAGCAGTAGAAAACCTACTTAATGAATAAATCACAACATACCTACCAATTACTTATACGCCCTAACGATTCAAGTAAATGAGTAGTTTGACTTTTGATAACACACTAAACTCATATCATTTGCTTTAAATTATACCTAGCTTTGTTTATTGTCAAAATCATACAATATACCTAAGTAGAGAATTGTGGTAGGTATGATCAAAACAAAACGTACAAACCTTTCGAATTACTTAAGTGTAGATTATGTAGGTAGGTAGGTACAAAGGAAAAGACCTATAGGTAAACGCAACATTAGATAAAACTCCTAATTTGGATGAAATAATTATTACAAACATTATGAAGTTCGACAAAAACAATCAAATTATTGTAATAACCAAAACACTCATTTTAAAAGTTATAAATAACATAATTATTAGGAAAGATTGATCTTTGGTGCAAGAAACTTAAAAAATCATACCTTTGCTCTTTGGTGAAGATGGCGGCGAATCACTATATTGTTTTAAATCGACCGACAGCGGCCCGTGGATTTTACTATCCAAAGAAAATCTATAAGCTTCCATTTTCAAACACGAGCACCGAACGCGCGGGAAAGTGAACTGTCAGTGTCAGAGTGACAGCTTGTTTTCACTGCACCAACGCCTACTTAAAATCCATAACGCGGTGACCAATAACGTAACTTCTATCCCCACCAATCAGGGCGGGGCGTGGCGTCTCTTTCGCTCACGAGCTTTCGTAGCTTATGCCCCCCTAACGAGGTAAGGACTGGGATACAATGAGAAATTTGGTTACGAATTTTGGTGACATTTTTGTTTTGAATTTTTTATTGATGAATTTTTTGGACTGATTTGTGTTTAAATAGAAAGAGTTGATATTGAATTAATTTGGACTGTGGATTTGATAGTTAGGTAATAGAAACATGTTCATTTAAAAAAATCTTAAATAAATAAAATCTTGTCCTGAAATACAAATCCAAAATGTTACATGGGTAAGTTACTTAGTAGGTTTTATAGGTATATACCCTACCGTTGCTTTTTAAATGTAAGCTTAGTTTTGTGCAAAATTTTTTATTTAGGAAACTAACTTAAACTGTTTTTGTTTTTTATTACAAATCCTATACTAAAACCTATCTGAAATCTATAGCATTTATAAAGCGCAAACATATTTAAAACACACGAAATATTCACAAGAGCTCAATGAACACAGCCTTATTTAATCATGGCGTCCCATTTCAGTTTAATTCCGTCGAGCACTGAACATCATGGACCGTTATGAGTCGGCAGCGAAATTATTAATATTATAAACCTATAGTAAACGGGTTAACGATATAACTATAACTTAGTAGGTTAATAATATTGTATAACTAGATATTATAGGTAGGTTAACCTACCGAGTAGGATAAGTAATGAACACAGTGATGTAGGTGTGAGTAGAAAAATTACCTAAATAGCGGAATTACCTATGTATATGATTTTCTATAAAACCTAGGTAACCTACTTAGTAAAAATGTTTGTTTGATATTTTTATACATTTACATACCTACCTAAAGTACATATTTGGATTCTTAATAAGATACTTATATTGAAAATGTAAATATATAAGATCAAAAATATCAAATTATTCAAATTGAGGTAAATGTGTGTAGTTTTAATCAAGGCTACTGACTGACTAAAATTACATACATTCACTTCAATTTTACTAAAATTACGTAATTATAGAACTGTCACTCAGACTAAATTTTGTTTTGAACTTTATTTAGAACGAAATAAGAGCTTTCGAATTTAGGATTTTTTAATTAATCAGTGGCTAAACCGAATCACCGCCATTTTATATTAATAAATGCGCACGTCTATCGATCTGAACTCCACTCTGAGCACAGTGTTTGATTAATGGCTTAAACAGATGAAGATAATGGCTTTATGCTATTATAGACGTTTATAAAATTAGCACGCCACTTGTGAGGTAGTGGGTGTTGACGCCTGAGTAGATTAGGCACTAATTTGTACAGTTGGTATTAGTTTTCTATTTAAAGCTAGCAGCCCATCGCGGCTTTGCACGGGTGTAATGAAACTTGCGATTTTACCGTAATAAAACATAGCCTATTATAGGTCATTCGGAAAGTCAATTCTATACACCGATGAAAGTATTTTAAAAATAATTCTAAGCTATTATATAAGGTACGTATGCCGTATTAGGTTTTTATTAGTTAAGGATATATGCTTGTTTGAATCTGCACGCTAAGCCGGTTTTAAAATAAAAAATAAACAAAAAAAGTTTTAAAGTAAAACAAATACGGAATCAGAAACAAATCAAATTACACGTACTAAAAATATTTACGCATGATTTAAGCCTTTTGAATACCGTGTCGCCTTCGAAGAACCATTACGCATTCACCAAAAATGTGGAAGCAGTAAACCAGAGACAAAACAGTATCTCTTTTCAAGAGAAATTCCCGCAGATATTCACAATGTGGCCACAAAGCGACACTCTATAATTGAGCAAAGACAAAAGCTCTGTGTACCAACAACTTAACAATAGAAGAAACAGCTTTGTCTATGGTGAGGCTTTTGGCGGTAAAGTTATAAACGTCATGTTGAGACAAGATGGCGGACAATAGGTTTTTACGGTAGCAAATGTAAACTGCTACCGTTTTGAAACAATATTTCAAAATTAAAGCGTTAAGGATCTTTTGAAAAGATGTTGATAGGTGTACCTAATCTTCTTAAAGTTTGATTTACTGAGTTTTTTTTAAACAAAAGAAAGCATCGGTTTATTACATTTCCACCTGATATTGTGAAGTCACCTCATAGAAGTTTATTAAAAAAAAGCTCAAATTGTATTATTTCATAATAAAATTCGGTTTTTTGAAATCGGTTTTGTCCTTTTAAAGAAGAAAATACAATTAAAAAAGGAAAAAATAAAATAAAATTTCACATTTATAATATTAGTACAGAGATTATTAAAGGACAGAGATGGTTGGAGAAAATTGGGGGAGACCTTTGCCCAGCAGTGGGACAACATAGGTTAGCAAAAATATATATATATTAGTACGATTACCTTTATAAAGTAGTGTTTTCAAATCTAAGTTAAAGTTATAAGATTAAAGCGAAGGTTTTATTAAATATACCTCCTTCATATTTTTAAAGTTGTAGGCTTCTACATTCTTAAAATTAATTCAATATCTCAAAATCCCTTAATCCCTAATTTAAATCCCAAACATTATGATGATAATCTTTTGAATCTATCAAACAGGTAGTAGAAATAACCCCATAAAAACAACAAAAGCGCGCCGAACCACCCTTTTAACACTTAAAGCTAATTCTGTTATTAAGGGTTAAATAGACTAGTTTGTATACAAATATTTATACCATTATATATGTTTGTTTGTAATTTAAAACATGACCGTTTTTTTGGTTGAATTTACTTATTTTGTTCAAATGTTGTCGCCTGTCGGCAATTTTTTTATGTTAGAGCTAGATTTAGCTAGGAGCACGTCCCGGCTTCGCACAGGTGTACCTACTAATAGAACTACCGGGATAAAAATATAGCCTATGTTAATCGTCGATAATGTATGTAGCTTTCGAATAAAAAAAAAATTAAAAAAAAATTAAACATTAATAAATTTTTTTTTAATTGTGTAAGAATTTTTAAAATCAATTATCTAATCAATTTAGTACCTAAGTATCTTTTTATTTAAGCCTACCTACTGTATAATATATTATTAGAACAACATTCGGTTATCGTAGGTATCTTATTGTTTTTATATCATGCTAACTGCCTGAACCGGTACTCTACAATAAAAAAATTAACAGTCTTTCCGAAAGAAAGACCTCAAAATTACCCTATTTAGTACATTTTCAAAAGTCCCAAGCAATAAACATTAATTATTATCTTTAGAAGTAAATGTCAAAGGAGCCGACGGTAAATTTTAAGATAAAAAATGTCATTAAAGAAAAATACGGTCTAATTACCTAAACATTTTACCGTTATAGAAATAAAATATTTGGAAACTTTAAAATATCTATTATCTATTTTGTAAATTACAATAAATATTGAAAAATACAAAATATCTTTAGGTACTAATTATTATAAAGAGATAAAATTGGTTTGTTTGTTTGACGAAGGTAGTATCCGAAACAACCTACTAGCCGATATCTTAAATTCTTTTACCGATGTGTAGAATGAACTGTCAAAATGGTTATAGTAGGTAGGTATAGGTAGGCTATTTTATCCAATTTTATTATTATAATTTATAAAATAATCATAGAATTTTGTAAATCGGCTTAGTAATTTCGGAGAATACCTCCGTCAAACAAACAAACCAAAATTACCTCTTTACAATAGGTATTAGTATCGATTGGTATATTAATAAAAGAGAAAACTCACCGTGCGGTCTCTCATCCACTCCATCGCTGTCAACTTCACTCCTCACACTTCCAGGGCTTGCCCTCTTCAAATCCTCCTGCGGTCCCTCATTAAAACCTCTCTTATCATACGACATAAAAAACGGGAAATTCGGCACCCGATTCTGCTGGAAATAATAACCCATTTTCCCATCCCTTACTTTAACTTCATCGTCCGAGTGCTCTGTAAAATCTTGGGTAATCGTATTCTCAATATCGATTTCAGGCGATCGTCTGTGATCGTTCAATCCGACAATCGATTCTATCGAGAAGTTGTTGTTCTTCGGTAGTTTCGTCATCTTGTTTTCGGTATCCATTTAAAAAAAACACAGAACACGCGCGCGATTCGTATTTGGAACGTTCGAATGTCAGATTTGAACTGAGAACTCCAGTTCTGTTTTCGAATGATTTGGCCACGCCTCTGAGTAGGGAGGGTCGGTATTGTTATTTAACCCAACCGAATCTCTACTCTATTCTTTAGCTACAAACCTCAAAACTCCTTGTACATTCAAAATGGTTTTGTCAATAGCTCCACGCAAACCATTTTGAATCTAAGTGGTTTAAGATAAGGTTTTTTTAGTTTGAATTGTGTGTTAATGGATAATTTTGTTATGAGAAAATGTCCTCAGAACAGATAAACACGTATTATGGATTCAGCTACTTGAGGCTGTAGATAATGATATTATTAGCACAATATTATATTATAGCTATTATGGCTGGACTGGATGTTCGAGATGAGGTACCAGTAAGTACCTCATCTCGAACATTGAATTCACTCCGTTTTTCAACGGGCAATTTTTTGGTGATTAATTTTTGCGGCGTCACGCGGCGTTTAGGCATCCGACTGCATGCTACTTAGCACTAGATGGAGTTATTTAATTTTGATTGCAGACAAGACCTAATCGCCGGCGCCGCTCGGGGCGCCGCAAGAATCAAACACAAAAATAGCCCGAAGAAAAAAAACCAATGTTCGATTTTTATGTAACTTTTTTAAATCCTTTGAAGAAGTATAAGGGGGTGGTCAGAGGTATGTCCAAATACAAATTTCGTACATGCCCACATTTTGCAGAAGTTAACTTTCCATACGTGAAAGGTTGCAAGCTCATGGACGCTGCTAGAAAGCTGAAATGTATTAATCTAAAATATGTTTTGTGTTGAATTGAATTGAAGCGAAATATTTGCCGTCATACATACAACCTAAGTTAGATAAACTAGGTTTATTTAAAGTAACAGTATAAAAAAAGCAGGAAATCAGTTCTTCAAATGTTAATAATTATTCTGAGATTAAGGCTTGTATTCAGAAACTTCACTCAAACTTAAGTCTACGTTTAAACATCGATTTTTGACAGTTCTCTATGAAAACTGAGTTATAAATCACCGCTTGAGACACGATTTACGCTTGAGTATAGTCTCTAAGTACGGGCCTTAATTTTCAATTCAAAATACAGACTCAGGCCTTCACATCCTTTACTAGATTTATACAGCGTCCGAAGGCAATCTTTGCCTACACTTAACGGGACTCTGTACTACAGAGCCATCAAACTATTTAGTGATGTAGCTTGCTTTCAAGGCTTCAATATATAAAAATATAAATAAATAGAAATAAGAACATTACAACAGAGGTAATACAACATTTTTACAATCACTCGTAGCAAAGCGTAGAGAGTGCGTAGAGGGTCTACGGCGTAGACATTTCAGTGTGATCAATAAAATTGAATTTTATTCGTATCTAATTTTATGTAAGTACATAAATTACAACTAAAATTATGTATGCCTACAGCTTCACTCGCGTGGTACTCAGCCTGCTAAAGTACTAAAGTAGCCTATGTGCTTTTCCATACAATTTACTTAGTTTTTATGAAATGTAGTATACAAGACTTATTTATTAGATACTAGTAGCACGTCCTGGCTTTGTACGGGTGTACTAATGAAACTACCGGGATAAAATATAGCCTATGTCACTCGTGGATAATGTAGCTTTCGACTGGTGAAAGAATTTTTAAAATCGTTCCAATAGTTTTTGAGCCTATTCATTACAACCATTTAAACAAGTTTTCCTCTTTATAATATTAGATAGTATAGAAATATCGGACATAAAAGTAAACAAAATGAGCAGTCATATTTTCTCATTTGTTTTTTTTTACTACTAGTGACATCTGTTGACGAGTAGCTGGAACTCAGTTTTAGTAAAATTAAAAAGAGAACCTTTAGGCGTTTTAAACTAGCTTACAAAATAAATTCTTTTGGAAATCATAGATGGCGCCTGAACATATTTTTTTTTAACATCATCATCATTGTCCGCAGCCCGATCTCTCCCACTGCCGGTGGCCTCTCTTTGTTTTTGGCATTTTACTGTCGCGGTCTATTTAGTTAGATCTATGTTTTTTTTTTTAATTAACCTATCGTGTCCCACTGCTGGGCAAAGGTCTCCCCCTTCAGCTTCCACTCCTTGCGATCCAAAGCCATATTTATTCTTTGGATCTATTTGTTTATTTTATTTATTTATTTGGAGTGCGTCAAACGTCGCCTGCATTAGCTGAATGTCCTATTCAATTTCAGTGCCAGGTAATCAACCAAATTACCTAACTTACCTAAGGTTGCAGAGTTGTAAAAGAATTGATGCGGCTTTTTTAAAAACCAGAATAAAATGATTATGATAATTTGCCAGTCTCAATAACCAATCTATCTTTGGTTTTGCTTACTGTCGCTAGTTATTTTTGTCTTTTTTTAATGAAGTGATGTCAAATAGGTAGGTTTGTAAATAAGGAGGAGTTTCTAAGTTCCACCACAGGTTCCACTGTTATTTTATTACTTACCTACGTGTGTTTTTTCTAATTTGTTTTTTTGATAAAAAGGTGGGAATCTGCTGTTATGAATTTTTTTCCGCTTGCATCATATTTTTCTATGCTTCATGTCATGGCTTGCTGGGAGTACCTATATAAGACGTTGCAAAAAGGTCTTCCTCATTCAACAATGAGGTGAGGTGTAGTGTAGGTCGTATTTAAAAAACTAAAATATCAAAAATTTGCTGTGGAGTATAATATTAGTGTGTTATTAGTTATTTTTTAGTAACGCCAACTTCAGAATCATTTCAGTTAAAAAAACTTTTAATTTCACTAATAAAATTTGAAATCGTCGAGTCTCATAATTCAAAATGGTACCTACTGTTTAAAGTTCTGCCGCCTTTTTTTCCAAATAACCATGTCTTGACTTACGCATGGTTATTTTAAATAATGCGATAGATTTCAGAAAACAAAAGCTAGATAACAATCTACCGCGTCATGTTTTGAAAGTCGTTGAGAATCGACATCCTGAACACTAAAATGGAGGGCAACTGGACTCTATACCCACGCGTGGGCCTGCGCTCTCCAAACCTGACCAACTCAACCGGGAACCTGCAGGAGAGCTTCGAGATCGACCTTGAAGATACAAACTGGATCCTCACATCATCATTCATCATCTTCACTATGCAGACTGGTGAGTCTTCCCACTGGTAGATAGATAGATAGATAGATAGAAAATACTTTATTGCACACCATATTTACAAATTAGGTAACAGAAAGTGCTACAAACTAAAAATACCTATGACATACAATCGGCGGTCTTATCGCTAAGAAGCGATCTCTACACTCTACACTGGTACTCGAACAATAATTTCACTCTGATACTGATGTAGGGAAATGTAAGAACAAATGTTGTACCGACCCCACATAGTGGGATAAGGGCAGGAAGAAAAACTAACTATAACTTAATTTCTTGAATCGAGCTAATATGAAGAAAATAATCTCACGATTGGTCGTCGAAATTCATTGGATTGGCTAGATTTGACAATTGACAATTGATTTGACAATCTAGCCAATTACGAGAAATACAATTATTTTCGACGACCAATCACGTGCGTTTATTTTTGTTCCTATTAGCTCGATTCAAGAAATGAAGTAGTTATTCACAGACAATTCTTCGTTCGTTAGATATGTTACAGCCTCGTAATTTCAGTCAAGTGTATTCGTAGCCTTAAAGTCAGATTAAGGCTATCTTCTAGTTTGCCTTCAACTAATTGAGGAAAGATGGAAGTAATTGTATAAATAGTTGTGCCATTTCTGTTCTAGATAAACAAATAAACATATTATTTTGATGACTCGTACCTTGAGAAAGTTAACCTACATATTATAATACCTAACTTACCTACCTACTTAATTGAGGTCAACGTTGTGATTATGACCCTGAAAAAACAAGAGAGAATTACCCAAAGTGAAATTATACAAAATTTTTTTTTTTTTTTTTTTTTTTTAATACTAGAGTATAATAATTTATTATTATACACTTTTTTTTTTTTTTTTTTTTTTTTTTTCTAGACATACTTTATTTACAGAAACTAAACTAATACATAACTGTACAAAATACAAATAGAACCAGTTGAGCCATCTAAGGACCGTTGCAAACGGTCTATAGGTAGCTCAACTGATCCAAACCACTGCCAGACGGAAGCGTGCCCAAGACACTGGCCGCATTGCCACGCTGAATAGCGATGCTGATTCGTTGAGCCAAATAAGAGCCAGCCCTCGGATCACGCGTCGCTTCGACCAGACGCCCTGAAAGAATTTTGAAAACGCGATGGGCCCCGGTACCCCATGGACCCAGGGTCTCCACCCCAAACGGCTCAAATATGTAAACCCTATCCAGATTCACATACTTACGCCGTTTGAGATTTTCAGCCGAATCCGCCGCTGCGCCAGGTCCAACGGATGTCCCCGGGAGATGTGAATGCGCAAGGGTATCGACGCAAGTTGCGTCCCACACCAATGGCCTTCCCCTCTCCCAAGGGACAAGAGTCATACCGTCGGGGCGCCTGCCGTCGTCACGCATCAGACCGCTCGGTTCTAGAACGGCTGGTACGTTGGCGGCGACAAGAGCTCGACGGATGATGTCGTTAAGACTGGCGTGTCGGCAGATCCGACCGGCAGCCCTGGTGCACGACAATCCATGGTGACCAAGCTGTTCGACCGCCGTACCGCACTGACAAAGGTGAGGGGCGCAACACGGCGCACCCAACCGTAGGCATACTGCAACACGGAAGCTAGCGGGATCCATTAAAGTTCCTAAATTGTTGGATGGAAGTGCTTGAAGCCACAAACCTGACTCCCAATTTGAGACGGCTAGGAGACGGGCACGATCTGCGGAGCTTGAACACGTCTGTAGGAGACATTTCCGTGTCAATTCACACAGAGGCCCGTCCCATTGCCGTTGAGACGAAAGGGATGAGGGGGGAGCGGTAGCGGGGCAAGCACTGTGCCAAGCGTTCAGAGCGTCGTCTTGCAATGAAATTTTCAAACTATGTCCAGGAAAAGCCGAAATCCAATTATTATACACTATTGAAATTACGATCTAGCCAAGTAGGCTAATGAGCAATTTGATTTTAACTTAGTTTTATAATTTACTTATAACTAAGAATGTACTCAATAGCACGTTTCTTACTGTCTCTATTTAAGGGGAAGACACTTTGTTCTTGTGTTCTTTATATTATGTATGTAGCACTATTCACTAACACTTTTACATAGTTTTACACTACACTAACTCAAATGGTTTAGTCCGTTTGAGTCTTCTCACTAAGTCTGTGTTATCGAGGAGCTGGATAGCCTCGACGTTCACATGGCGGTGAAGTCTGTTTTCGTGAGCTTCTGCATATTTATGTATTACTTTGTCAACGAAGTCTATGTTGAGGTCTCGGTGGAGGTCTTCGTTTCTTACGTACCAGGGAGCATTTACGATATCCCTGAGTACTCTGTTTTGGAAACGCTGGATGATTAGAATATTACTGTTCTTAGTACAGCCCCATAGCTGTATTCCATAGGTCCATACTGGCATTAGAACCTGTTTGTATAGAATGATTTTATTATGTACTGATAGGGCAGATTGTCTTCCAAGCAGCCAGTACATTTGTTTGTAACGAAGGTCCAGCTCTTCTTGTTTCTTCTTGACGTGAGCTTTCCAGCGTAGCTTTGCGTCAAGCGTCATACCCAAGTACTTGGCTGTATTTCCATGCGGTATGGGCTTATGGTTCAGGTATACTGGATAGTACTTCTCCTTTTTGTTGGTAAAATTTATATGAATGGATTTAGATTCATTTAAGGTGATTCTCCATTTCTTTGTCCATTCATATACTTTGTCGACTGCGTCTTGAATTTTTTCTGCCGCTTCTGCATGAGTACTTCCAACTGCCATTATGGCTGTGTCGTCAGCAAAAGTTGCTATAGTACTATTCTCTAGTTCAGGGATGTCACTGGTATACAGGAGGTAAAGGACCGGACCTAGTACGCTTCCCTGTGGCACCCCAGCTTTTATTTCTTTTATGTCAGAGTAGGCATCCTCTTGGCGAATTCTAAAAAATCTATCCGTTATGTATGATTGTAGAATATCTACATAAGGTTTGGGTAGAATTTTTTTTAGTTTAATTATCAAGCCTTCATGCCAGACTTTATCAAAAGCTTGTGCCACATCTAAGAATACGGTAGAGCAGATTTTCTTATCTTCTAGAGAATTATACAAAAGTGAAATTAGGTATATACAATACCCAAAGGTATTAGGATAGAATAATCATAATAAAAGCAGTAGGCAATTAGGCATTTAGGATAATGTTCTAAAAATATATTACCTACTCAACGGCTTATTAGACGCCCACCTGTTTTAGGCTAAAAGGTGGCAAGTTTTGATTTTATTGCAATTTCAAAATAAAATATATATATATAAATATCCTTGGACATTCCATAGAGTCTAGTGTGAAAGTACAAAAACATTCAAAATTACCCACATAGCTTTATTTTTTCGTAGCATCAGCTGTTGTAAGTAGGGTAAATTTTAAGTGGAGATCCGTGGTTTCTGCCTACTCCTTGAAGGAGGCGGAAAGAGGCATTATAGATATAGATAGTATAGATATAGATTTACATGTAAGTAATGAGATCATTCTTCTTGTTTCCCAGGTTTCGGTATGCTGGAGTCAGGATGTGTCTCCATAAAGAATGAAGCTAACATCATGATGAAGAATCTTGCAGACATCTCGCTTGGAGGTAATAATATGAACCTTGATGTGTTTTATTTGTTGAAACTTCTGGAAAAATCACGTCAATTCAATACCTATACTTCATATTATTAATGTGAAAGTTTGTGAGAAGTACCTACTCGTATACATTAGCTTGTTATTCTTTCACCGATTTGGTTAAAATTTCCAAAAATAAGTTAAAATCCCGATATTCCCACGGGAACGCGACTTACGCTGATTAAACCGCGGGGCTCAGTTAGTAAATAATATTTACTAAATAGAAGAGCTTAAGAGCTTACTCCAAAGGTCTTCCAGGTCTAACCTACTGGATCTTCGGGTACGGCATGTCGTTCGGCACAGGCGCGCTGGAGAACCCCGTGGTGGGCGTGGGGGACTTCCTCCTGGACCCGCCCGTGGGGGACGCGCTCATGGGGCCCCTGTTCGCGTCCTTCCTGTTCCAGCTGTCGTTCGCGACGACGGCCACGACTATTGTCAGTGGTGCTATGGCTGAAAGGTACCGGAAGCCAAATGCTTTACCCAAATGCTATAATCTAACCCCATTATGCATATTCGACCTAAAACCTGTATTAGCTAAAACGCATATTAAATCTGTTGCTATCTCTTTTCGTTGACATATGAGTGACAAGAAAAAAACGTTCTAAAACGTTCTTTAAACCTATATTAAATTGTCAAGTTTTTATGAATAAGACCCTAATTGTATGTAACAGCCCCCTTATTCTCCAAATAACCATGTCTTAACGCGGCACGTCTCCGCATTCTTATTTTGAAAATTCTATGGATTTAAGAAAACAAAAGCTAGATAACGTGCAATCTCTTACCGCGTTATGGTTTAAATGTCGTTCAAGAATCTAGCTCCTTTACCATGATGACGTTTTATATTCAGCCGGCTTACTGTGACCGTTATAAGCGATTCAGTTTAGGTTTTTATGAACTGCTTTTGACGTAAGCTAAGGCACTGACGTATAGTTGTGACAGTCAGAACCTAAACAGCTGCTCGATTAAACATGACGCGTTATGAGATTGCACGTTATCTAGCTTTTGTTTTCTGAAATCCATAGAATTTTTCAAAATAACCACGCCGTGACGTGCCGCTTTAAGACATGGTTATTTGGAGAATAAGGCGGCTGCTCGATGTTTAATAATACGTCATGGTAAGTTTAGATTCTAACTGTAAAAAATTAAGTTTTTTTTTTTTTTTCTCCCTATTAAATCGACTCGGTGAACAGAGTACCTATAATTATCTTATTTACAGATGTAACTTCAAAGCGTATTGTCTGTTCTCATTCCTGAACACGGTGGTTTACTGCGTGCCGGCTGGCTGGGTGTGGGGCTCGCACGGCTTCCTGAACAAGCTGGGAGCCGTGGACATAGCGGGTTCGGGGCCTGTGCATCTTATTGGTAAAGCATTCAAACTGAATACAAGTATTCAAAAAGCTTGCAGTGTAGCCTGTAGCAGCAAGCGCAGCTACCTACCTGCAGACGACCACTGTGGCGCAGTTGGGTGAACGCCCGGCTGAGATGCGGAGGTCGCGGGTTCGATTCCCGCTACGGGACAAATGTTTGGTATGTTCTGCAGATATTTGTTCCGTGTCTGGGTGTTTTCCATCTATAATATGTATGTATTTACAAAAAAAAATGTATCTAAGTATTATATCAGTCATCTGGTTACCATAACACAAGCATTAAGTTGCTTAGCTTGGGACTAGATGACGCTGTGTGGAATGTCCAAAGATATTTATTTATTTATTTATATCATCCATCACTATATCATCCCATACCTGCGGCGCCAACGAGACTGGGTATGGGATTATGTAGTGATGGATGATTTGCAGGTGGGTAGCTGCGCTGGCTGCTACAAGCCTATGTATTAATCTAGAATATAAACTATCCTGCCTGGTACCAAATTTCAGTAACCAACTCACAACACATACAGACATCCATCCAAGGGATCGCTTTAAAAAAAAAGCTAGGCCCACACCACCTGGTTCTTGCCTGATTCTTTCCCTGGTGTAGGGAGTTGTGTTGGAACAGGCAAAAGAGTCACCTAGCTTTTAAGACTGTACATTTCTAAATGATCCTTGATGTCCTACGAATTAAACATATTTTTCTTTCTGCCATATTACAAACGTGCTCATTTATAATATTAGCACGATTTTGATTCTATTAAATTTTAGGTGGTGCATCTGCCTTCGCCTCTGCCTTAATGCTAGGCCCCCGGCTAGGCCGCTACTCGCGCGGCACCGCGCCCTTGCCGCTGGGTAACCCCGTGAACGCGGTCATGGGGACCTTCGTGCTGTGGTGGGGGTGGCTGGCTTTTAACTCTGGGAGTACTTATGGGGTATGTAATTGTAAAGTTTTGTTTTTACGTAGGTAGGTACCTACCTACCTACGTACCTACTTACTTAAAAAAAGTACAAAAGTAAAAGCAATTAAGTTACAGTGCGCTACTTTTTTTTGTGTTTTCTACTTTCTTATGCGTACCTATAAAATAAAATAAATAAAGACTAATTTTATTGGTATAGGTAGAGCAATGTCAAGTTTTGTCATACTCGTAGATTTCGTAGATGAGCAGTTAGCCTGTTAGCCTCTCTGCGCAGCGGATGGACCGCGCCTTAATGACAAAAATGACATAAATCTTCAGTGCTAAATAATAAAACTCAAGTGCTTCAGTTTAAAGTGTAGGTAGGTTTTCAATGCTCATGCATAGAACAAGTTTTGAATAACAAAACAACAATCGGATTACCAAATAAAGCCAATACACACGAGCGACGCGGCCTTTGCTAGAAAAGTTGTTTAGGCTTCATTTACAAGGTAATAATGTAAGATACCTACTATACTAATGTAACTTAGGACGTAAGCAGGTCCTGAGTTACATTCCTATAGTAGATTGCTATACAAGGGGGCAAAGGCATTTTTTCTATGCACGAGATGGTTTATCGCGCGAGCGTCAGCGAGTGCGATAATAGTTCGAGTGCATCGAAAAGCCTTTTCCCCGAGGTAAGCACTCTACTTTTCATTACGAATATGAGGAAATTACCAAAAAAATTGATGTAAAATTTAAATTTCACACACGAAAATTAGCTGTCTCGCTTTTTTTTTAAATCGACTAGTTTAATATTGACTAAAAGCAGCTAACGATGGCATGGCTTATCTGCGTTCCAGATTTAAAAAAAAATACTGACTGATAGGTAGAATGGCTATAAAAGTAGTAGGCATTCTACCAGTAGTTTTTTTTGATGATGAAACAAATTTATATAAATAAAATAAATATCTAAATATAATATAATTAGTGCTAGAGAAGCACAAATTCGTGCAAGAGAGACATAATATCCAGCATCTGATTGAGTTAGAAGAACTTGAACACTTAGCATGCATCGACATGCCACAAAAGAAATGTCAAAAATGAAGTTGACATTTGACAGTTATTTACTTTCCTGCCCTAGGGCAGGAAAGTTCTTGTTTTCCCTAGGGACAGAAAATGCTACTTTGAACCCTATAATCAGGCAACTTCGTGCGTACTTTCCGTGTATGAGTAATGAAATAGTAGATTGCTATACAAGGGGATAAAGGCATTTTTTCTATGCACGAGATGGTTTATCGCGCGAGCGTCAGCGAGTGCGATAATAGTTCGAGTGCATCGAAAAGCCTTTTCCCCGAGGTAAGCACTCTGCTTTTCATTACGAATATGAGGAAATTACCAAAAAAATTGATGTAAAATTTAAATTTCACACACGAAAATTAGCTGTCTCGCTTTTTTTTTAAATTGACTAGTATAATATTGACTAAAAGCAGCTAACGATGGCATGGCATAGCTGCGTTCCAGATTTAAAAAAAAATACTGACTGGTGGAATGGCTATAGAAGTAGTAGGCATTCTACCAGTAGTTTTTTTTTGATGATGAAAAAATTTAAATAAATAAAATAAAATAAATAAATATAATATAATTAGTGCTAGAGAAGCACAAATTCGTGCAAGAGAGACATGATATCTAGCATCTGATTGAGTTAGAAGAACTTGAACACTTAGCATGCATCGACATGCCACAAAAGAAATGTCAAAAATGAAGTTGACATTTGACAGTTATTTACTTTCCTGCCCTAGGGCAGGAAAGTTCTTGTTTTCCCTAGGGACAGAAAATGCTACTTTGAACCCTATAATCAGGCAACTTCGTGCGTACTTTCCGTGTATGAGTAATGAAAAGGTTATTGATTATTCCGTCGCTAGTGAACCGATTTTTTTTTTAAAGAGAAATAATTACACAGACTAGGGTAGGTCTACTAAGTAGGTACCTACTATAGCTAATTAGATAGGTAAACTTACCTATATATATATATATAGATATGATACATGTATCATATCTCAAACCTGTTTTTTAAAACTAACCTCGTGTAACAACACCTAATAATTCTATTTGCGTTTCGAATTAGGATTTCAACAAAACTGTCATCGCGTGACTAATCGCCATTTTGTTGGAATCATTCAACTTTAAAATGGCCACCGTTTAGTCTAACGACAATACATTAGTAGGTTAGTGTTGGGAAAAAGCCGGACATAAACTTGCCGGCTTTAGGGAGCTGCGTGGTGAGCAGAGAATGGGATGAAATTAAGTAGTCAGTAGGTACCTAGTACAGATCATGCAGTGCATTTAGGTACCTACCTAATGGCCTAAACGTCTGAAGAATGAAAGAAAAAAACATTATAACTTCAAAGCAAGAATCCTTCAACTCGCTTACACGCTGAAACTCGGGCCTTTACATCTTTACTAGACTGTTGAGATAGAATAGCCTAGCCCAGCTTAATCCATCCTCTCAGCTTACCATACAATATGCTAGGTTGATATATTTTTATTGCCCGTTCCGACGCAACTCCGAGTGAAACACAAAAATTATTTAAAGCATTTCATTTTGCGCCACAAACATACGTGTACTTACCTAAGCCCGATCCTCCGGCTAAGGTTCTCCGGCTAGGTTTTATCCGGCCAATTCCAGTGCGGCTATCACACCCCTAGTCCTTAGTCTAAAATGTAATAAAAGTGTTTATTCTCTGCACGTTGCGTCCTTGAACATGAAAGGTTTAACCATCAATCAGTGTCTTCCTTCTTTAATTTAATGTCCACTCAGCTGAACTTAATTTGGATACAGTTATGCATTACTGGTCCAAGCGCCAAAATTCAATTTTTGATTTTTTTGCATTTTCGTAACTTCTAGAGCATAATTTAACCATACAAAAAACATCCATCCATCCACCTTCAGTCTAAATGGTATTTTTTGATGCCCCGTCCAAGCGCCATGTATGGCAAACGATTTATCGTGTTCTGCATAACAAGCCCAAAAACCAATTCAAAACTGAAAACTGACTAATCATACTAAGAACGGCTTTTGCATTTTGCATTACAAGACCAAACGCCAGTTGACTGGTACGTGGACTGGTTATGCAAAATGATAATCTTGAGATTGGGTCAGAACGCGAATCAAAAAGTTCAATCATTGTCGCATAGACTAGTAATGCAATAAAATAGTTCGCTTTTTCGTCTCCCTAGTAACTCCGAGTTCGAAAATAATAATAATTTTATTGCGTGTAGGTATTAGCTCGCGCCATGCGTTGGTTGTCATGTCAAGTAGAGTAGGTAGGTACACAAAAATATTTTGTTCAACATAGGTACTATCGCATACAAAAGTATTTGATCAAGAAATGTTTTCAAATAAATATGGAAAAAATATGTATTTCGGCTGCATATTGTTGTAGGAAAAGAGAGACTAGAGAGCTTAATGCTGTTGATAATTTTTAAAACGCAAGAAAGGGACATCCAAAGTGACAAAATTATTTATAACTAGCTGCACCCCGCGGTTTCACCCGCGTAAGTCCCGTTCCCGCGGGAATACCGGGATAAAAAGTAGCCTATATGTTAGGTAGTCCACCTACCTATAACCAAATCTCAACCAAAGCGGTCCAGCCGTTTTTGCGTGAAAGAATAACAAACAAACATAGGTACATTCTCACAAACTTTCAGATATACAATATTATAGTAGGAAGTAGGATGGTAGGATAGTAGAAAGTAGGATAGTAGCATTTTTATTATTTTATTTATTTCTAATGCACTTCCTCATCATTCCCCTGCCCTTGTCCCACACTAGGTGGGGTCGGCACAACATATTTTCTTCTTCCATTCATCTCTATCATTCGTTAATTCCGTATTCACTCCTCTCACATTCATATCCTCTTTCACACAATCTATCCACTTCTTCCTTGGCCTTCCTCTACTTGTATATCCATCTACACTCATGCTCATAACTTTTTTAGTTATATGACTTTCATCCCTCCTCATTACATGACCATACCATGCTAATCTGGCACTCCTCACCTTTTCAGTCACAGGTGCCACTTTCAAACTTCCCCTTACATACTCATTCCTTATTTTATCTATTCGCGTCACTCCACACATCCATCTTAACATACGCATCTCAGTAGCATGCACTCTCCTTTCATCAGTCTTCTTCATTGCCCAACACTCCGATCCATACAACGCGACAGGTCTTACTATGGTCTTATAAATTTTCCCTTAAGTTTAAGGGGCATTCGGGGGTCGCATACCGTCCCTGAGACCTGCCGCCATTTCATCCATCCCGCATTCATCCTGTTGTTAATGTCCCGGTCAATATTGCCGTCGTGTTGGAGAAGTGAACCAAGGTCCTTGAAATCGGAGCAGACTGGTAGGGTTACACCATCTAAGGCAATCCGGGAGAAACTAGAGGAGCTACTAAAGTTGCAGAACAGATGTTCTGTTTTAGTGCGGCTGATCTTCAGGCCCACTCTCTCTAGTTTCTCTTGCCATTTTCCCAGTCTGCTCTGTACCTCGATTGCATCCTCTCCGACGAGAACAATGTCATCGGCAAATAGCATGCACCAGGGTGCTTCCTCCTGTATGTCTGATGTCAAGGCATCCATTACCAGGAGGAACAAATAAGGGCTTAAAGCCGATCCCTGGTGCAAACCTACTGCCACATTGAACTCGCCAGTTACGCCAGGTTCGGACCGGACATTCGTGCGTGCTCCTGCATACATCGCATTCACAAGTCGAACATACTTCCCTGGCACTCCCTTTTCTTTCAAAGCCCACCACAGAGCCTCCCGGGGGACACGGTCATACGCCTTCTCCAGATCAATGAAGACCAAGTGCAAGCTCTTATGCGCACGGCGGTATTTTTCTTCCTGTACATCACCCTTATTCTTGAAGATGGGCACCAGTGAACTGCTGCGCCATTCTTCGGGGATCGCCTCCTCTTGTAACAACTTATTGAAGAATAAAGTCAGCCACTTCCATTCATCCGCCTTTAAAAACTTCCATACTTCAACTGGTCAACATCAGTCATCTTGTTTTTTTTCCTTGCTTGTCTTTTTTAATATTTTCTAACAACATATTTTACCTGTGCCATTTAAATGCTTTTTTATTTAAATTCCTTAATCCTCTTTGCCGTCCCGTCTTAGAAGCTAGCTATGTATGAGTATTTAAAGAACTTTTTGTAGTTATACGAACTGAATCTTTGAAATTTAATTATGCATAGGTAATCCAAACGCCATAAATGTCGCTTGGGCTTGTTTTGCAAAATGAAAACATCATATTCATCGTGCGTCCATGTACATTTTTAGCTATATATTCCAAAGTAAACACTTTTTTTTAAAATTTTTTTTCTGGAATAATAAATTATAAGTAGAAGCTTCGATGTCTATATTTATTTATGAACAAAATGCAAATATAGATCTTCTCCCAAGAGAAACGCTTTTATGTCGTTTCCCAAAAAACTGAAAATGGCGCGTGGACCAGTTATGTTTAACTGTATCCATTTGTTATTCAAGCACAGACAGTGGACATTATTTATTAATTATGTTTACAGTAAGCGCAATCTAAGTTGACCGCTAAAAAGGCTGTTTCGAGCATTTCTGCTAATAATTCATAAAATGCATTAGGTAGGTACTTAATTTCATGAATTGTTTAGCAAATTCAGAAAATTTGGTAAAATAGAACCAAATTATGTTGTCTATAATATAAATTAAGTAGGTACCTATAGGTACCTACTTGGACGTTCTTATCGCTATGAACGATTTCTTCCAGACAACCTTATGCTGAACTCTTAAAGGTATAAATCAAAAAGTGACCAGTGCTGAATGATTGCAGGTGAGCGGCGCTAAGTGGCAGTATGCTGCGCGGGCTGCTGTTATGACCATGATGGGGTCTTTTGGAGGCGGGTGCTTTGGGCTAATGTAAGTACCTACCTATCTATTGAATCGATTGAATAGGAAGAGAATTAAACACACGTGATTGGTCGTCGAAAATAATTGGATAGGCTAGATTTGACAATTGACAATTGATTTGACAATCTAGCCAATTACGAGAAAGACAATTATTTTTGACGACTAATCACGTGTGTTTATTTCTCTTCCTATTCAATCGATTCAATAAATGAAGTTATAGTTAGGTCCAGTCGCCTGCACTAAGATCTAGGTCACACATCCAAACCCAAAATTGTGGAGATACTTTGACGACCTCTAGTTTTTATCTCTATTTTTGCAGCCATTTAAATGTTTTTTGTTCTAGGTTTACGCTGATAAAGAACAAGGGCAGAGCCGACGTTATGGAGCTGATTAACAGCATCCTTGGATCTTTGGTGTCAATAACAGGTAGGTAACGTATGAGCAAGCGGCCAACTCTGACGACGGAGTTTTTAGGCCGCCTAATTTAGGCATGACGGAGGCTTTTAAAAGGCCTCCGTCATTGCGTATCTAACGACTTTAAAAGCCGGTACCGACAATTTAACGTGCCCTCCAAATTAAATGCTGTTAGTGAATTATAAGTCGACCTCTGATTGATGACGACCTTTGTGCCGCAGGCTGAGACGAGGAGTTCACGGGTTCGATCCCCGCTACGGGACAAATGTTTGTATGTTCTGCAGATATTTGTTCCATGTCTGGGTGTTTTCTATCTATAAAATGTATCTATGTAAAATGTATACCTACATTATATAAAGTACTTATATCAGTCATCTGGTTACCATAACACAGTATTACATAAGTTGCTTAGCTTGGGACTAGATGATGCTGTGTAGAATGTCCAAGGATTTTTATTTATTATTTATTATTATATATTAGAGGCAGACTGCCCGATGGTCGAACGACATCGTAAGCGTGGTCGGTCATCAGTGGATGAGACTCGCGAGGGATCGGAATGAGTGGCGTAATAGAGAGGAGGCCTATACCCAACAGTGGGTGGAAATGGGCTGAGATGATGATGATGATGATTTATTATTATAAGTTTAAAATTATCTTCTAAGCGGGTTGCTTCCTCTACCGCGCCTGGGAGGCCTTGTTGATCGGGGTGATAGGCGCCGCCATCGCGTCCGCGACCACGCCTCTCTTCGACAGGATGCGGGTCGATGACCCCGTTGGCGCGTCTTCGGTGCACGGCGCTTGTGGCTTTTGGGGTGAGTGTGGTCATACGTCTTCTAGACCGCGAGTTCGGGCGTAGATTTGCCAGAAGGATGGACCTAAGCCCAAACCTACAGACCCGTTGCTGTTGGAAAGACTTTTCTTACTTAATCCACATATAAAATAATACTAAAGAAAGAAAGAAAGAAAAATATTTATTTACTACACTCATTAAACATACATTGACTTAAATATAAGGTAGGTAATTTTACATTTTATCGACGTTGAGTGACGCAAATTGGTCACCACTCAGCATTTGCTGCAGTAGCTCAAGGAGCTACTGAGCGCTGGTTTTCAGTGATGCCATACGAGACGCGCAACAACAAAAACAGACCACTTATAAAATATTACAGTACATATTCATCTACAAAGAAAACAAAACACTAACAAAAGCAAGGTGTAAGGTTATATTTTACAGGTTACAAAGCATTTTCTGAAAAATATCAGTGGGTAGGTACATTTATCATTGTTTTAAATTTTATTTTTATTTTTAGAAGACAACATAGACCGACTATCTAGGTGTTACGTTGAAGATTTAAAAGATGTTTTTTAAGAGATAATTTAAATGAGTGTAATGTACAAGAATTTTTAAGCGGTGGCGGAAGATTGTTCCAAAATCAAACACAAAAAAATAGCCCGAAGAAAAACCGGAGTGAAATTGATGTTCTAGATGGTGTAGATATCTGTACATAGTATTATTTTATCTGTGCCTATTCTCTTGCCCGAATACTCAAACGTTAATAAAATATTTAAGAAGTGGTTTATCGAAGTGAATGAACCTGCCGCATTATTATCCAAATAACCATGTCACGACACGGCGTGGTTATTTTGAATAATGCGATGGATTTCACAAAACAAAAGTGACAAACGCTAGGTAACGAGAATCTCTAACCACGTCATGTTTTGAAAGTCGTCGGGAATCGACATCTGAACATTTTTCTCATGTTTTATCTTCAGGGGTCGTGGCTGTCGGTCTTTTCGCTGACAACCCCATTCCAATGGACACTACCAATGGAAGATCGGGATTGTTTAAAGGTAAAATCTAAATTCTGTCTAAGTGGTTGGTCTATAAACGATCGTAGGTACTCAGGTATGTATAAGTCGCGCCACATAAAAAGAACGATGAGGGTAGTGTCGTGTGTATGTGTTGGTGGGGGGTCACTCGCTCACGAACCAATAGCACGCGCTACAACAATGTGTGAAGTGCGCCGCGTCCACCTAAGATTCTTTATAATCGTCTACAGCGCAGCATTTCCACACAGCATTCTTTTTACGTGTCGCGACCTATAGATACCTACTGGTCGATTAAACAGCGTTCTTGTCTACCTACCTACTGAATTAAGAAAGTTTAAGTTTGTTTTTAAGCTATTTCATAGCTTCTATCGCGGGCCCTGCGCGTGGAGACCGAATCCAGAAATTCCGTAACGAAGATAACCTAACGCTTGTCTCTTTAGTTCAGCAACTCGCCTCTATGTGGCATGCAATAGCTTTACCGCGGCAGTCCCCGAGTGCCACACGTCTTTTTTGTTTAAGTTTCTGATTTTTATGGTTTTATACACAGGCGGTGGCTGGTACCTAGTCGGCGTGCAGACTCTAACAGCGTGTTGTCTGATGGTGTGGGGTATAGTGGTCACGATGGCGCTGCTGTGGGTCATTGACCGCGTACTGCCGATACGGATGGACCCGTATGAAGAGTTGCTGGGAGCTGATCTAACTGAGCACAGGATTAGACATGGACAGGTACTGACCCCGCCCGAGACGCATATATAGGCGGCGACTGGTATGTCGCGACACGTAAAAATAACGATGAGGGGAATGGGAGGGGGTATGTTTGCGCACGGGTCACTCGTTCACGAACCAATAGCACTCGCTTATTCAAAGGTGTGAAGTGCGCCGCGTCAATATAACCAATCCCACCTAAGAATCCCATAAATCGCCTACTGTGCAGCTTTTCCACTCAGCGTTCTTTTTACGTGGCGCGACTTATATGAAGAGCTTCTAGGAGCTGATCTTACAGAGCACAGGAGACACGGACAGGTATGTTGACGACCTGTGACCTTCCTTGGTAAATACCCTGTATCAGTCTACCCTCGCTTTAAAAAAAAAGCTAGGCCCACACCAGGTTCTTGCCTGATTCTTCCCCTAGTGTAGGGAGTTGCGTTGGAACAGGCAATAGAGTCACCTAGCTTAAAGTCTGTACATTTTTAAGTGATCCTTGATTTCCTACAGAAAGAAACATATTTTTCTCTCCTCCTTTCTCTCTACAGTCTACTCTATTTACAGGTGGGCGTGTCCAGAGCAGTGTCAGCACTCAGACCTTACCATCGCTCCAACAGTATAGAAGAAGTGGGAGGTATTGGCGTCAACACGGGACATAGTCTGGTCGTTGAGAAGATCAAAGAGGTATGAACTTACCCCCTTATGCATATTCGACCAGTAAAGCTGTATTAGCTAAAACGCATAATACATCTGTTGCTATCTCTTTTCGTTGACATATGGGTGACAAGAAAAAACTTTCTTTAAACCTGTATTAAATTGTCAAGTTTTTATGAATAAGACTAAGACCCTTAATGTTTTATAACCCTTAATGCTTATTTAGACGATAGCTTGAAACAAATAAAAAACACTTATTTTATTGGTGAAGGTTTGTGACAGTGTGAACATTTGTTACTCCTTCACGCTCGAACAGCTTTGATTTTTTGAGCAATTCAAATTTTTGGTAAAGAATAGCTTTTATTATCCTGGTTTAGTTTAACACATAGGCTACGTTTGATCTCAGTAAGTATTCCTAAGTTATAAGCTTGGTTTACCGAATAACAAGATGGGTAAGCATGTCTAAGCAGTATATTTCTTTTAAATTTCAGGCTCAAGCAAAGAAATCAAAAACGGACGGTCACCCCCAAACATTCACAAACAATGCATACATCGACGATGAACCAACGCAACGGAAAAACGGCCTTCTCAACCATAGACGAAGAGATGCAGAGAACGATTTACATAGAACATTAGACTCTATGGCCGAGGAGATCGATGGCGGGAACTACAAAAAACATGGCGAGTCAAGTAAACAAAATGGCGCCCATATTCAAGTACCGGAAAATTTGAAAGGAAGAAAGTTTAGGGAGTTATCCGCGGTCGAGATACAGGAATTGGGTGAATTAAATGCAAGTCAGGATAGATTTAGACATAGGTTCCATGAAGCTGATTATAAGAATGATGTTTTGAATGCGAACGCTAACCTCAGGTGGATTGATTGAATTATAAACTTTTTAAATTATACTTCATTTCTTGAAACGAGCTAATAGGAAGAATAATAAACGCACGTTAATAAACGCAATAATTGTCTATTCTCGGATTGGCTAGATTTGACAATTGACAATTGATTTGACAATCTAGCCAATCACGAGATAGACCATGATTTTTGACAAAAAATATGTGGTTTGTAGTACCACTTACTTTATCGTCTCAAAATTAAACCAACCCCGATTATATGCACATAAAAATAGTGAATCAAAGACCATTATTAAAAACCTTAATTTATATTTCATTTTAGCCTTAAAAATTTTAGTCTAACTTAAGATCAAGTAGGTAAGGTTTTACATAATTTAGTTGGCAGTACAAAAATATAACTTAGTGCTTATTTTCAGGTAAATAAGCATCAATGTTACAAACTTATTATTGAAAATAGCCTATTCACAAAAAAGCTCCCCAAAATTATAGGAAAATATTGAAAAAATAAAAAAATAAATAGAAAATATTGCCAATATACAAAATTCACCATTTTTTTTTTACAGAGTGCTAATAATCAGAAGTTAACATTCGTCACTGAATCAATATCACGGGTACTTCATCTCGAACATTGAATTGACTCCGTTTTTCCTCGGGCTATTTTTTGGTGTTTGATTTTTGCGGCGCCACGTAGCGGCGTTTAGGCATCCGACTGCATGCTACTTAGCACTAGATGGAGTTACTTATTTTTGATTGCAGGCAAGACCTAAACACCGCTCGGGGCGCCGCAAAAATCAAAAAATTAAGGCCCAAAGAAAAAAGAACAATGTTCGAGATGAGGTATCTGACTTATGTAGGTAACTAGTAGCACGTCCCGGCTTCGCACGGGTGTACTAATGAAGCTACCGGGATAAAATATAGCCTATAACCTTCCGGACAGTCCATTCTGCACACCCGTGAAAGAATTTTTATAATCGGTCCAGTAGTTTCGGAGATTACCTCCGTCAAACAAACAAACAAATTTTACCTCTATAATATTAGTGTAGATCTGTGTGTTACTCGCAAACAGAGTTATTATACCAATGGCTAATCTCCGTAGGCAATGACTTGAATCCCTTCACAGCCTCGCCTATATCCTCAACTGGTGTTGCCAGTGTGAACAGCTTATACTCCTTCTGAACACGGCTTGTCGTTTCAGAGTTGTACATAGAGTCTGTATTACGAACTGGTAGTATTATCTCTAAGGATTGCAGATGTTCAAACGCTTTCAGTATGACGGGACGAGGCACTGTTTGGGCCGATGAGTTTGCTGATGCGAATTTTGTGTATCTGTAACAAATTATAAATAAATATCTTTGGACATTACACATTGACTACCCCATTAGACATCTTCAAAGGATCTAAAGAATTAGACAAAGATCTGAAAAAGAAATGTCTACAATCATTTGTCCCGTAGCGGAGATCGAACCCGCAACCTTCGCGTCTCAGGCGGGCCAAACGCAGTGGGCGAAGGCCCGGCTGAGTCAATAATAAAAAATTAAAATACGTGTGGCACTCGAGGACTGCCGCGGTAAAGCTATGGCATGCCACCTAGAGGCGAGTTGCTGAACTAAAGTGACAGCGTAAGGTGATTTCGTTACGGAATTTCTGGATTCGGTCTCCACGCTCAAGGCCCGCGATAGAAGCTATGCAATAGCTTAATAAATACTTAACATTAAGAAAATCTCCAAATTGCTAGATGACTTACCGATGCAAAACCATTTCAAAATTCATCGGCTGTCCATCAAATATATCCATGCCGTGTTTCATAGCAATAAGCAAAGACAACTCGAGTATAGACAATGATTGTAGCAGCCTCACTCTATGTTCTGGCGCGACAGTGTTGTCTATGGCTGTACAGAACTCTGTACTGTCTATGTACGGTCTTATGTGGGATAGTTTTGATACTATTTGGAACTGAAACAAAAGACAAAATTAAACTTTTGCGATCTTTAGACATAATTTATATGAAACTAGCAGCACGTCCCGGCTTCGCACGGGTGTAGTAATGAAACTACCGGGATAAAATATAGCCTATAACAATCCCGAACCAACCAGCCTATAACAGTCTATACTACACATTGGTGAAAGAATTTTTGAAATCGGCTGGGTACTTTCAGAGATTACCTCCGTCAAACAAACAAACTTTACCTCTTTATAATATTAGTATCGATAGTATAGATGAGAGTTGAGACGAATTTAATAATTTAAATGATTTAAAACAAATTACTAAGTATCACAAGTTTTTTGTCTGTAAGTTTGATTTTCGCCACAAAACTCTGTTTTTGCAACTTTTTCTAAAATTCCTTTGTTTAACGTAATCTAATAGTAATATTATGAAGAGGTCAAGTTTGTTTGTGAACGAAAATGGACCAATATGACTTACCAAGACATTTCTAAATATTTGTTCATTGACCGTATAATAGCAGAACTTTTCAATACTATCAATTACTTTGGGTTCGTCAACCAAAGCTTGTATGTGTGAGTTCCAATCTTGTATGAAAATGGCGTCTGTGTTGAACTGATCTACTTTGCATCGGTTAAGGACATCTTGTGGTATTGTATAGTCGTCTGGGGTAGTTTCAGTAACTATAACAAACGGCGAAATTAATTAGACAGATAACAACTTAATTTATATAAAACTGCGCCCCGCGTTTTTACGCGTAGTCCCGCGGTAATATCGAGATAAAAAGTAAATGTCACTCTTCGTCCCTTTAACTTTCACCATTTAAAAAATCACGTCAATTCGAAACAAAACGGAGCGCCGTTTTGCTGTGAAAGACGGACAAACAGACACTTTCCTTTCGTTTTTTATTTCTTTTTTACGTTTTAAACTATGTCGTGATAGTGATTTTAGTATGAATATATATAGTGTGATGATAAAAACCTGATGATTTCCTCCGTCTCTTCTTAACGGGCATACTGAGCAGTCTCAACATCGCCTGCTTGAACGACGCCACCGGTGTTAGGTCATCGTGAGGGAACAGCAGTATGTGACGGTGGGAGAACCGCGACTTGACACGTTTCTCAAGAAGCTCCATAACGTCTAGCCTGTTTGTTATACCTGGAAGATAAATAAATAAAAAAGACGTGTGGCACTCGGGGACTGCCGCGGTAAAGCTATTGCATGCCACCTAGAGGCGAGTTGCTGAACTAAAGTGACAGCGTTAGGTGATTTCGTTACGGAATTTCTGGATTCAGTCTTCACGCTCAAGGCCCGCGATAGAAGCTATGCAATAGCTTAATAAATATCCTTGAACATTCACACAGCGTCATCTAGTCCCAAGCTAAGCAACTTAATGCTTGTGTTATGGTAACCGGATGACTGATATAATACTTAGATACATTTTTTTTTGTAAATACATACATATTATAGATAGAAAACACCCAGACACGAAACAAATATCTGCAGAACATGCAAACATTTGTCCCGTAGCGGGGATCGAACCCGCAACCTCCGCATCTCAGCCGGGCGTTAACACAACTGCGCCACAGAGGTCGTCAGGTCGTCAGGTTGTCATCTGCAGAACATACAATTTGTCCCGTAGCGGGGATCGAGCCCGCAACCTCCGCCTCTCGGCTTTCGCCCACAGGCCACATAGGTCGTCAAACTTACTATCTTTTGGAAATGCAACAAAACATTATTATGTACTAGTAGCACGGGTGTACTAATGAAGCTACCGGGATAAAATATAGCCTATAACCACCCGGACAGTCCATTCTACACACCCGTGAAAGAATTTTTGAAATCGGTCCAGTAGTTTTGGAGATTACCTCCATCAAACAAACAAACAAATTTTACCTTTTTATAATATTAGTATAGAATGGTCTGTATTTCCTTACCCAGCACACAAATGGCCGCTTGCCCAGCATGTGTATTATCGAACAGGTTGTACAACAAAGTCTGACTGCGACAGAATGCCCGGAACTCTGCCAGTATGAAGATCATGCTGCGACAGCGTCTGTCAGCGGACTGGAGGCAGGCGAACAGGAACGAGAGGTTCTCTGCGAATGTGCCGAACACACGGCCGTCTACTGCATTCTCTAACTGCATCTGTAGATTATATTCATTGAGTGCCATCATTGCAGAGTGGGTTAGTACCTCAACTGGTGTAGGGAGTTTTTTTTATTTATAAATTTTTTATTGCACACAAAGTAAAACTAAAATGTACAATTGGCGAGCATAATGGTAAGGAGTTGTTTTGGAACAGGCAATAGAGTCATCTAGCTTTTAAGATTGTACAGTTTTTAGTGATCCTTGAGATCCTACGAAATGAACATATTTTTCTGTCTTTCTTCTTCTTCTTTCGAGACGAAGGTCGAGGGTTCGAATCCGGACGTGCACCAATGAATTTTTCAGCCTAGCCCCCATTCGCAACGCGCGATAAGGAACTTCGATCCAATAATATCATTACGGGAGTAAGATTTTTATGAAATAGGCATTGAAGTTACATTACCTGTGCAGTGATAGCCCTCAGGGCCACCTTCTCATCACTGTGGATAAGACCATCCAGTTTTACAACGATGACATCATTCTCAAGATCCACTTCATTGGCGAGCTGGCTTAGCACAGAGTTCATGAGCTGAAATAGATTTAGAATACAAGAAATTGAAAACTCCCAACTATGATGGTTCACAAATTTAGATAATGTTGATAGTTACATTTATGTAGATAAGTAAGTATCTAATTATTATTTCTAGGGCAGCAGAGAAAATTAAGTAAATAAGTTTAAAAGTAAGTAGTAGTGGTGAGAATTGAGAAAGGCATGTTAAGATGGTTTGGGCATGTAGAGAGGATGAATGAAAGTCGTTTAACAAAACAGGTGTATCAGGCTAGTGTGAATGGGACAGCTGGAAGGGGAAGACCTAGGCGAACATATGTGGACCAAATTGGTGACATTTTGCAGAAAGGCCAGGTCAGAAGTACCCTAAACCGGCGAGCATTTATGAAGAATGTAATGAGAGTGAGTGAGGCGATAGAGGTATGTCAGGATCGTAGCAAATGGAGATCCGTGGTCTCTGCCTACCCCCATGGGAAAGAGGCGTGATTTTATGTATGTATGTATGTATGTAAGTTTAAAAGTAGGTACCTACCGTGGTCTTCCCACTTCCCCGGGGTCCTATAATCAGCGCAGAGTGTGATTCTCCATTGCAAACTGTCCTCTTCATCATATCATACACCTGATGCCTCTGTTCCTCATGATTTCTAAAAGAAACATTGTCTTCCACAAGTTTCATCTTCAAATATTTCCTAATAAGTTTGATTTGCTTAGCCGTGCCACTTTCGTTGGAACTATTACCGTGCATTTTGATAGTTTGTATGTAATGTAAGTGAAAAGCAAAAGGCTACTATATTTACAGAAACTAAACTAATACATAACTGTACAAAATACAAATAGAACCAGTTGAGCCATCTAAGGACCGTTGCAAACGGTCTATAGGTAGCTCAACTGATCCAAACCACTGCCAGACGGAAGCGTGCCCAAGACACTGGCCGCATTGCCACGCTGAATAGCGATGCTGATTCGTTGAGCCAAATAAGAGCCAGCCCTCGGATCACGCGTCGCTTCGACCAGTGTCAAAAGTTTAAAGCAAAATAATTAGACCAATTAAAAAATAAACAAACAAAATAACAGCTGTTTTGTCTGATTTTCTCCCGCTCTTTTTTTTTGACATGACAATGACAATTGAGTTAATTTGAGTTGAAACCGAACGTCAGTCAGAATCGATTTTGTTGAGTGTTTTTCTGTTTTTTTGGTGCATAATATTCTTATTTCACTCACACCTATGGAAAAAACAAATGCCGTCTCGCTCATAATGCTGGAACTACCAAAGTTATCCATTCCAAGTCCAATGAGTTCGTCCGAAATTGTAGTGATGTTCTTTGAGATTTTAGATAACTAATAGTAAAAACGAACTTTTTAATCGATTCATGTGGTCAATCGTTTGTTTCATTATGTCAATTACTCTAAGGATATTCCACACAGTGTTAACTAAGTCCCAAACTTTTACCTCCTACATTCATATTAATAATAATATACCTACCTACCTATTAGACACTCGAGTAAATAAGTTACGTGGTTTTTACTGGCAATTTTTCTGAGCTGCCTACATTCACTAAATTAAAATAACCGAATACGCATGTGCAAACTCCACACAACTTGGTGAGAATGCGCAACACATGCTGAGTAAATCAATACTATGTCCTACATACAAGATAAATAAGTCTCGAGGCATATCCTGACATTATAGACTACTTAGGAAGATAGTAGACTAATAATTCTTATTTCATTTTACAAAAAAGCAGTCATAGTAAAACGAAATAACTGTTTTAAAATAATTCATTTTGCATAAATACACAAAGAACGATGTTGGTAAAATGTTTATTTTTATGCGATAGATATCCCTGGATAGTGTTCTCTTATAGACTACCTTGATCTTCAACTGTCATCTCTTTCCCTCATTTCCTTATACCAGTGCGCCCCGTTCAATCCCTTTTCTGACCTTAAACTTTACTGGTTTTGTCGTAGTAGTATGTTAATTCCCAATTTTTCAATTAAACTGAGGAGATCCACTATTTAGACGTGTTATAATGAATTAGTATAAATAATTAACAGTTACAGTGTTAGTGTAGTGAAGAATTTGTGATTATCTCTAGTATTCGTGCAACCCATTGACTCTGGAAAGGGTATTGCGAAATCGTAACGACATGAAAAAGTGGATCAGTGTGTGAAGTTGGACAATGTTACTCATAAATTTTGATAAAATGAATGTGTTTAACAGTGCAGCAGGTTTTAATTGAAATTATTTATTGCAAATTAGCACATGACACGAGCGATTAAAATACCTAATTATAATCACAATGTAATTTTGTATACTACATTCTTAATTAGACTGCAGCTGTGTGCCACCGCTTAAATACATACCTAAAGGAAATAAAAGAAACAGGGTGCGAATGCTTAGTGCTTTGAATTGTGAGTCTCATTAGTTTTAGATAGAAAAACCAACGAAATTTTGTTGCTATTTTATTAAAACGCTTTCATAGAGTGCACCGTGCATAATACCTTACTTAGGTATCTTTATCTTTTAGATGCTACCTTTTACTACTTTTTTGATTGATTATTTCGTTTTTGAATACTTTCTCAGTAATTGTAAGTAGCAATGCGTAGGTACCTACCTACTCTTTGGAGAATTCAAATGTACGTAGGTACCTAGGTACCTACTACCTATACCACAAAACTAATCATTGGTACCTACTTCCTAGGTACATAGACCATTTTTCAAAAGATTTACCTACTTACCTACAACATTATGAATAAGTAGATATTTTTACCCAAGATTTAGTTGTCAATAAATTCGACCTATGATCACAGAATAAAATACTTACCTACCTACTAGATACTTGATAATAGTAGCTAAGTACCTAGGTACCTACCTACAATGAAGCTACAAAACTTTCCTGAATTTTCAAGATTGTTGTTTATTTTTTATTCTATATTCTAGACCTACCTACTTGCCTAATACCTATGTTTTACACAGTGTAAATAACACTATTTATATTATTTTAATTTTCTAGATAGGACACAAACCAGTCTTAGTAATATTTCTGAGTTAATCAAATAGAAAGCGAACCGGTGTTTCTTTCCCATGTATAACCTTGAATGCGGCAGTATCAACCTTGATAATAAGTAAGTGACAAGAGTTATAAAATAACTAACTATAAAAGTAAAGTGTTTTTTAAAACCAAAGGTAAAAAAATAACTAGAGTATAAAAAGATTGTTTATCTTATTGGATCATCATTATTACCCAACCCAATTTTTAACCCATTCAACACTGTTTCAAAAGTATAGTGTACCAAATTACCTTTGAAGTTCCAAAAATTAAAAAAAAATGATGAAAATTTAAAAATCGATGCAACAATATTGTGTTACAAATCGATTCAAAGGATTTGTTACACACACCACTATTTATTGATTGACTGACACTGTCAAAAATTCAGATGGTATAGCGACAACAACCCAACAAATTTGAAATGCCATAGCAGTTCTTAAAAAGTTATGTTTTGTCTCTGTCTTTCACTCAAATTTGTATGTGAAACAAGAGGAAAACACATCACAATGGTTCAGCCTTACAAATAATTTGGGTTATCAAATAGTCGCCTGCCTGCAAATTGCATTGTTCTGTTCCTCCTTCGATTATTTTTATTTTGATATTTTCGTTGTAAATTGAATGAAATACAAATAATTACGTTGTGTCCATGTGCCAAAACATACCCGGAATCGTATAGGACCGTACAATTTGTGTAAAAACGTAAGTAATTGAGGGTTACTCTAACTTGTTCGGTGATCGAAGATAGAAATAAATAATTTTCACTACGAGGTACTCCATTCGTATTTATGAGTTCAAAGAACTATTCTACGTAGAATGTATTGTTTCTTATCAGTAATGGCCAATTGTTCTCAATCTACACCTCAGTGGTCACTGCAGAATAAATTGTCCATTTCCTGTGTTTAAATTTGCCGTGAACTGCGTATAACGATGGAAGAGTACCTACTTAATTTTTCCACCAAATTTTATCTTAAACATCTTGCAACGTATAAAAAAGGTTTTTAGTCTTATCAATGCAAAGAGTAGGGGAGGCCTTTGCCCAGCAGTGGGACATTGAGGGCTAATAATAATAATAACAATGCAAGGTGCTGCATAATGCTATTTTATAGAGGTAGGTAATTATTTATGTATGTACAGTGTAATCTCACTAATCCGGCACTATTAAAAACCGGAGGGTGCCGGATTATTGGAATGTTTGGATTACTGGATTATAGTGAAAAAGTCATAGGTCATTAATAATATAAAGTATTTTTTAAAACATTTTTAACTATAAACTATTCTCACTTGAAAAAACAATTACGTAAGCACGTGCACGTGATAAGTTTTGAGGTAAACCTGCTAGTCGACGACGCAGCGACCGAAGCGTACAGGCAGTACAGGTATAGAGGAGTGAGTGAGGCGTGGGCGGAGGGTGCCGGATTATTGGACGTGCCGATCTATCGAAGTGCCGGATTAGTGAGATTATACTGTATTAAGTACATATTATTTACCTACCTATTTACATTCAGGACTATTCATGTTTTAAATTATATACCCTAGGCCAGCGGTGGCCAACTTTGTTAGACCCATGATCTAATTACTGGGGATCCTTGTGATCTACCAATCAAATAGGTACTTACTTCTTTAATTTTTAATGACAGAGTTGTTCATTGCATATTGAATGTGTATAGCAGGTTGGTCAGAACATTGTCGGATTGTCCTACACTTTTAGCTGAGGCTAGTCGGCTCTGTGTCCCAGAGCATCGTAACAGATTCCGACCTGGGCTAGTGCGCCTGTTTGAACCAATAAGAGTGCGTACGTTATACTGCGAACAGTCCCCTATTTCTCGTGCGCATCGCAAACTCAACGAGCTCCTGGTCGCACATCCTCAGTTAGATGTGTTTGCGGATGGCTGGAAGGAGATAGAGCGAACGTGTCTAGTATTTTGTGAAAAGTTGTAAATATAATGTCCGTGTTGTTGAAATAGTTAAGCCTTATTAACTAATTGTAAGCATTGTTATTTTATTTTTACTATTGTTTTTATATTTTGGATTTTATTGTTACTTAGACTTTAGATTTTTATGTGATTTCTGTTTTTTAATTATGTGTACTGTTATTTAATAACTATAACGAATTGGAAGCTATCTGTAATGTTGTAGTTAGTTGTGTAAATAAATAATTTGTAATTTGTAATTTGTAATTTGTAATTTGTATTGCACAGTCTGAATACCTACATATTTATAGTATCTATGTAGTGTCATCATCTGGTTACCATAACACAAGCATTAAGTTGCTTAGCTTGGGACTAGATGACGCTGTGTGGAATGTCCAAGGTGTTTATTTATATATATTTTGCCTTGCCATGATTGGCTGGACTCATCAACCGGTTGGCTACCCCTGGTCCTATCCACAATCAAACAGTTGGCTAACCCCTGCCCTAGGTAAAAAAAAAAGTTAATCTAGTTGTTCTTTAGCTAAGTTTTAAAATTCCCAACACTGTATGTGTTTGTGTGTGCTGAATAAATATTTATCTATCTGTGTTATGTTGAGAAGCTTAAAGAATGTACATGCTTTTTGTGAGCTTTTTGGCACATTTAAGAAGATGGTAAAAGCAAGTCTGCATTAAGACTATCGTTTGTATCATCGCAGGTTCGAATCCTGGCGAAGTTATAACTTTTATTAAGATTTTAAAAAAATTCTGGTAAAATACCAATGTGTTGTATATCACAATAATAAACAGGCAATAGAATCCCCTAGTTTCAAGAACGTGACCTTTAATGAAAGTGGTCTTTAATAAGATTTTATTGAATAAATATATTTTGACTCAAAAGTCAAAATATATTAACTACTTTGCCTTTTGAAAAATATAAAATTAACTCATAAGTATTTATGTATACATATTCCAGATGTTTGTATAGAGCATATTTATGTATGTTCCAGATGTTTGTGAATAGCCAGCGCACTGCCATCCAAGATGTCGGAGGAGCACGCGTGCCTCGTGCGCGCTCGCTCTGACTCTGAGAACTCCACCAATCTAGGCAGCTTCGGCTCGATGACGCGCGTCATGACTTACACAGAGGATAAGCTGAACAGTGAGTCTCTTGTTGTCTCGCTCGCACCCATGTAAATTAGAATGAAATAAACATAATTTCCCCCCATTCCACTTGCCTCAGTAAAGATGTGAGAGTTTACTGAAGCTTAGTTTGGACTTGAGAGAACTCGAAATGCAATGATATCCAGTTTTGTTTCATTTTCCTTCACCCATGTACATTCACGAACACTCAACAGTTTAATAATCCACCATTATTACACATCAACATTTGTTATAACACAAGATTTAAAAAATAAAACAAGGAAAACAGTGCTTCTTAAATTTCCGCCAAAAAGCCCCACTTTTACGTTTCCAGCCACGGAAGCCAGCGGCGAACCTGCCGCAGCGAACACAATAAACCTGGTGGTCAGCCCCCCGGACAATGCTGGCGAGAACGAGAGCGGCGAGCTCTTGGACTATAACGACGTAAATGTACTTGAGCAGTTCCATGAAGATGCTATTAGACAGGTATGTCATACTAGGGACTAAAATATCATACTAGCTAAAGGTTAGGAGGTAAAGATATTTGAAGGGAAATAAATATAAAAGACAATGCCGGCGAGCTCTTCGACTATAATGTCAATAGTAAAGTAAATGTACGTAAGATGCTATGACAGGTATGTCAATACTAGGGACTAGTCTAGTCAGGTATGTGACATTTGTTGTAAAAAAATAGTAGTTTGTTTTTGTTGTGTTTTTGTGTTTGTTGTTTGTCCTGAACTATGTTAGTGAGAATGAGAGCGGCGAGCTCTTGGACTATGAATTTTGCTGGAGCCGGTATAAATGTCCCCTTTGTTTGACCCCCTAAAATCCCCTTTAAAGGGAATCTTCTGGAGTTCTGAACTTAAACTGCAAATCTTATTTCCAGGCTGGCTGTGGTTTCTCCCAGGTCAGGGTGATACTAGCATGTTCCCTGGCCATAGTCGGCGCATCGCTAGAACTCTCCGCCATACCGTTCGTACTGCCATCGGCGGAGATAGAGCTATGTGTGCTGCCGCACGAGAGGAACTGGCTTGGTGAGTCTCCTACACACTTATGATGCCCTGGTACTTTGATGTAATGTAAAGTGTAAGGTTTAGCAACAATCGACACGGTTCGAAATGCTATGGGCGCTGAGGAACGGGCTTGGTGAGTCTCCTACACACTTATGATGGCCTGGTACTTTGATGTAATGTAAAGTGTAAGGTTTAGCAACAATCGACACGGTTCGAAATGCTATGTGCGCCAAAGTTCGGGCTTGGTGAGTCTCCTTCACACTTATGATTGCCTGGTACTTTGATGTAAGGCTTAGCAACGATCAGCGCGGTTTTAAATGGTATTGGTGTCATTGAATCGACTGTGTATGCTTCGTTAAGCTGTTGGTGATAAAAAAGACATGCCATAACGGTCCCTTTTCAACTTTTTACACAAGTTTAAAATCCTACCTCTCATCACCATCATCTTCCTACTCTTATGCCACAAGTGGGGTCGGCCCAACATGTTTCTTTCTTTCATTTTCCTCTATCCTTTGTAAAACGTAATTTCAACAATTTACAATCTACCTCTAAGTATGCAATACTTTAAAACGTGTATTTTGTCCGCAGTGCTAATAAGCCTAATGGGCTGCGCGTTTGGCAGCGTTGGTTGGGGCTCGCTGTCAGCTCGGCTTGGTCGACGACGCACCTTGCTGTCCTGTCTCGCAGTTAACGCGGTCTTCGCGACCATAGCCGCTTTTATGCCCACTTATGGCACTTTTATGATGGCCAGGTAAGGTCTACATTTATGTAAAACTAGCTATCATATTCTGGTGTAAATGTTTTCGTAGTATTTTCGCTATGAACCAACTTTTCGTCATATTTATCTCTCATAGCATCCTATAACAAGACTTGGGCTTCAGTCAAATTATGTTAGTATGTGTGTTCGAGATCGCTACTCGATTCTAGTAGAAAGATGCTTCTACTGGGTATTCTTCCTCCAATGTTTCTTTGTATGATGATGTTTTGATTGATAAGTCGCTATGAACCAAGGAACTTATACCTATGAACCAACTTTACGTCATATTTATCTTATCGGCTGCGGTCAAATTATGTTAGTTTGTATGTCCGCAGATACCTTGCAACTATAAACTAAATGGTCTCTAACCGCTTAGCGCAAAACTCTATCACTCTTTACGCAGTTTTATCCAGAGAAGTACCAGGCGAGCATGAGTGGCGCTGAGGTTGTACTTAGTTTCTCATAAGAGCATGAAGAAAATTTATTGAGACGGAGTCATAGGAGTGTCTAACCGCGTAGCGCAAAACTCTCCACAAAGTATCACACTTGACGCAGTTTTGTCCGCCGAAGTACCAGGCGAGCATAAGTGACGTGGAGGTTGTCTTCAGATTCTGCTCTGCGTTCGGGTCCAGCGGTATCTGTCGATGAAGGTACGAACTCATAGAAGTATCTAACCGCGTAGCGCAAGGCCCACTCACCACCGAAGTACCAGGCGACCATAACTGCGAAGGCGTTCTCATTGCCTTCCCTTTCAGATTCTGCTCTGCGTTCGGTTCCGGCGGCATCTTCCCCCTCTGCTACGCGTACATGTGCGAGGTGTGCGGCCGCGGATGGTCGCGCGGGGGCGCGGCGGGGGCGGTGGCGGGGGGCGCGGCGGGGGCGCTGCTCGCCGCGCTGCTGGCGGAGGCGGTGCTGCCGGCGGACGGGGCGGCCACGCTCGCTGAGAACAGGGAACATTTCAGCGCATGGCATCGGTGAGTCATCTTTATTAACCGACGAAACCACCGACTTAATACCCACTAGACACCTCATAAAAGGCGAACACTTTCAGATAACACATACTCATTCAAGGCCCATCTGCTGGTCCTCGTAGAGGAGCTGTGCCGCCGCGGCGGCACAGCTCCTCTACGAGGTAGTGTATAAACAAATAGATCTTATAACAATCCACGCCCCCTAACGTTCGATCAATAACGACTCAAAGCCAAAGTCAAAATATTTTTATTCAATAAGATGTTACAGGCACTACAGTGTCCCGTTTAGTGTAGTCAAAGATTGCTTGCTTACGCTGTATAAATCATCTAGTAAAGATGTAAAGGCCTGAGTTTTATACCTTATATTTCCAGGTATCTCCTGCTATGCACGCTGCCGATATTAGCGTCGCTTATCAGTCTAATATGGACACAAGAGTCCCCCAGATATTTACTAGACGTGGGAAGAGAAGTGGACGCTATGTGTGTGTATCAGGTAAGAACTACTTCTTCTAACTATCATTTCGGCATTATATCAAACTAGCTGCGCCCCGCGGTTTCCCGCGGGAATATCGGGATAAAAAGTAGCCTATGTCACAGATAAAATAGTCCTATGTGTTAATCCAGGGTATCACCTATCTACATACCCAATTTCGCCCAAATCGGACCAGCCGTTTTTGCGTGAAAGAATACAAATTATATCAGTCATTTTGTTACCATAACACAAGCATTGTTGCTTAGCTTGAGACTAGATGACCCTGTGTGGAATGTCCAAGGATATTTATTATTATTTATTTCTAGGCGATACACAGCAGCAACCAAGTCAGAGTCTGTCGCAAGGCTAATGTAGCTGCGACCAATGAGTCCGAATATAGATTGGGCGAATTATCTCTACCGGGGAAACGGCGACCGCCTGCATTGCACCATGTGAGGCATAGCGTGAAAATGGTAAGATAATTTCAACTAGATTATTTGTGACTGGATGGCTAAGTCGGGATGATGTCTGCTTCACGTTCCAAGGTAGATGGTTCAAGTCCTGTGGAATAGTATGGAGTTTTGCACTCGGAAACTTTCAGAAATTATATATGTGTCTCTTCTACGTCTTTCATCATCATCATCAGCCTGATTAAGACATTGCTGGGGGGAACTGAATACAGATTGGGCGAATTATCTCTACCAGGCATTGCACCATGTGAGGCATAGCGTGAAAATGGTAAGATAATTTCAGCGAGATTAAATGTAGATAAAGTTGGTGGCGAAGTCGGGATGATGACTGCTTTACGTTCCAAGGTAGAGGTGCCAAGGAGTTTTGCACTCCAAAATTTTGAGATAGAATATTTGTATACTTCTTCTTCGTATTTCATCATCAGCCTGATCAAGTCACTGCTGGGGAAATGTAGCCTTGAAATGATAGTTTTGACGTTGAAGGGATAAGCGTTGGTGGCGGGGATGATTTCTGGGTTTATTCCACTAATCCCCGTTGGAAATCCCCGTCAACGGGGATTAGTGAACTTTTAGTTCACAAATCCCCGTTGACGTGTGCTTCACGTTTAGAGGGTTCAAGTCTGTGGAAGTTTTGCACTCGGAAATATTCCGCTTGCCCGAAGTTATTTCCACAAACAGACAGGATAGAAGTACTACTAAAGTACAATAACGGTCTGTAATTCCATTGTTTCAGTTCTGGCAGACGTTTTTCCAGCTGTTCTCGTCGACTTACATCAGCACAACGCTGACATTTATACTTATATTAGGTTTCTCATTCACTATACAGGTAAGAATCTATATACTTACATTCTTTGTACACCTTACAACTAGTACGCAATCCTTCCTATCTATCCTACTTCCTATCCTATCCTATCCTACTTCCTACTATCCTGCCTACTTCCTACTATCCTATCCTACTTCCTTCCTACTATCCTACTTCCATCCTATCCTATCCTATCCTATCCTACTTCCTACTTCCTACTAATATTATAAATGTGAAAGTTTATGAGAATGTGTGTATGTTTGTTATTCTTTCACGCAAAAACGGCTGGACCGATTTGGTTGAAATTTGATATGTAGATAGGTGACACCCTGGATTAACACATAGGCTAATTTTTATACCGATATTCCCGCGGGAACAGGACTTACGCGGGTGAGACCGTGGGGCGCAGCTAGTATTAAATAAATACCGTCTTGATCATATTTCATTAATTATCTCGTTTCTAGTTCTTCCTAGCCGGCTACGTGCCATCAAGCGTGGTCGGCATGGAACACTCTGAATACGAGGCGTCTACTGGCGCTGTCGAAGGCGCCTCATTCCGCGCTCAGTACTACAACACAACCATACAGAATACAAGATACTACAACACTACATTCACGTACGTATTTAACCTGTTCTAGCTCATAGTTGCCTGGTACCACGGGTCTCTCGAACATTGAATTCACTCCGTTTTTCTTTCAAACGCCGCCCGGGGCGCCCCAAAAATCAAAAACAAAAAATAGCGCGATGAAAAAAGAACAATGTTCGAGATGAGGTATCTGACTTATGTAGGTAATCTTTGCTGGTACCCGGAATCACGTATTTGTCTACGTCATGTGCAGACATACAGTATAAGGGAAGGTTTTGCACTTTGGTTAGACACTTCTTCTAAGCTTATGGTTGCCTGGTACTTGGATGAAGAAAATTTTATCAAGTTGACGCGTTCAAGGCGCCTCATTCCGCGCTCAGTACTACAACACAACCATACAGAATACAAGATACTACAACACTACATTCACGTAAGTATTTAACTTCTTCTAGCTTATAATTGCCTGGTACCACAGATTTGACAGATTACCTAAGTCCGATACCTCATCTTGAACATTGTTCTTTTTTCTTCGGGCTATTTTTGTGTTTGATTTTTGCGACGCCCCGAGCGGCGTTTAGGTCTTGCCTGCAATCAAAAATAAGTAACTCCATCTAGTGCTAAGTATCATGCAGTCGGATGCCTAAACGCCGCTACGTGACGCCGCAAAAATCAAACACCAAAATGGCCATATATGGTATTATACTTTATTTACAGAAACTAAACTAATACATAACTGTACAAAATACAAATAGAACCAGTTGAGCCATCTAAGGACCGTTGCAAACGGTCTATAGATAGCTCAACTGATCCAAACCACTGCCAGACGGAAGCGTGCCCAAGACACTGGCCGCATTGCCACGCTGAATAGCAATGCTGATGCGTTGAGCCAAATAAGAGCCAGCCCTCGGATCACGCGTCGAAATGGCCACCATTATATAGATGTGAAAGGCCTGAGTTTTTGTTAATGATATATTTATTATTTTCCAGTAACTGTTCGTTCCGCGACCTCCTTATGTTCCACGTTGAGTTCTGGAACTGCAGTTTCGTTGACGTGGCGATGGCGAACGTTAAGAGCTCTAGAACAACATTCTACGGCTGTCTGTTTGTTAATAGCACGTGAGTTTTGTTTTTATTTTAGGCTTCGCACGGCTTGTGCATTTAGCCACTCTCATGTTTATAGAAATTTCAAGTTTAAAAATAAACACATACAAATATATTCTATGATACAGAATGTATGTATGTTTGCTATTCTTTCATGCAAAAACGGTTGGACCGATTTGGTTGAAATTTGGTCTACATACCAAATTTCAACCAAATCGGTCCAACCGTTATATAATAGGTAACGCATAGGCTACTTTTTATCCCGGTATTCCCGCGGGAACGGGACTTACGCGGGTGAAACCGCGGGGCGCAGCTAGTGGTAAATAATATCCCGTATCTATATTTTTTTGTTTGGACAGTATATTCTGTTCTGTGTGTCTGTAATTTGTTTTAATGTAAATGTGGTGTGCTGTGCAATAAAGTGTTAATCTATCTATATTAATTTATTAACATGTAATATTCTTGTCTTTAGCATAATAGACACGGATTTAGAAGTTGGCGTGGAGTTCGATGATTGGTGCGTATTCAATGCTACCGTGATCCGCGGGATGAAGGGAGGCTGCGCCAGACACGCTGACTTAACATCCAAGTAAGATATCATTCACTCATTCAATCACGTTCATTCACTCACTCTTCCGCACTTACTTTCAGATTAAATCACTTACTCTCTCTGTAGGCACACACTGATTTAACATCCTAGTAAGATGTCATTCACTCATTCAATCACGTTCATTCACTCCCTCTTCGTTACGTTAAATTGTCGATCCCGGCTTTTAAAGTCGTTAAGCCATGACGGAGGCCTTTAGGCGGCCTAAAAACTTCGTCACCAGAGTTGGCCACTTGCACATACGAACAAACGAACGAACTCACTCTTCACTATAGAACACCCGTGCAAAGCCGGGACGTGCTGTTAGTCGCCACAGAGGTCGTTAATAAGCATATTGACGACCTCTGTGACGCAGTGGGCGAAGGCCCGCCTGAGACACTGAGGTTGCGGGTTCGATCCCCGCTCCGGGACAAATGTTTGTATGTTCTGCAGATATTTGTTCCGTGTCTGGGTGTTTTCTATCTATAATATTATGTATTAATTTACAAAAAAAAATTTAGTATCATATCAATCATCTGGTTACCATAACACAGGCATTAAGTTGCTTAGCTTGGGACTAGATGACGCAGTGTGAAATGTCTAAGGATATTTATTAATTATTATGTTTACATATGTTTTCAGACTTAGCGGTTTGATAAGTGAACAGACCTACATAGCGCACGCGACTTTTCTCGCAGCGCTATTCACGCCGCTACCAGACCGACTCAGACCATCTTGTAAGTTAAATAGATAGATAGAAGTTTATTTGGTACACATACAAAACAGAAAAAACACAGTAAAGAAAAAACATAATATAAAATGAAGTTCAATTAACCTTATGCATATTGGACCAGTAAACCTATTACTAAAACGGATATTAAATCTGTTGCTATCTGTTTTCGTTGTTTATTGAAACGAGCTAATAGAAAGAAAAATAAACGCACGTGATTGGTCGTCGAAAATAATTGTCTTTCTCGTGATTGGCTAGATTGTCAAATCAATTGTCAAATCTAGCCAATCACGAAAATAGACAATTATTTTTGACGACCAATCACGTGCGTTTATTTTTCTTCCTATTAGCTCGCTTCAAGAAATGAAGTATATCTGTTTTAAAGATATTTTGAGTACATATTGTAATATTTATTTCCAGTGGCCCCATGTCTCCTAATGCTATTGCTGTCTCCGCTGATATACGTCGCGTCGAGTGAGACGGCGCTATACATAGTAGAGGCGGTGTACAGACTGTTGATCACTATTGTCTTCTTTGGAGAGTCGCTGAGGATATACCAGGCATATCCCGCTAACCTCAGGTAATTAGTACTATTAGTAGACTAATAATTAGAATTTTAGGTCTCCTAGCTCTAAGGCCCGTATTCAGAGACTATACTCAAGTGTAAATCGTGTCGCGAGCGGTGATTCATAACTCAGTTTCCATAGAGAACTGTCAAAAGTCGATGTTAAACGTAGACTCAAGTTTGAGTGAAGTCAATTTAAAGTCTGTGAATACGAGCTTAAGTTTACTTAATTTAATTACTACGTTTTTAGAACTAACCTCAGGTAATTAGCACTATTATCATCATCATTCCCCTGCCCTTATCCCACGCTAGGTGGAGTCGGAAACGGTCGACATGTATTCTTCTTCCATTCATCTCTATCATTCATCAACTCCGAATTCACTCCTCTCACATTCATATCCTCTTTCACACAAATATATCAACTTCTTTCTCGGCCTTCCTCTACTATTTCTAAAAACATTTTAACCCGACCAAAGCCGGGACGTGCTGAGGCCCTACCATCAGTTTACTGTAGTATTGATACTATCCTCGATACCGAGTCAAGTATCGCAAAATATATGAGAATCCAGCGCAGCGCCGCCCCCGGTAACTTGCATGAACTAATAATTTCATACATTTGAAATACTTGACTCGTTAGCGAGGATAGTTAACTATACAACTCGAAAACTCATGGTAGGGCTACTGGTAATAATAAAATAAATGTATAATTGTCAACAGATGCACAGCACACGGATTTATTATGAGTGTATCATTCGTGTTGGCGATTGGGGCGTGGGATTCGGGTGAGTCCAGATGCTAATACTAGTTCTATACATATGATTTTGTTTTTGTTAAAACGACTTCAATTTCACGACCACTGTGGCGCAGTTGGGTGAACGCCCGGCTGAGATGCGGAGGTTGCGGGTTCGATCCCCGCTACGGGACAAATGTTTGTATGTTCTGCAGATATTTGTTCGGTGTCTGGGTGTTTTCTATCTATAATATGTATGTATTTACAAAAAAAAATGTAAGTATTATATCAGTCATCTGGTTACCATAACACAAGCATTAAATTGCTTACCTTGGGACTAGATGATACTGTGTGGAATGTCCAAGGATATTTTTTTATTTTTATTTGTAATTTCGTACGAAGAAAGTAATTTCTGCACTTTTGAGGTACATTTCTGTACAACTCCGAAGATCCTCATTTCTTTTTTATATATAAAAACAAAATAAAACAATTGAAAAATTAGTTACAAAATAGTCCCAACTCGGCCTTTGCAGGCTTTTTAAAAAAAACCTGCGCTGGTTTCCTGCAACCTGACAGACCGACCGACTATACTTACTACGTCGAAAATAATTGTCTACTCTTGGATTGGCTAGATTACCAAACCAATTGACAAATTGACAATTGTCAAATCTAAGCCAATCCGAGAATAGACAATTATTTTCGACGACCAATCTTGAGCTTGAGCTTGAGCTTGAGACCAATTTTGAGCGATCCTTGAGGTCCTACGAAATAAACATATTTTTCTTTCTTTCTTTCTTTCTTTCAATCACGTGCGTTTATTTTTCCTCCTATTAGCTCGCTTTGAGAAATGAAGTATAGACTCATAACACTTGAATGCCTGTAAATATATGTTTCACCAGATTACTTTATGTTTATTGTAGGTGTGAGTGACGCGGGTAGCGCGGCGGTGTCGAGCGTGTGTGTGGGGATCAGCGCCGCGCTCGCGTGCGCCGGCGCAGAGAGGAGACGCAGAGACGCACGGTAAACAACATAATACGTACATGCAATTAATACATAGGTACAGACAGGGGTGCCTCACCTCGAACATTGAAATCACTCCGATTATTCTTCGGGCTAATTTTTTTTTTTTAAGCTATGGCATAGCTTCTATCGCGGGCCTTGAGCGTGGAGACCGAATCCAGAAATTCCGTAACGAAAAAACCTAACGCTGTCACCTTAGTTCAGCAACTCGCCTCTAGGTGGCATGCAATAGATTTACCGCGGCAGTCCCCGATTGCCACACGACTTTTTTTTAATTTTGCGGCGTCACCTAGCGGCATCATTTATATTTATCAATGGGTCTTCGGATTGACCTACTGTAATTATATTTTATACTTTTGCTATTGTTAATGTTAATCTAATCTAGGATATAAGCTATCCTGTTACCGAATTTCGTACAAATCCGTCCAGCCGTTTGAGCGTGAAAGAATAACAAACATACATACATTCTAACAAACTTTCGCTCCTTTAATATTAGTAGGAGTAGGATAGTAGGATATGGTAATTACGCGATAAAATGCCATTTCATTTCAATAAATTTTAATTATACATTATTATTATTTCAGATAAATGGAAGGAGTATCAAACCATGGAGTTACTACCACTTGCCATCGTATACCAAAGTGTTTGACTGAATTACTAACATTGACAAATATTGACTTAAATATACTTAAAACAAAATCAACTACAGACTTTCATAGCACCGTGTTATCTTTCAAAAAGTTTCATACATTTTATGTTCAAACAAAGTTGCTATGGTAATGGATCTACGGACATCCGTACGTTGACTAGAGAATTACGGCATATATATATCTTGAACATTCTATAAAATATAAAATAATATATAAAATAAATGGTTTACAAGAATTTTTGAACCTATTTCTTGAAGCGAGCTAATAGGAAGAAAAATAAACGCACGTGATTGGTCGTCAAAAATAATTGTCTTGCTCGTGATTGGCTAGCTAGACAATTGACAATTGATTTGACAATCTAGCCAATCACGAATTAAGTTGCTTAGCTTGGGACTAGATGACGCTGTGTGGAATGTCCAAGGATATCTACAGTGGACCCCCGGTAATCCGGCAAACATTATGCAGGGTAGTGTCGGACTATCGAATTTGTCGGATTATAGAGCACTGCCTAAGACCCCTATAGTCCGGATTTTTTTACGAAAGAGTACCTTGTAATCCGACAAATTACATATCTAATGACAAGAATCTATATATTATACGTACATATGTATGTACTTTGAAGTACAAATCAGACTTAATTTATGTAAGTCGAATTTAGTAAATTAAATAACAATTGAGAGTAGTCAAATTCAAACTAATTAAAACAATGCATACGCGTCGAGCACAATAGCGGTGGCGCGTACGAGTTGTGACCTGTTCAAACCTGCGTGATCTATATGTATTAGCAAAGATTGTCAAACATACATGTAATTCTAAGTCATGTCGAATTACAGGGGGCGCCGGATTAGACAGGGGCCGGATTATCGGGGGTCCACTGTATTTATTTATGATTAGCGTTTGAGTATTCGGCAAGTTTTAAAAAGATGGGTACAAAATGTTGCCATGTAAATAATTTTGGAAAATGTAAATGATTTTCGGTGTAATAAGTAGTAGCTTTAATTAGAGTTCAAATAATCGTTTAAGGTACGTAGTTCGGGAGACAGCGGTGAGTTTTTTACGTCATCCAAAAAAAATCATTAATTTCTGTTTAGATCTAGTCAATTTATTCATAAATTTATATGAAATGCTTGTTTAATTGACAAAATATTGAATGAAGTTTATTTTGTAATGAAATCCTATTTTTGTTCGGGCTATTAAGCTATTGCATAGCTTCTATCGCGGGCCTTGGCATGGAGACCGAATCCAGAAATTCCGTAACGAAAATAACCTACTAAATAACCTGTCACTTTAGTTCAGCAACTCGCCTCTAGGTGGCATGCAATAGCTTCACCGCGGCAGTCCCCGAGTGCCACACGTCTTTTTTATATTTATTTTTAAACCACTAAGGTTTGAGTTAATGTAATTAACGTATGACGTAATTAAATCACCGCTGTCTCCTAACCTAGTCTAGGAGTGTGTTGGCAAGGCTGAGCATATCTTTGAAGAAAACGGTTGTATTATTTATTTAACTGCAGTTTTTTTATATCACGTTAGAAAAAACTTTTTTTTTTTTAAATCCATTAATAATTGTTTTGAAGTAATTTTATAAGAATTTAATTATATCATTTAGTAAATTTTAGTTATAATCTTGACTAAATGTAGAATGCAATAAATATTTAGTAGAAAAACTATCTATGTGAATAGTTTTATTAAGCCATATCTTCTTTGTAGGCTAGTTTTAAGCCATTTGATATCCGAAACTGAACATAAACAAACTTTTTCATACATTTAAAGGCTCACAGGGACGATCCAGTCCTCGTAGCGTATTGAGATCTTCGTCATGGCTTAACTTGCGCCAGCAATTTCGAAAAACTTTGTTATAGCTTAACTACACACGTATCATGGCTTAACATCCTTTAATTTTAGAGTACCTCCGTCATGGCTTAACGACTTTACAAACCCCTCGCTGAACGTAGCTTAATTCAGTTCTATGTCACTTTATGCCATATTTTTTAGTGATAATTACCAGACTGCTATTCGATTTTAATTAATTATCTATACTAATATTATAAAGAGGTAAAGTATGGTTTGTTTGTAAAATGTAATAATAAATCCGATTTCAAAAATACTTCAACTATGTTTAAAATGGACTTTCCGAATACATAGGCTATATTTTATGCGGTAAAAACGAGTTTTATTAGTACGCCCGTGCAAAGCCGGGGTGGGCTGCTAGTTTACATGCAAAAGACATTTTTTTATTATATTAATGCAGCTATTAAAATAATTTAAATGTAAATAAATATATCATGTTTTATCCCTGTAGTTGGTGGCATTGATTCTAAAACTGTATCAACGAAACTATACTTCATTTCTTGAAGCGAGCTAATAGGAAGAAAAATAAACTCACATGATTGGTCGTCGAAAATAATTATCTATTCTCGGATTGACTAGATTTGACAATTGATATGACAATCTAGCCAATCACGAGAAAGACAATTATTTTCGACGACCAATCAGGTGCGTTTATTTTTCTTCCTATTAGCTCGCTTCAAGAAATGATATATAAATTAGTTATTTAAATATATTGATAATAATTTATATGCATATCTTCGTAAATTTATAATTATTGGACTACATATAGAAGCATGCGTAGAGATGCTACTTTCAATCGTGTAATGTTAGCCAAAGGAACAAGGATTGTCTAACTTGTATCAAGTTTATATGAATACAACGGTAATTACTCACGTAAAAATATTGTCGATTTAGATACCGACAATGTTTCGATTCTTCCGGAGAATCTTCATCTGGGTATGAGTATGCTCACTCCTCGCGGGCGCGTTTTATACTGACATCCCGTTGTATTCATATACATTGAATGAATGAATGAATATATCTTTATTGTACACCATAAAAGGACAAAACAAACACACACACACACACATACATACACACACATACATTGTTGCGAATAAGACCAAAAGTCTCGTTAACTGATTGTGAAAGAGAATGAAATGACATTTTCTACTAATACATTTAATATTCTTTATACATTTTATTGCAGTAAAATAGTTTTAAATATATCATAATGCTGACCTGTGCATGCATATGTAGTCCAACCCTGTAGACTGAAATTTAGAGAAAACCTTTTAAATTCGTTTATTTACACTAAATTATATTTAATTATTACTTTTAACCAATTATTGTGTGTAACCGAATGTACCCATTGATTTTCTAAATTATATTTAAGTAAAGTGTTTGTGTTGTGTCACTTAAATTGAATTAAAAAAGCTATGAATTTCCTAATTTAATTAATTTAAGTTAATAAATATTTCTTTATATCTTAAATGTTAGATTAATTTATTTTGATGTAATTACGATGATCTGTAAATTAATTTTGAATTGTTAAAATCTCATTTTCTCAGAATTATTATTATGTAATAAATAAATGTGTAATTATAATAAAATAATGTCTCATACTTACATATTATACGGTGTTAAAATAGTTATATATACAAATTAGTAAGTATATATAACTTCTGAATTCTATAATTTTATATTTCCAACTAGGTATAAGTCGCGCCACGTAAAACGAACGATGAGTGTCGTGTCGTGTGTATGTGTTGGTGACGGGTCACTCGCTCACTCGCCAACAGCACGCGCTACATCAATGTGTGAAGTGCGCCGCGTCACCACACAACACATCACACATTACATTCCTTCAAATCGTCTACTGCGCAGCTTTTCCCCTCAGCGTTCTTTTTACGTGGCGCGACCTTACTTGTCAACTCTTTAATAAACGAATTCAACAATTAAATCCATACGAAATTAATGAGAGTCGCGAGTTTCGTGGCTTCGAATCCGTTCTGGATCTAAAAATGCCCAAAAGTAAGAATTATGTCTACAGCACTTTGGGAATACATGTTTATATAATATATTTTTATTTTTCCGTTCAAAAAGAAAACTTGCCGCCTCATTCTCCAAATAACCATGTCTTGACGTGACACGACACGGCGTGGTTATTTTGAATAATATAGATTTCAGAAAACAAAAGCTAGATCTCTTACCGTTCATTCTGTAAATCGAAAAACGATAATTTTGCAAAGTTCAAAATATAGTCATAATTCATAACGAACTTCATTAATTTAGTTTCCACCTATAGTTAGTATGCAACTCTAGTGTAGTAGACGAGCGCGAATCGATATTTCAAAATTTCAAATACTACAGAGATTAGAAAAATAGTCATACAAATTAATAAGATTAGCCGTACAACAAAAACGTTTTTCTAGTAAGTGGCTGATATAATAAATAGATACTTACATTTTTTGTAAATAACTATACAGACATATTATTATATAGGTAACACCCGGTCGCTGCAGGAGCGCCCTTGATATCTCTCTTATAAAAATGCTCGACTAAAATCTATTTTATATAGGACGGTTGACACAAAATGTACCTACAATGCAAAAATCATATTACAAAAAAGTGATTTCTAGTAGGTATCGTCACTGGAAGTATCACTTAACGCAAGAGACATTTTGTCGAAAATGAGTTAAATTAAGCAGTTCGATCTAAAATTCTACTTTCGCTCTATCGACTGGCATAGGTACTCAGAATTTGGATATGAAATTGCTTGAATTATGGCAACATATAAGAAACTGTTCGTTCGTCAAGTGGCCAATTGTGGTGACGGAGTTTTTATGCCGCCTAAAGGCCTCCGTCATGGCTTCTAAGTTGTGACCGCTCAGAACGTTGCTTAACTTCATCGATCTATCAAGAACGTCTTAGCAAGACACAGTGACAATCGTATTTCTGCGAGTATTAACATTTTGGATATAATACGGCTAATCGGTCTGTAGTAATATTTATCTATTTGCGCTTTAGACAGCTAAGAATATTTTGAATCTCCGGTTAAATAACAATATTGAATTATCCAAAAAAAACGCAAATAAAAGTTTTTTGAGGAGACGAACTCAAATTACTTATACTTACTGTGTAGCGGCAGCGAATATCGCGTAGGTTTGAAGAGGTCTCAATTCTCTAACGAAAGAAGATAAAGGTAAAGATAAAAGTGAAGTGATTTTACTTGTCTTGTTATATTTCTGGATAAATGAATATTGTTCTTTGATGTAATTGTGAAAAGTAGACGATGGACTGAATTGTATGAACATCGGCAGTGTGTAAATATAATCAAATAAATATGTTGATATTTACAGTTTTGCGTTTCATTTTTTTTTATTAAAACTAAGTAAGTATATAGGTAAGTACCTACTTCAATTTCGTGAGAAGGGAGCAATTTCCTGCACTCTGTGCATATTTGTTCATAACTCCGAAGATTCTGATCAAATATTCAATTTTAAATAGAACGACCATTTGAATACTTAGATAATATCTCCTTTCCAACATTTTTTCTCTTTAAAGCAACAGTGGTTGTGTAGAATGGGACTCTATTAAGAGTTTTGTTTCGATCGAACCAACTGGTTGAGTCTCTTGAAACAAGTGGTAGGATTAAAAACAATATGAAAATCTACTTCAATTTCGTGCACTGGGTGTCGAGTATAGTAAAACGAGTTTTTTAGTTGGTTTACTTATATTAAAAATTAAAATAAATTTATACAAATAATAATTGTAGATGCTATAATTAACAACTATTATAAGGGTAAGGCCGCCAAAATACGCTCCGTAACACAAAAGTAACAACAGTTTTTTTTAGCTCGCTTCAAGAAATGAAGTACCTATAGGTAGGTAGGTAGGTACCTACTGTTATTTTTAATTCGCAACATTTAATACAATTAAGACAATCGGGGGTAGGTGACTGATAAAAAATAAGTATACTTCATATAGTGAAACGAGCTGATAGGAAGAGAAATAAACACACGTGATTGGTCGTCGAAAATAATTATCTTTCTCGTGATTGACTAGATTGTCAAATTAATTGTCAAATCTAGCCAATCCAATTATTTTCGACGACCAATCACGTGTGGTTATTTATATATATTACTGAAACGAGCTAGTTTCAGTAAATGAAATAATACTAATCAACCCGAACAATGAGGCGCCATAGCCTATTATCGCGGATATTGTTCACTGCGAAAAACTAAATTGTAAAAAAAAAACTTGTTTGGCGTTTCTGTGTAACTAGGTAATTCTTGAAACAAAGATAAGCAGTTAAGTGCTGCGTTGAATTAAACGGGAACGAGTCTAAAACATCACATATTGTTGGAAATTCTTTAATCATCGAATTACTCAATTCTTCAAACAATTTTGCTTGTTTTTTCGTCATCTCTGCTGTTGAAACACTTTTTCTGTTCCAATTTCCAAGACAAACACGGCAATCCGAACACATTTTTCTTGTTCTTAGAAAATGTAAGCTCATTCTTTGAGTGGAGTCTTCTATGGGCCCAAAATCGTAGAAAATACCACTGCAAATAAAACAAATAGAGTAGGTAATTGTCTGTTAATACCTAGGCAAGGCGGTAGGCTGTGGGAATAGAAAACCTAGTGGGTATGCGGCAATTTTACTGAATTCACACTGGACTGGAACAAATTTCGCTATCTTTGTGGATAAAATAACTGTGTTCGAGTTACTCTCAAAACATGGGGCTTACCATGACGTTTTATTAAACAATTCAGTTTAGGTTCTAACTGTCCAAACTTTACTTCAGCTCCTTAGCTTACGTAATAAGCAGTAGGATTACTGTAAGTACATAATACATACTAACATACATATTTAGCTTAAAATCTGACCGTTGTTTTCGCGGATTAGGTACCTACTGTTATTTTTTAATCGCAACAATTTGATACAAGATGATAGATAGATAGATAAGATAGATAATGGTCTTTATTGACACACACACACACACACACATTACAAACAGGTTCAAGGAAGTTAGACAATCGGGGGCAGGTCCTTACCCATAAGATATAGTGAGGTCCTCGCCTTCTCTGATAGTCCTCAATGCGATCAAGTTTATGCTGTCATTCGTACCCATAACTAGAAGATTTGGTTCACAAGAATGCTTGAGTTTAGAGCTCATTGAAAACATGCCCTGACCGCTGTACGGGAGGTAAGCCCATTTTTCTCTGAAAAAAAAAACAACAAAGTTGTGGTATACCAAATAGGTACCTGTGAGGGTCAGAATGTCTACATACATAATGTCTATACTACATGTGAAACATGCACACTTTTCAAGAAAGCAAGTAAGTACCTATATGAAAGAAAGAAAGAAAAATAATATTTATTTCGTGGGACCTCAAGGATCACTCAAAATTGTACAGTCATAAAAGCTAGGTGACTATTGCCTGTTCCAAAACAACACTCCAAACTTACTCCACCTACTCGTATATACCACTATGTTTACATAATAAATATGTCTTACATTGAAAATATTTTACTTCAGATTTTCTATATCTACCACTCACATAGGTTGGTAAGAAAGAAATACTTACATATCCGTAATAAACACGGTATTCTGAGTTTCTATGTTGTTTGTGAACGTGACAAACAAATGCAGCATAACCCGGCCAAGTGCGAGTACCGCCGCCTCTCGCTTGTCTTTTTCTAGAAAAAATAAACTAGGTCAACCTCTGATTGTCTAAAGCCCGAATATATATAGATTAAATAAGGTTATGTTACAGGTAGGAACCGCAAAAGCAGTTTTTAAATGCAGTCGAGACTCGCATAGGCCTTAGCCACACACAACAGAATGTTGTTGTTGACGAATTATTATCCTGTTACTTGACTGACGTCACCTAAATCATTTGCAATGGTATTAATTAAGGTAAGTCTCTCATCATCATCATCATATTTAGCCTGTATCAACCCACTGCTGGGTGTAGGCCTCCTCCAATCTCTGCCACTCCTTCCAGTGTTGGGCTGATCGCATCCAGGTCTTGTTGGCGACTTTGACAATGTCGTCCACCCATCTGGCAGGTGGTCTGCCAGCACTACGTTTATTTCCCCTGGGTTCCCATTCGGTTAAGGGTAGGTAAGTCTCTCACCTTCAGGAAAATATGTTTTGGTAAAATGAAGAAGGTTTACTAGAATTTGGGCACATAAAATACTGCCATTGTACATCTTTCCCTCCATAATCAGTTCGTTTTCAGGGTGACTGAGGACAGACAGCGGCTCCTCGGGATCGAAGGCCTGGTTCACGGTAGCTGCCTGTAGCCTCGAAGCTCCCACGTCTGCGGAAGCAGCCACAAACTCCTCCCAGGTCATCAACAACGACATTTTGATGGCAGCTCGTAATGCAAGACTTTGATGAACAGCTTTTATAGTGTCTGCTAAGTGACATTCGACGCGATGGTACTCCGTAAAGCATCGCTGTTTGCAATCCTCACCGCAAAACAGCGCTTCACAACTCTCGCAAGGATACAAACAGAATTCAGGCTTGTTGCAATAGTAGCAGACGATATATTTCTCCTGAGAGAAGATAACGAACGCTTTCTCGATGCCCACAACAGAACCAACTTTTATATCAGCGTTGGCTGTTATTTTTTTAACACCGTCAGTTTCAAAACTAACGTCGGAGCGAACGCACGGTACGTTGGGATTACGCTCGTTCAATTGGAAGAATGGAGAAATAACGACTCCTCCCATTTTCAGGAGAAATTCTTGATGTTTGAACTGACTGGCTTCTTCACGTCTTTTAATTAACTTCTCTGCTACTTTCCCGGAGCAGCCCAAAGATAGACAAACGTTTATATCATTCAAACATTCTGTGATATAACGTTTGTGGAAGAAAGCAGCGGAACGGTTGCTGTATGCTAGGATCATTTCCTTGGAGGATACGGGGGCCAGGGCAAGGGCTTGGTTGAAGAGTCGTATGGCTTGCATCATTTTACCAGATTTGTATTGCTCGTTCCCTAACATACGGGCCTCTTTTGACTTTATCTGAAAAACATTCGAAAGAATCGATTAAGGCACATTCGAAAGTTGATTTTGAGTAGGTACCTACCTAATACGCTTTTTTGGATAGATAGAGTTTTTTTTATTAGGTACTACTTACTAAGTATTGTTTTAGGTACCTATCTGTTATTCAATTTAGTTTTCTTTTTTTGTTGTGCAGCTACACATCGCTCGTTCGTTCTTATGAGTACCTAAGTCTCTGGTGACGGAGTTTTTAGGCCGCCTAAAGGCCTCCGTCATGGCTTAACGACTTTAAAAGTCGAGACCGACAATTTAACGTGACCCCCGAACCATGGAAGAGGTAAGATAAATAATGCCACTGCGGTCACCCATCCAAGTAGTGACCTCTCAGCTCGGAACGTTGCTTAACTTCGACGATCTATCAAGCAAGACCGTCTTAGCAAGCTTCGCCACGAGCACTTTACGAGTTTATTATTTAATTAGTTAGGTAGGTACCTATCTATAGTTATGTTTCTTATAGGTACCTATTTTAAACCTTACCTACCTATTTATAGATAGGTGTTTACCTTAGATTTCACTTCACGTTTAATTATGTTATATTTAGACGATAACGCAGTACTAACGCTATCCTTCTTAGTAAGGGCTTTAATTGCAGCTTCTACGACTTGACCCATGTCGTAAGTGTCTATAGCAGCATATATTTCGGTGGGATCAAGAATATCTCGATAAAACATATCCATTTTCCTTTCGTTTTTCAAATTAGCTGAAAAAACGTAAATGTTATTTTGGCAAACAAACTGCGTAACTACGCGACTGGAAACATATTTATAAATATGTAGTACCTACCTATGTAGGTACTTAGGTAAGTACCTACATTTTAGACTTTCGCGTTATTAAGTAAATGATTTCAAACGGGACTTTATCGCTAGATGTAACGCTTTCGAAACATCGGTCGGGATATATAGGGTGAACATGCCAGTTCACGACCAGTTAGTGGACTTGTCATCTTTGAAGTAACATAACTCTCAAATGTGACATTGTTTTGATACCAATTTTTACCTAGGGTTGAAGAAAAAACATCAAGGAATCGAATGAATGTAAGTTTTAATATAAATTATTATTGTTTCTATTAAATAATTAAAGATATAGCAAAAAGTGCTGTTTTGTTAGTTCCCGGACACTTGCGGCCAGCTTACGTCCGACATTTTCGTCAGTTTGCGACCACTCAAACGTTATTGAAAAAAGAGCCTTAGCGTGTAGGCTTTAAGGTTCAAAATAAGAATATAAATGAAAAGTTTACATTGATTTACAAAACTGGCTTGTGGAATCATTAGACGCAAACTAACCTTCTTCAAAAGAATCTAGTTGGTTTACGACCTCGAAATACGAGACATTTTACATGTTTTTATTTGTGAAAATAGGATTGGTCGCTAGGTGACCGATTCCCGATCACCGAAAAAGCGTGATTTGAAGTCTCTGTATTTTAGGTTTAGGATAAAAATTTTGCTGGTCGGAATCTGACGTGAACATAAATAGACCTTTTGGAACAAAACTACAAGGTTCAACATGCCATACTATGGAGTATAAGCTAGAAAACGTAAAAAGAAGATAGGTCGAAAACAGTCATTTGCCGACCATGCGGTCGTAAAACAAAGAAAGTGCCATTTCAAACGCTAGTTTGGCGACCACCCATTATTTTAATTAAAAACATACATTTTTAAATGAATTGTTGCTTACAATATAAATACATGTTTTTGTCTACACCCCAAGCTACATTTCGATGGGTAAATCTCAATAAAACATATATTTTCTTACGTTTGAAAAAGTGTCCTCTCACTATTTTTTTTGTACTGTTTTCAACCAACCTTCATGTTTTCACTACTGCTCATGTTTGGAGGCTCCCTGATGGGCACCACGTATCCTAGGACACAAATCGAGATGCAGGATGGGTGAAGGCTAGACTGATGTTTCATTTAAAAATAAAACGAACAAGATCATTAGTCAGTTTGACTTAATAAAACGATTTTACGAAAAAATGGTCGTGAACCGGTGGTGGTCGGCAAACTGGCATGTTCACCCTACCTACCTATACCTACCTTAATAAAATAAGGTAGGTAATTACGAGATAAATTCCCGTTTGAAATCATTTAATACAGGTATTTATTAATAGGTATAGGTACCTACTTGTTATCGGTCATCGAAATGTCAAGGTAGATAAATAGGTAGCTAAAATGATTTCAATACGCGATTAACGCCCTAGAAATAGCCATGGTGCCCTTGGCATCAAAGTGAGGCTCGTAAAGTTAGTTGGTCCACATGACAGATAATTAATAGGTAGGTACCTACACTATTAGTTAAACTTAGGTACTAAAGCAATACTTTTGGTAGATAGGTACCTACAATACACACTTGTACCTTTATGTAATACCTACCTTTAGAATCACACGAATCAAAATACTGTCGCGTCACACAATATAAGTACAAGTACCTACTTATTCCAAACACAAATATGTTACTTATATGTAATTCAAAAACTAATTGGAACCAACTCACTATTTACAATACACTAAGTAGGTACACTGATTATTTGGTTATATTAGTAAGATAATGAAGGTAGGACGATATAAACAGAACACAGATTACGTCCCTAGTTGATAAATTGATAACATTATAGATACTGTGGTATGGTGCATAGAGTAACTTATATAGTGTACCTAACCTATAATAGACTGTAAGAGTGTTGCCAACTATACTTGGGCCACGTTCGATGTAGAATGTTTGTAAACAAACTGTCACTCGTAAAGTTTCATTGCTTCGTAACTATTTGTTATTTAATCAAGTTGAAAGTAATTTATATACAGGGGAGTGGTCACAGATCCCCATAAATTGAGAAATAAGTATAATAAACATTAACAAAAAAGTTCTTTTTAGGTTAAGTATAGACAGTTTGTTTACAAACATTCTACATCGAACGTGGCCCAAGTATAGGTACACCAACTACTGGAACTCCACAAACAACACAACAAGACGTGTGCACAATCGAACAACCGATAGACAAAAATTTGAATGCACTAAGTACCAGAGGGGTTAAAAAGACCGTTCGAGCATTTCTGCTAGCAATTTATATATATAAGTGTGAATTGTTTAGAATTGTTACTAAACTCAAAACGACGTTGTGACAGCTACTTCTACCAATGCGTCTTGACGACTGGCTATATACGAACTCAAATCAGTGCCGAAAAGATTAACGATAGATAAACTATAAAGACTATGCTTCATTTCTTGAATCGAGCTAATAGGAAGAAAAATAATCTCACGTTATTGGTCGTCGCAAATTCATTGAATTAGCTAGATTTCACAATTGACAATTGATTTGACAATCTAGCCAATTACGAGAAATACAATTATTTTCGACGACCAATCACGTGTGTTTTTTTTTTTGTTCCTATTAGCTCGATTCAAGAAATGAAGTATAGGTATGTTTTTTCCTAAACTTTCGCGATCACAATTCATATTTTAGAACTATTTATACACAGGTTTTTATCGCGTTAATTACCTTATTTATATCCCGACGTTTCGACTATGTTACAATAGTCGTGGTCGCGGGCAGACTGGAGTATGCATCTGAGTTTCGTTGTGAAGCGGCGGATAGTTATGCAGAACTACCCTCGCTATATTCAGAAAATGAATCGGCTGCATTTACACCACAACACACGACCACTAACAGTACCTATCTTTACACCGAAAGTTCATATTACGACGTGCACTGCATCTACATAAGACCGGATTCCATGATGACGGGAGCCTAAATCCATCCTCACGATTGAAATTCGGATATTTTTTGATTTTGATTGCTTCACGAATTATTCGCTTATAATACTGGCGTTCGTTTGCAAGAATCTTAGGATCATGAAGTTCAATCCAGTGATTAGGCCCTGAATCCACAAGGTGCTCTGCTATCGCTGATTTATTAACTTGGCGGTTCTTAACTGCTGCAATGTGCTCCTATAAGCGTTCGGCTATAGTACGCTTGGTTTGCCCAATATAGGAGCGACCACAACTACAGTCGACTTTGTAAACGCCAGGTGCTTAACAAAAAAAGACGACGCTTAGTAACGGGTAATATTTGAAAGCTGGTAACACAAAGCTAATGAAATGGTTTTCTGGGAATCCCCTAATATAGTAGAACCACAGATTACATAAGTACAGATACCTCACCTCGTAGGTACATTGATTTCACATCCTGTTTTTCTTTGGGCTATTTTTTGGTGTTCGATTTTTGCGGCGCCCGCGCCCCTAACATCTTTATTCTGGGCCCGTTTAAAGCTGGTAAGTAATATTTTTACTAGCGATGACGAGCAGCAGTACAAAAACTGATTTAGGTAAGTTCAAAAAAACAACACGCTATTTACAAAGAAAACATTTATTAAATAATAGATTGCAATACCCTTTGACCGATTCGATCCAAATGTATATAATTTTTTCATATCAATACACAATATTATATTAAGAAACAGCACCATCACGGGATTTAAAGTTCCCGCTTCTTTTATTATGTGCCTATACTTGATTTCTTGAAGCGAGCTAATAGGAGGAAAAATAAACGCACGTGATGGGTTGTCGAAAATAATTGTTTATTCTCGGATTGGCTAGATTTGACAATTGATAAATTGATTTGACATTCTAGCGAATAACGAGAAAGACAATAATTTTCGACGACCAATCACGTGTCTTTATTTTTCTTCCTATTAGCTCGTTTCAATAAATGAAGTATAGTAGCCTATACACACTCGCACTCGAAGTTCGCAACCCGCGAAACAAGAGTGTAGATTTCAATTATTGTACCCACAGCGTCCGGAGGTATCTTTGCCTACACTTAGCGGGACACTGTTAGGACATTTAGGACATTATTGAGATGGAATTAGCTTGTAGCACCTAAACGATCCTGTCGGCTAAGCTGAGAGGGTGGTTTAGGTGCTTCAAGCCTATTCCATTTCAACAATGTCCTAAATATCCTAATACAGTGTCCTGTTAAGTGTAGGCAAAGATTGTCTCCGAACGCTGTATACATCTATACTTCATTTCTTGAAGCGAGCCAATAGGAAGAAAATTAAACACACTTGATTGGCCGTCGAAAATAATTGTCTGTCTCGTGATTGGCTAGATTGTCCAATCAATTGTCAATTGTGAAATCTAGCCAATCCAAATATTTTCGACGACCAATCACGTGCGTTTATTTTTAACTCTCTTCAAGAAATGAAGTATAGTAAAGATGTAAGGCCTAAGATTTATATTCTGCGCGGTCCTTGCGTTGTTTCTTTTGTCTGTATTCTGTCCGACAAAGAAACGCGAAATTGTCAACTCTATGTGAGTGTGGATTGCTACACCGCGAGATTCGGCGCGTAGTATAGATAGGCTATAGGTACGCAGGTAGTGATGCTACTTGTTAAACATTTTTGAACCGCACCACAAGTGGCATTATTAGCTATCCAGAAGTCGCCAAAACTAAAACTAAATTAATTAAAAATGATGCCATCCTTTTTATTTCAATGGTTATTAGGCAACATCTTTAATCAGTTTAGTGTCGCCAAAACTACAAGTACCTAACCTAATTAAAGATGTTGCCGTCTTTTTCATAACCATCGAGATAAACATAATGGCATCATTTTTAACTAATTTAGTTTTACCTTTGGCGACATCTGAATTGCCAGTATTGTGTATTGACATGATAAAATAAATTATAAATATTCATGTGGAGCTGATTTAAGGATTAGATCGTAGACAGAAAACGTTAGGCCGCACACCACGTAGAAGACACGCTTAGTGGGAAGAGGTTAGCTGGTCGCTTTGTTGACTCATCCTAGTGAACCACCACATGGCACGTTATGTAGCATGGAGTGGATTTAGCTATGTCGTTGTCATCTATACTACAATCTTAAAACGAGCTTATAGGAAGAATAATAAACGCACGTGATTGGTCATCGAAAATAATTTTCTTTATGGTGATTGGCTGGATTTGACATTCTAGACAATCACGAGAAAGACAATTATTTTCGACGACCAATTACGTGTTTATTTTTGTTCCTATTAGCTCGAATCAAAAAATTTAATATAGACAAATAAACTTGTCTCTTAGCTAGGCCTCTAAGCGTGCCCGCGATGCGACCTCAGCCTAACATAACAGAATTTATATAAAATGCATGAATAAATACATAAAGATTTAAATACAAACTGGTAGCAATTCAGATATCACCAAAACTAAACTAATTAAAGATGCAACCGCCCCCTAACGATTGAAATAAAATATGGCATCTTTAGTTTAGTTTCGGCGACATCAGAAGAGTCAATACTTAATCATCCGTCAGCAAGGAAAAATCTTGCTCTAGACATAAATGTAAAGCAGGGTAGGTACTGCCGTAAAGCATGTAATGTAGGTATCGGGGTACTCTGCAAATCTAAAAACATTTCAGCATCAAATCACAGGTCAGGTTATGTTGGTGAAAACTGAATTTGGAAAATCAACAAACATAAGCTGACCTGTAGGCCTAACATGTGCAACGTTTCGACACGACGAATGAAATATCTCGATCATGTCAGACTGCTCTAACGTACTATGTTAGAGCAGGAGATAAAATTTTGTCGACGACGCACTATGTGTCACTTAGAACAAGCTAGCTGGACAATATTATTTTTGGCTTCAAATCTACTCTAAAGCACTTTAAACATGTCATTTGACCATAATTTATCGAAATATTAAAAAAAAAAAATTAAAAAAAAATTAAAAAAATTTTTTTTTTTTTTCGTCAAAAAAATTAAATTAAATGAAGAAAAGAATCATTTACTTTATGGTTGAAAGATAACACCCTTGAGTTGGGCCTATATTATAAAAATGTCGCGGTTCTAATGAGGATCTTCGGAGATATGAAGAGAAATATGCCTCAAATGTACAGGAAATTTCATATTATTCGATCTGCCAGTGATGGTGATGGTAATAATATTATTTATTTTATTTTATATGACTCTTTTTCATATTATCATGGCATATTTTACAAAACAATTAATAAAATCCGCTCCTAGCCTATTTTTCAGTTATAATTATAAATTATTGTATTTTTTTAATTAAATTTCTTATAAACTCATCTGTAGCATCATTCAAGTCAATTTTGATCACAAGAAATTCATTTATTTGTGAATTCGTTCATTTTTTATCCATTCTTCTACAAACTCAGTTCAAGAAATCAACAACACGTGTTCTGTAAAAATGAAAAAAAAAAATAGATGTGCAATCGTGTGCAGTCTAAAACTAACATTTTCTAATAGAAGATAGATGACTGTATGTTTTTATGCTAATTCCAGCCTGGGGACAAGTGGGGGCAAGTAGTTTCTACTCTGATAAAGATAAAATATGTGTAAAAATGTTGGTATCTTTTGTGTTCAACCGGGTGTAATTTCTATGGAAAACACAATTAATCAAAAGTTATATTATGAAAATGTACTACATACCAACCACTTCACGATCCATTAAAAAAAATTTCACTATATAAAAAAACCTCGAATTTATAAGCTAACAACTGAAGTGCAAAATTGCTAATGATTTTACGTTTTCTTACCCTCATTTTGATATTGTGAGAGTTATAACTTTTACACCGCCGATATTTGTAAAAATCTATTTATGGTTTCATGTCCTCACGGGTTTTTGCTATGATATTAGGTAGTGAAAATGAAGAAATAAGGTAACCCTTTTTGTCCAGCTAGAACAGGAAAATTACACTCTGTGCGACGAGATAATTTCTCGTGTTGCACATGTTAGGCCGACTGTAGGCCTAACATGTGCAACGTTTCGACACGACAAATGAAATATCTCGATCATGTCAGACTGCTCTAACGTACTATGTTAGAGCAGGAGATAATATTTTGTCGACGACGAGATGATTTCTCGCGCTGCACATGCTAAGCCGGCTGCCCCCCGATTGTCTAACTTGTATCAAATTGTTGCGAATCAAAAATAACTGTAATCCGCGAAAATAAGGGCTCCCGCACACGAGCCACTTGCCACAACAACAAAACGCCGCCACTGGCATATTTCCTTTAGTTTTCATACATTTTATATGGACTCGCCGCACACGGTTGACGCCGGTGGCCGCCACACGCTTCAGGTGGCGGCGTTTGTGGCTGTGGCTCGTGTGCGGCGACACTTACTGTCATATTTTAAGCTAAATATGTTAGTTACTAACAAACATATTTAGCTTAAAATGAGTAGGTAAAATACATACCCACAGTTGTTTTCATGGATTACTGCTATTTTTGATTAGCAACAATTTGATAAAAGCTAGACATTAGACAATCCCCTTACTGGTATGATTGTTACATTTTGTTGTTTTCGACTAGGAATTGACTGTCTAGGAATTAAGACTTAAAACAGACTCCACATAAGGTACATTATCTAAACGATGCGATGTTGAGCTTTTACGTCTATTCAATAGTTAAATAACCCGTAACATAAATTTGACACATTAACAAAATAGTCTTTACTGTAGTGACGATTCTGATGTCGACAAAATTAAAACTAAACTAAATAAAGATGATGCCATTCTTATTTCGATCGTTATGAAGGAGACGGCAACATTTTTTTTCATACTTCATTTCTTGAAGCGAGCTAATAGGAAGAAAAAATAAACTCACGTGATTAGTTGTCAAAAATAATCGTCTATCTCGTGATTGGCTAGATTGTCTAATCAATTGTCAATTGTCAAATCTAGCAAATCCGAGAATAGACAATTATTTTCGACGACCAATCACGTGCGTTTATTTTTCTTTCTATAAGCTCGTTTCAAGAAATATAGTATAGGTAGGTATGTTTAATCTAAAAGCAGTGGGTATAGTCGCGGAACGAAAAGGCTGACCACCTTAAGATCTGTTATTGCATGCTGGGTTTAATAACCATTTGACACAACACTCTTGTCTTGTAGGTACGCAGTTTGAAAAGGTAACATGTGCATGCAACGCGTCAAACGAATCGAATTAGAAACTGGTCGCTACTCGACGGCTTTCAAAACATGACGAGCAGAGATTGCACGTTATCTAGCTTTTGTTTTCCGCCTTATTCTCCAAATAACCATGTCTTAACGCGGCACGTCTCGGCGTTGATTTTTGAAAAATTCTATGGATTTCAAAAAACAAAAAGTGCAATCTCTTACCGCGTCATGTTTTAAATGTGTTCAAGAATCGATCTCCTGAAATCTATCGCATTATTCAAAATAACCACGCCGTGACGTGCCACGTCAAGACATGGTTATTTGGAGAATAAGGCGGCTGGTCAACCTTTTCGTTCTGCGACTGTATCTACTGCAAAGAATAAGCCGATGTACGAGTTAGACTTAAATTAGACCGAACAGAATCGCCACTATTGTGTACATTATTCCCAGAATATTATATATACTTTGCGAACATAAGCTATAAAAAAAAACATTAAATAGTTCGGAGTTACAATAAAAATATAGCTATTTTTGTCTTATAATGGAAAATGAACACAATTTGTGTAATGTACACGGAATTATACTTAGATTAAAACTTTGCCGCCTTAATATAGTTTTGGCGACATCTGAATCGCCACTACTAGACTTTATTTCTCGAAACGAGCTAATAGGAAGAAAAATAAACGCACGTGATTGGTCGCCGATAATAATTGTCTATTCTCAGATTGGCTAGATTTGACAATTGACAATTGATTTGACAATCTAGCCAATCACGAGATAGACAATTATTTTTGACAACCAATCACGTGAGTTTATTTTATCTTTCTATTAGCTCGCTTCAAGAAATAAAATATAGTAGTGGTACAATTGAAGAAAACAAGACCATATTGGTGATGATTCGACGGGGCACTGACTAAATTAAAATTCCTAAATTCGAGAGCTCTTATTTCATTCTGAATAAAGTTCAAAACAAAACGACCTTCTGAGTGACAGTTTTAAAATTACGTAATTTATGTCATTTTGATTTGAACTTTATTGGGAACGAAATAAGAGCTCTCGAATCTAGGATTTTTAATTTAGTCAGTGCCCTATCGAATCACCACCATTATCAACATAAATAAATTACACTATATCAGTATTGAAGTGCATTTTTTCAATCAATATTTATAGAGGGAGAGCCCAGAAAGATCTGTCTTCACTTACTTTAACATGGATGAAACCTTACATGCTCAGTAGAGTCTCATGTGCTTTGAATAAACTGCGTTTTTGTGAAGCTCCAAGTGTGACACATGAGCAGGTAGCAGGTCAGAAAGGTGACTAAAAAAAAGTCTGATTTAACTTAAATTAACATGGCTGATTTTTATATCAGATCTTTCTGGGCTCTTGGTCTATTACCTTTAGGTTTCACCATTTATTTTTTAAAAAAAAAACGTAATTAACTTAAGACACAATGATTTAAAATTAGACTGTAAAATAAGTTAGACTTTGCTCACACGATCAATATTACGTCAATATCTCCGTTTAAGATCACAGAGACATTGATCAATATTTATTGATCGTGCAAACAATGTTTGCGTGACAAAATTTACTTCAATAACAAAGGGTTTAAGAATTTAATTAGACAAATATCGGTTCTATGGATTTGAAGTAAATTTTATCACAAATCATATTAGAAATAAATATAGTAGAACTTAGTTATTTAGTACCACAGATAAAATAATACTATGTGCAGATGGTCCATTTAGAACATTAATTTCACTCCTGTTTTTCGTCAGGCTATTTTTTTGTGTTTTATTTTGCGGCGCCCCTAGCACTGTTTAGGTCTTGCCTGCAATCGATTGAGGGGCTAAAATCAAACACAAAAAATAGCCCGAAGAATAACAGGAGTGAAATTAATGTTCTAGATGGACCATCTGTACATAGTATTATTTTATCTGTGGTAGAACTTAGTTATTTAAAAAATATAATTCTTATACCCTGTTATTAAATGTCATCGATAGGTTAATATTAATCCTGGCTTGTTTAAACTCTCTTTCTTTAAAAGAATTAGAGATTGCACAGCTGATATCATAACACTTTACCGTGACTTTTAATAACATAGTTTGATTGTTAAAAATATTCTTGTAGACACCATTTGTGACATCACCAATAACATGAATCATGGTTTGATAGTCTAAAAGGGCCCATTTTTGACTCACAACTGTCAAAACTACAATTTTAGTTCGACTTCTTTTATACAATTTATAACCGGACAAAAATAATATAGAATTCTCAGTTGCAAGCCAAGACGTAACAAACTATTTAATAGGCGAGTTCACACAGAGCGAGCAGCCTCGCGAGGCATTTGCCGCGCGAAGCAGCTCGCGCTGTGTGAACGCTGTGTGGACGTGGCTCGGCCGAGGCAAACGGCCTCGGCCGGCAATATTCAAACGCGCGCGAAGCAGCTCGCGCTGTGTGGACGTGAATATTGCCGGCCGAGGCCGTTTGCCTCGGCCGAGCCACGTCCACACAGCGTTCACACAGCGGCACAGCGCGAGCTGCTTCGAGCGGCAAATGCCTCGCGAGGCTGCTCGCTCTGTGTGGACTCGCCTATTTATATTTTTTTAAAACAAGATTTAACTTTAGAGTACCAGACATATTTTTAATTTTTATTTCATCTTACTCGTAACGCACATAATGTACATTATGAGTGTATTTAAAATAAGCTTTCTAATGATCTCTTATCGTTCCAGGACCTTCGTGGCGAAGCTTGCTAAGGCGTTCTTGATAGATCGTCAAAGTTAAGCAACGCTCTGCGCGGTCACTTCTTGGATGAGTGACCGCAAGTGGCAATATTATCTGAGCGCTTCCGTGCTTCGGAGGGCACGTTAAATTGTCGGTCCCGACTTTTAAAAGTCGTTAAGCCATGACGGAGGCCTTTAGGCGGCCTAAAAACTCCGTCACCAGAGTTGGCCACTTGCTCATACGAAGGAAGGAAGGAAGGACCTTAACAGCAAACAAGTTCTTTTAAAACTGTTTCTGTTAAATGTATTCATAAAAAATCATTGGCTCCATTTTTATAAACGCGACTGCAAAATATTAAGCAGCCGTTTTAAAAGGAGTAAGAGATCATTATAAATAACAAAAAAAATAAACTTCTAAGGATTTAAAAATAATCAGTAGACATACATTTTTATTAAAATTAAAATATTCGAAGTCGAAGAATGTATAAAAATATATTTAGGAATATAAAATTTTCCTAATTTTCACGACCGATTCAAACTCACCTTAGGCATCGTTCAAACGATCAATTTGCTATCATTACCGTCAATATTTAATAACCTTAATAAAATTTAAACAATTTTACATCTATTATTTAAAAAAAAAATTGATGGTAATGTCAATAATATTGATCGTGTAAACTGGCCTTGTGCTATCTCAAAATGTAAAAATCATTGTCGGATCATACCTCATCATACCGACAATATTTCGATTCATCTGGTTCATCTAAGAGGGGCGGTAAATTTGCAAATATCTCTGATAAAAAGGTAGTCAGAGGCACGTCCTACATTACAATACATGTAATGGAAGCTATGAAATATATTTACAAATTAACATTCCAAAAACGAGGGGCTTTGCTATTCATTATTTATGGAATGCTAACTTCAACGGACGGGACTCTAACTAACACCTTTTTACTGATAAAGAGGTAGCGTTCCTATAATCGAAGTCTTGCTGATCTATTAAGGAAAGCTAACTCTACCCTCTTGGACTTGCCTCTACCTAGCCTCAGTAGAAAATGTTTACGCATACAGGCCACGTTTCTTGCACAAAAAAAATAAACTTTCGCGATCTGGAGGCTTACTATGACGTATTATTAAACAATTCAGTTTAGGTTCTAACTTTACGTTAGCGCCTTAGCTTACGTCAAAAGCAGTTCATTATAGGCATAGAGGAAGCAGTAAGGATAATTGCTCTGAGATTATAGGACCTAAACTGAATCGCTTAGTAAGCCTACATATTAAAATGTATAAATTTTAAAAATCAAACGGGTCTTCGTCTGCCCGGAACCACAAAAGCAACGCTTTCAAAACGTTGGGAAATATATAAAAAAGAACGCTGAGGGGAAAAGCTGCGCAGTAGGCGATTAGGTATGTATGTGTGATGTGTTGTGTGGTGACGCGGCGCACTTCACACATTGATGTAGCGCGTGCTGTTGGCGAGTGAGCGAGGGACCCGTCACCAACACATACACACGACACTACCCTCATCGATCTTTCACGCTTCGTGAGCGTTCCATACAAAATGTGTCAAATACCGACAGTAAGCAAAACTAGAGATAAATCGCGATTTATCTCTGGTTTTGCGTGAAAGATCGATGAGGGTAGTGTCGTGTGTATGTGTTGGTGACGGGTCCCTCGCTCACTCGCCAACAGCACGCGCTACATCAATGTGTGAAGTGCGCCGCGTCACCACACAACACATCACACATTACATTCCGCACAATCTACTACTGCGCTGCTTTTCCACTCAGCGTTCTTTTCACGTGGCCCGATCGCCTCGTGAGTTAATTTCGTGTGTTGTAGAAAATAGTTAATATTTTGTTACATATTTATGTTATTTTGGAAGTAAGTATCTTCCTGGCGAGTAGATTCGCCGGATGGTGGTCTAAAGCACGCTTCTTACGCTTCTCTTCTTCTTGCTTCTCAAATTCCTCCTTGAGGTTGAACGCTTCCTTTCTTATACTGAAACAATAACGATTTTCTAATCGTTAAGTAATCATATAAAATAATCGTTAAGTTATATAGGCTAAACGTAGAATAAATTAATCATAATCGTAATGAAATAAATGTATGATCGAATGATTGCGTGAATGATTGATTGAATGACAAAATGATGCTAAACTTACGCAGTGAACCCATTAGGCTTATCATCTTTGTGCAATCTGTAGTCCGGCGTGGCGAAGAAGAATGAATGACCGAATGACCGAATGACTGAACGAATGATACTAAACTTACGCTGTAAATCCATTATGCTTGTCATCTTTGTGGAATCTGTAGTCCTGGGATGGCGGCGTGGCGAAGTAGAATGAATGACCGAATGACCGAATGAATGATACTAAACTTACGCAGTGAATCCATTAGGCTTGTCATCTTTGTGGAATCTGTAGTCCGGCGTGGCGAAAACATCCAAAAGTTCGACGGGAACTTTGAAGTATGGCTTCTGTTTCTCAGACAAATCGCCGATCAGACTGAAGAAATTGTCGATCACGTACATCTCTCTACGCGTGAATGGACCTAGGAATCTGTGGAAAGAAGCACAATCATTTATTTCAAAATTAACTATAATAAAATTTATATGCGCTTTAACACGTTGGGTGCCCCGGACGCACTACCTCGTAGAGGACCAGCAGGTGGGCCTTGAATGAGTAAACACAAGCTTTAAACGGTGAAGGAAAACATCGTGAGGAAACCAGTTAGCTTTCTAGCAGCGTCGATGGGCTTACAACCTGTCACGTATGGAAAGTTAACTTCTGTAAAATGTGGGTTTTACTAAATATGACATGTATTTGGACATACCTCTGACTACCCCATTAGAAATATTCAAAGGATCTAAAAGAATAACACAAAGATCAGAAAGAAATGTCTATGTGATACAGTTGTGATTATATTTCATTTTATTAAATTTGTAGTTCTATTGCATAGCTATCGCAGGCCTTGGCGTGGAGGCCGAATCCAGAAATTCCGTAACGAAATCACCTAACGCTGTCACTTTAGTTCAGCAACTCGCCTCTAGGTGGCATGCAATAGCTTTACCGCGGCAGTCCCCGAGTGCCACACGTCTTTTTTTACATTACCTGAACTCAAGAGGTCGTCACTACAGAATTCCATGAAGTATTGTAATAGTTTGTCGAAGAGATGCGGCGCTCGCGGCTGCAGTATTGTTATTCTACTAATATTATATTATAAGGAGATAATGTTGGTTTGATTGTATGGGGAGGTCATTTCGCGCCGCGCGTTTTCGTCAGCGCGATCTAGAATCGGGTCATTTCACTAGCGCCATCTAGTAGGCTATATTTTGTCTCGGTAGCATTATTAGAACACCCGTGCAAAGCCGGGACGTGCTGCTAGCTATAGTAGAGATAGTAGAGATTTATTAGTCCGGTTGTCTGGAAGAAATCGCCGTGTGCGATAAGACCGCCGATTGCTGGATGCTGTACTTACTGTAAACCCATTTATATTTGTGTCGCAAACTGTGTCCACAATAAAGATATTTTGAATTGAATTGAATTGAATTGAATTTATATTACCTGAACTCAGTGAAGAGGTCGTCATTACAGAATTCCATGAAGTATTGCAATAGTTTGTCGAAGAGATGCGGCGCGCGCGGCTGCAGTATTGTACCGGCGTCCGCGCGGATGTGTTTAGTTATTGACTTTAGGAACGGATTCTCCTCTTCTATCTGAAAAGTTATAAGTTTATTGTTTCAAGTTGGTTAGGTCTTATTAGCTTTGGCCACAACACAGATAAAATAATACTATGTACAGATGGTCCATCTATACTTCATTTCTTGAAGCGAGCTAATAGGAAGAAAAAATAAACACACGTGATTGGTTGTCTAAAATAATAGGCTATCTCGTGATTGGCTAGATTGACAAATCAATTGTCAATTGTCAAATCTAGCCAATCCGAGAAAAGACAATTATTTTCGACGACCAATCACGTGCGTTTATTTTCCTTCCTATTAGCTCGTTTCGAGAAATTAAGTATAGAACATTAATTTCACTCCTGTTTTTGTTCGGGCTATTTTTTTGTGTTTGATTTTGCGACGCCCCTAGCAGTGTTTAGGTCTTGCCTGCAATCAAAAATATTAGCACTAGATGGAGTTACTAAATTATAAAGAGGAATAGTTTGTTTGACGGAGATAATCTACGAAACTAATAGCCTACTTCCGCGATATTATTTTTTTTTACCGGTGTGTAGAATGGCCGGTTGTGATGGTTATTAAGTATAGTATTACTAGATTAATAAAGTGGACTTGCCTCTTTGATTTCAGTAGTGCAGGGTCGGCAGTCGTCGGGAGTTACTAGGAACATGTGCTCAGGAGCGGACTTGTACACGCAGATTTGACTGGAACAATCATTATATATATAAATAAATATCCTTGGAAATTCCACACAATTAGATAGATAGATAGATAGATAGAAAACATTTATTCAGCACACAACACAACACGTAGATACAAAGAAAAAAGACAATGGCAGAGAAGCTACATTACAGCTAGAATATTGTTTTGTTAAGACTGATGTTGACTGATAGTGCTTGACGTTGCCGGGACCGACAATTTAACGTGCCCTCCGAAGCACGGAAGCGCTCAGTTGATAATGCCACTTCACCCATCCAAGTTGTGACAAATCTGGTTAAGAAACTCTGCGACTTGCTGAAACCTAATAATGCCTGTAACTGATGTTGACTGAAGTTGCTTGACGTAGCTTGATTCACCGCTCAGCCCCTTCCCCGTCGCTCTGAGTGCTAAGTGTGTATTTGTTGCGCCGGTGTCTTTCGTTCATTCCCCACTTACAAGTACTGTATGCTGTTGACTGACGATGACTGACGTTGCTTGACATACTACACCTTGGTAGATCTTATTAAAAATATTGTAGTTTGTCGAAACCAAGTGATATGGGATGGTGACTGATGGTGACTGATGTTAACTGACAGTGCTTGACGTTGCTTGACATATATATGTACCTTGTTAAATCTAGTTAAGAAACTCTGCGACTTGCTGAAACCTAATAATGCCTGTAACTGATGTTGACTGAAGTTGCTTGACGTAGCTTGATTAACCGCTCAGCCCCTTCCCCGTCGCTCTGAGTGCTAAGTGTGTATTTGTTGCGCCGAGGTCTTTCGTTCATTCCCCACTTACAAGTACTGTATGCTGTTGACTGACGATGACTGACGTTGCTTGACATACTACACCTTGGTAGATCTTATTAAAAATATTGTAGTTTGTCGAAATCAAGTGATATGGGATGGTGACTGATGTTAACTGACAGTGCTTGACGTTGCTTGACATACTATACCTTGTTAAATCTATTTAAGAAACTCTGCGACTTGCTGAAACCTAATAATGCCTGTAACTGATGTTGACTGAGGTTGCTTGACGTTGCTTGACTCACCGCTCAGCCCCCTCCCCGTCGCTGTGAGTGCCAAGTGTGTATTTGTTGCGTTTGTGAATTTCATTGACCACCTCTTGTTGACGTGTTGTGTCAACATTCTCCGTCTTCTCCCGCCCTTCTAAGCAGGCGACTAATTTGTGGATTCTGAAAACATGTATTGTATTGACATTACACACAGCGTCATCTATACTTCATTTCTTGAATCGAGCTAATAGGAACAAAAATAAACGCACGTGATTGGTCGTCGAAAATAATTGTATTTCTCGTAATTGGCTAGATTGTCAAATCAATTGTCAATTGTCAAATCTAGCCAATCCAATTAATTTCGTCAACCAATCACGTGCGTTTATTTTTGTTCCTATTAAATCGATTCAAGACATGAAGTGTAGTCCCAAGTTAAGCAATTTAATGCTTCTGTTATGGTAACAATATGACTGATCTTGACTGATCTCTACTATCTTCTCTACTAATATTATAAAGAGATAATGTTGGTTTTATTGTACGGGGAGGTCATTCCGCGCCGCGCGTTTTCGTCAGCGCGATCTAGAATCGGGTCATTTTTACTAGCGCCATCGCTAGTACCGTAGGCTATATTTTGTCTCGGTAGCATTATTAGTACACCCATGCAAAGCCCGGGAAGGACAACACATTTAGTTGGTTAATTTTTCAATCGACTCGGTGAATAGAGTATAGTTAATTAGTCTCACCTCTTATCTTATCTCATCTTATCTTACCTCTTCCGCTCGATGTTAGTGAGTTTAGAATCGAAGTATAGCTCCAATAAGAAGTCATTCTTCACGAAACTCAGAAGCAATTGAAGCATGTTCGTTTTGAACACCTCCTGAAAAATAAACATTTACATTATGAAATGCAATACAAAATCATTTATTGCTTTGAATAGAATAGCCATTGGTGCAGCAAAGAATAATAATAATAAATAAATAAATATCCTTGGACATTCCCACACAACGTCATCTAGTCCCAAGGTAAGCAACATAATCATAATCATAATCATAATCATAATATTTTATTGTTTGTGAATCTTATATAGGTATACAGTCAGATGTCAGGACAATATTTAGAACAGATTCTGCTACTTGAGCATACAAACATTTCAATTACATTGAATTATAATTAATAATGGTAGGTATAGGTAATAATCAAATTAAAATAAGTCAAATGCATGCAAATAACAATATCAATAAATTTAACTAAAATAATAATAAAAAATTAATAAAATAAAAATGTCAACAAATAAAACTATTTAGGTTTGGTCAGATAAGAATTCGCTAATATTATAATATGATTTACCGGCCAAGTAACAATTCAGTCTGCCTTTAAATTGGTTTATACATAATGCTTGTGTTATGGTAACCACATTTTTTTTTGTAAATACATACATTATTATAGATAGAAAACACCCAGACACTGAACAAATACCTGCAGAACATACAAACATTTGTCCCGTAGCGGGGATCGAACCCGCAACCTCCGCGTTTCAGGCGGGCCTTCGCCCACTGCGTCACAGGGGTCGTCAAATATTACATTAAAATAAGTAGGTAATGATTTATTTTGTTTCAGGCTACATCATCGGTCGGCTTCGGCCAAGAAACAGCCACGACCAAGAAAACAAAGAAGACCAAGCAGAAAGTACCTCAGCAGAATCCGAAGAAAGCCAAGGCTAAGAAGAACAGGGTAACTAACATTTACTTCGACTTCTGTGGCGCAGGCGAAGGCCCGCCCGAGACGCGGAGGTTGCGGGTTCGATCCCCGCTACGGGACAAATGTTTGTATGTTCTGCAGGTATTTGTTTCGTGTCTGGGTGTTTTCTATCTATAATATGTATGTATTTACAAAAAAAAAATGTACGCAAGCATTATACATTTGCTAACCGCATAGCTACGGATATTAAGTTCAACACAAAAACCAATTTTAGTAACATTTTTTAAATACTTACCCCATTATGCATATTCGACCTAAAACCTGTATTAGCTAAAACGTATATTAAATCTGTTGCTATCTCTTTTCGTTGACATATGAGTGACAAGAAAAAAACGTTCTAAAACGTTCCTAAAACCTGTATTAAATTGTCAAGTTTTTATGAATAACCCCCTTAGACTAATTACCCGCGGCTAGTCAGTCCCACACGTATTGACCATTGTCTTTCCTGTGGATATGTGTGGCAGCTGAGAGGATGGTTTAGGTGCTACAAGCCTATTCCATCTCAACAATGTCCCAGGCACTACAGTGTCCCGTTATGTGTAGGCAAAGATTGCCTCCTGACGCTGTATAAATCATCTATACTTCATTTCTTGAAGCGAGCTAATAGGAAGAAAAAATAAACTTACGTGATTGGTTGTTAAAAATAATTGTTTACTCGTGATTGGCTAGATTTGACAATTGACAATTGATTTTACAATCTAGCCAATTACGCGAAGGACAATTATTTTCGACGACCAATCACGTGTGTTTATTGTTCTTCCTATTAGCTCGTTTCAATAAATGAAGTATAGTAAAGATGCAAAGGCCTGGTAACATCACATACATTAGTCTAAGTACTTTAGGAAAAGTTCTATAACTTTTACATAAGATGTTAATAAAAATTCTTCGCATAAGGCTCAACTGTGTGTGTCTGGGTGTTTTCTATCTATAATATGTATGTATTTACAAAAAAAAATGTATCTATGCATTATATCAGTCATCTGGTTACCATAACACAAGCATTAAGTTGCTTAGCTTGGGACTAGATGACGCTGAGTGGAATGTCCAAGGATATTTATTTATTTATTTAACTCACACCGATCTCGGACATGACAATAAAAATGAGCGCCGCTTCCCTTCCATCTCGGTATGAATTGACGCTAAGCGTATAAACAACTAGCTGCGCCGCGTTCCGGAATAAAAAGTAGCCTATGTGTTAATCCAGGGTATCACCTATCTACATACAAAATTTCAACCAAATCGTTCCAGCCGTTTTTGCGTGAAAGAATAACAAACATACGTTCTCACAAACTTTCACATTTATAATTTTAGTAGATAGTAGATAGTAGAAGTAGAAGTAGATAGTAGATAGATAGTAGAAGTAGGATAGGAAGTAGGATAGTAGGAAGGAAGGATAGTAGGATATTAGTAGGAGGATACGTACGTAGGTAGCATTGGGTGTGATAGGGTCGACTATGCCATCCTCGTCGCGCCCCAGCCCGCCGCCCATCCATCCCATACGCTGCATCATACTGGAAACAAGGTACATAAACAACTAAAACTACTCGTAACATAATTGTAGGATTTGTAGGCATGAAAAGTCCGGTGAAGACTTAAGGGTCGGTACATATCTGACGGAAGATGCGTCACGTATTATCGGTCGCGAAACGCCAAAACAAACAAATATATAATAAAACATCCATCCTTTCACACCTAACCGATGATGCGTTAGTGCGTTGAGCGTACAGCGTCTGTGTATCGATGATACGCTCGACGCATTTTCCGTCAGATGTGTACCGACCCTTAAGTCCGATGAAAGGTCCTTAACCCCCGGTTCCTATAACAAACTAACAGATGTCCGTAGGACTTTCGCCTTACATAGCAACGTTGTTATCTGTCAAAAAGTTTCATACATTTTATGTTGAAATGAAACTTTTTGACCGATAACAACGTTGCTATGGCGAAAGTCCTACGGACATCCGTTAGTTTGTTATAGGACCCGGGGGTAAGACCACTTAACAGAATAGTCCGTCCGAAAAAATAATAATAATAATGGTTTGATTGAGTATGGTCACTCCTCGCGGGCGTGTCTCAGGAGTCAATAGTCAATATAATATTTATACAATAAAATCTTATTACAGACCACTTTGAAACGTCACGTTCTTAAAACTAGGGCATTCTATTGCCATACTCATAGTCGCGCCACGTAAAAAGAACGATGAGGGGAACGGGAGGATGTTTGGTGCCGGGTCAGGGATCACCCTTGGGATAGATATCAAGAATGAGCTAAAGAAATAACCTCCTTTCTTTTTCGTCGGTTAAAAAACTCAGAACGCTTAACAATCAAAGAGATGAAACATAAAAATAATTTTTAAACACAACCATTAAGATTATAAAATCAGCTATAAGCAAATAAGCACTTGCAAATTTTATTTAATTTCGCATGTGCTTTAAAATTCGCTTATTTGATAAGCCAATAAAATATTACCAAAAGTCTTGTAGGTACTAATCTGGCCTTTTACTTAATTTTGCGTGCCTAAACTAACTCTTACTTACAACTCACGATATATATTACGATAGTTTTGAAAGTGAAATACTCCTACATAGTCTACATACCACAGATGTGTCAGCACCTGACTAAGTTTTTAAGCCGATGATTTCTTCTATTTTGTGTACTACCTATTTATCTGATTTTGTTTTCTTTTATTTTTTTATTTATTTTATACTCTGTGCTGTAATGTGTAAGTCATTATAGCTGATCGCACATATTATGCCAGCACCGTACGCGCCATACGCGCCGCATTTTAGAATTCGTTGTATGCAATGACATAACCTCGCACATATATACGCACCGTACGCGCCGCATTTCGTAAAATATTCGACCAAATTTTAAAATACGGCGCGTACGGTGCTGACATATGTGCGATCAGCTTAAAGCTATTATCATACCTAGCTCCTTTATCAAACTTCACGGGCTGTGACAGCGCCATAACGAGCCGTCTCTGCATGGTATTGGACTTCCTGCCCCGGTTGTTGACCACCCTCGCCGGGCGACTGGCCCACGGCCGGGAGGGGGGGTAGCTCGCTCGCTGGAAGTTGGAACTGGTCCAGTCACTGCCGGACCCACTCGAGTTGCTGGCCTGATCCGCTGTGTCTGTGCTGCTGGTGATCAATGGAAATTATAATAAAACTGGCTGCGCTCGGCGGTTTAGCCCGCGTTAGTCCCGTTCCCGCGGGAATATCGGAAAAAAGAGTAGCCTATGTGTTAATCGAGGGTATCACCTATCTACATACCAAATTTCAACCAAATCGGTCTAGCCGTTTTTGCGTGCAAGAATAACAAACATACATACATTCTCACAAACTTTCACATTTATAATATTAGTAGGATAGTAGGAAGTAGGATAGTAGGAAGGATAGGAAGTAGGATAGTAGGAAGGACTAGCTGAGCCCCGCGGTTTCCCTCGTCAGGATATAGACTATCCTGGTACCAAATTTCATTGAACACCGTTCAGCAGTTTTAGCGTAAAGGAGTAACAAACATTCACACTTACACACTATCACACAAACTTTCACCTTTATAATGTTAGTGTGATAGCAGCATGTCCTGGCTTCGCACGGGTGTATTAATGAAACTACTGGGATAAAATATAGCCTATTCTACACACCAGAGAAAGAAAGTTTAAAATCGGCTAAGTAGTTTCGGAGATCGTTGAGACCACAGAGGTTGTTGAGTTAACTACCAACTGTCTGTCCTAACTTTGCATAGGTATTCATTAATCAGCCTATGTCACTCAGTTAACTCAGTGATGCTGTGTGGAATGCCCAATAAAATTTCTTTATCTAATATTCAGTGCCTCATAACAAATCCTCCCAAGAAAAAAATCTGATTATGGCTACACAGCCGATTGCAGATGGAAAAACAAAAAAATGGGAAGACAAAAGTTGTATTAGAGTTTAACCATGAATATTAAGTAAAAACACTCACTCATCGCTGCCATCAGAATCGCTGTCTGAACACTTGTAGAGCTCCTCTTTATCAATCACCACCTTCTCCGGTTCCTCCAATCCCGTCAGCTCTGGTTCATCCGATCCAAACACAGTCTCATCCTCAATCTGCGTTTCTGCTTCAAGTGGCTCCTTTTCAGGCTCATCGGAGACCTCAGTGGTAATCTCGGGGGCAACTTCCGGGGGAATCTCTGGAGGCAGGCTCTCAGGAGGAACCTCAGGTGGAATGCACTCCGGAATATTAGGTGGAGGGCATTCTGGCCGGAAGTGAACCGGTGGTGGATATTGGTGGATCGGTGGAGGGTACGGCGGACTAGGGTGGTGCCCAAACATCCCAGAATTGGGGCGAATCAGGTCAGTAGGATTGTAGGAAGAGTTGCCCCACAAACTGTATTCAGCGAAAATTTGCGGAGGTGGGTAGTTTGGAGGGTACATTGGGTTGTAGTTGCGGGGGTTGTTTTGAGGGAAAGGATGGATTTGATGGTTTTGAGGGGAAGGAGGTCTATACTGGTTTGACTGCCCAAAACCTTCGTTGGGAGGCCCAAAAGGATAATAGTACGGTCCAGAGTATTGTCCAGACATATTCATTTTCTATTGCTATTCACAGGTTTCAACACTGCCTTACGCACATAACTCAAAAAATAACTGGAAATAACATGTAGTTATCGATTTTAGCACTTTTACGACATTTTTAAGTTGTTTTTATTGTGTCGAACGAAAAGAAACGAAAACACAAATCGCATCGCAGTAAAGTGATTGATTGCATTTCTATTCATTTCAAAATAAATAAATGTTAAAATAGACGGTGAGAATGAAAAAGAGATAGCGCTACACAAAAACTCGTAAGTTAGACAGAAACAGACTATTTTACATGCTGTAAGTGGAGTGTAATTTGTCCTTTCAAATGCATGCAATGGCAATGATCGATTGGGAAATTGACATTTCTTTGACGTTCTTCATTTCAGAACTGTGTTTCGTTTCACGCAGAAATCATTGCAAAATCAAAGGATTAAAAAAAGTGATTTTCAGAACTTCCGCTGTGCTTCCGCGTACAGGCTAAACTAAAACGCTTTCTAACGCATTATTGCATTTTTGAGACGTTGACTGACTTGATTCCTGAAAAAATGATGTCTACTGCATTCTAGGAATACAGTTAAGATCAGTTTCATTTTATTATGTACAAGTTTAGGACGGTATGTATTTATGAATCTTACTTTTAATTATTAAGCTTATAAAATTAAATCCTCTGAGTCCGGCCTTTAATGGCGGATAGTAGAGGTACTTAATATAGGCAAGAAGATAAATTGAAAGAAAACAACTACAAACTTTTAAACATTTATTACTACATTAAACTAAAACAAAGTAAAACATTACACAAAGTTCTTATAAAATCATGATTTAAATATAAAAGACAAACGATAGTAAATAAAATTATTAAAAGTCGATTAGAGCTTAGCTTAATGTTTTACCTTACTTTGAACTAAAATGTGAGTTTGGTGATTTTAACTTAGTATTTTTCACATTTTAACTGTTATCTTCTTTACTTAGAAGCTTGGTGGCTAAGCTATTCCTTTAAGAACCCATAGTTAAACTACTAAGTTTTGATTTTTCAAAAGTAATTTTGATTCTTTAACAAATAGCATAACTACCAATTTATGCCCTTCTGATCACCCTTTGCTACAGACCACTGTCGACCACAGATTGCTTAAAACAAACCAATAAGGTAATTTCATTAACAAGTAATTTTTTTTATAAGAATGAAATGGCACTTTTAACCATCAACACGAGGCGCAGTGCGAGCTGAATTAGACTCTGTTACACGACGCAACAAGTCGCTATATCCATATCCACACTAATATTATAAATAGGAAAGTGTGTGTATCTGTCTGTTTGTCCGTCTTTCACGGCAAAACGGAGCAACGAATTGATGCGATTTAAGTGGTGATAGTTGAATTGATGGACAGTGACATAGTCTACTTTTCATCCTTAGATCTTTAATGTAATTCTTTTAGATCTTTCGAAGATGTCTAAGGGGGTAGTCAGTTGAGTTTTGCGTTGAACTTTATATCTGTGGTCATTGGTCATAGGCCTTCTATTCCGTCATCCAGTAGAATCTGGAGCCCAGCCTGGCAGGCTTGCGCTCCGCGTCGTCGGGCAGCCCTGGTGTCGCATCGGGGTACACTGCAGGCGGCTCCGGCACGGGCTTTGGTCTGGAAATATAAAACACACATTCTTGATTCTTCATTGCACACAAAAAAAATACAAATACAAAGGCGAGCTTAACCCTAAAAAGAGTTTTCTTCCAGCAAACCTTTTAAAGTTTAAAGTTAGTTTTAAGTTTAAACTTTCGCGATCTGACATTTAATGAAATTACGGGACTTTATCACGTATTTATCTTATTGGTACGTGGTCAAGGCGCATGCAACTGTGTCGAATTATCGGGAAACTTATAAATCCACAAATCATGGTAAACTAGTTGCGCCCCGCGAAAGTCCCCTTCCCGCGGGAATATCGGGATAAAACGTAGCCTAAGTGTTAATCCAGGGTATCACCTATCTACATACCAAATTTCAACCAAATCGGTCTAGCCGTTTTTGCGTGAAAGAATAACAAACATACATACATTCTCACAAACTTTCACATTTATAATATTAGTAGGATAGTAGGATAGGAAGTAGGATAGTAGGAAGTAGGATAGGATAGGATTATAATATTAGTAGGAAGTAGGATAGTAGGAAGTAGGATTAGTAAGAAGGATAGTAGGATATTTCGCTTCAAGTGTTTATCATGATAGGTACATACCTGGTGGTGGCGTGGACGCGCGCCTCGGTAAAGTATCCAAATGGTGCGCGTTCGATGTTCAGCTTGTCTAGCATGCACTGATCATACACACCCTGGGTGTTGCGGCATCTGTAAACAAGACATAGATTATTTATTAAATATTGTTATTTCATTTTAAAATGTGCAACAATATTTATACTGCCTATCTTAACCATACATCTAAAGAGGAGGCCTATCATCATCATCATCATTTATCATTTTTATTTATTTTCTCTCACAAACTTCTTAACATAATATTAATAAACATAAATAAGTACATAAAAAAAGAATTTAAAAATAATAATAATAGAAATAATAAATACAATTAATACTTAATCCAAAATGTTTGTTGGTTTCTAGCTTAGCCTATACCCAACAATAGGTGGAAATGGGCTGTCATGATGATAATGATCTTAACCTACTAATCCGTCCTACTAATCTTATAAGGGCGAAAATTTGTGTGAAAGTGTGTAAGTGTGAATGTAGTTACTCCTTCATGCTGAATGGATTTAAATGAAATTTGGTACCATGATAGCTTTTATCCTGACTTAACACAGGCTACTTTTGATTCTGGTATTCCCGTGAACTGGTACTATTCACCACGGGTAACAATGCGGAGCGCAGCTAGTATAGCATAAAGAGTAAAACTAAAGAGTGGATATTGCATTATTTTAGCCTAAGGCTCGTATTCAGAGACTATACCCAAGCGTAAATCGTGTCTCAAGCGGTGATTCATAACTCAGTTTTCATAGAGAACTGTCCAAAATTGATGCTTAAACGTAGACTCAAGTTTCAGTGAAGTCTCTGAATACGAGCCTAAGTGCACAAAAACTGATACTCACTCGCTCAATCCAAAGTCTCCTGAGCTCTTGTCGATACAATTAGCGTACTGATTGAACTGCTCCTTGCAGGAGTTCTTCACCTTCCGGAAGAACTCCATGGTGCAGGCCGTGACGGCCTTGCCCTCATTGAGGCATTTACGAGGGTCCTGCTCTTCAATGCGACACAGCATGAACTCCTGAAATGAAAGTAGTACTTACTATTTACTAAATTAACTTATTGATTTTATTTAATAAATTAATTTATTAATTCTGATGCTGGATTATTGATAAACTTTAGTTATGTTTATGAGATAAAAGTAAGTAGGTTTGTAAAATCAGGTATGCCCTAAATATAATTCAGAGTCTAATATTATATTTATTATTATTTCATTTGAAGAAAATATTTTCTAAGAGCTACGAGTAAAAATAATTAATGTAACTTATCTTGACTAGAATACAAATCAAAACATAACCTATTTGCAATGTTATGCAATCAATTTGGTCAGATATAGGTAAACAATGAAATATCCGAGAGAAAAACATTTTAGTCTTAATTTAGCTGAAATTAATGACCATTTACTTACATTATTAGCTTGTTCACAATACTTTCCGAGGTGAAAAGAACCTGCCATCAAAGTTGCTGCGGACAAATTGACCTCATTTACGGTCAATTCGGATTCCTCCGGCAACACCACGTCTTTGGTGACCACCATTTTTATATTTTTAACAATTCACAGTGAATTTGAATAGATAAAACCAAAATAAATAGGAAAATCCTTCCACGAAAGTGGTGGAAGAATTTTTTGTGTATAATGCTGCCGATATCAATAGGAAGGCAGGTCATTCGAAAACGAGATAACAGATGTGGAAAATAACGAGTGCGAAAGAGGAAGAGTGATCAAACAAATCGATGCTTTCTAAATAGGCGGTTAATATTCAGCTGACGGATTGACACATTTGACACTTTGCTTCATTTCATTTCACGTTTCGTTACACGAGGACAACCTCAGGACAACTAAAATAAAAGTAAAAGAAAGTGGGTAAATAAAATATGACGGAAAATGATAGGATAATATTATTTATTGAATTTCTTATTTCAGTAAAATTGACTAGAAAAACATTAAAAGTAAAAGATAAAGATTGAGATACGATGTTTGAATTTTATTGCATATTCTGAAGTTGTTTGTAATAATTTTCCCTTTGACCTTCGGAGTTATCTGAAAATATTAAGTTTTTTTAATTCTTAGCTTAAATCTGAATTTAAAATAAATACCTACAGGCTCAGAGCAATTATCTTCCTTCAGAAGGAGACGACATTGTAAATTTTTGACATGCTTTCCCCGCAGCCAAGGTCCTTGGACCAACAATCATTCTCCATATGTAAAACCCCGCGCGCCGCTGGTTACGCGTCATTTGTCAATCACGGTACACGCGGAAGGATATAAGTATAAAATGCCAAATTGCAGAGTTTTCGCATATCCTAAAATATTGGAAACTTTCAGGTTACAAAAGGATGATGTGACTTTCCATCTGCAAGTATTCATTCCTCTAAATATTAACAATTTATGCACTAAATTTGAATAAAACTAAAATTTATATAATGTTGCCAACAAATCGTAACAGATTCCATTTTAGCGTATTTTGCTATGCCGCATGCCGCCGAGTTGGCCAAGTGGATTGCTACTTCGACTTTGATCCGAAAGGCGTAGGATTGAATGCGCATGAATTCCACTATTCCATCACTCATATTCATGCTACCTATTTATTTTGTTATCTAGCACGAATCCCGAATTATGAAAAATAATAGGTACTCTTAGTGGCATATTATATTTTTATTTTATTCTTTTTCTTAATTTGAAAAGTAGCTGTTCTATTTTCTGTTGCTTGGTCAATATTTGCAAGTCGGTTTAATTAAACGAAGGAACTTTATTCCTAGAATTTTTTGTATTTCCTCGTCCTCGTTATAATAGATAAAAGCATTATATTTCTGCATTGAGTAAAAAAACAAACAAATAGGTAGGTAGGTAGGTACACAAAACACCTACATACCTACCTACTTCAAAACTAGTAGATAGTGCTTACCTCGGAAGAAAGACTTTTCAATGCACTTGAAAAAAAAATATTTGCAAATCATCCCGTGCATCGAAAAATGTGCATATAATAAAATACTACTTTTTATCTAGATTTATCATTATCGGTGCACAATAAATTAGGTATCTATACCACCCCTATACCTCCAACTTACTAATTATATACCTACGTAAGCTTTCAGAACGTTACGTAGGTAGTTAAACTTCTGGCTGTTAAACTTCTGTTAAAATCGTAGGTAAACTTTATTAAAAATATTTACCATCCTCACAATATCGCGGAAATAGGTATTTTTAGTTGGACACACTGCTTGTCACTGCAGCGAAATTAGTGAAGGGACAGTTCAAAATAACTTATCGATATTGACTTACAGCCCAGTCGGATAAGCTCACCAGTAGAGGGGTAACCTGAAATTGATTAAAGGACGATTTTTTTTCCGCCAATGATTGTATAGGTGTGGTTTATAGCTTAATCGAAAAACTCAACCAAATCCGACTAGAACATTAGCCGCCATAATTGGTTTAAAGGTCAAACCTTTTTTAAGCCATAATACCTATCTCCGTTATTTCTAATTTTTACAAAAATGAATGAGAACCAAAATTGTTGTGATTTTATACAACTTTGGACCTCTCAATTTTCATCGTATTATCAACATTTACATAAATAACTGCAAAAAACAAGATAAAGAATAATTTCGCCTGTATTTCGATTATTTACGAATTTAGCTAAAATTAAAGAAACAAAGATATAATTTTTTCCTTTGGCTACCACGTAAAACCACACCAAAAGACGCTGTGATGACAGAAAAGGCTTAAATATTGATTTAAGTATAAAAAAAAACAGAAAAAAGAGGGTTCAAAGCCAGTTTTGAATTTTTCGTTACAGAATTTCTGGATTCGGTCACCCCGCCAAGGCCCGCGATAAAATCAAATCAATTTGTGATTTAATTTGTCAATAACATTAAAATTTGTCATACAACCAATACCTACCGTATTGGCCGCACTCATCTTTCTCTTCTCTTGTTTCTATTTTTACAACCTACCTTAAATTACTTTAAAATGTGTGTTTTTTGCGGGGCCGCATCACACACATATACCTACGGCGCTACGGAAGACCAGCGCTGCGACAGATTCTCTGGTTTCTGTTGCAGCAATACGCTGAGTAGTTGCCAATTTTGTCAATGTCCTACTTATTTTAATGTGTCTTATGTGTAACGCGTTTTTGACAAAATAAATATTTTTCTTTCTTTCTTTTCTTTCTTTCTTTCTTTCATCGATAATAAACTATCGATAGCTTCAAGCACTATGACTTTTACACAAAAATTGACATTTACTTATTGACAGACAGTTCCTCGTCCCCCGCAGAAAGTGACCTTCATAACGTCATAGAAAATAAAACTGATGGCTCCTCCCCTTACTGCATCCTCAATGCCTACAGGCATTCTTTTACTGACCTTCGTAAACATCATTCTCGATTGGTAAGCTGTAGAATTTCGGAATATCATATCTGTTTTCCTGAAAATCAAACAAAAAATTATATTCACTAGGTACACCTACATATACATAGGTCTACCTACATCACAGAGCACTTTGTTATAATACAAGCTTATCATGCAGGTACTAGGTACAAACCGAGTCAAAGTTTCTTCTTCCCATTCGCGGAATGTTCTTGTTAGTTTTTATAACATAGCCCATAAGGTTATCATCCCCTTCAAAAGGTTCGCCTTCATTGCTTCTTCCAACTCTGGGCACATTATTAGGTTTCAAAAAAGACCCTTCAACTTTTAGTAAAACTAGGCAGAATGCCGCAAACACCATGGCTAACTTTGCTGACATTTTAAAAAGTAAAAATGGCGGGAACCTCCTGTTTGGAAACTTGAAACTTGAGTGATGATGTTTGGAATTTGTGGAGAGTTTTATACTGAAAAGTTTCAACCAGACCCGCATTTTGAAGATCTTTATCCCAAAACTTGATAGCAGATAGAATACTAAACAGACAGATTCCATCGCCATGTGGGTAGATTACAATCAAAAGTAACAAGTGTTCGTTGACTCGGTAGTTAATATAATCCTTCGTCCTACATCGCTACTACTTGCAGTGCAGGCCATACCTACCTACTATTTTGTCCAAAACATGCCATGTCCATTAAATCGACTCGCTTCATTTACACTCGCCTGTCTATTTAATAGAATTCATTTTTACATATTTATTTTCCATGCTTTATAATATTTGGTTGGTATCAATTATTAAAAACAGGCTTATACAATTTCAACATTTATTTCAATCATACAGTTGGAACATTACAATCAAACAACAAATTAATTTCACTTGTCTAACCTATTTCCTATCATTTTGCTTCAAGAATCGTCATTCAACTCAATAAAGATACATACATAGCGGTTAATGTTAATTTTTTTGTATATTACTATTAATATTTTAGAAGCATACTTAAATACTGCCCAGTATGGACTCTCGAGAATTTATAGTTTTGTATTTGTGTGATCAAGTAAATATAAAAAAGGCAAACTCATGTTAAAATAAAATTACATCATCATCTTTACACATTAAAAACAGACAAGGACAACAACAGTTTGAGAACTATGAAAATTACAAAAAGTTTTAAAAACTACAAGAATTATTAAAAAAATAAACACCGTTTAAAATCAGAAACATACAGGAAAGAAAATTGTAAGTCTAATTATCAAAATTCGTAAGTCCAAAATAAATAAGTAATTTAAAAAATCGCTTTTATTTTAATCGTGTTGTTAATTTTGATAATAATAATTGGCCGACGAAAATATCGAACTTTTTTTTAAATCTAATACAATAATTTTTTTTTTTAGATATTTTCTACTATCTTCTATAGTTAGGTTTGTTTTCCAATGCAGATGGTATAAAAACTTGGTACTTCGGCGTATTCCCGCCTTTTTCAATCACCGCCTGGACCAATGAGAAGGGGTCTAGCTTCTTTCTGACCACTAGGAACCTGAAACGATGCAAACAGGGTGGTCTAAAATAGGTATAGGTCGCGCCACGTGAAAAGAACGCTGAAGGGAAAAGCCGTTTACCATAACCACAGATTACCTACGTAGTCAGATACCTCATTTGTTCTTTTTTCTACGGGCTATTATGGTGTTTGATTTTTGCGGCGCCCCGAGCGGCGTTTAGGTCTTGTCTGCAATCAAGAATAAGTAACTCCATCTAGTGCTAAGTAGCATGCAGTCGGATGCCTAAACGCCGCTACGTGACGCCGCAAAAATCAAACACCAAAAAATAGCCCGAAAAAAAATTAGAGTCATTTCAATGTTCGAGATGATGTACCAGTGCACAAACTATGGGAGGCTTATGCCCAGCAGTGGGTAAAGTCGGGATGTGGATGATGATGATGGATTATAAATTACCTGTCATCCCCTTGTCCGTAACTGCGGGACACGAGATGCGCGTTTTTAGCAACTTGGTGCAAAGCGGCTCTCTCCTCCTGTAATCATTAAATGACCATTGACCATACATAATAATTGATAAACTATTATTTTTACTTAATTTTAGGTATATGACTAGGTAACACCCGTGCAAAGCCGGGACGTGCTGCTAGTCATCTATACTTCATTTATTGAAACTAGCTAATAGGAAGACAAATAAACACACGTGATTGGTCGTCAAAAATATTTGTCTATATCCTGATTGGCAAGATAGTCAAATCAATTGTAAATTGTCAAATCTAGCCAATCACGAGAAAGACAATTATTTTCGACGACCAATCACGTGCGTTTATTTTTTTCCTATTAGCTCGCTTCAAGAAATGAAGTATAGTAAAGATATAATGGCCTGAGTGTTTTTCATACCGTACCTTACTAAAATCGCTGCTGAAGATAAGATCAACATCAAGACAGTCCGATGATATGTATCTCCTCATCAAAGCCTCAACCGCTCGCTTCAACTGACGAACATCACTGGACATGCTGCCTAGCCCCGCTCGATTCACCTGAATAGAAACAAAGATAGAAAGTAAAAACCACAAGTAACAAAATTATTAAAATTCTATATAAATCAAATCAAAATCGTTTATTTCATGTCACATAAATTGTGACAAAAAACGATCGTCACTCAGCATTTGCAACAAAGGACCTGCCCCCGATTGTCTAATGGACTGAGAGCCCAGAAAGATCTGACTTAACCTATTTTAACATGGATGAAACCTTATATGCTCAGTAGAGTCTCTTGTGCTTTGAATAACCAGCGTGTTTAGAAAGCTCCAAGAGTGACCCATGAGCAGGTAGAAGGTCAGAAAGGTGACTAAAAAGTAGTATGAGCAAAATATAAATAACCGCCATCTTTGTGTTACCTAGGAGACTAAATGAATTAAAAATAATGATACCAAATTATAAGGGTCGAGAATGTAATATGTTTGTTATTCTTTCACGCAAAAACGGCTAGACCGATTTGGTTGAAATTTTGTATGTAGATAGGTGATACCCTGGATTAACACATAGGCTACTTTTTATCCCGGTATTCCCGCGGGAACGGGGCTTACGCAGGTGAAACCGCGGGGCGCAGCTAGTCTGTGATAATAGTACGCTACTGTTGCACTGTTTTCTGTGACACCAGAGTGTAAAGCAGCGGCACGTGCGATAGACAACGATTAACTTATTAACCTCATAATCATAAGCCATGAGTTTTGAAAACGCCACTTGGTATTTAAGAACGTACTATTTTTGGCACAAATAGATGCAATTGAAAGTAGGGATAGTATTTACCATCTGTAGATGTGGTTTGATCGGCTCGGCGATGCCTTGCGAGTCCGCGCCCAAACCGCCGCCTTTCCAACCCATCATCTTCATCATTCTGTAACAAATGCAAAAGTTTGTGAGTGTGAGTATAGAATAGAATAGAGGGCGACCTTATCGCTGAAAGCGATCTCTTCCAGGTAACCTTTGGATGGACAGTTAGGTAAACATGCAAAAGTTTGTGAGTATGGATGTATGTTTGTTCCTCTTTCACGAAAAAACTTCAAAACCGATTGCAATAAAATTTGGAAAATAAGACCTGGAATAACACATACTTAGGCTACTTTTTATCCCGATATTCCCGCGAACGGGACTTACGCGGGTGAGACCGCGGGGCGCAGCTAGTACTTAAAGAAGCTACCGGGATAAAAACCCGGACAGTCCATTCTACCCATCCGTGAAAGAATTTTTGAAATCGGTTGATTAGTTTCGGATATTACCTCTATCAAACAAACAAATTTTACTTCTTTATAATATTAGTATAGATAAGTAAAGTTGTTGTATTCCTTACTTAGAAGCGACGCTAGTGTCGACCGGCGTCCCGAACTGTTCGTCCCGTCCCGTCCCGGACACGTCACTGACGCTGATACGCGCGTCGTTCTGAGCTATAAACTTATATAATAAGTAAAGTTGTTGTATTCCTTACTTAGAAGCGACGCTAGTGTCGACCGGCGTCCCGAACTGTTCGTCCCGTCCCGTCCCGGACACGTCACTGACGCTGATACGCGCGTCGTTCTGAGCTATAAACTTATATAATAAGTAAAGTTGTTGTATTCCTTACTTAGAAGCGACGCTAGTGTCGACCGGCGTCCCGAACTGTTCGTCCCGTCCCGTCCCGGACACGTCACTGACGCTGATACGAGCGTCGTTCTGAGCTATAAACTTAAATAATAAGTAAAGTTGTTGTATTCCTTACTTAGCAGCGACGCTAGTGTCGACCGGCGTCCCGAACTGTTCGTCCCGTCCCGTCCCGGACACGTCACTGACGCTGATGCGCGCGTCGTTCTGAGCTATAAACTTATATAATAAGTAAAGTTGTGGTATTCCTTACTTAGAAGCGACGCTAGTGTCGACCGGCGTCCCGAACTGTTCGTCCCGTCCCGTCCCGGACACGTCACTGACGCTGATACGCGCGTCGTTCTGAGCTATAAACTTATATAATAAGTAAAGTTGTATAATTCCTTACTTAGAAGCGACGCTAGTGTCGACCGGCGTCCCGAACTGTTCGTCCCGTCCCGTCCCGGACACGTCACTGACGCTGATACGCGCGTCGTTCTGAGCTATAAACTTATATAATAAGTAAAGTTGTATAATTCCTTACTTAGAAGCGACGCTAGTGTCGACCGGCGTCCCGAACTGTTCGTCCCGTCCCGTCCCGGACACGTCACTGACGCTGATACGCGCGTCGTTCTGAGCTATAAACTTATATAATAAGTAAAGTTGTATAATTCCTTACTTAGAAGCGACGCTAGTGTCGACCGGCGTCCCGAACTGTTCGTCCCGTCCCGTCCCGGACACGTCACTGACGCTGATACGCGCGTCGTTCTGAGCTATAAACTTATATAATAAGTAAAGTTGTATAATTCCTTACTTAGAAGCGACGCTAGTGTCGACCGGCGTCCCGAACTGTTCGTCCCGTCCCGTCCCGGACACGTCACTGACGCTGATACGCGCGTCGTTCTGAGCTATAAACTTATATAATAAGTAAAGTTGTATAATTCCTTACTTAGAAGCGACGCTAGTGTCGACCGGCGTCCCGAACTGTTCGTCCCGTCCCGTCCCGGACACGTCACTGACGCTGATGCGCGCGTCGTTCTGAGCTATAAACTTATATAATAAGTAAAGTTGTATAATTCCTTACTTAGAAGCGACGCTAGTGTCGACCGGCGTCCCGAACTGTTCGTCCCGTCCCGTCCCGGACACGTCACTGACGCTGATACGCGCGTCGTTCTGAGCTATAAACTTATATAATAAGTAAAGTTGTATAATTCCTTACTTAGAAGCGACGCTAGTGTCGACCGGCGTCCCGAACTGTTCGTCCCGTCCCGTCCCGGACACGTCACTGACGCTGATACGCGCGTCGTTCTGAGCTATAAACTTATATAATAAGTAAAGTTGTATAATTCCTTACTTAGAAGCGACGCTAGTGTCGACCGGCGTCCCGAACTGTTCGTCCCGTCCCGTCCCGGACACGTCACTGACGCTGATGCGCGCGTCGTTCTGAGCTATAAACTGCTCCTTCACCAGCACTAGCACTGCTTCTTCCTTTATTATCTGTTCACACAAACACAGGACTTTAAATATAATCCATACTAATATTATAAAAGGGAAAGTGTGTGTGTCTGTCTGTCTGTTTGTGCGTCTTTCACGGCAAAACGGTGCGACGAATTGACATAAATTTGTCGTGATTGTTGAAGGGATGGCGAGTGACATAGGCTACTTTTAACACGTTGAGTGCCCCGGACGCACAACCGTTTTTTCGTATTAATGTAGGTATTAGAAGTCTACTGGTTAATAAGTCGATAAGGAGGCCTAAAATTGGTTGAGGATGAAATTATGATACTTACGTTCCAAGCGATATCCCCTACAGCTTTCTTAGCGAGCTGTTTAGTGGCGCCCTTCGCCTCCGCTAAATGCACTCCGTTGATGGACAAACTGTGACTACCACTCTCGTTCTCGTAGTTATGTTCTAGGCTCAAACCGCACACTTGGCAGCTCGCTAGACGAAACACAAAACAATTTTTAATAAAAACTTTTTAAACTGTCATGGTTTTGAACATTATAAACACTTAAAACGGAATATTTATTTATTTTAATTGTTAATAAAAGATATGCGTTTTAGCTAATTTAGGTCTTCTTCTTCTTTCGTGTGAGCAAGTGGCCAACTCTGGTGACGGAGTTTTTAGGCCGCCTAAAGGCCTCCGTCATGGCTTAACGACTTTTAAAAGCCGGGACCGACAATTTAACGTGCCCTCCAAAGCACGGAAGCGCTTAGTTGATAATGCTACATGCGGTCACCCATCCAAGTTGTGACCACACAGAGCGTTGCTTAACTTTGATGATCTATCAAGACTGTCGTCTTAGCAAACTTCGCCACGAGCGCTTTGAGGTATACTGGTCTAATGCATAAGAGGAGTCTAGAAGTAGATAAATAATACTCACATTGTATATTCCAAAGTTTTCCCGCCCATGACCGCACCATCAGTACCAACTTCCCAAACCTCGTCCCAAACATATTATTCCTAAACCTTCTCACATCCAAACACTTCAGTTGAGACAACTCTGCCATATAATCTATTCTTTCTACCTCCGGCCTTTCTGTAACCTCTGTTCCTTCGGAGGTGACTTCTGATTTACTTTCACCCACTTCTGATTTCGTGTCTGGTATGTTCTGGTTTGTGTTTTCATCAGATGCGTCTACTTGTCCCGGTTTAACGAATTCTATTTTGTTTGTTTTCCGTTTAGGTCCATCGAGTATGACACCCCCCTCCCGTTTCACCCCTCTCGCTCTGTCCTCTGCCGCGTCAGACGCTGATACAAACGTTCTTTGTAGTTTATTCTTCTTACTGTCACGGTATTCATTTGCTACCTGGAAATAAATAAAGTTTATTAGTTTTACATTTTGTTTTGGTTTTAAAGACTTATTTATTTATATCTTCATAAGTACATACGGGGTTTTGTGTATGTCATGAGAAAGGACTTTAATTTAATGAGAAGAGATCAATTTGATGCACTCTCGAGGTGCGATTCTGTTTATACCGAAGATCCTTATTTGATCCTCAGAACTTTACAATGGGACCACCCTTGGAATTATCTCCATTCAACAAAAAATAATCAGTTCTTAAACGACGAAGTTATCCAAGCAAACAAACACATTAAAAATATACGGTCGAATTAAGAAACTATGTTTTTTCCTTCACAGTTGGTTTGGTCGTTTAAAAACTACAATTATATTAATCGCGGGCATCAATTACTTCAAAGTAACGTTGTCCCCGCGACGGCCCATAGCCACTTCAAAGCTACGCATCCACTGCATCAGAATCGAAGCATACGCAGAGTAATTTGTTGTCCTGCCGGCTGCCGGCTTACTAGACCGTTTATAGCGATTCAGTTTAGGTCCAACTACGAACCACTTTTGACGTAAACTAAGGCGCTGACGTAAAGTTTTGAAACCTAAACTGAATTGCTTGCTAAATAAGACGTCATAGTAATTTCTATGGCACAGCATTACTGGATCTACATATTTATCATAAGGCTCTAAAGACGTGCGAAAACGAAGTCTCGTGCCGATTTGTGTCAGTTTATGTTGGTGAACTGTTAAGAATTCTGTATCCAGTATCCACCAACATAAGTTGACCCCGAAAAATGTCACGAACTTTGTTTTTTTTTTATCTAGTGCGTTTGTTTTTGTACCTTCGATTAAGAGCTAGTGGACGCGAAGCTTAAACCATCTCCTCATAAACAGAGAACCATTTGAAGAGCTTTGGTCTCTGACGCTTCACGAGATAAGCCACTCGTTACGGCTACTTTATCTTTCAGCAAAGTATTGGACGGATACTGTCTAAGCAAGCAATTCTTTCTAGCTATTTCATTATTTGCCTTTCCCAAGACAAACAAGCATCACTGCTCCAGTGAGCTACAGACTATCTTGCGTCGACAATATTTTCTTTTGACAGTTTGACATATCGAGATATCTCGTTTATCGTCACGACACGTTGCCTATGTTTTCCAGGCTGTTCTGAGATCACTAACAGCCAATTTCAATAACCTGTTGACTTTTAACTATCAGTCAAAATGCCTACTGTAATCCGCTGTTAGTGCGTTTTTGCGTTTCAATAAACGACTCTGGATAGGAATATCAATCCGCGACTACAATCTTCTGTTCGGAGGGCATTTTGCTATCCACAGATAGGTAAATGTATGGAAAACATAAATTGAGCGTTGCAATAACATTTCTAGTTAAACTCCAGTTGCAAATTGTGACAGTTCGCTTAGCTCCCGAAATCGGGCGATACTTCAACGATAACAATGGTTTCAAGCAAATTTTATGAAAATATTGCCTCATTTGATGAGAGTTGTATTATGATGTATGAAATTAGTGTATTTAGTTTTGATGATATTTTTTATAGAATCTGATGCTATAAACATAGGTACTTATCTACATACCTAACTTATAAAGGTATCCAAACAAAATATATTATGGGATGGAAGGGAATTTTCAGACGAATTAACCATAAATGAATCTGCCAAGTGCAAGTTGTACTCGCATATGGAATGGGTACATTTCTCATAGGTATATGACACAGCCAGCATAACCTTGTAGTAGGTGTACTTTTACCTTGGGCTCGAAATAAAAACTGACTGCAATACATAATATTATTTTTAATATTTCACGGAAACAAAAAACACAAACACTTTTAAACTCAAACACAATTTATTCTGTGATCTCATTGAAGTCGTCGATGATCAGGGTTGTTTTTCTTCTGTATTACGACCAACCCCATCACGAATCTTGTGGCCTAGCTTTGCTCTTGGTGATTCTTTTGAATGATCTCCAGTATTCTCCGAATTTTACAAGAGCTTGGGCATCATCTAAAAACAAATAAGATATAGGCACAAATTTTTTTAGTAACTCTATGAGTTAGAATGTAATAAATGCAATATCATAGATCTTGTTACTTACGTAATGTTTTTCAATCAGTTTATCACATATTTAGGTATGAAATCAAATAAATACCTACAGTTCATGAAATGTAGTAAAATCAATAGTAAAATGAAATCAATGTCATGTCACATTGTCATTGGTAGTGCGTTTTGTTGCTCAAGCTCAAAAAAGTTTTTATTCTTTGTGTAAAGAAAAATCAGCTTTTTAAGCCCATTTATTGGAAAGAAAAATTAAATAAATAACAATAAAAATTCTACAACAAGAAATAATAACGCTGGAGTTTAAACCTCTATTTTTTTGCAACATTAATGTATGATCCTAATAAGATCATAAGATAGAAACGAAACGTTTCGGAGGGACGGACAAAACCACAGATATGACTCTAACTAGACGTTTACTGCTAAAAAAAGTGTTATTGAAACAGCAGTTACGGGTAGATCAAGGGTAGATCAAACTGTCCGTTGACTCCCCAGTAGCCATCCGAGTTTAACCTCAAGTACGTTATTGCAATTGGCTGTTAGACAGTTTCCATCTACTACAAAGCCTACAAATGCAACAAGGTTGAATGTCAAAATCTATTGCAAGTTTTGACCAAGTAATTTAACGCGACCCTCTGATGCCTTCTAGAGGTTTACCATGACGTATAATTAAACAATTCAGTTTAGGTTCTAACTGTCCTAACTTTACGTCAACGCCTCGGCTTACGTCAAAGCAGTTCATTATAGGACCTAAACTGAATCGTTTCTAACGGTCATAGTAAGGCGGCTGAAGTAGCATCATCGCATTCATCGCGTTGCATGTGCGATGACGGAAATGGCACACGTATTAAGGGAACTCCTGTTACATCAAAGAATCGGGAAAAGTAGCAATACACAATAACATAATTTCAAGATTGACTCACCCCAGACTGTAGAGGTTTTTGGTCTGTCTGGAGTAGCTACCATCTTGCCGGTTAGTGTCCACAAGCAAACTTCAGTAAGATATTTGTTGGCTTCAAATATTTCAGCATCTGTCCACATACGAAAAGCAGCGGTAGAAACCGTAAGTTCTCAAATAAACAAACCGCTGGTATTATACTGACCTGATGCTGGACAGATGCTTCTCGGGGCGTCAAACGATTAACGGTTTCCAAATCATAAAAGTAAGTTGTCAGTATATGTATTGGTCTTATAGTGGAAGCTTGTTTAGAAATTGCTGCTGGGATAAGTTTAGGAAAATGAACCAAGTTTGGTAAGAAAGTGGAAACAAGATGACTTAGCTTCTGTAGTCAAGTTCTTGAAGATTCTAAGTTGTATCTTCTTGTCTTATTTTCATGTTTTGAATAAAGGTAAATCTTGAGATTATGACATAATTTTATTTTAAAGAGAATTCTCTGAAGGAGTGTCAAAATTATTAAGATTTTGAGAGAACTCTTGAGGAAACAGAGAAGTTAAGGCGTTGAGCCTGAAATAAACAGATTAACCGGAATGAAGCTGCGTAAGTGGACACAATGAATATCATTTTAACAGGTTACATACAAATACTGGTATTTACATAAACTTATGACATAATAACTAGTTATTGTTGCGTTTTTTCATAAATCTTCTATATCCCCTAATGCTTATCTTTTTAGGTGCATCATTTCTGAAATTCTGGTAATGCCCTGAATCCATTCTCGAGTCTCTTTGTCTCGCACCAACTCTGTCTTCCAAACGGAATTCTCTAGAATTTCCACTTCGAGATCTTTCTTTAATTTCTCTTTCATGGGGTCTCTTATGATATTCATGTACTTTATTGTTACCTTTACCCTTAAAACGTTCCCGATTATAGCCTTCAGCTGAATGTGGCTTTGTTTGGCGTGATTCATGACCGCTGTAAGTTCCATAAGATTCACTTTGAGTATCTTGTTGATAACCTGGACCCCAATCTTCTAACTCTTCTTCGTCATAACAATATCCCTGATTATCTTCATCCCAATCTTTTCCTGGGCGATTTTCTTCATTCATGCCCGTATTTCCCATAGACCGCATTTGATCTACTCTTTCGTCATAGTCTTGCTGAGAATTTACTCGAGCATCAGTATTATCCATATTACAATATTCTTTGTCTTGATTAGTGGTCATTTCATTGTTAGAGTATGGTTGTGCCTTTCCAATAACATTTTCTTGAGAGTACCTTTGGCTACTTGTGTCTTCGTTATATCTCCTGCTTTGCTCATTAACATCTTCATCTCTGTAGAAAACCCTACCTGATTCATCGCAGTTTCTGTTTGATAAAGAATTGTCTCCATCGCGTCTTAACATTCGACTTTCCCGAAGGATTCCTGCCCCTTGGTTTTTTCCGGTTTTTCGAACAGCAAAAAATCTTTCTTCTATAGAATATTCTTCATCTCCTCTGAAGATATCTTGATAATCAAAGTCTTCTGCGTTATTATAATTTTGACGTGCAAAATTAACTCTCTTTACATGGTTTATTCTCCCTCGGTGATCGTCCTCGTCCCAAAGATCAGTTTTCAGTTTGATACCTTGTCTATGTCCGGGAAGCAATCGGGGTGTGTCTATGCCCCAATAGTTAGTTTTAGCTTTTACTTTACTACGCTCAGAATTTGAATGATCTACCGGGTAAGACGTATGATCTTCTATAATATTATTACGTCCCATTTCACCCCTGTTAGTTTGCTCTGTTTGAGATTCATAGGCTGATCTGTTTTCTGCTAATGGAAGTGAATCTAACGGAACTAATTTAGCTTGATCCGTTGGAAAATCTTGATTGGCAAATGTAGATGTGGATGTTTCAAGATTATAATAACCCATAGACTTGTCGCAAGTCATTCCGATATCGTTAAAATTATTTTCGTTACCTATGCCTGATACTGAAACTTGTGGCACGTCTTCTGCTGTTTCATCGTCACACTTAATTTCTTCTTGTGAAATTTTATCATTATCAATGATAATAGCAACTGGATTTACATTGTCAACTTTCTGATTTGATAATATATTTTCCGTATTAGTGTGGCAACTCCTTGCTCTCCTTAATCTTCTTCTCTCCCTTTTCGTAAGTTTGGTGAATTCGTTTTGGTTTAACGGATTTGTAACAGGAGTTTTTACCTTTATTTTGGTATTTATCTTTACTTTAATTGGCTTTTCATTAAACCATACCAGTTTATTACCAACTTTAAGCAGTTCTTTCGCTGATTTGCTCTCAAAACGTAGAAAGCACACCTGACCCTCACCCATAAACTGTGATTTTAGGACAGTCCATTTAAGACAGCCTATATTTTTATTTTGTTCGTGCAGTTTTCGAAGTAAATATTTAGGCTTTGAAAGAGAGGTAACTTCAGGGACAACCGGTACGTATATCCGTGCATGTACCAAGTCCGGAACATCAGCAGTGGCTTTTACTTTACAGCATTTAGAACTCTGGCCAATCATAAGGTTGTCACTAGACATTCCGACAGCGTTATCTTCTTCAGTTTTCATGTTCAGTTCCCTGTTTGCCATCTTTCTGTTCCTACGCGAAAGTTTGGTTTGGTTTTGGCTGAACTCTTTTAAATTTTTCTTACCAAAACCAGTTTTTACCGTCTCATTGATTAGTTTTTTGAGAGTGTCTTGACTTTTTTGTTTTATTTTAACCTTAATAGGCAGTTCTCCAAACCAATTTAGTTTATAACCCATACTATGCAACACTATCGCTGATTTACTCTCAAACCGTACAAAACATAGTTGGCCGTCACCCATAAACTGAGTGCTTAAGACTTGCCATTCATCACAGCCTACATTATCATTCTTTTCGTGCAGTTTATTAAGTAACTCTTCAGGATTTAAGACAGAGGATACTTCCGGAACAACGGGTACGTATATCCATGCGTATATAAAAACGGGAATATCAGTTTCTTTTAATACTTGCAATTCTGCGCCTTCCCAAGGAACTAGAGACGGTATTTCTTTGTCTAACCAGTCCCTAGAATATTCATCTGTGCAAGTGACTACAGCACAGCCATTTAATCTGTTTACGCGGAGAAATTTAACTTCATGATCACTTATGCATTGTGCTATTGCATTCTGGAGTTGCAAAAGTTCTTCCGGGAATATTTCTTTTTTAGCATCTTTAACATAGATTTTATAATATGTTGTTGGCGGATTAACAACACCTTTTGGAAGAATCTCTGTAAAATCAGGGTTTGTAGTTAAAGGCTCAATTATCTGAGCATTTCTAGTATTTTTGAGTTTAGGAATTTTATATGTCACGGTTGTTTTGGTTTGATTTTGAATTCCAGTGACACACTTATTAGTTTCCAAATTTTCAGAATTATGTTCATTTGTATTATTTAAAGCATTGTTTAGATGCTCATTATTTTCAATATTTCCGCGCGTCATACTATCTGATACACTGCCACTGGTGTTCAAAAGTTCATGTTTTATAACATTCTGTGTCTCCTGCTCCACAGTTGGTACGTTATCTTGTAGGTATTTATTTAAAACCTCATGATTCGGCATTATTTGTAATGCATCTTCAATCGTCATATTTTTCTGACAGAGAATATTTGCATCTTCTTCAGTCTTCCCTTGTTGTAACCACCAGATACGACGTTTTTCGGTCATCTCTTTCTCGAAACTTTCATTTGCTTTGTTGCAAGAATATTTATCATCAGGTATTTCAATTACACTTGAATTCATTTTTATTTTTGAAGATTGTAAGTTGGCGTCTTTTATATTAGTTATTTGCTGTTTAAATTTATCTTTTTGTGCTAGCTTTATCATCGTGGCTTTTGTTTTAGCCTTTAGCTCTTTGATAATTGAATTATCTAGGAGTGGTAATTGTGTAATTGACTCTGAGTTACTCCTATTTTGTTCCGTCCCAAGATCTCTTTGGCTATCAGCTTTCATGGTTGAAGTAGTGTCTGAGTTATGCAAGTTTTTGACATTTTGTGAATTTGCACTTAAACTGTAACCTGTGTTACTGGGTTCCTTAACATTGTTACTCGCAGAAGCAGTATTGTGCCTCACCATAGCATTGCTTCCTCCAGCCAAATTACAGTTACTTCCACCAAGTGCGTTACTCACACCGGTAGGTATGTTACTAGTAGTAACAGGTTTACCTATAATAGGCGTGTTAGTAACTGTTACAGTGTTATCATTAACTGCCATATGTATAGGGTCATTGTCATTGTTTTTAGCAGTTTGATTATTCATATTATTTAATTTGATATGACCAAAATAACCATTATTATATACTGTTTTAGACTGTGGATGTGGGATACTTTTGGATTTGTGGAAACTGTTGACAGTACCCAATGTTTGTTTTATCACTTTATACTCTGGTATTCGAGACAGTCTTATGTTTGAAAGAGCAAAAGCCTCTTTCTTACTCTTTCCAGCACTCAGCCAGTATTTATACTTTAACTTCCTCTTTCCAAGTAGCCTTTTGCGTTTATAGGGTGGATCCATTTCAACGCCTTCTAAGTCACTAACAATATGTTCTTCTGGGACAGTGTTACGCATAACGTTACTGACACCAGCACCAGCATCTTCGGAATATGCATCATTATCGGCTGTAGCATAATTAATATTGCTATTTCCAATGTTACTAATACCAGAAATGTTACAAGTACTTGCATTTATGTTACTCACACCAGTAGGAATGTTACTTGTAGTAACAGGTTTACTTATAGGAGTGTTACCAATTGTTGCAGTGTTACCAACATTAACTGCATAAGTAGGATTATTATCATTTCTTTTAGATTGTTTATCAACACTTCCAATGTTACTTCTGTCAAAGTGATTAAAAGGATTTCTTGAACCCGAGCTGGTTTCTGGCTGACGCCAATCATTTTGTGATGAATAGTGGGTGTTACTACCATCATAGTGAGTCGGAGCTTGGTCTTGCTTGGAATTGTCATTCATATTATAATTACTTTGTTCTTGATAAGATGGTTCATTCCGTTCTGAACTCATGTCAACGTAATTACAGATCCCAGCATTTGACTCAGGGTGAGTATTGAGTATGTTATATGTCTGTGTCAGCTTTTGAGAAGATTGCCAATTTGTATCAATAGTACTTTCTTGTTGAACAATTTGTTCATCTTTATTGTAACTATTTATGGTATCTCCTTCTCTACGTGTATAAAGTCCTGGATTGTTGTCATTCTGATTTATTAAAACATTTCTGGGTTCTTGGTACTGTTTATGTGTATCTAAACTGGAAGTAGTCAATGTCAAGCTTGATTGAGATGCTAGGTCCATTCCAGGAGAGATACTTGCCATACCTATTCCGGAGTTTGATGTGTTTTCACGAATAAAATTCTGCGGTTGCTCAGTTCTTAGTTTAGATACACTTACGGATGAATGCATGACCTTAGAATATGGACTCCATGCATTTTGATTTTGTCTTGAATCCTGAATTTCGTCAGAATAATTTGTTGTGTCTGTATTGGTTGAGTATAATCGCTGTTCTATAGCATAAGAAGTCGCGGGTTCATTTTGAGCTATAGAATGTCCATCAAAAGATGTATTAGCAAAATTGTTGTTGGTTACATTACTGTTTACCTCTTTTGACATCCGTGCAACCTCCTGCATGACCTCCTGAGGATATCTGCAGCCCATAAACTCCATGTTAGCGAAGACACGCGCTAGACAGATCAGTCTCTCTTCAGGATAACTTTCTTTCCATCGTTCTATGAAATTACGTCGGAGCTGCCAATGTTCGTCGCTTTCATGATCTTCTCTGTATTTATCGATGTCCCAACTTACGTTGAAAGACATTGTAAACGTTTATTTATTATGAATTCCGTTTATTTGTTGAACATTTTCCTTTGCAAATTATACTTCACAATTAAAATATCAATCCACAGAGTTCTTTGTCTTGTCATGTCAAGTCAACAATCAATCAAATCAATGCAAGAAATGCCACAGATTAGAAAGTTTATGTAGGTACCTAATCTTTATTCTGTGTTAGGGTGGTATTACACTTATCAAATATCTTTGTCCAATGTACATTTGATCAAAGAAATTGGACGACTTCTTGATGAAATTCTTGATGAAGTCGTCCAATTTCTTTGATCAAATGTACATTGGACAAAGATATTTGATAAGTGTAATACCACCCTTAGGTAGGTAGGTATTTTGGGCAAGTAGGTACCTAACTATAGTACCTATACAGACTAGACTATACCTGAATGGAAGGGAACCATGACGAATAAAGCTAAGGCCAAACCTGCGCGACCAAAGCGACTGCGAAGCGGGAGCGTCTACCGCGCGACGGACGCTACCCATATACATCTATGGCGCTTTGCATACCTACGCGACCGCATCGCGGGACGGGTTATATGGTAAATCCGTCGCGCGGTAGACGCTCCCGCTTCGCAGTCGCTTTGGTCGCGCAGGTTTGGCCTTAGCTTAACACTCAGAAAACGGCAGGAACACTGATTTTTTGTAGGAATGAAACGTTAAATTTAAACGTCAAAGTCAAAACTGTCAGCTGAAGCTGAAGGAAAAAAAGCAGTGTTTCATTTTACATTTTTTCTCTTTCTCACTAGTGTATTGTGGATATATTTACCTCTGTTACTCCGTAAGGCGCAATCTCTTCTCTTTAATCACTGTTTGTTTTTATTTCCCTCCAGTCGGCCCAGCGACAAAGCCCTTAAATTGAAATAAAAAAAAAAAAAAACTGGCGGCCATTTTGCATGAATTCGCACATCTGGGCTGGGGGCTGATTGTGAACCGTTTTTTTGACAATGCCTGCTTTCAGTTTCCGTCAAAAAAACGGTTCACAATCAGCCCTCAGGTTTTTTTGACAATGCCTGCTTTCAGTTTCCGTCAAAAAAACGGTTCACAATCAGCCCTCTGCTGGGTGGTCCCGCGCGAGAACGGCGCATGTGAAGTTTTGTAGAGAGCTACTATGTATTAACTAATATCGTTTGAATCGGTATGAAACAAGCTATTACATTAAAAATGTTTTAGTCTTGAATTACTTTGCAATGAATAAATAATTCTAGCTTGAAATCGGGGTGAGCGAATTTATTTCAGTTCATTGTACAAAAGTTGTTATGAATACCTACTTAATTAAAAAACCAATTATTCGTACACAAAGTTTTTATTTTATTTACAATACCTATAAACACAAACACAATCAATAAAAAAAAACACACATTACCATAGTACTTACTTTTTTTTTACAATACTAGGCTTACAAAAACACGATGCATTCCGAGCGGTCCGGGTGCCGGGCAAAAAAAAGGGTCCGTTTAAACTTCAATAATTCTAAAAATAGAGTAGGTCAAGTGGCTTAGGTTATTAACTTATACCATAGTTTGGTTCACATAGGTACGTGCCAGAGACAGAGTTTCAGCTGTAGAAAGTGTTTAGTTTACGAGAAATCGAACAATAAACAAAGCACTTGAAAATAAGTGCTAAAAAGATCCTCTTAGACTTTGGATCACAGGATAAATTCTGTTGCATTTATTTTAAATAAAAATCTAAATTCTACAATTTCATGTTAAGTAATTACAAATCGGTAAGCACAATAAAAGACAAGCTGCCTTTGTAAAACATTTCTAAAATCAACAACCAATATAAACAATTCACTACAAAATCGAACTCCTAGAGATCGATCAACAGACGGAGAAAAAAGTACATGACTAATAAAGTATGGATACTACCAATACAGTCACATCTGAACTTAAAAAATTACCATAAAATGTAAATAAATTAAAAAAGACAAAATAAAAATTAAGCATTGCAAAAGAAGAGAACCTTTAAAAAAAAATTTAGACTATTTAAATAAAAAAATTATTTTTGTAGGTAGCTCGGAAAAAACTGCGAGACTTGATTCCTGAACTATTTATAATATGTACCTACTTACCTACAAATTTGTACGGAACCCTCGATTGGCGAGTCCAACACGCACTTGTTTGGTTTTTTTTTCGTTTCGACACCGATTGAACCTAACCATTAACAAAAGATACAATTGTGGATGGACACGTCCTACTCTTTTACGCTCAAACTTGAATGACTTGGGTGATAGTGTAGATTTTAACGACCTATTTATAAAACAGAAAAAACTAATCCGAATACTTGTTAATATAGCAAAGAATAAGCTGTAAACCATACTTTAAAGCAAATAAATTGTTAACATTGCCATGTATCTACTTACTACAAATGTCACTGTTTGTAAGAAAATATAGAACTTTGTTCCTATCAAAACAAGAAATAAACATCACTTATAACAGACGCAACAAAGACAAACTAGTTCAACCGCTTACAAAGCTAAAATTACTCCACAAAAGCCCCGAATTCAGACTAATTGAAATCTATAATAAAATTCCCTTTGACATAAAAAACGAACCAAAAGATACCATCTTTCATAATAAATTAAAAACCCTCCTAATCAATAAATGTTATTATTCCGTTGAACAATTTCAAGCCCACCCTACATAATAATATGACCACCAATAAACATGACTTACGATTATTATTATTTTTTACGACATACAATCTTTAATTATTTACTTTGACCTATCAGCTTGACATTTATTTAACTCATCGATATTTTAATCTGTGACAATCTTATATAGGTGTAAAAGTAACGAGAAAAAGCAAACCCGTATGTATTCCGTACTTTATGAATGAGTACTCGTTACTTTCGTATCGTTACGTTACTCGTTACATTTGATACCTCAGTACAATCCAACTAATCGAATCGAGTCGTATGTTGTATCATACGGTACCGTACGCGTGTACCTAGAACTGAAAATGAACTAGGTATTGACGGAATCTTCTAAGTACCTAATTATTAGAAAAAGCAACACATTGTGTCAAAATTATTTAAATCTTTTGGTAATAAATTGAAATTAAACTAAATATTTTTTTTTAAACAAAACAGAAATTATTTTTTAATATATGCGCTTTTATGAAGCCGCGGACAGAAAGCTAGTTTATTGCAGAAATCTCTGGTTCATATTTAAAAATAAAACAAACGTAGGACCTACGATCGTAAGACCAGTGAACGTTTCATCCACGCATCTACTGCGTGAACTCAAACCATACTTTGTATGTAAGTACATGCGATAAATGCGAGGAACGAAATCGTGCGAGTACCGAGATACATTCAAGAGTAACGTTTCGTTACTGGGTACTAGAGGGCGTACCCGTATCTCAGTACCGAATACATACGGTTTGCTACAGGTCTACAATCTTACCGAGCAATTATTATTATGATTATTTTATGCATGTTTACAATAAATTCAATAATTTTTAATATTTAAAATCAAATTGCAGCGCCCAACAGGGTGTATGTACCCACTATACCTAGCTCACTTTAGACCTAAGCTACACAAAATGTACATACAAGCAATTAATAAATGATTATGATTATGATTTTGAAATTTGGTACCAGGATTGGGTATAAGCAATCCTGGATTAAATAATAGGCTAATTTTTATTCCGGTATTCCCAAGGGAACGGGAACTTTTCACCGCGGGTAACACCGCGGGGCACACCTAGTAATATATACAAATATATAGATACATACAAAGAAATATATAATATTTACATAAATTACATAATTATGAATGCATAGTGAGGAAACAGGGGTCCATACATGAAGTTTTGCTACAACCAACACAGAACGTACGCACCTGTTTTTTGCACACCGTGCACGCCCGCCTCATGCGTTGGTGGTTCCTCATTGGGAACTCAGCCAAGCGGTGAGTGACGTCGACGCGTAGGTTCTGTGTCGGTGCAGGCGGTAGCAGCGAAGGAGTGGAATGCTTAGAAAGAAGTGATTTTACTAGATTGATACGGAAATTTCGATGACTAAGAGAAGAAGAGTGATGATGATGGATGATGTAAGAGTTTAATACGGAGACGTTAAGAAGTCGCTTGAAAAATTTTTTATACCATACCTTCGTTCGTTTCCGCTCGACTGGATACATAGCCAAGAGCTGGTCTTTTTTATCCACCCCACCCATCATGATATTGTAATCCAATATCAGGATGGGTTTGGTGGAGCTTTGGACTGTGCGCTGACCGTTGCCATGGTATGTAGAGATCATAGCCACCCTATTAGAATCTCTCCATACCATGACATCGACGTCCCCTGAGGTGAGACCAACAATCTGACCTGGGCGCATATTTCGCTTGGTGAGACTGTGTAGGGCCTGCGGAACGTACTTACGATCGGTCCGCAGGGTTCCTACACAGTCAAAGCCCAAGGATTTCAGGCGTCGAGCTAGATATGGAGAATTATAGAAGTTGTCCATCCACAATGTGTATCCTATGTTTTCAAGGCCTTTGGTCAATCGCATCACAATTGACGGAGTAGACGCCTCTAGCGGGTTGTCAATTTGGTGTTGTGGTGACGTGATTTTATGAGCGTGAACCTCAAACCGCCATAGGTAGCCGGTTTGAGATTCACAAATCTCATACGTCTTTAGGCCTCTCCGTGCAGCTTTATTTGGAATAAGCTGACTTATTTCGAGCCAGCCTTTCCACATTAAAAGGCTCTCGTCTAGAGCAATGTTCTGAGCCGGTGTATAAAGTTCTTGAAATTTTTTGTTCAGATGGGACAGTATTGGCTGTATTTTAAAAAGTTTGGCCTCGGAGTAGTCCAGCTCTACCGCACACATGTCGTCGTTATCGTTGAAATGAAGACATTTACTAAGTAATAAAAAACGATCGATAGACATGTGTGCGCTAAATCCGGGAGTATAAAATATGTCAGGGGTGGAAGACCAGTACTCGTCCATCCGGGTCTTAACCACAATCCCCATCGCCAAAATTATACCGAAATAAGCGTAAAGCTCATCCGGTGTGGTGTCGTACCACCGGGCGATGCGGCTTTTGGGATGCAAAAGATTGTTATCGAGCATCTGCTCTGCCACCTGCTGAGCATACTTATTTGTCTCCGAGGCAATGTGCTCCATAATTTGCCGATCCCATATGTCAACAAAAATGTCATACGGGTCGTCACGAGGAGTTGTTGGACCAACATTCGTTAAGGAAAACGTTTCCCGTCTCAATTCAGGTGAAATTGGTGAATCCGGAAACTCTTTCCAATCAAAATCATACCAGCGCCAAGGCTGGTCCGTCGCCGTTAGAGGGACAGAGGCGGGCTCAGAGTCGCCGGCAGGCGCTGGGACAGCGGCGGGTGCACATTCTCCGGCAGCATCCTCATCCTGGTCTAAGGGTGTCTCCATGATGCTCTGAAGCACCCTTGGAATGCTAGGACACTCAACCGCCTCCTCGTCGTCACTCTCGTCAGAGTCTGCTTCGCTTCCTGTAACAAATGATAGATTGGTTATAATCTGGTGAAAACCAGTAGATTGGCCATAGCCCTAAACCAAACTAAAATCAGCGGGTACTTACCATAATTGACGAGGTAAGTGATGTCCTCATCTCGTAGGTGGCGAGGGCGAGGAGCCGGTTGATGCTGCATCTGAGAAGCGGGTGATAGCGGGCGTGGATCCGACTCCCATTCCTCACATTTCACAAACCTAGAATAAAAGCAGTGTGGTAGTATCCATATCTTTAGAGATAAATAGGAAAGTTTTGCAACTTACACTGCCGGCGAAGGCACCGAACGTGACGACGAAGGCACCAAACGTGACGGTGATGGTGATGGTGCTGGTGCAACCGTTGGTGATAGTGGTGGTGCAACCGATTGAGACGGTGTTGGTGATTGTCTGGGATTTGATCTAGGTGAACATTTTAAATAAAAGTTAAAACTTGCTGGTAGTTATTATTTTAACCAGAATAATATCTACAAGATACTGAAGTAGAACTACTTACGGCCACCTGCGCATCCTTTTTGGATGCATGGCGGTCTCAAGACCCTGGCCTTCCGGCAACTCACCAATGTCCCGGATCACAAGTCTAAAATTTAAAACGATTCAATGTATTAACCTCCAAAATTATTTTGATTAAAGAAAAAAAATGCAAAAAAAACTTAGGAAAGTTGGAAGTAAATGCAGCCAATAAAAAATGGTCACGTATTTTGATGGTCGATAATAGTTTCGGAGTCTTAAAAACAAGTAAAAAACACGTGACCAAAAATATTAAAATTAAAATCCACGGAAGTCTTATCCATACGTTTCGACCATCCTAACAGAACCCACAAAAATGGCGGTTGAGTGTCATTGAACTCAAGTACCCCTGTTTGTTGATCAAGCTCCTAGAGGCCCAATGAGGAAGCAGTAAAAAGGAAGATGATTGCTTTGAGTAGAGGCCCGTTTGGGTTGTGTATTTTTTATTTTTATGCTACGCAACTCAGACCAAATAAAAAATATATATATATTTTATTAAATAAATATATATATTTTTATTAAATAAATATATATTTTTAATTGGTCTGAGGGTCTGAGCTACGCAAATTCCGTGTGGTAATTAAATTAAATGCTTATTATTAATAATAAGATATGTAACAATATACGTGTTAGATACAGTTTGCTATCACTATCATAACTGTTTTTTTTAATAGTAACAAGCGAAAATGTACCGGGCTTGGCGCCTGTTTGACACGCAAAATGTCAAACGATGTTTGTTGAAATAACTAGGTATTCTGCCCAAATTCTATATCAATACACAATCTATGAATTAAAACCTTACTGTTCATTACTTACCGATTCATGATGGAATAGCGTTTTTTTGTATAGGTTTGATGACTCTACAACACAATAATGCGCGCTTTCAGTTAAACAAAAGTACTCTGTGATGGATGCGCGCAAAAACGAGACTGACTGACTGAAGTGACTGAGCTGAGCTGACACCACAGAACATATTTACTCCTGAGATAAGGAAGGGAAGTTTTGAAATGTTTTGGGGCGGCATTGCTGCCAATTTAGCGACTTAGCCGTTAGATCTAGCGACATTTCGTATCCTTTAGTTAGCCGCTAAAATTTTGCATCTATCGACAAAAAAAATTTAGCGACTTTTCTAACGACTTCAGGACTTCAGGAATTACTGTTAGTTTCAGAGCGGATACATCAACCATTTCAGATTTTCATTACACTAGCGATAGTTCTGACAGTGGCGGATTTACCAATAGGCTGAGTAGGCTGGAGCCTAGGGCGGCAGATTCTAGGGGGCGGCGAATTTGGTCCTAATTTTTTTTAACTTACAGAAATACGTAGATTTTTTAAGTGGTGATAGTTGAAGGGACGGAGAGTGACTTTTGTTGTCTCTTTAACCTAATTTGGTTTTAAGTTCTTATGGAACATTCCGCATTTTTTATGTAAAGAAAGCTATAAATTGTTATGCTGACTATTTATGACTTATTTTGTAGTAAAAATTTCAGCTCGCTTCGCTCGCACGTTACTTCTTCAAAAGTGAAAACATATGTCAACCTTCTATTTATGCAAAAAAAGCAAAATCAAACTTTCCATGCTTTATTTGTCCTAAAATTTCGGCTCGCTTCGCTCGCACGATAACTTCTTCGTTCTTTTAAAGAGAAAACCAATGTCAGTCTTTTATTTGAGCACAATAAGCAAAATCAACCTTCCATGACTTATTTGTCTAAAAAATTTCAGCTCGCTTCGCTCGCACGCTAACTTCTTCACTCTTTTCAAGTGAAAACCAGTGTTAGCCTTTTATTTAAGCTCAATAAGCTAAATTAAACCTTCTTTGACTTATTGGTCTTAAAAATTTCGGCTCTCTTCGCTCGCATGATATATCTTCTAAACTAAAAACCAGTGTTAGCCTTTTATTTGAGCACAATAAGCAAAATCAAACCTTCCATGACTTATTTGTCTAAAATATTTCAGCTCGCTTCGCTCGCACGCTAACTTCTTGACTCTTTTCAAGTAAAAACCAGTGTTAGCCTAATAAGCTAAATTAAACCTTCTTTGACTTATTGGTCTTAAAAATTTCGGCTCGCTTCGCTCGCACGATAACTTATATTCTATGTATTCTATAAATTGAATTATATCAGACCATGAGGTTAAATGTAGGCGGCAAAAATTTAATAGCCTACAGGCGGCAAATTTGTTAATCCGCCACTGAGTTCTGATGATGAATAAATTGTGATTTTGATTCGAACTATCTCTAATAATCTGAACTTTTTCATTTTAAACTGTTTTTAGTGCTATGGTTTTGATTTTATGTTTGTGAAATCATAATAAATGTTAGTTGATTTCTATAATTTTCAATAGTTTATGAAAAGGTTGGAAAATATTTTTTTAAAATTGTATTCCAACAAACCCAAAATTTCATTCTAGCGACTTCTAGCGACATTGGATCTTTGTCCGTAGCTAACGACATCTAGCGACTTTTCAAGCGTTTAGGTTGACGACTTTTTGTCAGATAGAGTTGGCAACACTGTGAGGCGGTCGTTGGTATGTTTTAGAGACTTCACATGTGACGATATGTCGTCTTTGTTCTTTTCTCTACATTTTGTGCAAATTAGAGCAGTAAAGATATCTTTTAGGATTTACCTACTATAGTAAAAAAATACGATGCATCGTCTGTGGCATCGTTTTCGATTTGTGTAGTAGAGAGAGTGAGAGAGAGGGGCAGAGTACATCGATCGATGACATCGATGAGAGGGCTACACTGATGTGACAGATGAGACGTTTGTGACCACAGAGTACATTTGTTTATCAGGGGCTGATTGTGAACCGTTTCTTTGACAATGCCTGCTTTCAGTTTCCGTCAAAAAAACGGTTCACATTCAGCCCCCCGGAGAGTCTCCCACGGCGGAAGGGCCAACCAATCCACAGAGTACATTTGTATTGGGCCAATCTAACAATATTGTAGTGAATAGATTCTCTTTGGGCCAATCGTAGTATTGTTGTTGTAGTACGAACGACGTATTTATTTTTCAGTTTAAACAAATGTACTCTGTGTTTATTTCATTCAGTTTTACAAAAGTACTCTGTGACGACGTACCTACGATTTGTTTGTAATTTAATTTGGAATCTCCGAAATCTCGTTTATTTCTAAATTTTGCAATAGTTACTTGCAAAAATGACTGGAAATCAAGTGATCAACGATATATTTAGCGGTTTCCAGAAGAATATCGATGCCGAACAGGAATTGCGAGAGGTCAGTAAAAACGATAAAATACCGCCGGGTAAATTACCAACCCCAGAATTATTATAATTTTCTCCGATGTGAATAAAACTTGATCAATTACAATACTTTTACTGTATTCCCATTTACATTTTTGCATAATCATACGTTTTACGTACCTAACCAAAGAAACTAGATATCAGTTATTTTTTTGGAATTTCAGGTTATTCGCAACACCTGTCGAGAGGTAGATCAGATATCCAGAGAAATAACTACTGTTCTTCAAGTTATTCATCACAGCGAAGAAGGCAGTGAGTACTATAGATTTATATCGTGTACATCTCAATCTTCATGTAGTGTTGTTCACTACACTATCAATTTTTTATATAGGTAGGTACTAGCAGCACGTCTTAGTTTTAAGCTCAAATAAGTTTATATTTTTCTGTTTCAGTTGCTCCCGCCTGTCAGAAGGCCAGAGAATTGTTTGAGAAGGCTCGGGAGGGCTACGCTAAGCTCAGAGAGGCTGTGCCAGCTACTGATTACTATAAGTAAGGTTTTTATGCTATTGCATAGCTTCTATCGCGGGCCTTGAGCGTGGAGACCGAATCCAAAAATTCCGTAACGAAAAAACCTAACGCTGTTCCTTTAGTCAGCAACTCGCCTCTAGGTGGCATGCAATAGCTTTACCGCGGCAGTCCCCGAGTGCCACACGTCTTTCATTGTCTACCGCTCGTGGGGATAGAGTCGTGATCATACTTTAATTTGAATTAACTTATGAACAGATACTACGACCACTGGAGGAGTATGACGCAGAGGTACTGCTACCTCATCGCTCTCACCATCTGGCTGGAGAAGGGAATACTGGCGTCGCACCAGACAGTGTCTGACGTTCTTGGTGGTAAGTATAGATAGATAGATAGATAGATAGATAGAAAATACTATATTGCACACCATGTTTACAAATCAACAGAAAGTGCTACAAACTAAAAATACTTAAACAATCATACAATCGGCGGTCTTATCGCTAAGAAGCGATCTCTGATTAGGTACACACTGGTACCTACCTCATCTGCTTCTTTCCCTGGTGTAGGGAATCGCGTTGGAACAGGCAATAGAATCCCCTAGTTTTAAGAATGTGACATGTCAAAGTGGTCTTCTATAAGCCCAGGCGCGCACTAGGCAGCCAGGCTGCGCAGCCAGGCTGCGGCAGCCTGGCTGCCTGGTGCGCGCCTACGCTAAGATTTCATTGAATAAAATATTTTGACTTTTGACTTTTGATCTCGAACATTAAAATTACTCCTTTCTTCGTCGGGCTATTTTTGGTGTTTGTTATTGTGCGGCGTCACCTAGCGGCGTTTAGGTCTTGCCTGCAATACAAATTACAAATTACAAAATAAAGACACTCAAAAATGGTCCTGTAAAAAAATTGCGTTCTTTGGCGCGATCTATCGTTGTTTTTTTTTTTACTTAACCTAAATTGTCCCACTGCTGGGCAAAGTTTTCCCCTTCATCTTCTTTTGTTTTTTAAGAATAAATTATTTTAAACATTATCATGTCTTGCAGTAAGCGCGGTGGAGTTGAAAGAAGGCTTCCATTTGGACATAGAGGACTATTTGGTCGGTCTTCTGCAAGTCTGCTCGGAATTGGTAAGTCTTTTATAATTTTTGTTTCATAGACTGTAATTCAGCCATATTGGTACAGCCGTTTAATACCTTGAGTAGAGTGGCGAGACAGTAAAATGTTTCTCGGCCGAGTAAATAGAATAGGGTCCGAGTGACTGTCTCAGCCTGTTGCTCGGCCGAGCTAGTGTTTACAAATACCGAGCGCTCGGCCGAGAGCACTGTCTCGCCACTCTACTCGGTACGTGTGATCAAGGTCTAACTAACATGACTTTCTTTTATATATTTAGAAGATGTAAAGGCCTGTTTTGTTACAGTCTCGGCTTGCGGTGAACTCAGTAACTCGTGGAGAGTACAGTCGACCCATTCAGATCTCCAAGTTTGTGATGGAACTAAACGCTGGTTTTAGGTAAGCTGTCTTGATACTAGTAAAAAATCCTCTATATAAAATACTAGCAGCATGTCCCGGCTTCGCACGGGTGTACTAATGAAACTACCGGGATAAAAAATAGCCTATAACCATCCCGACAGTCCATTCTACAAATCAGTGAAATAATTTTTTATCGGCTGAGTAGTTTCAGTGATCACCTCCATCAAACTAACAAACGAACATTACCTGATTATAATATTAGCATAGATTATTATTATTGATATAAGTGTGACTTTCCACCAGCAAATCTGTGTATTAACCTGTGTTTTCGGTAAATAAATAAATTTGTATTTTCAGATTACTAAATTTAAAGAATGACCATCTGCGGAAACGTTTTGATGCTCTCAAATACGACGTTAAGAAGATAGAGGAAGTTGTCTATGATCTCAGCATCAGGGGGATGCTGCCCAGAGCTGATGAAGCACAATAGACAACATTATGACGCGCCACGTACGCTGAGGGGAAAAGCTGCGCAGTAGGCGATTTAAAGAATCTTATGTGTGATGTGTTGTGTGGTGACGCGGCGCGCATTGCATTTCATATGCCCGAATTCTATAATCAACGTACGGATGTCCGTAGGTCCATCACCATAGCAACTTTGTTTTACAACATAAAATGTATGAAACTTTTAGACAGATAACAATGCTATGGGGAAAGTCCTACGGCCATCCGTAAGTTGGTTGTACGAACCGGCCGTTAGTACAGCTATGAATATCTCCAGTTTAAGACTGCATAAGTTATGTTTAAGTTATTTTATGGCATAATAATTCTTAAGTAATAAATGATTAGATAAATAATGCTTGGTTTTTGTTATTTTCCCTTCTTTTAGATATAGCTGACCAAAAAACCTTGAACCGCCTTTTGAATTAGTTTCGCCAGGAATAGTACAGAATAAAATTAAAAAAATTCACGAGAGTACAATTTTACGTTTCACGCCAGTCAAATAGCGCTATGTGTCAGAAAGTCCAATCCTACTAATACATATTATAAATGTATGTTTGTTATTCTTTCACGCAAAAACGGCTGGACAGATTTGGTTGAAATTTGGTATGTAGATAGGTGATACCCTGGATTAACACATAGGCTACTTTTTATCCGGATATTCCCGCGGGAACGGGACTTTCTCGGGTGAAACCGCGGGGCGCAGCTAGTACATTATAATCCTACCATTAGGTAAGAAATAGCCTTCCTTCCACTCGACACCACCAAAACGACACCATCCGTGGTGTCGTATGGAATCACTAGTCCATACGACACCACCCTAGTGATGTTCAGAAACGCGTGTTTTTGACTAACAGCTCCCAGTTCATTAAAATAAATAAATAAATATCAGACAACATCACATACATTGATCCGACCATTGTTTGTTAAACTTTATCAAATGACATACCTCATTAATGAAACTGCTTGAACATAATTGGAGTTTTCTTATCAACAACTTTGTATGTAGGTAACCTCACTATTAGTCGGTGGTGTCGTATGGACTAGTGATTCCATACGACACCACCGATGGTGTCGTTTTGGTGGTGTCGAGTGGAAGGAAGGAGAAATAGCGTGTTCGAAACATGTCTTAGAACTTATTCGTACATTTAGAAGCAGACCCTGAGTACCTACTTAATTTTATTTAGTACTTATCTTATTTTTACCTTACTACTTTGTGTATGGAAAGAAATCACTAATTCTAATAAATAAAACACATTTTAGGACAAAATCAACTTTTACTTAGAAATTCTTATTCTGGCATACATTCGCCATTATTATCACAAGTAACTGACATTTGACAAGCTATATATTATAAAAAATAGTTCTTAGATCAATATAATATAATAACTATATGATAAGAACAAAGATTAGTGGGTATTTTATAAGTATTTGTACCTAAATATCTTTTACACTTGGCAAATTTATGTTCCTAAATTCAACTACCATAATGGTGCCACTGACTGAGTATAGACCAGAGAATACCAATAGTATACTTCATTTATTGAAACGAGCTAATAGGAAGAAAAATAAACACACGTGATTGGTCGTCGAAAATAGTTGTCTTTCACGTGATTGGCTAGATTGTCAAACCAATTGTCAAATCTAGCCAATCCGAGAATAGACAATTATTTTCGACGACCAATCACGTGTTTATTTCTTCCTATTAGCTCGTGTCAATAAATGAAGTAAAGTAGGATGTAAGTAGTAGTATCTTGGTAGTGTCGTTAGTTGTAAACCGCATGCGCACTACCGGTAGTGCGGTTGCCAATGAATGGTGCAGATTAGTTTCTTAAATGTATTTTTATCCTGGCAAACTATGCAATACAGAAATTAAAAAAGGTACAAATACTTAGAACTTCTTAGATTATAGCTTGCAAATGTCATGAGATCAAAATATAACAAAAATCAACATAAAAATATAGCTTCTGTACCTTAAAGCTAAACAATATTCATATCAAATAGTTAAAGAAATAACTGCCATAGGAACAGTGATTAGATCTTGCTTTACCATCATGATGTAAAGCATTGGCAGCTATTGAAAACTAAACCTAAACTATACATCATTTATTGAAACGAGCTAATGGGAAGAAAAATAAACACGTGATTGGTGTTCGAAAATAATTGTCTTTCTCGTATTGGCTAGATTGTCAAATCAATTGTCAAATCTAGCCATTACGAGAATAGACAATTATTTTCGACGACCAATCACGTGAGTTTATTTTCCTTCCTATTAGCTGGCTTCAAGAAATGAAGTATAATTACGTTTGAGTATTATTACTCCCACAAAATACTAAATTTCGCCTGATCAATACCTGCGTATAGAGTGAAATTCTCTTTTTGCAAAATCTGATAAGAATTTTCATCTACTTCCACACTTATTATCACATAGTCCCGACCTCGTTCTATATCTAGAACCTTCCATTTCCAAGTATCTAAATTACAATAATAAGCTTCTAATCTCTCGAATATAGCATCAACACTTTCTTTGATAAAACTTCTGATTGTTACTGTCATTATATGAAGTACAATCTCAACATCTTGGGATACTGTGAATATTAAATCCAAAGGTTTTATCACATTTGAAATTAAATTGAAACTTTTTTCCGTATGGCAACTGTAAACTAACCCGCCATCTTGGATTCCATGACATTCTAGTAACGGCAACTCGTCTTTATAGTCTATGGATGAGAGAATCGATTTTTGAATTTTTGCCGCAATTTCGTTCGTCATTTCGTTCTGAGGGTAGTTTTCAGGTGCTATGATAACTTTTTTGAAATACTTTTCGAATTTTGTTTTTTTATGTGGTCTGATTGGTGTGGATGAGTTTGAAATCGGTCGTTTACAATCTTTATCGTCATTCTGTATTTTAGATTCAGTATTTTCCGAATCAAAAGAATCTTGAAGTTCAATTAAACTCTCAGCACTCTCCTTGTTATCGTCTAAACTCAAATTTTGAATATTTTCTCCTAAATTTGCAATTATATTTTTATTTTTACCTTCATTTTCATGAGTTTTTTCTTCGATGTTTTTAGTCACAGTATCCACACTTTCTACAATTTCATTGTCTATAAATATATATTCGACTCTTTCTACGTCATTTTCATCATTAATTCTTATGTCTTTATCTGTGCAACGTATACCATCTACTAAGTTAGGTAAATTTGTTTGGCATTTTGGTAAACATTGTTGAATTTTTGGTACATCTTGGTCAATGTTTGCTGTTTCAATGTATGGTTCATTTTCAATCTTTGGTGCATTTTGGTCATTGTTTTGTAGTTTATGTTCAGGTTTTAGTGCATCCTGATCAATTTTTGGGGCATCTTGGTCATATTTTAGTGCATTATTGTCATGTTTTAGTTCGTCTTGGTCATGCCAAAGCATGACCCAAAGGTCTTGTATACGTTTTGGTTCATCTTCCGCGTATATCGGTGTATCTTGGTCAATTTTTGGTTCATTCCGGTCATATTGTGTTTCTTCAGCGAGTTTTGCTGCATCTAGATCAATTGGTTTATCTTGGTCAACTTTCGGGACATCTCGTTCATGTATTGGTGCATTTTGCGCGTCAAATGTCTGACTATCAAACATACATTTCTCATCAAAAGTATCACTAGTAAATGTAGTGCGTCTTTTAGTGTCTATAGCAGTATGGATTTTTGGTTGTGAAGTTTTTGGAGTGTTCAATATTTTGTGGAAGCGAATAGTTTTGTATACGGGTTTCTTGTTTTCATTCGTGCATCTGTGGACAAAGACGAGTTAATTAATCCATACTAATATTATAAATAGGAAAGTGTGTGCGTTTGTCTGTTTGTCCGTCTTTCACGGCGAAACGGGGCGACGAATTGACGTGATTTTTTATGTGGTGATAGTCGAAGGGATGGCGAGTGACATAGGCTACTTTTTATCCCGATATTCCCGCGGGAACGGGACTTAGGACTTACGCGGGTGAAACTGCGGGACTCAGCTAGTTCTTTATAAAAAAAAAAGGTAACACTTACTTAGTAATTGGGAAGTCCACATCCAAACTATAGCCTATCATGGCATCAATAATCTCATTGAAAACTGTCGTTTCATTTCCCGAGTCACTGCTAGCTCGTGACTTGTTGTTGAGCCGAATTATAATGTCAGTTATGTATGACATTTGTCTGTTCGCCATCGTTCCTTTGAGAGCAATCTCTTTTGTTAGAGACGCTTTGGATGGAACCTAGAAATATAAATATTAGTTAGTTACAAATAAAAAGACAGAAACAAAAACAACCAACTAATTGAATAAAATGAACTCTGTATTCTATACTAATATTATAAAGAGGTAATGTTGGTTTGCTCTGCCTACCCCCATGGGAAAGAGGCGTGATTGTATGTATGTAATGTTGGTTTGTTTGTTTGACAGAAGTAATCTCCAACACCACTGAGCCGATTTCAAAAATTCTTCTCAAACAAACTTCGCAAACAAACAAATTTCACCTCTTTATAATATTAGTATAGATTAGTATAGATAGTAATATTCTCACCTTTTCATTACTCATATTAGATCGTTCGCAGAACTCCAATATTTGTGCCAGCACATAATACCTGAAGGCATCGCCGGCTACAATCACATTATCATCGTTGTTTGACATTATCTCTGACATTTTGTTTGACATTACTTTTGGATTGTCAAAGTTGACAATTGAACACCAATCGTTATAGGCCTCGCGCGGCTCGTAAACTGCATTTGATATTAGAAATAGTATGTTTCTGAAAATTAATAAAATAATAATAAATATGACCATTAAATGTATGAAGAATGTAGGCATGTATGAAGAATGTTATGAGAGTGAATGAGGCGATAGAGGTGTGTCAGGATCGTAGCAAGTGGAGATCCGTGGTCTCTGCCTACCCCCATGGGAAAGAGGCGTGATTATGTATGTATGTATAACCATTAAATGGTGAAATTTTCACACAGCGTCATCTAACTTAATGCTTGTTATATCACGGGTACCTCATCTCGAACATTGAATTCAATCCGTTTTCCTAAACGCCGCTCGGGGCGTCGCAAAAATCAAACACAAAAATATCCCGAAGAAAAAAGAACAATGTTCGAGATGAGGTATCTGTCTTATGTAGGTAATCTGTGTCGATACTTACTTTTTGGAAACGCCCCAGCAAGCAGTTATAATAGAATTGCTTTTAGACAATCTATCAACAATCTTGCGACCCAAGTCTTTCAATATAGGCACATCGTGCATGTATTTTGTACGTTCGTTAAATGATATCACGGAGTGCCTGAAACAAACAAAAACTATGTATAGGTCGCGCCACGTAAAAAGAACGCTGAGGGGAAAAGCTGCGCAGTAGTAGATTGTGCGGAATGTAATGTGTGATGTGTTGTGTGGTGACGCGGCGCACTTCACACATTGATGTAGCGCGTGCTGTTGGCGAGTGAGCGAGGGACCCCCCACCAACACATACACACGACACGACACTCATCATCATCATTGCACGGGTGCACTAATGACAGTCCATTCTACACATCGGTGTAATAATTTTTGAAATCGGCTGAGTAGTTTCGGAGATTACCGGAGGTAATCTCCGAAACTACTCAAACAAACAAACAAACAAACATTACTTCTTTATAATATTAGTAGTATAGACTATAGACAGTTTAAATAGATAATACCTTATACTTACTTGATAAAATTCCAATTTTTCGGTGTTATATTGTTTGAAAATACCAACTCAGCGGCCGGCGTTGCCATTTCTACCATATCAAGTATAGTATCAAGTAAACCTATCTTAAACTCCATTTTATTTAGTTTATTATGCGGTGCATTGACAATTGTAATATTGACAGGCAAGTCTGTCATGACAGGTACATCTGTCAAAAGGTGGGACCGCTTCATTTCTTTTTTTTCGCATCCGAGGCCGGCACGGTTTTTCTGTAAAATACAAAATGAAATGAAAATGAAATATTATCATGACTGTATCCCAGGAGCGGTAGACATTTTCTTTCAGATCTTTATTTAATTCTTTTGATCCTTTGAAGATGTCTAATGGGGTAGTCAGAGGTATGTCCAAATACATGTCATATTTGGTACTAACCCACTCTTTGCAGAAGTTAACTTTCCAATCGTGACAGGTTACAAGCCCATCCATGTAAAATAACAAAATAAAGAAAAATGTAAATAAAAATAAAAAACAAAATGTCCCGTTAGGTTCGTTTTATTTACTTTCTCAAACAAATATAAAAATCAAAGTTTATATGCGTTGTGAGAAGTGACCATTTAAGTATACTTACTTATTTTCGCGGCTTTTTCTGGATAATTCCAATTAATAATATATTTGGACATACCTCTGACTACCTCATTAGACATCATCAAAGGATCTAAAGAATTTATGAAGATCTGAAAGAAATGTCTACCGCTTAACTATCACCACTAAAGAAATCACGTCAATTCGTCGCTCCGTTTTGCCGTGAAAGACGGACAAACAGACACACATTTTTCCATTTATAATATTAAGTATGGTTATTCAACGTTAAAAAATAAGGAAAATGTTAAGGGCTCCGATCCTTTACGTATATTTATTTAGCATTTAAGACAATTTAAAGTGCATTGACATGAAAATTCGCGCAACAGAAAATAAAATAAATATTCTTAAACAGCGTCATCTAGTCCCAAGCTAAGCAACTTACACTTCTTTGCCTACACTTACCGGAACACTGTAGTGCCTGGGACATTGTTAAGATGGAATAGGCTTGCCCAGCACCTAAGTTTACAAACATTGCAGGTCGAATTTGGCTGTATTCAATATGTGACTCACCAAGTCCAAAGGTAGTGCAATCGGCTCCACAATACCTTCCCCGCGCAGCCCTAGGGCTCCACCGTCCCAGCCCATGTTCTTCATCATTCTGTACAACAATAATATTTATTACTAGCTGCTCCCCGCGGTTTCACCCGCGTAAGTCCCGTTCCCGCGGGAATATCGGGATAAAAAGTAGCCTATGTTACTCGTGGATAATGTAGCTTTCGAATGGTGAAAGAATTTTTAAAATCGGTCCAGTAGTTTTTGAGCCTATTCATTACAACCAAACAAACAAACAAAGTTTTCCTCTTTATAATATTAGTGTAGATAGAAGATATATATATATATAGTGTAGATTTCACTTTATATACTACAACAGCACGTCCCGGCTTCGCACGGGTGTACTAATGAAAAGGATAAAATATAGCCTCTAACCATCCCGACAGTCCATTCTACACATCGGTGATGGAATTTAAAATAAATCTGGTTTGTAGCTTGGTAGGTACCTATAAAGCTACAAACCAGATTTATTTTAAATATTTTGATAACCTAAGCATATTAAATGTTTTTAATTTCTATTGTACGTTCTAGGATTAAATCTACACTGGAAATTGTACTAGTACATAAGTTATTGATAAATAAAGAATTTTTGAAATTGAAATTGATGGAATTGTTGAAATCGACTGTGTAGTTTCGGAGATAACCTCTATCAAACAAACAAACCAACATTACCTCTAAATATATGCAGAAAAAACGTTTATCCCGTAGCGGGGATCGAACCCGCAACCTCCGCGTCAGTACCACTGCGCCACAGAAGTAGTCAAAAGCTACATGCGCAGAACAGTGCTACTACTTTGCAAACTTATTGTCATTCATAAGAGGTATTATGCTAAATGTTAAGTTTGTTTTCGTATTTTACCGACTTTACTGCGCATGATTATAATTACTTAATAGTAATTTGTAGTGATGTATCTCTGCGCATGATTATAATTAATAGTAATTTGTAGTGATGTATCTATCTATATATACTTAATCTTATAAAGAGGTAAAATTTGTTTGTTTGTTTGACGGAGGTAATCTCCGAAACTACTCAACCGATTTGAAAAATTATTTCACTTATGTGTAGAATGGACTGTCCGGATGGTTATAGGCTATATTTTATTCCGGGATTTTCATAAGTACACCCGTGCAAAGCCGGGACGTGCTGCTAGTAATTATACTACTAACATATGTATATGTAGTATGTATTAACATACATAATTTTTTTTGTAAATACATACATCGTTGAACCTTCTCCATTTCTGAAGTTGGTTAAAAACGTGAGCTTATGGCTACTACGAACACTACTTTGTTTACGTTTTTTCCTGCACTCATTGTTGTTAGGAAAAACCGGTATCTTAAGACACGAGGAAAATGTCACCGGGTTTTTTACGATTATTACAATTGCGGTCAACAATTTGGCGAAGCGTGTGAGGAATAATAAAATGTACCTTTGTAGGGAACCAAACCAACTATTAAAAAAAACATTTATCTGTCTGGGTGTCTTCTATCTATAATATGTATGTATTTACAAAAAAAAATGTATCTAAGTATTATATCAGTCATCTGGTTACCATAACACAAGCATTAAGTTGCTTAGCTTGGGACTAGATGACGCTGTGTGGAATGTCCAAAGATATTTATATTTATTATTTATATTATATATTTATATTATTTATTGCTTAAAGAATAGAACAGGCACAGAGAAGAAATAAAATAAACAAACTTACATGTATAAAAATAAATAAAAAATCTTACTAAAAGTTTGGGGCTTAGACGGGATTCGAACCCGCGAGATACAAACGATTGTCTTCAAGCCGGACTGCCATTACACTATTATACTCGTATTACCAGCTTAGTTTTGGAACTTAATGATAGATCGCACCAGTAAAAAACGCTAAGGGAAAAAGCTGCGGCCGGTGAGTGTGGCCGGACTGCCTTATCACTCGGCCACGGAGCCACGCCTTTTTAAACGTTAAAATTTACAGTAGTTGGCGCTTTGAGCCTTAAAATGACTTACTTCATGCCCTTCTCGCTGACCACTGGCTGGCTTAACCCCTGGATTAGCTTGGCTTTGGCATGTAGGCTGGGGGTGAGTGTGGCGCTCTTAGGACGCCCTCTCTCGGACAAAACGGGAACTTTCTGCACTGGCAGTGACGTCACACTGCAGGATTTTGGAATGCACTTGTCGCTAAAAAGAAATACAATACTTTTTAGCATCAATTCATCTATAGATATTATCTATCTACCTACACTAATATTATAAAGAGGAAAACTTTGTTTGTTTGTTTGTTTGTTTGTTTGGTTGTAATGAATAGGCTCAAAAACTACTGAACCGATTTTAAAAATTCTTTTACCATTTGAAAGCTACATTATCCACGAGTGACATAGGCTACTTTTTATCCCAATATTCCCGCGGGAACGGGACTTACGCGGGTGAAACCGCGGGGAGCAGCTAGTAATATTATAAAAGGAAAACTTTGTTTGTATGGTTGTAATGAATAGGCTCGAAAACTACTGGATCGATTTAAAAAATTCTTTCACCGTTCGAAAGCTACATTATCTACGAGTAACATAGGCTATATTTTATCCCGGTAATTTCATTAGTACATCCGTGCAAAGCCGTGCTGCTAGTTTAAATTATAATTAAAAAAACCCCTTGCATTTCCTATGAAAAATAGGGTATTAGAACGACAGGCATACTCGTATAATAAGCATCGTATGATAAAACTTGTCACTTATTGGAAGTAGTTATAATCAATTTTCCTGTTTAGAGTACATTCGCAAAACAATATACATAGAAATCAGAGATGCAGTTATGCAGTAATTATGATCTTGAAGAATTATACAGTGACTAGCAGCATGTCCTGGCTTCGCATGGGTGTACTAATGAAACTACCGGGATAAAATATAGCCTATTATAACCACCCGGACAGTCCATTCTACCGATCCGTTAATGAATTTTTGAAATCGGTTGAGTAATTTCGGAGATTACCTCCGTCAAACAAACAAACAAAAAAATTTACCTCTTTATAATATTAGTATAGAAGTATATAATAGAAGTATATAATATAAGTATATGAATGTAAATCAATGTTTGTTTTAACCGACATAGTTTATGTATCTCTTCAATTATTGACAGTAAAAATGTTACCAAAAATATTTTCGTGATTATGTATTTTGGTGATTTACTTTAAAAAAATTGGTCAATTTCAACACAAATTAAAGAGAAACAAACACCCATACATACACAAAAACATAATATTAATATTTGATAACTCATTTCTTGAGGAAGATTGCTAATTACTAATTATAATTATATTTTTAATTAGCGTGAAACAAAACAATAGATAATACAGATACAAAAATATACGTTGTGTGTTTACCCGAACGGGAAAGCGTAATCATTTATGTATGAGAGTACATACTTTAACTAGTTACTAATCTGTATTGAAGTAGATTTTCCTTATAACTGCGATGTTTCGGTTAGACATTTTCCTTATAGAAAGGGGTTTGAGTGCTACTGAAATGCGTATGTTAAGATGGACGTGTGGAGTGACGCGAATGGATAAAATAAGGAATGAGTATGTAAGGGGAAGTTTGAAAGTGGCACCTGTGACTGAAAAGGTGAGGAGTGCCAGATTAGCATGGTATGGTCATGTAATGAGGAGGGATGAAAGTCATACTAAGAAAGTCATGAGTATGAGTGTGGATGGACATACAAGTAGAGGAAGGCCGAGGAAGAAGTGGATGGATTGTGTGAAAGAGGATATGAATGTGAGAGGAGTGAATTCGGAGTTGACGAATGATAGAGATGAATGGAAGAAGAAGACATGTTGGGCCGACCCCACCTAGCGTGGGATAAGGGCAGGGGAATGATAAAAGGGGTTTGAACTTCTTTACATAATATTACTAGCTGCGCCCCGCGGCTTCACCCATAAGTTCCGTTCCCGCGGGGATGATGGGATAAAAAGTAATCTATTTCACTCTCCATCCCTTCAACTATCACCACTTGTGTGCTAATGAAGCTACCGGGATAAATATAGCCTATAACCATCCCTACAGTCCATTCTACACATCGGTGAAAGAGTTTCGGAAATCCGCTGAGTTGTTTCGGAGATTACCTCCGTCAAAAAAACCAACATCACCTCTTTAACCGCCAGTCTCAATCTCCCTATCTCTATAACTTCATTTATTGAATTGATTGAATAGGAAGAGAAATAAACACACGTGATTGGTCGTCAAAAATAATTGTCTATCTCGTGGCTAGACAATAGGGAATAGACAATTATTTTCGACGACCAATCGCGTGCGCTTTTTCTTTCTATTAGCTCGCTTCAAGAAATGAAGTATAGTATAGATATATAGTATGGATGGATTCTATTTTAACTGGGCCTATACAAAACCTGTGTAACAAGGTTCCTAGCATTGACATTTAAAGGGTCAGACAGAACATTCTGTTTGTTGACGACCGAGTGGAATGTATTTTTGTATTTATTTGTATTAATTGATTTATTTCAGTTACCTTATATTTTAACATAACATCAGTGTAAAGACCCTCTTTTAATATAATACTTGTACTATTTAACTATCGCGACTTGGAAACATATTTATAAATATATGATTATATGATTTCAATACGCGATTAAGTCCCGTTAATATTTATAAATATATAATACTTGTGTTAGAGGATCTTGCTCTTGCATATCTTTAAACATTTTAAAATGTAAGGCTTACTACTAAATAAGAGCACTGGTACCTCATCTCGAACATTGATTTCACTCCGTTTCTCTTCGGGCTATTTTTTGGTGTTTGATTTTTGCGGCGTCACGTAGCGGCGTTTTATTAAATTTTCAGATCAGATATTATTAAACTTAACATATCTATACTTCTATACTATCTATACTAGTTGTATTATAAAGAGGTAAAATTTATTTTGAAAAATTATATGGATTTCAGAAAACAAAAGCTAGATAACGTGCAATCTCTTGCCGCGTCATGTTTTGAATGTCGTCAAGAATCGAGCAGCTGGACTAGCGCGGCGGTTTACGGTTTAAGGCCGCTATAGCAAAGTTGCTATGGTCCATAACCATAGCAACTTTGTTTCTCAAACTTAAAATGTACAAAACTTTTTAAAAGATAACAACATTGCCGTCGAAAGTCCTACGTCCATCCGTAAGTTGGTTATAGCAGAGACCAGTTTATATCAATCATCTTGATATAAACTGGTCTCTGGTTATAGGAACCGGCCATACCTATATTCCAATTCAAAAACCCGCATAATACAGGTTCGAAACCCTCTATCGAGTTATCGTACCCATATTCCTAGCCATTCTAGAACCAAAACCCGCATAATACATTCAAAACCCTCTATCGAGTTATTCTCAACATTATCCTGTTCCAACCGTATATATACAGTCATCGGGGTGAATTAACCACAGTCGCAATCCAAGCGTCGACAAAGCAGCACGCATAACCTCAAAATGGTGAAAAACATCAGCTCTGTATTCCTACTCGTCTGCGTCACCTTCTTGGTGATCGTGTCTTCGCCGCAGAACAGTGCTTTGGCGGACAAGCATATTGGTAGCTGTGTTTGGGGCGCGGTTGACTACACTTCGAATTGCAACAATGAGTGTAAGAGGAGGGGTTTTAAGGGAGGCCATTGCGGGAGCTTCGCTAATGTCAACTGTTGGTGTGAGACGTAAGATGTGATTTAAAAATCCTTTGGGTATGCTATTTGCGGCATTCGTACCCTTTGGGTATACTTTTTTGTGTAAACCATGTAACTTGTAACCCACTGATGTGCCGTTTGGGTATATTTTTTTGTGTCAACCATGTATTAGTAACTAATAACCAGCTGATGTGCCCATTGGGTATATTTTCGTCATATTTTGTACCCTTTGGGTATATTTTTTTGTGTCAACCATGTCTCTGTAACTTGTTCCCCACTGATGTGCCCTTTGGGTATATTTTCGTCATATTTTGTACCCGTTGGGTATACTTTTTTGTGTCAACCATGTCTCCGTAACTAAAAACCCACGGATGTGCTTTTTGGGTATAATTTCGCGACAATTTGTACCCTTTGGGTATACTTTTTTGTGTATACTGTCTCCGTAACTTATAACCTACTGAAAAATCACAATGTCAACTCATAAAGCCAAAGGACATCTACAGTTTTTGTTTCTATTTAATTTATATCTTTCAAATGACGGTATTTATTTTGTGATTAAATATTTTTACTTTCAATTTTTTTGTTTTTACTGTGTTTCTATAATTTAAGGACTATAAGATTTTAATTTATTTTATTAGGTTCGTAAACCTCAATTTAGGAAATTATATTTTGATTATTTTAACATGGTATAATTTTAGGATTTTTTAATTTGCAACTATTGTAAGTACCTACCGTTATTTTATGTTTTTTTTTTGAAATGAAATGATTTATTGCAACATTTTTAATGCGTATGTACCTAAATCTATTAACATTTCAGGAAATACGTACCTATTCAATTTTATGAATGGAGCAAGCGCACTAAACATTTGCTATTAAAGTTCCTTTAGGCGTTACAACTCAACATTTACCGGGAGTTGTTTTGGAACAGGCAATAGAGTCACCTAGCTTATAAGACTGTACATTTTTAAGTAATCCTTGAGGTCTTACAGAAATAAACACATATTTCTTTCTTTATCTACATTCTTCACTAATATAATAATGAGGTAAAATTTGTTTGTTTGTTTGACGGAAGTAATCTCCGATACTACTCAACCGATTTCAAAAAATTCTTTCACGGGTGTGTAGAATGGACTGTCCGTATAGGTTATAGGTTATATTTTATCCCGGTAGCTTCATTAGTACACCCGTGCGAAGCCGGGACGTGCTGCTTGTTTTATTTAAGTACTCACCTCATCACAGGCTCGACAATCTTAGTTGCAATTTCAGCCTTACTCGTACTAACTTTGGGTGCTATTTCTTTACTTGTATTTAGTTTCGGTTTCGTTGGCGCTTGTGCCTTTTTGTTATCATCATAGTTTGGGAACTTCATAAACGTCATATCTCTGTAAAAAGGTAAAGATATTTAAAAACACAATCAAAATGAGACTTTCTATATTGCTTTATTTTTAACCGATATAAAAAGGAGCAGATTATATTTTCCACTATGTATAACCACAGATTATATAAGTGCAGATGCCTCATCTCAAACATTGATTTCACTCCTATTTTTCTTCAGGCTACTTTTTGGTGTTTGACTTTTGCGGCGTCCCTAGCAGTGTTTAGGTCTTGCCTGCAATCAAAAATAAGTAACTCCATCTAGTGCTAAGTAGCATGCAGTCGGATGCCTAAACGCCGCTACGTAACGCTGCAAAAATCAAACACAAAAAAATAGCCCGGAGAAAAACGGGAGTGAATTCAATGTTCGAGATGAGGTACCAATGGTTTGACACAATAAATAAAAAAAATAAAAGAAATGATCACGTCTGTATCCCAGGGAGCGATTTTTTTCAGATCTTTATGCTATTTAGATCCTTTAAAGATTGTCTAATGGGGTAGTCAGAGGTATGTCCAAAATAAAAAAATTACCTTGTAAAATCCCTCCTCATCTTAGTACTAGTGCAAGTAACTTTCCACGACGCCATATTTAGAATCTTGTCTACAAATATCTTTATATCAATCAATAATCTTTGCACATCTGTATTATAGCACTCAATAACATCATTCCTCAACAGAATTGTTTTCCATTTACTTAGAAATGCCACTTGAGCGTCGCTTACATTGTCTATAACTAGACTAGCTTGGCTTTCATCTTGTAGGAAGCTTTTCAGCTGTTTTAGCGAATTTTCTATCCACTCCTCGGTGATACTGTTGGTTGAGTTGAAGAATTTCTGTATTCTTTTGTCCATTTTCTCTTTTGTTACGTGTATGTTGCAGTTGCTGTAATTAATATTAAAAAGATATTTAATTATATTTGTCTTAAAAAGTCGTTAAGCCATGACGGAGGCCTTTAGGCGGCCTAAAAACTCCGTCACCAGAGTTGGCCACTTGCTCATACGAAAGAAGGAAGGGAATTATATTTGTGGCCAAAGTTTAGAAAAATGTAATCAATATAAATAAATATCCTTGGACAATTCAGACAGCGTCATCTAGTCCCAAGCTAAGCAATTGAATGCTTGTGTTATGGTAACGAGATGACTGATATTAATCCTTAGATACAAAATATAAATATATATATGTACATATTATACCTATGATCACGACTGTATCCCAGGGAACGGTAGACATTTCTTTCAGATCTTTACGTAATTCCTTAGATCCTTTGAAGATGTGGGGGTTGTCAGAGGTATGTCTTATTTGGTACATGACTATTTTTGCAGAAATTATAGATATCTAAACAAATACCTTAATAAATCAGGATAATCAATGTCAGCTACCGGTGGTTTTGATTTTTTCTTCAATGTTCTTGTAAATGTGACAGTTCTGTAAAAAAATATATCAAAAATATTACATTTTAACATTATCTATACTATCTATACTAATATTATAAAGAGGTGAAATTTGTTAGTTTGATTGTTTGTTTGTTTGACGGAGGTAATCTCCGAAACCACTCAACCGATTTCAAAAATTCTTTCACTGGTGTGTAGAATGGACTGTCCGGGTGGTTATAGGCTATATTTTATCCCGGTAGCTTCATTAGTACACCCGTGCGAAGCCGGGACGTGCTACTAGTATAAAATAATTTAGTTTTTTTTTTAGTATTAGTTTAAAGCGAGATTTTTATAAACTGGAAACAGCAGATTAAGCAATCATGAGTTTTGAAGCCACATCACATTTCATGCATTCTTCTTTATACTTACCTATTCGTTTCCCCGCTACGGGACAAATGTTTGCATGTTCTGCAGATATTTGTTCCGTGTCTGGGTGTTTTCTATCTATAATATGTATGTATTATTTGTTATTCATTCGTATGAGCAAGCGGCCAACTGGCGACGGAGTCTTAAGACCGCCTTAAGGCCTCCGACATGGCGTAACTTTAATAGCCGAGACCGACAATTTACAGTGCCCGAAGCACAGAAGCACTGATAACTTACCTATTAATAGGCGAGACGGTTTTCGATGATATGGCCACATTGAAAATCTTTCTACCATTCTCCAAAAGACTCCTTATTTCGTCCAATATCGTTTGCCCTCTCACACAAAACATACAATAAATATCATATCGATTTATCATGAACTCCCAATTTAGAATAACAACTTGCTCGGCTCTACTCAATTCCGTGAAACTCAGCGTTTCTATAGTCTCTTTGGAGGATATGAAATCTCTTAGTTGTGTGATCGCTCGTTCAATAAAATGGTCGTCTGCTACTTTTAGTGCTGTTTTAAGTGCACCTACTTTTTTTTTATTTATTGATATTGGATTTCGGCTGGTGTCTATTGATGCCCTAATAACATAAATAAATATAAATTAAGAATTACGTAATTCATTTTAATAATTATTCATTCATTTTTGTACAGATTTATAATTTAAATTTTTTTTTTTTACTTAACCTTTAAAAATTAATATTTATTAATTATTAAAAAAATTATGATGCAAAAAAAAGGAAACATCAAATATAAATAACTGAATTAATAATGAATTGACTGTTAAAGGATCTATTCAAAGAATTCCATAAATTTAACTTAATATTTTCAAGCAATAAACAATTTTAAATTTTAATAAAAACTTACTTGACTACAATAAAACCATTATTATCATTTATTTTATCTACATTCATTTTTGTAGGTGTAGAATTTACTGACGGTTTCATGGTATAACTCATTAGTTTTTCCATGAAAGAATCCACTGTCGTATTGTCTTTAGCCGTTGGGAAATTCTCCGTTTTGGCTTTAGCCGTTGAGAAATTATCTGTCGTATTGTCTTTAGCCGTTGAGAAATTCTCCGTTTTGGCTTTAGCCGTTGAGAAATTATCTGTCGTATTGTCTTTAGCCGTTGGGAAATTCTCCGTTTTGGCTTTAGCCGTTGAGAAATTCTCTGTTGCATTTCCTATATCCATTGCGGAATTCTCTGTCATGTTTGCTTTAGTTATTGAAAAATTCTCTGTCGTATTGGGTTTAGTTATTGAGGAGGTCTCTCTCGTATTTGATTTAGCCGTTGAGAAATTCTCTGCCGTATTTCCTGTAGCCATTAAGGAATTCTCTGTCGCATTTCCTTTAACGGTTGAGAAATTCTCTGTCGCATTTCTTGTATCTGAATCTTTTTTTACATCAGAATTATCTGTCATATCATTCATAGATTCGTTGAAAGTTGAAAATGTCATAGAATTTTCGGATTTATTGAGCAGTGAAATTAGTGTCTTTTTGTCAGTTTTACTATTTAAAGTTTTGTCATTTATAGTGTTTATTTTTATTATGGGCTTTGGTTTATTCTCCGGCTTTACTTGGATTTCATCTTTTTGTGAAATATCCTTCGCCCATTGTTTTCTAAATAACACAGTTCTGAAAAAATATATATAATTACCTTATAAGTAATATTACATATACTACCTTATAATCTACCTTATAATACTACTAGCAGCACGTCCCGGCTTCGCACGGGTGTACTTATAAAGCTACCGGGATAAAATATAGCCTATGACCTCCCGGACAGTCCACTCTACACATCCGTGAAAGAATTTTTGAAAACAGTTGAGTAGTTTCGGAGATTACCTCCGTCATACAAACAATATAGATATAGAAGTATAGATATAGCCAATAGAACTTACATTTGCGTAGGGCTAACTCTCTCCAAATAGGTCTTAATCTTACAAACTCCTTTAATAAGAGTCTTAATCCTCCTCAAATCCTCTTGTACATCATCATCAAAGTGTTTCATAATCTCTGATGATATTAAAACACTTTTCCACTGCACAAGAAAATTTCCCTCATGTGTATTTAAGTTTTTGAATTGTATTTCTTCATCTTCGTTGAGTAGAAACTCTTTGATGCTCCGAATGGTTTTCCTTATGAAGTTTTTGTTGAGTTTCTGAATGATCTGTGTTATGTTTTGATTGGATTCCACTTCGGAACTGATTGAAGATAAGCTACATGTATCACTGTGGAAATATAAATAAATAAATATCCTTGGACATTCCAGCATCATCTAGTTCCAAGCTAAGCAACTTAATGCTTGTGTTATGGAACCACATGACTGATATAATACTTAGATACTATTTGTATAGATACATACATATTATACACTAGCTTCGCCCCGCGGTTTCACCTGCGTAAGGCGCCTTCCCGCGGGAATCTCGGGATATAAAGATAATACCACGGAAACGGGACTTACACGGGTGAAACCGCGGGGCGTAGCTTGTTATACACATACATACACACACACACACACACACACACACACACACAATGGTGTATGGTGTAATGATAGCTTTAGATACTTACAAATCTTTTGATACTGTAGATACTGTAATCTTCTTAGGTATTTTCTCAAAATACAACCGTCTGAAATAATTTTACATACATTTTATTCAGTATAATTACAAGCCAATGCTAATGTTTTACAATATAATGTTGAATGGTATTGTATGACTTACTTTATCTATACTAATATTATAAAGAGGTAAAATTTGTTTGTTTGTTTGACAGAGGTAATCTCCGAAACTACTTAGTCGATTTCAAAAATTCTTTCACCAATAGAATGGACGTCGGATTCGTTAGTTCGTATTAGCAAATGGCCAACTCTAACGGACTGTCGGGATGGTTATAGGCTATATTTTATCCCGTTAGTTTCATTGGTACACCCGTGCAAAGCCAGGACGTGCTGCTAGCACATAGATAGATAGATAGATATATAGAAAGTACTTTATTGCATACCATATATACAAATCAACATTAAGTGCTACAAACCAAAGATACCTTAACTATGACATACAATCGGCGGTCTTATCGCTAAGAAGCGATCTCTACCAGACAACCTATGCACATTTTAGGATAGGATAATATTTTAACTCACTTCATATCATCCTTTGAAGGCACACCATTGTTAAGCTTGAAGTCATACTTGTTGTTATATATCCTCAAAGCCTCGGCCAACGATTCAAACATGCCACGACCGCCCGGAGTGGTGCTGATGTCTTTAGGGCACTGGCACTGTGCTATCATATGCTTTATGAAGTCCGCCTGAAATATATTTATATGATGATGATTCACATTATAATATACAATGTCTATTACAATTACTTATTTTATCATTTTTAATTTATTACTAATCTACATTGTATTTTTAAATATAATACGTTCTCCAGACATGTAACATTGTTATCAATAAAATATCTGTATCTGTATCTGTATCTGTATCTGTATCTGTACAAATTTGTATGTATTTACTAAATAAAAATGTATCTAAGTATTATATCAGTCATCTGGTTACTATAACACAAGCATTAGAATAGAATAGAATAGAAAAGAACACATTTATTGACAACACACAGAAAGTACAAAACAAAATACAAATAAGTTATTTCTATAAAATCTCACTATACTAGACTATAAGACTAAATGAGTAGGAAAGGTGGGCAAGACTGATTAGGATATCAAAAGAACTAGTAGTTAGCTCCTACTATTACTATGGGATGGGAGTTGTCAAAAGGTCCAGACTCAGCAGAAGCATTCAGTTGCTTAGCTTGGGACTAGATGACGCTATGTGAAATGTCTAAGGATATTTATTTATATTTATCTAATACAGATGTAACCTCCCAGTTCTGTTACCTGTTCAGTGCTAATATCTGGGTACTGCAGTATAAGTTGGTTGTCATTCTTCACAAACTTGAGAGTGGCGTTCAGACATGTTGTCTTGAAGCTTGACATAACTGTGTTTGCCTTGTCCATACTAGCTGATTGGCTACTAAAATAATGAAATTAAATATGGGAGCGGATAAAATATTTATTTATTTAATGACTAGCTGCGCCCCGCGGTTTCACCAGCGTAAGTCCCGTTCCCGCGGGAATATCGGGATAAAACGTAGTCTATGTGTCAATCCAGGGTATCACCTATCTACATACCGGTCCAGCCGTTTTTGCGTGAAAGAATAACAAACATATATCCCGATATTCCCGCGGGAACGGGACTTACGCAGGTGAAACCGCTGGGCGCAGCTAGTAATATATAATACAGAATAGTCTTTATAAGTTCACTAGCAGCTCATCCCGGCTTTGCACAGGTGTAGGCCTGAGTTTTAGTAGATTAACTTACTTAGGCGGGTGAGGTTTCCTAAGTAACTTCAGCCCGAGTGGTTCCTTGGCTATAGGCACCGATGTCTCACTGGGTACTGGTACTTTCTTGTACATCATAACTCTGTAACAAGCCATGTTATTTATTTATTTAATGATGACACAGGTGTACTAATGAAGCTTCCAGGATAAAATATAGCCTATAACACCCCGGACAGTCCATTTTACACACCCGTGAAAAAATTATTGAAACGCTCCAGTAGTTTCGGAGATTACCTCCGTCAAACAAACAAACAAATTTTACCTCTTTATAATATTAGTATACTTAGATCAGATCAGTCATCTGGTTACCATAACACAAGCATTAAGTTGCTTAGCTTGGGACTAGATGACGCTGTGTGGAATGTTCAAGGATTTTTATTTATATTTATTACTATTACGGTAGTTGTGGGAAAAATCTTGAACAGATCAACATCTGATCAACAGATAACTGTTTGTAAAATGTACAAAACTCCTGGTTGTTCACTTACTTTTTTCCAAGAACATTCGCAAAACAATAACTCAGTGTATAAACACCTTTGTTATTCTCAAGAACTGCTTCAATTTTCTTTGCCCAGATTCTGCAGTCGACTTCATCCAACTTCTTCAAATAGTTCGTATCGATCGCGATGTTACAAAGTACATCCTCCAAAGCCATCGTGAGCAATGGAAAGGCGTAAGAATTCCCATCATTGATGAGAAAAGTGTGTATTTGTTCCAAATAGCCCGGAAGACTTTTCAAAGACACATCCATTTTGGCTTTCGCGCCACAAAAACTTCACAGGACGTGTAATAGCTGGTCTAGCATGTTTACCGGTAAGGGCCCCCGCAGACGGCAGACTTTTTGTAGGTCGAAAAATCGGTCATACCTACTGACAAAACGACTACTGCAAGGAAAAATATTGTAACTCACATTTTGGCCAAATTGAGTTAGAATCATATTCGTGCTGAGCGTATCTGAGCTCAATTTTTAAATGTGACTTTCGTATCTCTTTATTGTTAAACGAATAAAAACAAGATAAAGAGCAAAAAGTATTATTTTTATAAATATTTTCTAACGTTGTTGCTTATAACTTCTTTTTTAGTTGATTTATGGCAAAAAGTTATAGCAACATATTGGTAGGTAAAACAATTTGCTACAAATTATGTCTTGTCATTTTTTTTGTAAGACGCAAAGTTTAAGAGATTTCGCAAAATAAGAGTTTTCATCCCTTTTTTTCAAAATGGCGGCCGGGGAACATGAGTGGCGACCCCACAAACTTGAGGTTAAGCTTTTATTGACCCCCCCCCCCCCTTTTATTGACACATGTCCTAAAAATAAAATTGCGTCCTCTTACAAATGCAAAGCTCATGGTAGTAACATTTCAATGAACTATTATGTAAAGTTACGAAAAATAATCTAGCCCATTCATAATAAGATAACAGTAACAAAATTGCAACATAATTTACAGTCATTATTAGACTTAAATGAATTTTTTGAAACTTTAACACGCTAAAAAGTAGTGAAAAATGGGTTACAATGATTTTCCTTGTAGGCGCCAAAAAAGTCGGTGAGAAATAAAATCGGTGCATTCCGACTAGGGATGGGTCATACTTGTAAAATCGAGTACCAGGGCTTGCAAGTGCGTTTAAAAACCAGGGCTCAATACCTTCAAAGTATTTTAAGGGTCCGACTTTCTTCTTCATTCGGAGCGAGCGCGAGTGCGCCAAAAAGTCTTTTTCTACATAGTATTTTACCTGGAAATATCAATTCACGTATATTACGGCGTATTACGCCGTAATGCTTTTTATTTGGATGAACAAAGAGATTATTATTCTTCAAAAGTATTTTTGGCTTGAAGTATTTTTAGCAAAAAAGTTTTTTCTGCAAAGCACACAATTATGATATGACAAAAGGGGTTTTAATTCTTTAATAGTATTTTTGAGATGGACCTTATTTTTTTAAAAGTATTTTTGACATTGACGTATTTTCTGCATAGGTACCTACCTACCTACTCAATTATGCTTTTTGAGTAAATGGAAACAAAGATCATTCTAAAGTGAATACCTACAACTAAGTCATAAAAATATGACTTTTAATTGGATAGATAGGTACCTATCTACTTACTTTTTGTTAATTACGTACATTCAATAAGTAATTTACTACAACCTTTTATAAAATTACGATTTTTATTTCAGAGTTTTTGATTTGACCGCGATTTTTCAATTAGCCAGGCAAAATTATTATGGAACTTACATACGTAAGTAGGTAACTAAATAAATAAATGGAAAATTGTTTAGAGGAATTACTCGCATACGTACTCACTCTTACCTACGGTCATCCCGTAGGTAGAAGTGAGTATGCGAGTATGCGTACTGTCCCCTCACTAGCACCGACAAGAGAGTCGGTGACAAAATTTTTCGTAGGTATGACCGATTTTTAAATCTCAGCACAACACAGAGGTAAAGTAAAACATAGAATTCTTACCCTTGTAAACTAAACTATATCACAAAACTTTCTCTAATGTAATAATCATTAATCATAAAACGGCAATGAAAAATAAAATTTTACGAAACGGAACGGATTTCAAAATAATCGGATTCGGATTTTCGGATTGGAATTCCCCGCAGAAAAATTTACTTGTTTGTGTTTTTTCATCGTTTGATTAGTTTTGACTTTGATTGATTGGATTGATTGAAGTTGTTTCACTAACGATTTCGTTCTACGCAGTTTGACAGCTTAAACTTACCAAATGAAATTGCCAAAACATCCAAAATGTAGGGAAACATCAAGTTTGAATGAAGTAAAAGAAATACAATCATTTATTTATTCTGTTTCGTTCTTCAGTGTTCTTGGATTTACTTTTTTTCTGATGATGGTACACAGACATCAATGAGGAAAAGGAAGATGATTGCTCTGAGGGCTGATTGTGAACCGTTTTTTTGACAATGCCTGCTTTCAGTTTCCGTCAAATTTGACAGATTTACTATGGGAAATCTGTCAAATTTGACTGAAACTGCTTTCAGTTTCCGTCAGAAAAACGGTTCACAATCAGCCCTCTGAGACAGACATTGTTCAGTAAAGTCATCTCAAACTCATTCTTTTCAAGTAATTTTCAGCTACGGAAGGAAAGGAACGTTTCGATTTCCGTTTGTCAATTGTCACTGTCACTGTCCATGTCATATTGGACTAGTTATCCGTCACGCACGTCAGGGAAAATGACAAATACTTCATCGCGATTCATTGCATGTGCGCGTTTGCGTTGCGAATCGAATATTTCGAAAATGGCCGGTGGCGAAGTAGATCTAGCGCAAACTTCTGCACCTGGCGGTGATACTATCTTTGGAAAGATATTGAGGAAGGAAATACCCGCTAAATTCGTCTACGAAGATGAGCAGGTAATCAATTTTTAAATAGTGCACCGGCCGGCGAAATACTGCAGTCATTTCTTGTCATCAGCTGTTTCATCTTTCACATAAAATCATTGTTTGCTTCCTTATTCTTACACTTGTTTAGATTACCTATATGAATTGAACACGGTTCTAAGGTAACTAATTTGAAATTATCCAACTATATTTCTTTCTAGAACTTTATCTGCTCCATTTCTTGTTTATTTTGTAAATCTATGTAAGCAATATGTTAACTTGCAATACTATCTTTCATCCTTGGATACCGTTTATCACGTTTATGGCTCATAATAAAAACTTTTGGTAGGTAACCTACTAATGACTGATGTGTTATAGAGGAGGCCTGTTACCCAACAGAGCGGGTGGAAATGGGCTGAGTGAGATGATGATGAACATATTAAAAAAAATATTAAATGAACTACCAAAGTTCTCAAAAAACCATAGAATAGAATAGTACTCCATTTAGTGCTAAGTATCATGCAGTCAAATGCCTAAACGCCGCTAGGTGACACCCCAAAAATCAAACACCAAAAAATAGCCTGAAGAAAAAGATGAGGTACCAGTGGTACATATAACAGTAATTTGTATGTTTTTCAGTGTGTAGCTTTCCATGATGTGAGCCCGCAAGCTCCTACCCACATCCTGGTGATTCCTCGGAAGCCGATCCCTCAGCTCTCCAAGTCTGATGATGGAGATGAGCAATTACTTGGTAAAAAACAACTTTTTACTTATAACAAATAAATTCCTTTGTAAAATTAACAGTTTATACATAGACTAGCAGCACGTCCCGGCTTTGCACGGGTGTACCTACTAATGAAACTACCGGGATAAAATATAGCCTATAACAATCCAGAAAGTCTATAAAGACACACATCAGTGAAAGAATTTTTGAAATCGGTTCAGTAGTTTCAGAGATTACCTCCGTCAAATAAACTACCTCTTTATAATAGTATCTGACAAAAAAATAGAATGTCCGTTTGAAGTTCTATTTTTGTCTATGGTTTATACAGGCAAGGCAAGCAGGCTTTTTTTGTGGGTCTAATAAAATGATTTTTTCTTTTATCCAGGACACCTCCTTGTCGTAGCCCGTAAAGTGGCCATGCAAGAGGGACTAGGCGACTCTGGCTTTAGACTGGTTGTGAACGATGGAAAGAACGGAGCTCAGAGCGTCTACCACCTGCATATCCATATCCTGGGAGGCAGGCAGATGCAGTGGCCCCCCGGCTAATAAATAAATATTAAGAGAAATAAAATAATAATGTTTAGATGGAATAGTTTTATTTATTAAAGCGCTTTATTAGAAAACATTACCCTATGTACCTACAGGCTATATGGAGTACCTAAGCAATTTGACTTTTGTTTTTGCCATTTTTATTTTTGTTCTTTTTATATTTTTCTGCCATGCTGGGATGTATTTTATATTTTCCTGCAGATGGCAGAGGTAGGCAATTCTTTTCAATTCTTTATTTCAAAAAATTAACTATAACAATATAAAATTACTAAATGGCCTAAAACTATAGATAAGTAAACTATACTAAAAAAATTATACTTACATATAATATTTTAGGCTTAGGTAAGTATCAAAATGCTCAAATACCTACTTAAATTTTGAAGTATAATATTTAGTGCTCTAAAGTTTTAGCTAATAGGTTGATTGATAGGTCAAACACACATAAGGGGGGTAGTCTACAAGTGTGTCCACGCGCCAGTCGGCCAAAGCATATGATGCAGTGCCCGTCCACAAACGTGGATGGCACGCAGCCGTCCATTGCGAGGGTTCTCAGCCAGCAAGAGATGATGGCCAGTACTGTTCAGCCCTTTAGCTGCTGCCAGCTCTTGTGCTACTTGGAGCATGTGACCTGGAAGTATTGTAAGTAGTTTATCAACTCCGTAATCAAGGATTCTAGGGTAAATAGTATTTGAGAGCGCGTAAATCGCGCTTTCTGGACAGGCTCTAACTCTGTTACTGTCCTGTCTTATCCACAACTCTAACTTAACAATAATCATTACTTATAGTTCACATTTAAGTACTTGAAATATCTTAATTTCTCATTAATTAGGTATACCTAGGTTAGGTACATACCTACCTCTAATTGATAGCTCGACTGCGATGGTACCCACTACCTACCTATCTCTAGGAATGGGTGTTCCTTACGCCCGATTCATAATGTAACCTATAGGTAGGTAGTTAGTACTTACTATACTTAGTAGGTGGCATAACCTAGGTGTCAAGATCTTCATTTGTCATTAATTACAAAAGGTTAACAAAATTATTCATAACAAACCTAATAATTTCTCATCATCTACATTCTTGCTTGACCGACGTAGCGCCCTCTTCGGAACCACCTTAAAGTGAACTGGGGCTTGTCTGTCCTCTTCGACATCGAATACCATGCACTGGAAAAATTATAAAACTAGGACTCGATTCGATTTGTCTTAAAGACTCTTACGGAAATGTTAGACTTAGCACAAGGTGATTTGAAAACTTACTATAAGCACAGTTTACTATGAAAGTTAACTGTTCCAAGCGATTGCTCTTTTAAGCCTCGTCGGATCTCGTCGAATTTATCGGTTAAAGCTTTTAAGTGTGGTTAATAACACTATAAGATTTACAAAATACAAATAAGTAGATAGGTAGGTGTTTATTCGGAATGAAACCAGTAGGTAAGGTAAGCTAGTTGCAGTTTAAGTTTAAGTACCTATTTAATTTTAGCCACTGCGCTGATGATGATGATAAGAGCTTACCTGATCATCCTGATACAAGATGTCTCCTTTCATTTCGTTGTCGCCAAAAACCTGTGTCGTAGTCATCACGGCTGACGGTGCCATATTCAAAGTCTTCACTTTCTGATTGTTTTTCTTTATTTGATAGTTTTTCAATTCGTTTAATTATTCCATAATAACACTGGCAATATATTTTTCATAGATCAGAAATAAGCTTTTTCATTACTCATACACGGAAAGTACGCACGAAGTTGCCTGATTATAGGGTTCAAAGTAGCATTTTCTGTCCCTAGGGAAAACAAGTACTTTCCTGCCCTAGGGCAGGAAAGTAAATAACTGTCAAATGTCAACTTCATTTTTGACATTTCTTTTGTGGCATGTCGTTGCATGCTAAGTGTTCAAGTTCTTCTAACTCAATCAGATGCTAGATATTATGTCTCTCTTGCACGAATTTGTGCTTCTCTACACTTAATTATATTATATTTATTTATTTTATTTCATTTATTTAAATTTTTTCATCATCAAAAAAAAAACTACTGGTAGAATGCCTACTACTTTTATAGCCATTCTACCAATCAGTTTTTTTTTTTAAATCTGGAACGCAGCTATGCCGTGCCACGTTAGCTGCTTTTAGTCAATATTAAACTAGTTGATTTAAAAAAAAAGCGAGACAGCTAATTTTCGTGTGTGAAATTTAAATTTTACATCAATTTTTTTGGTAATTTCCTTATATTCGTAATGAAAAGCAGAGTGCTTACCTCGGGGAAAAGGCTTTTCTATGCACTCGAACTATTATCGCACTCGCTGACGCTCGCGCGATAAACCATCTCGTGCATAGAAAAAATGCCTTTATCCCCTTGTATAGCAATCTACTATTTTATTTCCACTTAAGTTCTGTTTAATTACTGGAACACAATGTTATTGATTTAACATTTCAAACACTTGCAATATGTTTTGATTGGTTTTACGTATTACATTACCTTCAAGTCATTATCGTTACAGATTAGATAGTATTAATATTTTCTTAGTCACTCATACCTAGAGTAAATACATAGTAGATCCTATACTGACGTATTGTATGTAATCAAGATATGGTGCTCGAATAGATCAACCTAATCGCTTATAAAAATTGCATCATGCAATTAATAATTTTGTGTTATTGACACATTGGAGTGGAGGATCAAAAAATCGTTGATCCGAAGCTTTGGTAGATATTACATTTTGTAATATAAGAAAAAATATAACAGTTTGTGTTGCCCAGTAAGTATAAAACCTGTGTGCTGTCAACGCGTATACTCCTCGTTCTAAGTTGTAACTTGTGTTTAGACACGAGGGGCTCTGCTTCGGCATACTCAGGGAAGGGCTTGTTTAGGGTCGGTACACATCTGACGGAAAATGCGTCGAGCGTATCATCGATACACAGACGCTGTACGCTCAACGCACTAACGCATCATCGGTTAGGTGTGAAAGGATGGATGTTTTATTATATATTTGTTTGTTTTGGCGTTTCGCGACCGATAATACGTGACGCATCTTTCGTCAGATATGTACCGACCCTTAGTGTACCAGATATGTATGTATTAAAACCCATTTTAAACAAAACACTTTTAATTAGTAACACAACACGTGCTAATTACAATGCATAGAATTTACAATTTACAAAATCACAGTCTTATAGGCTTTACGCCGTCGAAACAAAATAATATTGAGAAGTGTGAAAATTATTTAGAGATGTAACGGAGTAGTTTCGGAACTTTCGGAGATTATCTCCGTCAAACAAACCTTACGTTACCTTTTTAATTATGTATCCCAACGTTAAAAATACCGAATTCAATCAATCAATCAATCATTTTATTTATTTTATGAATAAAATGAATTAAATATATAAATAATAATACAAGAATATGAATTAAAAGGGTAACGCGTAATACACGTTCTTAAAATGTAATTTATAAAATGTGTTTTGACCACGTAAGTTATAGATAGTATGGAATAGAATATAATAATCTAGGGAGTAACTAATCAGAAGTTTACTTGTAGATGTAAAACGAACTCTGAAAATCTTAATAATAGCTTCACGCGGTTTCATTCGCGTCTTTTTGAAAATAACAGTCGCTATTCCAGATCGCAAACTATATAAATACCAAATTTCATCAAAATTGGTTGAGCCGATACATTTTGAACAACATTCATGCTTCATTTCACAAGTCACAACACCGATTTTAATTTATATAATTTTTATAAGCAAGTGATATACACTACCAAGTGCAAGTTTTAAAAATATACAATTATTTTAATTTATAATGAAAGGAACAATAGTTCTTGTTATATATCAAAAGTATATTATACAGCTTTATATAAACTACTTATATACAAAACAGTACATTTATTTACAGAAATTTATTTTTATTCGTCACCCATTGACCATGCTGAATGTTGCATAGCTCAATCCAGGAATGTGTCACGTAAAATGCCATTAAATTGTTTAAAAATAAAATAATAGTAAATTAAATTATTTACAAAATACATACTAAAAAAACATTCTCAAAGTTAATTTTTAAACCACTTTTAAAATTTATATTGCTTCCAAAATACGATATAAATGTCTAACTTACTTAAATTCTTGTCTAAATATTTTCAAAAACAATCAGTTGAATTTAGATAATTTTTGGCATTTCTTTGCAATGTCAATGTAATTCATTCAATTACAATTCGGGGTAAAATTACCCCTTTTAATTTCACCCCACAAAAGGGGTAATTTTTAATCAAGTTTTTTCTTTCACACTTTTATTTTGCACTTGTAAATATGGTTGACCAATGAAACTGTAGGTTTACTATGACCGTTAAAAGCGATTCAGTTTAGGTCCTAAAATGAACTGCTTTTGACGTAAGCTAAGGGACGTAAAGTTAGAACAGTTAGAACCTAAACTGAATTGTTTAATAATACGTAAGCCTTCTGGTCTCAATAACTTTTACAGTTTACCCCAAACGGGGTGCAATACTTATACTTCATTTCTCGAAGCGAGCTAATAGGAAGAAAAATAAACGCACGTGATTGGTCGTCGAAAATAATTGTCTATTCTCGTAATGGCTAGATTTGACAATTGACAATTGATTTGACAATCTAGCCAATCACGAGAAAGACAATTATTTTTGACGATCAATCACGTGTGTTAGTTTTCTTCCTATTAGCTCGTTTCAATAAATAAAGTTCAGTAATGATGTTACATTGGAGATACAGTTCAAAACGGGGAGTATAGTATCGTAATATCTATATAGTATTACTTTCACAGCCCATTTATCAAAACAAGTCATTATTTTTCTATCAACATAGTTTTATACACTAACAAATTACTGGAAAATCTACCCCTTAGGGCAAATATTATTTTAAATTAACCCCATTATAAATTTCACGTCTAAACATTTGGGTGCTCAATTTCATTTACTTAGTTCCTAATATTTAATCTAAAATATTAAATATTGCACTGTTTTTGAGGGTTTCTATCAATGTATAAGTAAGTTGCGTAAATCTTTGATATCTAACTAAAAAAACTATTCATAAAATATAGAAACTGGTCGGTTTTAGCCCCGTGCGAGTCCACTGCCCAACATTGAAGCAAAGGGGCATTTATTAATAGTATTTTTGGTCACACTATTTGCACATGATTCACACTTATAATCGTTTTAAGTAGAAACACTAGCTGCCACTTTTTCCCAAATTGTATCTCTTGTTTCAAGTAATTTTATCCACATTCACAATGCAAGGGGTGATTCCTCAGAGCAATTATCTTCCTTCAGAAGGAGACGACATTGTCAATTTTTGACATGCTTTCCCCGCAGCCAAGGTCCTTGGACCAACAATCATTCTCCATATGTAAAACCCCGCGCGCCGCTGGTTACGCGTCATTTGTCAATCACGGTACACGCGGAAGGATATAAGTATAAAATGCCAAATTGCAGAGTTTTCGCATATCCTAAAATATTGGAAACTTTCAGGTTACAAAAGGATGATGTGACTTTCCATCTGCAAGTATTCATTCCTCTAAATATTAACAATTTATGCACTAAATTTGAATAAAACTAAAATTTATATAATGTTGCCAACAAATCGTAACAGATTCCATTTTAGCGTATTTTGCTATGCCGCCGAGTTGGCCAAGTGGATTGCTACTTCGACTTTGATCCGAAAGGCGTAGGATTGAATCCGCACTATTCCATCACTCATATTCATGCTACCTATTTATTTTGTTATCTAGCACGAATCCCGAATTATGAAAAATAATACTCTTAGTGGCATATTATATTTATATTTTATTCTTTTTTTTAATTTGAAAAGTAGCTGTTCTATCTTCTGTTGCTTGGTCAATATTTGCAAGTCGGTTTAATTAAACGAATTAAAGTTCCTAGAATTTTTTGTATTTCCTCGTACTCGTTCTAATAGATAAAAGCATTATATTTCTGCATTGAGTAAAAAAACAAACAAATAGGTAGGTATGTAGGTACACAAAACACCTACATACCTACCTACTTCAAAACTAGTAGATAGTGCTTACCTCGGAAGAAAGACTTTTCAATGCACTTGAAAAAAAATATTTGCAAATCATCCCGTGCATCGAAAAATGTGCATATAACAAAATACTACTTTTTATCTAGATTTATCATTATCGGTGCACAATAAATTAGGTATCTATACCACCCCTATACCTCCAACTTACTAATTATATACCTACGTAAGCTTTCAGAACGTTAAGTAGGTAGTTAAACTTCTGGCTGTTAAACTTCTGTTAAAATCATAGGTAAACTTTATTAAAAAAATATTTACCATCCTCACAATATCGCGGAAATAGGTATTTTTAGTTGGACACACTGCTTGTCACTGCAGCGAAATTAGTGAAGGGACAGTTCAAAATAACTTATCGATATTGACTTACAGCCCAGTCGGATTAGCTCACCAGTAGAGGGGTAACCTGAAATTGATTAAAGGACGATTTTTTTTCCGCCAATGATTGTATAGGTGTTGTTTATAGCTTAATCGAAAAACTCAACCAATCCGACTAGAACATTAGATTTTTACAAAAATGAATGAGAACCAAAATTGTTGTGATTTTATACAACTTTGGACCTCTCAATTTTCATCGTATTATCAACATTTACATAAATCACTTCAAAAAACAAGATAAAAAATAATTTTGCCTGTATTTCGATTATTTACGAATTAAGCTAAAATTAAAGAAACAAATATATAATTTTTCCTTTGGCTACCACGTAAAACCACGCCAAAAGACGCTGTGATGACAGAAAAGGCTTAAATATTGATCTAAGTATAAAAAAATCAGAAAAAAGAGGGTTCAAAGCCAGTTTTGAATTTTTCGTTACAGAATTTCTGGATTCGGTCACCCCGCTAAGGCCCGCCATAGAAGCTATGCAATAGCTTAAAATCAAATCAATTTGTGATTTAATTTGTCAATAACATTAAAATTTGTCATACAACCAATACCTACCGTATTGGCCGCACTCATCGTTCTCTTCTCTTGTTTCTATTTTTACAACCTACCTTAAATTACTTTAAAATGTGTGTTTTTTGCGGGGCCGCAGCACACACATAAACCTACGGCGCTACGGAAGACCAGCGCTGCGACAGATTCTCTGGTTTCTGTTGCAGCAATACGCTGAGTAGTTGCCAATTTTGTCAATGTCCTACTTATTTTAATGTGTCTTATGTGTAACGCGTTTTTGACAAAATAAATATTTTTCTTTCTTTCTTTCTTTCATCGATAATAAACTATCGATAACTTCAAGCACTATGATTTTTACACAAAAATTGACATTTACTTATTGACAGATAGTTCCTCGTCCCTCGCAGAAAATGACCTTCTTAGCGTCATAGAAAATAAAACTGATGGCTCCTCCCCTTACTGCTTCCTCTATGGGTGATTCAGTCCCAAGAACAATGTATTTGCACCTTTTTAGTATTTTTGGTCATTTTTAGTTTTTGCAAAGGAGGTAATATTATTTACCCCATAGCGGTTGTAGCGTGTCTATTGATAGTGAGGTGCATTAATTCAGCCCCAAGTTCATGGTCTTTTTACCCCTTTTTTAGTATTTTTGGTCACTTTTTCAGTTTTTGCAAGGGGTAATATTATTTACCCCCACGAAGGGTCATAGCGTGTCCATTGGTAGTGAGGAGCATTAATGTAACCCCAAGACAATAGTTTTTTGCCCCTTTTTAGTATTTTTGGTCACATTTTCACAGTTTTTGCAAGGGGTAATACTATTTACCCCCACGAAGGGTCGTAGCGCGTCCATTGGTAGTGAGGTGCGAGGTACACCCTGTGTTCGTTCACAAAGCACGTCACTACGCCGCGGTAAGCGGTTCTGGGAACGCCGCTCTGAAAAAAAAACATCAAATTTCAAAGAGTTTCATGAAATGAAATATCAAAATCCATGTGATATATATCAGTCATCTGGTTATCATAACACACGCATTAAATTGCTTTGCTTGGGACTAGATGACGCTGTGTAAAATGTCCAAGGATATTTATTATTTTGTTATTTTAAAGTAGTAACTTACTCTGAAGTCGTCCATGAGGCCTAGTTTCTTAGCGTTCCGTCGGTAGGACGCGGCGTCGGTGTAGGACACGCGGCAAGGCCCCCCGCGGCCTAAGGCCTCCGGGACCGTCTTCTCAGGCAGGGAGGATAGTAGCTCCGACTGAGCTTCGTCGTAGTTCTCCTAGATATTTGGAAAAATTTGTTACTTTATTAATAACTAGCTGCGCCCCGCGGTTTCACCCGAGTAAGTCCCGTTTCCGCGAGAATATCGGGATAAAAAGTAGCCTATGTCACTTGCCATCCCCTCAACTATCACCACACAAAAAATCACGTCAATTCGTCGCCCCGTTTTGTCGTGAAAGACAGACAAAACAGACAGACACATACTTTCCTTTTTATAATATTAATGTGGATGTGGATGGATGGATAATGTTGGTTTGTTTGACGGAGGTAATCTCCGAAACTACTCCGATTACAAAAATTATTACACCGATGTGTAGAATGAACTGTCGGGATGGTTACAGGCTATATTTTATCCCGGTAGTTTCATAAGTACACCCCTGCAAAGCCGGGACGTGCTGCTAGTATTAAAATTAACTTACCTTGAGCAAGTAACTCAGGTCCAACTTGGTAAATTCCACGTATTCCATATTGAGCTGTATGTTTCGGAGATGTTTATCGAAAAACAGACCTTTGCTTACACCGACCTGAAAATAAATATTTATAAAAAAAAAGACGTGCGGCACTCGGGGACTGCCGCGGTAAAGCTATTGCATGCCACCTATACTTCATTTATTGAAACGAGCTAATAGGAAGAGAAATAAACACACGTGATTGGTCGTCGAAAATAATTATCTTTCTCGTGATTGGCTAGATTGTCAAATAAATTTTCAATTGTCAAATCTAGCCAATCCAATTATTTTCGACGACCAATCACGTGTGTTTATTTCTCTTCCTATTAGCTCGTTTCAATAGATGAAGTATAGAGGAGAGTTGATGAACTAAAGTGACGCTGTGACAGCGTTCGGTTTTTTCGTTACGGAATTTCTGGATTCGGTCTCCACGCTCAAGGCCCGCGATAGAAGCTGTGCAATAGCTTAAAAAAACACCTTAAAAGAATTGAAAAAAAAAAAAAAAAAATCTGCAGAAACAAATTTTTAAATCAAGGTATCGCCATCACGGCTAAATTATTTTGACCTCTGTGGCGCAGTGGACGAAGGCCCGCCTGAGACACGGAGGTTGCGGGTTCGATCCCCGCTACGGGACAAATGTTTGCATGTTCTGCAGATGTTTGTTTCGTGTCTGGGTATTTTCTATCGTGTATATGTAATTACAAAAAAAAATGTATCTAAGTGTTAGTATCTGTCATCTGGTTACCATAAGACAAGCATTAAGTTGCCTAGCTTGGGACTACATGACGCTGTGTGAAATGTCCAAGGATATATTTTATTTATTGTTATAGATTACCTTGCCAAATGAATATGTTCTGGATATTTCTGGTCTGATGCAAGCTTTGTTCTTCACGTTTTCAGGATTTCGCAGCCAGTCATCGAAGAACCTATAAGTAATGATGATATTAAGCCAACACCGTCATGGCTTATTGTTTGCCATAAGATGTAGATTCTAATGTGACCATAGTTACATTTTCTTAACGTGTTATTTATTAAGCCACAAAAAATTATAAAGGATACAATCAATCCCCAAGAAACCAAGAAGATTTATAGCTACCCATTCAAACATCCAAGCCATGACGGAAGTCTTACTCCCCCGTCATGGCTTAGCGTCTGTTTCTTCCAGAATCAAAAGCCTCGCCTCGTAGAATGCAACTTCCACTTTTAACATATCTAAGCCATGACGGAAGGTACACTCCTCCGTCATGGCTTAAAGACTTACGCGGGCGGCCAGTCCGGCGCCAGCTGCTGCCATGTCTGCCGGCGCAGCATCCAGCCCAGGCCGGGGAAGAAGTCCGTGCGATGCAACAACTCCGGCCGAGATGAATCTATGACATCTTTCTTGCCGTTATCATTCCATGCTGATATACACCTGCAAATTATATGTCAAAGTCAAAAGTCAAAATATTTTTATTTAATACTATAAGTACTTCATTTATTGAATCGATTGAATAGGAAGAGAAATAAACACACGTGATTGGTCGTCAAAAATATTTATCTTTCTCGTTATTGGCTAGATTGTCAAATCAAATGTCAATTGTCAAATCTAGCCAATCCAATTATTTTCGACCACCAATCACGTGTGTTTATTTCTCTTCCTATTCAATCGATTCAATAAATGAAGTATAGTATCCCGGCTTCGCACGGGTGTACTAATGAAGCTACCGGGATAAAATATAGCCTATAACCACCCGGACAGTCCATTCTACACACCCGTGAAAGACTTTTTGAAATCGGTCTATATATATATATAATTAGATATAGATTATCCTACTCACCACAAACTAGGATCTTTGTGCAGAAGTGGATAGGTACCGAGGAAGTACTCAAAGAAGTCTGGTGAAATGTCCAGGTCATCTGAAAAATAATATTCAATTAAATGTATTAAATAATAAAAAGGTAACGTGATAAATACCCGGTCATATAATTTATAAAATGTATTTATTTGAGGCTTGTAGAAATTATATATTCTTCAGAAAAAACTACGCTTTAAAAACTCGCTTCGCTCCCTTCAAATATCCTCTACACTTCTTCCCATAAAACTCCGTCTCGCTTCGCTTACCTTCCACTATAATAACAGCTTCATGCCCCAAATTTCCGAGCACATGATTGAGTGCAAATTTAAAATGGCGGGCAATTTTGTAGTAACCTCTGAATTTTACTTTTGCTTTAGGCAATGGTATCTCGGTTAAGTCTGGCTGACGAATGATAGATATCGTAGGGTCAGCGTCTACGAATGATTTTATAACTTGGTATGTCGCGTTGTGACCACAGTCCTGGAAATAAATCACATTGACATTATATTTATACTAGCAGCACGTTCAGTCTTTGCACAGGTAAAACTACCGGTATACGAGTAAAATATAGCCTATAACCATTCCGACATTCCATACTACAAGTCAGTGAAAGAATTTTTGAAATCGGTTGAGTAGTTTTGGAGATTACCTAAACAAAGAAACAAACTTTACCTCAGAAAATATGAATTGTGATCGCAAAAGTTTAAGAAATACAACATTCCTTATGTTTTCAATCATACGATAGTACATTTTCTTACCTGACTGACTATTATAGGAAACATTTCTTTGTTTGGCCGTAATTTGACAAGGTTCTCCAAACATCGCTTCACCGTCACTCTGTCGCATGCTATCAATAACACAGGAAGCACTAGGTTGGTTAGATCTGAAAGATAACATTGTATTAGACGGGCAGCACGCCCCGGCTTTGCACGGGTGTACTAATGAAACTACCGGAATAAAATATAGCCTATAACCTCCCGGACAGTCCATTCTACCCACCCGCGAAAGAATTTTTGAAATCGGTCCAGTAGTTTCGGAGATTACCTCCGTCAAACAAACAAACAAACAAATTTTACCTCTTTATAACATGATAACATTTCCCGTTTTATAGTTTAGGGTTTTCACACTGATAACACGAAAATAGTAAGTAACGATGATTGTAGGTAGTAGAAATTACTCGTAGTCATAGCCGGACCTAAGCGATAAAACGGTATCTTGATTAAAAAAAATTAACAGCCTTGAATAAATAATTAATCTGTTTTTTTGTTTCGAAAAATGTGAAAAAACTTTATTACGAGTTTTAATAAGTGTAAAACATCGTGAGGAAACCTGCGGCTAGTCAGCTCCACACGTATTGACTATTGTCTTTCCTGTGGATATGGCCGGCAGCTGAAGATGGTTTAGGTGAAAGGCACTTTGTATGGAAGTGTGTCAAATATATTGACGACCTCTGTGGCGCAGTGGGCGAAAGCCTGCCTGAGACGCGGAGGCTGCGGGTTCGATCCCCGCTGCTTGAGAAATGTTTGTATGTTCTGCAGATATTTGTTCCGTGTCTGGGTGTTTTCTATCTATAATATGTATGTATTTACAAAGAAAAATGTATTTAAGTATTATATCGGTAAAGGTTTAGTTATTGGTGGCAGGCTTTGAGACATAAAAAATATCAAATCAAGTAGGGTTTTGCTTCCTGATTACATATCTACCACTTTTATTTCTAGGAGATGCTTAGTTTTCGAGAAATTAATAAAAACATTTTTCATACAAATTCAAAGGAAACGTGTAACGAAACAAGATAAAAATAAATTTTAGTGAATTTGACAGCTTATTTGTCGCAGTTTATTATCTATGGTGTAAAATGGCGCGCAAAAACGATGAACGGAACGTAAACTTTTTTAATGTTTATTTTTTTTTATTAAATTTTTTATTTTAAGATTAGCGCTAGATAAGGCAAAAAGTAAATGATTAAAAATTAATGATGAAATTGATTACATTATCAATTCATTTGTTGTAATTATGATGTGTGAGCCTGTGAGACGCCACTGTACCTCTATTTTATGAGTGAGCTCGCTTCGCTTGCGTTTTATATATCAACCTAACCTAACCTACTCATAATTATGGAAGTTAGAGTCTTTGGTCACCAGATTTTACAAGTGGGCTCGCTTCGCTCGCATTTTTATATATCAACCTAACCTAACCTACTTTTTAGGTCACCAAATTTTATGAGTGGGCTCGCTTCGCTCGCATTTTTATATAACAACCTAACCTAACCTACTTTTTTGGTCACCAGATTTTATAAGTGGGCTCGCTTCGCTCGCATTTTTATATATCAACCTAACCTAACCTACTCATATGGAAGTTAGGGTCCTATGTCACCAAATTTGATGAGTAGAAAATTTTACGTTCCGTTCATCGTTTTTGCGCGCCATTTTACACCATAGATAATAAACTGCGACAAATAAGCTGTCAAATTCATATTGTGAAGCTATTTTTATCTTGTTTCGTTTCTCGTTTCCTTTGAATTTGTATGAAAAATGTTTTTATTAATTTCTCGAAAATTAATCATCTCCTAGAAATAAAAGTGGTAGATATGTAATCAGGAAGCAAAACCCTACTAGATTTGATAATTTTTATCTCTCAAAGCCTGCCACCATTAACTAAACCCGAGCCATTATATCAGTCATCTGGTTACCATAACACAAGCATTAAGTTGCTTAGTTGGGACTAGATGATGCTGTGTGGAATGTCCAAGGATATTTATTTATTATTATTATTTATATCTACCACAGTAACCTAAACTAGAGATAGACAAGTTAATAAGACTGGCCATTAGTGTTATCTGTCTAATCGTAGGTAACATGTGTCATAACATCTGGCTATGTACAGATAAGCAGAGCCACCCAGTTTATCACAATACACGTTAAATGGACCATAGCGAGTCAAGTGTGAACCTGGGGGGCTAAAATGGCCGTTTAGAGCATTTCTGCTAGCAATTCATAAAGTTCATTAATTTCATGGATTGTTTAGCATTTTCACCAAAATTTGGTAAAACGGATCAATATGAGCCATTCTATCATATTTTGGTGAAAACGCTAAACAATTCATGAAATAAATGCACTTTATGAATTGCTAGCAGAAATGCTCTAAACGGCCATTTTAACCCCCCTGCCTTGCGCAATCAAGGTTCCGCACTTTACATAACAGTGAATACAGAATAGAGCTCATCTTTATATTTACTAGCGTCCCGCCCCGGCTTTGCACGGGTGTACTAATAATGCTACCGAGACAAAATTTAGCCTACTAGATGCCGCTAGTAAAAATGACCCGATTCTAGATAGCGCTGACGAAAACGCGCGGCGCGGAACGACCTCCCCATACGAACTAACCAACATTACCTCTTTATAATATTAGTATGGAAGTATAGATATAGACTAGCAGCTCGTCCCGGCTTTGCACGGGTGTGCTAACGCAACCCGGGAATCTATTATTTGGGGTCTACTTAAAGAAACACGAAATAGAATAAGTGTAGTTTCTTTAAAATTTGTGAACAAGTTAAGGAACCCTAAAAAGTGTTTAGAAACATTTTATTAGTATGTTTAGCCTAAATAGCGAATAAGTACTGTTTGACACAGTTCAATAAACCTTGTCAATTGCATGTTATAAAAGGAAATGCAAATATACAGAATGTTATTCTATTACGGTACCTATTTAAATATGAAGTAGGTACACTACTTAGACATTTAAGTTCTTCCTGACTTTTTTAATTTAATTTATCAAAACATAGATATTTTTTTGTAAATACAAATATATACCTACACAGGTCATGCAAACGTTTTGTAGCTGGATTAAATCCGCAACCTCTGCGTCTCAGGTGGGCTTTCGCCCACTGTGCCTCAGAGGTTGTCAACAAAAGTAGACGCCAAATGAACTAGAATGCTGATAGCAAGAATATAGAATATTCCCTAGAATATCTACAGTAGGGCAGAGTTCTGATTACTTACCTGGCATACTCTTCTCTCCATCTTCATTAGCTTCGTTAGAATCTGTCCTCTTCAACTGCTTTTTTACTTTCTCCAACAGAAGACTGCTATCAGAGATCTGTTCGTTCATCTGTTGCTGTAGCTTCTCTATCCTACTCTCTATTTCCACAACATTATTCTTCACGGGCGCTCTGGCTACATCAATCAATGATGAGTAAGTTACGATAAACCAAAGAATGGCCCCAACACCGCCGATAAGAAAAACCTTTCGTAAGTTAACACGCATCTTTGTAAATTCACTTTACAGTACAGAGATGATGAAGAATTGACAGCTAATGGGTGTCCATGGTCCCTGAGTGCACTACGTCAACACATTTCATGGTAAAATAAACAAACATTGTCAATTCCAAGCAGTTTGCCGAATTCCTAAATTGTTTTGAAAGGTCGCGCCGTCGCGGTTATTCCGGTGGGAGAGGAATGTAATTAATGGCAGTTCTCGGATAGGGCAATGGTTTATTCAGAATAAATAATAAACCGATTATTTAGTACTTTTTATGTGTACTAAAGTTTAATACGCGTACACGTCAGCCGTCAGGTAATAAAATATATTGACAAATTCTGTCCGTCTGACTGACGTGTTTCAGTTTAAATAAACAAATGTATGTACTCTCTGTGCTGACGTGCATCTATTATTCTGACTTTGACATTACTTCGAGTTTGTGGTGTTGAATAGAGATGCGATGTAAGATTTTTAGAATAGTGTCGATATTTGGTCTGAGGTGTCGATAGAGAGAAAAAGTTAAGCGAATGAACAAGTTGATAAAACATAATAGAAAATTCTATACCTATTACCTCTACTGTACCTGTACACCATTTTATTTATTATTTTGTTTAAAAAATATATGTAGGTACAGAGAAATCAGAGATTAAATAGCGACTGTTAATCAAATAATCACTGTTTTGTTTTAGCTTGTAAGTTTTTTTTGAGAGGTAGGTGCCTAGATTTACTTCTAACAAATTCTTTCTTTATTCTTTATTCTTTATTGTACACAAATAAATAGATACAGAAAAATATAATTTGTAAAGACATGTACAAAGGCGAGCTTAACCCTAAAGAGAGTTCTCTTCCATGTCTTCATTCTCTGTCATGTTATAAATAAGTAACTAGACTAGGTAGTTAAGTAGGTAAATAAATAAATACGTATGGTGCTGACGAAGCCGTAGGCTTCATCATGGATTTTTCATCGAAGCTTTTAATAGTGAGCAAAGTACCTATTGCATGCAATCGAACGGAATCGATAAACATTGAAAAGGATGGCACTTGGCAACATCCCTTTTTTCACGTGACAGTGACAGGTAAGTGACTTTGACGTCATAATGTTAAAAATTGCCATTAGTGAAAATAACAAATTCGCGTGGGTATTTATTTGGACCACATGCATCCGGATTACGTACGGATGGATGATTCCGTTCCGGTTTAGATATTATTATAATAGTAGAAATTGACTACAAAAACGAGTCGGCTTTTGCACTCACCTGACTGACTCACGTGATGAACAACTTCAACAGAGTAGGTAATTTTGATGAAGAATTTTCAAAAAATAAGGCCTAAAGGTAGGTATGTAAGTAACTAAATAAACGACATGGACACACCAACTAATTTAAACAAAATCCATACTTTCCGCCTAAACACGTGTTTGCTATCGATAGGTACCTATATAAAAAACAGGGTTCAAAATTCGAACACAAACGACGCATACCGAAGCTATTTGAAAGCAATTAACGAAAGTTTTGAATACCGAATGCATTAATGCGGAAATGGGACAAGAAGCTGTCAAATTATTTAGGTAGGTAGGTACTACTTTTGGGTTCTTCGATTTCTTGCATACAGGGGTAAAGCCATGGATTTACCTACCTAGTTACCTACTCAATTATGTACCTAGGTACGAAGGAATACCTACTACCATTCGTCTATGCTAGGTAGGTACCTACCTGATATTAGATTTCTGTACCTACCTGAATGCTGTCTGTCAGTCAAGCTGCGCGACAAAATGTTGAACATACTATCGCACACAAAATTTTTGATTACCAAATTGATTAAATAAAAATACAAATAAGAAAAGTACCTATTTAATTCTGCTGCATATTTTATAAAAAAAAGAGAGACTAGCTAGAATGCAATTAATAATTTAAAACAATGCATAAAAAAGGGACATGCAAGGCAACAAAATAATATAAAGCTTTTAAATATTTAAGTAGGTACCTATAATATATAGGTATATAGGTATTTATACCTAATTTATTTCAAATGCACGCCAGCGAAATGCTAGATTAAAAAAAAAACAATACCTAGACCTAAGGCCAATTTTATTATCCCTAGGCTACTACTTTCAGCAGGAAAGAGGATAGGCTAGTAAGGTTTTACCTACCTACTTATTTAATAACAAACAGAACATCGTAATGATCATAAATTTTAAAAGCGCGTAAAAACAAAAAAACAAGCGCCGGCGCAACACATCCCTAATTATAACAAAATATGTCGGTTATTCAAAAGGGCACTTCTGTTTTTGTCGTGTTATTTATTACTAGGGATCCGTAGTTACTCGCAAGAAACAGATGGGTTCAATACATTAGCCTACAGCACACACAGTCTCCCGATGATTAGTGCAAAGGTTGCCTCCTGGCACTGTACGGTAGGTAAGTAGGTACCTAAGTAAGTACCTATACCTAAACCATTTAGGTAGTGAAGATGAAAATGCCTAGGTATATTATAATCAGTTATAATAAGTACTTATAACCTACTTTAATAAAAAAAACTTGACAATAAACGGAATAAAATAAATTCTCAGAAATGTTGGTCTCGCAGCCGCGGCACAGGCCGCTGGCGATGAAAAAAATTAAAAAAATTAAAATAAGTTAGGTAGCTATCCTCTCGACTATATAATTCAGGTGCCAGAGCTTATTTTTAAGTGGTTTCAGGTAAACCCATGATATTGATTTTATATATTTATTAATATTTAGCATCCGTCTTATCATTAAGCTGTTAATAACACCTCTACTTAGCCAGTATTTATGAATAACTCAATACCCGTCAAAATATCCCCTAATTAGCCCGTCTCTGACTACCAATTAAACAGAATAACCAAATAATTATCACGATTAATGCGCGCGCACATCTATCACTACACTCCTTAAATAAATCCTAATTTAATAAACAGACTTGACTTCCGTTAGACACGCCCACTTCGCTCTGATTGGTGGAAATCTAATTATAGGTTCTGAAGGAGCTATTTGCATCATTTAAAAAACCACAACGGAGTTTCAACTGTACAATCATTTCTTAAGAATCAAAATCGTAGCGTTGATTTTGAAGAAAATTGTCATCCAGAAAGACGCCCATTAGTCGATGTAGTCCATCTTCATTTTGAAGTGAATCTCTGGCATGTGTTAAATCGAATCTTCTCGCTATTTTAAACTCTAAATCCAGTACCTTACAGTGTATTATGTAAATTTCAGCGATTATATTCTTCAGAAGATGTAGTTAGCATTCCCATCCCGTCATTTCAGCGGCCAATTGACAAAAACGCACCCGTTAGCGCGTAGGTATTAGTAAATGCAGTTCAATATATTCTTCAGGACTGTTCAGACGTGATTCTCTGATCCTCTGCGATCTTTTGTGATCCTACTTTACAATGGAGGTTGACGAAGCTCCAAAGAATGAGAAAACAGAGGCAAAATTGTCTTTTTCGATAGCGAACCTCCTTGCAGATAAGGAATGTGCTAGTGAAGTGTGTGATGATGCCAGTGATTGTTCGGAGCAGGTCGATGTGGAGGCAGCTATGGATGCGCAGGAGTTTGATGTGAAGACTGACTATCAGCAACCAGGTATATACGGGAAATTTAAAACGATCGATAAAACCGTTGATCAGTATAAAATCATAAGATTTGGTTTGTTTTAAGAGCATGCCATAATTTTTATGATTACCTAAGTAGGTACCTAGGTATGTGTGTGTGTGATTCTTCCTAGACACTCTACATCCTTTTGCGAGAAAACAAACTTTGAGGCAAAGTGTAGGCACAACCCGCTAAAAAGTTCTCTACAAACTTAAACAACCCTTTTGGGGTTGATTTCGGAAATCTTTTTTTACGCTCAGATGAAACCATCGACAACAGATGAAACCAATGACCAAGGAGGTGGTGATTAGACTGGTACCTTGGGACAGAGGATATCTAAGCTGTGAGCATGACCGTAAATTCAATTCATTTCTTTATTTAAAAAATTAACTATAACATAAGTTAACATAACAGAACAATTTCCAAATCAATATAGCTAATAAATAAAATTTAGATACACATAAATTAAGCAAATCTATAGGTAAAACATAACGAATTAAATTAGAAAAACAATAAAATAAAAAATAATAAAACAAATCTATGAACACAATAACTATGCAGCAAAATAAAATAACAGGAGATCAATTAGAGTCTATTTGCAAATTTTCACAAAAATCTAAACACACCCGCTCTATCTCTTTCGTCCGTAGGTCCATCACCAATAAGTTTGTTTTTACAACACAAAATGTATATAACTTTTTTGACAGATAACAACGTTGCTATGGCGAAAGTACTTCTCAAAGGCGAAAGTCCTACGGCCATCCGTAACTTGGTTATAGCCTATAGCCAACTTACGAACGTAGGACTTTCGACTATAACTTATAGGAACCGGCCGTTAAACAACCCTTGTATCACATGGTGGGAGTGATTTTTGTTTGGAAATATTTTTTTTGCGTTTAGATGAAACCATCGACAACAGATGAAACCAATTACCAAATAGCTGGTGATTATGTACTCCAGACATAGGATAAGCTGTTTAACAGTCCAACGAGGTAAAGCCGCGTCTCCTGCGATATGTTTTGAACATAAAATTGGTTCGAACATAAGAGAGGGGCTTGGGTATGGCAACAGATCAATTTTTATTTGGTCTGAGGTCCTAGTAGGTAAATGTTTTGTCGAGCCTATACACTTGAACTTGTTTGACAGAGTTGGTGAAAAACACCCCCCGCGTTCATCTGCTTCGGGGATTTTTATGTTCGATTTTGACACTTGAAGACGTCAAATGCGAAGTTTTGTTTACAGTAGGCTTAGGGGTAGGTTAGGTACTATGACCGTTAAAAGCGATTCAGTTAGGTCCTATAATAAACTGCTTTTGACGTAGGTATCGTATCTAAGCTAAGGCGCTGACGTAAAGTTAGAACAGGTAGAACCTAAACTGAATTGTTTAAAAATACAATACGCCTTGGTATGGTAAGCTTCCTGAACATAATCTAAAATCGCAGTGGACGGCTAATGTTTTAAACAAACAATGTACAAGAACAACGCTTGTAGCGCTGCCTCTCCTGCGATCTTTTTGGGCACCTGCCCCCGATTGTCTAACCGTCCGTATCAAATTGTTGCCAATTAAAAATAACAGTAATCCGTGAAAACCCTTATGGTCCCATAATAAAACTGAGGAGAATCTGATGAGGATCTTCGGAGTTATGAAAGCAATTTTTTTTTTTTTTTGAAATGCAATTTTTTTTAAGGTACCTAAGCTACTTTCTAACTTACCTACCTACTAAGGTATTTAGCGTAAAATCTGGCTTTTAGCAGAGATGCCTACCTACTGTTATTTTTGATTCGAAAGTATTTAAGACAATTTAGACAATCGAGGGTAAATCGCCGCTATTACCTACAAGTAAAAGCAAAACTTTTTGTAAACTGTAAAGCATTGTTTTATTAAATGCATTCCGGAAGTCATTTGAGCGAGCGGACGCTACGTCAGCGCGGTCTAGAGACAGCCGAGTGATTACAGACTAATTAATCAATGTGTCAATATGGCGGTTGATTGACACGTGACGAGCGATGTTGCTATCAGACTATCCTAAGGTGTTTTATAATTAAGTGGCAAAAATAAATCTTGTTAAAACGACTTCAATTTCGTGAGAAGAAAGAAAGCAAAATGTGTTTGCCTCTGTAGAACCTCAAGGATCACTTACAAACGCAGTTAAAAGCTAGGTGACTATTGACTGTTCCAACGCAACTCCCTACACCAAGGAAAGAATCAGACAAGAACCCCCTTTAGTTTTTTGTAGTGGTCTTTTTATACCCTGTTTGTAGGTACCTAACCTACCACATAATACGGTCGTATTGAAAAACTTCTTCTCTTAGGTTTCTATCTAAGTTTCTGACTGTTTTAAAACTTAAATATTATACCTAGGAATAAGTCGCGCCACGTAAAAAGAACGACGGAGGGAGTGGGAGGCGTATGTTTGCGCACGGGTACCTACACTCGCGCACGAAAGTACTACAAAACAGACGAAAAACAAAACAGAGGTAGAGGTAGATAACTTACCTTCTTAATTAAAAACTTAGGTACTACGACTCTGTTATTTAAATAAAAAAAACTTAATTTTTAGCTAGGTATTGTTTAGTATTCAGTAGCACAAACTATGAAAAAGCTAGTTTCCAACATATTTCACTATTTTCCAACGCACCGGAAGTTGAATTGGACGTACAAACATGAGAGAGCACTATCTTGACTGATATTAATTATTTTTCAAAACTAATTTAGGTAATTACGTAGGTAGGTAAGGTAAGTAGGTCCCATCGTTGTATCTTGTCTAACGTTTTGAAATAATAGTTTCATTATCTGAATAGAAAGTATGCCCAACTAATTCCATTCTAAAACTGTTCAGTGTAATGTAATCAGCAAGCTTACCTACTTCCACACCCACTAAATCAAATCAAGCTCAATTATGTAGAAAATAAATTGATTAGCGTCTTGAGCAATTCTATGATCCGCTAGAGGAAAACAACTGACACAACATGCATTCAAACCACTTTGACAGCGGTAAGCAATTAATGTCAATTTATCGTCACTTGTCAACGAGCGATGTCTTTGTTTCGCGCCAACGTGCGGCTGCCAAACTATTTAATGTCAAAAAATGACAATTAGTCTTACTGCTCAGCAATAAAGCCGAAATTTCAACTGCCAATGACTTTTTTTACGGCAAACTCAAATTGGTTTTCAGCGTTGACGCAGTCGGTCGCGCTCAAAACTCTCTTATCCGTTCTCTGGTAATAGAATTTTACAGCTTTTTAATGAGCTCCGACCACTTACTAAATTTCACTCGCAAGACATTTCTTTTCATGTTTATTTCCCTCCTTTTTTCTTACCGGTGAATAAGTACGGGGCAGAAAGATTTAGCTAACGAGACTTGGGACGAGAGGAGATTTATCTTTTCGTAACAAATTTAGAAAATGAGACATCACTGCACGCTTAATGGATGTGCGTGTGTGTGTATATTTAAACGTTTTATTTGTTTGTGTGCTCATGTCAGGAAACCAATTGAAACGGCTAATTTGAGTCGCGATCGTTGGGACGGGGCGCAGTTACGTCTGGACCATTATATCGTTGGCAAATCGTAAATAAATTATGTTTAACGATACATTTTCGCCAATGGCTCATTATTATGAATTATATGTAGGTAGCTTGAAAATACTTTGATTTTTACTTGATAAACACCGTGAAAAATGCAAACAACATTTACGGCCCACGCTAACATTTTATATTAAATTTTTTCTAAAGGTTTTGTAATCACAATGCTTCAAAAGATATTTGAATCATTTAAAAATTATGACAAATAAATGACGTTCATTTGACATTTTTGTCATCGAGAATAACATAATTGGCGCCAAAAATAGGGCTCTTGAAACGGTGAAATCATGGCGTGAGCCCAAATGGGCCGGCAAGGCGCGAAGTGAGGTTTTTTACGCTTTTTATAATTGCTCGTATTTCTGAAGCTGGCTCGCCTTTCAGTGATTTATTGTGGTGTTAATAACGGATGAGCTTTGAGCCGAATGTGTCGTCTAGTTTTAAATTACAGATTAGTTATATTTTAATATAGGTAAGGGTAGAGTTTAATTCTAAGCATATTTTATTATGTAGGTACCTACTAGGGATTGCAATCCGGTCCGGCGGATCCGGTAATCCGGCGGATCCGGCGTGTTTTTTGACCTACCGGATCCGGTGAGTTGGCGCCGGATCCGGTGGCGGATCCGGTAAAGCAAAAAATACGCCGCCGCCGCCGCCGATACCGTCTCTGCCTGCACTTGTTTGTCAGTATATTTATATTATTGGAAACCAGAAGTGAAAATCTTTAAAAAATAGAAGAACAACTTTATTAACACAAATAGTCAAATCATCAAAACTAAATTATCTTTATAAGCGAACAATTTGAGATTGTCAGGATAGACAACGGAAGCAAAGGAAACACCAGTTTACACCATTAAACCAAAATAAGCACTGACATAGGCTACACGATTACAAAATACAAGAAAACGACCTAACAACACAAAGTCCCTAGGAAGCCGAGACGTCCGTCTCGTTCGAAAGCCAAGCACAAAGTGAGCGAGCGCCGCCGTGCGCTCGCCTTTTATGTAGGTGCTGTCTGTCGATTAGTCATCAACAAGGGACTCGGCTAACACGGCCTCTCCTGACAGAGGGTCGTCCTCGACCCGGGAACGCGGTGTGGTGCCACTGGAACCGACGACAGCTGCCGACGGCGAACTCGCCTCCGGATCGCGCCTAACACAGACATGGAGGAACCTGTGCCAGAAACTTGTTCATCTTCGTCTTCATTTATTTAGGAACAAGGCTGATGCTTGTTCCACTGATTCCATGTTGTAAGGCGCGCTCGCTGGCTAGCAGGACTGCGCGCTCGCCGCTGGCGCAGCCGGTGCTCGCCTGCTGGCGCAGCCGGTGCTCGCCGCTGGCGGAGCCGGTGCTCGCCGCTGGCGGAGCCGGTGCTCGCCTGCTGGCGCAGCCGGTGCTCGCCGCTGGCGCAGCCGGTGCTCGCCGCTGGCGCAGCCGGTGCTCGCCTGCTGGCGCAGCCGGTGCTCGCCGCTGGCGGAGCCGGTGCTCGCCGCTGGCGGAGCCGGTGCTCGCCGCTGGCGGAGCCGGTGCTCGCCTGCTGGCGCAGCCGGTGCTCGCCGCTGGCGCAGCCGGTGCTCGCCGCTGGCGCAGCCGGTGCTCGGTGCTCGCCGCTGGCGAAGCTGGTGCTCGCCTGCTGGCGCAGCCGGTGCTCGCCTGCTGGCGCAGCCGGTGCTCGGCCGCTGGCGGAGGCTGGCGGAGCCGGTGCTCGCCTGCGGGCGGAGCCGGTGCTCGGTGCTCGCCGCTGGCGAAGCTGGTGCTCGCCTGCTGGCGCAGCCGGTGCTCGCCTGCTGGCGCAGCCGGTGCTCGGCCGCTGGCGGAGGCTGGCGGAGCCGGTGCTCGCCTGCGGGCGGAGCCGGTGCTCGCCGCTGGCGCAGCCGGTGCTCGCCGCTGGCGCAGCCGGTGCTCGCCGCTGGCGGAGCCGGTGCTCGCCGCTGGCGCAGCCGGTGCTCGCCGCTGGCGCAGCCGGTGCTCGCCGCTGGCGAGACTGCGTGATCGCCTGCTGGCGGGACTGCGTGCTCGATCGCATCCTTCACCGGCAAGGCTACATCGATCATTGGATCATTGTCTGAAAAACAAACAGAGCTAAGATCATCTAGCCAACAGTCCGTAATGTTACAATCTGAAGTCTCGTCATCAAAAAGGCAAAGCAACAGCCAATAGACCTATTTTGTAGTCATGAAAGCAAGCGTGCACTCAAGCTTTCACAACCACTAGTCTTTAAACTAAACCAACATTACTTAAGCGACTTCAGTCCGTAACGTAAATACAAATACAAAAAAAAAGAATAACAATGTATTGCAACTAATTGGATTTCGAATTCCAGTAATCGCAACAAAGCGATGGAATACTAAATCCTCAGCTATACACACACAGTAAAGTAAAAATGAGTAAAACTAGAACATGCCAAATAATAAACACTGTGAACGCACGTTACACAGCGACTGATCGGCTTGCAAGACCGACCAGCTTCCATGGCCATTAGAACACCGTCACAACGGACCGGGTTCAGTGCCTCAAGGGCCAACAGTACCTCAAGGGCCAACAGTACCTCAAGGGCCAACAGTGCCTCAGGGGCCAACAGTGCCTCAGGGGCCAACCATGCCTCAGGGGCCACACGTGCGCGGACCAGCAGTCCACAGGATCGCACGTTCACAGGACCGCTCGTCCCCAGGACCGCTCGTCCACAGGACCGCTCGTCCACAGGACCGCTCGTCCACAGGACCGCGCGTCCAGAGCGCGTCCACAGGAGCAAGGACCCTGTACAAAAAGCAAACGCACGCGCGATTAAAGGTCCACACAGTTATCGGGATCGGTACCAAGGGTCTCACCGCTCGACATGTATCGAAAGACACGTCCACCGATCCGTCCGACTCATCCCAATCCATCCATTACATACGTCACCATCAATAACCATAACCAGCCTATGCCTAACCCTACCTAGACCTACCTAAGTGTGAGTGAAGTGTAAGTAGTAAAGAAAGAAAGAAAACGAGTTGAATAAGAACGTAGTGGTGGCTATTGACAGGTACGCAAGCAATGTCAGACCAAGACAAGTACGGATCGAACGCTGACAGGACTGCTTGTCCCCGGACCGCTTGTCCACCGGACCGCTTGTCCACCGGACCGCTCGTCCACCGGACCGCTCGTCCGCAGGACCGGTCGCACAGGAGCAAGCGCCCTGCACAGAAAAAAACGCACACAAGATCAAAGGTCCAACAAGGCTATCAGAGCTTGGTAGAGAAATGACCTTGACCTGAATGTCTGTTAGTATTAAGGATGTCTAGTATGAAAAAATCTTACTGAGTTTTGGTGATTCATAGCGAGCTCTAATCATATCTGAGCTCGGCCGTACCTGACCTTGTTCAATTAGTCAGTCCAGATACTCAACTTCCGTATCTAAGAAAGTGCGACAAAATCTGAAGGATTCTCTCCAGGCTTCAAGCCCTAGTTTTATTGATCGAAATCATCCTTTCCTGGCAGATCCCACTGCCAGAAGACTTAGAAGCTTCACGCTTTACCACATAAGACGTATACCTCGATCATAAACAACACAACGTTTTAGTATCAAAAGAACTCACAGTTGCTCCGTGGTGGTAACGGCGCCGCACGTACCTGGCAGCTAGGTACCTCAGCGTGACTGTTGCCACTGCACGCAAACGTCATGCGCGATGCTGCGCGACCTCCGATCGCGAGAGCGCCGGTGCGGCGATCCCTCTCGCGTGTGGCTGCGCGACCGCCGGCCACAGGACCTCCTGTCCCGCGAGCGATCACTCCGCAACCCGGACGAGCGCCGTCGGTGACGTGACCGAGAGCGGCTCGAACTCGTTCTGCACAACACACAATAACGGTGCACAATGCACCTTGGTTAAATAAACACGTACAAAATAACAAATAAAAAGTTATGGGAGTAGCCACACAATAAATTTTTATTTTCATTGTAAAAAACCTTTTCGATAAGATTAAAAACCAATTAGCAATTATCAAGATGATAGTGGGAAGTGTATTCTCTATTTTGAAGATACTCCTCGACCTGTCGCCTGAGACACAACCACTCAACTACGACTTTGCGTCACCAAACAAAACATATCGACTATTAGACGCCAGACAACGACGATTGCGACTCCCACTACTTGAACGATCTCTCCTTTGTACATTTTTACGATCTCTAGTCCTCGACGAACGTCCAGACATTTTTATCAAAATGAGGGTAGTTACGATTTTTGTTAATCGCACAAAATCACGAAAATCCAGAAAACAACACAAAATCAGGAAAATAACACAAAGCCGGAACAAAACTATCGTCGAGATGATGGATGGCACAGTACGATTCGACCTTGACCTACATTGCGAACTAGATCTACCCCTAGAACGAATTCTGCTTCGAGAACGAGTGTTACTACGTGAATCATCACTCCTGTCGCGACGACGAAACCTATGTAGGTCATCAGACAACTCGAACAAAGAAAATTGGTGTTTACTTCGATTTAATCAAGTACCCTTTATTTTCCCGTAAAAATGATTAGGTGGGTGTGGACAAGAATCCCACCTTCTGATATTGGAAACCAGAAGTGAAAATCTTTAAAAAATAGAAGAACAACTTTATTAACACAAATAGTCAAATCATCAAAACTAAATTATCTTTATAAGCGAACAATTTGAGATTGTCAGGATAGACAACGGAAGCAAAGGAAACACCAGTTTACACCATTAAACCAAAATAAGCACTGACATAGGCTACACGATTACAAAATACAAGAAAACGACCTAACAACACAAAGTCCCTAGGAAGCCGAGACGTCCGTCTCGTTCGAAAGCCAAGCACAAAGTGAGCGAGCGCCGCCGTGCGCTCGCCTTTTATGTAGGTGCTGTCTGTCGATTAGTCATCAACAAGGGACTCGGCTAACAATATTATTATTATTTGACATAAAAAAAAAAAAAAAAAATGGCGCGAAGTACGAACAGTGGAAAATTTTTACTAATTCGTATTTAATTCAATATTGCGGCTATTTATATTTTGTCTCTCCCCAAATTGTAATTACAACGTATACTTTCATCATATAAACTGAAACAGTACATTTCGTAGAGCGCAACTTCATTTTCAACTTTTTGGATCTGCCGGCTTTGCCGCGCGTGGAACATGGAATCTTGTCCGAATGATGTAGACAATACTGTCGAGATTGCTGACGAAACCGAGTTGATTGTACCAGATGATATGGAACTAGAGACCGGAACTAGTAATGGGAAAAGAAAAGACAGGGAGGAATCAAGTAATTCCGAAGAAGAATGGACACAAGTGACGAAAGGGAGAAAGGTTCTGAGGAAAGAAGGAGAAGTTGAAGAAGAGGATATTATAAAAGTATGTGTGACTAGTTCGACTAATTTGCCAAAACAATTTGCACTAGCAAGAATATTTGAAGAGCATGGAATCAGTAATATATTGAAAGTCAAGTATGTGAGTTCCTTTAAAATGATCATAACTTTTGATATGGCGTCTGAAGCTAATAAATTCGTTCAAACGAATGCTTTTTCGGAGTTGGGATGGCGATGCAGTAAAACTTCTGAGGTTGCCGTATCTTATGGAGTTTTAAGAAACATGGATATGGATCTGTCTGAAGACGAACTAATCAAACATCTGTCGAGCTCACACGAGGTAGTTTCTGCCAAAAGACTGATGAGACGCAATATGGATCCCAAAGGTGCTGCATGGTTGGCCAGTGAGTCCATTAGAATAGGATTCAGAGGCGCGTCAGTACCGGCATATGTTTTTATCTACAAGATGCGCATTAAGGTGGAACCCTATGTATTTCCAGTGACACAATGTGGCAGATGCTGGAAGTATGGCCATACTACCAAATTTTGTCCGAACAATAAAATCGTATGCCCAAAATGCACTAAAAATCATGAAAACTGTGAGACAATCTCCTTTCAATGTGCTAACTGCCGAGGACCTCATATGGCGATGAAGTATGGCCATACTACCAAATTTTGTCCGAACAATAAAATCGTATGCCCAAAATGCACTAAAAATCATGAAAACTGTGAGACAATCTCCTTTCAATGTGCTAACTGCCGAGGACCTCATATGGCGATGAACAAAACATGTCCAGTTTTTAAGAAGGAGAAACGAGTCCGTGAGTTAATGTCAGAATTCAATATAACTTACAGAAAAGCATTAGCAATGTATGTTTCACCTACTCCGGTATCAGAAAGGCTGGTTAGAGATCCGGAAGCTGACAATCATCAAACCACTTCGGTTCCTGTGAACCCTACTACTCATAACGTTGGTCTTACATACGCAGATACTGTTAAGAATCAAAATTTTAAAAAAGGCACAGCCAAGGAAACCATCAGTAGGAGTCAGATGCAACCAAATAGAAGTCAAGAGGCAGGACAACAAAACTATAAAGAAAACGAAGGAGCAAAGAGAGTTGTACCAGAGCAAGCAGAAGGATTGGGTGTAGGGCGAGGTCGACGTAAACAAAAGAAGCGGAAACTAGCTCAACCACAGCCATCCAGCACATTCGGGTGGGATTATGAGGCGTCGGAATGTTCGGAAGAGGAGCCCTCGGTTCTTCCTGAGCCTTCAAGACCGAAAGAAGACAAGCCTGTGGAGAAAGAATTTGGTTTTACACAGATGTTAGGTGAGATTATGAGTATTGTGTTGAGTGGACAGTCATTTGTTAAGAAGATTGAGTTAGCTGTTAAAGTTCTTATTGAATGGGTAATGACGAAAGTATTCGGTGGTACTTCGGCCGGAACTTTCCTCAATTCATTCTTTAATTATGGACTGTAGATAGTGTTCTCAGAAGTGTATATTTTTTTTTTTTCTCTTTCTCGTTTTTGTTATTTTTATATTTATACTTACATGCTTTGTTACCTACTATAATTAGATATAAGACTATTTGTATTCCAATAGGGCGATGTTGTCGCCCAGCGACAAAGCCCTTTTAATTTAAATAAAAAAAAAAAAAAAAATTATTTGACATCGAAAGTATCGAACGAAGCTAATCGAAAAGTGTGTGAGTGATTGATTAGATTATTCAGTCGAGAGAAACCGTAAGTTGACAAACACTTTGTTTACCTAATTAGTGGTTATATGACGAAAAAACATTGAAAATTCTATGTTGTATTTGAATTGTTAAATAGGTTAGGTTAGCTAAGGTATTTATTGTGTTGTTTGTCATGCAATGCAATGCGTCTGTTACCTATAATAGTTTTAATCACTGTTTCATTCTTTTTACACGACTACAGCAAAGCCAGGGAGTGTTATGATCTTAACTTTATGTAAATTAAATATTTATGTGGATTTGTGTGTTCCACAGTTCCACTTCACCGTAAAATCTAAAATACAGAACCGATTTTTATACCTAACCGAAAGAGTAATCAAATTCAGAGCTCAATATAAGTTTACAGCGCGATTGTGTAGTCGTGTATTATTAACTTATCAATCATAATATTTACCTACTTTTTGTTAAATTCAGAACGGAAATGTTTAGGTATCTTCTTATTTAGTAATTTATAGTTTTTTAATTGGTTACAGGTAAATATATCATCACTAAATACTAGGCGCTAAGTAACATTACAATCCGGCCGGATCCGGTCGGATCCGGCCGGATTAGCGTCAATCCGGTAAAATCCGGCCGGATTGAGAATGATACCGGATTGCAATCCCTAGTACCTACCTACCTTATTTTACCTACGCGCTTAAGGTTTATCTACCCACCATGCTTGCTACTCTTAAATAATGGAAACGCAAAGAAATAGCAACAGATTTAATATCATTTTAGCTAATATAAGTTTACTGATCCAATTTTTTTTTTTGGACGGACTAAAGTCTTTAGGACCTCTATAACTTCACCGCACTTTGGCGAGGGCCGAAGGGACAAAATGCAAAAGGTGGTATCTTTTTATCTAAATCTTACCGGTTTTGTCACCAGGATCGTCAATATCCCGCGGCAAGCGCGCGCGCACCGCCTTCAGCGCTCAGCAGATCAAGAGTCTGGAGGCGGAGTTTGAGAAGAACAGGTACTTGTCCGTCGCTGCGCGGGGCAGGCTGGCGCGCCAGCTGAGACTCACTGAAACACAGGTATTTTCACTACATAGTATAAAACAAAGTCGCTTTCTCTGTCCCTATGTACCTATGCTTGAATCTTTTAAACTACGCAACGGATATTGATGCGGTTTTTCAAGAGGTAGGTTTATTGTGTTATTATTGGACCCCTGCGAAGCCGGGGTGTGTCAAAGATTTAAAATATCTCACATCACGATGCTTTGGGCGAGATGCCATGAAAGTAAGAATCACCTACATTTTTTATAATCTCGAAGAGAAAAATCTACTTAGGTACCTCGTTTCCTTTTAATATGTATTTTCTTTTACAGATAAAAATCTGGTTCCAAAACCGTCGAACAAAATGGAAACGAAAATACACGAACGACGTGGAACTATTAGCTCAGCAATATTACAGCAGTCTCGGTATTGTAGCGCCTAGGCCTATGTTCGTAGGCGACAGACTTTGGGTCTTCAACTACCCAAACCGACCCCCACAACCGCAGCAATGGATGAAATCAATCAACAATATTACTACGAATCAAAACATATACCGAATACCCAAACCAGACGTTCCGCCTTTTCTAATCCCTCCCACTTTTCCGAACGAAAGATTTTTAGTTGACCGGAACTTGCCAAATGTCAAGATTCCCGCGCAAAATCGACTGCTGCCGCGGGAAGTTTTCAGCAACATGGCGACAGCTCATAGAAGTTTGGATGCGTATAAAAATAATATTTTAAGCCACAACACACCACAAGAGACTAATGTTGACCATCTAAGAAGGTTGGAGGAGAATTTTAGTATTTAAAATAAAGTTTTGTTTGAGGAAGGTCTCTAATTAAGTAAATTTTATAGTGATTAGGAAAGGAACTAGTTTATCTAATGTTTTTTAATAAAACGCGAACCAATTTGCAGTCTTTTTATTAATGCATGATCTCTACTCTAGTACTGATTATCGGAAGTGTTGAGCTTAACAAAAGCGGAAGCAGAAAGAGATTCCAAAGTTCCTAAATTTTAGCGAAATTGGATCAATTCAGCGGATGTTAAAAAGCAAGCGGAACTTCCGCAGTATTGAATAGGTGATGTGATTGACTTAATGCAAAATTCAATATTTACCTATACAGTACTTAGGTAACAGCCTACCTACACTACACTGACACTACTTAAAAAAAATTAAATTATTTCCTTTTTTTATACATTAGATAGAAGATATAAATTTAACGAAATCGGACGAAAAATTAAAATAACCGGATGCATGTAGTACTGTATTCTGTCCGGTTTAATGTTTTTAGTCAAATGGCTTTAGTCAAATGGCAACATTATTTTTAAAACGTACAGTCTGTTACAAAGAGAATATTTTTAATCACTACGTCTAATTAAACCCTAGCATGAATTATAATGCTATTTTTAACCTAGGATGTAAATGTTTAAAAAAAAATTAGCATAGAGCACTAAGCCAACGTATTACGTCGTCGTCTCGTTGGGGCTTTTTGTTTGTTCGCTCTTTTCAAGTTAACCAACTTGAAACAAATATCATGGATGTTGGACTCATAAATGAAATGCTTGATTTCTTTAAAAATTAGGGAAAAATTAGGAAGGAATTACTCTTATTATATTCTTGTAAATTTTTCCGACATAATGCGTCTTCCAATAAGAAGCATGGGCGCATCAATGTGATTTCCAAACGACTTGACAGAGAACCTAATTCAGTTAGCTCATGTTATTAGCATGCATCGGGGTCGATTGTGACTTCTTAATTTTTCATGCTAAGACCACAGAATAAAGCTAAGACGTGGGTATTTTTTCGCCATACAGAACGCCTTAAAAAAGAGCCGTGATGGCAGAGTGGGTAGTACCTTGACTTTCGATACGTAGGTCGTCGGGTCGAATCCAGCCGTGCATCAATGATGATTTTGCGTTGTGAAAAATTTATAAGTACCTACCTACCTATGCGCATTATCACGAGCTCTAAACGGCGAAGGAAAAAATCGCGAGGATATCCGCAGCTAGTCAGCAACACACGTATTGACCATTTGTCATGGCCCCTTATGGTGGATTAGGTGCTGGCTGGGCAAGCCTATTCCATCTCAACAATGTCCCAGGCACTAGTGTCCCGTTAAATGTAGGCAAAGATCGCCTCCTGACGCTTTACTTATCTTGAAAGACAAATAAAATATAAAATGGGTTTAAATACATAATTTATTACTATGGTACATGTGTTTCGAATGATGCCGAGATACATAAAACAAAAAAAATAACAATCAAAAGTCCTTCAACTAGCAACACTTCATTTTCCAACCAGTAACATTTTACCTATTTTTTTTGTTCGCGAGCCACGCTTGTCGCGACCAAAGATGTATTACAAGACACAACATAGAAGTTGCATCGGCATTTCGTAAAAACAGGGCTGAGAGCGATTTAAGATCGTGATTGGTCAATAAAAGGGGCGGGAAATTTACAGTTGGAGGTAGTAACAGATGAATTGCATAAATCGGCGATTATCATTATTCGATGTAACTTCTATGCCGAGTAAACCTGTACGTTCTGTATTTTATTTATGTCATAAATATTTACCAAAAATCCTTAACATTCAACACGCAACATACAACATCAATATTTTCATTTATATATAAACGTAAAAATTAACTTTCATTCATTTATTATTCACTTTTTCAAAGACAGTTGCTATTCATTTGCTCTTTTTTTTACAAAAAAAAACTGAATCATACAAAAACTTGTAAAATGCGTTTGATTTATTTTTCGTTAAAAATGCAAATTACAAAGCTTCACTTTAGGCAATTGTTTATTTATTGTCTTCTTATAATCGGGACAGTGCAGATAAATTTAACTTGGCCTTTCACTATGACAAATTAACTAATTCTTGCTAGGTACCGAATTATTCAGTCACACAACACTATTTTCTGCATTCTTCATGAAGTCGAGAAAATAACAATGGTTGTGATAAGATAATATACAAATCAAAGCATGAAGAATTTAAGAACAACATCTATGTTTATAAGGAGTAAGGATTTATAATAAGTTTAGCTCCACATTATAACATCCTAATGTTATTTGGTTCACTTTTTACACAAATTGTTGTGTAGGCACTATCTATGAAAAATAAAAAAATAAAGAACGAGCAACTGTCAATGCCGCCACAGATTTCAAATTTGACGAAGAAAATGGCGGGAAAACCTTGGAAATATTACAGAGCACGATAAATATGTAACCTAAACACAAGCGTAGGCACTATAATCGTTTCTAAGAATAATTCTATCTCTTGTAAATATAGGTACTTACTGCGATTTTTTATGCACTTTCAAGCCAATATTTTAAAACTATGCTCAGATGCCAATAGATCACGCTTTTTGAAATATAAACAAAGTGCATAGAATATCGAAGTAATACATTTACACAAGTCATAAATTAGAACCGAAATTGTAAGCAAAATTTGTGTCATTGTTCATTTTGCCAACGAAAATGAACTATAATTTTCATCTAACCGACAAATTAATGGTCACAACATAATATCCACTTAAATATCTAGTAGGTAAGTAAGTAGGTACTTAATTTCTTAAATAACATGAGCCGAGTCAAAATTAAAAACCTCGGCTTTATTCTCGTATTTGCCTACTAAATTGTTACGAAAAATCATTATTTTGTTGACATTTTAGAGACTACGCACATAACGTTTTCGAACGCGCTGTTTCTGCACTTCTAAGTAAGTAACGAATGTAAATGAAACGAACACGTTTGTAAAGCGCTGCGACAAGCAAGCAAGGTGACAAGCAAAACGCAGTGAGTGACTGCTACTTCTAAAACGTAATGTGCAGTTCTTTTTCACATTTTGCATACATTTTCGGTTCAAAATTCGACCAAATCGAATAAGTCACTAGGTTTTACGCGCTCTTATAACTTCCGAAGGTCCACTTTTGTTCATTTTGCAAAAACGGGTATTATAAGGGCTAACGTTATTCAACCCTAAAACATTTCATAATAACGTATACACTATATAACGTTATGTAATATAATTCAACTGTTTTCACGTAGACTTCGTTAGTAAAAGACGTGTGAGTCTTTACAAAATGAATATTTCACGTTATATGCAGCACTGATTGTTCTGTATGTTATATATGCGTATATACTCGAGGCTTAGTTTACGAGTCCGTGTTCACTTCACTTTAACTGCACTCCAGACTGCATAGTGTTATCTGGAAATAGAAAAGATAGCTTTCGTGAGCTAAATAATAACACAGGACTGAATTGACAAGCCCGACTTTAAGGTTAAGCTCCAGTCTTCCGTTGGTGACCGGTTAGTAGCTGACTTGTAATGGCTGGTTTGTCACAAATACTAACTCCCAATGCGTAAACTGAGATTAAAGCTTAGTTTAGTGTTTATAGTGCAAGTGAATAGAAACAGATCATATTTACTAAACAGCACTTAGCTATCAAGATCGCTTCACTACCAGGCATCACTGTCATTCTTAGACCCCTTACTGGTTACCATAACCACACCATCATACAAGCATTAATTTGCTTAGCTTGTGATTAGATGACGCTGTGTGGTTGTCCAAGGATATTTATTATTAAGTGACCTGGCTAGCTGTCGTCCTGCAGCTCGGTGAAGCGGTTCCCGAGCGCGAGCGGCTGGCGCGGCGGGCGCGGCGCCTGCGCCCCCCCCCCGCTGCCCGCGGTGCTCCAGCCGCCGCCGCGCTTGCCGCCCGCGCCGAGCACCGGGAAGTAGTCGTCGTTGTGGATGTCCGGAAGGTGTTTCTGGAATACATTCATACATTTATAGTGACATATGGCGCAGTGGGAGAAGGACCGGCTGAGACCCGAACAAATGATTGTATGTTCTGCAGATATTTGTTTCATGGCTGGGTGTTTTCTATCTATTTATATGTATTTATTTACAAAAAAATGATTAGAAACAAGTTGGACAATCCAGAGATACGGATGTTTGTGTCTTTCTGTCAATATGTCTGTCGGTCTGCATGTCAGCAGTGTAAATATACTGACCGGCTGAGCGCGCCGTGTGGGCTGCTCTGGCATGGCCCTCGCTCTGACAGGAGGCACGTAGGGCTTCACTTCCCGCGGCTTGGGCTCCTCCACGGGAGGGGGCGGCGGCGCTTGCTCTGTCTCCACCTGCTGCTGAATAAATAAATAAATATCATTGGACATTCCACACAGCGTCATCTAGTCACAAGCTAAGCAACTTAATGCTTGTGTTATGGTAACCAAGCTGGATATAATACTTGGACTTTTTTTTGTGAAGGAAGACAGACATTATTATAGAATGAAATGCAATGGACTTATTATTATACGCATTATACCTAATAGGCGTCACATAAAATAAAGGGGGAAGTGTCGTTATATTATGTAAACCTGGCTACATAATACATAATCTTAGTATTCATTTTTAATACCTAGCTGTTTATTTGCCTAAGACTGAAAATAAAGTATTATCTGCTTTTATATAAACTTTTGAAGTTGTTTAAACAAGCAGACTTTATTTATTTATTAAGCCATGTCACACATTCACAGTCTTGGAATAGTCTTTATTATACTTACAGGCTTATTCCATGGCCCTTTGCCTTTCGGATGGTCAGATGGTGCATCCTCCATTGCAAGATCCCGGCTCTGTTCCTCTGCGTTCCTCCCACCCTGGAGCACTTGGATCTTCAGACCGGAGTAGTCTTTCACTGGCTCCTCGTACTCCTTCCATTCCTCTTCCTCCTGGAATTGGGATTGTTGAGAAAAAGTTGTTATTATGCTTCTTTATCTGTACTTGATTATCCAAGATAAATTCAAGTATGTAGATGTGTTAACAAGGCTCTAAGATTAGTTTTTTAGGGGATTCCCCAAACAAAGTATGTAACTACAACAAAACAACCTATTTTAATACAGGGTTTTGAATATGTTTTTTTGTTCTTTCTTTTATGGTAAAGAAAAGAGATAGCAACAGATTTAATATTGGTTTAAGCTAATATAGGTTTAATGATGAATGATGATGGTCCATTATGCTTAAAAGCTTTCACCTGTACAATATCAGTGTGATAATTGGGTCCATGAATTAGGAACTCAAATTGAGCTAGTTTGCCACTTGGTCGGCTTGACAGCAAGATGGACAGACAACATCAGAAGGCAAACAATGGATTGGACTATCGCTGGATTGTGATGGATGAAACTATAGGAGGCCTATTACACCCAGCAGTGGGTTGTTAATCCTAGGGTAATAGGTATCTATAATCTTTGGAAAAAAAACAGTCAATGCTTAGAAGTAAATATAAATAAATGATAGAGGCCAGAAATACACTTAAATCTGCTCTTTGTTAACTTGTAACATAAACAAACTCGTATTATGTAGACTAGTTATAACCGCAGACTAATTTTTAAAACAATAGAGTAATTACTGTTTACATAAAGATGGTCATTATTTATCAATAGGTACTTTAACCAAAAAGTCAAGTATTCTTAATGAGATTTTGTTGCACATTAAGAATGCTTATTCAAGGGTCATGACCTAATCCTGCTAATTGCTAGTCTAACCTACAGGTCTGCTAAACCTTGACCTGACTTATTATTCATCTTTGTCACACCTTAGTAAAAAAACGCGACAAAAGATGAGAGGGTAAAAATTACTTTCAATCTACACAGCATGCTCCCCTAATATGAGTCTGAGAACTAGGTCACAACGAATGCAAGGCGCAGACAGTATTTGACGTGTTCGGTGTAAATACAAAGGAATTAAAGAATGGAAAAAATCGGCACAATACGATGATTTGACAAGTTGAATGGCCGAGACAGCTGAGCTATTTCGGCATGTTTGAGGAGTAAACTCACCCCCTGGCGACTCGACTCCTCTCCCTCTTGCAACGGCCGTTCCTTCTTCGGCCTCACTTCAGGTTTCTGCTTCGGTTCATCCAATTTCTTCGCCATTTCATCAGAGGTGGCAAATTTCTTGACCGCCTTCGACTTTTTACGGTCTTTCTTTGCGAAGAAATCGTCTAAATCAGCCATTTTCTATTTTTATTTAGATACTAAAGAATGTTTTGCACCGGTTGGGATAATTACAGTAATATTAGAACGTAATAAAAGGGGGGAAATAGGCCCCCAAAAAGTGAAACGACTTCTAGCAAGCGTGGCCGACTGTTTTTTTTAATGGCAGATTTTAGTGTTGCCCATGTGAAAAAAGTGTCAACGAAAAAGCTACCATTTTTGACATAAAAAAAACTGATAATCACTTTAAATAATATGGCAATATTTTAAATGAAAAAAAAATGTTTATAAAGAACCAATTATTAATTAAAATTAAAATTCGTGGTATTTTATATTTCACACAAAAACATATCAAGTGATTAAATATTTATCTTTGGATAGGTAGGCAATTAATAGAAAACCAGCTTATAGTTGATAATTGGTACAAATATGTAAACCTAATGTTAATATTGATTATTCATAAAAACCCATAGAACTTGAGTCCTAAAACTTTTCCTCATTTTATTTTTAAGCTTTTCCAAATTATTGTTTGGCCGTTGAGCTAACTTTAGTAATGTGGCATAGTGGCAGGAAGATAAATGATGATATTTGACGACTACCCCTGTGAAGATTTCATTTCATAGATTAAATTTGCTATTTAACTAGATGAAGTTCCTATTAACCTACCTAGTAATACCATAAAATTGGTACCTACCTAGGTAAAATAAACACTCTACTCTACTGAATGAAAATAATAATAAAAACCGCGCCTGCGCTTGCCCGCGAGTAAAACGCTACCATTTCAAACTGCCGGATTTCCACACACCACGGACACCACCTTTACTCACTTCTTATCAGCCCCACTCAGGTATCGACGTATACCAATCATTCTTATCTTATCTTACCTCTTGACCACCTTTAGTCCGCTAGTCCTAAAAAAGGAATCAAAATGTTGGGTCCTGTGGCCAGAATTTCGAACCAGATTGCAAGAAATGTGATGAAAACACCCGTAAGGAATGGGTCCCATGGAGGGATACCTGGTGAGGTAAGTCTTGATATATTTTTTATTACGTAACTGGGTTTAGATAAATTGAACAGGTTACATGAATTTTACGAAAAAAACCATGACATGTGGTCTGTAATGTTTGAAGTTATCTTAGCCTTGTACCGTTTGGTCATCCTTAATATACCAACCCACCTATCTAGGTACCTACACTTCACATAGTTAGCCAAGCTAGGTCTGGTACCTACCTATAGTTTAATATTTTTACCTCAGAGTCATTTCAAATTCACAATTAAAGACTGACGCAGGCAGTTCCCTAAAATTTGATACTTACAATAATGAAGTGAAATCTGTGATTTAGTTAAGGGATTGATTATTAAGTAGGTATTACGTTTAAAATACAGAATGATATTGTGCCTGAGTCATTCCGAATTGTAATAAACTTAGTTAATTCACATTTCATGCCACCTATGTAGGCAGTGAAATATGCGACTCATTAAAAATACACCTCACACGGTGAATGTTTACAAAATAATGTGAATGCAAACAATGGTTGGACACGTAGCTTTATTATTCTACAAGTCTTATATTTTCCTTCTATACAAAGTACTCTGTGATCGTACCCAACCCACCTAATAAAAATGTAGGACGAATGTAGGAGACTATTCGACCTTCGCAAGGGTGAAACAATAATAAGGATGGGGTGGGTTGAATGACTTCATTTCGAGGTGTTGACGAGTTGAGTTAGATGAGAACGAACTTTATTGTAGGTAACTACTTAACATTAATTGGGTTCACTATTACCTATTTTTATATTAATTTGTAAGACATTAGGTGCTTAGTTTTTTTAAATATTTTGGGATGTACCTAGGTGTAGGTGGGTCACTAATTTCATCCACCATAACTCAGTAGGTAATAGAATAGCTGGCTGAGACAAAGGAGGTTACGGGTTTGATTCCCGCCATGGATAAATGTTCAGTAAATATTTGTTCTTGTTTCTAGGAACATAGGTACCTATGTAGGTATTATTACACTAGGATATTGTACCTACCATATTGTGTGAAAGCCCAAGGAAATTTGTTTATATATTTCTATATAACATTCCAGAACCTTCCATTTGACATCTACAACCGGAAGATGATTACGTTCCACTTCTTCTGGTTCTTCGGTACCGCCTTCGCGGCGCCATTCCTCGTGGTGCTGCATCAGCTGAGGAAGAGCTCCACATAAACAGGTACTTAAACACTCCTACATCCATATGTGTGTGTGTGTGTCTGCCTGTTTGTCCGTCTATTACGGCAAAACGGAGCGACGAATTGACGTGATTTTTGAAATGGTGATAGTTGAAGGGACGGAGGACATACATAGGCTACTTTTTATTCCTATATTCCAGACCTAAGCGGGTGAAATCACGGGGCGCAACTAGTAATATAATATAAAAAAACGTCAAACATTCCACTGATTTATGCCGAAGTTTGTATTGAACGAAAAAAACTTTTGTTCTGGTAGGTACATAAGTACCTACCTACCTACCTCAAGGATCACTCTTAACATTTTAAGAGCTAGAGGAGGAAGTAAAGAAAGGCCCACCCGAGATGGTTGCGGGTTAGATCTTAGATCCCTGCCATGTCACGTTCCGTATCTGGGTGTGTTTCTATCTATTTAATTATTCTGTCTGTGTATATTTTTACAAAAATAAAATATTTTACGTTGCTTTGGGACTAGTTGACGATGTGTGGAATGTTCAAGAATATTTAAGTGCCTTGGTACCTACTTATATACCTACGCTTTTATGATCTATTGTTTGCTTGGACTGAGTTTTGTACCTAGGTAGGTATACGAGTATAAGCTGAACAGCTAAATCGAACATGGAATTTATGATTCTGATTTAGGTATGTTATGTTTTGTTACGATAGTATACGATTATACAATATAATATTTTTTAGATTTTTTAATCAAAGTTTAAGGTCCTTCTAAAAAGCTATTTAATTTAGTGCTGGCTCATTTTCTACCATTTTATCATTTTCAGGTACATAATTGAGAAGTGAAACCGAAGCATTACAATATTAATTTAGTTACAAAATTTAATTTTTGTAGTTTTTAAATATCAATTAAATCCTCTATTGATGAATAACAAGTTTTTTATTTCCCTTTTTATTATTTTGATAAGGGTGCGTTCGTAAAATTGTCCCCAAAAGCTACCATAAACTGAATTTCTGAACGCAACGATAGCTTTCACATAAAAAAGTAAGTGAAGTCAGGGAATTGAATTTTCTAGTTTTTCGCAAATTTTCTGAAGAATCTCGGAAAATATAATCATGTTGGGACCTTTGGCTCGCGTTTCCAACCTTGGCAGGAATGTGATGACCAATTTGGTCAGGCAGAGCCATTCCAATGGAGGAATCCCTGGCGAGGTGAGTTCCAAATTCAAAGTTTTCATTACATAATCACTGCGTATTTTCATTTGTTTTCATCATTATAAGTAGTGATTCCATAGGCAAAATATAATTGGTGTCTTTTGTTTATCCTAAAATACAATAAACAACGTAAATATCCTCTGCTGTAGGGCAGCAAAAACTATGCCAGAGGTTATCCTTCTAACATCGAAGTCATCACAATACCTACCTACTTACTTTTTTTTCAGTCTTATTTTTTACTAGAGGAAAATAACAATAAACACCAAGAAATAATGTTTACTCATCAACGGTTCAATTTCAATTTCAATTTCAAAGCCTTTATTTTACTGATAAAAGAATTTTACAGTTTGAACTACTACTACTAAACTTAATCTAATACTTCATGCAACGTTGCTGCAGTTTCATCAGCGTGTCCTGAAGACACGTAGGCCTCCTCCAACCGCTTCCATTCAGTTCTGTTTTTAGCGCTACGCGACCATAGTGGTCCGGCAATTCTTTTTATATCATCGGACCATCTCATCAGTTGCCTCCCCTTTTTTCTTTTTGTTTTGTATCGTGGGGTCCATTCTGTTAGGGTTTTATTCCATTTTTCCTTCTCCTCCCTTATCATGTGGCATCAACGGTTAAAAACATACAAATAATGCCTCTTTCATAGAAGACTTCCTCAAATATGATTAGTACTTATTAAACTTCCATGGTTTCAGAACTTGCCCTTCGACATTACCAACCGCTACAAGCTGACTGCATACTTCATCCTATTCTTCGGCTCCGGACTGGCTGCACCTTACCTTATCACCCGCCACCAGCTTCTGAAGAAGTAAGCTCTCAATAATATGTTTACATCTCGGCATTCAACATGCAATAGTAACCTAGCTTCTATAGACTGTACCTACATTTATAAGTGATCCTTGAGGTCCTACAGAAACCAATATGTTTTTCTTTCTTTTTTTAATTCATAAACTCGGTTTAATAAAACATTTTTTAATATGCCATTATTATAAAGTTAATTGACTAAATAAATAGTATTCTAACATTTGCAGCCTAGCTCAATATAGGTACTTTACATACACATGGGCAGTCAACACGTTCATGTACCTTAATGTTAACAAATCACTAGTAGGTAGCCATAAATTAAAAAGTTAAAACACACAACTCTTTCTTACGACAGTCATATAGATAAAATATGCAAACGACTAAACAGTGCAAATTATGTTTTACTAAAACTGAAACCAATAATTGACAGAAATACCCTTGTATCTGTTTACTATGCCTACTGTCATTCTATTATTAACTACGCCATAACGATCTGGGGAAATGCTGCCCAGATTAAGAGGGTTCAAATTTGCCAAAAAAGATCTATCCGAATAATATGTGGATTACATAGGTTAACATCTGCAAGAAGTTACTTCAAAAAAACAAAGATACTGACAGTGATATCATTATTTATTTTTAACTCACTCATTGAAGTGCACTTGTGTAGGGATAATTTACTTACAAAAATGCAAATACACGGTCGAAATACTAGAAACAAGGAAAAACTATTCATACCCAGAACAAGACTAGTAAAAACTAATAATCAAGGACTTAATATTAAACTCCAAATGTACAATAAATTGCCGTCAACAATATCTAGACTTCCTTTAAATAAATTTAAAAATGTATTAAAAATATTCTTTGAATCCCATCCATTTTACCATATTGATGAATACATGAATTGTTCATTTTCTGACTCATCTTCGGATTAGTAATATTGTTTTATTTAATTATTTATATTTAACGCCTAACCTTAAGAAATGATGTACCCTGACTTGCCAATGTTATGCTATGTAACCTTGTGGCTAAATAAATAACTTGAAACTTGAAACTTGAAACACATAAATGTGGGTTAGGTTGTCAATGTAGAATTCTTCAATTAAACAAATTTCTTTTCTCTTTCAGGTAAGGTGATGGGTTTGCATAACTGCTGTGAAATCAAATTAGGTGTAAGCTAGCAAGTGTATTATAATATAATTTATGGTTGAATTAAACATTCTGTTTTAGAGCCATTCTTTGAAGTTTTTTTTACTAAACCAATGTATTGTGTTGTGTGTGAGACAATATTTCAAGCAATGGAAGGAAAAATTGGATGAGGCTAGTCAGGCTAGTACTACATCTTGAAGAGTGGCTTACAAGTTGTCCAGGCTCATACAGCTCATACGTAAATTAGTATCTATAGAAAAATATTGTGATAAAGATCTAATGAAAATTTTGGATGTAAACTCACAATCAACAAAGTGTACGGTATTAGTTATTTTAATTCATTTTTGATTAATTTAGGAATAGATAATTCACTCCAACCAGCATGTTGGTCGAGTAGGCACCAACTTTCAAAAAACTGGCAATTTTTTACATAATGTCAATGGAATGTGACAGTGACTGATAAGAGATAAGTAAGACTGTCAAATTTGACAGATGTACAATTCGGCTTGCTACGACTCAAGCAATTAATGTGCATTTTTCTTATTTAATGTAATAAAACAACGAAAATCCCAGGAATAAGTGCTCTCAATAACTTCTAAGTCAAGTGTTCCTGAGAAACTGTTAAAAAACCCACGTCGTTGAATGTATTTTTAGTTAGAAACATTAACGAAACATTCGCTGCACACAATGACCGATACTTCATGTTATATCGTTGATAATGGGGCTTACACAGCCAAAGTGGGCTTCTCCTCCATGGAACCAAAGGTAGTGCCTAACTGTATCATGAAAGCAAAGTCCGAAAGACGGCGTCCTTTCATCGGTTCTCAAATCGAAGAATGCCGGGACGCTTCTGGCCTTTTCTACATCCTACCGTTCCAAAAAGGGTTCCTCATCAACTGGGACACCCAAAAAACCGTCTGGGACTTTATTTTTAGCAAAGAATGCTGCCCAGTTAACTTTAACGACACACCTCTTATCATTACCGAGCCTTTGTTTAATTTCTCATCAATACAAGAAGCAATGACAGAAATTTTCTTCGAAGAGTACGAATGCCAGTCTCTATTGCGGATTAACGCGACAGATCTAGCAGAATATCACTATAGGAAGACTCACAGTAACAACTGTACTTTGGTAGTTGACTCAGGTTATAGTTATACTTACATAGTTCCTTATATCAATGGAAAGAAATACCGAGAAGGGATAAAGAGGATCGATGTTGGGGGCAAAGTGTTAACCAATCATTTGAAAGAGATCTTATCATATAGACAATTGAATGTGATGGATGAAACATATGTAATAAATCAGGCGAAGGAAGACTCATGTTTTGTGTCCCAAGACTTTTTGGCTGACATGGAAATTGCTAAAAGAAAAGGTAATTATACTCTTCACTAAATGCATTACTAGCAGCACAGCTTTGCATGGATGTACTTATGAAACTACTGCAGTAAAATGTAGCCTATAACCATCCAGACAGTCCATTCTACACATCGGTGAAATAATTTTTGAAATCAGCTGAGTAGTTTTGGAGATTACCTCCATGAATCAAACAAACAAACTATACCTCTTTGTAAAATTATTAAAAAAACTTTATTTACAGAAACTAAACTATTAGGTACCTACATATTTACATTATTGTACATAATACAAATAGAACCAGTTGAGCCACCTAAGGACCGTTGCAAACGGTCTATAGGTAGCTCAACTGATCCAAACCACTGTCAGTCGTCACTGTAAATTATTAATAGATAATATAGATTTACAATGGCAATGTTTTGCTACAAATTCAGCAATAAATAAATCTAAGTTAGTTTATATGAGCAAGTGGCTAACTCGGGTGACGGAGTTTTTATGCCACCATACAATAGCCCTACTGTTGATTGTTTGACCAAACTAATGAATTTCAAACTTTTCTCACTCCACTTTACATTACCATCAACCATTCCCCACCAGCCCTTGAAGGCAGCTATGTTATCCAGCGACTGGACCTGCCTCGTTGCAGTGATAACCAATGACCCTCCATCTAAGTGCATTCTAGCACCTAGGGACCGCCCCCGCGATCGTGATTATCGCGGCGACATTATCGTCGGGTCACGTTTTTCTATACACTCTACGAACACGGCGATTTAATCGCGCTTAAAAACGAGTGACATTGACAAGCAAGTTTAATTCTTATGCGAATTGCTTTACCGTGTAAATTACCGAATGATAAGACGGAATAGAATCACCTAGCTTATAAGGCTACATTTTTAAGCGATTTTTGCTTGAGGTCCTACAGAAATAAACACATTTTTCTTTCTCTCTTTTTCTAAGAATCCTTGCGATACACTCGCCCGTGGTGGCGGCGCGGCGGTCTCAAGACCACGATAAATTAATTTTCGTCTTATCTGTTTCAGCACCAGAAAACACAATAATCAAAGACTACGTTCTCCCGGACTACACAACAATCCGTCGAGGTTTCCTCCGAGACATCGTTGGATCCGACGAAGAGTTAGAACAACAAACACTACGACTAAACAACGAAAGATTCACAATCCCAGAACTGCTCTTCCACCCATCAGACGTCGGTATCCCACAGATGGGCATCCCAGAAGCGATTATACACTCAATCAACTCCTGCCCAGAAGAGCACATAGAAAATTTACTAGAAAACATAGTTTTGTACGGTGGTAATGCTAAATTCCCTGGATTCAAAGACAGGGTTTTCAAAGACGTTCGGTCGCTGGCGTTCGATCATTATGACGTTAACATCACGCTTGCTGATGATCCCGAAACTTATGCGTGGGAAGGTGGGAAATATCTCTTCAGAGATCCAGATTTCTACTCCTTCTGTATGACGAGGGAGGAGTATGAAGAGGAAGGAAAGTCGTTAGCGTTTGAACGGTTCGATATATAGCGGCGGAAACGAGCAAGGAAATCACCGTGATAACTTGTTCGTTAAATGTAATACCTGTGGAGTTCTTAAATTGAAAATGAGGGCTGTTTAATTGTAAGTGCTAAGGCAGTTCAAAAAACGAATATTAGACGCGTGTTTATTAAAATGTCGCTTTAAATTCTCAAAAGTCTCAAGGTGCCACTTTTACGTCGTACAAAGTAAATAATTAGGTAGCACTAGGAATATATTTTCAGTTAGGTTCCTAAGCGGCCCCAAAACCAAAGAAATAAGTGAAAAGTATGGTTTGGGGTCATATTTTCTTTTTATAGCTAAGCTCCAGTGAAGAGCCTATCGAACATTAAGAAGACTTGTCAGCTTTAAAGCTTGTAATGTAAAATGCTTGCTGATGCCTAATAAGCCACGTAAAAAGAACGCTGAGGGGAATAGCTGCGTAGTAGGCGATTTTAAGAAATGTGGAATTATGAAGGGGGGACGCAGTGCACTTCACACCATTGATATAGCGTGCTATTGGTTCTTGAGCGAGTGAGCCATGCGCAAACATACTCTCTACCGTTCCACTCATCGTTCTTTTTACGTGGTGCGACATATACCTGCGGTATTCATAAGGGTAGGGCTGCCCGTAGACAAGTGTTAGCAACTAAGCCACGTGCGTTATGGGCGCTATATATCGAACGCTATAGTGTATATAATTGCCTTACATGTCGCCATTTATTGTATGGTACAAAAAATACTGCTGTAATGATCAAAATGTAATAGGAATTTCAAAATAATTACCTATTTAAATTACTCAAATTCTTCTCAAATTAATAGCACATCATTTGAATGAAAAACTTTTCAATGGCTTTATCCTCTATGGCTTTATCCCTGGTTGGTTCCTACGATTAAAACCTTTTGTCTATGATTAAAAAAAAGTCTATGCAATGACATGTAAAAATATTTTTGACATCAATCAATTATTTTCTGACCAGCACAAAATCTAGTTAAAATTATCCCAAGTTCAAAATGCTTGTAGCTAAATTCGTGAGACCGATTTCCCGCGGTCTAGCAACTACGCCAACGCTCCATCAGCCTCGTAGCCTCATGAAATTGAAAAAGTTACAAGCAGACTTTCAGTGTGAGGATGGTCGTCCTATTTATCTGAAGATGGGGTTTAGCGATAGAATTCTTTATTCTTCGACTATCCTGGGCTGTGTTGTGGGTGTTTTCATGACGCTGTGCACGATTTACGATTATGCTAAGCCGCCAACATGGAAGAATAAAACGTGTTGAAAGAAGATTTTTATCAAAATACCTAAATAAACTATTTTAGAAAAGCTTTAGTTTCATTTGCGTGGGGTTTCCTTTCTTTCCACAGCAGACGGACAACGAAGGTAGCCTATAGCACAGATTGCAGAATAAAGATCCTATAGGTTCCTATTATACCTAATAAATTACCAGAATGGTCTAAAAAATGTTCCTCCTATTGAAAAGGGGAATTTATTTTAGATTGTGGGTAGGTCGAAGAGATATGTACCTAGCCTTTTATCGTGTAGTGAGTGATTATAATCACTACACGCTTTGAGGCTACATTTTAGGTAGGTATTGCAATCAATGGGCACGCTTCCACATGGCAATGGTTCGGGTCAATTGAGCTACCTACAAGGTGACGGTGGTAACCAAATATTCCCAAGGTGGTCAAAGGTGAGCAGCAGTTCACTCAGGTGGACGGTTGGTAAGATAAGAATTAAGAATAAGAACTTTAAAAAGTGGGCTCTCTCAATCCTCAACGTATTTTCTAAAGTTGTTTTTTTACTTTACTTTTTTAAATGTCTTGAATGTCACTTTAAAAAATATTTAAAAGTCACTTCTGATCAGCTGTCATTGTCACATTCAAAATATCAAATAATAGATCTGTCATTTGGTTTTCTGTTTTGTAGTTTTCCGGAAGAATCTGAAATAAATCTGTTTTCATCGGGAATTTGTGAAGTGGAAATAAAGTGAAAAATGTCCATGTTCCCAGGAACAGTGGCCTTTGACGAGTATGGTCGTCCATTTATCATATTGAGAGACCAGGCAAGCCAAAAAAGGCTTACCGGTACCGATGCCTTGAAGGTAGATATTTTAATTTATTTTCTGCTAAAATCTGTGTATTTAACCCATGGGGCGTTACATGATGAATCTAAATCAATTTCTTTGATGTGTATTCCTGTACTAGCAATCAAACTTTCTAAAAACATCGTAACCTATAAAAACTTCGTCGTATTTTGAACTTTCCAATAACTTGGTTTTTCGATTATTTGAATGAAACTTATCTCTCATTTCGTTATTTAAGCATAAAAACCCTATTTACAGCATGCAGAAACTTTATAACGCTCGTAATTTTGAAGTTATTCGAAGTTTTACGATCAGATGTTTCCTACTTGTATGGATGAATCACATGATCCGAATTTTTTAAAACAAAATGTCAATATTCTTTGTTCAAGAATCACTGTTACATACAAATTATAATAAACACTTCAAAAATTGTGTAGGAACTTGTCTCAGTAAATTCTTATAGAACTTTAATTGTTTACAAAAATTTCCTTTGTTTCTAACCTAAACAATTTTTTTATTTTGAAGTGGTAATTTTAAATTACAATAATTTGTTTTAAATAACTGATTCTTCCCCAAATACTCAAAACACTGACTGATTTAACGTTTAGGATTAGATTTGGAATAATAAATGTTTTGACAATTATGTCTTAAATATGCAACAGTTAGACTTTAATTATTGTATCAGTATAAAAGTGTCTATATTTTTCTAATTAGCCTTTGTGTTGGTGCCACTTGCTTATTATTAACTATGTAAACTGCTTCTTAAGACATTCTTGATAAATCATTGAAGTTAAGCAACATTCCGGGCTTTTAAAGTCATTAAGCCATGATCAAGGCCTTTACTGGCTCACATGAACAAACAAATGAACTATCTGTATCATATTCTTTCAGTCCCACATATCAGCCGCTCGGCAGATTGCCAGCATACTCCGCACTTCGCTAGGGCCCCGTGGGCTCGACAAGCTGATGGTCAGCCCCGATGGTGACGTGACAGTCACCAACGATGGAGCCACCATCCTGAAGATGATGGATGTAGAGCATCAGATTGGAAAGCTGCTTGTGCAGTTGGCCCAGAGTCAGGACGATGAGATTGGTGATGGCACCACTGGCGTTGTTGTATTGGCTGGTAAGTTTTTAGAAATAAATAAAAACAAGTACCTAGATGAAATACAAGAAAATCTGCTTTTTAGAAAGTTTTTGAATTGAAATGAGACAGTGTCAGTTCCATCATACAACCTTTTAAACTTGCACTGATTAAGCAGCTCTAAAATAGCTTGGTAGAGCTTTATTCATATAAGCATAAGTGTATTCTTCTTGAGAGCTAGATCATGAATATGGGTACCAATGATGATTAAAAATACTCACATATTGTTTTGATATACAATGAAAACTACCTTGGCTGTGTCTGAGGTACCCATTTCATTGATCTTTGAAATTATTTGTTGTTGTTGTTGTTTTTAGTTGTGTGACAGATTGTTTCCATTGCACGCCATTATCTGCAACTGGTTTTCCTTGAAAATTCGCTAGAACAGTAAACTTCTAAACATATTATTAGCAGGACAGTAGGTCTTTTGAGACCGCTACTGAACTTATAAACCTTCACAGGTGCCCTACTCGAGCAAGCCAATGCACTCATCGACAAAGGAATCCACCCCATCCGTATAGCCGATGGGTTTGAACTAGCCGCTGCCACCGCATTGGCTCATCTTGACAGCATCAGTGAAGCATTCCCCGTCAACAAGGATACTAGGGAGAATCTTATCAAGGTGGCCATGACCACGCTTGGCAGTAAGGTGGTCGTGAAGTGCCATCGGTTAATGGCTGAGATTGCTGTTGATGTAAGTATTGTCAAAAACATGAAATCAAAATGAAAATGTATTCCCTAGGTGCAGTAGACACACTAAAATTACGTAATTTTAGAACTGTCACTCAGTCTGTCATTTTGTTTTGAACTTTCTTGAGAATGAAATAGGTGCTTTCGAATTTAGGAATTTTGATTAGTCAGTGCAACACCGAATTACCGCCAGTGCTACACCGAATCACTGCCACTATTTGTATACATACATACATATAATCACGCCTCTTTCCCATGGGGGTAGGCAGAGACCACGGATCTCCACTTGCTACGATCCTGACATACCTCTTTTACCTCACTCACTCTCATTACATTCTTCATACACTATTTGTATAACTATTGTAATCCTAATTTAAATCCAGGCGGTGCTATCAGTAGCTGACTTGGAGAAGCGCGACGTGAACTTCGAGCTGATCAAGGTGGAGGGCAAGGTCGGGGGTCGCATGGAGGACTCCATGCTGGTCCGGGGGGTAGTCATCGACAAGACCATGAGCCACCCTCAGATGCCTAAAGTGCTTAAGGTAACCTAAATATCTCGTTTAAATTGTAGGGCTTCAAATGTTCTCTCTTAGTAACACCCTCTGTATTTACAGGGCATGTTAAATTGTCGGTCCCGGCTTTTAAAGTCGTTAAGCCATGACGGAGGCCTTTGGGCGGCCTAAAAACTCCGTCACCAGAGTTGGCCACTTGCTCATACGAATGAACGATGAACCTTCCTTTCATTCATACATACATACATATAATCACGCCTCTTTCCCACGGGGGTAGGCAGAGATCACGGATCTCCACTTGCTACGATCCTGACACACCTCTTTCGCCTCACTCACTCTTATTACATTCTTCATACATGCTCGCCGGTTTAGGGTACTTCTGACCTTCCTTTCACAAACAATAAATAAATCAATAAATGTTCTCAGGACGTGAAGCTGGCCATCCTGACGTGCGCGTTCGAGCCTCCCAAGCCGAAGACGAAGCACAAGCTGCAGGTCGGCTCCGCGGACGAGTACCGCGAGCTCCGGGCTTACGAACACGACAAGTTCCTGGAGATGGTGCGCACTGTTAAGGTGAGACTACTGACCTTATCCCTAAAGGTACAAGTTGGTAGCCGACTGCACGCGACACCAGCAGACGATGTGTCGCTACACACTACTGGTTTCTACGTATTTCTATAAAAGTCAAAAGTCAAAATATATTTATTAGATAGTAAAGATGGAGGCTTCATTGGTACATTGTATAGCAGGGTTCTCTACCTAGCCATGTAGCATGTTATGTTTGCGATGCCTCATCAACAAAATACCCAGTAGACAAAGGGCGAACGCATTCGATAAATTAACAATCGCCCCCTACCACTGTTATCGTTTTGGACACAAGTTTTATTGTATCTTCGCAGTTTTAAGCAGGAATGCAAGAGTTCAGAAAATTTCTCTGTTTATATGAAGAAATTATTTTGCTACTAAAAACATTGTCCATTCCAGAAAGCGGGCGCTACCCTCGCAATCTGCCAGTGGGGCTTCGACGACGAAGCCAACCATCTCCTCCTATCTGAAGGCCTACCCGCCGTGCGCTGGGTCGGCGGCCCGGAGATGGAGCTTATAGCTATAGCCACGGGGGGGCGCATAGTGCCGCGCTTCGAGGAACTAACTACAGACAAGCTGGGGCAGTGCGGACTGGTCAGGGAACTTAGTAAGTCATATAGCATCCGCTCCTAATTCGCGCCACGTAAAAAGAATGACTCGTATCGAATGACCTCGTAAATGGATGGACGACATAGTTGCCGTACAGGGTAAGACCTGGATGCGAAAGGCCCAGAACAGAGCTGTTTGGCGGTTAGGGAAGGAGGTTTATGCCCAGCAGTGGGTCACTAAAAGCTGACAATGATGAATGATGATGATGAAAAAGAATGACATGAAACTAACAAGTTAACGAAACTTGTTAGTTTCATGTCATTCTTTACGCATCTATTTATGTTTACGTCCATAGAATATTATCAACACACGCGTTAAATCAATGGTGTCAAGTGCGCCGCGTCACCACGACACCAATCCCACACAAGATTCCTAAAAATCGCACTCAGCGTTCTTCTTACGTGGTACGATCTATAGCTTAACGCTAACAAGGTTCCAGGTAGGGGCTCAAAGAGTGGAGAAGTTTCTCTTTGTTATATTTATGTTATTGACGCGGACGCGATTAATAACATTCAACAAATATTAGTAACAAGTAACTTTAGTTAGAGAAAGTCATCTAAATAATATTATCCTTGGACATTCCACACAGCATCATCTAGTCCCAAGCTAAGCAACTTAATGCTTAACTTTTGGTTGAATACATTTTGTAGTTGGTGTCAATGATGAATAAAAACGTATTTTATTTGATAAATAATGAAATCTACCTTGGCTGTGTCTGAGGCACCAATTACACCAAATTTTCCTACCCTTCCTTTAATTCAATTGCTTTCCATCATCAGAATGTTGCTTAACTAGTAATTAATCAAGAATTAGCTTCGCCACGAGTTTCTAGTGAATTGTCACTTTGAAACTTTTTAAACTATCATGGTTTTGAACATTATAAACACTTGAAACTGGATATTTACCAATAATTCATTAATCTACCAGTCTTGATAAATATCCCGATCAAGTGTGTATTATATCTTTGAAATTTAACTAAACTAATGTCAACTTTTGTCCTCAGCGTTCGGCACGTCCAAGGATGAGATGTTGGTGATAGAGCAGTGTTCCAACTCGCGCGCCGTGACGGTGCTGGTGCGCGGCGGGAACCGGATGATAGTGGAGGAGGCCAAGCGGTCGGTGCACGACGCACTCTGTATAGTCAGGAGTCTGGTACAGGTGGGTTCAAATGTAGCTTTCATATCCATTCTATCTATACTTTTTCACTTTCAAAACTGTCGTGAGTTGTACTAGACATTGATAGTGGAGGAGGCCAAGCGGTCGGTGCACGACGCACTCTGTATAGTCAGGAGTCTGGTACAGGTGGGTTCAAATGTAGCTTTCATATCCATTCTATCTATACTTTTTCACTTTCAAAACTGTCGTGAGTTGTACTAGACATTGATAGTGGAGGAGGCCAAGCGGTCGGTGCACGACGCACTCTGTATAGTCAGGAGTCTGGTACAGGTGGGTTCAAATGTAGCTTTCATATCCATTCTATCTATACTTTTTCACTTTCAAAACTGTCGTGAGTTGTACTAGACATTGATAGTGGAGGAGGCCAAGCGGTCGGTGCACGACGCACTCTGTATAGTCAGGAGTCTGGTACAGGTGGGTTCAAATGTAGCTTTCATATCCATTCTATCTATACTTTTTCACTTTCAAAACTGTCGTGAGTTGTACTAGACATTGATAGTGGAGGAGGCCAAGCGGTCGGTGCACGACGCACTCTGTATAGTCAGGAGTCTGGTACAGGTGGGTTCAAATGTAGCTTTCATATCCATTCTATCTATACTTTTTCACTTTCAAAACTGTCGTGAGTTGTACTAGACATTGATAGTGGAGGAGGCCAAGCGGTCGGTGCACGACGCACTCTGTATAGTCAGGAGTCTGGTACAGGTGGGTTCAAATGTAGCTTTCATATCCATTCTATCTATACTTTTTCACTTTCAAAACTGTCGTGAGTTGTACTAGACATTGATAGTGGAGGAAGCCAAACGGGATGTTCACGACGCACTCTGTATAGTCAGGTGTTTGGTACAGGTGAGGATCAGATATAGCTCTCAAATCCATCACACTAATATTATAAAGGTGAAAGTTTGTGTGTAATTGTGAATGTTTGTCCGTCTTTCACGGCAAAACGGAGCGACAGATTTTGACGTGATTTTTTAAATGGTGATAGTTGAAAAGATGGAAAGTGACATAAACTTTTTTTACACTAATCTAAATAACTACATGAAGATCTGTAAGAAATGTCTACCGCTCCCTGGGATATAGCCGTGATCAATTCATTTCATTTTTTTGTCATCTTTCTCGATTATCATATGTATTGTAATTTCATCAAGCCTATTCCAGCTCAACAATGTCCCAGGCACTACAGTGTAACGTTAAGTGTAGGCAAAGATTGCCTCCTGACGCTGTATAAATCATCTACTATAGATGCAAAGGCCTATTTTTTGTAATTTAATAATATGTCCAGGACTCGCGCGTGGTGTACGGCGGCGGCGCGGCGGAGATATCGTGCTCGCTGGCGGTCAGCGCGGCGGGCGAGCGGCTGTCCTCGCTAGAACAGTACTCGTACAGAGGCTTCGCGGACGCACTGGAGGCTGTGCCGCTGGCTTTGGCTGAGAACAGGTAACATGCTTTTTTTACAAGTTTTTATATAACTTCACTTTTGTATGTATGTTCTGCAGATATTTGTTCCGTGTCTGGGTGTTTTCTATCTATAATATGTGTATTTACAAAAAAAAATTGTATCTAACTATTATATCAGTTATCTGGTAACGGTAACACAAGTATTAAGTTGCTTAGCTTGGGGATAGATGACACGCTATGTAAAAAATGTTTCCTTTGAGTCTAGTTCTAAATTTCAAGTTTCAGTCTAATCATAAATATTTCAAATTGTAAGTAATTTTGAATATATTTTTGCATTGCAGTGGTTTGTCGCCGATCGACGCGTTGTCCGAAGTGAAGGCGAGACAAGCTGCAGAGAAAAATCCTAACCTCGGAATTGACTGCATGAATCATGGTAAATATACAACTGTTTTATTAAAAACTAGCAGTGCCCCGCGGTTTCACCCGCGTAAGTCCCGTTACCGCGGGAATATTGGGATAAAAAGTATCCTATGTCACTCCCTACATCCCTACAACTATCACCACTAAAAAAATCACGTCAATACATCGCTCCGTTTTGCCGTGAAAGACGGACAAACAGACAGACACACACACTTTCACATTTATAATATTAGTATAGAGTATGGATTCCTGTTAGTTTATCTAATATAAGTACTCATATTATAAAGAGGTTATGTTGGTTTATGAAGTATCGGAGATTACCTTCGTCAAACAAACCAACATTATCCCTTTCTAATATTTATTTGTTATTTCCAGATTCGAACGACATGAAAGCACTGAACGTGATCGAGTCCCTCCACTCTAAGAAGCAACAGATCGCGCTCGCGACTCAGTTAGTTAAGATGATCCTAAAGATCGATGACGTCCGCTCGCCGGCCGATTCTATCGAGTAGGCTTTAATACTCGGGATAACTCGCATTTTAGGGGCACTGGCCTTGCTATAAAGGTCGCGCATGTGTGATGTGTTGTGTGGTGACGCGGCGCACTTCACACATTGATGTAGCGCGTGCTATTGGTTCGTGAGCGAGTGACCAAAACATACTCCCGTTCCCCTCATCGTACTTTTTGCGTGGCGCGACTTAATGGGCATTTATTATCAAGATAAATAGGATCACATAGAATCAAGGTGCTGCTCCTGATTTGTGAAGAATCAGTACATATTTTCTAAACATTAAGCTAGGTGATCCTACTGCTTTGTTCTCGTTAGAATCTGATTAGATAATGAAGCGATACATATATCAGACAAAGAAATAATTACGAACCATTTTAATCCCATTGTTCATTGGATAAAAAATGTTTTTTCACAAAACTACAATGATTTGTTGAAATATCATTACAACTTGTGTCTTGGTCAGTGCCCGTCTAACTTTTAATGTTTGTGTTACGTATTATTCAGTATTTTAACGATTCTCTATCACAAACTACCAAATTTTAAAACTTGAACTGCAAATATTATTTAGAAACTGTATGTTAAGTTATTCATTTCGCTAGATGCTGTACAAGGGTGTACGTGGTTGCCTTTTTGCACTAATAAATTAAAAATAATAAGCTAATAACAACTGCGTTTTATTTTTATTCCGACCCAAGAGACATTATTATCTTATTTCACTTTCAAAACTATCGTGAGTCGTGAGTCTCTTCAAGGGCGCGTCTCACGAACAAGAAAAGGCATATGGTAATATTAGATAATTTATATCAATATATTCTTCATTATGTAGGTACATAAATTATAGATTTATATAATCTTAAATATTTATACAGTTGAGATCTTATAAATTAACACTAAGGCCCTTATTTAGAGATTGCACACTTAAGTTTTCAATTCAATCATACATTCTCTGTAAAAAAGAGTATTGAATGACTGGCATGAGACAATGCTTGAATGATAAAACTCATGATGCAAAGAATATGATTTAGGTGTTAGAGCCTTCGCTTGACCCACTTGTGAGATTACCCCCTTGAATTTTGCGCGGTTGCAGTGCGATCCTACCCTCATATACGATAAAAGTGATCACGTGACTCTGAAGGAGCCGACGCCGTCATCGCTGGCTAGTCGAATGTTCCTCAGTACGTCTTTGAATTTTGACGGAGTTAGCGCAGTGTGAAAAAAAAAAAAAAAAAAATTAAATTAAAATATTCAAATAATAGTAATCCTACGTAACGTGAACTAAACGGCGTGAACATAATACATGTAAGTACTTAATTCAAAAACTTATAATAAAAGTGTTTAAAGTGAAGTGCTCGACTGCTCGATACGTTACGTATCCACGCTTTATGCGAATGCCCGCTCTTCGGACGGCAGACTCGTGCGTGACAAAGCAAAAGAATTTAGGATCTTGTACAGATCAATTCTAACGAGAATGCCCGCTCTTTAGACGGCTTGCTCTAAATACTCACAGTATTACACATGTTCGAAATTCGAACGTTGTCAGACGTCAAACCGAGACAACCTCTGCCTATGACGGCTGACTAGCCGACACCGTCAGCTGAAGGGAGGTATATGATACCCTACTCAAGTAGAAATTCAGCCGTCATGTCGGCTACGCAGCCGTCAATCGGCATTCTGCAAGTCTTCGACTTCAGTGCTAATTGCATCTTCCGGTGCTTTCAGATCATGGACCTGATGGACCGGACTACACTGGGTGAGACAGCCGAGTGGGATCCCCCACCGGAACAAGCTACTTTCTACAGAAATATCTTGGAAACATTAGACAGATGCTATCCTGACGACTGGCGATCGTGGCAGATCAACGTGACCTCATATGAGGACCTATTTGGAGACAAAATATCGTCAGACGACGAAAACCGCCTGAGGTTTGCAATCCCCACGGTACACCTGGCCGAAGCATATGGCTGCTCTAGCTCTTTGAGCGAAAGAAAGTACAAAACGATAAAGCGAATACTTCTCCACTGGCCCATTGGTAGAGCACTTATCTACTCTCCATTCGCCACCATGAAGAAAATCCATCCAACAGATGTATACAGCGGCTATATGGAAAACCTAACGGTTATCAAAAACCTACTAATCTCTCGCCCAGAAGCCTCCCTCCGCCTAAAAACTCGGGCCCAAGCCAGTACCTCTAGACCTGAATCTCCAGCTTCTACAGCCGGCACGTCATCCTTAAACTCGAGGAAAAGATCTCGTAGCCCAGAACCAGCCCAAATTACTGCCACAAAAGGCCTGGAAACTTATATGGAACAACAAAACAAAATGCTGGAGCAACTACTTGCATTGTCTAGCATACAAACAGACTTGTTGACGCACAAAACAAGAAACGAAGTGGACTCTGATAGCCACACCTACGATTCCGAGGAAAATGAGAATGATGCCTGGGTTGCACCGGAAATGATCGGATCGGAACCGGCTGAACCACTAGAAGAAAATCTAGCTGAGCAAGAAGACCACTTCTTTGATTTTGCTCCCGAAACAAAAGAATCCGAAGGTAAAATAGGAATCGCAGAAGAAACACTGGTAAAACAGGGCTCTCACTGTTCAAGGCTCGGAGAAGCTACCTGGCAAAACATTCGCTACGCGGATGTCCAAAAGCAATTTCAAGCTGCTCCAGTCTTTACGAGCCTAAAGGTTAACAGCGTCTTCGCAACAGTCACCCCTAATTGGCAAACAGTTACATTGTTGGAAAAAGTGGACACCTGTCTAGGCGCCATTATTCACGGAATATTGCAACAGCGAAACCATTTTCAAACAATATACAGCGGGGCGCCTCTGGATATTAAATCACACCTGAAAAAGAATTTTCTTGCTACTGATTGTGCCTTTCGCCGAACGTCGGATGCCTTACTGCAATACACCTGCGGCAGGAGAGCAGAAATAATACAACAAAGAAGATCGGTGTACAAACCGACTAACAAGTCGCTACACGAACTTATCCATGCAATCCCGCCATCCACCACGCATTTGTTTGCAGAACCGCAGTTAGGTGATCTGATTAAAGAACAAGGAGGGATTCATAAGTTTTTTCCTGCCAGAAAACAATATACGGGCACTGTCAAATCTAAGCAGCACAACCGACCGGTCGCGAGTCATGAAAAGAACCAGGGCTTCAAAAGGCCTAACGAAAGAAGACCTAATTATAGAACCCAGACCCAAACAAAGAAAGGTTCTTATACAGGAACTGGGTCGGGATCATACCCAAACAAAAAACCCAGATTTGAGGGTAAACCCAAGTCGTAAAGAAAATCACAACTTTACTGCGGGGCAGGTAAGCCAACATATTACACGTTGGAATGCCCTCGGCGCCCCAAAATCTATAATTTCAGTCATATCAGGCTACAGAATACCTTTCACTCGCTCTCCTCCTCTGAGAAGCTTTAACCCAGACTATAATAATAGATTTCTTATCAAATTCTCCACTGAAATGTCCGTAGAGATACATAAAATGTTAAGTTGCAAGGCCATAGTTAAATGCTCAAGTAAATCAGGGTTCCTATCACCGATGTTCCTTAGGAAAAAATGGGATGGGTCCAATAGACCGATATTTAATCTGAGGTTACTGAATAAGTTCCTTCAGCCTCCAAAATTTCGGCTGATTAATCATCATAAAATCCCTCAGTGTATGAATAGCCTTGATTACATGGTTAAAATAGATTTATCTCAGGCCTACTTTCACATCCCTATCAGTAAGCCTCATCGGCGATTTCTGGCATTCAATTTTGACAGAACAATATATGAAATGACCTGCTTACCTTTTGGCTTAGCGACGGCTCCCTACATTTTTGCTAAAATCACTAACTGGGTCGCAAATCTTTTCAGGGAAAAGGGAATAAGGGTAGTCGTTTACGTAGACGATTTCCTCCTACTGCACCCAAACCCCAACACTTTGTTACGTCAAAGTCATTATGCAAAACAACTACTACTAGAAATGGGTTGGTGCATAAACCATCAGAAGACATCCAGCTCACCCTCGCGAATCGTAGAATACTTAGGGCTCCTGTGGGACACCGAAGAAAACATAAAACAGTTACCGCAAGACAAAATTCTGAAATGTGCCACATTGATACAAACACTACTAAGCAATCAGTGGTGGACGTGGTGGCTAGCAAAGGTTTTGCTTGGCAACATAAACTTCGCCTCATTTGTCATCCCCTACGGAAGGCTGCACAGCCGTCACATTCAGATAGCAGCAAACAAACTGCCAATGAACCAGAAACACAAAAGATTTCCGCTGCCAGACAAAGTCTCAGAAGAATTAAGATGGTGGCTTCAGAACATTACCCAACCTTCTCCGATACATCATCGAGAAGTCACCACCTTTATAACAACCGACGCAGCGGGATCGGGTTGGGGAGCAACGATCGGAAACGAAAAGCTGAAAGGGCTCTGGAACAAGAGTCAGCAAAGTTGGCACAGCAACTTAAAAGAGCTATATGCAGTCCTCGAAGTCATCAAGAGGAAAGGACCCCAACTACGAAATCAAACTGTAATGGTACAATCAGACAACAAATCTGTTGTTGCCTACATCACCAAACAAGGAGGCACCAAGTCTCTACGCCTCCTCCATGTGACCTACAAGATCCTAGAACTGGCCAACCATCATCAAATAAATCTTGTAGCTCGATACCTCCCCGGGCGGTACAACGGTACCGCAGACAGTCTATCACGATCGACGGAGCTCTCAGAGTGGACACTGAGTCAAGAAGTCCTTCAAGTAATTTTCAAGAAAATGGGAACACCAGAAATAGACCTATTTGCAAGCGCCCGGTCAGCGATCATGCACAATTATGTAAGCGAAGATGCCAGGGATCCAATGTGTCTTTTCGTGGACGCTTTCAGTCGAAAATGGGAGTTTGGACTCGGTTGGGTGTTCCCCCCACCATCACTCATACCACGCGTCCTGAGACATCTGATGCGCTGCTCAGGAATATATCTCCTAGTAGCTCCGAAATGGGAGAGAACATTTTGGAAGACGGAACTGAGGCAGAGAACAATAGGCTCTCCATTCACGATTCCCAACCTGAACAAGAATCTGATCGATCTCAAAACCGGGAGTCCTCCTCCCGGAATAAATGCAATATGTTTGCAGGTTTGGAAGGTACAGGCTGGAATCGTCTCATAGGAAGTTGGTCAGCTGAGAACCGTAGTCTTCTAGAAACATCGTGGCGTGCCTCAACTCTGAAAACTTACAGCCATGCCTGGATACGTTGGATTTCATGGGCAAACGCTAACAGCATTCAGGTGGATGACCCAGATCCCGAAGATATTGCAAAATTTATTTGTTACCTCCACAAATATGTAAAATTAGCATCCAGGTCTATCGCCCTACATAAATCCGTGGTTATCACTTTTGCAAACCCTGAAAAAAGTGAAAGACTTAGCAATCACCCATTGGTTAAACGAACCTTGAAAGCAGTTTTTGCAAGCAAGCCACCTCCTCCAAAACCTTTAACTTGGAATGTTAGTGAACTGATTAACTACTTAAGTAACTATGAGGTAGATCAAACCAGTCTATTTCAACTATCCCGTCATGTTTCCGCACTACTTCTACTAGCCTCAGGCCGAAGAATACATGATTTAACTCTACTTGACATTGGTCCCAACTACCTTGAAGTTCATGATGACTATATTATATTTTGGCCCCAATTTGGCTCAAAGACTGATTCTACTAGCTTTAGACAGTCAGGATGGAAACTGATTCGAAACAACATTAAATCACTAGATCTGGTATTTTGGACAAATAAACTGATTCATATTAGTAAATCTCGAAGAGGTAATAAAATATCAAGGTTGTTTATCACCACAAGAAGCCAAGGTAAAGCTGCTTCGAGGACGGTGATTGCTGGATGGATCCGTAACCTGTTTAAAGCCGCAAACATAAATGGTACTCCTGGCAGTTTCAGAGCAGCGGTAAACTCAGATAACTGGACCAACAGAAACCTTAATTTAGATGAAGTCATTTGTCGAGGAAATTGGAAAAGTAAAGACACTTTCTTAAAACATTATTTTAAGATAGTACCACCAAAAATGGCACAACTTAATCAACCTAGTCTAAGTGAATCTTTCACACCATTATGAGCTCCATTATGATTCTGACTCGTTATACGAGTCTATTTTCTGTTCTTATTCTATTTACTTAAAGATTATCATTTAATTTCCAATTATGTTGATTCTCAATAAACATTGATTTTTGTTCAAATCATGTTGTTCTTCTTTCTTACACCTAAAAACTAATCACAGTACGCCTTGCCATCGCCGGCAGAATATAAACACCTCTCACAAGTGGGTCAAGCGAAGGCTCTAACACCTAAATAAAACCGTTTTCCCCCCGAAGGGAAGAAAACGAATATTTAGGTTTAAGCCGAAGCTTGACCCACTAAAATTGCATTCCTTGCCGGCTTGTGAGAGTACTGAGGAACATTCGACTAGCCAGCGATGACGGCGTCGGCTCCTTCAGAGTCACGTGATCACTTTTATCGTATATGAGGGTAGGATCGCACTGCAACCGCGCAAAATTCAAGGGGGTAATCTCACAAGTGGGTCAAGCTTCGGCTTAAACCTAAATATTCGTTTTCTTCCCTTCGGGGGGAAAACGGTTTTATTTGTTACTTCAAAGTAACATTCTCAATAAGTAATATTACATCAGGTACTGTTGTTATTGTAGTGTTGTACAGCCACTTTGTTTTCTATGCTAAAATAAAATCATTTGATGATAAATAAACACAGTTGTCTGTAACTTTTTTAACTTTACTAGAATTTTGGCAAACCTATAAGTAAAGTACATCTTCACTGTGTTTACTCATATGTTTTATCATAGAATTTTTCTGTGAAAATCTTTTATTACAAACATTACATCCATACATCTTTTCACTGTGCGTCCTCATATGTGTTTTTAAATTTGATTTCTCTGCAAATGTCTTACTGCACTCAACACAAACATACGGTTTTTCCCCAGTATGTACTCTTCTATGTGCTGTTAGATTATATTTCTGTAAAAACTTTTTGTCACAAATATCACAAGCATGCGGTTTTTCCCCGGTATGAGTTTTTATATGTTTTTTTAACGTAGATTTGTGAGAAAATGTGCTGTTACATTCAATACATGTGTATGGTTTTTCGCCGGTGTGCGTTCTCATATGAGTTTCAACATGACGTTGTTCTGAAAACTTCTTACCGCACACAACACAGGAGAATGGTCGTTCTTGATTATGAATTTTCATATGTTTCTTCATAGCAGCATTTAAAGGAAATCTTTTGTTGCATACAATACATGGGTATGGTCGTTCCCCAGTGTGCATTCTCATATGTAATTCTAATAATTTATATGTAAAGCCTTTTTCACAGATGTTACATATAAATGGTTTTTCTGTGTGACTGTACTTTATGTGTGCGATCAAGTTACGCCTATTCTTACATACTTTTTGGCATGTATTGCAACAAAAGCCCATTTCTTTTTTAGTTTCTGTGTTTTCTGATACTGTAGGTTTTGGAGCTGTCATATTCTGGCTGGTTAACTGTGTTTGTTGTATCTATAGCTAAGGGGTCTTCATCAACAGATTCTATTTCTTCTTTGACTATGAATGGTTCCACTTCAATAGTAATTATTTCTCCTTTTGGACCATACTCTTCCATGACAGTAGAAAACGTTTTTTAAGAAATAAATGTTGGTGTTTTCATGTATCTCTCTGGAAAATGGATATACAAGTTTGATTAATCAATTTCAGAGACCTAGCTTACCCTGTAGACAACATCTATTGATAATTTATTTAATGATGCTAAAAAGTTTTTGTGATGACTGAACAAGGGTCCGGGTTTCAGTACAACACTCAAGAGGGATTGTCAATATATTAACATTATAATACTTTTCATCTCAGATAGATATTTGATAAGGTACATAGTTGGAGCTGTTTGCAGCAAGTGAAGCTCAACTAAAATAGACATCAGGGTTTCAATTTGCATTTATGTAAGTGTAGACATTCTTCTGAACTCCAAGATGCCCTGCTAATTACCTTTATTTCTGCTGCTGCATGAAAATTTACAAAGCAGAGTAACAAATTGCACATAAAGTTACTAATATACTATACACTTTATTATTTTAGGCTTTTATGACTAATTTATTTAGATTTTAGAGATATTTCCAGTTATTCAGCTTGGCAAACAAAAAATCACTTCACTTCACTTCACTTCTTCTTTATGGCTTCTGTGACTAGTGATGCCACAACTCTGCCAGTGTCCGTTTCGTGCTAGTGTCATAAACATTGGGAGAATAATGGAAAAGAATAAATCACAACACAAGACAAGACTCCTTTTTTGGAAAATAACTGGTTGGTTCTTGGGTGGTGTGGTAAGGGTTATTTCAACGCGTTTTTGGCATGGCTGTAAATGTGTTGCCATTACTACAGTTATGCAAGCGTCAGCCACAGCTGACTGTTCGCCGAGCGTGTGGATGACGCTTCACATCCGCTAATGAAAACGGTGAAATAGTTTTAGCCCACAGAACATAATACTTCTGTCTGGGTTATTTGCAGTTCATATTCATAATCGAGCCAAAAGAAATTCACGTCTTCACGATTTCAATATTTATTTGATTTGTGAATGTAATTTGTTCGATTCGGGGAATCTGTTACATTGTTATCTGACCTGTATTGTATCCATTAGCCGTTACATAAGATAATAGAATGTCTATTTGTAGAGTATGCCTGGTAGGCGACATCAAAATGTATACCATGGAAAGCAGCTGTATTTTATTATACGAAAAACTTACAGATACCAAGGTAAGGCGAATTGACCAGTCACGGTAATTTAAACTACAAGAAATAAATGTCCTGAAGCATTGGGTGTAAATGTACCACTATGGAAGTTGCTTTCCATATTTTCTCGTGCACCACTCAGCTACGCATATCTCTGTAAACGTAATTATGAGTGGCACATTTTATTAAAGTTCCTTGTCTCTTTCAGCTGCACTGGGATCTTGAACCCCATGATGTTTGCTACATCTGTCACTCGCTGCTACAAAGAGTCCTCAAGTTCTGCGAGATGGCTCGCTACTCCACAAACATACTCAGCGATCTAGTTCTCAGAGGCATTGAGGTAATTTTCAAGTCAAGTTTCTACATCACAACTTAATCTTAGGAGTATACAAATTTAGACTTCAGATTATATTTTATTGATAAATTCATATTACAAACTCAAGGATCTGATGAAAGACATTGAGTTAATTTTCAGGCCAAGTTTCTTAAACAAAATGTATCAACATTTGGTCTAGGCCTGAAGCCCCAATTTTTCTTAGTTCATCACATCACATTATCCATAGGTAATCTTATCTCCCAAATGAATATAATCATTTAATTATTTGCAGTGTACATTTGAGAATATCCTCCAAATATACCCAGCGCAGAGCAGACTCTCATCAACCTCCATCCAAATCACGTCATTCAATGGTTTCGATTTGAGTTCACTTAATACTGACTCGGAACCTATTTCTATCAAAGAAGAAATGTCAGACAATGGTGAACTACCAAATGAACAGCTACCAGACAATGAAACACTCACCGTTGACGTAGATCCTTCAATTTTACATGAGGAATTAAAAGAAGAACAATTTGAGGAATCTATAGATGACCAATCTTATAACAATGACAGCTATAATACATTTAATCACAATGACACAGGGTATGCTTGTAACGGCTGCCGTAAAGTCTTCAAATACAAACACCAATTACATTCACATCTCAGGTATGCCCATAAAAATTCTTGCCTCATATGTTTCAAGGGATTTTCTGAGAAAACTAGCTTGAAAAAACACATGCGGATTCACACCGGTGAAAGACCATTCCCCTGTGCTAAATGTAACAAGAGATTTACAGATAATTTCAGTTTGAAGAAACATATAAGAACGCACACCGGTGAAAAGCCATACAGCTGCAGCAAATGTCATAAGAAATTTTCAGACAAGTCTAACTTAACTAATCACTTAAGAACTCATACCGGTGAAAAGCCGTATTACTGCATTGAATGCGGCAAGACCTTTGCAGAGAGCTCAAGTTTGACAAAGCATTTACGAATACATACCGGAGAAAAGCCATACGTATGTGTTGAATGCAACAAAACATTTTCAGCTAACTCCAACTTAACAACTCATATGAGGACACATACTGGAGTTAAACCTTTTGCGTGTACCGAATGTGATGGAAAGTTTCATGATAAATCAAGTTTAAATAAACATATGAAATGTCACTCGACAGTTAAGCCATTTGGCTGCAACTTATGTGATGCTAAATTCTCACGAAAATATCATGCTAAGGTGCATATGGAGAGACATAGTAAAGCTATGAGTAAAACACAAAATTCTGATTAGCTTTACAATCATGTTCTACATGAGTTTTGGCTTTGGATGAAATTATTTCAGTCCACTCTGGCATTCAAAAATTACATAAAACCTCTCTGGCATGCTAAGCCGAGATTTGTACAAAGTTACCACTATCTACTTGCCAGTAGCACCGAATAAAGATGCCAGTAGGTACTAGGTACTCTCAGAGCAATTATCTTCCTTCAGAAGGAGACGACATTGTCAATTTTTGACATGCTTTCCCCGCAGCCAAGGTCCTTGGACCAACAATCATTCTCCATATGTAAAACCCCGCGCGCCGCTGGTTACGCGTCATTTGTCAATCACGGTACACGCGGAAGGATATAAGTATAAAATGCCAAATTGCAGAGTTTTCGCATATCCTAAAATATTCGAACCTTTCAGGTTACAAAAGGATGATGTGACTTTCCATCTGCAAGTATTCATTCCTCTAAATATTAACAATTTATGCACTAAATTTGAATAAAACTAAAATTTATATAATGTTGCCAACAAATCGTAACAGATTCCATTTTAGCGTATTTTGCTATGCCGCCGAGTTGGCCAAGTGGATTGCTACTTCGACTTTGATCCGAAAGGCGTAGGATTGAATCCGCACTATTCCATCACTCATATTCATGCTACCTATTTATTTTGTTATCTAGCACGAATCCCGAATTATGAAAAATAATACTCTTAGTGGAATATTATATTTATATTTTATTCTTTTTTTTAATTTGAAAAGTAGCTGTTCTATCTTCTGTTGCTTGGTCAATATTTGCAAGTCGGTTTAATTAAACGAATTAAAGTTCCTAGAATTTTTTGTATTTCTTCGTACTCGTTATAATAGATAAAAGCATTATATTTCTGCATTGAGTAAAAAAACAAACAAATAGGTAGGTAGGTAGGTACACAAAACACCTACATACCTACCTACTTCAAAACTAGTAGATAGTGCTTACCTCGGAAGAAAGACTTTTCAATGCACTTGAAAAAAAATATTTGCAAATCATCCCGTGCATCGAAAAATGTGCATATAACAAAATACTACTTTTTATCTAGATTTATCATTATCGGTGCACAATAAATTAGGTATCTATACCACCCCTATACCTCCAACTTACTAATTATATACCTACGTAAGCTTTCAGGACGTTAAGTAGGTAGTTAAACTTCTGGCTGTTAAACTTCTGTTAAAATCATAGGTAAACTTTATTAAAAAAATATTTACCATCCTCACAATATCGCGGAAATAGGTATTTTTAGTTGGACACACTGCTTGTCACTGCAGCGAAATTAGTGAAGGGACAGTTCAAAATAACTTATCGATATTGACTTACAGCCCAGTCGGATTAGCTCACCAGTAGAGGGGTAACCTGAAATTGATTAAAGGACGATTTTTTTTCCGCCAATGATTGTATAGGTGTTGTTTATAGCTTAATCGAAAAACTCAACCAATCCGACTAGAACATTAGATTTTTACAAAAATGAATGAGAACCAAAATTGTTGTGATTTTATACAACTTTGGACCTCTCAATTTTCATCGTATTATCAACATTTACATAAATAACTTCAAAAAACAAGATAAAAAATAATTTCGCCTGTATTTCGATTATTTACGAATTAAGCTAAAATTAAAGAAACAAAGATATAATTTTTCCTTTGGCTACCACGTAAAACCACGCCAAAAGACGCTGTGATGACAGAAAAGGCTTAAATATTGATTTAAGTATAAAAAAATCAGAAAAAAGAGGGTTCAAAGCCAGTTTTGAATTTTTCGTTACAGAATTTCTGGATTCGGTCACCCCGCTAAGGCCCGCCATAGAAGCTATGCAATAGTTTAAAATCAAATCAATTTGTGATTTAATTTGTCAATAACATTAAAATTTGTCATACAACCAATACCTACCGTATTGGCCGCACTCATCGTTCTCTTCTCTTGTTTCTATTTTTACAACCTACCTTAAATTACTTTAAAATGTGTGTTTTTTGCGGGGCCGCAGCACACACATAAACCTACGGCGCTACGGAAGACCAGCGCTGCGACAGATTCTCTGGTTTCTGTTGCAGCAATACGCTGAGTAGTTGCCAATTTTGTCAATGTCCTACTTATTTTAATGTGTCTTATGTGTAACGCGTTTTTGACAAAATAAATATTTTTCTTTCTTTCTTTTCTTTCTTTCTTTCTTTCATCGATAATAAACTATCGATAGCTTCAAGCACTATGATTTTTACACAAAAATTGACATTTACTTATTGACAGACAGTTCCTCGTCCCCCGCAGAAAATGATCTTCTTAGCGTCATAGAAAATAAAACTGATGGCTCCTCCCCTTACTGCTTCCTCTATGTAGGTACTATTGTGGACATTGCAAAAAAATATAAACTTATGAGCCATCTATAACTGCAACTTCAGATAAATATATTCTTTCTTTCCTAAATAATAATGGATGCTCTCTGCATTCTTCAGTGTGCTGTAATGTTGCGTTGATAAACATGGCTCATTAACTAAATTCTTAGTTATGTCTACAATGTTACTTATTTCTACCTATTTGTATTAGGTATGTCTCTGCCTATGTAAATGACACTGATAAACAAAATAATATATGTTGAAATTATGAAAGTACGAGTATAGTATTGTAGCTATTATAAAGCTACAGATACACATGCTCGAAAGTAGCACGAAAGCATGCTAGTATTGAGCAGATGCTACTTAGTAGCATACAATGAGCACGTGTATACGAAAAGAGCATGCTTGTGAATATATGAAATGAAATTATTTTGACATGAGCATACTATCTAGTACCCAGAGACCAGTTTATATCAAGATATAAACTGGTCTCTGCTAGTACCAAATAAGCATGCTTTTTAGTAGCATGTGTATTCCGGGCTTAATGATTATGACAAATACATTGCTATTCTATACATTATACTTGTTTTATTTTTTTACCGTCCTCTAACGTTTGGACTTGCCTCAGGTACCTCCCAACATTTTTATGGAATATATTGTATTTGGAGATACAATCCTGTGAGTTTACATCAATGAGGAAGCAGTAAGGAAGATGATTGCTCCGAGGTTTACATACTCAAAGTAAACGCCTGTCAATCCGATGACTGCCTACCTGCATTTCCATTAGATGTGCAAAAAAATCAATAGTAAAAGGATTGTAGGTCCAGGAAAAAATACTATTTGTGGATCCTCGCATATTTTTGGGTAGGTACAACGAAAACATAGTTGAATTACATAATGTATTTAATTGTGAAATATCCTATATACACCCTGACGCTGGGTCGCTCACTGAGCCGCCGGTTACAGACTTAATGCTATGTTTACAGCGGAGATTACATTGTCAATTCCTGAAAAGAGAGAAAGATAATATTAGAAGATTAGCATAATACAAGAATTCTGATAAAATTGTCTTCCTGTGTTATTATGTCTATTATGTTAGTACAAACTCACGATAGTTTTGAAAGTGAAATGAGAAAGAAAGAAAAATGTGTTTATTTTTGTGGGACCTCAAGGATCACTTAAAAATGTACAGTCTTATAAGCTAGGTGACTTTAATGCCTGTTCCAATGCAACTCTACACCAGGGAAAGAATCAGGCAAGAGCCTAGTGGCGTGGCAGTCCTCTATGCTAGGAGTCTATTGCCTGTTCAAATGCAACTCTCTACAGGCAAGAATCAGGCAAGAGCTTGGTGGTGTGGGCCTGGCTTTTTTTAAGCATGATATAGATATCTCACCATAATAGCATTGACTATATCCGACTGGTTGTTCCTAAGCGCCTTGACAGCGCGCGCGCGCGGCACGTTAGCTTGCGACATCACTATCTCCACGTCCTTCTCGTCCACTCCCGTCTCGTCGACTGCTTCCTCGTCTTCCTCTTCAGCTATGGGCGCTACCGTCTGAGGAAGAAACTTTGTTATTTAGTTCCCTGTATGATAGTTTAAAAGTAGTAATAGTAAATATATGAAACTGTAAAATTATCAGTAAAATGAAAGATAGTTATATACATAACCTACATTATCACAATGAAACGATGAACAATGTTACTATACTTCATTTTTTGATTCGAGCTAATAGGAACAAAAATAAACACACGTAATTGGTCGTCGTATATACCTAATTGTCTTTCTCGTGATTAGCTAGAATGTCAAATCAATTGTCAAGTCTAGCCAATCGCGAGAAAGAAAATTATTTTCAATTATTTTTAATCAAGTGCGCTTATTTTTCTTCCTATAAGCTCGTTTCAAGAAATATAGTATACGCAAAAACGGCTGGACCGATTTGGTTGAAATTTGGTATGTAGATATGTGATACCCTGGATTAACACATAGGCTACTTTTTATCCCGATATTACCGCGGGAAAGGGACTTACGCGGGTGAAACCGCGGGGCGCAGCTAGTAAAGAAGAAAGACCTCAAGGATCGCTCGAAAACGTACAGTCTTAAAAACTAGTTGACTCTATTGCCTGTTCCAAAACAATTCCCTAGTACATTATATAAGGCAATGTGAACACGATTTAGGCCCATTTTCGACACCAATCACGTGCGTTTATTTTTCTAACTATTCAATCGACTCTGTGAATATAGTGTCTTATATTTCCTGGTATATCTTACCGTGCCGGCAGTGGTGGCGTCGCTACCAGCCGCAGCGGTCTCGGGCGCCTTGAACCTCTCAGCGGCGGCCATTGTCGCTTGCTGCGATAGATCCTCGATCTTGGCCTCGCCGAAGACAATGTAGGTGTCCGAGTGAGGGTTCTTGTACACATCGGGCTGGTTTATAACGAAGAGGATGTTCTTTGATTTGCGGATTGTTACTCTGTTCACGCCTGATACCTGAAAATATGGGATAATGATGAAGCATGGACAAATATTCCTATCCTACTAATATTATAAACTAGCTGCGCCCCGCGGTTTCACCCGCGTAAGTCCCGTTCCCGCGGGAATATTGAGATAAAGAAGCCGGGGCGGGTCGCTAGTTATAAATAAACAGCATATGGTAAAGTAAAGATGCTAAGATAGTAAAAATTATCATAGGGACAGAGAAAGCGACTTTGTTTTATACTATGTAGTGATTCGGGTAAAGGAAACTCTTGCAGTCTTGGAAAAAGTACTTACAGGTTTAAGTCCAAGTTTGCTCATTATTTTGCGCGCCTTCTTCTCCCCGCGAGATTGTTTGGCCTTCGACACAATGTCAATGCCAGCGATGGGGTTGGCAATGCCGCCTGTGCCTGGCGCTCCTAGAAACAAGAACACGAGGCTTACCATGACGTATTATTATACAATTCAGAGGTCATACTCTGAACAGCGAAAAACGAAATTTCGACATCAAATCGCAAGTCAGCTTAAGTTGGTGGAAACTGGATTCGGAAGACAACCAACATAAGCTGACCTGCAAAAATTGGCATGATGCATAGTTTTCGATTTGTATAGGTAGTAGAGGGGCATACTGTCAAAACATTACGTCAGCGCCTTTTCATTTTCATACATGTGCGAGGGTTGTTTGCATAGGCATTAATTGGATCTTTTTTTGTTTAGACAAGCACCACACAAATGTGGGAGTTGTTTGGATAAGCATAACTTAATTGGTAATTTTTTGTATAAATAAGCACCACTTACTTTAATTAGTGTGTTTTTGAGGGCACCAGAAACTTACCAGCATCTTCCAATTCTGGAATGGTGTCATCAGAATCACTGTCTGACGATGCAGTCTCCTCCTTGCGCTTCTCTGTCATGGAGGCAGTGGCCTTGTCGAGCTCTGTCAGTTCTGGCATTGTGAATAGACTAGATTTCCTGGAGGAATTCAATTTATTCAATCAATCCTTTATTTATTTCTTTCACAAACAATAAATACAAACTATTTATGTATAATTATAGGAAAAAGTTAAAAATATTTGTTGGTTGTAGCAACTTATTACAAAAAAATGAAGAGACTGGTGCCTGAAATAGGTAGTATATGAAAACTGTGAACTACTTCACTTATTTGAGGTAAAAAACCTACCCCCTTATGCATATTCGACCAGTAAACCTGTATTAGCTAAAACGAATATTAAATCTGTTGCTATCTCTTTTCGTTGACATATGGGTGACAAGAAAAAAACGTTCTTTAAACCTGTATTAAATTGTCAAGTTTTTATGAATAAGCCCCCTAAACTATAAATATATTAATTTTTTAAATGCAAGACGATTTAGATGCCCATCTGTAAGATTAGTCCTTATTGGTCCAAAGTTGAGAGAAAGGAGACTTTCCTGTAGTGAGACACCATGGGTTCATGTAAATAACACTTAACGCACATAGTATGGCTTAAACAAGGTATATTAATTTTTTAAATGCAAGACGAGTTAGATGCTCATCTGTAAGATTAGTCCCTAGTAGTCCAAAATTGAGAGAAAGGAGACTTTCCTGTAGTGAGACACCATGGGTTCATAAATACTTAACACAAATAGTAGGGCTTGAACAAGGTGAAGCTAATAATTATGGGGTGTTATTAAGCTGCAAATTTTCATGTTCATTAAAGAAATATTTCCAGAACGTTTTTGGAGCAATTTAGTCATATCAGTTTAACAAAACATAGTTTTTGGAATATGGAATTCTGGAACTGAACGAAATCTACATATTTTCCATTCAAACGCAATGTAACTCCAACTAAAGTATTTATTTATTTTTAAATAACTGGTTTTGGCAGTATTTTTATTTTTCATTTCCAGAGTGCAACCAAATCGTAATGTAAACATTGAACACTAAAGTTTCACATTTTCATTTTAACTATCTGAAGCTAAATTTGTTAGGTAATTACTGAGATTTCTGGTGGATTAATCTGCATTAATTTATGGTAAGAAATTGGATACTTGAATTTGTATCTTGATCATAAAAATAACCATAACAATGTTTCATAGACCTCTTCAGGCACAAATACTGAACGACTTTATATCCTGATGTATTCGCAGATGGACTTTATAATCTAAAAACCTCCAATACACTTCAGAATCAATATTTATTAGAACATTTTTAGCCGGGCACGGTCTTCATACATCTTTACCAGTTTATCGAAATATTAGCACGAAATCACTTTAAATTGTATGTACATCACAGCACCATTTCCTTCTAGTGAAAAAACACTAGGATTTTCGTGATTTTGTTAGATATTTACCTTTCAAGGAATTTACGAAAAACACAAAATGAGGAAACTGAACTCACTTGATTTGACAAGAAAAATGGCGGACCGAGGTCTTTCTTTGATTGAAAGAGACCACAATTGACAGTTCAATGAGAAACGTCAAAAGCTTGACCAGCAGGATGGTCGAAGAAACAAAACTTTGGTATCCCTAAAAAAAAACTAAGGTTTTTTCAGTAGGGTAACATTTTGTTAACGTCAATGTCACTTTCCCCATTGTGGAAAGATTGGTTTCGATAGTGATGCACGTTTATACATTTTTCGATATCGATTTTCTGAGTTGTTGTTAGCCAAAAAGTGCACGGCCATGAACCAACAAAATGTAAAGTGACAACAGAGAAAACTGCTCGAAGTGAAATACAATTTTTAATAAAAGATCTACTTCGCTTGCTCAAGCGCCGCTCTCCGTGATCACCAAAAAATGCTCGCTGACCTTTATATTTCCTGGCAGCGCGCGAAGCGATACGATAAGTTGCAATCTACTCCTTTTCTGGTGGTACAAAAAAAATGAATGAACTCCGGTCTGAAGAAAATAATTAAATAGGGACCTTAATACTTCGTAAGTTTAAGTTTCACTTCTCGAATTTGTATAAAAATTAATTGAAATTCAACTTGAATTTGATATTTTTTCTATTGATTTGGAATTTTCATGTTTTTATCAAATCAAATAATAGTTTCAACCAACAAATAGGTAGTACAGTAGAAGTTCCTTATTCGCGCTTCCTTCATTCGCGTTTTCACTATTCGCGGATTAAAAAAATGCGACCCAATTCCTATATTCGCGGCAAAAAATTTCTTTATTCGCGGATCTACTAAGTACAAACATAATATTAAAAAGATTCCAATAGGTATCCAACCCAATATTCTTTGTAAATGCCGTCATATGGACTAATACAAAAAGTAAAATAGATCTTATTACAACTATGCCTAAAGTATGTTGTTTTAAATGATATCGCCGAGGACTTTGACAAAAGCTGCCTTCGCCGCGTTGGTGTTTTTGAGAATGTAAACAAACAGAATAAAAGCAAGAGAGTTGCTTAATAAAGTATTTTTTTAAATGTTGCTGTTCCGTTCTATAGTAAAAGCCGCTTTGCGTGTTTTATTGTTTCTTCTTTTACATTTGTTATAAAAATTGTGATTGAGTAACACGTTTCTACCGCAGTCTTCCTAATTTATAATGTCAACTAAAAAAATGAGAAACGACTTTCGACAAGAAAAATCCTGTGTTACTACTGCTAAAAGTGAAAATAGAAATGCTTGATCGTTTACGCCTTGGAGAATCATTTGCATCCATATCACGCTCATTCAATGTCAACGAATCAAAAATTTTGTCACCTAGGAACGTATCCCCTATAATCCCATGTAAATTATCATTCCGTATTCACGGTTTCTGTATTCGCGGCATATTTATGGAACGTATCCCCCGCGAATAAGGAGCTTTTACTGTACATAGTTGTTTTGTGCAAATTATTGAAACCATCGATATATTTTTAGTTAGGTTGAACATCACTAGTTTCTGATTGTGGACAAGTACATTGCAAGGAGGCAGCGACTATTTAATTTTTCCATTCCATTTTAATGTTTTTAACGAAATCAGTGATTTAATACAGCAAAAATTCATTTTAATTTCTGTGAATCTTTGTATTCTGTAAATAAAACAAAAAGTTTACATTCTCTGCGCTCGAGGCGGTTGTTTTGGACAATTGGACGTAGTTATGCAAACGGGAACCAACCCTCAACTTGGCCGAAATTGAGTTATATGCACAGGCAGGTTCCTAGAGGCGTATTCTATATGCTCTAAAAAGATCATAGCAATCGGGCAGTTCATGACGAAGTTACAGGTATGCCACTTGGGAACCAAACCACATTTCATAAAATTTGAAAAAGCAAACAAGAACCATGCATCATAGTTATAAAAAACGAGCAAATCAAAAATGTTAAATAGAACTATAGCACATGGTCCCCGAAAAACATTGATATTTGAATAATGCAAAGTAGAACCAAGCCACACGGTTCCTTTTTACTGAACAAAAATATCCTCTTTATACTATTTTTTTATTTAAAAAGGGACCATAGTGGTTTGGTTCTCATTTGCGTAATCATACTTCGAAAATTTTAAAGAACCATGTTATTTGGTTCCCGTTTCTGCATAAAAAAGTTGAAAATCTATAGAAATTATGTGACTTGGTTCTGGTGTGCATCAATAAATAACAAAGCTTAACAGATATTATTATGTTATTTTGTTCTCTTTTGCTTAGTAAATTAGCCAAACTCCACAGGTTTTTTTGCGTAAAATACTATTCAATAATTAAAAATTCCTTACACAAAAAAGTGGCAACCCCAAAATTTATCTCAATACAGTAGTGTATTATAACTTATTAGGGATGTGCCATAATTGCTAAATTAAAACGTATGAAAAAAACACCGTGTAGGTATATGCCGCCCAAATAAATAAACCTTTTAAATCAATCACACTGCAAACTTCTACGATCGAGTCTCAAAGATAATAAATGGCGATTTCAACAGTCACAGTACCTACCTACGGCCTGGGGTTACCAAAACTCTAATCCTGATGGTGACGCTGTTGAGCAATGGGCTGAGACAGAAACCTTATCCCTTATCCAAAATGCCAAATTACTAAAGATGGTCGTTGGAAACGCGGGTACCTACATACAATACAATCCCAATCAAGTTTTTGCAATAACATCAGCCGATTATGCATATAAGTGGTATTGTATGCCTACCTATCCCCCGATACAAAATAAACCAATAGGATGTCAGGTTCATGCCTCCCTTAATGCAACTGAATACCAGTTCCGACGTTGATTCAACTTCTCTAAAGCTGGGAAAGTTTCGCTAAAGAATTGGATGCCAAATTATTCAGCATTGAGCCAGTAGCCAATAATGATTATTTTGTTGGAGCTATATGGTCAGTTTTAAGCCAACATTATCCCAAGTTCTGGAAATATACGAACCGGCAGCCTGGTCAATATGTATTCCAGGACTTGACTGAATCTATAAATAAATAAACCCTGGGAGATAGTATCCCTGCCTTAATTTTATTATTTATTATTAGCTTGTCCTGTCCCACAGCTGGGCAAAGGCCTTCTTTCCTTTCCTCCACTCAGTTTGATCTTTAGTAACTGTCTGCCAATTCTCCAAAAAAGAGTCCAGGTCATCTCACCACTTTCTTGGTAAGCCGCGTTGCTGTTTAACGTTTGAGGGTCAGTCGATTGCAATTTGGGCCCACATCTCGTCCTACATACGGCAGATATGGCCTGACCGCCCAGTCCCACTTTAGTTGTAAAGGTTTCTCCCCAGCATTCCAAATTTGTGTTTTGGAATGAAGTTATTATGTTTCCTATCGGTAAATTTGACTCTTAAAATACTTTGCTCCAACGCTCGCTGGCATAGGTCCCTCAAGAGTGGATTTCTGAGCAAGTTTCAAAGAAGCTTGTGCACCATATGTTAGGATGGGGAGAATGCACACGTCCATGCGTTTTCGTTTGAGGCATAGGTAGGTTGCCTTTAATGAAATCCTTCATCGACCAAGAGTTTTCCAGACGTTTTCTGTGCGTCTTTCACTTGACGATCCTAGAAAGAAACTATTTGAGGTATAAATACTCATGGACATTGTGGTTGTCATCTTGACAACCTCAATGTCCAGTTTTATCTGTGTGCAGTTGCATAAAAGGCCTGGATTAAAAAAGCTGGTAGACACAGTGTAACAGTTAAAACACTTAGATCCTGTAGTATCCTATAGCTGCTATACAAGCAGCCATTACCTACAAGCAGCCACCATACAACACCTGCCTATTTTTAAGTAAAATCACAGAAAAGCCAAGGTGACGGCTGTACTTCAGCATGGTAAATCTGACAGACCAAAAAAGTGACCCATTTCTCTGATGTACCTACCATACCTGCAAGCTGTTCGAAAGGCTCTTACTCTTTCTTATCTTGGAACAGGCTGATTTCAAACCAGGTAAATCAAGTTCTGTCTGGGTAGTTTCGATAAGACTATGGAGTTGAAGTTAAAGTTTAAGGTTCAGTATGTACCTAGTATTACATCATTTTTTTTAATAAAAGTTTAAAATAAGCTTAAACATTTATTTAATGTACTTATTTAAGTGTTTAAGCCCTTCGTAATATCCCTATTACGAACTTAAATTGAACTTGGTTCCCACCAAGTCGACCAAACCCCATAAAAAGTTATTTTGCAAAAAGGAACCAGGGTATATTTTATCAAAAAAAATATATTTATTCAATAAGAAACCTTACTATTTTAGTTCTCCTAGATAGTCCTTAACGCTTTACATAATACTGTAAAATTATTTTTCATAAAAGACTTACCCAGACTTTTGTATACAAGTTTGATCTTAAAACCTAATTATCTCGAAAGTAACTTAATGTGGGTTGGTTCCCGTTCGCATAACTACGTCCAATTAGTTCATAACATGTTTGTAGAATCCTGATCATTAAGTCCAAAGTGCGCTGTGATTTAGTAATTTTTCATTGTTTTCTAGTGGGTGATAAAATAAAATGTCACTGGAAGAGAAATTTAATGCTGCGGTGAATGTGATACGGAGTTTGCCGAAAAGCGGTAAGTAATTTTCCATTCTGCTTGTTGATAAGTGCTGGTTGGTAGGTGTACATGTAGGTATTAAAAAAACCTAACATTGAAATTAGCTTCATACATACATACATAAAATCACGCCTCTTTCCCATGGGGGTAGGCAGAGACCACGGATCTCCATTTGCTACGATCCTGACATACCTCTTTCGCCTCACTCACTCTCATTATATTAATTAGCTTCATAGCGTGACTTTGTAGAAATTAAAAAAAAACTGCTTAAGTTATTCAGGTCATGAACTACCAATACCTACCAAAACTAAGTAGAAGTAGGTACGCCAAATCAATTTTATTCATGTTTCCATACCTACAGTGTAAATTACCTACCTGAATTTGACTATTACCAAAGACATCCATGTCACCTTTATTATCATTGGTTCTAAGAGGAAGAAAAACCTTATGTGGAAGGTACACTTACTAATGACTACCGGGATAAAATATAGCCTGTAAACATCCTGACAGAGTGAAAGAATTTTTTAAGTCAAATAAGTAGTTTCTGAGATTACATGTGTTAAACAAACAAGCAAACCAACATTACCTCTATATAAAATTAGTATAGATTATGTAGGTATAGGATGTCTAGGCCGTTGTCTCGTCTGTATATCACAGAGCCCTGACCTCCAAGTCTGAGGTAATTGTATGTACTCTAGGCATTTGTGCAATACCTATTTGGAAACCTAGTGTTGCTTGATAAATTTTAGCTACATTACAATACTTCGTGAGTCGGTTTTAATAGATTTTAAGTCAAAATGTAAATCAGCAATGTTTTGAGCGCCAGTTTGGATGGCTGACAAGTACAATTAACACAGCTGGGCGCTTCCATGCTTCGTAGGCCACGTAAAATTGTCGCTCCCAGATTTTAAAGTCGTTAAGTCATGATGGAGATCTATAGGGCGCCTGGCGAAGGCCCGGCTGAGAGTAATTAGAAACAACGAGTGCATAGTTTACTTTACACCTAGATTCTCATGTACCTAAAATGTTAATTAAATTGACCGAGGTCATTACACTAATTACAAGACAATACATATTCTGTGCTACTAGTTACATTAATTATTCATTCCGAATGGATTCTGACAAGCATTTAACTCAAGGGGTCCTTGCGAAACTATACTTCATTTATTGAAACGAGCTAATAGGAATAAAAATAAACACACGTGATTGGTCGTCAGAAATAATTGTCTTTCTCGTGATTGGCTAGATTGTCAAATCAATTGTCAATTGTCAAATCTAGCCAATCACGAGAAAGACAATTATTTTCGACGACCAATCACGTGTGTTTATTTATCTTCCTATTAGCTCGCTTCAAGAAATGAAGTATAGCGTCATTGACTTATTTATTTGATAACTACCCACTATTTTACCCGGTCAAATGTTCATTCGTACACCCTTGCAAAGCCAAGACTGGCTTCTAGTTTCATAATGCTTGTTGGTAAGGAGCCATTCGTACGCGGGTCCCTAGCACCTTGGTTTATTTTTCTGGATCTTTCTACTGTCAGTTGTTCTATCGTGCTTAGAATAATACCGTCAACTGTTGCGCAAGGACACAAGGTAAGCGTACGAACGATACAGTTAAGAATTAGTTGCTTCTTTTAAGGTCGTGCATTCGAAACCGGTATGGACATCATAAGCTAAATTAGGCCTATTAAATCTTATTGAGATGACATGCATACATACATACATAAAATCACGCCTCTTTCCCATGGGGGTAGGCAGAGACCACGGATCTCCACTTGCTGCGATCCTGACATAGGTACCTACCTCTTTCGCCTAAGATGACATTCGTCAGTATAAATAAAAAATCTTAGGTACATAAAGTTACGGCTCTGGTTGCATTTATATAAAGAAAGATCACCCTTTAGCCGGGTTGCCTAACCACTCGACCATAGAATCACTAAAGTATCCACTGTATCCACCTGTTGTGTTTGCTGAATAAATGTTTTATCTATCTATCTATCTATCTAAAGTCAACTACGTCGTAATTTCCACAATTCTTCAAAACAACACGTTGTTCATGTTACATTGTTTATATTTAATTATCTTTTAATTGATCAACATTATGGTGTCTATTCTAAGGAAATGGTACATTGTTAACACGATGGTTTGTGTGAGTTTGTATTTATGATGTGATAATAGCATGACGTAATGCACTCACACTTGGCCGATCCGAGAACGGACTGTGTCCGTGGCCTAAAGGTTATTTTAAAAAAAAACTGGTCTAAAGGACCCTCCTGATCAGTCATAATAACTATCTTTAGTTTTACTTTGATTTGGCATTACGTGTATACAAAACTAGCAGCACGTCCCGGCTTTGCACGGGTGTACTAATAAAACTAACGGGATAAAATATAGCCTAACCCCATTATGCATATTCGACCTAAAACCTGTATTAAACCTGTATTAGCTAAAACGCATATTAAATCTGTTGCTATCTCTTTTCGTTGACATATAGGTGACAAGAAAAAAACGTTCTTAAAACCTGTATTAAATTGTCACGTTTTTATGAATAAACTCCTTAGTATTTAACGACCCCCACATTCTACACATTGGTATCAGCTGAGCAGTTTCGGAATTACCTCCGTCAAACAAACAAAATAGTCCTATCTGTACTAATTTTACCCGACTTCCAGACACATCAATATTGTTTCGCGTTGCGTAATAGCAATCAGAATATCATTGAGGTAACGCTTATGCAATAGGCTGGTTGGTCACCGCGCGCGCTCGGCCAGATCGAAACCCTTTGCAAACTAGGCCTTATCTAGTTACTAGAGCAGTTACATCTATACTTCTATATTAAAAATTGCTCGTTTAAAAGTATGAAAATAAAGCTTATAGTATACACGAGGCTTCGTTCGCGTAGTGCTTACTCGGATCAAAAAGTGTATACAATGTCTCATTCCAGCAGTAAAGATGTAAAGGCTTAAGAGCAGAAAAATGAGGTTTTTAAAGATGTCAAGGGTTTTCTTTAAAGGTTGCCTACGGTACTACAATATCTGTAATTAGCACTATTAATTTTTTATTTTTTAAGGTAGTACATATCTCCTCAGTGGTATGACATTGAAATTATATTTTAAAATAATTAAGCAATCAAAATGAGCGAGTCGGAAATTTTCACATCATTTTGTCCCAAAATGACTGATACTTTACGGATAATTGTTTCCGTTCCCGTGGGAATAAGGGGATCATAAGTAACCTAAGTTAATCTAGGATAATAAACTACCAAATCAATAGTTTTGGCGTGAAAGAACAAATACAATACAAATACAAAAAAAAATAAGAACGACGGAGGTAATCTCCGAAACTACTTAGCCGATTTCAAAAATTCTTTCACAGATGTGTAGAATGGACTGTCGGGAATCCCGGTAGTTTTAGTAGTACACACGTGCGAAGCCGGGACGTGCTGCTAGTATAGAAGGGGACAATAAAATCGACCAGACACTAAAATTACATAAAAGCCTGCTAAATTAACTCGCAATAACGTACCAAAACAAAACTAGAGTTGCTTTTATATGTGAAGGTCTAGTACTTTCTCTTTACGTCTATTATGGTGGACAAAAACTAGTAGGTACTTACAGTCGAAGTAATGTTCGGCGACGTTAAATGTTATTTTGATGGCGACTGTTTTCACTTAAATATCCTTTTGTGTTGAATTTCCATAGAAATCACTATGGAAATTGTTATTGTGTTTTAAGTGTTTGGTTTTGTGCATAGATTCCTATGGAAATAGTATTATTAGAAGTAAATTACTGTTTAACTCTGAAAATCCTCATAAGATCCTCAAAAAAAATTTGCAAACGCCTCGGATTTATAAAATCGGTTCTCGAATGATTTTTTTTTTAAATCAGCTGAGTACTTTCGGATATTACCTCCATCAAATAAACAAACTTTATCTCTAGATTTGAAGCCTTGCTAAAATGACAATACAATGACAGAACGAATAAGGATAATGGAGTTACTTACACAGAAACGTAAGTTACGTACTTTAAAGTGTTGTTAAGTCTATTTACCAAAGAACTTACGATGAACTCAGGGTTGTCTAATTGTGAAGGAAGCAAAAGTGATTATTAAATATTAATACATAGATGTGGATGGATACACTGGAAGAGGTAGGCCTAAGAAAAGATTAATGGACTGTGTGTGTGCAGATATGTGTGTGAAAGGAGTGAGTACTGAGATGACGAGCGATAGAGGGAAATGGAAGAGAGAAACGTGTTGTTCCGACCCCACTTAATGGGATAAGGGCAGGGAGATCATGAACATAGATACAGCGGTTTTTGTTCAGGTGTTAATATTTCTTAAGATAATTCATAACTCAGTGTACAAAAGAAACTTCGAACAGAAATAAAAAAAATAAAAAATGCATATAATTTCCGTCCCAAGTGAACCGACGGCAGATGGACTAAGACGTTGACCGAGTGGTGGCCTAGACGAGGACACCGCAATAGGGGACGTCCACCGGCTCGATGGGTAGACGACATCCGCAAGGCAGCAGGTTGCACGTAGCTAAGGCTAGCGCAGGATCGAGGCGAATGGCAATCACGAAGGGAGGCCTATGCCCAGCTGTGGGTTAAAAATGGCTGATGATGATGATGAAGTGAACCGATTTTGAAAATTTTGAGGATCTGATGATTATCTTCGGAGTTATGCATTTAAAAGACGGGACCGACAATGTAACGTGCCGGTACACGGAAGCACTCAGATAATATTGCCACTTACGGTCACCCATCAATGTTGCGAGCGCTAAAAACGATCTAAAAAATGCCTTAGCAAGCCTCGCCACGAGCTCTTCTTTATTTTTAATGGAAAAGTACTTGGGGCAACCATAACAGCCGATGTTAACTTACACTCACTGTTAGAGTGGCAAGCTTGTTTGTTTTTTTGCGCTGATGTAATACTCTATTCTATGCGCTTAGACTGTGTAACATCGCCTTTTTGTATTATGCAAGTGCTTTGTAGCTTTTAAAGACTTCTATAGATACCTATCCGACTTCTAAAAAGGAGAAGGTTCTATTACATATTTTTTGTTTGTTACTCTCAAAACTTTCGTCTGGGTTAACAGATTTTGATTAGTTCTTAGTTCTTAGTCTTTTTATTTGAAGGCTGGTGATACCCGTGTAAATGTTTTAACTAAAAAATTAATTTTTTTTAGTTAAAACATTTCGAGTTTGTAAATAGTGCTTTGCATAGGCTACTCTGTACATAACTTCAAAGAACATTAAGGAAACCAGTGTGGTGATAGGTTTGACACAATTACACACGTGTCAAAGTCCACGAGCATGATTAGTTCGATGCGATATGAGAACGGTCAGTTGCATTTAATTGAAACTTAAATCGGTATTTAATTCTATAATGATGTAGCTTGGAATTATGTACTGGAAAAGGTATAGGCTGCCTTGATTTTAATCGATTAACTATTATGTTAATCGAGCTTATAGCCTACATTCATGTCCAGCCCAGTCCCATTTGAGTTTGGCGGCTTTTTGCCCGACGTCAGCTATTAGCGTTTTTGAGTCAATAGGTATAGGCCTCCTCTCTATTACGCCACTCTTTCCGATCCCTCGCGAGTCTCGTCCACTGATGACCGACGACGCTTATGATGTCGTTAAACCATATAATTAATAACATAATTTTGAATTAAATTGTAGAAATGTATGGCACTCTCGTGTCTAATAATTACCTTGACAGTCGGCTAGTGGAAATAATTATGTTCAAAATTACAAGATTCTGTCATGTGTAACTATGGTAATATGAAGTTTTCTATTAGAAAACGTCTTACAAAGTTGTGTGTCGCTTGGTTCAGTTTTACCTACATGTATTACCTACCTAAATGTACTTCATTTATTGAAGCGAGCTAAAAGGAAGAAAAAAAAAAACGCACGTGATTGGTCGTCGAAAATCGGTCTATTCTCGGATTGGCTAGATTTAACAATTGACAATTAATTAACAAAATGTTGATCCCTCCCCATATCGAACCGGTTAAACTTCCTCCTCCATCCCTTTTCCGTGTGACGGATGATAAGGATGACCCCTAAAAAAGGTTTCCATCTTTCCAGGATCATACCAGCCCAGTAATGAGCTGATGCTTCGCTTCTACAGCTACTTCAAGCAGGCAACTGAGGGACCGTGCGACAAACCAAAACCCGGCTTCTGGGATGTCGTTAACAGGTTTGTAAAATTATTCTTTAGCGAGGAAGGAAGAAAAATGTGTTTAATTCTGTAGGACCTCAAGGATCACTTAACAATGTACAGTCTTATAAGCTAGGTGACTCTATTGCCTGTTCCAACGCAACTCCCTACACCAGAACATCATCCAGGAAAGGATTAGAATAGAATAGAAATAAGTTTTATTTTCCATAAACACACATGAATTAACATAAATTAAGAATCAAAAATATATCTATATAACTGTTATTTTTGACTCGCAACAATGTGATACATGTTAGACAATCCCCGTACCGGTCACGTTAAATCGCTTACTACGATTATTATTTTTCAGAGCAAAATGGGAGGCGTGGAACAAACTTGGCAACATGACAAAGAACGAAGCTATGAAGGCATATGTCGAAGAATTACATAAGGTGAGTCACTTAGATATCCTCTCCACCCCGTCACTCGCCATCCCTTCAACTATCACACAAAAAATCACGTTAATTCGTCGCCCCGTTTTGCCGTGAAAGACGGACAAACAGACAGACAGACACACACACTTTCCCTTTTATAATATTAGTATTGTATTTCAGCACTGGTACCTCATCTAGACACTACATTGATTTCACTCCGTTTTGCTTCGGGCTATTTTTAGGTGTTTGATTTTTGCGGCGTCACGTAGCAGCACTTAGGCATCGGACTGCATGCTACTTAGCACTAGATGGAGTTACTTATTTTCGATTGCAGGCAAGACCTAAAATCAAACACGAAATAGCCCGAAGAAAAATGAACAATGTTCGAGATGAGGTATCTGTCTTATGTTAGGTAATCTGTGCTCATACTCATTGAATTGTATTACAGATAGTAGAAACAATGTCGTACAGCAGTGACGTGGCGTCGTTTCTCTCCGTGGACGATGATGAGATGAATCCCGACCTCGCGCTGGTAGCTGGAGATGTGCTGGCGAGGGTTCGATCCCAACACAACTCGTCTGCAGGTACGCACTAATAAATAAATAAATAAAAAAGACTCATCTGCAGGTACGCGTGTGGCACTCGGGGACTGCGGTAAAGCTATTGCATGCCACCTAGAGGCGAGTTGCTGAACTAAAGAGACAGCGTTAGGTGATTTCGTTACGGAATTTCTGGATTCGGTCTCCACGTCCAAAGCCCGCGATAGAAGCTTAAAAATAAAAAGCCTTATATATATTTCTTTAATTAAAAATTAAAATCCCACTTCATTAATATTTTGCATGCCCGAGTGGATATAACATAATTGGACAACTAACCTAGATCAAGACCTAATTGTTAAACATATCTTGCAAATAAATATATCTTTATCTTTTGACGACCTCTGTGGCGCAGTGGGCGAACGCCCGGCTGAGACGCCGAGGTTGCGGGTTCGATCCCCGCTACGGGACAAACGTTTGCATGTTCTGCAGATATTTGTTCCGTGTCTGGGTGTTTTCTATCTATAATATGTATGTATTTACAAAAAAAAGTATATCTAAGTATATCAGTCATCTGGTTACCATAGCACAAGCATTAAGTTGCTTAGCTTGGGACTAGATGACGCTGTGTGGAATGTCCAAGGATATTTATTTATTTATTTATTTATCTTTATCTTTATCTTTATCTTTATCTTTATCTTTATCTTTATCTTTATCTTTATCTTTATCTTTATCTTTATCTTTATCTTTATCTTTATCTTTATCTTTATCTTTATCTTTATCTTTATCTGTTTCAGGATCACCATGCGGCAGTGGCGCGAGCTCCCCTCTCCGCGCGCCCTCCCCGCGCGTCCGTCACGACTCTGAGGACGAGTACATAGACACCGTTGATGTATGTATTGTACGTAACTATCCTGTCCGCCTTCTTGTAACATTTCTCTTTACACTACTAACATTCTGCCGAAGTTCTTTCTCTGTTTTTAGCGCTCGTGGCGCAGCTTGCTAAGACGATTTAACTTCTTAAACTATCATGGTTTGTCCAATATAAACACTTACCCCATTATGCATATTCGACCTAAAACCTGTATTAAACCAGTATTAGCTAAAACGCATATTAAATCTGTTGCTATCTCTTTTCGTTGACATATGGGTGACAAGAAAAAAACGTTCTTAAAACCTGTATTAAATTGTCAAGTTTTTATGAATAAACTCCTTAAAATGGGATATTTATCATGATTCGTAGATTTACACGTGATCAAGGCGCATGCAACCGAAATGTCGGGAAACTCATAAATCTGCTTGCTAAGACGGTCTTGATAAATTGTCGTAGTTAAGCAACGTTCTGAGAGGTCACAACTTGGATGGGTGACCGCAAGTGGCATTATTATCTCTTTCCGTGCTCGCGAACAGCCCCGCGATTGTCTAACTTGTATCACATTGTTGCGAATCAAAAATAATAGTAATCCGCGGAAAATGATGGTGTGTAAGTAGCTTTTTAACTTACATATTAAGGGGTTTATTCATAAAAACTTGACAATTTAATACAGGTTTTAGGAACGTTTTAGAACGTTTTTTTCTTGTCACTCATATGTCAACGAAAAGAGATAGCAACAGATTTAATATACGTTTTAGCTAATACAGGTTTAAGGTCGAATATGCATAATGGGGTTAGCGTAAAATCTGACCTTTGTTTTCGCGAAATACTGTTATTTTTGATTCGCAACAATGTGATACAAGTTAGACAATCGGAGGGCTATAAATGCATAACGAATGGTGTTCAGTTATCCATTAAGTCTTTTGGAGGAGAGCGCTGACTCTACGCAGTTTTCAACTTTTGTGATGGTCAACGTTCTTTGTTGTATTTTGTACCGTGTAATTTGTTCCAAAATAGATGATTTTTTGAAAAATAAAGGATCGTAGTGGATGGCACAACTAAGGGAGGCCCGACTTTACCCACTGCTGGGCATACCCAGCCCAGCAGTGGGTACAGTCGGGCTGTGGATGATGATGATGATGATGAACAATATGAATGTTATTATTGTGTAGAGCGACCCCGAGATGCCGCAAGCCCGCGCGCCGCGACTGAGTAACGGACACGCGCATCAAATCACATCACAACTCACACGTAAGTACATATAATAAATAAATAAAAATATCCTCGGACATTCCACATAGCGTCATCTAGTCCCAAGCTAAGCAACTTAATGCTTGTGTATGGTGACCAGATGACTGATACTAGTATAATACTTATTTATTATTATTTTATTATTATTTAAAGCCTGTTGTGTAATAATAATAATAATAATAATAATCTTGACATCCACAAACTCACCTATATACAGTTACAAAAAGCAGTCATACTAAACACTTGTCGCATTGTTAGAAAATTTTTATCATTAAACCAGTAAAACGATTTTTCGTTTGGCCAAAAGCCCGCGAGAATCGTGAAACCCTCATCTCCTATAGATGAGAGACTAAAAATGAAAACTTTAAATAATAATAATAATAAATAATACTTAGATACTTTTTTTTTTGTAAATACATACATATTTTAGATAGAAAACACCCAATAAATATCTGCAGAACATACAAATAATTTGTCTCGTAGCGGGGATCGAACCCGCAATCTCCGCGTCTCAGGCGGGCCTTCGCCCACCGCGCCTCAAAGGTCGTTAATATTATTATTTATTATAATATTTCAGATCTAAAAGTGTTGGAACAGCTACCGGGCACGCTCGCTCGGCTGGAGGCTGATGTCGCCGCGCTGAGGAAGGCCGTCGAAGGTGATCGGAGGATATTAGACGTATGTACATACAGGCAGACAAACAATTTAAACTTTTGCGATATTACATAAACAAGTAGACAAAACACACATATAAATCATAATTGAATAGTCCATAAGTCAATAACAGGATGAGGTAGGTACATCATAATGGTAAAATACTATTTAAACTATCGCGACTTGGAAACATATTTGTAAATATTAACGGGACTTAATCGCGTATTGAAATCATATTATTTACCTCGACGTTTCGGTGGCGAAAAATATATCATAATGGTAATCTAATAGAGGCGAATCTGGTGTCGCCAAAACTAAAACTAAAATGACTAAAGATGATGTCATCCTGCCTGCCCCTCTATGCATCGTGCCAATTTTCGCAGGTCAGCTTATGTTGGCTACTCTTCCGAATTCAGTTTCCACCAACTTAAGCTGCCCTGCGATTTGATGCCGAAATTCGCTTTTCGCTGTTCAGAGTAGACCCCCTGTTTATTTCAATCGTAATGAGGACGGCAACATATCGTTATTATTATGTTATCATTTATACTTCATGTCTTGGATCGAGCTAACAGGAACAAAAATAAACACACGTGATTGGTCGTCGAAAATAATTATCTTTCTCGTGATTGGCTAGATTGTCAAATCAATTGTCAGTTGTCAAATCTAGCCATCACGAGAATAAACAATTATTTTCGACGACCAATCACGTGCGCTTATTTTCCTTCCTATTAGCTCGTTTCAAGAAATTAAGTATAGTTTAGTTTAAGTTTTGGCGATGTCAGAATCGCCATTATTATGTAGGTAGGGCCTCTGGTGTAAAGACGGGGTTAGAAGTTGCTGGCTAAAAATTGGTGTATGTTCCCAGCAAGTGTCGTCCGGCTGGCGCTGGCCGTGGCAGGAGCTGAGCCCCCCGACGCTGCTGCTGCTGCTGGCGTGGCCGCTGCTACTCTACAGGATCACGTACCGCAAGAGAATAACGTCAGTACATACATACAGTTCATCGGATGACAATTAATGTTCACGCCTTACATTGTTTGTTTGACTGGCTTCTCACTGAAGCTTGACTATTTAGATTGTTAAGGGATTGATTTAAAAAAAAGCTAGGCCCACACCACCAGGTTCTTGCCTGATTCTTTCACTGGTGTAGGGAGTTGTTTTGGAACAGGCAATAGAGTCACCTAGCTTTTAAGACTGTACGTTTTTGAGCGATCCTTGAGGTCCTACGAAATAAACATATTTTTCTTTCTTTCTTTCTTACTAATTCTGATTATTAGCATATTCTCTGTCAAAAATGAAAAGTTTCTCAGTGAAAGAATTACTTCGATTTATAAATATATAATTATCCCTGCATTACGAGAGTGCAGTCTCTGCTCTCACGAAATTGAAGTTACTTAAAAAAAAAAAACCATGTGGTAATGATTTTCGTTTTTATTTCAGATCGTAATCGTCACAAGCTAATGTACCTACTTTACACTCGCGGTGTACTACGGATATAAGTGATATCTGATGAATTGTAAATAACATGTGGCTAGAATAATGGTAATATAGTTTAAGGGCGAAATTTCATAGTTATATGCTTCAGAGAACCAGGTTGAAAGATCACTTTCAAAACTATATACTCAGCGGCACAATTAACCGCCCACCTTGATTTTTCTAGACTTACAACTGATGCACTCGATAATATAAAGCATAGAGGAAGCAGTAAGGGGAGGAGCCATCAGTTTTATTTTCTATGACGCTAAGAAGGTCATTTTCTGCGGGGGACGTGGAACTGTCTGTCAATAAGTAAATGTCAATTTTTGTGTAAAAATCATAGTGCTTGAAGCTATCGATAGTTTATTATCGATGAAAGAAAGAAAGAAAGAAAAGAAAGAAAGAAAAATATTTATTTTGTCAAAAACGCGTTACACATAAGACACATTAAAATAAGTAGGACATTGACAAAATTGGCAACTACTCAGCGTATTGCTGCAACAGAAACCAGAGAATCTGTCGCAGCGCTGGTCTTCCGTAGCGCCGTAGGTTTATGTGTGTGCTGCGGCCCCGCAAAAAACACACATTTTAAAGTAATTTAAGGTAGGTTGTAAAAATAGAAACAAGAGAAGAGAACGATGAGTGCGGCCAATACGGTAGGTATTGGTTGTATGACAAATTTTAATGTTATTGACAAATTAAATCACAAATTGATTTGATTTTAAGCTATTGCATAGCTTCTATGGCGGGCCTTAGCGGGGTGACCGAATCCAGAAATTCTGTAACGAAAAATTCAAAACTGGCTTTGAACCCTCTTTTTTCTGATTTTTTTTATACTTAAATCAATATTTAAGCCTTTTCTGTCATCACAGCGTCTTTTGGCGTGGTTTTACGTGGTAGCCAAAGGAAAAAATTATATCTTTGTTTCTTTAATTTTAGCTTAATTCGTAAATAATCGAAATACAGGCGAAATTATTCTTGTTTTTTGAAGTTATTTATGTAAATGTTGATAATACGATGAAAATTGAGAGGTCCAAAGTTGTATAAAATCACAACAATTTTGGTTCTTATTCATTTTTGTAAAAATCTAATGTTCTAGTCGGATTGGTTGAGTTTTTCGATTAAGCTATAAACAACACCTATACAATCATTGGCGGAAAAAAAATCGTCCTTTAATCAATTTCAGGTTACCCCTCTACTGGTGAGCTAATCCGACTGGGCTGTAAGTCAATATCGATAAGTTATTTTGAACTGTCCCTTCACTAATTTCGCTGCAGTGACAAGCAGTGTGTCCAACTAAAAATACCTATTTCCGCGATATTGTGAGGATGGTAAATATTTTTTTAATAAAGTTTACCTATGATTTTAACAGAAGTTTAACAGCCAGAAGTTTAACTACCTACTTAACGTTCTGAAAGCTTACGTAGGTATATAATTAGTAAGTTGGAGGTATAGGGGTGGTATAGATACCTAATTTATTGTGCACCGATAATGATAAATCTAGATAAAAAGTAGTATTTTGTTATATGCACATTTTTCGATGCACGGGATGATTTGCAAATATTTTTTTTCAAGTGCATTGAAAAGTCTTTCTTCCGAGGTAAGCACTATCTACTAGTTTTGAAGTAGTTAGGTATGTAGGTGTTTTGTGTACCTACCTACCTACCTATTTGTTTGTTTTTTTACTCAATGCAGAAATATAATGCTTTTATCTATTATAACGAGTACGAGGAAATACAAAAAATTCTAGGAACTTTAATTCGTTTAATTAAACCGACTTGCAAATATTGACCAAGCAACAGAAGATAGAACAGCTACTTTTCAAATTAAAAAAAAGAATAAAATATAAATATAATATGCCACTAAGAGTATTATTTTTCATAATTCGGGATTCGTGCTAGATAACAAAATAAATAGGTAGCATGAATATGAGTGATGGAATAGTGCGGATTCAATCCTACGCCTTTCGGATCAAAGTCGAAGTAGCAATCCACTTGGCCAACTCGGCGGCATAGCAAAATACGCTAAAATGGAATCTGTTACGATTTGTTGGCAACATTATATAAATTTTAGTTTTATTCAAATTTAGTGCATAAATTGTTAATATTTAGAGGAATGAATACTTGCAGATGGAAAGTCACATCATCCTTTTGTAACCTGAAAGTTTCCAATATTTTAGGATATGCGAAAACTCTGCAATTTGGCATTTTATACATATATCCTTCCGCGTGTACCGTGATTGACAAATGACGCGTAACCAGCGGCGCGCGGGGTTTTACATATGGAGAATGATTGTTGGTCCAAGGACCTTGGCTGCGGGGAAAGCATGTCAAAAATTGACAATGTCGTCTCCTTCTGAAGGAAGATAATTGCTCTGAGATATAAAGTTATGGGGGTAGTTTTGAATGTTTTTTGTACCGAATTATCTTTCAGACTTGACTAAATTATGTTCCTAACTTACAATTGCTCTAAAATTAAAATTTGCTACCTAAAACAGGTAGGCGGTTAATTGTGCCGCTGAGTATAAATACATATTTTTGTAAATACATAATGTTATATGTATGTATTTACCAAAGTACTTATCTAAGTAGTATATCATTCATCTGGTTACCAAACATGGTCCAGGGATATTTATTTATTTATCTTTGGATTTAATTTAGCTACTATGTAGCTGAATACTATGAAGTTTGACTCTTAATAATAAAATTATGCATTTTCAAACTTGCTTTTAACTTACACTTCTGGCACTATATACCAAGCTATCCATTTCTAATGCTCGTATTTCAAAATCGTGTTCAACCTTGGATCAATTATTTAAATATTAATGGCTTGTCTATTATATCAAAGATTTATCCATTTACATGAATACCTATATATATTTATTTTATTATTTTTGTGATTACCCGATTAGGTTTTGAAAGAAAAATAACGGGATCTTTTTGGCGTAAGAATGTATATTCACTAACATACATCTATACTTCATTTATTGAAACGAGCTAATAGGAAGAGAAATAAACACACGTGATTGGTCGTCGAAAATAATTGGATTGGCTAGATTTGACAATTGACAATTGATTTGACAATCTAGCCAATCACGAGAAAGATAACTATTTTCGACGACCAATCACGTGTGTTTATTTCTCTTCCTATTAGCTCGTTTCAATAAATGAAGTATACACACACTTCAATTTAGAGCGTAGTTTATGAATACGGGCCAAATCTCTTCTCTATAACATAAGTTACCTTATTTTATTATGTATGAGAATAGGTATATTTTTATCTACCTATTTAATTTGATCTAAAACTAAATAATTAGTTTTTGCCAAGGCTTGTTAGGCCGTTGGCCAAGAAATCATTAAATTACGTCTGTATGAGGCTTACAGGCGGCCTACCCTCAGAAGGCGTCCTAATTGCTGACATTTGGTTTTACACCTAGAAAATTACATTTTATTTACAAAAAAGTTTTCTTGAAATTATTTATTTACCGAAAATATGTACCGTAGTTTAAGGGTTAGTGTAATTTTATATGTGATACGTTTGGTTAAGTGGCGGGTACAGTCGGTCTCATAAATCATTGTCTATTTGATGTTAAAATGTTAGCATTTTCTTAAACTTTGGTCACAACAACACCAAAATGTTTTATAGTCCTTTAAAAACAGTGTTTCAGTACAACCAATAAATATATCAACTACTCAAAAAGACAATGAAAAATAAATAGTTGGATGTTTTACTGTGGCATGTTTTTATGATCGAAATAAAATAAGCCAACATATTTTGATACCGACTGTACATTTCTTTATTTTAACTCCACCTTACGGCTAAGTCAAAATACAATAAAATGATCTATTAAATGTATGCATTTTTACAATTTGCAATAGATTTGTGATGGAAATGTGTTTTATTTGTGTTAATTATGAATAAAGGGGACTTTATGGAAAAATTGTTTTTATTTTTATTCTCATCTCATCGCACGTTATAGTTACTTATTAGTGTCTTTATTCACAAATAAAAGAAAAACTTGCTAAAAATGAATTTATTCCATAGCATGTTCTTATCTACTAAAATGTTAAAAATTTGTTAATGATAGAAACAAAATAGATAAAAAACGTAACATAAAAACAATGAGTTAATAAAATCCTAAAAAAAAGATAAAAAAAGTCGCGCCAAGTAAAAAGAACGATGAGGGGAACAGCAACCAATAGCACGCGCTACATCAATGTGTGAAGTGCGCCGCGTCACCACACAACACATCACACCTGAGATTCCTTAGCATCGCTGGCATCGCCTGCTGCGCAACTTTTCTCCTCAGCGTTCTTATCACGTGGCGTGTAGTATTACACCTATACTTCATTTCTTGAAGCGAGCTATAGGAACAAAAATAAACGCACGTGATTGGTCGTCGAAAATAATTGTATTTCTCGTGATTGGCTAGATTGTCAAATCAATTGTCAATTGTCAAATCTAGCCAATCCAATGATTTTCGACGACCAACTACGTGCTATTATTTTTCTTCCTATTAGCTCGCTTCAAGAAATGAAGAATATAGTATTTTACAGGTGCTATGTTTTCTTTACTAGTTTACACAAAAGGCAACATAAAATTACTTAATAAGAACTTAAAATTAAGATCACATTTTAAGTAAAATTGGAATAAAAAATACTTTAAAAGTAGGTACATTGTACGCAGCATTCAAATGCGTGAAGTAAAGCTGTTAATTATATTAAATGCTCATTATAAAAAAAACATGGAACATAAAATCTAAATCATAACATTTTTTAATAGTAAAGGGTAGATTAGATAGTCATAGGCCCGTATTCAGAGACTTCACTCAAACTTGAGTCTACGCTACGTTTAAGCATCGATTTTTGACAGGTCTCTATGAAAACTGAGCTATGAATCACCACTTGAGACACGACTTATTATACGCTTGAGTATAGTCTCTGAATACTGGCCTTAGTCCAAGCCTAGTGTCAAGTCAAGATTTGTGTCAAGACATTCAAAAGTAAATATTTCGAAGTTTTATACATTTTAATGACTGAAATACCAGATTTTATAGCTCACTGTTATTCGACCCTAAATTATATAAGTTGTACTACATTTCTTACAAATTCTATGATAATATAGCAAAAACGGTGCAGTATATTATACAAAGCACAAATTAGTGCACATAAATACGCCAATAAGACAACGAATTTATAGTTTTACGTAAAAACGTCAATTTATTTACTCGCTAATAAGTTTATATAAGTTTATTCTTGTTATGCACAATGTGCTTACTTATTGCCAGACTCAATAACCTATCTATCTCTAGTTTTACAACGGCAACAAAACGAGATAGCAAGCAACAGATTTAATATCCGTATCAGCTAATATAGGTTTACTGGTCTAATATGCATAACAGGACTTCTATATAAACTTATTTTGCGAGTTTCTTAATAAAAATGTAAAGAACATTTCAACATGTATACTGTTATTTTCATTAATTTAGATCAATTTTATAATTACTTACAAATATTAAACATTAAATGCAACGATGACACGATGATTTTATATATTTCACATTTTATTAACATTTTATACCACTTTACGGAATGGATGGTTGACCGCTTTAGCGAAACTAAGCGATTCTTTTCAACCAAAATTTCTCAAATAAGGTATTAAAGAAAATGCTGTCAATATTATATTACTTGACAATATTTCAAACTACAAACACATGAGGCTGGTTTTAAGCAAGTTGCTAAGTATATATTTTTGCTTTAAGATAAAATGATATACAAACAAGCCTGGCTCTTAAATTATAATAACAATATGACGATTCTTTAAGAACATAAAGCTTAAATGGAATTGTATTAGCCAAAGCAATGAGATTCACATTGAGTTGTTAATTTCCCAGCTTCATTATTCTATCTTCTTGATAACTGTGTATATATAGTATACAGCAGCACGTCCCCGGTCCCGGCTTTGCACGGATGTACTTATGAAACTACCAGGATAAAATATAACCTATAACCATCCCGACAGTCCATTCTACACATCGGTGAAAGAATTTTTGAAATCTGCTGAGTAGTTTCGGAGATTACCTCCGTCAAACAAACAAACAAATCAACATAAATCAATCAATAACCTCTTTATAATGTTGGTATAGATTACATTTTTCGTACTGAAGCAATTTCATATAACTCTGTACACAAAATGTAAGCAGTAAGCAAATAACAGAGATTGTAATTGTTTGTAATGAGCCTAAAGACTGTTACCAAACATCATTCGGTCATCATACAAACTCAATCTATTCGTCTCGTTCGCTCTTCCCTTTTGCAACGCTCTGCTTCTCGCTCTACGCACCGCTACTGGCAAATCGCCCGGAGTTTTGACCCTGCCCGCAGGATTCAATAGGTTTATATCGCCCGCTGAACTGAATAAATCGCTCACTTGTTCTAGCGAATGTTGGCGTTTGATCGATAAGTTTTTTAAACACGGTTTCGGTTTTTCTTCTTCAAATAGTTTTGAATCGGTGGATATTTCTCCGTTCAAAGCAGCTAAGTATAATGGATTATCAACGCTGTAGGTAACCAAATTTTCTTTATCATTCGGATCGCTATATTCGTTATCAAAATTTGCGTATTTGTTCAATTTGTTTGTTGTGAAATCGGTTTTTGTTTGACTCGATTCTTTCAGAACGTCTTTTTCTTTAGGAATGGAAGTCATTGTAATTTTTGAGCCGCCATTTTCGGATAGAAGCATTAAATTTTCATCTTCACTGCTTGATGAGTCTGTAAGATCGAAAGGGCTTATCTGATTGAAATTTTCCGTGTTATCTATATATTGTAGTTCTAGATTAATGCTGGCGCGTGAAGAATTAGAGCTGTTAGTGATTTTGTTATCGCTCAAGCGCTTTTTAACAGTTGAATCTTCGGATTCTGAATTAGATTTGAACATACTCTGACTAGACATAGAAGTGCGAACTGATTTGTTGATGCTTTCTGAGCTACGTCTGACTTCGTGGATTTGTGCTTTAGGTACTATCACGGCGAAGATGAGGTTCGGTGTTTTAGGATCATTTTCCCTTGGCGGTAGTTCCTTGAACCCTTGATCCATCATTGTAGGAGAAAGAGTTTTGTTAGGGGGAGAGAGACAAGGCGCTTCGTAGTACCTCTCTCTCTCCTCATCTAAGACAAGATTTGAAGGTCTTTGATACTCAACATTCATCGGCTTTTCTATTATCGTTGTTTTGGTTTTCTGAGAACTTTCCGGCAGAAGTTTCACCTCTGTTTCTTTCCTGTTAAGTTTTTCGAAGAATTTCCGTATCCCCCATTTTGGTTTTTCTACTTTTACGTTGTGGAGTAGGTTTGTTTGTTTGGGCGCGCGTTCAGAGCTAAGTGACGATACGTCGTTTGGGACGTAGTCTAATGGTCTTTGGTATGAACGTATCTCATTTAGAGAGTTCTCTTGAATGGGTTGTCTGTAGGAAATCCGCGCTACGGAGAGGCAGTTTTCCTCGATGTTCTGTCTTGATGGTTCTGAGAACAAAATACGATTGAGATTAGGGTTTTAATTGGGGCTTTATTTCAAACGGGTTCATGAGATAGAAAATTATACAGCACAGAGTATCGCGCTGACGAATACACGCGGCGGTTTGCCATAATATTTATGCGATGTGTGTTTGCCATGGCATGCCAGTATAGTGAATTTGTGAATTATACGATTGCTATCCTTCTGAATTCAGTGCATAATGCAAGTGTCACCCCAAACACTGTCTTTTAGAATTGCCAACGAATAATAAATAAATAGATGAGTGTAATGCGCAAAGCTAGATTCCATCCATCTATGCCACTGATACCTATTTACCGCTCCAACAACAATGGTTTTCTGCCTCCAAGGAAGTTGTCTTACTCCCTCTACATCTGCCTCTCTCTCTCGATCTTATTTCTCTGTCTGTATGTTATATTATCTTACCAGGTGTAGTAATGTGTTGTACATCCTTCCTGCTATGCAGCAGCGGTGCGTGGCTGGTGACGGCAGTGTGCGTGTTCCTGGCGAGGCAGACGTTCCTGCCCGTTATAGAGCTATCGGCGAGTAGCGGTCGACTGACGTCACTATACGTACCATGCTAGAGGTCAATGACCGAGGTGTCTAGATCGCGCTTACGAAAACACGCGGTGGTTTGCTATAATATTGTTGGTTTGCCTCAGGTATTAGTGATGTGTTTTTGCCAACGAATAATAAATAAATAGATGGATGGAGTGCGTAAAACAGCCCTTCAAAGGCAGACCAAGCTATATTCCATCTATCTATGCCACATACCGCTAACAACAATGGTTTTCTGCCTCCAAGGAAGGTCTCTTACTGCCTCTTTCTCTCGATCTTGTTTCTCTGTCTGTATATAATCTTACCAGCTACATTAGTGTGTTGTACATCCTTCCTGCTATGCAGCAGCGGTGCATGGCTGGTGACGGCAGTGTGCGTGTTCCTGGCGAGGCAGACGTTCCTGCCCGTTATGGAACTATCGGCGAGTAGCGGTCGATTCACGTCGCAGGAAACTGTGCAGTTGCAGTTCTTCTCTGTTTCTGGTTGAGGGTCCACTGATAAAATAGAATAGACTGTTTTAAAGTATAAAAATAATAAATATCCTTGGACATTTTTCAAAATAAGAAAGGTATAAAATACTAGCAGCACGTCCCGGCTTTGCACGGGTGTACTAATGAAACTACCGGGATAAAATATAGCCTATAACCATCACGACAGTTACATCGGCGAAAGAATTTTTTGAAATCGGTAGAGTAATTTTGGAGATTACCTTCGTCAAACAAACCTTAAAAAAATTATGTAGTTCTAGGGTATGTCCGTATATTTTAGGGTGTGTGATAGTCTGAGGTATGTCCAAATTTATATTTATTTCATGCTCACATTTTGCAGAAGTACTAGTATTATTTTATCTGTGGCAGAAGTTAACTTTCCATACGTGACAGGTTGCAAGCCCATCGACGCTATATAGTATCGTTTGTAGTTAACAATATTAATAATAAGAGTTGGCCATTTGCTCATACGAAGTAAAGAAGGAATATTAATAATTAATTAAATACATTCATTTATCTTTCGCCGTATCGTATTTACCTGGCGGATGTGTTTGTAGCTTATTGTCGTGGATCAGTGGAGGCTGCGTGCTCACTAGCTGTTTCAACTCGCTCATTCTCTCTTCAACGCACACCGCTGTCAATCTGTAGAAATTAATAAACATTGTGCTGTATCTGTAGAAATTATAAACAAAGCCGGGATCAGTGGAAAGAGGGAAGGGAGGCCTTTGCCCTGCAGTGGGAAACATCAGGCTTATGATAATGATAATTGTGTTGTAAAGGATGGGCTAAGAGAAATGAAATATGGTATACATTCTCAAGGTGCGGAAGACATAAATTATTCGTCTGAAGATGATTTGTCTAAATACATTTTGGTACGTGCCCACGTTTCGTAGATATACAAAGATATTTTTGTTTACTGGGGTTACTGAAAAAAAACCTTTAAAAAATCAGAGTTGGCCACTTACGAAGGAATAAACAAAAATAAACTTTAAAATTATAAAAATATATATTGACTGAATAATGGCTGAACGAACATGTATAAAAAACAAATAGTGGAACAAAGACCTTCCTTTGAATAATTTAATATAATTTTTTTTTTAATTATACCTAGCCTCAGCGTCGTGATCCCAGCACTCCTCGCAAGTATCGCTGGCTATCTTCAGCGCGCGCCACTCGGGCACGGGACCAGTTGGCAGCGGCGGCCGGACTTTGTTCCGGGACACTAGGTTCTGTTGATAATACCACTTATTATTGTTAATGTTTGACTTTTTTATTATTTCACTTATTATTTCATTGATATTTAAAATATTTTCGACTATGACGGGATTTATTCCTGGCATGGCATGGCACGGGACCGAGTATTGTGCCGTTTGTGAAGAGAGGCCTATACTAGCAGTGGGTGCCTATGGGCTGTGGATGATGATGACGGGATTTAACGACAGCCTTACCAACTCGGCTACGGAACTACAGTTACACTTCAGATATAAGTCGCGCCACGTAAAAATAACGATGAAGGGAACAGGGGGTATGTTTGGTGGGGGGTCACTCGCTCACGAACCAATAGCACGCGCTACATCAATGCAATGATGTAGCGCGTGCTATTGGTTCGTGAGCGATGAGTGAGGAATCACGCGGCGCACTTCACACCATTGCAATGGTGTGAAGTGCGGCGCGTGCGACCAATCCCACGAAAATCGCCTACTGTGCAGCTTTTCCCCTCAGCGTTCTATTTAAGCTATTGCATAACTTCTATCGCGGGCCTTGAACGTGGAGACGGAATCCAGAAATTCCGTAACGAAAATAACCTAACGCTGTCACTTTAGTTCAGCAACTCGCCTCTAGGTGGCATGGAATAGCTTTACCGCGGCAGTCCCCGAGTGCCGCACGTTTTTTTATGTGGCGCGACCTATACCTCTTTTAAGTCCACTATACCTGCATGGTCTGCATGTTATGCCTGGCCGGTAGATGTGTATGATACGGCGGCGCGTACGCCGGAGCCCTGCCCCCGGGGTGCGCGCCCCCAGTCCTCCACAACATCTCCCACAGTAGTAACGCTAGGGCGTATACATCGACAGCGCAGAGCGCAGCGCCCGCGCCGCTGAGGTCTAACGCGCCTTCAAGCGCTTCAGGCGCTAGGTAGCGCAGCGTACCTGCCTGTAGATAAGAGTGTTAGACAACCACTGTAATTACGTTTACAAACTTACTTACCCTTAGTAATAGACTATAGAACAACTTTATACTCTGTTCACAGAGTCGATCGAAAAATAAAGTAACATAATGTGTTGTCAATTTTTGGTACATAGGTAGGTATTTTGCTAACGTGTGAAAGAAACCATTATAGAAGAATATTACATAAGGCAATGTGCCTTAGGCCCGTCTTCGACGCCAATCACGTGCGTTTATTTTCTCTAACTATTCGATCGACTCGGTGAACAGAATATAATTAACTCATTAAACCCCAATAGAAATACTTTTTTGGATGCTAATGACAGAAGTCGTCAACGGCTGATGATGATAATGATGATGATGATGGTACGTACCTCAGTGTACCTAGTGGGCTGGGTATGCGCCGCGTTGTGCGGCAACGCCTGCGCTAGCCCCAAGTCTGCGAGCCGACACGACCCATCCACGGATATTAGCACGTTACTTGAATTCACGTCGCGGTGCACTATGCAGGGCTTGTTGCCGACTAGAAACACAGATTACATGTGTGGGTAAGAATGGCGGTTATAATGGTGCGAAAAGGTATATGATATACATGAAACAAATGTACCATAAGTGCACCTAATAGTACGTGTAATTAATTTAATAGTACCTCTAAGAATCAAGAGTTTTCTTTAAAACAAAGTGAGCCGCGTTACATAAGTACAGTACAGATACCTCATCTCTAACATTGAAATGAATCCTTCTTTTTTTCTACGGGCTATTTTTGTATTTGATTTTTGCGGCGCCTCGAGCGGCGGGTAGGTCTTGCCTGCATCAAAAATAAGTAACTCCATCTAGTGCTAAGTAGCATGCAGTCGGATGCCTAAACGCCGCTAGGTGACGCCGCAAAAATCAAACACCGAAAATAGCCCGTCGAAAAAAGGAGTCATTTCAATGTTCGAGATGAGGTACCAGTAGTAGAAAGGAAATATTCATTTAATTAGGCAATCTAAGACTATTAACGTTCTAACTTAAGTTACACTTACTAGGAGTATGTAGATGCGACAAAGCTGACGCTATCCCGTGAGCGAGCGAAGCGAACTCCACCCAAGTGAGCTGCGATCTCTCTAGTCGAGTGCGAAGAGTACAGGAACATAGTTCTAAGACTATCAGATGTTCCCTTCCTCCGCCTTCCGTTAGAGTAGGACGGGTGTCGCTACCTGGAAAGATATTGAATTAAAAAAAAAGTTGTCAGAGGTTTAGGTGCTACCTATTCCATCTCAATAATCTCCCAGGCACCAGTGTCCGGTTAGTATATGCAAATTGCCTCCTGATGCTGTATGCAAGTGTATAAATATAAATAAATATAGATATCCTTGACATTCCACACAGCGTCATCTAGTCCCAAGCTAAGCAACTGCTTGTGTTAAGGTAAGCAGTTGACTGATATAATATGTACCTCTTAGATACATTTTTTTTGTAATATATATTATAGATAGAAAACACCCAGACACGGAACAAATATCTGCAGAACATACAAACATTTGTCCTGTAGCGGAGATCGAACCTCCGCGTTTCAGCCGAGCCTTCGCCCACTGCGCCACAGATGATGATGATGATTTACCATAGTATTTGAGTATGTTCCGATGAGCTAACTGCGGCAGTGCGTATATGGACGCTTCCCGTCTACAAACGGCCGCGCTGGTGCAAAGCTTCACGGCGACCGGCGAGCCGCCCAGCGAGCCCCGCCATACTGAACCGAACTTGCCTTGACCTGAGTATAAATAACATTAATAACTATTAGCACTGGTACCTCATCTCGAACATTGAATTCACTCCGTTTTTCTACGGGCTATTTTTTTGGTGTTTGATTTATGCAGCGTTACGTAGCGGCGTTTAGGCATCCGACTGCATGCTACTTAGCACTAGATGGAGTTACTTATTTTTGATTGCAGGCAAGACCTAAACGCCGTTCGGGCCGCCGCAAAAATCAAACACTAAAATAGCCCGAAGAAAAAAGAACAATATTAGAGATGAGGTATCTGACTTGTGTAGGTAACCTGTGCTATTAGTAAGTTTACTAGAATAATTTGAATAAGTTAAAATCTTATTCAAAAATAGCTTACCAATATGCTCAATGAGTGTTAGATTATCAACACATAGCAGTCCAGTTGCCAAAGCATCAGGGCCGCTACCCATCACATCACCTGAAATAAATACAAAACAAAATGTGGATAAATCAATAAGCCAAAGAAAACTTATAGATAATTACACCTAATACAAATAACTCAAGACTCAATTCAAAACGTCTTAAATGATTATTCTATTGCCGATTGAAACCGTGATACACTAGTTGTGGCTAGAACAGTAGTTAAGCCATGACGCTTACTTTTCTCAGCGTCATCTGGATCATCAGGCCGGGAAGTATGCATGGTTCGTAGTACAGCCACAGTGGTTCTAGCTAAAACAGACGTTAAGCCATGACGCTCACCTTTCCCAGCGTCTTCACGATCATCAGGCCGGGGTGTATGCATGGTTCTTAGTACAGCCACAGTGGTTCTAGCTAAAACAGACGTTAAGCCATGACGCTCACCTTTCTCAGCGTCATCTGGATCATCAGGCCGGGAAGTATGCATGGTTTGTAGTACAGCCACAGTGGTTCTAGCTAAAACAGACGTTAAGCCATGACGCTCACCTTTCTCAGCGTCTTCGCGATCATCAGGCCGGGGTTTATGCATGGTTCGTAGTACAGCCACAGTGGTTCTACCTTAAACAGACGTTAAGCCATGACGCTCACTTTTCTCAGCGTCTTCGCGATCATCAGGCCGGGGTGTATGCATGGTTTGTAGTACAGCCACAGTGGTTCTAGCTAAAACAGACGTTAAGCCATGAGGCTCACCTTTCCCAGCGTCTTCGCGATCATCAGGCCGGGGTGTATGCATGGTTCTTAGTACAGCCACAGTGGTTTTACCTTAAACAGACGTTAAGCCATGACGCTCACCTTTCTCAGCGTCATCTGGATCATCAGGCCGGGGTGTATGCATGGTTCTTAGTACAGCCACAGTGACCAGCATAGCAGCCAATGCTAAGGCAGCAGACGCAAGGCACAGCAAGTATTTGTTGGTGGCTGGAGGAGCTAGCATTGTGGACTCGGCCTTCATTGTCACTGTTTCTTCTCGAAGTGATGCTGGAAATATAGATTTTGAAATGAAAATACTTAATATCACCAACACCATAGACAAAAGTGTTCTACTTTTGTCTATGATACCACTGTGGGTGAGGTTTGAGGGGTTTTAAGCTAAATAAGGTATCATAAGATGAACAAACAAAATAGCAGCTCTATTTCTTTTCAGAAGCTTATAAGTTCATAATGTTACCACGTATATTGACCATTGTCTTTCCTGTGGATATGGCTGGCTATGCTGAGATGATGGTTTAGGTGCTGGGCAAGACTATTCCATCTCAACAATGTCTTGACACTGTATAAATCATCTTGCAAAGACGTAAAGACCTGAGATTTTTTTTATTGAATAAGTATGGAAGAGACATCACTTACTAAAGTCAGCATTGCAGAAAGATTTGGTACAGCAGCAGAACTTAGTCCCGGGGAGTCTAGCTGTGACCCGGGTGCATTTGTCACAGGGTCCCTGACCCTCGCTCTGCGGAGCTGACGAACGCCAGCATCCTGAGAAATTTTAGTGTTGGGTCAACTCAGTGCATTAAAAAAAAATATAAGGTAGGTACAGGTGCTCGGAAACCATACCTTGACCAAGCACAGTGATATTTCCATCATTATCCTGATGCCATAGGGTGTAGCAGGTGGCTTTGGGATCTGTGCACTTTTCTATCTGAGTCGGTCCTGAAGGTAGTTCCGTTGCTGATATAGCTCCCGTGTCTGGAATTAATTGTGATAACCAGTGATGGTAGGTGCTTGGTCAGATAAGTTCAAAAGTTGTCCTATTAAATCATTATTTTATTTATAATATATTCTAGGAACAAAAATTTCAGAAAACAACCCAAGGACTAAAGAAAAAAAACCTTCGAGGTTTTTGCAAATGTATAAGTGCCCTGAGTGAGGTTACCCTTAGGTTTCCATGTATCTTGACAGAGTTATATGGACTGATAATTTGTGTTCTAAAGATAGCTGTTAGAGCATGAAGGAGTAGAAAACTTTTACACTTACACACAAACTTTCACCTTTATAATATTAGTGTGATTCAACTTACCATAACTATCATTCTCCACCATAAACTGGGCATTTGTCTCATCACTGTATGATGGAGTGACACTTTTGGCTACACTGTGTATCTTGTACAAACAGGAAATGGTTGGTCCGATCGTTGTAGGAGCGTCTGTGATTACTATAGCTGCCTTCACTTTGTATTTCCTCACTTCATTTACAACATTCTTTGAGCTATGATCCTCTTTTCCAGAACTAATAGCTTTTTTATCAAAATTTTCGTCAACCCTGCTTTCTAAATTAAATTGATTCAAATCTGGAACACTTTTCCCAACAAATTCATCTGCACTTCTTCTGTTTCTTTTAAAACGGTTTGAATATGGAATTTGAATGCTCCTTTTTCGAATCTTTTTCGGCCAGTCTGAGTTTACACTTCTTTTTCCAATCACTTTAGGTTGGTCTTGTGTTACTGGCCAGTAGTTTTGAAGTTCATGATTGTTCCATTGTATTGTTCTTCTGTGATGGTATTTCGTGAAAGTTCGCACGTAATGAGAGGGTTTTACATGCTGGATTTCGTTTCCTGAGTCGTGAACCTCATTCGGCCTCGATGTCAGGACTTTCGCCGTAAAAATAAACAGGAACAGAACAAAACATTTGAGTAAAGGTGTTACTTTTTGTGTCATGATTGCTTCCATCATCTTTCAGCGTATTTTGGTCATCTTTGGGTCAATGTGCCGTAGATAACACGGAAATGGTTACACTGCAGCTAATATTGATTTTCTATTGCGTATCATAGGGTAACAGGCTGTAATTGCATGCGGTGCCAAAAACCGCATAAAACATCAATGAGTAACACTACTGTAAACACTGCTTATTTTATCCTCAAGCGGCAAATCTTAAATTGCGAAGTAGTCAACGAAAAGAGATGAAAACAAGATTTAGCGCAAAAACTTGTAGAAGAATGGTGTGTTCAGCGTTTCACGAACAGAGTAGCACAAATAAACTATGAGTTAATATAACACAGCAACGTAGTAATATCTGTATCCCCAATGGTAAGATAATTCCAATTTGAATACATAACCAATTCTACTCCAGTTTGCGATTAAAAATCGATAGAATGTTGACAAACACTCATTTCGGCGACATGTTTTACACTACACGTTCCATTTTGCGGATTATTTAATAATTAATTACTTTTCACTACCCTACACAGCTATTTAGTTTCAGATGTTTATTGTGATTGTTATTTTGGTTACCAACTATTTTGTTTCGGTTTCGCTTTGTTGTAGAATTTCGTATTTAGTTTTTTAAATGTTTTGTAAATTAAAAAATCCTTATTGCAAGTATTGTGTAATGTACGTATGTTACGTATAATGGACCGCAGGCAGAGTGAAATGTCAAAATTAGCGTTTGACATTAAAGTGATGCTCCACACTACACAAAATTCCTATTCATCGACATCGATGATTTTTGTTATTATTTCAACTCGTTGCATTGAATGAGTAAAAGTGTTCTGTGATTAAGGATTTTGTGACAGTTTGTATTTACTTAGAGAGTAAACACCTAGTTTTTGTAACCAAGGTAAATAAACCACTTTTATATAAGGTAGGTACCCCTAGGTACCTACACAAAAATAGTTTTTTGTTTATTAATCATTTCATTAGATAGGTATGGATTCACTCAGTCTTTTCGTAGATCCATGGACTAGCTTATGTAGGTATTTATAGGGGTGGTTCAGCTTTAATGCTGAGTACGGTTAGTATCTTCTTAGTAACTTAAATACCATCATATTTCACAGTTGTTGACTGTTGTCGCGGATTACTGATATTTATGATTCGCAACAATTTGATACCTACAAGTTAGACAATCCGGGGCAGGTCATTTATCATATCGATATATTTTTGTAGCCCACTCTATAAATCTACAAAACACGAAAACACCCAACCAACCCGCCCGACCAACCAAACCAACAAATATTTTTTTGTTCACCGCCACTTTTCTTTCGATGCCGCCTAATTTCGTGAATTGTCACTGATTTTTCAGCATTTACCTACTCTGTTTTCACGCAGATCACAACCATTTTTAGTTCTTCTTGTTATTTTTTAGTTATTTTTCAACTAAAATCTGTCTACAATGACTTCGAACACCGCAGCCGAAGAAATTGACGAAGAGAAAGAAAGAGCTCATTTTCGCGCTGTTGTTAGTGCATTCAAATATTACAAGTAAGTTTATTCATTACCTATTTAATAGTTTTAGCGATTATTTATCGTTTTATCTCCCAAAAAACACCAATTTCTGTTAACTGTCCCCTAAAGTATACCCCCAAAGTAAAAAAAGTTGCCGTTCTTTGTTTTAACAGAATATCAAAGAAATATATAACCTATCAAAATCATCTTTGATTAAATTTGTGTCCTGTTGTATTTCGAACCTTAAATCCTTTGTAATAGGTTTCATAATACTTTTACTGATGTTGTTATTAAACAGGCTTGATTAGTAAAATCTCTGGCATTTGTAAACTAACCGCCAGTAACAACCTATCTATCTATGGTTTAGAATAGAATAGGAAAATTCCTATATCATCATTTGGTTTAGTTAACTGTGGGTAGATATTTGATGTTACTTCTTCCATACAAAATGTGTCAAATATCTACCGACAGTAAGCATAACCACTTAAAGGTAGGTAGAGAGATAGATATTGACACTGTCTCTAAAAGTCACTAAAATTAAATATTAACTAAATTGACTACCTACATATAGGTATTATGCTTGTGTTTGTGTTTTCATGTTAATTTTAGTATTTTTGTGCTACATTATAATGTATGTGTGCCCGAGAATCAAACCTGCACCTATACCTTGCCTGTCACTCACCACACCGCCACATTCAAATAAACTTAAATCCCCATTACATATTATTGCATCACCTAATGCAACTTAATGACAGTATCTAAATTAGGATAAATTGATAAGTCTGTAAATATTATAATAAACTAATTTTACTTTTATCATTAGCAATGGAAGAATACTGAAGTTTGATTAGTTTTTATTGAGAACTAAGAAAAGCAATATCTATCTACACTATCACACTAATATTATAAAGAGGTAAAATTTGTTTGTTTGTTTGTTTGATGGAGGTAATCTCCAAAACTACTGGACTAATTTCAAAAATTCTTTCACGTGTGGGTAGAATGGACTGTCTGGGAGGTTATAGGCTATATTTTATCCCGGTAGCTCCATTAGTACACCCGTGCGAAGCCGGGACGTGCTACTAATCTGTTATAAAATAGATTTTTTCATTTCTTATGTAGTTATACAACAATAGGTATCTCCTAGTGCGTACCTAACATTCTAATTTTAAATGTACTCTTGAACTCTTTCAGACTATGCAGCCTAGACCGTATACAAAAATCAGAGAAAATCATCTCTACCTTACCCGCTTCTCACCAACGCCGGCTAGAAAAATACAAAACCTACCTTCAGAAATTTAAACAATGCCTTGACGCCAACAACAAGATCGTCCATCTGATCATCAAAGATGTGGATACAATGTTTGAGAATGTAGATCATAGTATGGATAAGACAAGCAATGGGACGGAGAGTTTTGGTTGCAATTATGAGAGTTGTGAGATTTCATCGCAAAAACAGCATAAGATGCAACATGATGTTGAAAAGGTAGGTTATACACTTGCAGAACGAAAAAGTTGAGCTGCCCCCCTGTGAAATATGATGGTATGTAAGTTACTTAGATGCTTACTTACATATTTATAGTAAAATCTGAGCGTTTTTTTCGCGGATTGCTGTTATTTTTTGATTTGCAACAATTTGATAGAAGTTGGACAATCGAGGCCAATCTTATTTATTTATTTAATATTAGGAAAATCAACAGCTAAATAGACAGTATTAGAAACAATTATAGTTATAGCTCTAGAAAGCCAATTACATGTTCTCACTGATGAGGATTATACTTAAGACAACACAAAAACAACTACATCAGGTACCACCTTGAAACAATAAACGTTTATGAATATAATATGAATACAAAATGTCTATAATGTTTTTCAGGTACAATCTGTCCTAAAGAATTTGGTTCGTGACTGGAGCGAGCTGGGCGCAGCTGAAAGGAAACAATGCTACACGCCCATACTGGATGAATTGGATGAACTCTTTCCGATAGAAGAGTATAGGTACCTATACTTCATTTCTTGAAACTAGCTAATAGCACAGATAAAATAATACTATGTACAGATGGTCCATCTAGAACATTTATTCACTCCTGTTTTTCTTCGGGCTATTTTTTTGTGTTTGATTTTGCGGCGCCCCTAGCAGTGTTTAGGTCTTGCCTGCAATCAAAAATAAAACCTAAATACCCGTTCAAGTCATTAATAAAATATTTGTTTCAGCGAGCGAAGCAACATAAAAGTGCTAGTCCCCGGCTCGGGGCTAGGCCGGCTGGCGTGGGAGGTGTCCGCCCGCGGCTTCACCTGCCAGGGCAACGAGTTCTCGCTGTTCATGCTGTTCGCCAGCAACTTTATACTGAACCGGTGTCCCGAGGTAAGTTAATAAATAAATAAATATCCTTGAACATTTCACACAGCGTCATCTAGTCCCAAGCTAAGCAATTTAATACTTGTGTTATGGTAACCAGGAGCCCTACCATCAGTTTACTGTAGTATTGATACTATCCTCGATACCGAGTCAAGTATCGCAAAATATATGAGAATCCAGCGCAGCGCCGCCCCCGGTAACTTGCATGAACTAATAATTTCATACATTTGAAATACTTGACTCGTTAGCGAGGATAGTTAACTATACAACTCGAAAACTCATGGTAGGGCTACTTATATAATACTCCAATATAATATTTTTTTGTAATATATATTATGTATGTATTTACACAAAAACATGTAATTAGCTTGGGACTAAAAGACGCTGTGTGAAATGTCCAAAGATTAAACACTTGAAGGCCATAACCAAGTTTTCCATGACAACTTCATAAGATATTATTCTCCCCAGGCAAATCTACACACAGTGCATCCCTATGTCCACAATTATGTGAACAACATGACCTGCGAACATCAACTGTTAGGCGCCAAGTTTCCAGATGTGCCCGTGTGCGCTCGAAATGATACCACCTTCTGCATCACTGCGGGTGACTTCCTCAAGGTGAGTAGACTAGAAGACCAATAGACCGGTAGATCAATAATTATAGACCAGTAGACAAATAGACCAATAGACCAATATGCACATAGACTAATAGACCAGTAGACCGCACTTGGGCGCCAAGTTTCCAGATGTGCCGGTGTGTGCGCGAAATGATACCACCTTCTGCATCACTGCGGGAGACTTCCTTAAGGTGAGTAGACCAGTAGACCAATAGACCGGTAGATCAATAGACTAGTAGATCAATAGACCGGTAGATCAAAAGACCAGTAGACCAATAGACTAGTAGACCAATAGACCAGTAGATCAATAGACCAGTAGACAAATAGATCAGCAGACCAATATGCACATAGACTAATAGATCAGTAGATCAATAGACCGGAAAACCAATAGACCAGTAAACCAATAGACCAGTAGACCAATAGACCAGTAGATCAAAAGATAAAGTGCTTCAAGAGGCAGGTTTATATGTATAATTATTGGACCCGTGCGAAGCTGGGACATGCCGCTAGTAAACAATAAGGGTCTTATTCATAAAAACTTGACAATTTAATACAGGTTTTAAGAACGTTTTTTTCTTGTCACTCATATGTCAACGAAAAGAGATAGCAACAGATTTAATATGCGTTTTAGCTTAATACAGGTTTTAGGTCGAATATGCATAATGGGGTAGGTTATCAGTCCGTTTTTCCTCAGGTGTACACAGAACAGGACGAATGGAACTGCGTCGCAACATGTTTCTTCATCGACTGCGCTCAGAACGTGATCGAGTTTGTAGAGAGGATATACCATATTCTCAGACCTGGAGGGTACTGGGTTAATTTAGGACCATTGCTGTATCATTATAGGTGAGGCTTTGATTTATTTAGAAATGAAATATTATCACGACTGTATCACAGGAGCGGTAGATATTTTCTTTCAGATCTCTATTTAATTCTTTTAGGCTCGTATTTAGGAGACTTCACTCAAACTTAAGTCTACGTTTAAGCATCGATTTTTCAGTTTTCTATGAAAACTGAGTTAATAATTCTTGAGACACGATTTACGTTTGAGTATAGTCTCTGAATACGGGCCTTAGATCCTTATGAATATGTCTAAGTCAGAGGTATGTCTAAATACATCTCATATTTGGTACATGCCCACTTTTTGCAGAAGTTAACTTTCCATACGTGACAGGTTGCAAGCCCATCGACGTTGCTAGAAAGCTAACTGGTTTCCTCACGATGTTTTCCTTCACCGTTTAAAGCTCGTGAAAGACGGACAAACAGACAGACGGACAGACACACACTTTCCCTTTTATAATATTAGTATGGATTCTATTCTAATTAATAATTATATTTGTTTGTTTTAGCGACATGCCGACAGAAAGTAGTATTGAGCCGCCCTATGACATTCTACTTGAGATCATTCGAGATGTTGGCTTTGAAATCATTGTAAGTATTCAGGGAAATTTGTTTCATGCTCTAACTAAATGAGTTGTTGTAGAAAAGCGCATGGCTGGGTAGTACCACTGATTACCTACATAAGTCAGATACCTCATCTCGAACATTGTTCTTTTTTCTTCGGCGCCTTTGCGGCGCTCGCGCCGTTTAGGTCTTGCCTGCAGTAAAAAATATGTAACTCCATCTAGTGCTAAGTAGCATACAGTCGGATACCTAAACGCCGTCTTCTAGTCCCTCTTCTTTCTACCTAATTGTGTGTGTGTGTGTGTGTGTGTGTCTGTGTTTATTATATTATATTCTATTTTAAATCATTACAGAAAGAAAAAACCGGCGTGAAAACGAAATACGCACAAAACCCCAACTCTATGATGCAGCATGAGTATGACTCGGTATTCTTCGTGTGCAGGAAGCCTTATTGCATGTAAACTCGCCCTTATATGCATACTCACGGTTTATATGGCCTTATTGCAAAAAAACTATATAAGTAAAGCTTTGTTTAAACCTGGATTATCAAAACCATGGACATTTCCATATAATCTAGTGTTTACAAAATCGTTCGCATTGTATCTAAAGAAAGAAAGAAAGAAAGAAAGAAAGAAAGAAAAATCATTTATTTGACACACAGGCAACAACAAAAAAAAACATACATACATAAAGAAACTACTGCTTAAGAGAAATGATCACAAACCCTGGTTTATCAAAACCATGGTCTAAATTTCTGTGTATTTTATTGTAATAAGACCAATATAGATTTTTTTTCGCCTTTAGTTTAATTGACCATCCGTAGAAAACCATTGTCTATCTAGAATTAAAAATAAAGATCAAATATTTATATCTTTACTAGATGATTTATACAGCGTCAGGAGGCAATCTTTGCCTACAAATAACGGGACACTGTAGTGTCTGGAACATCGTTGAGATGGAATAGGCTTGCCCAGCACCTAAACCATCCTCTCAGCTGCCGGCCATATCCACAGGAAAGATAATATTCAATACGTGTGGAGCTGACTAGCCGCGGATTTACTTACGATGTTTTCCTTCACCGTGAGGTCGTGCGTATGATGATGATTTAAATGTTATATTATAACTATTAATATTTATCTAAGTTTTATATTGTTATTTAGAGTTGTAATAAAATATATGACTTCGCATGCATCGCAGTCATATATTTAACTCGACTTGCCTCAGACTACCCATGATTATCTGATAGATAAAGGGCTTATTTTTGTAATAGAAAATTTTACATCAAGGTTCGTATTCAACGTCCATACTTAAGCGTGAATCGTGTGTCAAATGGTGATTCATCGCTCAGTTTTTATAGAAAACTAAAAAAAAATGTTGAGTGAAGACTCAAGTTTGAGTACATACTCTGAATACGAGCCTAAGGCTATGTGATATGAATAGAAGGAACCCTGGGAAAATATGACTTGTTAGGTTTTTCTAGATATCTAGCAAATATTATTAGTCTATGTAACAAAAAAACAATATTGAGTCTCTTCATGCATTTCAATGAAAGAAAGAGATAGAAAGTATGGCTTTGATCTCTGTCTAACACAGTATTAAAAGTACAGATTTTTTTACATTAGGACTTTACAGACTTGGAAGTACATTGTACCGTGTTATGCGAAACTAGATCTTATGTCCTAGAGATAAGATGTTTGTAAATAAAGGAGATTATAACAATTTTATGTACTACTTTCATTTTGCGTTTTATTTTTTCCAGAACAGACACATCAGTCAAACATCATCATCTCCCTGCCATTATCCCACTAGGTGGGGTCGGCACAACACGTTTCTTTCTTCCATTTCCCTCTATCGCTCGTCATCTCAGTACTCACTCCTTTCACACATCAGTCAAACATACATAGTATATACATAAAATCACGCCTCTTTCCCATGGGGGTAGGCAGAGACCACTGATCTCCACTTGCTACGATCCTGACACATCTCTTTCGCCTCATTCACTCACTACATTCTTCATACATGCTCGCCGGTTTAGGGTACTTCTGACCTGGCCTTTCTCCAAAATATCACCAATTTGGTCCAAATATGTTCGCCTAGGTCTTCCCTTCCTAATAACACCCCTCTTTGTTAACAAACACAATATCAATCAGCCAAAGTTTTATTTAAATACTGAATAAAGTATCTGCCTATTTTATTCGCCTCCTCGCCAGCGTGATTCATTTTAGCGTACGTTAAAAATTGACGTCGTAATCTTAGCAGTTTCTGAGGGTTGACATGATGAATGAACCCAGGGTCTAGAGAACAGCCAGGATAGTCCGGGAACCTCAGTTCTCCATCCATGTTCAGGTTTTTCGCTTCGAGGATCTGTTTTGACACAGACTGCGTCTCTTTGTCAAGCTCGTAGAGGAAGTTTGTCGATGAGAGTGGAGGCTGGAAGAGATTATCATGTTTTGATGGAAATATTTTTATTATGCATTTATAGAAAGATAAAATGAGTGGAAATCTCGATAGATGGCAGGGTTGCTTCATGTGTAATTTTATGACAGCACTTTGACGGCATCGTAAATATGTATATTCATGCCACATTATAGTTTTCTAGTATCAATAGTCTCTGAGAAAAGCTGCGGATAGACGGACGGACGGACAGACCGAAAGTATAAGGGTTCTTTGTTAACTTTAGAACCCGGTTTTTTTTAATAAGGTTACGGTTACATGTATAATTATTGGAAAGAAGTCAGGGCGAGTCGCTAGTAATCTATATATATAAAGGAGTGGTCAAAACGTAAGAGACACGGTTTCTCTGAAACTACAAGTGCTATTAAAGTGAAATTTTGCATGTAGGTTTCTGTGATGACGTAGATGAGCGTTAAGAACGGATTTTTCGATCAGAGGTCAATTCAAGGTCAGAGGTCACTTTTATTATAACTTTTGTATGGTGACAGCTAGATTGTTAAAATTTTGAGAATAGATTCTTGACTTAAAATAAACGAACACCTATTTCAGGATTTTTCAAAATTTTTACCCAAAGTGTAAATTTGGTTGGGTCAAAGTTGGGTATTTTTTTACCTTTTGCGATATCTCTGTAACCAAAAGAGCTATAATAATGAAACTTTGCATGTAGGTTCCTTTTAATATGCGGGCACCCGCTATGGACAAATTTTAAGGTCAAAAGCCAAGGGTAAGGTCAAAAATCATATTTTTTGTAGCTGCAAAATGGTGAAAGCTGGAGCCTCAAAATTTCAAGTATAGATTTTTAGTTTAAAATAAAGGTAAACCTGTTTCAGGTTTTTTCAAAATTTTAACCCTAAAGGTCAATAAGGCAGAGTCAAAGTTGGGTAAAATTTTAACCTTTCATGATATCTCTGGTGTTGGAAGAGTTTCAAAGTTCAAATTTGGCATGTAGGTTTCTTTTCAGACGTAAGCACCTATTATGAATGAATTTTTAAATCAAAGGTCAAATTCGAGTAATAAATGCAAATTAAAAAAAAAACATGATTTACCTTTCAACGCATCTCTGAACCCACAAGTGCTACGAAGCTGAAATTTTGCATGTAGGTTTTTAATAGTACGGAGACTCTTGCTTAAAAAGGATTTTTCGATCAAAGGTCAATTAGAGGTCAGAGGTCAACTTTTTTATAACTTCTGTATGGTGACAGCTGGAACGTCAATATTTAGAATGTTGATTTTTGACCTAAAATGAACGAGCACCTGTTTCAGGATTTTAAAAAATTTTAACCCTAAAGGTCAATTTGGCCGGGTCAAAGTTGGGAATTTTTTGATCTTTTGCTATATCTTTGTTGCTAGAAGAGCTATTATGGTGAAACTTTGCATGTAGGTTCCTTTTAATACTAGGGCACCCGTTATTGACAAATTTTAAGGTCAAAGGAAAGGTTAAAAGTCATATTTTTCATAGCTTCAAAATGGTGATAGTTGGAGCGTCAAAATTTCAAGTATAGATTCTTAGCTGAAAATAAAGGTAAACCTGTTTCAGGGTTTTTCAAAATTTTAACCCTAAAGGTCAATTTGGCGGAGTCAAAATTGGTTAAAATGTTGACCTTCACGATATCTTTGAAACTGCAAGAGTTGGTTCCTTGAGGAACATAAGCATCGCTTTCTTACAAATTGTACCTAGCCGTTGTTTCTATAGTCATCGCGAATGAAATCGCGCGCGGGACGGCTAGTAATATATAAATAAGAACTTACATTTTGTGTGCTCATATTAGGCGGAGGTGGTTTTTTCTCAAACAACACTTTGTAAACATCGTCCAATTGAAACTGGTCTTCTGTGGCTACCCAGAAGCAAGGGCTATCCCATCTGTTGTTGGAATTTGGCTCTTCAAATCTAGAACACAAGGTTCTATTAGTTAATCATTCAAGAAGACCTTGGGTTACTAGGTTGTTGTATAAAATAGGGGAGGGGTTAAAGATGTTGGTTTTCTTCTACCACAACTCTCTTTGTTACCATAGATAAATAATAATACCTACTATATAAACTGTTTCTTATGACAATAAACCATAGATCTGAGCTGTACTTAATATTTCCTTACAGAAACTAAACTAATACATATTTCCATTACTGTACAAAATACTGTTACAACCAGTTGAGTCACCTAAAGACCATTGCAAAAAATCTATAGGTAGCTCAACTGATCCAAACCACTGCCAGACAGATGATGATGAGGCGCTGTCCTAATGAGAACGCTGAAATCATCGCACGATGAAATCGCATCACATTATCGCGCGAGCGATGACAATAGGACAGCGCCTGATGATGAGCCTTATAATTACCTGAACTTAGTCAATGCATCAAACACCTCCTGCGTGTATGGCAAGTAATTGCAGTCCGCTATATCACTGTCGTCTTTACTAGCACCGTCTATTCTTAGCTTATTGGCCTGCCAAGCTTCATCGTGACTCCTGATAGTGTGGACGGTGCATTGCGTAGATTTTGAAGCTTTTGATGCACAGTATAGCTCATATCTGAAACCTGAATTACACTTCATTATCACTAATGAAGAATAGAAATGATACTTAGGTACACTGTTTTTAATTTTATTTTCTTTTTCATCTGATGATCATAAGCAGATGTTGAGTGGACAGTAGTTACAACCTATTCCCAGCTACCACAGTTGTTTCCGAAGGAAATTACCGAGGCGCAACAGAAATGAATAAAGTTATTAGACAAATATTGACAAAGTAAATTTAATGTTTTACCTTTGATATAGTTGCTTCCGTCGAGTATTACGACATTATCCTTGCCTATGAGTCTTATTACCTCCGATTTGAGGTATCCTCTCACTCTCTTTTCCTTCTGGGAGTCCAAATACGTGGAGTTCTTCTCATAACCTAACTTTACAATAGCCACATCTTCAGAAACGATTTCGACCTTTTTCCCGTGTTTTGTCTCAAAGAAATTTTTGAGTTCGTAAGCCCTTGTGGTTTTGCCGCTCACTGGTGTGCCGCAAATAATAATTAGAGGCATATTTGCGCTAATACAAAAACAAGGATACGAAAACAATAAACAGCTGTGAGATTGACATTGACAATTGACGTTATTGACATGTCAAGTCAAAAGGACAGTGACATTTCAATTCAAGTCCGCACAGCTACGCATAGCAGTTGCATTCCACCGCACTAAGGTCAATACCAATAATGAACCGGTTTCAAGGTTTTAGATTTTTTGCGGTATTAGGTTGATACAAAGTAGGATTCACACCCACATTTGCCTTACAAGGGTTATTCAGTGTTAAGAAACTCGACTAATCATGTTATTATTTTAGTTGTAGGTACCTACCTATGTTTACAAGATCCCTCCGCACATTCAAGCATCCGTAACGCGTTGGTCTACTTATTTTTTCGTTATTTTTTGCAATTAAGGATTATTATTCTATAAAACTCGATTTTTTTCTTCGTTTTGTACCTACTTAACTCATATAGCTCTGCTTACCTCTATTCAAAATATTACTGACATGACATGACTCAGAGCAATTATCTTCCTTTGACATGACCTCTGATTTGAGTCTATGCTAAACCGGTACCTAAATGTACGTTATACATTCACATTGAATGCAGTGTCAGCTACTTTTGGTCACTCACGAATCTCATTATTCATTAATCAATTAACGGTTTAGCTCTTGATTCTATTACAACATACAGTATTTGTTTGGGTTCCGTAGACATTTTACTTGTCAATAACCTGTTATGGTACCTACTTAAGTTTGTAAAATATTGTGGTAGAGGAAACACCCAGACTCGAGACAAATATCTGCATAACATACAAACATTGGTCCCGCAGCGGGAATCAAACCCGCAACCCCTGCGTTTCAGGCGGACTTTCGCCCACCTGGTTATCATGATAATTATGATAACCATAATTATCATGATTTGGATTAGAGTTCCTAATTAGATTAGATTAGATTCCTGGCTTGGCATGGCACGGGGCCGAGTATTGTTGCGTTAGCGAAGGGAGGCCTACGCCCAGCAGTGGGTGCCTATGGGCTGTGGATGATGATGATGATGGAAGAGTCAGACGGGTGTTTATCTTACAAACGGAACCCCAAAGCTCTAAATTATTGAAATCCAATTATCGATCACTGAACGACCTTAATAAGACACTTCAATGCTGCGTCGTGTGTGACCAGCGGCAAGTGGTTTCGGGGTTTAGGAACCCACTTACTCGAACGACATGCATCTTATAAAGTACTAGCACCACGCCCTGGCTTCGCACGGGTGTACTAAACCTACCGGGATAAAATATAAAGCCTCCCGGACAGTCCGTTCTACACACCCGTGAAAGAATTTTTGAAATCGGTTGAGTAGTTTCGGAGATTACCTCCGTCAAACAAACAAACTTTACCTCTTTATAATATAAGTGTAGAAGTATAGATATAGATAGTATTAGATAGATAGAATAGAAGTATAAGTATATATAGATTTTAAGCACTTTTCAGCGCGGGACAGCTGTACCTACCTACTTCTATGTATTATAGTAATGTACTTAGTCGTATATTAATGTACCCTAATAAGTAGATAGGTACGTACGTCTAGTATTATGGCATGCGACAAGGTTGTGCACCCGACCCGACCTTGTTGCGAAAACTGACACCACTGATCTAAGGATAGCTGTATGCAACACAACACAAGTAATTAAGAATTGAAAAATAGAACATTTTTTATTGTAATTCGTTTAAATAGGTAAAACGATGGTAGGTTTGTCTGTTAAGAATTAATGCAATGCAAAAAGTTTGCCCTTTTCGGACTTACAATACAACATAACATTGAATTAAGTAAGTACTAACTTACATTCTTCAATGTTAAATTCTTCCAGATCGTACCTAATAAACTTTAGAAAGAATTTGAGAACAATATTCAGAGTTATTGACAGTAAAGAATAACTACAAGCTTTAAACGGTGAAGGAAATCAAAACATGAGTAGGTACCTAAATAGAAAACTCCTAGACTCAATGTAGATAATATTGTTATGGATAAGTAGGTACCTTCTACATTCAATTACCTACTAATCAAATCTCAAAAATCGTGACGGAAGTCAACCTCTGGTTCAATTATCCCAAAGTTCAAGATCATAAGACATCAACTACTTTTGAACGCGGTAGTACAAATGCAGCATTCCTTCCTACTGCATACCACCATCCACGGATAAACTATCTCTGATGGATTAACTCTGGTTTAGTTTAGATAATCACACAGACAACGACCTGCGTGTGTTATATATTTAAATTATTTATTTTAATTTTAATATTTTTTAAGTTAAAATGTTTAAGTGTGTAGCTGTGATTTTGTTGGGTGAGTTTTTTTATTATTTTTAAGTTGCAATAAAATAATAAATAATTAAGTAGGTATGTACCTACCTAAAGTATTTGATTATTTATTTTTTAAATCTATTAGGGAGTATGTTTAAACTTTATTAATTTTATTTAAAAAAAAAGTTCTGTAGTAATGTATATTTGTAGGTACCCTATGAGCACCCCTTAAATAATTAATCTTAACTCAAATCCACATTAAGCTCTCACTTCTTTACCATTCACCATTAATCATTCATCTGGTAACCATAACATAGTAGGTACTACGTTGCTCAGCTTGGGACTACATGACGCTCTGTGGAAAATCCAAGGATATTTATTTATTTATATTATAAGTAAAATACTCTTTATAATTCAATACCTAATTCATATCAATTGTCCCAAACAAAATAATATCTACATACTGCAAACTCAGGCCTTTGCATCTATGTAGATGATTTATACAGCTTCAGGAGGCAATATTTGCCTACACTTAACGGGACACTGTAGTGCCTGGGACAGTTGAGATGGAATAGGCTTGCCCAGAACCTGAACCACCCTCTCAGCATACTGCGAACGCCTCTGATTTAAAACCTTTCTTCCAGCACTAAACTTGGTGTTATCCCAGCACCCCGCAGACTTCCTCTACTACCACGAGCTGCATCTCCCCCGCGCCCCCCCGCTGCACCCCGCTCTCTCCCGCCCCCCGCGGACACAATTCTCCTGCGCGGACAAGTCTAGAGGATATTACGCTGATGAGGAGACAGGCTGTCAGGTAAATAACCACACAACCGCCTGTTCTCTAAATAACCATGTCTTAACTTGTCACGACACGGCGTGGTTTTTCTTAAATAATGCGACGGATTTCAGAAAACAAAAGCTAGATAACGTGCAATCTTACCGACGACTTTCAAAACGACGTGACGCGGCCTATTACAAATTACTAGCAGCACGTCCCGGCTTTGCACGGGTGTACTAATAAAGCTACCGGGATAAAATAACCATATAACTATCCAGACAGTCCATTCTACACATAGGTGAAATAATTTTTGAAATCGGTTAAGTAGTTTCGGAGATTAAATCCGTCAAACAAACTAACAAATTTTACCTACTTATAACATTAAGTACCTACCTACAGACAAGTTGCCGCCGTGGTGAGATTTGATCCTTCTTCTGTTTCCAGGTTTACCACTTCTGCTGGAGGCATCAGCTAGTCAGCACAGACTTGTGCCCCAACGGGACTCTATTTAACGAACAGTTCCAAGTAAGTTTCAACTACTAGTCATTCATTGTAAGAATAAATAATATACGGACTGTAGGTGCCTAGATAAATGAGCTCGTTGTAAACTTGATTAAAAAAAACAGCTAACAGAATACCTACGCACTATACGTTTTTTCGAACGCAGACTCTGTGCGAAAAACGAAATTCGTGTAGGCTCTAAGTTGCTTTATCTTTTTAGTGTAGGCTCTAGTCTAGTTACCATTCCTTGGAAATATAGCTCTAGAATTTTTTTTGAAATATCATCACGACTCTATCCCAGGGAGCGGTAGACATTTTCTTTCAGATCGTTATTAATTTCTTTAGACTCTTTGAAGATGTCTTAATGGGGTAGTCAGAGGTATGTCCAACTATATGTCATATTTGGTACAAACCCACTTACTTAAACGGTTCTAGAATCTTCGTGAAATGTCATTTCATTATTATAATTTTGTTATTTTCAGGTATGTGATCATTTCTACAATGTTCGCTGCGGATCTCCTCTAGAAGACTTGTAATTTGTTATGTTAATAATAAATCTATGAGTATTATGAAAATAACTATTATATACACCTATCTACTTGCTTAACTTTCAAAATAGTGACCAACATAGTTAGGTTAGAAAATGTTAGAAATACCAAAATAGTATGAAAATGGTATAAGGTTCTGAAATAAAACTACAATTTACTTAACATAATTTTGGTTTATTGCCAAAAGGAACTAAAATTAATCTAATGAGTATTTTAAAACACTTCAAACAGGAAACTCATGAACTACCTATGTTTCCTACTGTATTCTTATATCGCGAAAACTATGAGAAAAATGCTAATTTTGTTAAATAAAATATCTATAACTTCTACTGACTCCCAAAAGATAAGATAATAAGTAAAAAAAAGAATGACATTAAAAGCATTAGTTTTAGAGAAGAAACAGACCCGAATACCAGTCTTACAAATTCGTTTTTATTTGAAGCACGAAAAACGGGCATGGCATGGATGGATCGTGCGAAACGCTAATCTGAAAATTGTCCGTTTTAGTTTTAACCAACTTTCATTCTCAATATATTCAAAATACATGATCTACGATAAAGTATCACAATAAGATATTTACAATGAAAAACTCAGCATTTAAATTTTTTTACTAATCTGATTCCGTACAACATTTTGCATAAAAATAAAATAACCTACAAATTGACCGCCAAAACGCACAAGCAAAAAACAGCTGACAAACTAGCAGCTATCCCGCTCGCACCACCCCCATCGTTATCATTTATCTCGTTCTCTTTAGTGACTCGCTCCATTTCGTCCAGTATTCTCTTCTCTTCCATCGCTAAGGAGGTTGCTTCGTTGATAGAACGAAGGAGGTTGTAGTTGCTGTTAGGTTTTCTAGTGGGTAGTCTGAGGGTGAGGCGGGAGTTTAACATGACGTAAGATAGTCCCTTGCTAAGGCTTCCGGTGGCTTGTGCTGAAAATATAAGGATTTTTAACATTTTTAAAAGCTAATATTTAGTTTTACGGTCTAGCTATATTTAAGACTAGTCTTATGATCAAAACAAATAAACTACGGGCAATAGATATAAAAGATAGGTAATATGTCGGAAGAATATTGCTATACCTATGATCAGAGAAAAAGTGCTAGTTTGTTAGAAAAAAGTGCTAGTTTGTTAGAAAAAAGTGTTAGTTTGTTAGAAAAAAGTGCTGATTGCTCGGAAAAAAGGTGATAGACAGTCAATTTTTAGTTTATTATAAGAATAAGTGCTAATTGGTTGGAAAAATACTAGTTTTTACATCATTCAATGTGGAGAAATAGTGCTATATAGGTTCAAAATGATTGTAAGAAGTATATCCTCACCATCAGGCAGGTTCAATGTCTTCAGAGCCTCCTTGAGAAGCGGTTGGTCCACCAGCTTGTGGTAGCGCTCCGTGAAGTCAGCGTAGGGCTCCGGTTCCTCTTCACAGAGGCCGCGGAAGTCGTCTGTGTCTACACTCCACACCATTAGGCCTCCTAGGCCGCGGTCTACTGCCATTCTGAAATTAATGGGTGGGTAAGTTCGTTTGTTTGGAAGGTCCAAGGATATTTATTTATTTTTAAGTAACATTCCTAAACACATGTATTTCTCGCAATAAAGATACTTTGACTTTGACTTTGAAAGACTCACTTGACTTTCATGGCGATGGAACGAGCGTTGTCGTATGAAACAATGCGGGCGCCGTCTCTCAAGTACGGGGTCGATGACCTCTCCTCCCAGTAGTGGGCCCACGGGGAGGACTTGTTACTTGTCTCCATGCAAATCTAAAGTTTAACAACATTTACTTAAGATATAAATTACATTTGGACGTAACAATGAAAATATAAGAAGTGTTTTATAAATAAGTAATAATATATTCTGCCTCTCAACAAAAGAAAAGGTACAGGGGGGCTAAAATGGCCGTTCGAGCAATTCTGCTAGCATAAAGTGCATTTATTTCATGAATTGTTTAGCATTTTCACCAAAATTTGGTAGAATGGCTCAAATTGATCCGTTATACCAAATTTTGGTGAAATTGCTAATCAATTAATGAAATTTACGTTATGAATTGCTAGCAGAAATGCTCAAACGGCCGTTTTAACCCCCCAGGTCTCGCCTAAAAAGAACGCTGAGGGAAAAAGCTAAACAATAAAATAAAACAGAATTTCAAAGCTAGTGTAGCGCGTTGAAATCTTTTGTATGAAAAGTTTGCCATTATACACAGTCACTAAAAACTTCTTTATTTACTTGTAAGTAGGTACATAGACTTTCTATAAAATTCTCATTAAATAATCAATCATTGACGTGAATAATTATACAGTATAGTTTGTTTGTTTGACGGAGGTAATCTCCGAAACTACTCAGCCGATATCAAAAATTCTTACACCGACGTGTAGAATGGACTGTCGAAAAGGTTATAAGCTATTTTATCTCGGTATTTTCATAAGTACACCCGTGCAAAGCTAGGACTTGCTACTAGTATAGTATAGATGTAAAAATGTTACCTCATTGTACCCCATAAATCCATCCTCTCCCGTAAATGGTCCTTTGAAACCCTTGCTCTGTACCGGGGTCCGTCCGAACTCGATCCTTCTCGTATCGGGGTCAGTCAGCACAAAAGTACGCCCGTAGAATGGTAAGCCGAGCACTAACTTGTATGGGGACACGCCTTGCTCTATCATGTAGTTTACTGTGAACTCCTGAGAACAAGGAATTTAATAAATATAATTGGAAATTTTATTTATTTATTTATTGTTAAAACAACACCTTCATTACAGATAACAGACAAACTTTCTGATTATAGGTTTTCACGAGTTAATTACAAATTAAAAAGCAGTGATGAACCAAAACTAGAGATAAAAAAAGACGTGTGTGTGGCACTCGGGGACTGCCGCGGTAAAGCTATTGCATGCCACCTAGAGGCGAGTTGCTGAACTAAAGTGACAAGCGTTGGGTTTTTTCGTTACGGAATTTCTGGATTCCGTCTCCACGCTCAAGGCCCGCGATAGAAGCTATGCAATAGCTTAAAAATAATGATTTCTTAATTCTTTGTTTATTTTTCTTACCAAACTGAGCACATCCTTATCATCTACCCCCTTGAGCGGTGCATTGGCCCCCACCGTGCCGTCCCAAGCGCCGTGGTAGTCGTACGCCATCATATGTAACAGGTCGAGGTGGCGGCTGAGTTTGGCGAGCGCGTACGCAGACTCCATAGTGGACTTGCCCGCGCCTAGCGCCGCGGTTAGGATGTAGTTGTACGGCTCAAATGCTTCTTTTAACTCCTGGAAACGATACAAGGTTAAACTGTAACTTTTTATCTTTGAAAGTATTAATTTAAGTAAGTACTAAAAATTCATAAGTTTATATAAATATTGGCGGTTATTTTGTGTGGCACTGACTAGAAGACATAACTACCCAGAGCTTTCGAATTTAGATTTACTAACACTGTTGAATATAAGTAGGTAAAGCTGTCGTTCAGTTAACGAAGACTAATATTTACCTTAACTAGCTGGACAAAGTTCTCTTTGTCGTAGGGCTTGCCGTCTCGCTTAGTGGGGTATTCCCAGTCCAAATCTAGACCATCGAAGTTATATTGCCTGAAAGATAAAAAAGATAAAATAGATAAAGATAACTTGCAAGTTAAATAAAAGCTTTTAAAATGGTGGCCCTCTCTGGTTAGGCCGCCTAAAGGCTAATAAATGGGCAAATAATAACTTTGATGTATTTCAATTTTTGTGTTAGTGCCAAATATTTTTTTTCTATTCTACATTAACAATGTTTTATTATATGAAATTAAAAAGACTTACTTTAAGAAAACAAGCACGCTTTTGATGAATGTCGCTCTGGCTTCGGGATCGGCAGCCATTTTGGAATACTTGGGCGATCCTTCGTTCCATCCGCCGATAGCTATGGTGACCTTTAGATGCGGGTACCGCTCCTTTAAACAAATTAAATTTTTATTTCTACTTACATCCATTTTATTCAAATTAGATGGTATTGTTTACCTATCTATATACTATACAAGTAAACAAACAAAATTCCCAAGATCCCATTGAAAGGAGATTTTGACACTAACCCTATAAAATGAATTTTCATAAACAGTTTGTTTCGTGACTGTTCCGATCGTACCAAAATTCAGACGAATGAGATGTATATTTTTTTCACTGAAAACCAGCGTTGCTCCTAAAGCTGCTGTAGCAAATGCTGGTGGCCAATTTGCGTCACTCAACGTCGATTGTAATGTACCTACTTACCTATATTTAATGTTAATTTCATTGTGAGTGAAGTAAATAAATATTATTCTATTTTATTTTCTTATAACCAGTTATGCATAACTCACCTTTAGTGCTACAAGGCGTTTGTACCCCGCTTTACCGTAGTCTTTCTCCAAGTCCTGCCATGGATCTGTGAAATGTAAAAAAAATTCTTAGTAATAAATCAAAGGAAGGAGAATGAAATAACTAAAGATCCCTAGAAATTCCACACAGCATCATCCAGTCCCAAGCTAAGCAACTTAATGCTTGTGTTATGGTAGCCAGATGACTGATACTAAAATAATTTTTTTTTGTAAATACTTAATACTTATTATAGCTAAAACACACCCAGACACGGAGCAAATATATGCAGAACATACAAACATTTGTCCCGTAGCGGGGATCAAACCCGCAACCTCCGCGTCTCAGCCGGGCCTTCGTCAACTGCACCACAGAGGTCGTCAAAAGAAAAATGATGATCTTTATCTCCTTCTTAAGTTGCTTAGCTTGGCAATAGATGACGCTGTGTGGAATGTCCAAGGATATTTATTTATTATTTGTTTATTTCTTACCTAAACTCTTGATAGTGTTCTTAGCCTCATCCAGTCCAGCGAAGGAGTACACCAGGTGGGTGCATAGCGCTGGATCCAGCTGTTCCAGGTTGAACTGCCCCTGCTGCTTGCGGTAAGCTGCCCAGGAGGCCACGTAGCATACAACCTTCTTGCCGTGCATTGGACCTGGAAGTCAGGTTTAACTTTTAATTAAAAAAGTGTGTAACACACCATAGTGTTTATAGGTAGTTAGACTAGTTAGTACTTAGTACTCCACACTAATGTATTCATACCTATTCATAATAATTATTCAGATTCGTTTATTGTTTCAAGTTGGTACAGTAGGTCTTACAGTAGGACCCACCTACTTATTGATAACGTTTGACACAAAACCTAGTGGGAAAGTGTGTGTGTGTGTGTCTGTTTGTTTGTCCATCTTACACAGACGAAGCGGCGAATTGCTGTGATTTTTTAAGTGGTGGTAGTGAAGGGATGGAGTGTGGCATAGGCAATTTTATCCCGATATTTCCGAGGGAACGGGACTTGCGCGGGTGAAACCGCGGGGTGCAGCTAGTAAATTCTAAAAGTGAAAATAATGTTCTGTGGCATCTCTTACCCTGGTTGGGCACGCTCCGTGAAAACCGTTAGCATCGTGACAGATTTTACGCTATTCGAATTTTAAAATTTGGGTGACATGCTACCCGTTTGAGTTTTAAGTGTTTTTTAACGAGGGAATATGAGTTGTTGGTCTAAAGGGCTTCACAAACGGTGAAGATGCTGTTAAATAAATAGTATATAAGTAAGAGACACAAAAGAGAGAATGTTGACAAATTTAGAAAGATATTAAATCTAGAAAGATAATAAATATTAGTATTTGTAATAGACATAATCTTTAATAGTAAAATCAATTAAAACTGTTTAATACTACTCAATTTCTTAAGATTGTGGTTTTGTTTGCAATAAAATATGCCGCTATATCATTATCATTAGGTAGATAGAAGAAATTTTGTCACGATCGATGTTTTCTTTCAATAGGAACTCATTTATGGAAATATATATCACTCTAGCTGCGCCCCGCGGTTTCACCCACGTAAGTCTCGTTCCTTCGGGAATATCGGGATAAAAAGTAGCCTATGTCACTCTCTATATCTTCAACTATCACCACTTAAAATATCACGTCAATTCGTCGCTCCGTTTTGCCGTGAAAGATGGGTAATTAATGTAACTCATAGGTATTTTAATTGCAATGGATTTTTACTAACGAAATGTAAATAATTTAGTGCAATATTGATAAATATTGTTTTTCAACAACGGATGTGAGATAGTAGAGTCCATTTTTAAAATTCAAAAGTGGTTTCAAGGTCAATGTTGAATGTTATCAACTTCATGCATAACTGCTTATTTAGTCATAAAAAAACTCAGGCCTTTGCAAGTTTACTAAATGATTTATAGCGTCAGGAGGCAATTTGCCTACACTTAACGGGACACTGCAGTGCCTGGGACATTGTCTGGAAGCTTGTCCAGCACCTATATCTACCACTTTCTCAGCTTAGCTAACTATAAATACAATACGAATAGGTACGTGCACACCGGCATTTTATGAATAAATAAAACCAGTATTAAAATAAATATATATTTAATTGATGTGTAATATTGTGGTATAGGTTAAAAAACCGGTTGTGACATTGAATTCTTGCCTGTTTCTTGTTGAAGATAAAAATACAACCACAAACTATTTTAAGTAAGTATTTATTTATCAATACTAGAAGTAAATAATTATCTTTAGATATCTATTGATAAAAAAATAAACAATTTCTATGTAGAGATACTTAGAAAAACTTCTAGCTTTGATAACGAAAACCTAATTTAGACTTTTTTGAGGAAAATCAGATACGAAAACTGTTAATTGTTCATTGAGGAAATCGCTCGTTGGAACTATGTATAAAGATTTACAAAAACAAAACATGTGTTTAAAAAATACAACATAGTTGTCAAAACTGTCAAGTAGGTACTTTATTAGCTTAAAATCTTTTTAATAGTTTTCTTCATGTGTATTTATTTGTAAGTTTTCTGGTTTAAAAAAGACGTTACGATAATTATAATTACCAATCAACACGATATTGCAAATGACACCTGCACGCCAGTTTGCTCAACTTTCTCTTTACATATTGCAAATGTTTTGTATCACAGTTTCAGGGACGTACTTTATTTATAATAAAAACTCCTTTCACTTACCTCCCAAGGTTTGTCCGTCCAAAAGTGACGCCATTGAAAAAACAACAAAACCTAACATATAACTTTGGATGTACATTTTGATGACTATAGCCACAACACTAGTTAAAAATATTAAAAACAAAAACCGCCGACTAAAAAGTCTTGTCATCAATGTCTCTACAATTTATCGTTTTAATTTTTTGAATATGGAATACGTATCGCGCGGGGCGGTCATTCTACCCGACTGAGCAGGGTTGACAATCTTAGAACTAAAAAGTTGGTAATCGTCTAAACATAAGTATACAAAATTAGGTTGCACACTGAAAAGTATTTCCAGTCCATCCTTATGATAGCTTTTTAATTTGGTGTCATTATAATGCATTTAGTCTCCTAAACCTGCACAAAGACGGCGGTATTTATGACGTAGTTATAAAATGGTAGGTTAGATGGCAGGAGCGCGCTAGTCCGATTAGTGTGACCCACTATTTCTCGATTTTTTAAATTTTTCATTTGCTCCTAAGTGTAGTTTATACAATTGAAACTAAATCCCAAGAATAAAAAAAATAAACATAAATTTACTATACATTATTATTTAGAAAATAAATAAATAACATTTTCAAATGCAAAAGTGCCCCCTATAAATATGATATGATATGGCAACCCCAATTTCTAAGTAAACAAATATGGCCGGCTGCGGTGTGTGTGCGCGCGAGTGTTTATTTATCGGTTTCTTGTTTGTTTCCTAGATTTTTACCGTTCCTACGTGCTTTTTTAACGTAAGTCCTATGAATTGAGCCTCTGCTCCTTCGGTCGTGACGATTTTGTGATTGTGTTGGTTAAAATCTGTGTACTGAGAGATAAGACTCTGTCGACCCGTTTGTTGTTGTGTTGTGATCATTCTAACAGAAATAAATAAATGCGTTCAATTCAATGAAAACATTGTTTAATTTGTTTTTTTCAGTACCTACGAGTACACTACCCATTAGTATTACTTTTTATTTTAATTCTGTAGAGCACTAGAGGCTATCGTACGTACGTACGCATATATACATACGTACCTACCTACTTATGTCTATCTATATATAGGTACAACCTATAGCAGTATGTATGTATAGCTAAGATGATTGCCTAAACCTCGGTACAGACGGCGCCACCAGTCTTACCCAATTTTGTATAGGAGTTATACCTCTATTTCAGTTTACACAAATGTACTCTGTGCGACTGAGAACCTATTTGACATTTGAGTGGTACCGTTTCACCGCTCACTAACCTACAGTCTATGTAACTTATCTATCTCTGGATGCTTACCATGACGTTTATTTAACAATTCAGTTCACAGAACACTTAGTCCTAGCGGAGATTCAGTTTAGGTTCTACCTGTCCAAATTTTACGTCAGCGTCTTAGCTTACGTCAAAAGCAAGACTTATAGGACCTAAGTAAGCTGAATCCTTAATCGCTTCTAAAATTGATAAAGACTTAAAAGTGGTTCAGTTTAGGTCCTATAATTAATAAGTCGGTAGAAATTTGTCACATTTTGTACGGAAGTAATGTTAAATATCTACCCACAGTATAAGCTAATCCAAAGATAGATAGGTTATTGAGACTGGCAGCAAGTAAGATATTCAATTTTCCACTCTATTTCTATGAGCCTAGTTTACAAATTACAGTTCATGTTAGCCAAACCGATTTAAAAGTTCTGCTGCTTGCTTGTAATGAGTTTGAGACGTGTTGCTTTGGTTTAGAGTTTATTGTTAAATGTGACACGAACAAAGAACACGTTTACAAGTTTATAGGCATCACTCTTTTCCAGTTTTATGATTGAGTGAGGTTACACGATTCCTATTTTATCAATGTTTTGACTAATTTTAAGTAATTTAAATCTAAAAGTACAAAATTCATATTGCCTACTCTGTCAGAAATATTGATTTTAGTAAGTCCTACTGCTTATATTCAATTGGATAAATTATGTAAATATATAATCAGTGCTTTATCTAACATCATCTTACTACATATTCCATTCTGACGTTTACTTACTCTGACCGAGTCGTAGGTACTATGGCATATCCCGCTAGAATCGAAAACTTGAGTGATATTTTCCATTTAATAACGAGTAGGTAAGTAACAAGTAAAAAGTAAGTAGGTAAGTAACCATGTTTATAAATTATGCTAACACAGATTTAATAAAACAAAAGCATATTTTAATAATTATCATTTATTCAACAAATTCTCACACAAAATAAATTAAAAGGAGATCAATTACCAAATATTTTCAAATAGGAAGCAAGACATTGGCAAGTAAAGCATTTAACAGCGGTAGCCTAAAAAAATAATTACAATAAAAAAAACTTTTTACTCAAAGGTATAGTAGTAAGTAAGTATACTTAATTTTTTTTGTTATTTATTTAATAATAAACTTGTACGTACTTATTGAACTTTTGTTAATTAAAATATAAACTACTTTGTTTTAATTTACACACACGACCGGTTTTAATCTATTGGAAAATTATTATCCCCGAATACCAGACTGGCATCATGTGCATGGCATAAATAAATGGTTCTTATTTATACCATAATTTGACATTTGACCAACAAATCTGTCAAAAAATAAATTTCTTTAAGCATTTGAGTATTTGGGTAATTTGGGTAAGTATATTAAAAAACAGTTCTAAAACCAAAATCTGTGTTTCTTATAAACGGTAAGCTCTTTCTTTTATACGGGGTCATTCTCCATACTGACTCATATAGATGTGACAATTTGCGATCTTTTTAAAGTCGAATTGATTCATTTATTTATATCAAACCCCAAATAACGCTTCATACTCCATGATTCATATAAAATGATTCAGCCATTTTCCATATTTTAACATTCTGTGCATTTCTATGAGTCACAACCACCTGCTTCCTTTGCATTTTCATAAGAACAGCTGCAATAATATTATTATTAAAATAAAGAGTTAATTAGGTAGTTTAATAGAAATAACTATTGCGAAACCAATTTGACTTTTCAAGTTGTATTTTGGCCTCATTTCTTTCAAAACTAGCTGTGCAAGCTAGTTTTGATTTGTTTGTTTTGTCTACATAAGGTATGACATGGATGATGTACTTGTTTTCTACTCCGTAGCTGAAGCCAGCAGACGTGATGCCAAGGAGATAGTAGCGACCATGTTCAGACACTATAAGAGTCCTAAAATGACGTCATTGACGTCTTACGCACGTCAAGATGCGTGTTGAGAATTTTAGATCAAAGGTCAATTCGAGGTCAGAGGTCACATTTATTATTTAGTATATGTAGTTGTTCCTGTCATAGCTCTCATCCAGCACTCGTCTGATCCAGTCAGCGGTGACCAGCACGTTATGGTAGATACCAGGCTGGTGGTCTACTCCGCAGCCAAAGCCGGCAGACGTGATGCCGACGAGATAGTAGCGACCGTGTTCTGACACTATTAGTGGACCTCCTGAATCACCTGGAAAATACAGTTTGAAAATGAGTCAGTTGCAAATATGATTAAAGAAATTTAAAATGTGTGAAAAAATAACATTTTGTTTATCAGTTAAGGTAGAATAGTTCTCAACAATATATGGGACGGAACGGCTAACGTGTAAAGAAACCATTATAGTTATAGATGATAAATATTTGGCAATGTGAACCACCCTAGGCCCGTTTTCGACGCCAATCACATGCGTTTATTTTTCTAACTATTCGATCGACTCGGTGAACAGAGTATAGGTACTAATACCTAAACATGCATCTTGGTGTCCGTCAGAATGTCCAGCGCATATCATCTCGGAGTGAATCTCCACGGAGATCTGCTTACTCTGGTGCCATGTGATGCACTGCTCCTTGCCTGGAACAAAACACTCTATGAAAATCTTGCAACAAACTTAAAACCGACATAGGTTGAACTATATATCTGTTCTGTTTGAAGTTTAGGACTAGTCTTGCCTCTCCCTTATGCTCGATTTCTATAACCAACGTACGGACCCCCAGGGCCGGCAGTCAGGTAAGCACAGGACTGGCAAAATAGGAAGAACGTAGGGAGGCCTTTGCCCCACAGTGGGACGATTATTACTAAATAGTAGCACTAGATTGGCGTGACTGGCGAAAACGGGGGGAGGCCTTTGCCCAACAGTGGGACAAGATGGGCTAGAATAGTATTAGTACTCACTGAGTATAGGAACCGTAGCAGACCGCAGCATATTAGTCCCTGTGTGCGTGTCTGTAGCGTCAGTCTTGCCCCAACCGGCGATGAGAGCGGACCTGCCTCGCAGCACCATACTGGCGTCGGGCAGACATATGGCGCGGATGTGACGAGTGAACGTGATTGGTCGAGACAGCTTGAGAAGGGCTATGTCGTAGCGGTCGGGCTGTGTCATTCGGAATTGAAAGAGAGGGTGCAGGATTTTTTGGTAGACCCTGGAAAGAATTTAGAGCATGTATTGGAAAGCCTAGTGTATAATCTCTTGGGATTAAGCAAAAGCATGTATTGACCAATAGTGTATAATTTCTTGGGATTAAGCAAGAAGGATGTACACCTGACTATCCTTTCTGATATCTTCGAAGAAGGCGAAATCTGGACTAAACGTTTATAAAACAATTATATAGTATAATTTTAACATTATCGGGACTTAATCGCGTATTGAATGCATTTTATTTACCTCGACGTTTAAGTCCCAATAATATTCAAATACGTTTCCAAGTCGCGATAGTTTAAAAATAATAAATTTTAACATAATAATAAGGATCTGTTAGACCGTTGTTTGTACAAGAATTTCTCCAAAAGTATAAGATGTTTTACCCGACTTTCCTCGCAGTATGGCTGCCGGCGCTGGTGTCCAAAGCTCCGAGCCACACCACTATGTCTCTGATATGCGCTCGGGAGACGCAGTGCGCTGCTGTAGCCACGTAACGTTGTGACACTGGAACAAGTTAAATCACACTAAGGATCGTATTCAGAGACTATACTTAAGCGTAAATCGTGTCTCAAGCGGTGATTCATAACTCAGTTTTCATAGAGAACTGTCAAAAATCTATGCTTAAACGTAGACTCAAGTTTGAGCCTAATAATACCCTAAGGTGAAAGTTTGTGTGTAAGTGTGAACATATGAAGAATAAATAAATATCCTTGGACATTCCACACAGCGTCTACAAGCTAAACAACTTAATGCTTGTGTTATGGTAACCAAATTACTGCTAATTATAATACTTATATGCTAATTATACCTATTTACAAATCAAACTAATTTTGATTTGTAAATAGGTAGGTACATACATATTTACAAATCACAATATATATTTTGTATGTACAAAATATGATACTTAGAAAATACTCAGACACGGAACACATATCTGCAGAACATACACAACCATTTGTTCCGTTGCGGCGATCTAACCCGCAACCTCCGCGTCTCAGCCGGGCCTTCACCCGCTGCGCCACAGAGGTCATCAAGATAAATATATAAATAAATATCTTTGGACATTCCACACAGCGTCATCTAGTCCCAAGCTAAGCAACATAATGCTTGTGTTATGGTAACCAGATGACTGTTATAATACTTAAATACATTTTTTTTTTGTAAATACAGGGAGATGATGAAAGTTGAATACCTAGAACCCCCCCGCACTGGAACTCAGATATCCTGACATGTGCCTGCCAGGGGAACTCGGCGAAGCGCGCCTCCCGTCCTCCTATGATCCTTTTCTGCAGTACCCTGTTCGAGGCCACTCCACAGTCCACCTGGAATGTAAGAATAATGCTATCAGGTGTCCAATGTTATTGAAACATACTAAAACTTGCGCGATAATACACAAACGATTATCTTTTATACATAATTCTATTCGTCTATGCTAATATTATAAATTGGAAAGTGTGTGTGTATGTGTGTCTGTTTGTCTGTCTTTCATGGAGCGACGAATTGACGTAATTTTTAAGTGGTGATAGTTGAAGGGATGGAGATCGACCTAGGCTACTTTTTAAGTGATCCTTGAGGTCCTACAAAAATAAGTAAATTTTTCTTTCTTTCTTTCTTTCTTTCAGTAACTACAAAGGTTTTACCTGTGTGACTTCGTCGTCTACTCTCCTTCTGAACACGTTGTTGGGCATCACATTCCGTTGCGGGACTTGCCTCAGCCGTGGTGGAGACACCTTGTACTGCCAGTCCGATGACGGGATACTGAAACAAATGAAATGAAATATGAACACGACTGTATCCCAGAGAACGGTAGACATTTCTTTCAGATCTTTATGTAATCCTTTAGATCCTTACTCTACTGAAACATGTGGGAAAATTAATTGTTAAAACTTTTTTAAATATGGTTTTGAACATTATAAACACTTAAAACGGGATATTTACCATGATTCGTACATTTAAGAGTTTCTCGATATTACGGCACAAATAATCAAACACCAAAAATAGCCCGATGAAAAAAGAAGGAGTCATTTCAATGTTCTAGATGAGGTATCTGTACTTATGTAATCTGTGTATCAACTTAGCTACATCCCTAAACTGACCTGTTATCAACGCTATTCCACTTCTCCTCAGGAGGTTGGCAGCAGGCGAACAGCCAGCCCCCACAGCCGCGGGCCCTGGTGCCCCCTCGAAGCCAGCAGGTGAACGACAGCGTACAGGGGTGGACCTCGGCGCCAAGGGTGCAGGTGCTCGGGTAGCCGAGGAGAGATGCTAGTGTGCTGGTTGATATTACTGGAAAAATAAGACGTGTGGCACTCGGGGACTGCCGCGGTAAAGCTATTGCATGCCACCTAGAGGCGGTTCCTGAACTAAAGTGACAAATGTGACTAGCGTTGGGTTTCGTTACAGAATTTCTGGATTCGGTCTCCACGCTCAAGGCCCGCAAAAGAAGCTATGCAATAGCTTAATAAATAGGTAGATACAATATAATTATCCTTGGACATACCACACAGCGTCGTCTAGTCCTAAGCTAAGCAACTTAATGCTTGTGTTATGGTAACCAGATGACTGATATAATACTTAGATTAGTACATTTTGTTGTTTGTAAATACAAACCTATTGTAGATAAAAAGACCCAAACACGGAATAAATATCTGCGGAACAAACAAACATTTATTCCGTAGTGGGTATCGCAACCTCCGCGTCTCAGGCGGGTCTTGGCCCACTGCGGTACAGAGGTTGCCATATTAGTAGGATAGGATAATAATTTTTGTAGGGATTCATTACCTTCTACTGAAACGCCTTGTCCAGCCACATTCAGAATCACCAGTGTGACCAGAACCCCTGAATTCAGCCTCCATTTTGATGTTTTGTCCTTTACTCTCCTCTTTATTAAAATATCGCTGTCTCTCTTTATTTTTTCAGTCTTCCTCTTTGTAATGAATGCTTTATTCTCTTTACTTACTTCATATTCTTTATTACTGTTTTGTTCATCAGAATTTGATGTATGTTTTATGCCTTTACGATCATTATTTAAATAAACTTTCTCAAAGTGTGTGATTTCATCATTGTTAATTCTGTCTTTATCATTAGAATTATTTTTATTTACAGCTATATAATTGATTCCAACATCTTTACTTTCAAAATCTTTACTGTCTTTTAATTTTAAATTGACTTCAGTTTCAATGGCGTCTTGGTTTGTGGAAACGTCTTCATTGCTGTGTTTGTTATTGTTGAAATCTTCATTGTTGTTGTGTTTGTTATTGTTGAATACATCCTGATTGTTGTTTTGTTTGTCATTACAATACATCCATGGAAGGACATGGCTCACCGTAGGCATGGCTTAGTTTTGTATGACATTATAGATCTCGGCAGGTCTCTTGTTGATGGACTGTAACAAAATTAAAGGTACTTAGCTTAATTTATTATAATAACTTGATTTTTTAATCGTTCGTTCGTTCGTATGAGCAAGTGGCCAACTCTATTGTCGGAGTTTTTAGGCCGCCTAAAGACCTCCATGGCTTAACGACTTTAAAAGCCGAGACCGACAATTTAACGTGCCCTCCGAAGCACGGAAGCGCTCAGATAATAATGCCACTTGCGGTCACCCATCCAAGTAGGTAATGACCGCACAGAACGATGCTTAACTTCGACGATCTATCAAGAACGTAAGGCACGCTTCGCCACGGGCGCTTCTAGTCTCTAGTCGTATGTGTTTGTTTATATGTACAGTTACGTAACAAAAAACATTATTTAAGCGACTGGATTACACCACCCGTATTTAGCGAAATAAAGAAGAAAAACGATTATATTTATTTTGTTATAATTTTCAGATTCAGCTATGTTCGTTAACTGTTACAAAACTGTTACAAATTTGGTATCTACCAACTTAAGCTGAACTTATTTCTTCATAGTAAGAAATTTCATTTATAGAATGGAAAAAGTAGTAAGCTCTTTTTAAAAATCAAAATGTTCTTGATTAAGTAAATATGCGAAGAAAACTTGACTAAATCGCTAACTCTACTTTCTTAGGTCGCGACTCGGCACACAAGCCTAGCGGCGCGCGTCCACTTTCCACTTTAATTGACAACACTAACTTAATTTCTATCTAATCAACCTGGACTTGCCTATAACTACCCTTTAAGATATTTCAAAATATTCTAAAAATATTCTAAATATTCTTACATTTTAAGAATATTGTTAGCTGAATGCTGCCTACTAACCACAGATTACCTACATAAGGCAGATACCTCATCTAGAACATTGTTAGTTTATCTTCAGGCTTTTTTGTGTTTGATTTTTGCGGCGCCCCGAGCGGCGTTCAGATCTTGCCTTCAATCAAAAGTAAGTAACTCCATCTAGTACTAAATAGCATGCAGTCGGATGCCTAAACGCCGCTAGGTGACGCCGCAAAAATCAAACACCAAAAATAGCCCGAAGAAAAACGGAGTGAAATCAATGTTCGAGATGAGGTACCAGTGCTACTCACTAAAACTAAAAACCAAGATAAAGATAATACCAAAATAAATAAATAAATAATTAATAACGATTATAATGGAACGATTAACTTTTATTTTTATACTCTTGATGTGACTTTCTAAATGAATCGCATCAATTTACCGATAATTATGAATGTGGAGCGCGAGACCGAATCAATCTGAGATTGATAATAACTTAAAAACGTTATCTATCTATACTAATGTTATAAAGAGGTGTAAAGTTTGTTTGTTTGTTTGTTTGACGGAGGTAATCTCAAAGTGTAACTAGTTAAAAGTGAAGTTCCATACAAAAGACATCAACGCGCACCACCAGGTTTTTGTATTGTAAATAAATTAGTCATCAAAATAATGTCATGTATAATAGATGCAATTTTATTTTCTCAATTAGTTTGTATTTAATTTAAATCTTTGTCCAAACTTATTAAAAACAAAAGTTTTTTTTTTAATTCAGTACTAAACAGTTGACGGTGAAATCGGTAAACATACAAAAAAATAAGGAGAGGAAAAACAAATAAAGAAAAATGTGTTTATTTCGGAGGACCAGTTTAAAATTTACAGTCTTGTAAGCTAGGCGATTCTATTGGAGGAGAATGGAAGTCCTTTTTTTAAGTTGGTTGTTATGTATAATGCTAATAATTTCAAACTGCATAAATTAAGTCTTTAAAGGTTGAAGGAAAACATCGTGAGGAAACCCGCGGCATGTCAGCCCCACACGTATTTACCATTGTCTTTCCTGTGGATATTGCCGGCTAAAAGAATGGTTTAGGTGCTGGGCAAGCCTTTCCATTCTAATAATGTTCCAGGCACTACAGTGTCCCATTAAGTGTAAGAAAAATTGCCTCCTGTCACTGTATAAATCTACCTACCTACTAAATGTATTATTGGACGTGACTCTGACTAGTTTCTGAAAAAAATGTTCTTGATTGTTTAATTTGAATGTCAGTAATAAATGACTACTGTTGTAAAATGTGTGTGCTCCTACGCCTCCTACCTAATGTGTATATGGACGTGCGTCTGACTAGTCCCATAGGCTTTTTGGTTATATTTAATGTAAGAGTTGTCATCCATACATATATAAATAGGTACAGACAGTCGTGAGCCTGTTTAATCACTTAATTTTTTGACTCACACTTCAATAACAATAATTGGAAAGCATCTTAAAACTAGGTCACCCACAAATCGAGTTTGAACGTTTGATAAAGGACTATTACGTACCTTTCACTTTTATAAAACACTTTCACCCATTCAAACAAGAAACTTATCACCCGCTTATCATTTGCCGTTCAAAAAAGGAACGAACGTTCTAAATTTAAAAACTTTTTGTTTTTTTTGTCTACGCTCGCGGAACACGTCCGTGGGTCATGGCGTTTCGGTGAAGACTGACTTATTTTCTCAAAACCAGTCGAGCTAAGGCAGTTTCACACTGGTCTCTGTACCGGGTAATTGATATTTCGATACAGAAAGTATGTGATTAAGGAAATTAATGTATGGGCTTGATTAGTGGGTGTTTTGTAGTACCAGTAGGCATTGGAGCTTGGCTTCAAACGGATATGAAAGTGACGATCGATTTGTTTGTAACTTTGTTGCCTAGTTTATTGTATGTATTGGACGACCTCTGTAGCGCAGTGGGTGAAGACCCGCTCGAATTAGGTTGCTAGTTCGATCCCCGCCACGAAAAAAAATACGAGTATTCAATTAATAAATGTATATTTATAAAAAAAATACTATTTAATAGTGATAATTTTCGGAGTCAACTTATGTATCAGATGTTAATAAGACAAAACTAAGTTTCGCGGTGAAACCGCGAGGCGCCGGTAGTTTGCCTATAATTGAATTGGATTATAGGGAAACTAGCGGCACCTCGCGGTTTCACCCGCGTAAGTCCCGTTCCCGCGGGAGTATCGGGATAAAAAGTAGCCTATGTCACTCGCCATCCCTTCATCTATCACCACACAAAAAATCACGTCAATTCGTCGCCCCGTTTTGCCGTGAAAGACGGAAAAACAGACAGACATACAGACTTTCCCTTTTATAATATTAGTATAGAAGATAGCAAATCAAAATCAAAAAAAAAAAATAGCAGATAGTATAGATGGATGGAAGTATGGTTTTAGACCATGGTTTTGGTAAGACAAGTTTTGTGTGTAGTTTATTGTAGTAAGACCGTTAAGTTTTGTCTAACGACTTCACAAGTAAATCACACATAAATAAAACAAAACACAGTGTGCACTTTCCCTTACGAAGCGAAAGGCTATCGCCAATCAGTTTTTATTTTCTACTCAGATTAGCTAACTCACTATTTATGTGTTGTCTTAAAGTTACAGGAAATATAGTGAAAATAACTAATAAAATTGACAGATACATACATCACGCCTATTTCCCATAGTCGGTCAATCCCTCCTATTTTTCTTCGGGCTATTTTTTGGTGTTTGATTTTTGCGGCGTAGGAGTGATTTCAATGTTCAAGATGAGGTATCTGTACTTATGACATGTAATCTGTATTCATATTAAATCGCTATCTCTTTTCCTTCTCATAGGGGTGACACGAAAAAATCATTCTTTAAACCTATATCAAATTCACAAATCCTTATGAATAAGACCCTAAGTATATAAGATCGGTAGTTTGCAGATCAATGGGTAACTAGTGGTCAGTAATTGTGTCACCGACGATGTCCCGTTAGCGGCCATTTATGTCAGTCCCGCTAGCCATCTCAACTTACAATGTACCGAAGGCTGGAGGATGGATGAGTGGACATAAGACATCTCCAATTTTGTCAATGCCCAACTTATTTTAATGTGTCTTATGTGTAACGTGTTTTTGACAAAATAAATATTTTTCTTTCCTTCTTTCTTTCATAAAATGTTTACGCTAAAATATAAAGCTAGGAGCACGTGCCACGTCCCGGCTTTGCACGGATGTACTAAAGAAACTATCGGGATAAAATATAGCCTATAACCATTCCGACAGTCCATTCTACATCGTTGAAAGAATTTTTGAAATTGGCTGAGTAGTTACGGAGATTGCTACCGTCAAACAAATACCTAATTACCACTTTATAATATTAGTAAGTACTTATAGATGTAGATTTGTACAGGGTGTGGCTAAAATTTATTGCATAGTAAGGGTTCCTTGTTTACTTCGGAACCCTATGCAGTACATTATATTAGGCACAGTTATGAAATAAATATTTAAACCCCAAAAATAAGGTGAATTTATAATTCGGTCTCGTTGCTCGCCGAGAGAAAAAGTGAAATTATTTTTTAAACCCTGACTAAAGTCTTTGTACGACGCAAGATACTTAACTGATTTAATTGTATGCGCCAAATTCTAGTTAATTCTCATTAATTAATGCAACACATTCAATTTAAGTAAGTATTTCCATTATCTTTGGGATTGATGACTAAAATTACAAACAAAAAAGCCGGTAGAGCGCGTTGATGTCTTTTGTATAGAGCCTCACTTTGCACTATTTATTTACAGTTTAAAATTGTTAGATTGGTTATCTTATAGTTCCACTTTTGTTTTTATTTTCTCTTATTGTAATATCCCATGATTGCTTTTTCCACCATTTTCTTTTTTAATGGATTTTGTATCTACCTTTTTATAGTGTTTTTTGACATTGTTAAAAAAATGCGTGTGAGCTTAAATAAATAAGGCACATCGAATTTGAAGATCACGTAAAGTAATTGCCTAATACTTAAAAGCGCCATCTTTTGTTAAACCTCAACACTATTTTCATAAACGAAGCAGTGAACGATGGTGAAAGTATGCAAACTGTTTCAGAAATCGAATTAACTAGTTCAGTTTACCATTGCATTCCGAGAGATGGCGTTAATGAATTAATTTAAAATATTATTTAGTTTATATTTTACACATTCGATAATTTTGTTTGAATTAGTAATAACTATTTTTTATTTCATGGTTATTAAATAAAAATTAAACATTTGTTTTATTATTAGTGCGAGACGTGCCCGCAAAGAGTGGCCATACTCATACCCAGATGAAGATTCTCCGGAAGAATCGAAACATTGTTGGTATCTAAATCGACGATATTTTACAATAATTTTCAGTTGCGTTAATAATAACTCAATGTTTAAATGCAAGGGTAATTAGGGGCACGTCCACACAGTTTAAAGCCAACAAGCAAGGTTCGATTCAATCTAACCATTGACTTCCTGCATTAAGTAACATTTTCTAATGACTTCATACGATCTATACTAAGCTGTAGAAAGTTACTTAAGTTTTGTTGAGAAACGGACACCGTTATATTACAACCGATATGTGATACCGTATCAGCTTTATATCGTATCATTGATACGATATTAAGCTCTACTCCCAAAACAGATATAATAAAGCTCTACTAAGACCGACATATTGGTTTTTGACCTCCAAAAATACGTGCCAACATCTGAAGTTCAGCTTATAAAAGCTTAAAAGCTTTTACAAAACTTGTAATCAGCTCTAAGTATTTAGCTTTTCTTATCTAATCTTTAAGTTATCCAAAAAATTAAAAATATAATAAAATTTAATATGCTGAGAGCATTATGCTGAGATAGGTTCATTTTGCTTAATATAGTTGTTATATTTTTGTATCTATGTTAGCTTTTTTCCTTTTTTTAGGATTCCGTGCCCAAAAGGTAACAACGGGACCCTATTCTTCGTTCCTAATTGCTATTACTAAGGATTATGATAAAAGCATTTTCACCATAATTTGGTAAAATGGCTCAAATTCATCCGTTTTACCAAATTTTGGTGAAAATGCTAAACAATTTATGAAATTAATGCACTTTATGAATTGCTAGCAGAAATGCTCGAAACGGCTTTTTTAACCCCTCTGGTCAACTTTTTCGTTCTGCGATTGTACCTACTGGCGTAATATAACGTTGACCGCTTTTTAGGAAAAGGTCAACTTTGTATCAAGGTAAATACAGGAACACGTCGCGAGAGGGGTAGACACGGCAAGGGTAAGTTGACCTTTGATTGGCAAATAAATAAACTGTGCAATAAAGAATTTAAAAAAAACATGAATGAATGAATGAAAAAATGAAAATTCTTAATTGTTTTTTTTGAGGTCATCAAAATCTTATATTGTACCTACTACTCAGCCGATTTCAAAAATTATTTCACCGATGTGTAGATTGGACTGTCGGTATGGCTATAGGCTATGTTTTGATTAATTGGGACCTCCGCACAAAGCCGGGACGTGCTCATAGTAACATTATAAATGCGAAAATCTGTGACTATGGTGTTGTGTTTGTTCCTGGATTGAATGAAATTTGGTACTAGGTTAACTTATATCCTGGATTAACACATAGGCTACTTTTGATACACGGGAATAGCTAGTTATTTCATATTTTTTACAAAGTAAATAGGTAGCGTTTTAAATAGTCGGTGTGTGTATCTAATATTGTGTAATTAACAAGTACTTTCTTTAAAAACACGCAACTTTTTAATAACAGGTCAATAATTGTGTTTATTTATGTTTTTTTATTGAATGAATGAATGCAAGAATGAATAAATGAATGACCAGTTTATTGTACACAGATAAACGGAGGCCTTTAGGCTTAAAAACTCACAAGAGTTAAGTAATGTTATTTCAAAATGGTTACATACATATTTCAAACTTTTTCTTTCAAAACAAATAAGTACGAATACCTACTTATTTTAGTTTACTCATTAAAAAGAAGTTGTATAATAAAATATACTAACAATCAATTCTGTTATTAATTTCCTAAAAATTAAAGTAGAAAACTAAATTCTAGAAATCTTTTTCTTTTTTTGTTTACATTTAAATGTTTTTGATTTGTTCATCAATTTTCAATACCTTCTTATTCGAATACACAGTCTCAAACAACTTATTCGATAACATCGCATTCATACACAATTTATAAAGTTCATACAAGATGCAAATAGGAAGAGTTGCAATCATCTGTGACCTCAAAAGCCTCACTATCACTAATCAACAAGAAACATTACATAAAAGAGACGCGTCATACATTTTACATAACGAAACTCAGTGGGGGACGACTTGACATCCAGTCTGCAACCTACCACCGCACGAGCCACACGTCCCGTCAAAAAAACCATGATAAAAGTCCGCTAACAAACAACCAAAAAGTTTCCACCCAAATAATTATGTGTATTTGAATTTCGAACGCGAAAAATTTAAAAACGCGCGAATAAATAAAATGAAAGTGAAAACAACGGAGCAGTGACCGCGACAACATGCTAACACATAGATGGAAAGTAATTTTGCTTGTGGCTGCTTCGGTCGCGGCGAGCGAGCCCAGCCGAGCGCTCACACTATACCAGAAGCCGTACAAGAATGTTATGTTCATACCGAAAAGCTACTACAGACGCCGAAGAGTGCTATTTCTCGACGAAGATGAGAATCACCAGCCGTACGGCAAAGGAGAGATTGATTTAACAAAATCGAAAATCAAATTCGACGATACCACAGACTACGAGTTCACATCGCCCGGTGAGAGCGAAATTTCGAAAATCGAAGACGGTCCGAGCGGGAACGAACGATTTTACGAGCAGATGCCACGCTTTAGGCCGTTTCAGACGAGTCCACAGTACTACACTGGGCGATTTAGTCGCCCGTACGCTCCTAACTTCGGCTTCGAATTTCAATCTCACCCGGCGCTAAGAGCTGGGTACTACAATGGCTGGAAGGCAAGGAGTCCACGCGTTGTGTTCCCATATGCCTCGGATAGTACAAACTCTGTTCAGACGAACTCCCATGGTGGGCCGCAGCCAGTTTTTAACGACAATGTTGTGTTTCGTGACCAGTTTAGTTCTAATGATGTTGTTGAGGATCAGGGGCTGCAGGATATAGGAGCAGGCGACAGCATAGCGGACCGAGGTGAGTGCTGAAGCGTGCTTTGGGTTGTGGATAGTAACCCGCTGTTTGCTTAAACTGAATTAGTAGAGACGAGAACGTCATTTGAAACGCTTAATATGTAGTTTAGTTGTGTAATAATAGACACTGTAGGCTTAATAAATGGGTACTAAATGAACTTTCAAAATCGGGTTTAATGTAATAAAAAAAGTAAGTATATTTAAAAAAAAATTTAAAAAGTATTGGATTAAGTATTGAAAAGGTAGTCACGATCTTAAGTAGGTATAAAAAACATTTGCAGCCTATAAAGTCTGCCATCAGATGACCAAAATAAAAAAAGTGTTTCTATTCCTATCCTTAAAAAACGTTTTATGTAGCTGGAAAATACCTACAAAAACTAGGTAAGTACTTGTACTTGTTCACTGATGGTGTTTACCTATGTATAAAAAAACAAAATAAACTGAGAAAAAACTCGCGGTCTTATTGCTGAAAGCAATTTATTCCAGAAATATTTAAAGCGCTACGTAAGTAAAAGTCATACTATTTGTTTGGTTCGAGACGAGGTCATGGGTTCAAATCATAAATCAATCAATTCTTCGTTTAAAAAAATTAAAAACACATTAAAACAGACACTAATTAGTAAAAAAAGAGTTAAAGATACAGACGGCTTAATTACATATTGATTATTTCTTTTCTATGGCGACTGATTAAGCAGTCCTAACCTATCTATCTTTATGAATGAACTAGCAGCACGTCCCGGCTTTGCACGGGTGTACTAATGAAACTACCGGGATAAAATATAGCATATCCCGACAGTCCATTCTACACATCAGTGAAATAATTTATTACATCGGCTGAGTAGTTTCGGAGATTACCTCCGTCAAACAAACAAACAAACAAAAAACATACAAACAAATTTTACCTCATTATAATATTAGTATAGACTACCTATGTATTTCTTCACCGTTAAAAGCTCGTAAAAAAAATAACGATTATTTTGAAACTAAAAAACTTTTTGTTTCCTTAAATTTTCGTGATCATAACATATTTTATAACATAATATACATGTGTTTATCGCAATACTTTTTAATACGAGTAATAATTAATAAATCCTTTAATCCAACTTGACTCGTGTATAAAAACCTTAAAAGCGTCATAATTTCCTACACACTTGACTTTATGGATGTAAATATGATTATAATGACACGCCACGGTCGAAAGTAGCTGAACACACTTCCTTTCTCATTTTATAGTAGTTTTAGTGTAATTGAAGTCGTTTCCGTAAATTATTGTACGTGCTCAGCACAATATGACTAAAGTTTCCTTCTAAATTTCTCAAAATTATAAGTACTTATATAATGACTATTAAAATAATGATTAGTTCCTATAAATAACGTTTTTAATTAACAAATGTTTTAAGCGTTACTTAACCATCTATTTGATGGTTCTTTAGTATTTCAAAATTAATTTAACCTTATGTTCTGAAATAAATAACTTATTATTATTATTATAATTGAAAATTAGTAGTTGATTTTAAAAATTACGAGTAGCCGAAATCAAAAATTCTTTCATCGATGTATAGAATGGACTTTTACAATAACCCTATGCCATATTTTAAGTGACTCTATTGCCTATTCCAAAACAACTCCCTACACCAGGGAAAGAATCAGGCAAGAACCTGGTGGTCTGGGCCTAGCTTTGTTTTAAAGCGATTTTAAAGGATACATACATAAACATTGTCCTTTAGTATATCTAGATTGCCTTCACGCTCAGAGGTGTAGAAAGAACCAGTGTATGGTATTGTTGCTCTGAATAATCCCAACAGTTGAGTAACATGACAATAGAACTTTTACCGATTGTATGGTAATACCGTGCGAAGGTATACAACTATACGAATACGTATAGTAACGTATAGTGTTCCGTATGCGTCCACTTTTTTGGGTAAATTAAAGTTTTCTATTGTTCAAGTGTATTTGTAGGGTTTAAATCAATACAAAGTAGACGTAATTAGAACAAGGAAGTACAAGACGGAGGCCTTAAGGCGGCCTAGAAACTCCGTCACCAGAGTTTTGGCGAACGAAAGAAACGAAAGAATATAAAAAAAATACTTTTTGAGACTTCAATTAAAAATCATAAACACTTAAAATGGGATATGTACCATGAATCGTAGATTTCTATTTTTTCGCATTCAATTGTCCTAAATTTCGGGAAACTCATAATATCTACCTACGAATCATGGTTAATATCCCATTTTAAGTATTTATAATGTTAAAAACCATGACAGTTTAAAAAGTGTATTTAATTGTTAGGTTTGCCTTTTTGAAGTAGGTAGGTATATAGTTCATCTAACCGGTAAAACTGTACAGCTCTGACGGGAATAGAACCAGCAACCCTTCCTTAGTTTAAAATAATTTTATTGAGATAAGGAACAAAATAAAGAAACAGACAAAAACAAAAAATATATACACTAAGTAAGTACTTAAAAACTAATTTAATGAAAATGAACACTGTATTCTATAGTTTAAATAACATTACGAATAGGCCGTTATGTTACAAAAAAATACAGCAAATATATTAGAATAAATTAATATAATAAGTACATTTCTTAATCATTTTAGGCCTTGTCTACATAAATACAAATGTAATTATTCAACTTAACTTTAGATACTTTAGAATTACATATATTATTTTTTATATTAATATTATTAACATAGAAAATGTTTTTTTTATTAATTAGCTTTCTTGAGCGTGGGTTAGCTGCTGGATTACGTAAAATGTGTAGGTTAAGTTATTATAATTACATTTTTTTTACAACTATTATAGTGATAAGGCGGTGATAAGGTGAATAAAAATGAACACTGTATTTTAACCTAGTATTAACTAAAGATAGAATACAGAGTTCAGGTCACCGTCCGCAGGTAGGGTGCCTAAAAGGCTGGCAGCGTTACCTCGTTGACTGGCTAAACTTATCCTTTGTCCGAGGTAAGCACCAACTAACTCTACCTATGAATGAATGAATGAAAAATTCTTTATTTCACACCTTAAATTAAAAATAACAAATAAAATAATACATCAAAGTTAAACATGTACAATGGGCGGCCTTATCGCTAACAGCGATCTCTTCCAGCCAACCTTTGGATGGAAAAGATTTCCGCTGAAAGGATGATTGGTCGGGTGTATAGTAACAAAAATAAATAAGATAGTACAAAAAACTCGATTTAATACCTAATAATAAACTAAATAGACTAATAATCATATTGCAATAAACTTACATAAACATACAATATAATATCTAAAATATATAAATAGTCATACAGTAATTAAATAATGAAACTACCTATTTATGTTTTCTAAATTTTCCTATGCTGCGAGTGTCTCAAATTTCACCCAATTACAAGAAAGGTTCAAGAGTAAAGTCAAGAGTATGCTATCAGCTATTTATCGAAGTCACGTCTCCAAATCGTGGACATTTTACTAAACTTTCAAATGTTTTTAACTGAGGTTTTTTAGTATAAATTAAAACAAACTTTATTAGGAACAAATAATCAAAAGTATAAGCAATAGTCGATGACATCTGCCGAAGTATAAATAAAAAAGTATCTAAGTATTATATCAGTCATCTGGTTACCATAACACAAGCATTAAGTTGCTTAGCTTGGGACTAGATGACGCTGTGTGAAATGTCCAAGGATATTTATTATTTATAAATCTGAGGAAAACATCACATTACTTGAATAATATTTTGAACTCTGGGGGGGCTAAAAATTTTAATTTTCTTATGAATTGTTAGCAGAAATGCTCGAAACGGCCTTTTTAGCCCCCCTGCTACTTGTTGACAATATACCTATTTTATAACTTTATGCCGACTTTAAAACCCATGTTTTTAATGAGTCTGTTATAAATCCATGTAGATATTTTCACCTCTTTTGACCTAGAAATAAGATTAATTTACTATACGTGACATACTAAAGGTTAAAATTTAATTCCTTAATTCTAAGTCAATAGAGTTCACTTTACATCAAAAGAAAACGAAATCTTTAAAATTTTCTACAGCGTTGTGCTAAAATTATGCACAAGAATGTTATGCAACTTGCATCCATATTACTACCGTGTTAAGGTATCTTTTGTGATATCAAACACATCGCGTGTTACTATGTAGCGTGTATGCAAATGAAGGGTATTTTGTAATAGAATTTAACTTTTACTGTCATTTGATTTTTGGTATTGTGAAAAAAATACTGTTTTTTTTCATACATACAACCACAGATTACCTACATAAGTCAGATACCTCATCTCGAACATTGTCCTTTTTCCTTCGGGCTATTTTTATGTTCGATTTTTACGGCGCCCCGAGCGGCGTTTAGGTCTTGCCTGCAATCAAAAATAGGTAACTCCATCTAGTACTAAGTAGCATGCAGTCGGATGCCTAAACGCCGCTAGGTGACGCCGCAAAAATCAAACACCAAAAAATAGACCAAAGAAAAACGGAGTGAGTTCAATGTTCGAGATGAGGTAGGTACCCGTGTTGGCACCACAATTTTTAGATTCTTAATTAAATTTCGTAAAAGTGTAGGAGTTTATTTTTAACTGAGATCAAAACACGAGGTTTTGTATTCCTCTGTATGTTTTTTTAATGTATATTCACTGATTATTTTCGTCAACAATGGATCAATTTTCAATTTTTATTTTTAAAGTTACCTACACCCGAGGACCACACTTTGAAACTTTCTCATTGTAATTAAATAATTACGAACAATACAAAATGACATTTAGCATTTAATTCCGGCCATCAAAATCATAAACGGATTCGATCTTCCATCTCTTTTGTTTATAAGAAGTACGAGCGAGATAGCATCATTATCGATTTGGGAAATGAGGTCGGTTGCATAAGAATTACATCGAGTTTGTAGGAAACCATCTTTGTTTCGTAATAGCGTAGAAAGTAGAACATTTTGGCGCCAAAATGAGATGTGATGTTTATGTTTTTTTTTCCATCGTTAAAACTATAATTTAATTATGTAAATGCGTAGTGGAAGTAACGCTTTCGATATCAAGGTCATGGCCTTAAAATAGTTAAGAAGTATTTTTTTTAAATATGAAGTCAAGTTTTGACATGGTAAAAAAGCTTAGTTTAGCTTAGATAACTATGATAAACCAAACCATTTTTAATAGATAATGGCGCATGCAACTGTGCCGAAATATTGGGAAACTCATAAATCTACGAATCATGGTAAATATCCTGTTTTATGTGTTTATAATGTTCAAAACCATGATGGTTTAAAAAGTTTTAATCAAGTATGAATTATTATTTGGCCTCATTGAAAAGCGAAGCACATTTTGAACACACCATATTGTTTTTATATCACTATAAATATTAATTATTTATTTTCCTCCACTTTCCATAGGCACTGCTTCTCATGCGTTATCTTAAAGTGAAACTTGTTTTCACCTGACTTTGTTCGCTCCCACGATCGTAAGATGTAGAAATTATATCATTGTTTGGTTTTTCTTGTTTATTTTTGACGTGTGAAAGACAGTAGCTCACGATTAAGTTAGCTTATTGTCTTTGACAGAAAAGATTAGATGTAGCTAATAGCTAATAGTAGAGATTTATTGTCCGTACTTAATTTAAATTTAAAACTGAAAAAAAATATTTGACGACTTATGCACTTTTTGCCAGGCCTGGAGCGATTAGTTTAAAAAAAATTGAAACAATGACGTTTTTACGAATTTTATGTACTACTTTTTGAACCTACGTAAGTATAATGAGCCGTAATGCGTAACAAGAAAGAAAGATTCTTAAAACCGATATTAAATTGTCAAGTTTTTATGAATAACCCTTAGTATTTTGAAATCGTTTAACACAAGCTATTTCGAAATATATCTCCAATAAAAAACACCTTTGTCAATTCCAATTTAGCCACACTTTCCTTCAAATTCTAAAGGGCGTACCTCGACCTTCACAATTCATACTAACTACACTCCAATCTATGTCATTCATACTAACTATGCATTATCTTTGGTCAGTTCAATGACCCATAAAGTTGTTGGCGTTAAAAAACACAAAGACATGGTAGTAATTAATAGTCTTAACACGCTAAGCTGAGGTTAGTAAATAAATTAATTTATTGAGTACAAGTATTAGTCGTGGATTGAAAAGGTTACCACCTTAAAATCTGTAATGTAATGTATGACCGTTAAAAGCGATTCAGTTTAGGTCCTATAATGAACTGCTTTTGACGTAAGCTAAGGCGCTGACGTAAAGTTAGAACACTTAGAACCTAAACTGAATTATTTAATAATAAGTCATGGTAATTGTTACTTAAGCTTGTTTACGTTTTGTTACCCAGAAAGGGTCACAATAGTCCAAACAAGCCACAGCATATGCAAAGGTCAACTTAACTCGGTCAGTACTTACATAAAGCTATATACATAAGTATTTACATAATCAGCTTCCGAGGAAGTGACACAGTTGTGTCATAATTTTGATTGATGAATTTATTTGGGACTAGCAGCACGTCCCGGCTTCACACAGGTGTACTAATGAAATTATCGTGATAAAATATTGCCTTAACGTCCCAACAGTCCATTCTACACATCGGTGAAAGAATTTTTAAAATCGGCTCTGTATTTTCGGAGATTACCTTCGTCAAACTAAAAAACAAACAAACAAATTTTACCTCTTTATAATATTAGTGTAGATTTAACGCAGCGGGAATCGAACCCGCAACCTCATCTCAGGCGGGCTTTCACCCACTGCGCCACGGAGTTCGTCAAATACCATCATTATTATTATACTAACAGAGAGATCTGCCATCATGATCATGAAGAATTAATCATTTTTTTTTGTCACTATTGTCTTAAGCTTTACCCAAATTTCAAAGAATGCGACAGATGACTTCTCAGTAACGGCCGGTTATTGCGTAACCTTGTGTTTCGTAACGCTAACAGTACCGTTTACTGTTGACTGCTAGTAACGGGAATTATGGTCATCGGAGTATACATCTTAAAGTGGAAGAGTCAAAACTAACTTATAAAGGTTATAAAACTGTAAAAGTCTTATGCCCGCATAGGAAAAAACGGATGGGTTTTAGATTTGCGATTTTTGGAACTATTGTTTTTAATGTAAACCTAAAACCCTTCATCATTTGTACTTAGATTTGAATCGTCAGTTTAGATTTTTTTTTTAATTTGTTGAAAGTTTAAACTAATAGGTAATGACGACTGAATGAAACTGAAAAAAGATGTTGTCGTCCCTTTCATAACGATCGAAGTGAAAAGGACGGCATCATCTTTAGTTATTTTAGTTTAAGTTTTGGCGACATCAGAATCGCCACAAGTATTTACTATCAACGAAACTCGTCTATCATTACTTCCCCTTAACGATTTCTCTATGCTTGCCTCTCTTTCACACGTACAAGGAAAATGCTCTGTCCTCTTCACGCAAATGTCATTGACTTAAGCGTATGCAAGTTTTTTACTTCCTTCAGGAAATAATGACAACTTTGACACTTAAGTTAACGCACAAATCTATACTAATTATTATAAAGAGGAAAACTTTGTTTGTATGGTTGTAATGAATAGGCTCAAAAACTACTGGACCGATTTTAAAAACTCTTTCACCATTCGAAAGCTACATTATCCAGTAGTAACATAGGCTATATTTTATCCCGGTAGTTTCATTAGTACACCCGCGCGAAGCCGGGACGTGCTCCTAATAGCTTATAAACAAACAAGATGTAAGTTGTTTAAGTAACAAGAAAGTTTAATAACTACTATGATACTATTTAGTTCAAAAGAACCTGGATGAGTTAAAATATCCTTGGACTTTCCACATAGCGTCATCTAGTCCCAAGCTAAGCAACTTAATGCTTGTGTTCTGGTAACCAGATGACTGATTTAGGTCATGCTTACTTAGATACATTTTAATAATATTTTTCATTAAAATAAATACTTAGTTCAAAGTATAAATGAATATTTGACGACCTCAGTGGCGCAGTTGGGTGAGCGCCCGGCTGAGACGCTAGGGTCGCGGGTTCGATCCCCGCTACGGGACAAATGTTTGTATGTTCTGCAGAGATTTGTTCCGTGTCTGGGTGTTTTCTATCTATAATATGTATGTATTTACAAAAAAAAAAAAAATGTATCTAAGTATTATATCAGTCATCTGGTTACCATAACACAAGCATTAAATTGCTTAGCTTGGGACCAGATGACGCTGTGTGAAATGTCTAAGGATATTTATTTATTATTTATTTATCTTACTAAAAGTTTTGGGCTTCGACGGGATACTGGGATTTTTTAGTAAGATTTTCATTTATAAATGAAATACCTAAGTGTGGTTTAACACTATAAAAATATATATGCTTTAGTTCAAAGTTTAAACCAAACATAAGATCGAAAGCAGAGTTACTAAACCAAATCACACACAAACACAATACAACTCGAAATGACATGACATTTGGGACAAACGGTTGTAATTTGTGCGATATTACGCAGTGCGAGAAAGTAGAAGCGTCAGCAAATAAGGTATTGTTTATCAATTTGTTGTCTTTGAAAATATTAGGGACGAATTTAAATACTTTTAAGTTTTTAAGACTTGAGGCTTACTATGACCATTAAAAGCGTTTCAGCTTAGTTAGGCAGTTTAGGTCCTTTTGATGTAAACTAAGGTGCTGACGTAAAATTTTATTTCCCGACGTTTTAAGTGCGTTACAGCTCTCGGAGTCACGGGTACACTGATGTATGTAATGTAGTCGAAGCACCGGGAAATAAAATAATAAGGTCTAAATCTTACTTTTTATGCTAACCGTACGCTCTATATAATGCCCGAGAAAAGTATTACGTAACGCAATGTACTTAAGCTCTTTTTGGTTTGTTTATTTCAAATCAGCTGATCGTTTAGTAGTCACAGATAATATTACATCTACTATGTCGAAACAGTCATATTTAATGTCTTATTCTTATAATTGAAAAGAGGTAATGTTTGTTTGTTTATTTGACGGAGGTAATCTCCGAAACTACTCGACCGATTTCAAAAATTCTTTCATTGATTTGTAGAATAGATTGTCGGGATGGATATAGGTTGTATTTTATCCCGGTAGTTCAATTAGTATACCCATGCAACCGACGTATGCGAGAGTATATTGTACTAATATAATGTCTAGTACAACTTACAATACTTTTTCATACATATTTAAAAAATACTACAAATTTTCAACAGGTACACTTCATGCTCTTTATTGTTTTTCAAATATATTTTTTAGATCACAAAACTTGCTACATGTTTACTACAGGAGGCGTACCATGACGTATTATTAAACAATTCAGTTTAGGTTCTAACTGTACTAACTTTACGCCAGCGTCTTAGCTTACGTCAAAAGCAGTTCATTTATAGGACCTGAACTGAACCGCTTTTAGTGGTCATAGTAAGCGTCCGGAAGTAGTTTATCTAAGTTTATCTATATCTGTACTATAATATAATGAAGAGGTATTTGTTTGTTTGTTTGACGGAGTTAATCTCCAAAACTACTGAGCCGATTTCAAAAATTCTTTCACCGATGTCTAGAATGGACTGTTGGGAAGGTTATAGGCTATATTTCATCTCGGTTTTAATAGTACACACCTGGGAAGCCGGGACGTGCTGCTAGTGTTCTATATTGTCATTCAAAAATATTTTCTTGATTACAAAACTTGCTACACGTTCAGCTCATTATGTCCAAACGCGCTAAAATGAAAGTGCTGTGAATCTCTTTCCGAAAATAGCGGGTGATGTCATTGTTTTGCCGACCGAGTTATGAAAGGCTGTTATTTTGAAATTGTGGTAAATATGAATGTATACTGCACTTCTGATTGGTTTCCACTACGCCACAGAGGTCACAAAGGCACCGGTTGTGTTCCCCGCTGGGTCAACATTCTTCACACTCATTTTATGACTATGATTAATATTAATATACCTATTTATTACAAAAATACTTACATTCACAGAAAAAAAAACATGACTACTATTGGTACTTAATATAATAATTAATAACATTAAGTTGGTCTGTCTGTTGGTTTTATAATTTACTAGCGACCCGCCCCGGCTTCGCACGGGACCAATAATTATACATATAAATTCATTTATGACAAAAAATGTGATAAATTAAGAACCACTCGACAGATTATAAGCAAACTTCATATAAACCATAGTCCGAATAAAGCCTAAAAATTTGGTTTGGATAGGTGAATCCGTTCTTGAGTTATAAAAGAACAACGAAAGGTGGCATTGATTTTTATATATATAGAGAAGAGATAGATAGACTAGCCTTTAGTTTTAGGCCGCTAGTCATAAGCCTTTTACTAAATTGACATTAAAAAGTAAAATTAAAGTACGGAGGCACGAGTACATGCGCAATAAAAAATGGTTATTTTACGATAATTAACATGCTGCTTTTAACTGCTTATTATAAAATAACTTGCATGTTTAAAATTAGTTATTACTATTTGATAATAGCATGTTATTATTATTTATTATTGTAGTTTAAATTAATGTATTTGCTTGTAGTTTTGTAATATGCGTTTGTTATTTTGTATGGGATATCATTTATTTGTTATTATAACATAATATTTAATTGCTATAATTAATCATCATTACAGAAGACATAGACCGTTGAGTTATACATAAGTTATTTTTAATAATAATTTACATAAAGTAAAGATGGAATGTAATAGTGTGTCCACATCACGTGTTTCAAACGCGTAGTATTAAAGTCGGGTCACGTAAAAAGAACGATGAGAGGAGACGGGTGTATGCGTTGGTGGGGGGTCACTCGCTCACGAACCAACAGCACGCGCTACATCAATGTGTGAAGTGCGCCGCGTCACCACACAACGCATCACACCTAATCCTTAAAATCGCCTACTGTGTATCTTATTCCCTCAGCGTTCTTCTTACATAGGACTACAAGCGAACGTAAGCGGCGCCAAGGGCATTTTTCAAAGCTCTTGAATTCTATGCATTATAGTAATATTCATAAAGTTTAAAATCTTTAAAATCATATGACACTAAAACTTCGCTTCGATTCTCTTCCACCTCGATGTGAATTGATTACTGTTCCTTTGAAAAATTCCTGAACTAATTTTGCTGAAACTTAAAATTATACATATTTTGTGATGCATGGGCCATTTTACACCACACGAGCGAGTCACTGTCTAGTAAGCTAAGTTGTTTACTTATTAAAGCTAATTGTTTGATGTTATTTAATTAAGAACTGGGTTTGATAATGCATATAAAAAATTTGGGCATACCTCTGAAATGGCAACTGGTATATACGTACCTATAGTTATAAATAAGTTATAATTTTTAATATATTTTAAGTTTTTTTACGTACGTCGTAATTCTAATTATATAATTACCAAAAAAAGTGCTAAAAAAATATAAATATCCGTAAATAATTATAAAATATGGCTGTGTAGATAGCTAGTCTTAACTACTTTAATTGTTTCTGATCTTAATTCTTTCATAATTTTAGTCTTATTTTTGTATTTAAAACCAACTGTCTCTGTCTTCATAAACTGTCCAGAAAATCCTCACGCAATTCTTCTTCCAAACAGATGTCATCGTACCACATCGAGCTCATAGTAATCTTTTCCAAATACCCATGTTCGTACAAACCGACGGGCTGCGACTCAAACGAAACGACTTATTCCCCAATACTTCCACCGACCTTCCAGCCTTCAAACCGATATCTGACGCCCAGATCAGAAAGGCAAACAAGATACTAAAAGACATGCCCAGAAGGGGTAGACTGTTGCAAGATTATGGAGAAATAGAGACTTTAGATAGAAAAGAGGAGGGTTTTTGTACGCAAGGTGGAACGTGTGAGTTTTTTTTCTATTGCTGGATGGTCGGTGGTTTGCTTGACGGCTCGTGCGGGGGAGTTTTGAAGGGGTGCTGTCATAGAGTCGCTAAAGCCGGCATTCTAGGCGTGCAAGACTCAAACAGCTTAGAGTACGAAAGCCCGAGCTATGGACCTGTTATAAACGATGAAAGTAAGTCAGTGTTATCCAGTGCGTAATGTAGTGCATGGCATGGTTGACGTATTTTTGAGTAGTTTGATTTTTTTTGATTGATTTGCTTTAAATCACTTTTAAAGACTTTAATTTATTGTTTTACAGTAAAATTTTGAAGTTTTGAGTAGTTTTAGATTTGCAATCTTTTGACTAAAAAGACTTAAATATTTTGATTGACTTAAGTTTTTGACATTTGACAAAGTACATTGACGTTTATTTCAAAATTGACTTTGACATGTTGTGACCACATCATTCACACAACATCACAAAACATACATAATATAAATTATATACATTTTTTGCAGACAATAAAACATTTCGCCTACATTACGCACGGTGTGACAGACAAACAAACATATAACGAAACTAACGAGCTCAGATGTGGTCGTGGCAAGACATAGCTAGAACATTCTAGACAGTTCCAGGTCATCATCATCATCAGGTATTGAAGTTATACAGTCAACCAACATCATTCGTCGCCAAAATATATACTATACTCTTCACTGAAAATAAATATACTTTGGTGAAGTGTATAATATATATTGTTATATCGTTGGCTGTATATAGTGTATATATATTAAATATACTTTAATTTCCTTTCTAAGCCTCTTATTCTAACTATGTCTTGCTTTCTCACATCTAGATCACATTTAATATAAGTTATATTAACACACTAACTTCTTGATATATATTTTTTATGTATTCTTTTTATGTATTTTGTGTTTTTATTGTTTTAGAAATAAGGTAAGTGAATTTTATTTTATTAGTATGGATTACTATCAAGTATATAAATATTGCACATTTTTACAATATTATGAGAAGTTATGAAAATGTTTTCAAAATCACCATTCAATAGTTCCATACAAAAGACTTAAACGCGCTCGTGCGGTTTGTTTTGAAAAATAAAATAAAAAATATAATAAATAAATATCCATGGACATTCTACACAGCGTCATCTAGTCCCAAACTAAGCAATTAAATGCTTGTGTTATGAATTATAAAATAAATAAATATATTTGGACATTTCACACAATTCTGCTTGAGGTCAATTTAAGACTACAATTTATCCGGGTTTTACTTGGATTACGCGAATCTGCGTAACAGTTGGCGCCGGTCAGTGAAAGTTGTTGGGCAACAACATGCTAAGTAAATGCTATCCTAACGGGGATTGACCTGAAATACTTAATTAGTTTTAAAAGACATATTTTTATCCCATTGTCAATTAAACAAAACAGGGAAATAGAAAATACTTATAGTCTGTCTATAAAGTCGTGACAATAAATGAGGGCGCTGCTAAAATGTATATAGCAACCCTATAGTGTGACTACTGATTTTGATACTTGCAGTTCGTTCCATGTAAAAGTTCCTACCAGCTTTTTGGCGGGAATTTGAGAAGGCATGTTTTATTTTTTAAATCTTGTGCTTAACTGTGTAATAATGTTGGATTAAAAGGTTAAACTGTTGAGTGTTCATACATACATAGGTGAAGGCAAATGAAACAAAATTGGATTTCATTGTCATTTTCATAAGAATTTTATTTTTTGCCGTAGTGCACAAATATTAAAATTGTCCATTGCTTTCTTGGCCGACCCTACTGTGTTTCACAGGAGTTTCAAACTTCCCATCATTCTTGAATTCGCCTAACCGTAGGTACTTTCTGATTTACCTGAAAATTAAAAAAAAAATTACTGAAAGTAATCAAAAGCATTTTAAACATAAAGCAATTAGTTAAAATTTTAAATACTTAGGTAGGCAGAAAACGTAGCCAGACTGTGTGCCATTTTAATGTATCAAGATTAGATGGTTTCCTATAACATGAACTACAGTGATGTTCAATCTAACGTAAAAATGTGCAATGTAAACAATGCCTTTTTTGGTCTCCAAATCGTAATTTAGGTCAATTTGTTACTTCAGGTAGATTAGAAACAAACAATAAAACGATTACATACCCGTTATAGATGCTGTTCGCCCATTTAAATCATCCAAATCCCACAAAATATGTCCAACTTGGTATTCCGCTAAACATTGCTGGAAAACTTTAAAAATCACTTCCCGCGTGTCACTCTCATTTACTTTACTTATTTGTGATACTTTTGTGCGTAGTTCGGTTTCATTTCATTGCAGTTTAACTAAGAAAACAACAAAAAATAGAGGAAAATATGTTATTGAACTCACTCGATGACAGCTGACGACAGCTGTTTGACCTTTGTTTGGTGCTGCCAGATACACGAATAATTTTAGTTCTTCAAACATTCATGTCACGACTTTATAGACAGACTATATGTACGTGTAATGCTAGTACGGTCTGTGGCGCAGTGGGCGAAAGCCCGCCTGAGACGGGGTTCGATCCCCGCTACGGGACAAATGTTTGTATGTTCTGCAGATATTTGTTCCGTGTCTGGGTGTTTTCTATCTATAAATATGTATGTATTTACAAAAAAAATGTATATAAGTATTATATCAGTCATCTGGTTACCATAACACAAGCATTAAGTTGCTTAGCTTGGGACTTAATGAAGCTGTGTGGAATGTCAAAGGATATTTATTTTATTTATTATTTTATCTAACGAAAACTTAAACTTTGGCTTGAAAGCCTCTATTATTACAATAAATGACTAATGATGATTTCAAAATAAGTTTTACCATAAAAGTCATTAACAAATAGGGAATACCGATATTTCTAAACTTGCGCAAGGTAAAACACACCCAATAGCCTTGTCATAGGATTTATTATAGCTCAGATGCTGCAACACTTTCTGAAGAACATTTGGCAAGCAAAGCAAGCGGACGCGTGAGTCATGTTGTGACTCAAACTAGGTCAAAAATATAGGATTTAGATTTTTATAACACTAGCAGCACGTCGTGGCTTTGCACGGGTACTAATAAAATTACCGCCGTAAAATATAGCCTATAACCATCCCGATAGTCCATTCTACGCATCTGTGAAAGAACTTTTGAAATCGGATGAGTAGTTTCGGAGATTACCTCGGGCCTATAAGGTGCCAATTCTGATTTTCTAATCTCTGCTAAAACTCAAATTCTAAAAGGTTTATATTCAACTAGCTGCGCCCCGCGGTTTCACCCGCGTAACTCCCGTTCCCGCAGGAATATCGGGATAAAAAGTAGCCTATGTCACTTGCCATTCCTTCAACTATTACCACACAAAAAATCACGTCAATTCGTCGCCCCGTTTCGCTGTGAAAGACGGACAAACAAACAGACAGACACACACAGTTTCGCCTTTATTATATTATTAGTGTGGATGTGGATAGTATAGTATGGTAGTATGGATAGTATGGATGGTATTGAATAGCTACCGTAGAAAGGATGGCAGTGAGATAACTAAACAGTGAAAGGATAGGAAGTAGTGAGCGTAGCTAAGCGTAAGCGTGCGCAAGTTATACGATATAGCGAGTATAAATAAAAATCATAAAGCCTTTATTTAACACAAGCATTAAGTTGCTTAGCTTGGAACTAGATGACGCTGTGTGGAATGTCCAAGGATATTTAGTCATTTATTTATTATTTATTTCTAGACACATAAACAGGAGGCTCACCATGACGATTTAACAATTCAGTTTAGGTTCTAACTGTTCTTACTTTACGTAAGCGTCTTAGCTTACGTCAAAAGCAGTTCATTATAGGACCTAAACTGAATGGCTTTTAACGGCCATAGAAAGCCGGCTAATATTTAAAAAGTTTCAAAATTTGTGCTTCGGAGGGCTCGTTAAATTGTCGGTTCCGGCTTTTAAATTAATTAAGCCATGAGGGCCTTTAGGCGGCCTAATAACTCCGTCACCAGAGTAGACTAACGAAAAAAAAGGACGAACGTACTTCTTTTTTGAAGTCGTTTAAAACAAACTACAAGGCGCGTCGCTTGTTTTTGCTATTGCATAGCTTCTATCGCGGGCCTTGGCGTGGAGACCGAATCCAGAAATTCTGTAACGAAATCACCTAACGCTGTCACTTTAGTTCAGCAACTCGCCTCTAGGTGGCATGCAATAGCTTTACCGCGGCAGTCCCAGAGTGCCACACGTCTTTTTTAAATCGCGATCGCCTATGACTTGCGCCAAGGTATTTAGTGTTTGTGCTCAGTGGCTCCGATGGTTTCCGGCACTGCGGAATTAAGGGCCCACGGAAACTTCCTATAGGACGAGACTTTTTAACCGACTTCTGATAAGAAGGTTCTATGTTTGTACTTTTTATTGATATTCACTAATCAGTCCGTCAATAATAGTGAACCGATTTTGAAAAATATGTTGATCTTTGAGAATCAGATATTCAATGAATTTTTATGGGTCCTTGAAAATAGTAAAGTAAAGTTCTTATTTAAATGAAATGTATTTTTTTGTATGTTGTATGTTTGTATGTTGGGATGTTGACCCAGTTGATGGAAACTTTGACTCTCAATCCGTAGGTCATGAGTTCGATTCCGGCCGAATCAGTCTTTGTAAAGTTATAATGTAGCTTTTTAATGGTAAACGATTTCAAAAATTCTTTTACTGATGTCAATGTGTAGAATGGACTGTCGGGATGGTTATAGGCTATATTTTATCCCAGTCGTTTTACTACACCCGTGCAAAACCGGGACGTGCTGCTAGTATTAGTACTTATAATACATTGAATACAGTACGTAATCCAACACATAATTTGTAATTACTCTGAACTGTTCTTTACTTCCGAAGTTTCCGTTGTTAGATAAACAGTTATGTTTTCTTTTGTAATCGTTCGGTTGTAACGCTGTTAATTATTCACAGTGACTTATCGATTTAATAGTAATCGAATACCGTATCGATGTTGAATCGATAGAGAAGCCTTAAGCAGTAATTACTTCGATGCTACAGTAAACAGCGGCCTACCAGTTTACTGTATTGATACCATATTGATACTATCATTGACAATGAGTCAAGTATCACAAAATAAATAAATAAATACCCTTGGACATTTCAAACAGCGTCATCTAGTCCCAAGTTAAGCAACTTAATGCTTGTGTTATGGTAACAAGACATGACTGGTATAATACTTAGATAATTTTTTTTTGTAAAATACATACAGAATGTATTTATGACATTGAGTTTAAAAATAAAATGAGAATAAGTAAACGAAAGTAGTATACGAAAAGAAAATAAATGGAAAGCGATTTTTTAACAAAAACACGATTGTAAAAAAAATTGAAAGCACAGCGTGGGTTTGTAATTTGAACATCTTACTATTTCAGATAAAATCCTTTTTGGCAATACTTTCACTTTTACGATATTAAAAGTAGATTTTATTTTTATGCCTTCCGAAACTCATTTGTTTAAGTTACCGTGGGAGGTAATTGTTTAAAATTACCCATTTGTAAGTAAATCGGGCTTTATTTTACGATCGATTTAGGTAATTATTAGATAATGCATTTACCTAATCTTTTTTTATGTTTTGCTTACTTTCCAGGAAACAATAAAGATTATTTTGTTTTACAATATTGGATAGTACACAAGTCATAATACATACATTAAAAACATCTTTACTAGACGATCTATACAGTATCAGGCAGGAGCTTATTTCAACTCAAAGATTGCCCCCTGACGCTGTAAAAATCATCAAGTAAAGATGTAAAGGCATGCCCCTCTACTCTACAAGCCGAAATCGATGCGTCGTGACAATCAACGCAGGTCAGCTTTATGTTGGTTATCTTACAAATTCAATTTCCACCAACATAAGCTGACCTGCGATTGGATGCTAAAATTTAGTTTTTCGGTTTGCACAGTGTTTTATTGCGTGTAAACAACCACGTAATAGTAGTAATAGGCTGTATAATATAGGTTACTAGGAAGTGTTAACAGAAATATTTGCTTATCACCTGCCGAAACTCGGTCATACGAAACAATTAAATATACCATGTTTGTTTACATCTTATGTCACGGTAACGAACTAGGTAACTTTCGAATGACATAACGAACGTTGCTTAACACTTTATATGTGACTCACGTACATAAACAGAGGCTTATTTGTAAGGGCTGTGGTTCACTGAAGTGTTGCCTTATACACCTTTATAAATAAATAAATAAATATCCTTGGACATTCCACACAGCGTCATCCAGTCCCAAGCTAAGCAACTTTAATGCTTGTGTTATGGTAACTAGGTGACTGATATAATACTTAAATACATTTTTTTTTGTAAATACATATATTATATATTTTATATAGGTCAACTAGCAGCACGTCCCGGCTTTGCACGGGTGTACTAATAAATCTACTTGGATTAAATATAGCTTATAACCATCCGGACAGTCCATTCTACACACCCGTGAAATAATTTTTAAAATCGGTTGAGTAGTTTCGGAGATTACCTCCGTCAAACAAAGAAACAAACAAATTTTTCCTATTTATTAGTATAGAAGTAGAGATGTAGATTAGTAGGAAGTAGGATGGGGTAAGTATGTCAGTTTAGTGGATGTAGGGCCTTATACTCAAGTATATATCAGCTAACGAGGTTAGTCAATGATTATTCAATTCAATCGTCAATGCAAGAGGGTGCTGCATTTAGTCAATACAGCTCTTGCATCACGTTAGATATGAGCCTAGGCATTTTACATCACTACTTTGCAGTAATAATTTATTTATTTAAGTATATTAAACTTAGATACATAACAGAATTATTATTCTAATGTGTAGTGAAATCAAAAATAAAAACAAATAACTGTTCAATACAAACCAACGTTATAAATATTAAATTTAAAAAAATGAGTACGCGCTGACTTTTGTTTTATGTTAGAAAAAATGGCCTTAAAATTACATCTGTATTATGACCTAATTAGATTTTAATTACTGCTAGGTACTTGGAATAAAACTAAAAGAGGTTTCTATACAGGAAGCGTGCTTTATGTGCCTTTTGTATACTAGTCCGACTCGAACTTGGCCGGTATTAGTGTCCTGAAAGACTGGTTATTACATCTTGTTTATTTAGGTTTTTAGTTCTTATTGTTTATGTACGTAAAAGCATACATAACCCACAATCTATTTATCTGTCTAAATATATAAATAACTAACAACGCATCTCGGCTTTGCAAGGGTGTACTAATGACACTACCGGGATAAAATAGGGGGTTATTCATAAAAACTTGACAATTTAATACAGGTTTTAGAAACGTTTTAGACCGTTTTTTTCTTGTCACTCATATGTCAACGAAAAGAGATAGCAACAGATTTAATATACGTTTTAGCTAATACAGGTTTTAGGTCGAATATGCATAATGGGGTTAGTCTATAATCATCCCGACACTCCATTCTACACATCGGTGAAATAATTTTTGAAATCGGATAAGTAGTTTCCGAGATTACCTCCGTCAAACAAACAAACAAACTTTGCCTCTTTATGTATACGTTACCTAGGTACATACCGGGTCATGTAGTGAATAATAATTGTGTACTCATTAGTTACCTAAACTGAATGTACTTACACTATATTTTATTATTTATTTATTCTGCTAGTTTAGTGGCCTTGAGTACGACCTTCGAAAGAAAGTTTTATTATTTACATTTTTATTATTTACTAACCTATTTTTATGAATAAACTATTTTTACCTCTATAATATTATAGTATAGATCACAGATAAAATAATTATAGACAGACAATCCTGAAATGCGTATGTTAAGATGTATGTGTGGAGTGACGCGAATGGATAAAATAAGGAATGAGTATGTAAGGGGAAGTTTGAAAGTGACACCTGTGACTGAAAAGGTGAGGAGTGCCAGATTAGCATGGTATGGTCATGTAATGAGGAGGGATAAAGGTCATCATCATCATCATCCACAGCCCATAGGCACCAACTGCTGGGTATAGGCCTCCCTTCGCAAACGCCACAATACTCGGTCCCGTGCCATGCCAAGCCAGGAATTGCCCGCAACTTGTCTCAAGTCGTCAACCCAACGCGCCAACGGACGACCACGATTAGGTCATATCACTAAGAAAGTTTTGAGTATGAGTGTGGATGGACATTGGACATACAAGTAGAGGAAGGCCGAGGAAGAAGTGGATGGATTGTGTGAAAGAGGATATGAATGCAAGAGGAGCGAATACGGAGTTGACGAATGATAAAGATGAATGGAAGAAGAAGACATGTTGGGCCGACTCCACCTAGTAGGATAAGACCCTGTTCACACGGCATTGTTTGCACGTTTTTTCACGTATTCGTTTTTTAACGTACAATCACCCAGGTCTTCACACGGTAAATTATCATTCGTGTAAAAAACGAATAGCCGCAGAAAAGTGAAGGAAAAAACCGAATACGTCAAAGTTCATTCGATTTTTTGACGTATATATACGTTTAAACGTCTAAGCAGTACACGTTTTTTTGCAGTACAATCGTCGTGTGAATGGATATATGTACGTTGTATGGCCACTATATATACGTTAAAAAACGAATACGTGAAAAAACGTGCAGGACAATGCCGTCGGAACGGGGTCTAAGGGCAGGGAAATGATGATAGACAATCCTGATCCTTTGAGCCAAATCAGTGGCAGCCTTCGGATTACGAGTCACTTCGATGACATTAGGCTAATTATTTTCCTACACTATATCAAGGCCAGTAAAAAGAATATATGAATAGAAATAATGTAGAGTACTTATTCGGTAACTGTCCTCAATTCAACACTTGGTATTCCTCGCTAGTTATATTATGTAAATAATATAACAATTCGACTATAGTAGCTTAACGCGCAGTGGGTGAAGGCCCGCCTGTCTAAGTTAAGAAAATTACGCTGAAAATAATGGTGACTCTGATGCCGCCAATATTGGACCCAAACTAATTATAGATGATGCCATCCTTTTAATTTTGAACGCTTCGAAAAGAACGGCAACTTTAGTTAGTGAGTTTAAGTTTTGGCGGCGGCGTCAGAATCGCCACTAATATCTGTTTAAATCACACTTTTCCTTTCTAGAGGGGTAGGCAGGTCGCGTGAGTAGTATCAGCGCTCATCATTGCGTGTGCGCATTCTAAAATGTCAAACATCGTGTAAATAGTTTAACGTTTTGAAGATTACGTTCGCTGTATTTTTACGGCCATAACAAGCATTATTTTACATCTATATCTATACTTCTATACTAATATTATAAAGAGAGGTAAAGGTATGTTTGTTTGACGGAGGTAATCTCCAAAACTACTCAGCCGATTTCATAAATTCTTTCACCGATGTGTGGACTGGACTGGGATGGTTATAGGCTATATTTTATCCCAGTAATTTTATTAGCACACTGGGCTTGTTTGCGATGTTTTTATTCACCGCTAAATCCCCTATGTCATGTAGTAAAGACGTTGTCCGTTTTTACAAGACCAGAGATTTAGAGCAATAGTTGCTACACATCCGCGTGCTTCCACTGATTGCGTTACTGTTCACTTACTTATGATTATTATTGTTTATTGGCTAATCATTGTTGCGACTTTATCACGTTTAATTAGTGTGCACTGAGTCTTGTTTCAGCAATTATTTGAATTAGATATCGACTTTTATTACCTGTTTTTCTATTTTGTTCTGTAGAATTATATTTGTAAAATTGCAAAATTGTTGCGTAATTAAAGGACTACTGTCAAAGATGACATGAATAGACAGACAGTAGACTCCTCTAGTTTCAATTCCATAGTTCATACTTAAGCCTATGTCACTTTTCATCCTTAAGTCACTTTCTATCCCTTCAACTATCACCACTAAAAAAATCGTCAACACATCGCTCCGTTTTGCCTTTAAACATGGAAAAACAGACAGACACATCCTTTCACATTTATAATATTATAGTATGGATTTATCACGAATTAGGATTCGTAGAAGTTACTACGTGTTGATTTCCTCACATTACTTCTTTGAATTTTCAAATGGCGACACAAACCTTACCCTCGCGGCATTGTAACCGATGGCCGCTCTACCATGTCATAAGCATAACGCAACACATCCTCGCAAGTGTATAGGTACATATGACTGTCATTAACGTTTCGACTGCAGATGATGTTTAGGTATTTCCGATTTTGTAAGGGATGTCCGCGTGATCTAAGGTTGTTGCAAATTAATGGCCATTTTGTAAGGGATGTCAAATATCTATCAACAGTAAGTAAAACCAGAGATATAAGGTCATAAGGCTATCCGAAAGTTGTAAGTTTAAAACTTTAAAATTAGATTTTCTTGAATTCTCAATTTTCCGTACTTGCAGTGTATAGCTAAGCTACATTTGACTGTCATTCGATTTTCGACTGCAGATGATGTTTAGGTATTTCCGATTCTATAAATGGGATGTCCCTGAAAGTTATTGCAAATAAATTTGTTAGTTACCGTGAAAACACAGATAACAAAAATACTCAGAGACATTTGTCTCTACAGAGACTGAACCCGCACCAACAAAACATTGCGATTCTACGAGTTGTAGTGAAATTGTATGAAGTATAATAGAAGGAGGAAATCAAATGCTTCCGTCACCACAACCGCAGTCGGGAAAGTCTGTGTTAATATTCATTATCTTTCCAATATTCGCTTTTGTTTATCTATACTAATATTTTAAAGAGGTAACATTTGTTTGTTTGTTTGACGGAAGTAATCTCCGAAACTACTAAGCCGATTTTAAAAATTATTTCACCGATGTGTAGAATGGATTGTTGGGATGCTTATAGGCTTTATTTTATTCCAAGACTTTCATTATACACCCGTGCGAAGCCGGGATGTGCTGCTAGTAGATTTATCAATATAAAAGTAAAGAAACAGGCTGCATTTCTGAGTTCAAAAATGGATATAATGTTCCACTTTAGGCAATTACAGTTATAAAGCCATCATTTTCCCGGTTTTTTAAGTCGATAAGCTCGAAAGCCCTCTGTTATTTGCCACTTACTGTCACCCACCCAAGTTGTGACCGTTGAGAACGTTGCTTAACTTCGACGATCTAATAAGGACGTCTTACAAGCTTCGGCACTAGCATTAAGTATAGATTGCGTTATTAAAGTTACAAAAGATTTTATCGTTTGGTAATATCTTAGCTTGGATTAACATGATGGTGAAATGTGTAAACCATCTTAACTTGGGACTAGATGACGTTGTGTGGAATGTCCAAGGATATTTATTTATATATTGGTCTAATTCTAAGCGATGGTTTGTGGTTTAGATTTTGTTGGATTCATTATTAGGAAATGGCGTTTCATCCGTGTTTTAAAACAATGAAAATCAATCTAGGTACTCTATCTCATAAAGCGAATTATAAATTAAATACCATGCTCGTGCTTTAACACGAGCTTTAAACGGTGAAGGAAAACATCCTGATGAAACCAGTTAGCTTACTAGCAGCGTCGTCGGTGAGCTTGCAACCTGTCACTTACGGAGAGATAACTTCTACACAATGTTGGTTAGAAAACCAAATCCAAACCTCTGACTACCTTGGTCTAAAAGTTACATTAAGATCCGAAAGAAATGTCCACCGCTCGCTGGGATACAGCCGTGATCATATTTCATTATCATTTCATTTAAATGCGTTTCAGGTTGTGGCATAGCGGTGGGCAAGCAGACTGCCCAGCGCCGGATTGTCGGCGGTGACGACGCCGGGTTCGGTACCTTCCCGTGGCAGGCGTATATACGCATCGGATCCTCCAGGTTACTATCCATACTAATACTATAAATGGGAAAGTGTGTGTGTGTCTGTCTGTCTGTTTGTCCGTTTTTCACCGCAGAACGGAGCGAAAAATTGACGTGATTTTTTAAGTGGTGATAGTTGAAGGTATGGAGAGTGACACTTTTAATTTTAATACTTTTAATTTTAATAAGCAATTTATTTGTTCCATTATTTGAAGTTTTATATTTTTTATAGCATTTTGTAAGAATCGCACTACTAACTTTTAGTCTAGCCGGGCAAAGGGGGTAACTGTAAAATAACACTTTTTTGAGTACATGTAGTTTTTTTAGTGTGAATTATTATTTGTTTTAATTTTGCTTTAGCTTGTTAAAACTTAAGAAGATAAAGCATTTTTATCAAGTTAACTGCCGCTAATACTGTGGCTCTGGTGTAAAATTAACAACCAATATTACATTTTTAAGTTAAATCCAAAAAGGTTTGTTAAGTCCTAAATTCAAATCAAATCAAATCAAATATGAGCAGATACCTATCAACATTAATAAGTAGATCACAAATCTTGATTTACTATTTTTACAAATGTTTTTGGAATTGACTTTATACCAACTGTATACGTATACTATAACTACATATAACTGTATACGTACTCACCAGGAGAGTACAGCTTGGATGGGCAGCTTTTGGGAAATTAGACGATGTCTTCAAGTCTACCCATATACCACAATGCCTTAAAACCCGACTTTTCAACCAGTGTGTCCTGCCAACGATGACCTACGGTGCCGAGACATGGCGGCTCACTAAGGAGGCTGTGCACAAAATCAGTGTTGCACAGAGAGCCATGGAGCGCGCCATGCTCGGTATTACGCTTTTAGACAAAGTCCCAAACACCGTGATCCGCAAACGGACGAAAGTCCAAGACATCACCGAGCGGATACTACAACTTAAGTGGAGTTGGGCAGGTCACCTGGCTAGACGAAATGACGGCAGATGGACCAAGACGTTGACCGAGTGGTGGCCTAGACAAGGACACCGCAATAGGGGACGTCCACAGGCTCGATGGGTAGACGACATCCGCAAGGCAGCAGGTTGCACGTGGGTAAGACTAGCGCAGGATCGAGGCGAATGGCAATCGCGAAGGGAGGCCTATGCCCAGCAGTGGGTTAAAAATGGCTGATGATGATGATGATGATGATACGTATAAAGTTAACTTATGTAAACTTTATACATTTTTGTATGTTTGTTACTATCAAAATTTCACGTGTTTTTTAAAAGCTTTACCATAATAATAAACTAATGTGTGTGTTCCTACTAATAAAATAACAACATTAACTTTACAGATGCAACATGCTAATGTCAATATTCGAGCTAATCGGTTGGAAGCAGTGTTGGATAGAGAGGTAATGTGCGAAAGAGATAGCATGTACAATAGGCACTCGAAATTCTGGGGTTATTGGGTTGTAGCCTTTTACTTCTTTTGTCTTTTAGTTGTATTATACTTTTTTTCCAAATTCGGGTTGTCAGTGCTAAATATTGTAGATTTTCTATCGATCATTGACAAAACGAATTTATAGTATTTTGAAAATATGTTTTCTTGGGTTATGTACTTTTTCGCACATTCCTCTGTACGCTTATATTTTTAGTTGTAAATTGTAGAGACTATGGAAAAAGTTGGTAAGTAATAAAATTCAATTTTCTATTTGCATGTTATTTGTTGCGTGTTGCATGTTTAATAAGTACATATTTTGTGTACATTCGCCTGCAATATGATGTGTAAATACACTGTTTAATTAAAAAAAAATAGTAACGTAACAATTCCTCTTTGTAAATAATAAATAATAATATGTTACTATTAATTACTAGCTGCTCCCCGCGGTTTCACCCGCGTAAGTCCTGTTCCCGCGGGAATATCGGGATAAAAAGTAGCCTATGTTACTCGTGGATAATGTAGCTTTCGAATGGTGAAAGAATTTTTAAAATCGGTCCAGTAGTTTTTGAGCCTATTCATTACAACCAAACAAACAAACAAAGTTTTCCTCTTTATAATATTAGTGTAGATGTTCATGTAAAAGTAGTTTTAGCGTAAAATCAAAGAAAAAATAGTTGTTCATGTTGTATGACATACCTGCTGACAATTATTTTTTAACAACTAATCACGTGAGTTTGTTTTTCTTCCTATTAGCTTGTTTCAATAAATTAAGTATAGTCACTAGACTCGTACGTCATTAGACTGTAGTAATTTCCACTAGACTTTAGTGTAAACTAGAATCTAGTGAAAACTACTATTACCTTAAATATTTTGTGAAGTTAAAAATAAAGTTATTTCTTGAGTAACATAACAATCGAAGCATCACTAATGACAAACCCTGTAGGTACCAAAGAGCATGTAGGTAATTGTCATATGCAACAAGGGTTGCCAACTTGTTTTATGAAAAAAAAAGTATATTTAGGTCTGAGAATATAATTATGTGAGTGTGTAAGAGCTGTGGGCCGCGGTTCTCTCTTTAGAAGACGATCGCGGGGCGGGGCGTGAATGAAAAACCTTAGATACTAAAAGTTTTGGGCTTCGACGAGATTCGAACCCGCGAATTTCATTCGGCGGCCTAAGTGTGGTTTAACAAAATATAAAAAAAATATATAGGTAAACTGTGTTACACAGTATTTCGGAAAAATCAACGGTAAGCTCGCCCTCGTACTAAACAAAATAATTTTCTGAAAACAGTATTTTAGATACTTTTTTGTAAAATAATTTATTATTATTATTATGAGCCCTCAATGTCCCACTGCTGGGCAAAGGCCTCCCCCCACTCTTTCCATTCATCCCTTTGCTGTGCGATAATGGTCCAGTCGGCACGGAATTTGGCGAGTTCGTCCCTACATCTTGTTGTAAAATAATAACCAGTCTTAATGAGCATGTAAGCATGTGAGCATGTATAAGAGTGGCAATTCTGTCTCCGCCAAAACATAAACTAAATCAACTAAAGATAATGCCATCCCATTTTCTGAAACTTTAAATGAAGGTTACGGAGCATGCATTATAAAAATTATGTAATTAGATGCTTTTAGTAGGTATCTAATGTTTTGAATATTTTTTTTTGCTAACCTTCAGTTCTGAAATAAATAACTTTATTTATTATTTTTTTTATTTTGATCGTTTTGAAAGGGACGGCAACATCTTTAGTTAGTTTATTTTAAGTTTTAGAGCCGTCCGAATCGCCACTAAAAAGTACTTTTTTTAGCGTAAAACAGTATGATTGGCAACCCTACATGTAACGTCCTTACATAACGATTGGATTCTTGTGCTTTTGTCATCATGTTACGAAATTTCTGCGACTCTAATTTACCCAACTACGCGGAACTGAGGTTACGGCTTTAATTGCTGGATTGTTCTTTCTTTATTCTTCTATTTTTTATTATATTTAAAAGAAACAAGGTCTATTCCAAACCTACTTACGCGGTTTTTGATGCCGCTGTGTGTATTTTTGCCATTCAGCTAGATAACGTGCAATCTAACCGCGTCTGTTTTGAAAGTCGTCGAGAATCGACATCCTGGGCGACCAGTCATCTTGCAATGATCAAAAATGATCACATGAGAAAAATCTAACAATAAAATCTATATTTCCAGATGTGGAGGATCTTTGATATCGCGCCGCCACGTCGTGACCGCGGGCCACTGCGTTGCGCGTGCGCAGCCCCGCCACGTGCGCGTGACATTAGGAGACTACGTCATAAATTCCGCGGCGGAACCTCTGCCGGCCTATACCTTCGGAGTGCGGTCTATCAAAGTGCACCCGATGTTTAAGTTCACGCCTCAAGCTGATAGATTTGATGTGGCTGTATTAATGCTGGATAGAAGTGTGCATTATATGCCCCATATATGTAAGTAATGAGTATAGTCATATTAAATAATACCTAATTTATAATATAATATATAATTTTAGAAGAAACACAGAACATACATAAAGTTTACAAAAGCTCATTGTAGAGAAAAGATAAAAGAAAAGATCATTTAAACAAAAAATAAACTGGATCTAATAATGATGCGTGTGTCGTTCAGATAAAATATAGCCTACAGTACTAGATGGCAAAACAAGCACAAAAAGAAATTTATTAACAACGTCTCATCAGGTAATTTGCTCCGAGCGCTTGACAAACTGCCAGTTCTAACGCATAGATTTTTATTTACATTCCGCGGTTTAGAATCCGCGGCGTAGTTGTAAGGGCGTGAATGTGTGAAAGCTTGTAATATTGCACATCACAAGAAGAATGGTCGTCACAATGATTGATGACCATATGACTCACCATTATGCAAACATATCAAAGGGTCTTTCTTATCCAAGTGATTCGACACAGATGATTTGTCTGTTTGTATGTACAATGGTTTATGTTGCACCATCTGCCAATTTTATATGGTTGTCGCAAATGTCATGTAAATCGGAGAGATCCATCATCTAGCAAAGCTTATTGATACAATAGGGAAAGTATAACCATTTTAGCCGCTTTAAGAAGATGTAGGTTCTATGTTTCATAGATTTTATAGCTTTATAGATTTATTGGAAAACCAACAGCTTATATAACAAATAGGTAAACTTAATAAGACACAAAAAGCCAATTATAGGTTTTCACGTATAGAGTCATCAGTCATCAGTCACGCATCCAAGTTGTGACAGCTCAGAACTTCGCTTAACTTAGATGATCTATCAAGAACTTAGAAAGTTTCATCACGAGCACTTCGTTCACTAAAATCTTTTTGTTTCCCCTTCCAGCCCCTATCTGCCTGCCAGAGCGCGGTTCTGACTTCCTAGGCCAGTACGGCTGGGCGGCTGGCTGGGGCGCGCTGAGCCCCGGCTCAAGGCTGCGCCCGCGTACGCTGCAGGCCGTCGACGTTCCAGTGCTGGATAATAGGGTGTGCGAGCGGTGGCATCGGGCTAATGGTATGTGTTAGAGAGAGATGGAAGGTCAATGAGCAAATCTGCTTGGCTATGTCAGTGACTTAGGTCCCCCGGGAGGGCTATAAAAAAGGGGGTCGCCTGCTCGATGGGTCGACGACATAGTCATAACAGCAGGTCGTACATGGGTCAAACTGGCACAAGCGAAGAGAGGCCTATGCCCAGCAGTGGGATGAGACGGGCTTCACGTTATGATGATGATAGTGACTCTCGTTCATTATAGTTACACAACGTAAATTCTATTCCAGGTATAAACGTAGTGATCTACCCCGAGATGCTCTGCGCCGGCTACCGCGGCGGCGGCAAGGACAGCTGTCAGGGTGACAGCGGTGGACCACTGATGCTGGAGCGCGCTGGACGGTGGTACCTTATAGGAGTGGTGTCTGCTGGCTACTCCTGCGCAAGTCGCGGTCAGCCCGGGATATACCATCGAGTCGCTCATACTGTGGACTGGATTTCGCATGCTACGACCCTGCCTTAGTTGCTAAATTGTTGTAAAGTGTGAACACAAGAGATGGAGAAGATATGTTTTTGTGTAGCGAATCTCGAATGCTTTTACGTTTTGCTGAAGATGGTACATTGAATATTTACAAGGGCATGGGAGTTTAACCGTGATCATGGCGCATGCAACTGTGCCGAAATATCGGGAAACTCAAAAATCCACAAATCATGGTAATTATCTCGTATCAAGTGTTTTTAGGGGCATGAGAGTTTTTGAGTAGCTGTTCCTTGTTCGTCATGTGTCTAAAACCAGCATTCGTGTAAGCCTTTACATTGCATTCGATTTTCAAAAGCAAGAGAGTTTTCAAGAGCTAATGGCTATAACAGTTTCGTTTATTTCTGTACGTGCCTGGATAGTGCGAAACTTAAACACAGCCTCATACAAACACCATTATTACTTTATATATAGGTATCTACAGCTTCCTAACTATCATATCTCCTTTTTAGTAAGTATCTCTGACAAAAACAACATTTGTAACGCGGTAACATGTAACATATTCCCGGCCTGGCTGCCACGGTGGCTGGCCGGTCGACAAGCCCACGTGTTTCATGGGCAGCGAACGCATTATTGACTATTTTGAAACAGACAGACTTACTAGGCAGGTTACCACAGATTCTCAACTTTAAGCCGTAAGGAAGAATCTTAAAGTATTGTACTGTTCCAGTTTCAAGATTTGAATCGGTAAAACATTCACCAATCATATTTACAAAGATAAATAAAATTGCATGGAAAGTTTTCAATTATAATAACATCCAGTAAATCGCAATATAATGGAAGAATGAAGTAGTTTTATTATTACGAGATAAACGCCTAAGGATAACTGTGAAAGGTGGCAGAGAAATAAAAAAGACGTGTGGCACTCGGGGACTGCCGCTGTAAAGCTATTGCATGCCACCTAGAGGCGAGTTGCTGAACTAAAGTGACGGCGTAAGGTGATTTCGTTACGGAATTTCTGGATTCGGTCTACACGCTCAAGGCCCGCGATAGAAGCTATGCAATAGCTTAAAATAAGATTAAAAACAACCTTACCTTTTTTGTTGTAGGCGGGAAAAACCCAATGGAATTTTCTTTTCAAAAATATGACTAGTATAAAAAATGTTTGCACAATTTTCAGTAAGGAATTTTAAGATCAGAGATACTTTTTACCTTTATCTGTTCAGAAAGATACCAACGTAAGTAGTTAATTACCATAGCTTTAATTTTACTATTAACATGTCTTATTTATTAATTAAATTTTGCTCTCCCACTTCTGGGCAAAAAAGTACTGGGCAAGAGTAGTACCTACTGGGCAAAAGATAAGTATAAGCCTAAGTAGTTTTTGTGATAAAAACAATGAGTTGATATTTAGCAATACTCTGCTATTAAAAATTAATAATTTAAGTGCCTATGTACTTTGTATAAATGTAAATAATAGTTTCATAAAAACATTTGTATTCACAACCCACAAAAATTTTGTTTCTTAAATATGTGTTAAATTAAAAGCATGGCATTCGATTTTGATTGTATCTTAAATGAATTACCAATTAAACATATTTTGAAGTGTTTTGTGAATATAAAATGTACTTACATATGTAAAACGACTTAGATAGTATTTTACAATTTTACCAATAAATGTAAATAAAATAAGTATTAATTAATTTAAATGCGATTAAGTTATTCTGACGCTTCTAATTTATTACCAGTAAATTGTTTTATTTTTTATTTTTGTACCTACCTTTAATTCTTTATAAGATTGTGAACAAAAAAAAATTTAATTATTTAATTTTAAATTAGTAAAGTGTATTTATTATTAATTTATTGCGTTGTTTTATTTATTACACTAACTATTTATCAAATATAATTAAATAATTATGTATTATACACATATTGTGGGTTTTGTGGGCTAAAAATAAAAAAAACATTTAAAGACACAATCAAAGAAGAACACACAGGTTAGAAATATTTATTTCAAAGCAATTTTAATAGTGCGTCAATTGACTAACCAAAGTACCATGCACTCTCGGACCAGCCAATAGGAATGTCGTATTTCCGGACCAGTTTGTTCAATAAGTTGTGCAGAGGGCGGTAGTATGTTAGAAGTGATGAAGAAGAGATGTCATTGTTTCCAGTAGCTTGGTAGAAAATATCACGCCAGTGCTGAGAATGGCCGCGAGACATTAAATCTCTGAAATAAAACCACAGAATAAATAAAACGTACCTAGTAAGTTAGAGTCCGCATTTTGTTAATTCAAATCCTTTTAATTTGTTGGTCATTTGTTAGTAATCAAAATCTAGCATATATAACATAAATAGGTCGCTAAATACATACACCTCTATCATACTATGTAGGTAGGTAGATCAATTCGTATTTTCGTATGCTAAAAATGTACCTAGTTAGTAAGAATCTTTTGTTTTCAGATCCTCAGTTATGGATAAGTTATGGTTGACAATCAATAATGTCCTATTTTGTTATGCACTTACTTCAAAACTTTCCCCGCTGCTTTAGACCCGTAGATGTCACAACGGTTCAAAGTAATAGTGTCAGGAAGTTCGTCCCGGTCGTCCCTTCTACCAAAAACTGCGGCCTTGCAGAGGCTTTCGAATAGCTGGTGTTGAATAAAACTGCTTAGGAAGTATCTGAAATTAAGGAATCATGTACTTGTTGTTTAAAAAAAATACTATAAAATCAAATGGGACATTCTTATAAATGAAAAAAGTAGGTAGTTGGTGCTTTAACCGAAAAATATGATCTTACTGATAGTTTCGAGCTACGACATAAGGGCTTCGTGGCCGAGTGGTAAGGCAGTCAGTTAGGCTTGAGGACGATCGCTTGTATCTCGCGGGTTCGAATCTCGTCGAAGCCCAAAACTTTTAATAAGATTTTTCATTTACCTTATGTATGGTGTATTATCAGGAACATGGAACTTTGCCCCGATATCAAAATACTCCTCCCCTCGTCTAAAAGTTGGTTCGATCCCTTGCATCTCTAACGACATCTTCCAAAACATCTCATTCTCATCTCTTGTCATACCTCCTTCAAAATACTTCCATCTATACTCATCTATGAGCAGCGAAAATGGAATTTGTGGTATTTTGTTCAGAGCTTGTTTTAGCATGAGAATGTCATCTGTATTTTTGAAAATTTCATCATCGTTGTCATTTAAATTATCAATTTTATCTTTTAAATTAAAATCATACTTCACTGCTTCTTCGTCAATATCTTTCAAAGTTTGGTCAGAATCCATTTTGTATAGTAATGAATCATTTATCAAACCGAGTCTGTGTAAATGCTGTGGGGCCATTACTCCATACATGATGGCGTCTCCAATACTCTCATGGAAAGCTGTGTTGGCTTGTCTGAATATTGCTGGTTGTTTATCATATGCCATGTAGTACTGAATATGTCCCATTTCATGATGCAGCACGTAAAAATCTTCTTTGGTTGTGCCTGAGCAGTATAATAATCTGTAAGTTAAGAAATTATTAAATTAAATATTTGTATAATAAAATATCAGAGATCAGAGGTATGTCAGGATCGTAGCAAGTGGAGATCCGTGGTCTCTGCCTACCCCCATGGGAAAGAGGCGTGATTATATGTATGTATGTATGTATGTATAATAAAATAACTAAATAATACTGTTTACAATAACAGTACCTAGAATGTACAGTCATTTATTTGTCCTTACATTCATATTTTATTTGAAATTTGAAGTTGTACTGACCGGAAGTCGCCATCTTTAAACATGTCCGCCGCGGCGCCATGACACCGCGTGTCTTTTCCTCGCTTGAATACAGATTCCCGCCAAAATGTTTTCGTCATGGCCGGTAGCCCGAAGGATTGGTAGAAATCTTCTGCTCTCTGCGCCTGGAATTATTAAAACTTGCACTAAACAATACGAGCTATTAAGTACTAAGAATAACGTGAGGGTCTCTTTTTTACATATTAAAAGACGTGAAAGTGGTAAACAAAACTGATATATCAAAAGGAATTCCCATTATTGGAACGGGAACGACTTACAAATAAAATAACAAGCAAAATGGCGACATTATCTTATTCTCACCATATGCAGCACCGTCCAATTCAATTCTTTAATACGTTGGTTCAAATCGATATTTTTTGGCGCGATCAAATCTGCTAATGGTTCCCAATTTTGTGACCAAAGGTTTCCTAAAATGATCAAAAACAAAATGAAAAGGGAGGGACTTAAAGTCATACAAACATCATCCATAGCGTATGATGTTTGTATGACTGAGAATGGCATATAAGTACTTATAGCTCTTCATTTAATTTCTTTTTAAAATTATGTGTTTTACCTAACAAATGAGCAGGAATAGGCCCTCTCTCAGAAACGATACCTCCATACTCCTTTCTAAGATAGAACCTGACTACTCCATGAAGAAGGGTGTATAGAGGTTTTATGTCTTCGTACAATTGGCGGCAGAGTTGACGAAGATTAGGAATTTCTAGTTCATCTCTCCAAGCTGCTCCTATATCTTGGTATCCTGAAAGATGTAGAGTAGAATGAAAAATAAGTAAATTAACAACATGCATTAAAAGAAAAAGGTTTATTTGTGTAAATTAAAAAACAGCGGTTCTAAATGATACCTACCATTCCTTTTTGCGCCAATATTCTCAACAGAAACCAGTTTTCTATACGTATTTTTCATCGGTTTTGCCAGTTCCCTCCAAACTAGCCAGGTCCATTTCAAAACTGCCTCATTTCTCGACAACTCCATTACTTTCTCAAAATCATCTTCTCCTTTCAAACAGAAACCATTCCTTTCTTTTAAATTAACTGTAGATATAACCGCCATATTTGATTGTCTATTGTTCAAATATTTCAAAATGGTGGAATCTACATTGTTGTTGTTGAAAGTAACGTTTTCTGATGATGGAATGCAAATTTCAGCTTCATTGTAAATTGTTTGGAGTTTTTCGTAGAGATTGCTAAGTTTTCTGTGAAAATAAAATAAGAAATAGGTACAATAGGTACTTATCTAACAGGTTTTATCTAACCAACTTACATAGTAAAGGAACCTACATAATTAAAATAACCAAAACTAGAAAGTGTAGTAGTAGCACAGGTTCTTATACCTATTTCAGGCACCAGTCTCTCACAACATTTTTTTGTATTATGCTAGAAACCAAGAAACATTTTGGATTAAGTATTAATTGTATTTATTACTTCTATTATTATTTTATTTTTAAATTATTTTTTTATGTAGGTACCTACTTATTTGTAGTTTGTGAGAGAAAATAAATAAAAATGATTGATTGATTGATTGATTAGGCACCAAGTCGTTTACTATGTCATTGTGATAAGAAGAAAATGAATGCCTATACTGAAACGCAATAACTGTGTATACTGAAACGCTGAACTTCCAACGGTTAACTTAAATATTTAATTAGCGTTTGAGTATTCAGGGAAAAGAGATGAATTTTATTGATTGACGAACTGTTGCTCATAATCGTATTGAGTGGAGGAACGGAAGCCTTTGCCCATCAGTGGGACAGCACAGATTAATAATAACAATTAAAGGAAGGTCTATGTGTAATTCTAAAGAAAACAAAGTGCAAAATACTTTATTATTACCTTGCTTCGTTATATTTATACATTGGTCCTCTGCACAGCAAATACGTCTGCCTCGCCTGACTGCTGTTAAGCAAATGACTGCCACGCAGTGTTGCCAGACTCCCACATACTTCTAACTCCCATTTTATTCGTTCTCTCTGGTATGCCGCAGCTTGTCTTGGTAAATCTGGGTTACTAGGATTAATAGATGTTTCCCAAGCTATTTCAGCAGCTTTCTCATTGTATTTAAGTACTTGATTGTTTATGTTTTGAAACAGATTGTTGATTTCTTGACATTGATAGACAGGAGAAAGAATGAGTAAAATAAAAACTTGAAAATTATTCATATTGATGGTGTTTTGTTTGTTCATTCACATTTTTGTAGTGTTTTCCTAAAAAGAAATGCCTTTATTTTAGCAAAGACTACCTACTAAAATACCTATTTACCTACTTGTAATAAAATATTACTTACTGGCTGCTCTATTCTTTCACGCAAAAATGGCTTTACCGATTTGGTTGAAATTTGGTATGTAGAGTGGTAATACCCTGGATTAACACATAGGCTACTTTTTATATCGATATTCCTGCGGGGACGGGACTTACGTTGGTAAAACCGCGGGGCGCAGTTAGTTAGATAAATTTCTATCACAACAAGAATGTAGGTAGGTAGGTAGGTACCTACCTACTCTGTAAAATCCTTTAACAATTTCCAAAAAATCAATATCCATTACTATAAGCTGAGCCAATCAGATGGATAAGTGTAATGTCAGGTACGTACCCCTGATAAGTCTCAAGTGCATGCAGATAAGAAACTGCACGATTCGGCTGACTATTATACCTAAACTAGAACGTCCCGGCTTTGCACGGGTGTACTTATGAAACTACCGGGATAAAATATAGCTTACTAGCTGCGCCCCGCGGTTTCACCCGCGTAGGTCCCGTTCCCGCGGAAATATCGGGATAAATAGTAAGTATAAAAGGTACCTATATCCTATCTACATACCAAATTTGAAAGAATAACAAAAATACATTATATTCACACAAACTTTCACATTTATAATATTAGTAGGGAGTAGGAAGGATAACCATCCCGTCCATTCTACACATCGCATCGGTGAAAGAATTTTTAAAATCGGCTGAGAAGTTTCGGACGAAGTAACGTCAAACAAACAAACAAACCAACATTACCTCTTTATAATATTAGCACCGACAACTTCTTTCGTCTATCTGATACGGAGCTTTTAATTTGTATTATTTTATCAAAATGTTATTGTTTTAATTGTAATTGCACAAAAGAAGTAGGATTTACTTTGTATCCATACTATATACCTACTATTTTATACTATACTATATACTATAAGTACTATAATATTATAATTATAAAAGGGAATGTGTGTGTCTGGCTGTCTGTTTGTCTGTCTTTCACGGCAAAACGGGGCGTCGAATTGGCGTAATTTTTTGTGTGGTGGTAGTTGTAAGGATGGCGAGTGACATAGGCTACTTTTTATCCCGATATTCCCGCGGGAACGGGACTTACGCGGGTAAAACCGCGGGGCGCAGCTAGTTATTTTATAATGGTAGGTAGGTAGTCTCTTTTGGGTATTTGATTTAACACTGATTTTGTTAATCAGAATTTAACTATCTAATGAGTATTTAATGAGGATTGATGTTCTAATATAAAATCGAGTGGATTCGAATCAGGGGTCGATAAGTGTTAGATACAGAATAAAGGAATTTTAATGAACGCGGTTTATCTCGAATCAGAACCCTTCAGTACCACAGATTATATTGTACCTACTTGGATACAAAAAAGCCGTGTTGGCCAAGTGGATTAATACCTCGACTTTCGATCCGAAGGTCGTGGGATCGAATCTGGCCGTGCATCAATGAACTTTTCGTACTGAAAAATTTATATGCGCTTTAACACGAGCTTTAAATGGTGAAGGAAAACAGCTTGCCATTGTGAGGAAACCAGTTAGCTTTCTAGCAGCGTCGATAGGCTTGCAACCTGTCACGTATGGCAAGCTAACTTCTGCAAAAAGTGGGAATGTACCAATTATTTATTTGGACATACCTCTGTCTAGTCTGACTACCCCATTAGACATCTTCAAAGGATCTAAAGAATAACATAAAAATCTGAAAGAAATGTCTACCGCACCATGGAATACAGTCGTGATCATATTTTTTTTTCATTTCACTTGGATACAGCCAGCGAGAGAAGGTTATGAATAATTAAATAAATAAATATCCTGGGACTCTACTAAAATCCTAAAAGCATGTTCGCTTGAAATAACTCCTATTTTAACTTATTTAATTAATTTGTCATTTGAAGAAGGTTCATTTCCTAAGCTCTTAAAGCAATCTGTTGTAAAACCCTTGTTTAAAAAAGGTGATCGATCCAAACTTGATAATTATAGACCCATTACTTTAATTCCTGTAATATCAAAGGTATTTGAAGTGGCAATGCAAACACGCTTGCAGACATTTTTAAATAAAAATAAAATATTGAAACAAGAGCAATTTGGATTTCAAAAAGGGAAATCAACAACATTAGCTACTTTTGATTTAGTTAATAAGCTGATAGACGGTATCGACAACAGTGAACTCGTAACCGTGATGTTTTTTGACATGTCTAAAGCATTCGATTTTGTGTCTCATGATCTTTTATTAGAAAAGCTAGAACTGTATGGTATTCGTGGACCCGTTCTTAGCTGGCTTGATTCATACTTAAAAAATCGGCAACAATGTGTTGAAATAAAAGATATGAATCAGAAAAAGGAGTTAACATCGTTCCGCTCAACCTACAAGTGCAATAAATTTGGAGTACCACAAGGAAGTGTTTTAGGACCACTTCTCTTTCTACTCTACATAAATGACCTGCCTGATATTACAAATAAGCGTTGCATACTTTTTGCCGATGACATTTCGATAATTTTTAAATCAAATCGTAATATTGACATAAACGTATACGAATCTGACATAAATAAAACTATTGAACGTATAATTAATTGGCTTGACATGAATAATTTGAATGTTAACTTGACAAAGACCACTTTTATTCAATTCGGTTCTTATGCAAGAATTATAGAACCATTAAATATTTCATATAAAAACACAAGTATAGTAGAGGTTAAAAGTACGACATTTCTTGGTATGGTTCTAGACAAAAACCTGAATTGGAAAGCCCACATAGACAAAGTATGCACAAAAGTAAATAGATTTGTATATGCACTCTATAGGTTAGGAAAAACATCGTCTCAGTCTACGGTACTTCAGGCGTATCACGGCTACGTGGCCTCAGTTCTAACCTATGGACTTATTCTTTGGGGGAACTCAACTGATATGCTGAGAGCATTCATAGCTCAGAAAAGATGTGTCAGAGCTATATGCGGAATAGCACCATGGGAATCTTGTAAACCCTTGTTCAAGAAACTCGGGCTCCTCACCCTGCCTAGCCTGTACATACTGGAGTCGGCTTTATTCGTCAAAAAACATAACCATTTATTTGTAAAGGCTGCTGAGTTGTACCCAAGAAGCACACGAAATAATGACAGAATTGTGTTGCCAAAAATCCCGCGAACAAAAATGTATCTGAATAGCAGCTATGTTATGTGTGGATGTGTGTATAATGCAATACCTAATGACATAAAAAAATTACCTTTACCTAGTTTTACGAAGAAATTAAAGTTATGGTTGACAGAAAAATGTTTTTACTCAGTAAAGGAATTTGTACCTAGGTTGACATAAAAATATTAAATCATTCCCATTTGACTCTAAAGTGAATTTGTAATGTTTAATTGGATATTTTAGTTAAATTTTATTAATTTATTATGTAGGTAATTATTTTTATTTTTTAATGTATATAATGTTGCATGACACATAATTTAATTGTTTTTCTGTTATTATGATTACCTGACATACATACATTATTGTACACCGACCTAAGTTGGTAACATAGAGGCTCTACCTAATATATTGACAAAGAACTGTATTAACCTATGTTGAACAATAAATTAATTATGAATTATTATGAATTATGACATTTCCCACAGAGTCATCTAGGTAGTTGCATAAGCTAAGCAATTTGATGCCTGTGTTATCTATGGGAACCAGATAACTGACATAAGTGATATAACTGATGTAAGTATAGGTACTTACTTAGATAAATTTTTTTTGTAAATAAATACATAAGTAGGTACAAATTATAGATAGCAAGGACCCAGAAACGGAACAAATATCTGCAGAACATAAGTACAAAAATTTGTCAGCGGGGATCGAACCCGCGACCTCCGCTGGAACGTCCAAGGATATTTATTAATATTTTCACAAATTACACCTAAACTCACCAACAAAAAAGTATTTCCAGAAAATATATTCCTTTCACACTATCTCCACGACCGAAGGCTCGCGCGCTGACAAGCGACTACAATCAGGAGTCACTTGCAATTCCTTATGTAGGAATCGAAGGGAGGGTTGGGGGCATACTGAGCTTTAGAGCTTTCAGCTACCTAAGTACAGGGGGGCTAGAAAGGCCGTTACGAGCATTGTTGTTGAGTGTAGGGAGTTGTTATGGAACAGACAATAAAGTCACCTAGCTTTTAAGATTGTACTTACAAGTATTTAAGTGATCCTTGAGGTCCTACGAAATAAACATTATTTTTCTTTCTTTCTTTCAATTTCTGCTAGCAATTCATAAAGTGCATTATTTTCATGAATTGTTTAGCATTTTCACCAAAATTTGGTAAAATGGCTCAAATTGATCCGTTTTACCAAATTTTTTCACTTACAAAACTGTTTAGGTAAAAGTTTGTCAATTATGTTCGTACTTATAAACTTCAGTTAGGTACAATACCTACTACCGAATTAAAAAAAAAACTAAAAGAGAAATGCGCCTCAAGAATGCAGAAAATTGCTCGCAGCACAAAAATGCACGCAGCTTACATTATCTGGCGCTAACTGTAACACAATTTTACACCTCTCATTGTGCCGCGACCCTTACTAAGCCACCCCGGGGGCAAACAGACAATACCAGTCGATCTTAATTCTAAGCACAAATAAATAAATCGTTCAGCACTACCGTGAAACAAACAAGGGTGTACCTAGCAGTACCTATACAGCCTTAGCGGCCTATAACTGTGACGCATTTAAAATCGGTTTTAGTTAATCTAGGTTTAGGTATACCTACTGGTCTAGATTGCATGAGGGGGTTTAAAATGGATGATAATAAGGACGAATTAGGTAGGTAGGTTATTTAGGTAGGTATAAGTCGCGCCACGTAAAAAGAACGATGAGTGGAAGTGGGAGGGGTATTTGCGCATGGCATGGGTCACACGCTCACGAACCAATAGCACGCGCTAAATCAATGGTATGAAGTGCGCCGCGTCACTACGACACCAATCGGACTACTGCCAGGTTTACCCTCAGCGTTCTTCTTACGTGGCGCGACCTCGTTCTTCGGCCTATAGGTACCTATACCTATTAGTATTTCGCAGTAGCACCGCTGTTTGTTTCAATAACACGCTCATCCGATGCTTTCTGCGGTCAAATTAAAATGTTATCCTCTCGCTATTTGCGGAACATTGGATTTGTTGTGTTGGTAATTGTTTTTCTAATAAACTTCTAATAAGTAGCTCTTTAGAATTGTTTTTCTAATAAAAGCCGTGTTGGCCTACCTCGACTTTCAATCCGAGGGTCGCGGTCGTGGGATCGAATCCAGTCGTGCATTATTGAACTTTTCATCACGAGCTTTAAACGGTAAAGGAAAACATCGTGAGGAAACCAGTTAGCTTTCTAGCAGCTTTGATGGGCTTGCAACCTGTCACGGCCGGATTCGATCCCACGAACTTCCGATCTAAAGTCGAGATAAGTACACTTAGTACCTAGGTACCTAATAATCCACTTGGCTAACACGGCTTTTTTTTTATTAATAGTTTGATTTGATTATAAGTTTTCTCTTCGTTAGATATATTTAACCCTATCTACCGGTTCACAATTCCTCCTACCCTACATAGGTAACTAGGAAAGGTACCTATTCGAGGAAATTCTAGTTTGCTGTAAATTCCATTGAAATTCTCGCTTGCTAACGTGAGCTTCTTGGTGTATGTTATTTATGGTATGCATCCTGGAATAGTACCTATCTGGGGTAGGTAGGTATGTAGGTTACATTTATTCCATTACTATTTAACGAATAATTCACGTAGGTGTAGTACGTACGTAGCAATGTAATTACCTACTATCTACTAGACTAGGTACCTACCTACCTACCTACCTAGGTCCAATGTTAGGTACTTAAGAGATAACAAAATCGTTGTGTAGGATAATGCCGCCTTTTCATGTTTTTTGAAGTTGAAAATATTTTGTAGATGTAGGTAAGTAAAGGTAGGTTAGGTTATTAGGCTTAAAATATGCTGAAAATATTTGACTTTTGCTTGTTTAGTCATCATTGGTACCCACTTACACACAGTGGAACACAGAAACTCCTCCTTATTTTGATTGGTTAAATTATAAAAAAATCGTTGTCCGAATGTGTTTTGGTGTTGACGTCTAATCTGACGAAGTGTCAATGTCATATTTAAAAAATGTCAATGTCAAGAAAATAGAAATTGAAATGAAATCAATCAAACCTTGTTTGTTTGCTGTTGCTAGCTTTTCGGTTGTTTTGAATTAGAATTTTGGTGATATAATAGGGAAAATGCATTTATATCTGTAAATTTTTGAGGAAAGTCAATTCCTGCCTAGAAAACTAACATTTTAAAATGAGTAATATCTATATCCAGGAACCGCCCGCGCTTGGGAAAGTAAGTTGGTATAATGATACTTTCTTCACATTATAATTTCGCTCTATTCATCATTAGAGTACAGAAATAGTTTTATAGTATCGAGGTTTGTGTTTTTACTGTTTTTGATGACCTAGAAGCGTTATTTTTAGGTTAATAACGTAGTTTTTCCTCAAACATAATAGTGGTTTTATTCACTTACTTTTAGGTTCTGTTGAAGACCTCGGCTGGAGAAATAGACATCGAGCTATGGACAAAAGAAGCCCCGAAGGCATGCCGAAACTTCATACAATTATGTTTGGAAGGATACTACAATGGTAATAGGTTTTTTTAGGCATATTGCTGGCCTCTACCCTGGTGAATAGTTGCCTTTCCCGCGGCCGGGTTGAGCATGAAGGAAAAACACTCACACTAGAACAGTAGATTTGTCAATATGTAAGTAGGCATTTCCTGTTAAGTAAATTTTGTTGTGTTAAGTTAGATTTGAAAGTGAAAGTAGATAATAAACTGTATGGATTATATTTTTGTATTGAATCTGAGTAAATAATCATCGTCATAATATTATACATTGCGTCGTGATAAAGAAGAGGCCTTTATCCAGCAGTGGGTGTTACCGGCCGAGTAGATAGATAGAAATAATAGGTACATATTTGATTTTCAGGTACAATATTCCACCGAGTTGTACCAGGTTTTATTGTACAAGGAGGTGATCCGAACGGTGATGGAACAGGTGGAGAGTCTATTTATGGAGCTCCATTTAAAGTAAGTTGACAAAGAAGTAAAAATAATATTATTTAAGGTTCAAAACGATGGAGTTACAGAAGATAAATAATACAGACAGTAAGCAAAACAAAAGGTAGAAGACCAAATGTTATTGAAATGGTTATTATTTATTTATTTATTTATTTAACGATGATAGACAAGCAGATACTGCTGGTATGTCTATATCACACAGTGTTGGAATTTAATCATATTCGTTTATTGTTTCAACTTGGTACATTAGGTCTTATGTATAGGATTAGCCGCTATAAGAGCCCCATTTTGACACCACAATGTTAACATTAAATAGTCTGCATTAAGTTGCTTAGCCTGAGAGTAGATAAAGCTGTGTGGAAATATCCAAGGATATTCATTTATGTATTTATTTATATTCACCAGAATGAGTTCCACTCTCGTCTTCGATTCAGCCGTCGAGGTTTAGTCGCGAGCGCGAACGCTGGCAAAGATGACAACGGATCACAGTTCTTCTTCACGCTGGCAGCCACTCCGGAGCTACAGAATAAACATACGATATTCGGGAAGGTGACTGGTTAGTATTACATTGGTACCAACTTCTTAACAATTTGTATCTTTTTATTCAACACCTTTTATCCTATCGTATCCTACTATCCTACTTCTTACTAATATTATAAATGTGAAAGCTTGTGAGAATGTATGTATGTTTGTTATTCTTTCATGCAAAAACGGCTGGACCGATTTGGTTGAAATTTGGTATGTAGATAGGTGAGATCCTGGATTAACACAGGCTACTTTTTATCCCGATATTCCCGAGGGAACGGGACTTTCGCGGGTGAAACCGCGGGGCGCAGCTAGTATTAGTATAGATAGAAATTTTGCGTAGTCTAAACATTTGATTAAGTAAATGAATCTTTACAGGGGAGACAATATACAATGTTCTCAAACTATCCGAGGGTCTAATAGGCCCCGACGACAAACCTGAGCATCCGCACAAGATTGTATCAACAACGGTGCTTATTAACCCTTTCACGGACATCGTGCTGAGGGTCCAAGAGACCAGGGTTGAGGAGGCCCCGAAGAAGAAAAGAGAGCGGCAAGGGGTTAAGTAAGTATCTATCCATATCTAAAATTATAAAAGGGAAAGTGTGCGTGTCTGTCTGTTTGTCCGTCTTTTACGGCAAAACGGAGCGACGAATAGACGTGATTTTGATTTGTAGATATAAAAGTTTCCCGATAATATATATATAGAAAAGTTGATAAGTTTAACCCTGATCGTGGCGCATGCAACTGTGCTGAAATATCGGGAAACTCATAAATTTACAAATCATGGTTAATATCTCGTTTAAAGTTAATAATTTAAAGGAGGTTACCTGGAAGAAATCGCTGTCAGCGATAAGGTCGCCCATTGCTTCACTATATTTAATAAGGCCATGTTATCTCAATTTTTGGTTTTTTTTGGTGTGCAATAAAGTTATATTGTATTGTATTGTATTGTATAATGTCCAAGGGTATTTATTTATTTATTTATTTATTTGTGTAGAAACTTCGGTCTGCTCTCGTTTGGCGACGAGGCTGAGGAAGACGAAGAAGTGACAACTTACAGAGGGAAGGCTAAGTCCACGCACGATCTACTGGAAGACCCTAAATTAAGCAAACTGACCGCTGAAGGTACTTATTAATCAATACTATAATTATTATAAAAGGGAAAGTGTGTCTGTCTGTCTGTTTGTCCGTCTTTCACGGCAAAACGGGGCGACAAATTGACGTGATTTTTAAGTGGTCATATTTGAAGGGATGGAGAGTGACATAGGCTACTTTTTATCCCGATATTCCCGCGGGAACGGGACTTACGCGGGTGAAACCGCGGGGCGCAGCTAGTTTTAAATATTTTTAAACCAAGATTTACCAAGAATTTATTTATAAAGCCGTTGTGGCCGACGAAAAAACCAATCTATACTAATTTTATAAAGAGGTAAAGTTTATTTGTTTGTTTGACGGAGGTAATATCCGAAAGTACAATAGCACGCGCTACATCAATGTGTGAAGTGCGCCGCGTCACCACACAACACATCACACATAACATTCCTTCTAATCGCCTACTGCGCAGCGTTCATTTTACGTGGCGCGACTTATACTATACTATATTATGAAGATGAACAAAAAAGCACCTTAAAAACCTAGCAAATTTAACACCTAGAAAATTGTTTAACAAAATTTAAGACATTTACATTGTTCTGCCATTTGTTACAGAGTTAGAACAAGTACAAGAGACAGAGCAGTCCACAGAAGAGATTGAGAAGAAGAAGAAGGAAACAGAGGCTGCTGTGACCAGCATAAGAGATAAGTTGACTGCGAAGAAACGAGACAGCAGTACAGAGAGAGATAGCAAGAGGAAAAGAGAGGGTAGTGAAGACAGGGATGGAGGGAAGAAAGGTAAATAAATATCCGCATTAAAATCCGTTGCATAGTTTTAAAGATTTAAGCATACATAGGGATGTATGCTTTATCTGGTAGCGGACAAAATGGACTTATTCCACGATCCTTTGTGCGAATTCGTAAAAGTGACAATGTATATTTTATGTTATGTGCTTGATTAAATGGTTATAATTGGACTTATGTAAAGAATTAATCTGTTTTTGTGTGTGTAAGTAACTCTATTGCTTTAGGATCACACCCTGTAAAATAGATGTTAAGCGAAATAAATAAATAAATAAATAAATCTTTAAAACTATGCAACGGATTTTACATTGGGGTATAGGGAGAGACAGAGAAAGCGACTTTGTTTTATACTATGTAGTGAAGTGTGATGAAAACGTATTCTTTTAGATAAAGATAGTAAATTGAAGAAAAGAGATGGCAGTACAGAAAGAGAGAGTGACAATGAGAGTTCCGAAGAAGAGTACTATTTGGGAATGGAGAGGGACAAGGAGATAAAGAAAGAGAAGTAAGTTGTAAAATAATAATAACCGGTTACAAATGTAGCGTCAAACTTGTTCCTGATTTAACACGTTGTACTATTTGTATTTTGGTTATTATTATACTGGTTCTATTTGTATTTTGTACAGTTATGTAAATATGTATTAGTTTAGTTTCTGTAAATAAATATTATTACATATGTATTTATAAAAATTTAATAAAATAAAAACTCTTTCCACAGAGAGAGAATAAGAAACGAGATTAAACAGCTGAAGAAAGAGATGAAAACGAAAAAAGTTGAGCCAGAACAAGAGAAAGAAGCAGAACAGAAGATAGAAGAAGATAACGAGCTGATGAAGAGTTATGTTGAGGAACAGGAGAGGTATAAGAAGATGAAGGAAAAAATGCCCAAGAAAGGTGCAGCCAGGTGAGAAAATTGGGGTATTTTTTAACCCCTAATAGCTAAAATACCTTTACGCTGTACTATAATGCCTGAATTTCGTATATAGTTATAAGATAAATTTATCTAATGTGTTATCTGAAAGCGTTCGCTCTTTATTAGGTGTCTACTGGGTATTATGCCGATGGTATAAACAAAAGTCAATTGTCATAGATAACTATTTATGCTCGAACCCGCTCCCTCCGCGTCTCAGGCGGGCTTTCGCCCACTGCGCCACAGAGGTCGTCATTATAACTAGCCCATTGTGTCCCACTGCTGGGCAAAAGCTTACCCTTGATCTCTCCAATTGGAAGGTGGGCGTTGGGTCTGCATCACAATTTTTGATCTTCCGAGGTTCTAATAAAAAAATAATAAAATTAATATCCTTGGACATTCCACACAGAAAATTCGTTCCTGTGCCATTTGGACCTATGTTGTATTAGTGGTATCAAAAATTAATCTATTTATTATTTGTTAAAAAAGTAATTTTACCGCGTATAAAACCGCCTTTAAAGTTATTAAAGTGTTGTGTTAAAGTGACAGCGATTTTACAGAAGGAAAAAGAAAGGAAAAACGTTCTAAATTTCGTTCAATAAGACTAACTAGATGGCGCTACTCGTACTTAATCTATCCGCCAAGAGTATGGCTGTTATATTATTAGATGTATTATGTATATTTTTGATTTTAGCTAATTGTTTTGGTTTTCATTCATACATTCTTTATTAAATTGTCAAGTTTTTATGAAAATGACCCTTTATGTAACTACGTATTTTAACGCCATCTAGCGGTCAATTCAGAACTATTTTTGAAGATCATTCCTCATTGCAGAGCAAGAAGACAGAAATCAAGGAAACAGTACAAAAAGAAACCGTGGGTCAAGAATTTATACGAAAATCGTGATTATCCAGACAACTATACCCACCCTAAGTTTCTAGAGGACCTAAAGAAGAATATCTACGCGGAAAAAGTTACCTTCTCCCAAGCATTTGTAGGCTCATTTCGGGTTGTACTCAGAATATGTCTATGCATCCTATATGCTATACTATTTGTATACATGTACAATGAACTAATAAACACATACACTGTTATATACATAAGTATAGTCACTACTATTTTGTGTTATATACTATACGTTTATATACAAGGTAGCGCTGTGTTACATCACTTTAAAACTGTACTTGTATACTTAGTTTTAGGCTATTTACTGTCACCTATATTACATACTTTAACAGATACTGTAAGCACAGACACAATATACGCTTGGTCTGTTCTGATGATCATAATACACTTGATATTTTTCGACTATGACGTACCAGCGGCTATAGTTTCAAAGTCGTTATCGATAAATGCGGCTATTTTCGCCTCTGTCTGTTTAGTTTCGCGACTTTCGTCGCCTTTCGATGCATTTGTTTTGTTAACTGTCTCTGTACTCATCTTTGTACTATCACCGCAGTTTATACAAGTTTATTTGCATACAAAAGTATTTGTTTATGTTTATTTAGTAACTTTAATTTTTACTTTAGTATGTTTGTATACTATTTCTAAGACTTTGTTGGTTTATTTTGTGTTTTTAGTGATTGTTGTGAGCGGGTACTGTCCGGTTATGTTTGTGAGATGGCAAAGTTATAAGGATAATAAATATGGACCGTGGGATGAAGCTGTGATAAATGATTCTGATGACTTAGATGAGTGTTTGGGTATAGATTGATTTTAAAATAAATAAATATCCTTGGACATTTCACACAGCGTCATCTAGTCCCAAGCTAAGCAACTTAATGCTTGTGTAATGGTAACCAGATGACTGATAAAATTCTTACATATTTTACATTTTTTAGCAAAGATGTCCATCCATAGCTACAAACTATTGCATTTATGATATTAAGTAGAATAAAAACTCTCTGTACTACAGTAATTGCTCTGAAAGCAAAACAAATGTAAGTATGTAGGTAGGTACAGTCAGCAGCATAAAGATATTATGTAACAGGGTAGTCAAAATTATATTCGAGTCACAAATTCAATTTTATATGGGTTGTCAGAATAGTCATATTATTGTAACCATCAAAATGGTCAATAATATCTTAGCAACAGTTGGCAATTTTATATAACGCAACAAGATGTCCAATATTATGTTCGCGTATGAACTATTCATTGGTATCTACGCACCAAACTTTCCAAAAATATCTTCGCATGAAAGAAAAATGAACTCTAATGTCTCAAGTCACAGTCTTTTATTCGTTTCCATAAAAGTCTTGATACCTTCAAGAAATCTTATGATTATGACAAATTTAATCTATGAGACAGACTTAAAAGATCAGTTAGGTATTTAAAAATATTTTTGTAGGATCCTAAATATGTAGCATGCTATGTACCGCAATAGAAAGGAAATTAAGAAAAAAATATAATTAGGTATTATGTTATAAAATTTATATTAAAAAACTAAACACATCATTAAAACCGAACAAAAATGCTTATTCATGAATAAAACTAAATAAAATCAATATCTTGTGTATCCTCCTTCTGCATTGATAACATCTAAAAGGCGTTGTCTCATTGACCGGACAGCATTGTAACAAAAATGGTCACCTCGCAGGGATTCCCATATTTGTGTGACATGCGCACGCAATGTTTCTGAAGTTCGAGCTTGAGTGTGATCCCACAGTTGAACCATCTTACCCCACACATTCTCAATAATGTTTAAGTCCGGACTCTTGGGAGGTAATCTTATTAGAATTAAATCGTCGTTGCCAGCGATATACTCGTTCACGACCCTGGAATTATGTATGGAGCAACCGTCATGAATGAATGTAATCGGTTCTTCATCATCATAAACATTTCTTGCTGTAGGAAAGAACGATTCTTCTAAAATCTCTTTATATCCCCGTCCATTTAAGCGGCCCCCTATCTCTACTATTTCACCGGGTCCGGCCGCAGACACCCATCCCCAGAACCCTACGCTGATGCGGCCACTTCTGTTATTGGGCCGAACGTTTGCCTCATCGTATCTAGTATTGTTGACTCGCCACAAAGATACACGTCCGTGAGCCGAAGACGTAAAAACTTTCTCATCAAGGAATGCTACTTGGTTGAAATTATGATTTAAATATTGAAGAGCGAATTGTAGCCTCAGTTGTTTATGCCTCGGCGTTAGGCCAGGTTTTTTTGCAGGCACCCGATGTTTCAGACCAGCTTCGTAGAGTCGGCGTCTTATGGTGCTTTGCGACACCTCATTTGCGACTGCTAACTCCGACGTTTTAATAAAGCGGTCTTGGCGCGCTGTGCCAACAATGGCAGAGTCTTGGACCATGCTGGTTTTCCTTGGTCGTCCGAAAGAGACGTGTTTGACCACGTCTCCCTCTTGACGCCATCTTTCAATCCAAAGTCTTACAGTATTTGTCTAAAAAATAAAAAAGTTATCGTTAAGAAATATCAATCTCGCCATTTCCTGCTCAGATGGTCCGTGGAGATGATGGATACTTACACTTATGCCAAGTTCATCCGATATATCAGTATTGCTTACGCCTTCCTTATGTAAATTTATAATCTGATGCTTATTTAGTTCAGTTATTCGGTATGTAGCCATTATTAAACTGTATATATGTATAGGTATTCGATATATTTCTAATTACATTTAATGTAAGTAATCAATACGATAAATCGAATGTCAGAATTGACTTGAACTACGTACACTCGTAGTTTGTAATCTATGATAATGAACTCCAAGGAGGTAAATGATAATCTATCTCGAGTTCTATCAATGACTATTTCTAATCTAAAGAGTTTCTATTACTATACCTATCTAATTTTAAAGTTTTTTCATATATACGTTGTAAGTGCGATAGTTTGTTTGTCATTATGGTTTTCGGTAATATTAAATTTTCTCTACGTTTTTCTGATCTGCGCGAACGAAATCGAGGATGTAAGTATGCACTTGAATAAATAAATTTATTGATTCCTCTTTTCGTAATTCGTAACTGACATGAAAGGAAATTTACGCCGTAACGAGAGAAGTTTTTAATTTTAATTTACTAGTAATTAATTTAATATCATTCTTATATAGTTTATCGGATTTTTATTTCATCTCTCTATTTAAAGCTTAATAATTACTCTATAATATTATTCTAGGCATGCAATATTATTTAAATCAGTTTCTTTAAGACAGCAAGTAAAACCGCGGGACTCGCTAAAACTTTGTACCAAAAATCTGTCTTCTTGCAATTTTAATAAATTTACTAAGTTTTAAACAAAAGACAAGTCAATGACGTTATGCACGAAATGAAAGAGATAAATAGAGATGGTTTATTACACACGTAAAAAAGGAATGGACGATGATACTTTTGAATAAATAACGAATAAAAGACTGTGACTTGAGACATTAGAGTTCATTTTTCTTTCATGCGAAGATATTTTTGGAAAGTTTGGTGCGTAGATACCATTGAATAGTTCATACGCGAACATAATATTGGACATCTTGTTGCGTTATATAAAATTGCCAACTGTTGCTAAGATATTATTGACCATTTTGATGGTTACAATAATATGACTATTCTGACAACCCATATAAAATTGAATTTGTGACTCGAATATAATTTTGACTACCCTGTTACATAATATCTTTATGCTGCTGACTGTACCTACTTATTTATTTTGAGACCAAAGTGTTAAAAGTATTGTAATATTTTACGTTGTTATGATTTTTATTATTAAATATAATCATCATTGTAATTATAAAGCTTTTTATTTCAAAATATAACACAATTTTCTTACTGCATCGCATGTGTGTTAGATTAATATTAAACCTGTCACTTTATCTTTTAAAAATATCTAGAGAGACGGCATTACTGGGATTAAAATATAGCCTTATGTTCAATCATATCAGAAAAATTGAAAAATCTTAATAAAAGTTACGACTCCGACAAGATTCGAACCTGCGATGATATAAAGATGAAGATTTAATTTGCTAAGGCTCACTCACACTATGGAAATAGAAAACAAACTTAGAATAGAAAAAAATAGCATAAGAGAAAAAATATAAGCGATCATCCTAAACGCGGACTGCTATAGACCACTAAGCCACGAAGCCCTAGCTACCGGGGTCGAGACTATCCTTGTCTGGGATTCGAACCCGGATGTATACTACTAATTTTGAGATAATCTAATTAATTTACAGTTGCAAAGTGAAATCTTCGAACAATTAATCTTAAAAAACGTGTGAAAAACGGATTCTTTAACGGAGATGAGAAGATTTAAGGATGGTAATTTAGATGAAAATTACTGTTAAATTAAGTGCCTTTAATCTGTCAAAAGTACAGTTCTAATAATCATAATATCAAAACCCTAGTGGTGTCATTCATAAAGATTGAAAATTCATTGAATTTAAAGATTTGTCAATTTATAATAGGTTTCAGAATTCTATAATTTTCTTCTTACCTACTTCTGTGGGAACGAAAAAAGATATCGACAGATTTAATATCCGTTTGGACTAGGTTAGGTTTAGGTTTACTGGTCTAATATGCACTAGCAGCACGTCCCGGCTTTGCACGGGTGTACTAATTAAACTACCTGGATAAATTATAGCCTATAACCACCCGGACAGTTCATTCTCCGAAACTACTCAGCCGATTTCAAAAATTTTTTCACCGATGTGTGGAGTGGGCTGTCGGGATGGGTATCTACACTTATATATAATATTATAAAGAGGAAAACTTTGTTTGTTTGTTTGTTTGTTTGGTTGTAATGAATAGGCTCAAAAACTACTGGACCGATTTTAAAAATTCTTTCACCATTCGAAAGCTACATTATCCACGAGTAACATAGGCTACTTTTTATCCCGATATTCCCGCGGGAACGGGACTTAAGCGGGTGAAACCGCGGGGAGCAGCTAGTAGGCTATATTTTATCCCTGTAGTTTAATTAGTACACCCGTGCAAAGCCGGGACGTGGTACTAGTCATCTAGTAAAGATATAAAGACCTGAGATTTCATTTTTGTTTACAGAGAAGATTTCACGCTGCAATTGCTGGCGAAGTTTAAGAACAAGCTGAAGGATATAAAAGAGAAGAACGAAGAAGAAGCGGAGACGAGCCAGAGTGCTGAGAAGAGTGTCGCAGAAGATGACCTTGATAGTGATGACTGGTAAGTGATGGAATCTCAAATACCTAAATAGTATATCCTTTGACATTCCACACAGCGTCATCTAGTCCCAAATGCATGTGTTATGGTAAAAAAACTATTTTTATGATTTTATGCTACCACTTTGTCGGCATCATAAAGATTTACGTTTGATACTTAAATTTATTCTCAAAATATGTATATTCTTGCCAAATTATAGTTTTCTAGTATCAATATCTTTTCTTCTTCTTCTTTCTTTCTATTTCTGTACCTATTTATTTCATTTAGTACAAATACAAATTCAATTTTCCAAAATAAATTTGTATTTATTTATTTATTTAACGACGATAGACGACCAGCTACTGCTGGTATGTGTTTTGGTATGTGTTTTAGTTTATGTATCGTTAATCTTTTTGAGCACTGATTTGTTAGATCGTAGCCAATTGTCGAGCCTGTTTTTAAACGCATTGCTAGAAGGAGCTGTCACAACGTCGTTTGGTAGTGCATTCCAATTGTATTAAAATGACAGTTTTGTTTTTTTACAGGCTAGGCCACAAGCTGCGCTTCGACGACCAACGTCCGGTCCTAGCCAAGGACGCGTCAACGAAAGGAGATGATTGGTTCGATATATACGACCCAAGGAACCCGCTAAACCAACGGAAGAGAGAGAAGGGGAGAGATAAGAGAGAGAAGCGTAGAAATAAATGATGTAAGTGAATGTGTTGTTTTATTTTAGAACCTTAGTTTAGTGTATTTTATCAATATAATAAATATCCTTGGACATTCCACACAGCGTCATCTAATCCCAAGCTAAGCAGAATCAGAATCAGAATCAGAAATATTTTATTGCAGAACTGTTGTACTTGTTGTACAAAGCAACTTAATGCTTATGTTATGGTAACCAGATGACTGATATAATACTTAAGTACACTCTAACTATGACGGGGCTCTAACGGTGATGGGATGGGAGTTGTCAAAAGGTCCAGACTCAGCTTCAAATGCTAAACAATTCATGATATTAATGCACTTTATGAATTGCTAGCAGAAATGCTCGAAACGGCCTTTTTAACCCCCCTGTCTACCGGTACGTTCACACGGAGTCGAGTATTTCTCTACCGAATCGGTTTTTTGCAGGATTCGGTTTAGTGGCATAAGTATTTCAATGAAGGAGTTCACACATGCATTCGGTTTCAAGACACGACAAAAAAACCGAATCTTGCTGAAGTTGACATCCGATTTTGCGACTACAAACCGATCCGGCGATACTGCAAAATGCCGGATCCGATGCAGTGGTATAGGGCATTCAATACATGCGTTCATACGATACACGCAGGGGTAGATTCGGTTTTTTGTCGGATCTTGAAACCGAATGCGTCGCACAAGCTGGGAAGCTAATAAAAGCCGGATGGTGAGTTCACACGAGATCCCGATACGAGGCCGCCGGATACGGCCAAGCAAGATGTGCTGTGTGAATACAACATTCGGTTTTTCCAGATCCGATGAAAATAAGATTCGGCAAATCGTGTCTCCGTGTGAACGTACCGTACCGCTTCTATCAACTAAGGGTCTTATTCATAAAAACTTGACAATTTAATACAGGTTTTAAGAACGTTTTTTTCTTGTCACCCATATGTCAACGAAAAGAGATAGCAACAGATTTAATATGCGTTTTAGCTAATACAGGTTTAATACAGGTTTTAGGTCGAATATGCATAATGGGGTAAGAGTTTACAGCCTATTCATTTTTGAGATTTTAATCGATAAAAAGCCATTTCTTGTATCCTGTGTAATTTTAATTTACAAAGAACCTGCAATTAAAAAGCGGTCAATGAACTCTCTAACAAGGAGGTTTTATTCAGCGCAGATTAAATAACAGTTTATGTTCGCTTAAAACAGTGTTTATAAGTTATCTTGATTCTTATAGTGATGGGATGAATGAAATATGATCACGACTGTATCCCAGGGTGCGGTAGACATTTCTTACAGATCTTTGTGTAATTCTTTAGATCCTTTGAGGATGTCTAATGGGGTGGTCAGAGGTATGTCCAAATACATATTTAGTACATACCCACTTTTTCAAAGGATACTTTACTTACATAAAGAAAGAAATGTCTACCGTTCTCTGGGACACAGTCGTCGTCATATTTCATTTCATTTCATTTCTAGAAATTACAACCAATTCCTTGAAAGCAGATCATCTCAAAATAAAAATAAAACACTGGCTGTTAGTTTACAAAATTAGGTCAGAAAATGCAATATTTTGTGCAGATTATTAGATTAAATAAATAAATAAATAAATATTGGCATAAGAGCGTACGGTCTACTTTAGTTGGATAAAAGACATTCGATTCGAAACATGTTATCGATACAATCCCATCACTAAACCAATTATGAAAAATCATAATAAATTTTCGCCACCAGGAGGCGTGCTGATGTAGCTACTGACAACCACTGATTCAGCACCGAAAGATTCGGCTAGTATATCTTATCTTATCTCAAACTACAAGTACATATTCTTAATTTTCATTAAATTATGTACAACCAGAATTTATGAGTATGATACAACGATTAGAGGAATATATCAGCCGAATCGTGCGAGTAGAATCGGTTTAACACTTGAGATAATTGTCTTATTGTGATCTTTGTTAAGATGAGGGTAGCTTAATGTGGATAAGACCGGTTAGGTCGAAAGTAAGAAAAAAAAATGTGTTTATTTTTGTAGGACCTCAAGGATCACTTAATGTGTACAGTCTTATAAGCTAGGTGACTCTATTGCCTGTGTTTGTGTGTTGAAAGGATGGTATTTGCTGTCACGATTTTTTTTTAATCGCAGTAGTGTTTTAATTATAAATACCATAACATTAAATACTGTTGCAAATGCTGAGTGATGACTTTTTTCGTGTCACAATTTTGTATACTTGTTTGTCTATTTTTTGTATTTATTTTCTGTGTGTGACTTGAAATAAACGTTTTTTTTATTTTGATTTTTTGAAATAAATAGCAGATCTGAAATACCTACCGCGCCGTAACAGTGATTATGTTAGTCTTATCCATACAATTCTTACGTTCGTTCATTAACCTGCCCAATTTCTAATTACATCGCAATAAAATGGTTTGTTTTATGATCCTCACGAAATCGTGAGAGATTGCTTTATCCTTCAATTGGTCTAGACCTGCTTAGAAATCTATTATGAAAGTCATAAAATAGCCTGGTTTTAGATTTTTATTGTATAATTAAGCATCTATAAGTACTTATATTGTAAAGAGGTAAGGTAATGTTGGTTTGTTTGTTTAATTGACGGAGTTAATCACCGAAACTACTCAGCCGATTTTAAAAATTCTTTCATCGATGTGTAGAATGGACAGTCCATTCTACACATCGATGAAAGAATTTATTATATACATTATGGTTATAGGCTATATGTTATTCCGGTAGTTTCATTAGTACACCCGTGCAAAGTCAGGACGTGCTGTTAGTTTTTTTATAAACAAAGAATCAATACCTACTAAAAGTTTATGACTGCGACGGGATTCGAACTTGCGAGAAGAAGCAGCGAGAAGTCATACTCGTAAAGTCATACAAATACTGAGGAACAGGGAATCTCCTTGAAATCGTTCAAAAATCTCAAAAATGAAAATTTCAAATTATATTTAGTAATCATTAATTAAGTAAATAACTTTGATGATAATGAAAGAGTCCGCTCGTGTACCAACTAATTGAAATTATAATTTCATTCATAATTCATATTTCGCGCTCTTACTAGATTTCGTTACAGTCTCACATTTAAAATGATAATTATAACAAAAACTTAGCAGCGGTTACATTCAACTAGGTATAATTATCGCGATAAAATCTATTAGTAGGTTCGATAAAAAATGATACGCACTGAAAATTGTGGGTTTTGAACTGAGTCATAACCTGCCGCCTTATTCTCCAAATGACCATGTCTTGACGTGGCACGACACGGCGTGGTTATTTTGAACTTACTTTTTTTTAATACATAGGTACCTACATAATATGTACCTATTACCTGCAGATAAAAACACCTATACTTCATTTCTTGAAGCGAACTAATAGGAAGAAAAATAATCTCACGTGATTGGTCGTCGAAATTCATTGGATTGGCTAGATTTGACAATTGACAATTGATTTGACAATCTAGCCAATTACGAGAAATACAATTATTTTCGACTACCAATCACGTGCGTTTATTTTTGTTCCTATTAGCTCGATTCAAGAAATGAAGTATAGGTACCGTACTTAATTTCTTTTACTACATACCTACATACTACATACCTACATATTAACTATAGATAAAAACACCGACCCGGAACATTATATTTCCAGATCATACAAACATTTGTTCCGTTGCTTGGATCGAACCTGCGTCTCAGGCGGGCCTTCACTCACTGCGCCAAAGGTGTTCATTTATCAAAGTTACATCAACAATTTTAACCAACATTAGTTACATCATTTTGAATATAATGTAACATCATAAAAATGATCATCTTGATAAAATAACGATAATTTTCTCGCCAAAAAGATGTAGGTATGTACCGATTAACAAACTTAAGTTCACATGAGCCAAAGGAAGTGCCATCGGACCGTAACGACAGACACACCCAAGATTTACACCACAATTTATTTGCAAAACTGATGTGTGCACGTCTTTGTAACCTCTTTGTTACTAAAAAGTTCGCATCACTTGAAATTTCGTACGAAAATGGCGCGTCTCGCTACTTGAAAATCGAACTATATTTTAACTAACAGTGGCTGATGGGTTTGAATATCGAACTGTTATTTTCATTAACAAGAGTGGCTAAGGGGTTTGAAAATCGAACAGTATTTTTTAAACAAGAGTGACTGAATTATTTGAAAAAAGAACTGTCAAATTCTAATTGGCGGCAATATCTACAGAAGGAATGTAATTGAAAAGGTTTTATTTGATGTGATGTCATGTGTGTTAGCGAAAATGCTTCACATACTAATATTGTGCCCGGTTCTGCTGATTGGTGGTGTACAGACTTTGACGATCGACTCTCAGCTCGGGACTTCAATTGAAGGTGAGTTTTTAAGACTTAAGTAGGTAAGTAAGTATGTTGAGGGTAAGTAATTTTGAAGATTTAATTATGTTTGCGCTTTTTCTTTAAATCTTACTATAATTCCGGCGAGATTCGATCCCGCGATAATACAAGCGATCGTTCTAAAGCCGGACTACCACTCGGCCATTAAGTACCTACAAGAGTGAAATTACTAGTAAGATGAAAACTAAAAGTATGTACTTACTGATTAGGTATACTTACCTCAGACTACCCTTAGACATCTTCAAAGGATCTTAATGCCCAAAGATGTAAAAGATTATGTCTACCGAACTATGGGATTACAGTCGTCCGTTATCTTTCTGTGGGTGTGCCGGACTTCATTTGACTTTTGTAAAAGCTTCCAAGTTTTTTAAAGATTTTATACCTATGCAAGATTGAACCTGCGATTCAAGTTAAAGCTAAAAATTGATACATTTCACCTTCAAAGTTTTGACATAGGATGTTGAGTAACGACTTATGTTACAAAATTGTACGTCTGGAACTGATTGTCGTAATTAAATAAATAGCTATGTAAATTATATTTGGTAAAATAAATGCCTTTTATTTTAAGTATAAAGAAAACTCGATTATATTAAATTGTGCCTTTTGAGATATTTTTATGCATACCTACCTAATCTTGTTTTAAACCTTTGACGACCTCTGTGGCGCAGAGGGTGAAAACTCGCTTGAGACGAAGATGCGGGTTCGATCCTCGATGCGGGGGCAAATATTTATACATATAAGTTAGTTAAAATATGTAAGTTACTGTATTCTATCTAAGGTTAGAATAGGTACCTACAGTGTTATTTTTTATTAAATTAGTTTTTAAGTAAGCTGTAAGTTCTCCAAATAATCAATTAGGGTAGTAAAATTTAGTTAAATACTAATTTAAATGTCTATTAAACTCGTATCAACCGATTCGTTTGGTTGATTTTTCCGCATTGTTGAACAATTTGACTTAAGGTTAAATATTTTTTTATTTAAGTACTTGATCCTATGCTTGATCCTATCCTACTTCGTTGTTGAAGGAAAACATAAGGCTTGTGTTAAAGCGCATATAAACTTTTTGACACGAAAAGTCCATTGATGCACGGTCGGGTTCGATCCCACGATTCGATTACCATAACACTGCCGAATTAGATGATGCTAAGTGTAAGTCTAATGGTATATTTATTTATTTATTGCGTAGTGAACACGTTATACATTTATTATCTTAGACTTCTTCGTCCCACTGCTGGGCAAAGGTCTTCTCCGAACTCTTCCATCCAACCATCTCGATTTTTTTGCTCGTTCGTTCGTTCGCATAAGCAAGTAAAGGCCAGCTCTGGTGACAGAGTTTTTAGGCCGCCTAAAAAAGGCCTCATATTTTTTTTCTGAGTCTATTAAATGATAATTTATAAAATTTCAGACTGCTTCGAACGCATATCGATCGGCGAACAGTTACCAAACAGCGTCATCTACCGTAACGTCACGGAACTAACTACAAGAGAGTGCGAACAGATATGCCGGCAAGACAAACAATGCCAAACATACGATTACGGGTAAGTTAATGTAGCTATTACTCTGTAGAGTTGGATTCATAAAAGAAATCTTGCGGATTTTTGAAGAACTAACGAAATATAGAAGGTGTTGGATTATAGGTACCTACTATGAGTTTGTTTTTTGACATGTATTTGGACATACCTCTGACTACCCCACTAGACATATTCACAGGATCAAAAGAATTAAATAAGATCTGAAAGAAAAATGTCTACCGCTCCCGGGATACAGTCGTGAAAATAATTTTTTTGAGTTTATTTGTCAAAATTCCAGTGTCGGAGCCAAAGGCAACGCAACATGCGACCTCAGCGCCAGCTCTGAGAAAGAGGTGCGGGAAAGTAAAGTCCTTGTGCGACACCCCGACTACGACGTGTACGCGCGTCGACTGCAGTGCGAACAACTGCCGCCCAAACCTATGACACCGCTGGCTGATGAGATAGAAGAAGATGGGTATGTGGAATATAGAAAAAACAATATTTATTAACATATAGGTCTAACTCTGTGGCGCAGTAGGCGAAAGCCCGGCTGAGACGCGGAGGTTGCGGGTTCGTTTCTCGCTACGGGACAAATGTTTGTATGTTCTGCAGATATTTGTTCCGTGTCTGGGAGTCTTCTATCTATAATATGTATGTATTTACAAAAAAAATGTATCTAAGTATTATATATCAGTCATCATTACCATAACACCATTACCATAACACAAGCATTAAGTTACTTAGCTTGGGACTAGATTACGCTGTGTGAAATGTCAAAGAATATAATTAATAAATAATTATTACTATAATTAATTACTATTTAAATAGATTATTATTTTATATATTATTTTGAGACTTTACATTATTTAATAGAAACTAAACACTTTGGCCACTTTCTCATACGAAAGAAGAAGAAGAAGAACAGAAACTAAACTGATACATATTTATATAACTGTACAAAATATAATTTAGAACCAGTTGAGCCACCTAAGGACCGTTGCAAACGGTTTTGAGTTGATCCAAATTAAAAATACTTTTTGTTTCAGAAACGACAGACCACAACACAGACCAGTCTTCCGTCCTGATGTCGACGACCGTCCTTTAACTGGCGATTACATAGTGTCAGGCGATATTGACCCTTACAACCTAGGCAGTAAGCCTCAACCTTACAGACCTGACGACATCTCACAAAGGCCAGCATACGATGTAGGACCGAGTTATGGTAACCATAAACCTCCGGATATGTCTTATCCGGAAAGACCGGGAAGACCAAAAGACCCATATAGGCCGGATCCGTACAAACCAAATGACCAATATAGGCCCGAACCTGATCTACCTGACCTATATAGGCCGAACCCATACAGGCCGAATCGACCACAAAGCGATCAATACCAAAAACCGAAACCAGAAAGCGATGTACTCCATTTCGGTTACGAAAAACCAAACAAACCTGACCCATATATGCCGGAGCGACCTAACTATAACTATATTATAAGACCTAACAGAAAACCTAGGCCCAATGATTATACAAAACCTGACCCATACAAACCAACATACAATTACAATTCACAGTATGCAAGTAATTATGGACAAAATACACATAATGATAATTCTTTGTATGTTGAAATATATGACCCGCCTAGGCCCTACGTGCCCATTAAAGATAGACCAATCCAACATAATTATGATCAAGGATTTTTGGGCTATGGAACATATTCTAGCCAAAATTCATACACACAAAACAGCGGTTCATACACAGGTTCGATTACCGAAATTGACAAACCATTGAAACCATATGAAAAACCAATAAGGCCCAACCAATACGGTCATGACCAATATGGTTACGATCGCCCAAACAGACCTAATGATAAATACAAACCGGGTAACCAAAATTCTTACGAAAACCAAAACTTGGACTATTCTGGTCAAAGTTCTTATGGAGAAAACCGGCCGTACCAAGATATACCTCAGAAACCAAGCTATAACAAACCTTCTTATAATGACGATAAAGTTGGTTATGGTACCGGTCAGAGTTCTTACGGTAGTCAAAGTTCTTACGACAGTTTTCAAAGTCAAGGTTCTTACCAAGGTTCACAAAGCTCTCAAGGTTACGGAAGTTCTTACGGAGGAAACCATGGTACTTACGGAGGAAACCAGGGTTCTTACGGGTCTTTTAATTCCCATGGAAGCTACAGCAACAGTGGTTACGGAAACCGACCAGTATTTGATTATGAAACTCACAAACCTGGTTATGGTAATATAAACCCGGCTTATAATCATCAGAAACCTGGCTATGGGAGCATGAAACCTGATTATGATAGTCCGAAACCTGGATATGGTCAGAAACCTGATAATAACCCTAAACCGGGGTATGGCACTCAGAATCCAGATTATGATAACCCAAACCCTAGCTATGGACAGAAACCTGGTTATGATGACCCAAACCCTGGATATGGTAGTCAAAGACCCGATTATGATCGTCCGAAACCTGGCTATGGAAGTCAGAGACCGGAATATCATAGCCCTAAACCTGGGTATGGTCAAAAACCTACTTATGATAACCCTGATTCTGGCTACGGTAGTCAAAGACCTAGTTATAGTACTCCAAAGCCTGGTTATGGAAGCTCAAAGCCCGACTATGATGAAAAACCTGGGTATGGTAGTCAAAACTCTGGGTATGGCAGTCAAAAACCTGGGTATGGTAGTCAAAAACCTGATTATGATAGTCCAAAACCAGGTTACGGTCAAACACCTGAATACGATCGTCTGAAACCTGGGTATGGCCAGAAACCTGATTTTGATAACCCTGACCCTGGGTACGGTAGTCAAAGACCCGACTATAATCCAAAACCTGGATATGGTAGTCAAGCACCTGATTACGATTCAAAACCCGGATATGGTATTCAAAAACCTGATTACGATTCAAAACCAGGATATGGTAGTCAGAAACCGGATTATGATAGTCAAAAACCTGGTTATGGAAACGAAAGACCGGACCCAGACTATGAGAGGCCTAACCAGAAACCAGGGTATGGAAATGAAAAGCCAGATGATATAGGTAAGAAAGAACTAGCATACGCTTGCGGCTTCACTCACATGGTTCAGTCAGCGTCTACTTTCTATCACCAGTGTAGACGTATTATAGGTTTTGCATACGAACCTCGCTCACGAGTCAAGTAGGCTAAATGTAAATAAATAAGTTTTTTATTATAGATAGAAAACACCAGACACGGAACAAATATTTGCAGAACATACAAACATTTGTCCCGTAGCGGGGATCGAACCCGCAACCTCGGCGTCTCAGCCGGGCGTTCGCCCACTACGCCACAGAGGTCGTCAAACTAAACTATAATTTAATTTTGCCACTTCCATGATTTAAATTTGCTACTGACACAATTATTTTTTAACAGGTTATGGTCCTAACGTGAAACCCGTCTACGAATACGAAATAGACAGACCGACGAACGTACCTACGTACATATCGAGACCTGGTGGTAATATAGTGACGTCACGTCCTGTCGTCATCCAGGATTACGAACGTCCGGTTTATAAGCATCCTGGGAGCTCTTCAGGTGAGTCACTTCCTTACTGTTTATGCTCGCCTGGTACTTTTATATAAGAACTAGCAGCACGTCCCGGCTTAGCACGGGTGTACTAATGAAACTACCGGGATAAAATATAGCCTACTAGCTGCGCCCCGCGGTTTCACCCGCTTAAGTCCCGTTCCCGCGGGAATATCGGGATAAAAAGTAGCCTATTCCTAGTGTTAAATCGGTCCAGTAGTTTTTGAGCCTATTCATACATTAGTACCTATAGATTAAGCCAGCGTATTTGTCCACGGTCTGTTACCACGAATGAAAAGCTGGTAATGACATAATTTAACCTTCGTACCATGGATCATGCTCACAATTATATGATTAACTAGTTATTTGTTTAACTGGATACTATGTTTTCTAATAAGTACCTATAATGCTAACAGCCTTTTTTTGAATTAAATATTTCTCACTCCTAAATTTTGGTTTTTTGTATCGAAAAATTTATATGCGCTTTAACATGAGCTTTAAACGGTGAAGGAAAACATCGTGAGGAATCCAGTTAGCTTTCTAGCAGCGTCGATGGTCTTGCAACCTGTCACGTATGGAAAGCTAACTTCTGCAAAAAGTGGGCATGTACCAAATATGTATTTGGACATACCTCTGACTCATTAGCCATCTTTAAAGGATCTAAAGAATAACATAAAGATCTGTAAGAAATGTCTACCGCACCCTGGGATACAGTCGTGATCATATTAAAATAAAATTTTATTATTATGTATGTTAGTCTGTAAGGTATATATTATATGGGCCTTAGATTAAAGGTGTGTCCAAACACGGCTAACAACGTGCGCGGCAGCTACGCGCGGCATTTGCGGGACACAAACTTGCAGCGATATTAGGGTGGAATTTTGCAATTATATTTTTATATTTGTGTGCCGCGCGTAGCTGCCGCGCACGTTGTTAGCCGTGTTTGGACACACCTTAAGGGGTAAGTATATTCATAAAAATTTGACAATTTAATACAGGTTTTAGGAACGTTTTAGAACGTTTTTTTCTTGTCACTCATATGTCAACGAAAAGAGATAGCAACAGATTTAATATACGTTTTAGCTAATACAGATTTTAGGTCGAATATGCATAATGGGGTAAGTATTAAACACCTTGTTACTTATCTTTGTAGGGTGTAGGGAATCGCGTTGGAACAGGCAATAGAATCCCCTAGTTTTAAGACATGTCTAAGTGGTCTTTAAGATTTCATTGAATAAAATATTTTGACTTTTGACTTTTGACTTTTGACTTTTAGTTGCCTGAAATAAAATTATATTATTATTATTATTATTATATTTCATTTCATTTTTTTTTAAATTTAAGGATTGACGAATTAAATATTTTTTAATTTTTTAACGTTTGAAGTTGACAACTAGAAGGCCAGTACCCCTGACCATATTTAAATTCGGTGTCGATCTGTTGGTTAATTGCTATCTGTCGGTAGATCTGCTTATCTCGATCTCTTACAATGGTGATGAGTTGACCGGCGCGTGAGGTCGTGTGATTGTTTTAAATATTAACAGACGAAGGTCCATGCATGTTTTGAATATACATAGAAAAACTCTCAGACAAATCAATTATTAAAAAAAAAAAAGGGACAATCAGGGGATTGTCTAACTTGATGCAAATTGTATAAAACTAGCAGCACGTCCCGGTTTCGCACGGGTGTACTGATGAAACTACCGGGATAAAATATAGCCTATAACCATCAGGCCAGTCCATTCTACACATCGGTGAAAGAATTATCAAAATCGGCTGAGTAGTTTCGGAGATTACCTCTGTCAAACAGACAAACAAACTTTACCTTTTTAGATTAGTATAGATAGTAAGATAAAAAAGCTATAAAAACGGTGACTTTTGATTTGATACCGTTTGTAAGAAGACAATCCATGTCGATTTTCGACGAATTTCAAGACATGACGCGGTAAGAGATTGCACGCTATATAGCTTTTGTTTTCTGAAATCCATTGCATTTTTCAAAATAATCATGCCGTGTCGTGCCACGTCAAGACATGGCTATTTGGAGAATAAGACGGCAGGACAGGAACAAATATCTGCTGAAAATAGAGACATTTATCTGGTAGCTGGGATCGAACCCGCGACCTCGCGGACATCTGAAGCGGGCTGACCCCCTACGCCACAGAGTTCGAATAAAGGGGTGATCTATTGAACCTTCCAGAGGTTTCCGAAGGCCACACCATCACCACATAATGGAAGGTCCCAAACAATTTACAAGAATACTGTTCAGAGCTACCGACTAATTTGCGTCTTGTAGTGTGGTTTAGGTTATAGACTTACTAGCTGCGCCCCGCGGTTTCACCCGCGTAAGTCCCGTTCCCGCGGAAATACCGGGATAAAAACCGTAGCCTATGTGTTAATCCAGGATATCACCTACATTAAATTTCAACCAAATCGGTCCAGCCGTTTTAGCGTGAAAGAATAACAAACATACATTCTCACAAACTTTCACATTTATAATATTAGTAGAATAATGGGATAGTAGGATAGAATAGGATTATTTTTGATCCTTCCGCTTATAACTTGAACGTATATTGTAAAAGATAGCGATCTATTTGCTATCAGCTCACGTTTATTGTTAACTTGGACCACCCATTGTCTATTATTTACTAAGATTTATCATCTTTATTAAGGAAGTACTTCATCATCGCTGTCATTAACTCCTTACCATTACTTCTAATTGAAATTATTAAATTTCAAATTTTATAATTGAACACGTTGCAAAATTAATTTTTTTTAAATTGTTGTGAATTCCACTAATCCATCATTAATGTGTGTGCTGTGTGGAATGTCCAAAGATATTTATTTATTTATTTATTTAATTCATTAAAAAAAAGTGGGCGAAAGCCCGGCTGAGACGCGGAGGTTGCAGTTTCGATCTCCGCTACGGGACAAATGTTTGCATGTTCTATCTATAAAATGTAAGTATTTACAAAAAAAAATGTATCTAAGTATTATATCAGTCATCTGTTTACCATAACACAACCATTAAATGGCTGAGCTTGGGGTTAAATGATGCTGTGTGGAATGTCCAAGGATATTTATTTATTTATCTTAACCTTATCCAGGAACACAATCGTTAATAAATTACATTTTGATAAACAAAATAAGTGACGTAATTATTAATGTGTCCATTGTCTAAGCAACCTTGATTTTAGCATTGAATAACGAAATTTTTTGCTTTATGTGGTTTATATACATAAATTACATATTTTTTGGAAAATGTTCACTATTTGCTTCCCTCGCTCGCTGTACCTACTCTATAGAAAGAAAGGAAGAAAAATGTGTTTATTTCGTAGGACCTCAAGGATCACTGAAAAATGTACAGTCTTATAAGCTAGGTGACTCTATTGCCTGTTCCAACTCAACTCCCTACACCAGGTAAAGAATCAGGCAAGAATTTGGTGGTGTGGGCCTAGCTTTTGTGCCTTGCTTATAACTATTCTAAGTGGTATATAATCTTCATCATCATCATCACGTGCAGCCCGTCTCATCCCACTGCTGGGCATAGGCCTCTCTTCGCTTGTGCCAACCCTCCCTATCTTGCGCCAGTCTGACCCATGTACGACCTGCTGTTTTGACAATGTCATCGACCCATCAAGCAGGCGGACGAATAAGATCTTATTGAATAAATATTTTTTGAGTTTGAATTTGAGTTTAACAGTCGTGAAACGTAACATAGGCCTACTTAACCTAACAGAGATAATTCTTACCCCCTTGAAGGTCACCGTCATGGCATAATCAAAGCCATGGATAATGTCGTCTTAATTCCAAAATGGCTTGCAATCAAAAACAAAACACACTTTAAATTCTTCCGCATAATTTAGCAAATTACTATTTTCCGGTGGTGCTCTGTTGTCTTATTTAAGTTGTTTTATTAGGGTTCCGTGGTGAAATCGAAAACCCTTAAAACACTTATTAAATATGAAATGAGAATGTGAAAATGATCATTGTTTTCCCAAGAGGCGGCAATATTAATTTTAGTGTAGCATAGAAAATCTTAAATTCTTTCCTATCCCTACGGGAAAATACATTGTTTAGGTACCTAGATACCTATACCACAGATTACATAAGTACAGATACCTTATCTCAAACATTGAAATAACTCCTATTTTTCTTCGGGCTATTTTTTGGGTTTTTGTTTTTTGCGGCGCTCCTAGCGGCGTTTAGGTCTGCTATTGGTTCGTGCACTCACGAATACGAAGTAAGGAGTGAACCGTGCGCAAACATACCCCCTGCCATTCCCCTCATCGTTCTTTTTACGTGCCGCGACTTATACATGCAGAACCCTATATAATCTGTGTCACTCAAGCTTAACTGCATCTTAAAAACAAAAGGCTAGCTTTGTAATCTAACGCATTCGACCTTGCTGCATCCGAGCTATTAGATAAGGCACACTAGCTCTTTTTAGGTCTGTCTGTAGGTCCATAAAACAGTATTATAAAAATATAAGTACCTAATTAGGTAAGTAATATACTATATTTTGAAAATTAGCATATAAATTTATGCATATAAAGTTATGCAACATTAGTCTACTGATCGCTTCTGTGATTCGGTGAGCAAAGTTGTCGGTCCCGGCTTTTAAAGTCGTTAAGCTATGAAAAAGGCTTATTAGAATTGGCCTGGCCCATGAACTTAATATCGAAAAAATACATAGGTACAACAGAAAACCACCTCCTTTTTAAAAAGTTTTCGTCGGTTAAAAAGCGCGGCACTTTCCCACTCATTTCAGTTTGATGTTCTTAATTCAAAGGTGGTTATTATTTCAAAAATAGCTTCCTATAAAGGTGCGTTCACATGCAATCCACAATGGTCGGATATATTAGGTTTTTGCGTTAAATAAATCCTTTTTCGAGAGACAATAGACCGACTGCCAAACTTATCAGGTGCAATCAACTGAGCGTTGGGAACTTGTGGATACGACTGTGATATATTGTTTAACGTGTTTTGAGACACTGACGCAGATATTAAAATTCATATTCCCTAAAATCCAAAACATAGTAAGTACTTAATAAATAACATGTACCTAGGTACTTTTATAGAAACAAAAAAATACCTACACTATTAAAAAAAAAGATACAAAAATAGAAGCTGGGTCAACAAAAATAACAATTTAAGAATGGTATATTCGTATAGTACCGTTATACGTACATTCATTATGGCACGAACAAAGCAAATGCTGTTAAATACGTTTATCTAACTGTTAAGCCTAATAAGGATAAAGTAACACTAGCATCTCTGTGCAAGCGCTAAATTTTAAGTCATCATAATTTCAGCCGTGGGACGTCCGCTGCTGGAAATAAGCCATATAGCTCTCTAGTTATTTCGTTTGTAAGCGGCCAAACATTTTAAAACTAAAACTTTGGTCATATCCACATTATGCCAAACACAGTTTTCCATTCACATATAAGTTTATGTCGGACAATGCTACTGTTCAGTCTCTCTATGACGCGCGACCTCGCTGACCTATAAATTAACATTTTAATAAAAAAATAACAAAACAAATCATAATACACCCTAATAGTGACAGTTTTAAAACATACAACCTGTGATTCAAATAAAAATTAACATTTCCAAATGAAATCAGTGTTCGAAATTTGAAATACGAGGGAAATAGTTATTGTTGGTTGAACGCGGAGTGATTTAAAAAGTGAAAATTCGAATTTCGAATTGCGCGCGCGAATTAAGTTTTTCTAAAACAGTGTGTTGTTTTTATTTTTAATGGCTATGAACTATTCGATTCTACCAACGATATTATGATACAAACACAATCGTATCAATTACAAAACTGTTCAAATGTTCACACAATTAAACGAAAAAAGTGATAATATTAATAGTGATGTTTGAACAGTGAAAATGCATGTGTGTGTGCTGTTTCTGTTTATGTGTGTGCCATTTGGAATTGGAACTCGAGTTATATTAGTGGAGAATGCACCCAGTACGTATGTTTTTATTAAATAACTAAATAAATAAAACAAAATTATGACAATTCATTCTGCTAAAAACAGCATCCAAATCGATTCATCTGCTCGAGTGAATTAGTTTTTCAACATTTTATCTGAAGGTAATTTATGTACCTATGTGCATTATCACACCCTTAACGGTGAAGGAAAACATCGTGAGGAAACCCGCGGCTAGTCAGTCCCACACGTATTGACCATTGTCTTTCCTGTGGATATGGCCGGCTAAGCTGAGAGGGTGCTTTAGGTGCTGGGCAAGCCTATTCCATCTCAACAATGTCCCAGGCACAACAGAGTCCCAGGCATATGACAATCTTTGCCTACGCATAAGTGTTGGCAGAGATTGTTTCCTGACGCTGTATAAATAATCTAGTAAAGATGTACAAGCTTGAGTTTAGTTTTTTTAATGGTGAAGGAAAACATCGTTAGGTTTCCATATTTGGTACTAACATGCTACATTTTGCAGAAGTTAGCTTTTCTTACGAACGTGACAGGTTGCAGGCCCATCGGCGCTGTTAGAGAGCTAAATTACAATTTATTCCTCATCGTGAGCTTAAAGCTCGTGTTAATGTTTAAGCTCATATAAAAAACTACTCAGCCGATTTCAAAAATTCTTGCACAGAATGTGCAGAACGGACTGTCGTCTGTTATGGTTAGGCTATATTTTATCCTGGTAGTTTCATAAGTACACCCGTGCAAAGCCGGGACGTGCTGCTACAAACAAACACACTCACAATCCCCACATTTTGCAAAAATTAACTTGACAGTATCAAACGCCGCTAGGTGACGTCGCAAAAATGAAACACCAAAAAATAGCCCGAAGAAAAATAGGAGTGATTTCAATGTTCGGGGTGAGGCACCCGTGACAGTATCAAATTATCCGAGTTACTAGGTCATATCTATTCATATCCTTAGCGGATTCACCTACCAAGGTTATTTTTTGTACTGCACGTCTGTTTGTGAATTATTGCTGTATTGTACTTAAATGTGGATAAAAACTATGATTTTACAAAGACGTAGTAGTTTTTGTAAAGACGAATTGTATTTTACATTTTTTAACCGATTTCAAAAAAGAGGGAGATCCATGTTCGTTCTTAGAGTAGTAATGTACCTATGTTATTATACATGCATACAATCACGCCTCTTTCCCTGGGGGTAGTCAGAGACCAAGAATCTCCACTTGCTACGATCTTGACACCTCATTCACTCTCATATTCATTTTACACGCTCGTCTGTTTAGGGAACTTTATGTGTACGTTATCATATTTCATTTCCGACATTTGTAAATTAATTATTTTGTTAAAAAGAAAGTAGGTACCTTACTTCCTAGGTAATCCTATTAATAAACTTGAGGCTTAGTTTCTTCGAAGTTATGAACAGAAATGCGTTTGAAAATGCCAATAATTACCCTTTACAATTTTCTATTTAATTTTGCTGTTTCGCTGCTCTCGCGACCGCGAAGCGAGCCAAGCGAGTCTCTGCAAATAAACGTTCGTATCCCCCACTAATAATGACCACTAATAAGGTCGATATTCCAGCTTGCTTCCGCCGCGTCCTGGCCGGTCGGCGTGCACTTCGGAGCTTCGTCAGGAAGGTGGTCCCGTGCGAGCGACTTGAGGATTGTAGACAAGAATGCGCTTTGGAGAAGAGATTTCATTGCGAAAGCTTTAATTATCGGTGAGTTTTTTTTTTAAATAAATAGATATCTCATGACCTCTGTGGCGCAGTGGGCGAAAGCCCAGCTGACACGCGGAGGTTGCGGGTTCGGTCCCCGCTGCGAGACAAATAAATAAATATCCTTGGACATTCCACACATCGTCATCTAGTCCCAAGTATAGTATGTTATGGTAACCAGATGACTGATATAATACATAGATACATATTTTTTTTGTAAATACACACTTACATAATATAGAAAGAAAACACCCAGACACGAAACAAAAATTTGCTATAACCTAGAACCTATAGGCTATGACCGTTAAAAGCGATTCAGTTAGGTCCTATTAAGAACTGCTTTTGACCTAGACTCTGACGTAAAGTTTGGACAGTTAGAACCTAAACTGAATTGTTTAATGATAGGTACGTCATGGTAAGCCCTCTGCTTTTCGTTAGTCGGTTAACCACACTCGGATAGCTCATATGTTTTATATGTAACAGATATGACAAATTAAGGCCGACGATCAGGAACTTGAGACAATGGTGAGAAACCGCGCGCTCACACAGGTTCACTGGTACTACGAATTTGCGTATTTTATTGCTTAATATAAAATTTGTAAAGATATTGTGTGAATTTCAACGTAGCGGCCATTTTTTTTATTTTCTACTAGCTGCGCGGTTACCCGTAGTGAATAGTTCCCGTGGGAATACCGGGATCAATAGTAGCGTATGTGTTAATCAAGGTTATAAGCTATCTTGGTACCAAAATTCGTTTGAATCCGTTCAATAGTTTTTGCGTGAAAGAGTAACAAACACACATCCATCCATCCATAGTCACAAGCTTTCGCATGTATAATTGGTTTGTTTTGACGGAGGTAATCTCCGAAACTGCTCAGCCGATTTCAAACATTCTTTCTCCGATGTGTAGAATGGTCTGTCGGGATTGTTATAGATTATATTTGATCCCTGTAGTTTTTTTTTTTATTTATTTATTTATTTATATATAGTTTCATTAGTACACCCGTGCAAAGCCGGGACATGCTGCTAGTCTAGTATAAATTTATACCTGAGTAATATCACCAGCCCTTTGACCTACGTAATAAATGGACGTGTAACCTTGTTATAACAATTATTGTCAATATTTAGGCCATAGTGGTTAGAATCTCATCATCTTTTATGCAAATATGTTTTATTTAACAGAGATGTAATCAGAGCGTTCGACTAGAAAGGGCTTTATCTAAAACTCCGTGTTGGCCTAATTGATTAGTACCTCGACTTTCGATCTGAAGGTCGCGGGATCGAATCGGTCCGTGCATAAACGAAGGAAAACATCGTGAGGAAACCAGAGTTGGCTTTCTAGCAGCGTCGATGGGCTTGCAACCTGTCACGTATGGAAAGGTAACTTCTGCAAAATGTGAGCATGTACCAAATATGTATTTAGACATATTTCAGATCCTTTGAAGATGTCTAATGGGGTAGCCGTGATCATATTTTATTTTCAAAACTCCGTCACAAAAATTCGCCACGAATACTAAACTGACATAAATATCCAACACTTGACCATCGTGAGAATTCCCTCATCAGATTACCCTGTGAATTCCAACGCTATGTAATACATAAACTGGCGTTTCCGCCGAGTCCGTCCCTGGGCGTTGAAAGCAAGGTGATCGGACAATGCTGATGGTAAAGATAATTTTGAGGCTGTATCCCTTTTTGATGCCAATAACTTGTTGTCCTAATAATAAATTGCTGGTCTTCCGCCGCTGACTTTGTTTGATTCTATTCTATTTTATTAAAGTAAAGAAAGAAAGAAAATAATTTATTTAGACACACACACAAATAGGTAGGAATACAGAAAAAGGACTAGATGGACAAAGCAAGTAGGTAGATACAAAAAAGAAATAATTACAAACACAAAGACAATATTGTCTAATTTATTCTATATTGTCTTTTTTAAGAGGGAGTAGTCGTCATTAGCTTATTTGAGCAGTATTTCGAGAGCCCTAACTCAATAATGTGATCAGATTATTTAAAGAATTTTACGGTTTTAGAAAGATTAATCTTTATTATAATACACTGCAGAGAGAACACATAATATTTGATTATAGTTTTTGAAGGAGAAGTCAATCCCGTCATAGCGTTTTACGAAAATGAGCGTCAGAGCTGTCTTTCAGAAGGGATATCACTATTGTAATGTGAGAAAATGTTTTATTTTAAGCGTTTGTGGACCTGAAAATATATTCTCATAATACACTACAGCTCAAAACAATAAAAAAATAGCCTCTAAAGGTAATGAAAACAATATTTTAAAAGTACAAAATCGTTTCACTTTAACACATATTTTTTACTAGTATTTGAAGAAAAACACAAGAGTTTTATTCATTTGATGAAAATATAGGTATTTCTAAACGTACAGTTTTTTTTTCAATCAATTTCGAGCACCCAGTAATTTACAGGATTATTTTATAACCACTATATATCCGGCCGCGCGATCGTCTTCCGATTAGTCGATCCCGGGTCCTCCCAGCGAGAGGACGTATCACTTTTTTCCGCCGCCTTGTCAAACAAAATCGATAGCGTAGAAAACTCAAAGCGCGATACACTAGTATTGATACTTGTACCATATATATATTATAAAGAGGTAAAATTTGTTTGTTTGTTTTTTTGTTTGACGGAGGTAATCTCCGACTCCGAGGTCATCCGATTTGAAAAATTCTTTCACCGATGTGTAGAATGGACTGTCGGTATGGTTATCCCTACTAATATAATAAAAGGAAAAGTGTGTGTGTCTGTCTGTGTGTCTGTTTGTTTGTCCGTCTTTCACGGCAAAACGGGGCGACGAATTGACGTGATTTTTTGTGTGGTGGTAGTTGAAGGGATGGAGAGTGACAGGGACATTTTTATCCCGATATTCCCGCGGGAACGGGACTTACGCGGGTGAAACCGCGGGGCGTAGCTAGTAGGCTATATTTTATTCCGGTAGTTTCATTAGTGAAGCCGGGACGTACTGCAATGCTGCATTACCACTCACTCACTCACTCACTCACTCATTGGCGTAATAAATTGTTTTCTATGATGGTGGATGGGAAGGTTTATTTTTTTAACAGATTCGTATAGAGGGTAGTTTGGCGAGTTAAGGAAAAATCCGACTTTACCCATTTTTTGCCCCCTTTTTGCCCACCCCTGGTGTATCTCAAAAACTACAAGACCTGCAAATATTTTTTTAACAGATTCGTATAGAGGGTAGTTTGGCGAGTTAAGGAAAAATCCGACTTTATCCATTTTTTGCCCCCTTTTTGCCCACCCCTGGTGTATCTCAAAAACTACAAGACCTGCAAATATTTTTTTACAGATTCGTATAGAGGAGGTCCTGGGGAGTAAAAATCATATTTGTGTTTTGCCCCTGTTTTGCCCCTTTTTTGCCCCATTGATGGATCTCGGAAACTACGTAACATTTTAGATTGCTTTAAACGGATTTGTATAGAGGAGATTTTGGGATGAAAAAAAAAGTTTTCAGATTTGCCCCCATTTGCCTCCCTCATTTTGCCGCCACGCGTATCTCGGAAACTAGGAGACTTGGAAAATTATAGTTTTCAGATTCAGGTAAGGCATTACAAAGTTGATAAAACGTGGTACTTTTTTTTTTTTAATTTTGACTTTTTTTTATTCTCCATACATTTTGTATGAAATTTCGAAACTTTTTAAGGGCAAAATAAAAAATTTGAAAGAATTTGTAATATTTTCAAACGGATTTGTATTGAGGAGGCTTGCATTAGTAAAAAAAAGTTTTCAGTTTTGCCCCCATCTGCCCCCTCGTTTTGCCCACCACTGTATCTCAGAAACTATAAGACTTGGAAAAATTTAGTTTTCAGATTCATGTAGGGCATAATAAGTTAATGAATTGAGGTTCTATTTTTTACTTAATTTTGACTTTTTTTTTCTCCATACATATTGTATGAAATTTCAAAACTTTTGAATGTGGGATAGGTAAAGTGGCGACAGACCTCAGGGACGTGTGGCCCCCGAATGCCCCTTAAATCTAAAGGGCAAATTTATAAGACCATAACCTGTCGCGTTCTATGGATCAGAATGTTGGGCAATGAAGTAGACTGATGATAGGAGAGTGTATGCTACTGAAATGTGTATGACCCTAGAAAGATAACGTGCGCCCCAGAGGCACCTGCGAAACGAATATAGCGCTGTTTTGTTTCATCCAACGCGTGTACACGCGTGTGCTTTCAAGCCAACTCAGTCGTCTCAGTCAACACCGCCGAAGGACTACTGCTGCTATTCGGTAAGTACCGTAGTTTGGTTGCTATGACCATACGTTGCGCTCGAGAGGCGCATGTTTATCTTCTGTGAAACTTTTATGTATTTATGTGTGATTACGTTTCTGTTACTTTTTCTTTATTTACACATAAACAAAGTATGTAGGTATACAATTAGGTTATTGTTATAAGTAAATTTTTTTGTTTTTGAAACATCTTTACTTCATAGGAAGCAGAAGAAATTATGGACGAAAGAGAAATAATATTCCTTTTTGAGTCAAGAAGATGAAAGGTCCAGATGATAGCAGTGACAGCGAAATGGAGGATCACGTAAGTGAAGACGATACTTGTTCAATAAGATACTGACGACGAATAGGTACATAAAAGATGCCATTGATGAAAGCTTGAACACCTCAACACCTCCTGACGACACCTCAACACCTCCGGATGACGCCTCTACATCTCTTGATGACACCTCAACACCTCCTGACGACACCTCAACACTTGAAAGTAATTACACACACAATGTTTTATCTAAACAAGAAAACCCTTAAACCGAAGAGAATATTATATGGAAAAACGAAGTATTTAACTGTGTACACCATGGATGAGATCTAGATTGGGAATCCCTACTTTATCAAAGTGTTTGAGAGAAAATATTGAGAACATCCTGCCACGGGCTATTGAAGAAGCTTCTTAAGAAGCTGAAGAGTAAACTCCGGCTAAAGTTCGCCGTTACTGTAGGCTATGTACCACCAAAAATAAAAGAATGTCTATGATGACCTGTACAAAATGCAAAAAGTCTGTGTGTGGTGAACAAAAAAGATGTTTGCAACAAATGTCTATAATTTTTTTTATTTGAAGTATTTTGTAATTTGAAAAAATAACGTTATTTTTCTAGGGTTAGATGGATGTGTTGATGGAGTAACGCGAATGGATAAAATAAGGAATTAAAATGTAAGGGGAAGCTTGAAAGTGGCACCTGTGACTGAAAAGGTGAGGAATGCCAGATTAGTATGGTATGGTCTACGTGACCTCAGGACGGATGAAAGTCATATCACTAAGAAAGTTATGAGTGTGAGGTGAGTGTGAAATGTGGATGGACAATAATGGGTATACAAGTAGAAGAAGCCCGAGGGAAAACTGGATGGATTGTGTGAAAGAGGATATGAATGTGAGAGGAGTGAACTTCACCAACTACGAATGATAGAGATGAATGGAAGATTAAGCATGTTGGGTGGGCCCACCTAGTGTGGGATAAGAGCAGAAGAAAGATGATGAAACAAACAACTTAAACGTATAAGTGTAAAAATACAAAAAAATCAAAATCTAACAAAACGAAATTTAATATGAGCGACTGTATGGCTAAATTTTATCAGAACTTTTAACAAATGTCTAAGGGGTAGTCAAAACTACCCTACTTAGGTATGTCCAAAATTTGGAGTATTTGGACTCCAAATACATATTTATTACTTATGTTCGTTCACATTGTGCAGATGTTAACATTACATGCTTAACAGAGTCTCAAGAAAGAAATAAAAAAAACATTTGTTTCGGCAGGATCTCGAGGGTCTTATTGATGCCTGATCAAAAATAGAGATAAGTACTAAACCACTTGGCTAACACGGATCGTTGGCTAAATTCTCTAAGCACAGATATTACATATATATTACTTATAAGATAAAGTATCAAAATCATTCATACCGTTCGTTCTAGACACGAGCTCACGCACACTTTTACAAAAATTATAGTGTTATTGAAGTGTGCGTCAAAAATGACAACTCTGCGCAGCACGATCTAATGTTTGAGTTGGTCAAGATCGCTTAGGGGCCCTTAAACTACGAGTATATTGTCATCATCTATCTATACTATATTATTATATAGAGGTAATGTTGGTTGGTTTGTTTGTTTCATTTTTTCGAATCGAAAGTAGAAATACCAATCCACTTGGCCGACAAGCCACACAGACACGGAACAAATCTGCAGAACATACAAACATGTCCCGTAGCGGAGATCGAACCCGCGACCTCCGCGTCTCAGGCGACCTTAGCCCACTGCGCCACAGAGGTCGTCAATATAATCAATATAATCGTGATAATATATCTTTCATTTCAGATTAGACCAATCCTTCCGCGGTAAAGGCCTCTGCGAACTAATGACAAAACCTATCGAAGCGTTCGACCAACAACGCGACTTTGTTGACGACAAAAACTATGATTTCTACGAGATAGACCGAAACAGCCTGGAACCAAACTGCCCAGAAACCCTTCACGGACCGGGGTCTTTACATTCTGGTTTTTTATCCTCCAAACCTGATAGGATAGATCAGAGCGAGTTTAGACCGAATAGGGTGGATCTTCGGCCGAATAGGGTGGATGTACGACCAAACGGGGTGGATTTTCGACCGAACGGGGTGGATTTTCGACCGAACGGGGTGGATGTTCGACCGAATAGGATAGATCAAAGTGGTTGGAGGGATAGGAATGATTGGGTGGGGGGGTATAGAAATACTTATGATGATAGAAGGTTTTATGAAGACAGGCGGCAGGGAAACCGAAGATATGAGGAACATTATGTGCCATATCAGATTGGTAAGTTTGCTACAATCTTTTCTTTTAAGAGATTTAAAAAGAAGAGGTTGTATGTATTTATCTGTGGCGCAGTGGGCGAAAGCCCGACTGAGACGCGGGGGTTGCGGGTTCGAATCCCGTCCCGTAATTTCTTATAGATTATGTCTAAAGATCGCGATAGTTTAAATTGTAGGTACTATTTCATATTATTTTAGGTCAAGCGAGATCCGAAGACAACGATTGGGGGCAATATGGCGGCAGCTACGGGGGCCAATATTACAAGGATAGAAATGATTACCACAAATCTATCTCTTACTGGGGTTTGAGCCGACCATTGAACTTCAGGAAAAGCCATGAGTTTGATTATCATTCGTTAGGTAAGAGATAATTTTGGAAGTATAAAAATAAAGTTACATGTGAAAGTTTGTGAGAATGTATGTATGTTTGTTATTATTTCACGCAAAAACGGCTGGACCGATTTAGTTGTTTGGTATGTAGATAGGTGATACCCTGGATTAACACATAGGCTACTTTTTATCCCGATTCCCGCGGGAACGGGACTTACGCGGGTGAAACCGCGGGGCGCAGCTAGTCTTTATAAGCATTTAAATTTCCTGTCAATAGAGTGATATAGATTAATTTATTCCAGGAAAGAACCTAGACATCAGTCTATCCCGGAACGATTTCCATCACATCCAAAAAGGTACAGCATACGGCTTCGGGTCCTGGAAGCGAGGGAAATGGAGCCCAGGGTCTGATACTCTTGAATCCAGGGAGGGGATTGAGGAAAAGAATAATGGTATGTATAAAAACTCAGGCCTATACCATCTTTACATTATTCATATCTCATTTACCTATATATTGTTTCTTTTTGTACCTATTTTGAATGTTTGCTGAATAAATTTATTTTCTTTCTTTCTTTATTTACTCGATTTATAAAGTGTCAGGAGGCTCTGAGACGCGGAGGTTGCGGGTTCGATCCCCGCTACGGAACAAATGTTTGCATGTTCTGCAGGTATTTGTTCCGTGTCTGGGTGTTTTCTATCTATAATGAAAAAAAAAAAGAAATATTATCACGACTGTATCCCGGGAGCGGTAGACATTTCTTTCAGATTTTTATGTAATTCTTTAGATCTTTTGAAGATGTCTAATGGGGTAGTCAGAGGTATGTCCAACCAAATACATATTTGGTAAGTTAAGTAAGTTAACTTCCCTTACACATAAAGAAATGTATTTTAGTATTATATCAGTCATCTGGTTACCATAACACAAGCATTAAGTTGCTTAGCTTGGGACTGGATGACGCTGTGTGGGATGTCCAAGGATGTTTATTATTGTTTTTGTTCTAGATTGTTTTGCTAGAAGAAAACCAGGCATGTCACTAAAATCGGGCGCCATTCGTAGAGCGTTGTTGGCACAAAACGTTGTGGAATGCGAAACAGCCTGCTTCGGCGAAAGAGAGTTCAAATGCGTCTCTTATAGTTATAGGTAAGTTTTACTATCTTGTTTTTTCTTAAACTTTCGCGATCACAATTCATATTTTAGAACTATTTTTACACAGGTTTTTATCGCGTTGATTACCTTATTTATATCCCGACGTTTCGACTATGTTACAATAGTCGTGGTCGCGGGCAGACTGGAGTATGCATCTGAGTTTCGTTGTGAAGCGGCGGATAGTTATGCCATTGTCTTTTTTCATTGTATCTACGTGTTGTGTTGTGTGTGCTGAATAAATGTTTTCTATTCTATTCTATTCTATTCTATTCAGAACTACCCTCGCTATCTTCAGAAAATGAATCGGCTGCATTTACACCACAACACACGACACTAACAGTATCTTTACACCGAAAGTTCATATTACGACGTGCACTGCATCTACTTATGACCGGATTCCATGATGACGGGATTTTACTATCTTTAAGTATAGGTCGCGCCACGTAAAAAGAACGCTGAGGGAAAAAGCTGCGTAGTAGGCGATTAAAAGGAATGCTATGTGTGATGTGTTGTGTGGTGACGCGGCGCACTTCACACATTGATGTAGTGCATGCTGTTGGCGAGTGAGCGAGTGACCCCCCACCAACACATACCTCCGACCCCCTCATCGTTCTTATAACGTGGCGCGACTTATACGTTATGTGGAATATTCAAGGATATTAATTTATTTATTATTTTGTAGGTATTAGATAAGATTATTTATTTATTTTACAGATATTCTTCATCCCGTGGTACAGATAACTGTTTTCTAAGCGAGCGTCCTTATAGAGGCTTGGATATGTCGACAGACACGTCATCAGATGTATACGCGATGCCTCAAGATAAATGTGTCGTCGCCAGCACTAAACCTTGGGTCGAAAGCGGTAAGTTTACTCACATCGGTGCTTACTAATCATCATCATCATCCACAGCCCATAGGTACCCACTGGTGTAGGCCTCCAACGCTACATTACTCGGTCCTATTCCAAGTCAGGAATGGCCCGCAACTTGTCTCAAGTCGTCAACCCATCGCGCCAACGGACGACCACGATTCCTACCTATTCTACCTCATCTCGAACATTGTTCTTTTTTCTTCGGGCTATTTTTGTGTTTGATTTTTGCGGCGCCCCGAGCGGCGTTTAGGTCTTGTCTGCAATCAAAAATAAGTAACTCCATCTAGTGCTAAGTGGCATGCAGTCAGATGCGTAAACGCCGCTAGGTGACGCCGCAAAAATCAAACATCAAAAAATAGCCCGAAGAAAAACGGAGTGAATTCAATGTTCGAGATGAGGTACCCGTGCATAATTGACTTTTAAAACAGCAAAACAGACACGTGTGGATATGCTGGTAACGTTACCTAGTCGCCACAATCCATCCATCCATACTAATAATATTATAAATGTGAAAGTGTGTGTCTGTCTGTTTGTCCATCTTTCACGGCAAAACAGAGCGACGTATTGACGTGATTTTTTAAGTGGTGATAGTTGAAGGGATGGAGAGTGACATAGGCTACTTTTTATCCCGATATTCCCGCGGCAACGGGACTTACGCGGCTAGTAATTTATAATTGTCTTAATTTGCAGAATGTTTCTGGCACGTACGTTCAGACACGTCTGTACTGGGCGCGGCTGTGAAGGCGACACTAACAGCGGCGGGACTCGGCGCGTGCGAGGCGGAGTGTATACGGGCTGTCGACTTCTTCTGTAGGGGGTTCAGTTACCGGTCAGTGACAACAAATAATATACACAATTCAAAAAAGTATAGGCTAGGTTGATAAAGGCTGAAAATGCTGATGAATTCAATTCAATTCAATTCAATTCAAAATATCTTTATTGTGGACACAGTTTGCGACACAAATATAAATGGGTTTATAGTAGGTACAGCATCCAACAATCGGCGGTCTTATCGCACACGGCGATTTCTTCCAGACAACCGGAAACTTAAACTAAGGAGAAATGCCAGACACCAGTAAACGAAATTTAGCGCTTTTGATATTCACTAGCCCCGAACTAGTAATGATACTGTATCTCGGAGGCTCGCAATCACCCATGAAGGCAGATGATGACAGATAATAAGCAGAAAAAAGGTCGATAAAAATAGTCATGTAGAAGGCAGAGGTTGGTAGGCAAGAAGCAGACAATGGGAGACAAAAAGGAGGCTAGACGGAAAAAATTAAGACCAAAAGTTGTAATGACACTTTTTGCTATAGTTGTAAGTTGTAAGTGCGCGTGTTTCTCTGTCTCTCTCTCTTTCTCTCTCTCTCTCTCTCCCTCTCTCTCTCTTATAGAAAGAGGAACTTCTTTCCATCCGGGTGTCCCTTGACACTCAAGTTTTTTCTTTCCAGCTTCGCGTCCCCAACAGATGAGCAAGACCACAACTGCATCCTGACATCGTCCCCTACAACGACACTGTCCCGAAGCGACGCGTCGGGACACGAGCTATACGCGCGGGGGAATTATGGCAGGGGCTGTGAGCCCGCTGTGTATGATGATACGCGGAATGGAGGTTAGTGTCAGGAAACTGTCCCGAGGCTATTGCGACACAAGTTATACGCGCGGGGGAATAGATGGTGTGAGTAAGTGTCAGGAAACTGACCCGAAGCGATCGGGACATGAGTTTTGCGAATGACTATAATGTAGATGTTGTGAGCCTGCAGTGATGGGAGGTAATTAAGTGTCAGGAAACTGTCCCGATGCGGACACAAGTACCTATTACGATCACGGAAGTAGATGGTGTGAGCCCGCGGGTTGTGATAACTACACGGTATCGAAGTAAATGTCAGGAAAGTGTCCCGAAAGAATCGACACAGATTACATAAGTACAGATACCTCATCTCGAACATTGATATGACTTTACTTAAGTAATCTGTGGTATAAATAATATATTTTCAGAATGCTATCTTCAGTACGACAAAGCGGCGAGACTGACCGGCGCCGCAATCCGCGGGCAAGCGCGAGTCAAGGACGAACAGACTTGTGGCGTCGCTTGTACTGAGGCACCCTTTAGATGTCTCAGCTTCTCATACAAGTAAGTACTTATTATATAGTACCTCTATTGTAATAAAAAAAAGTAGGTACCAACTAGGAATAATAAATAAAAATTTTCCTTCACTGTGGATGAATGAATGAAAGTATGAAGGAATGAACGATATGATGAGTGACAGCAAGAATAAAAGAATGAACGATAGGATGAATGAATGGGAGCATAAAGGAACTAACAATAGGATATAATAATAATAAATAATAATAATAATAATAAATATCCTCGGACATTCCACACAGCGTCATCTAGTCCCAAGCTAAACAACTTAATGCTTGTGTTATGGTAACCAGATGACTGATATAATACTTAGATACATTTTTTTTTGTAAATACATACATATTATAGATAGAAAATACCCAGACACGGAACAAATATCTGCAGAACATGCAAACATTTGTCCCGTAGCGGGGATCGAACCCGCGACCTCCGCATCTCAGCCGGGCGTTCACCCAACTGCGCCACAGAGGTCGTCATATATGAAGAAATGAACGATAGAATGAACGTCATTTATAATAAAATACCGTGTGGTAAAACGCCGCTAGGTGACACCGCAAAAATCAAACACCTAAAAATAGCCCGAAGAAAAATAGGAAAGAAATCAATGTTAAAGATGAGGCATCTGTACTTTGTAATCTGTGATTTTACTTAGTTTTCTTATAAAATGAATGTTAACATTATATTATAATACATAATAACTTAATAAAATAATAATTATATATTAATTACATATAATCATAACATAAGCATTAAGTTGCTTAGCTTGGGACTAGATGACGCTGTGTGCAATGTCCAAGGATATTTACCTATATTTATTTATTTATTGTTTCAGCAACAACGCGCCACCTACCAGCGATAACTGCTTGCTATCCGAGATACGTCTATTCGATCTGCAACGAGGCGTCGATTACGTACATTCTGAGGACGATTGGCTGTTTGCATTCGATCTATTCAATTCCAAGTGTTGGAGGAAACTTCATGGCGAGTGAGTAGACAACAACTAGCTCGGTAGACATTTTTAAATCTCTGTATAGATGTTTGTATACACCTTTGTATAGATCTTTGTATAGTTCGATATAGCAATCTTTGTAAGAATAGACATGCCCACTTTTTGTAGAAGTTATATTTCCATACGTGACAGGTTGCAAGCCCATCGACGCTGCTAGAAAGCTAACTGGTTTCTTCGCGATGTTTGCCTTCACCGTTTAAAGCTCGTGTTAAAGCGCGTATAAACTTTTCGACACGAAAATTATTGATGCACGGCCGGATTCGATCCCACGACCTTCAAATTGAAAGTCGAGATACTAATCCACTTGGCCAACACGTCTTTACACTGAAATAGATTTTTCTGTTAAAATTTTTCTTACCCATACTTTATTTATTGAAACGAGCTAATAGGAAGAGAAATAAACACACGTGATTGGTCGTCAAAAATAATTGGATTGGCTAGATTTGACAATTGACAATTGATTTGACAATCTAGCCAATCACGAGAAAGATAATTATTTTCGACGACCAATCACGTGCATTTATTTTTGTTCCTATTAGCTCGATTCAAGAAATAAAGTATATGTAACTATTGAAATACCAAAGTGTAACACAATAAAATCAAATGTTTGCAATCAGGGAGCATTCTTCGGAGCTGCCTCATCCAATCCAGACGGAAGACCATGGACACTTCTCATCAGGACCTTCAGAATATCCACATCTTCAAGGTAAAGAAATAATAAATATCCATAGACATTCCACACAGCGTCATCTAATCCCAAGCTAAGCAATTTAACGCTTTTGTTATGGTAACCAGGGGGGGGGGGGCTAAAAGTCAAGGTAAAAAAATAATAGATATCCATAGACATTCCACACAGCGTCATCTAGTCCCAAGCTGAGCAATTTAATGCTTGTGTTATGGTAACCGTTAAAGGCTGTTTCGAGCATTTCTGCTAACAATCCATAAAATGAGTCAATTTCATGAATTGTTTAACATTTTCACCAAACTTTGGTAAAATGCCTCAAGTTGAATGAATAAATGAAAAATACTTCATTGCACACATTTAATTAAAAGTAACAATAAAATAATTACAACAAAAAAATTAAAAATGTCCAATGGGCGGCCTTATCGCTAAAAGCGATCTCTTTGAGGCAACCTTTGGATGATCCATTTTATAATTTTTATTACTTATATACTTAATTAAACAAATACTTATTATAATTTTCAGAGCTCCAATACATACCAGAATCCGGCCCAAGTGGACCAAGCGGCCCAAGTGGACCAAGAGGCCCAAGTGGACCAACGGGACCAATCGGCCCGTATGGTCCTACTTACGAAATCGACCAACCGGACAAGACCTACCCTATCCAACCTTTCAAACCATCACGACCTGAAAGACCTAGCTTTAGACCTGAGCCAGAAATCTATAGACCTGGTTTTAGACCTCCTGAATCTAAAAACCCAAATTTCCAACCCCCAGACATCATAATACCTTACAAACCTGAATACCCAGACCCAGAACCGAGACCGGTTTACGGCCCAGAACCAAGACCGGTTTACGGCCCAGAACCAAGACCCTTCAGGCCAGACGTTTCTGGGTATAAGCCAGAAGTTTCTGGGTACCGACCAGAACCCGCTGGGTATTTGCCAGAGGTTTCTGGATACAGGCCAGGTGCTTCTGGGTATAGACCAGAATCTTCTGGTTCTAGGCCAGAAAGACCATTCAGGCCGGAAATATATCCTAAACCAGACTTAGGTTTCCAACCAGGTTTGAAGCCAGGGTACCTGCCGGGTCAACGACCCCAGAAACCGGTTTTTCAAGGTGATAGAGAGAATGGACCAAGTAAGTAAATTTTACAGTATTTTTTACTTTTGACTATAAAAATGCCCTAAATATATTAATTAAGATTGTATGAATAATAATTAGTATTAAAAATAACCAAGTTTTAAGTAATATGCAGGCAGCTAACTTCATTTTAAATCTTAAATATATTTTAAACATAAGTATTGGAAATTAATAATCAAAATTTTGTTTTTACAGGAATATTAGTTTTTATAGAAATATTATTTAGTAGGTATTTAGTAGATTGTCATACTAATTTTTGTTACTTCTAGTTTGTCAATAACCCAACACTTACGAGTTACGCAAGCACACATAAATAATAAATAAATAAAAAGCCTTATATTTCCTTAACTTAAATAACATGTTTGTTTCTAAAAATAACTTACTAACTACTTATTACCCGAAAGCACACATAACTTGTTATTAATAATATTGATTAAATTAATTGAATTAATGTAACCTTACCCCTATTTTTGAAGTTAATTTGACCGGGATTTAAGCTACACAATGTACATATAGTCCATTGAAATGTTACAATTTGTGGGCCGAGTATTGCATTTGTTAGAGGACGCAATTTTATTATTGGGACATGTGTGGGGGGTCAATAGAAGCTTAACCTCAAGTTTGTGGGGTCGCCACCCTTGTTTCCCGGCCGCCATCTTGAAAATAGGGATGAACACGATATCTCAGAAACTATGCGTCTTACAAAAAAATTTGTCTAGCTATAATTTGTAGTAAATTGTTTTTCCTACAAATATGTTTCTATAACATTTTGCCCTAAATCAAATATTTAAGAAGTTATAAGCAAAAAAGTGAGATTTTTTTTTATTTTGTTCTATAACTTCACGCAAAAACGGCTGGACCGATTTGGTTGAAATTTGGTATGTAGATAGGTGATACCTTGGATTAACACAAAGGCTACTTTTTATCCCGATTTTCCCGCGGGAACGGGACTTACGTGGGTGAAACCGCGGTGCGCAATAACTTAAACCGGATAAAAAGTAGCCTATGTGTTAATCCAGGGTATCACCTATCTACATACCAAATTTCAACCAAATCGGTTCAGCCGTTTTTGCGTGAAGTTATACGCAAAATAGAAAAAAATTCTCACTTTTTTGCTTATAACTTCTTAAATATTTGATTTAGGGCAAAAAGTTATAGAAACATATTTGTAGGCAAAACAATTTACTACAAATTATAGCTAGACAAATTTTTTTGTAAGACGCATAGTTTCTGAGATATCGTGTTCACCCCTATTTTCAAGATGGCGGCCGGGAAACAAGGGTGGCGACCCCACAAACTTGAGGTTAAGTTTCTATTGACCCCCCACACATGTTCCAATAATAATATTGCGTCCTCTAACAAATGCAAAGCAAATGTAACATTTCAACGGACTAATACAAGCAGTGAATAAATGAATATTAATATTTTCAGTGGAAGCGTCATGGCGCCACTACACTGTGTCCGGCTTCCCGTGCCGCGCCGGTACTAAATGTGCCCAGAATGTTATCGTGGGACATTGGGCCTGCGAGCCAGAAGGAGGGGAAATTGGTACGTAACACTATTTAACACCTAGCGGCATTTAGATCTTGCCTGCAATCAAGAATAAGTAACTCCATCTAGTGCTAAGTAGCATGCAGTCGGATGCCTAAACGAGGTCACGACGCAAAAATCTAACACCAAAAATAACCCGTCATTCTCCTGTCCTTATCCCACTCTATACTATATTTCTTAAAACGAGCTTATAGGAACAAAAATAAACACATGTAATTGGTCGACGAAAATAATTGTCTTTCTCGTGATTAGCTAGATTTGACAATTGACAATTGATTTGACAATTTAACCAATCACGAGATTATTTTTCTTCCTATTAGCTCGCTTCAAGAAATCAAGTATAGTATAGATCTAAAGTACTGTAATATAATTATTTCAGGATCTTGGGACTACTGTTGCGCGCCGACTCATAGATGTGGGTATAGCGAAGGATTCCACAAGCCATGGTAACTATCATTTATAGAATAATAAAAAAAAATAAAGAAAAGAAAAAAGAATAAAGAATTTTTTTTATAAAGAATATTTATTTTTTTTACTAGCAGCACGTCCCGGCTTCGCACGGGTGTACTTATGAAACTACAGGGATAAAATATAGCATTAAACCTTCCCAATAGTCCATTCTAGGAGAGTTGCTGAACTCAAGAGAAAAGCGTTAGGTTATTTTCGTTACGGAATTTCTGGATTCGGTCTCCACGCTCAAGGCCCGCGATAGAAGCTTAATATTATAGATAGAAGATAGATATTGTAAAATACTCTTACATTTTCAGGTGCTACGTGGGCCACAAGCAAGACCAATGGCGACCGTGCAGTGAGAAATACTACCCCTATCATCATCATAGCACACCCCACCCCTCAAGTATTAGAGGTAAGTTATTAAATTACCCCTTTTTAGGGGGTTTTGCTTGATTTTGAGAGAAATCATCTCTTTCTACTGTGTGTATTATTTTTGTTATTGAAATCATTTTATTTACCTCGACGTTTCGATGACGCGATCTTCGACTGACGAGGTTTTTGACTACCCTCACTGATTATATGATTGAGGGTAGTCAAAAACCTCGTCAGTCGAATGATTTCAATACGCGCTTAAGTCCCGTTAATATTTATAAACATGTTTCCAAATCGCGATAGTTTAAAAAGTATTATTATTTTCTACCCCCAGATCCCCCCAGGCCCCACAGGCCCTTCAGAGACACCCCCTGGCCCGTGAAAGCCCCCCCTCCACCCCCTGACTACACCCCCCACTGGGACAAACCCCCCGGGCCTTACCTCTCTGAAGCCGACAAAAACTACTGGGACAGATTGTATGAAGACGGACCGAAAGCATATTATGATAAATATGGAAATCCCTTACCAGGTTAGTGCCAGGGTGTTTTATTATTAGGGGTAGTCAGAGGTAGGGTATTTTAATTGGGGTATCTGTAAGTTACCTTAGTTTACATTTTCTTAATTTTTATTTATTGCTTACTAGCATCACGCCCCGGCTTAACACGGGTGTACTAATGAAACAACCGGAATAAAATATGGCCTATAACCACCCGGACAGTCCATTCTACACACCAGTGAAATAATTTTTGAAGTCGGCTAAGTACCTAGTTTCGGAGATTACCTCCGTCAAACAAACATAAAAACTTAACCTCCTTTTAATTATCATACAGAGGAAAACTTTGTTTGTATGGTTGTTATGAATAGGCTCAATACTTTTCTGATTTTAATAAGAAAAAAAAGAATATATAATAAATATATATATATTCTATATTTTATCACGGTAGTTTTATTAGTACACCCGAAATGTGCTACTAGTTCTTAATATTTTATCGTCAGGATATTCCCGCGTCCCGACAGAGAACCGTCCCTACATTCGGTACAAACACAACAACGGGCCGCCGTCATCGGGACACTGGGTGCCGGTAGCTGACGGGCCACAACCTGTTCCAGGATTAGGAGCTCCAAGGTACATTTAGATAGATAGATAAACACTTTATTGTACACAAAATAAAACACAATACAGATTTAAAACTAAAAGTTTAAAAAAGTAGGTACAATGGGCGGCCTTATCACTCAGAGCGATAAGATTAAGTAAAAAAAAATTAAATATGATCACGACTGTATCCGAGAGTGCGGTAGACATTTCTTTCAGGGCGTGGTTACGATACACGGATCCACGGATCTGAACAAACCTTAACACTTGCAGGTACTGGCCAGTCGCCTACCTCCATAGAGGTCCCCCACCCAATATCACCTACTTCCGCTACAACGAGAAACCAACCAATGAACGGCAAGACAATACCACGAAACGTGACGGTCCTGAATCCAGAGATGATGATGGTTTGATCCTTGAAGATAGGTCTAATGATAGAAGTAATGGTCATTCTAATGGTAATAGTAATGATAGACGAAATAACGATGACACTGGACATAGAAATGACGATTCTAGACGAAATAATGATGATTCTATAAGAAGAAGTGATGATTCTAGGCGACATTACGATTATAGAGATGACGATGATGATTATAGACGCCATCATGATGAGAATAGACGCCATAATGATGGGAATAGACATAACGATAATGATTATAGACGCAATAACGAAGATAATAGAAGTAACGATGATTCTAGACGTGATAACGGATTTAGACGTAATAATGATAATTCTAATAATAACGGTGATAGTTATAGAGGTAGTAATGATAGGCGGAACTATGATAGTAATAGACGTAATGATGATTCGAGAAATGACGATAACAAGCGTAATGATCCAAGAAATAATGATTCTAAAGAAGATGATTACAGAGATAATTCTAGAAATATCGATGATTCTAGACGTAATAATGATAATTCTAAAAATGATAATACTAATAATGAAAAAGCTAACGGTAAACGCGATGAAACGATTAGGGATGATAAAAAAATTGACGGTAATAAAGATGGGGTTTTCAATACAAATGTAGATAAAACTACTAAAACAACAGAAGCTCCTATAGTCAAAGAAAATAATTCCGACGTAGAGTTAGTAAAAGCAGGAGATTTCAAAACCAAAGACTCTTTAAAAGGTATTGACGATAAACTTGATGACTTTTCAAAATCCATAGAAGTTTTAAACATAGAAGACGCTAAAGTAGACAAACTATCAGATCTTAAAACTTTAGAAGCTGAAGAGAGACAGATAGAAGAGATAGGAAGACTTTTAGCGAACCGTAGAGGTACACAGATTGTTCTAGAAAAAAGATCACAAAAGGATTTAGAAGCGAAAAATATAGCTATAGATAAAGAACTAGATTTCAACTTCGGCAATAAATTCCCTATAGAAAGACGGGGAGTGATAAAACGGATAAGCAAAGACGAAATAGAAAGAGATAGAATTGACAAAAGCTTAGAAGTGAGCGAGACAACATTCATACGACCACCTAGAGTCCTATCTACTACAGATAATATAAGGAAAGCTGTTGTTAACGGAAAGATATTTTACGATGCAACTTTAAAAGATAGAGATATTTTCGGTAACAATACGCGAAAACCCAAAAATCTAAGACGTAATGATAACACGACCCCATCTGTTATTAACAATAATAATTTTGGAAAGAAGAAAGTTATTAGAACTAGGAATACAAATCCTGTAAGGAGAGTTAAAAGGGTGTACAGAAAGAGATATAATCCAGAGGAAGTGAGACGGAGGCTTTTAGAGAGAGATAGAAGTAAGAATAGCACAAAGTCTTTGTAAATGAAAAATTTATAAATCTTTTTAAAAGTTATGACACCGGCAGGATTCGAACCTGCGTCGATACAGGCGATCTCCCTAAACGCGGGATGCCTCTCCATTCGGCCACGGGGTCTTGTCCTACCGGGGTCGAAACTATCATTAAGATCTTTTTATCGGTTAAAGCACCGATTAATATCTTTGTAAATGCTCTAAAAGATTATTGGAAATATCTAACTCACGATAATTTTGAAAGTTTTATAGATGTTTACAATCAATATATGTAATTCGTTAAGTTTATATTAAGCGCTTTTGATGAATTGTCAGTTCGACTAAAATTATTTTTAGTCGACCTGACGATGCTAAATTAGAATATTTAAACTCAGTAATTAATTCATATTATAAGCTATGTACTTACTTTTTAACGTAAATCTTAAAATATCCGTTTTTTAAACAACGTATCAATTTAAAAATTACTTTGTATTAAAATAAAGTTACCTAACTGATTATAATAATTTGTGATAAAATTGTGGTTACCGTATTTCACATATATGTATTTCTTAAATATGTACTTACCTAACAAAAAAACTAAGAACAAATTGAATTAGTGTTTTAAAATATAGGAACTCTTATTTTAATTAGTATATGTAATGTTTTTTATGAAATAAATAGCAATCTACAAAAATGTGTTTCATTTTAACCTCAATAATGTTTTTGTATTTTCACTAAACTAGTAAGAAACGATTTGAGACTTTGATTAAATGAAACCATCAAGAGTGGCACAAGGACATTACCATTCAAGTTAATTCGCGAAAAGAAAGTGAAATGTATTCCGAATGCAAATTCAATTTCACTTTGAAAGCGCGTGTCCCTAGGGTGGGCCACGACGCAAGTATTCACGACCGGGGCCTCTGCTGTTCCCTTGTCTTATTAAGTAAGCCTTTCACGCCCTGTAGGCATTGACGTCATAGCTTTACCCAGTAGATAGACACAGTACTACCACAGATTACCTACATAAGAGTAGATACCTACTTAAGGTACTACTTATAACGAATGGTTCCCTTTACGTCGAGTCTCCCTACGTCGAGTTTATGGTCTATTGTTATATTGGAATGCTACTCCTCACGCTTCTCTTTCCTTTACGTCGATTTCGAAGAGGTACAGTCTAATCAAAAATAAGCGTCTGTAAAACTGGGTAAGGTGTCAATGCCTGGGTCTAGCCTTTCCTTCCCTGTAGGCCTAACATGTGCAACGTGTATCGACAAACGTAATAATCTCGAAAATGTCAAGCTGCTCTAACGTACAATGCTGAGCAGATGTGTGTGAAATGAGTAAGTACTGAAATGACGAGCGATAGAGGAAAGAAACGTGGTGTGCCCACCCCATTTATTGTGAAATCATAAATCATAAACATTTATTCGCAGGAATGTAGGTACAGTAGGTTTACAATATGGCTTCAGAAGCAAGGTATCCTTTACATTCTGCCTCGTCTAAGGCGTGCAAATATGGTATGGTAGGTAAGTCCTAATAATAATGAAGCTAAAATCATGCTAATTAATTAAATTCAATGAAATGTCAATCCTTATAATCTAGGTATTCGTTGATGTCATAAAAACAGTTTTCCAGCAACCATTTTTTTAATGTTAATTTAAAACTGTTCAAAGGCAAGTTTTTGATTTCTGCGGGTAGTTTATTAAAAATGATAATGGCATGATAGCAGACGTTGCGCTTAACGAGTTCTAATCGGCACAGAGGGGCATATAGTTTGTCTCTGTGCCTCGTGCTTCTAGTAAGAACTTCTGACTTCTTTTTGAAATATCCAGGATATTGCTTGACAAATATACATATATATATGATCACAGCAGAGACAAGATGTGTGATTTTTGTATGGGCAAATGTCAAAATATGACATAGGTAGTTATGCACCACTTTAAATCTTTAAATAGTGTATTTGGGGGATGACAGTCATTTTGATTGTGGTTAGCTACCAAGAATATTGTGTCGGGACTTACTTACGTAAGTAATTGTACAAACTTACAATCATGACATATAATCGCATTTAATTCGACGTAAGAGCTTTCACTTACCACATTGTGACCATAATTTTGTCAATATTCGTTGTAAATACGTGAAAATTTTACGCGAGGGCCAATGTTCACTTACAAGACAAATACAATGCGCGGTTTTTTTTAGCGGAGTCTAAAAAGGAGGAAGCTCCACTTTAGGTTTGTTTTATTTTTATAATGCTTTATCTTGGTTAGGTATGTTCAAATTATTCCATAGTTCACCGTTTTAAAAAATACAGGGAGGAATAATTTAGTGGCTTGTACACTGTCGATGTTGTTTTTGATACCTATATATAATAAATGATTTTTTACTTTTTCCTTTTCGTTAAAGTATGTATGTAGGTAAGTAAGTCCCATTTTTATTTTAAACTCTAACAGGAAGATGATTGCTCTGAGACTCTAACCCCCGGTTCCTATAACAAACTAACGGATGTTCGTAGGTCCATCACCATAGCAACGTTGTTATTTCAACATAAAATGTATTTACGAAACTTTTTGACAGATAACAACGTTGCTATGGCGAAAGTCCTACGGACATCCGTTATTTTGTTATAGGAACCGGGGGTAAAACAATACCAACTAGCTTAACCAGCCGTTAAAGGTAGGTGAATGTGAATTTGAGAACAGTTTTATTATCAACTTTCATTGCTTACATCATTTTGGTAACTTTCCTTGTGTTTTGAATTTTCTTTGTTACCTACATCATAAATTTACTTGTGCGAAACAAAGCGTAAAAATGTAGGTAATAAGGATTATTATTAGCTGGTGGAATGAAATGGACATAGACAGACATCGATATTTCATTTTTTTTAAGTTATGTACCTACCTACAGCTTCTGCAAGTACCTGCATTCAGCCGCAAACGTCACTGTCATCTCGGGTGTCAAAAGTCAAAAGTCAAGCATCGATTCGCAAATCACTTTTACTCGATCTATCGAGTGAAAGTAAACTTTCTACGGTAGGATTCGATGTGGACCAGTGAATACGGACGGAGTAATGTGTCAACATGAGATCGAGTAAGAGCGAGGCCCCATTAGTGCGTTGCGCTGCGTTGCGTCGTAAAAATATATGGAAACCGTCGCAGCGACGACGGACGCTGCGACGGTTTCCATATATTTTTACGACGCAACGCAGCGCAACGCACTAATGGGGCCTCGCTCTTACGTGAACCGTGGTTTGAAACGATCGATGGTTTACAGAGATTTTTTTTTTTAAAAACTTAACGATTAGATTTATAATAGGTAAGTACATACGACTGGCGCAGGATCGTAGTGGATGGCACAAACTAAGCCCGACTTTACCCACTGCTGGGCATAGGCCTCCCGCCTATGCCCAGCAGTGGGTAAAGTCGGGCTGTGGATGATGATGATGATGATGAAGTAGGTACATAATTTTAATGAAACTCTAATTAAGTATTTAAGGCTGTATTAATCACGAAAGAAGTTATTTTATGACAGATTTGTGTTGACATGTCTAATTATGTCATAGATGAGCACCACCACTGGTACCTAATCTAGAACATTAAAATCACTCCTCTTTTTCTTCGGGCTATTTTTTTGTGGTTTGATTTTTACGGCGTCACCTAGCGGCGTTTATTTTAGGAGATTCGTGTAGGTACCTACTTAAAAACCTACCAATATATTGGCACTTCTGATAAAAAATCTGAATACTTTCCCAAGTCATGGTACATTGAGAATTGCAAGCTCGCATCCGTGTAGCCTACTGTACGTGCGCAGGCGCATGGGGACTGCAAAATACGTTCCACTTTGTTAACGCGTCAATCAGCGAACTCTTACAACTGTACTCGTTTTTATTTTCAGATGAAATTGTTACTTTGGAAGAGAAAAACGTACCTACCTTTTAAGCCAAAATCGATGTGGAATGTGTGTTAACATACTGTCAATCTTATATTTTAATTGCTTCGTAATGGTTGGTTTTTTTACCTAGTAGTTAATTTATATTAAAGGGAGTTGTCACAAGTCCAAGGTTTACTTAACCTGTAGTATTTCAGCGTTATATATGCAGTTTGCTTTATAACATTTTACATAGGCTGAAGTAGCATTTTATCATAATTTGTTAGCATTTATCAGAGTTCTAGCAAGTACCTATAGTGAGTGGGGCTAGGAGCTTTACGACTACATCTCTATTTGAGCAGCGGATGTGACTGGATCGCTTTTGATAGTGTTTTGTGTAAGAATAATGCCGGTGTAAAGTGGTTCGTGTATCACAGACCTGTCACGCACCACTAGTCAGGTCACGCGACTTGTTTTCACTTGACATTGTCTATTTTAGCTAGGTTAGCTATAAATTGTACAATGTCATCGACCGCAGTGCACCAACGTTTAATTCAACTAGCAGACCTGTGATTTTTTCCTTCACCGTTTGAAGCTCGTGTTAAAGCGAATATAAACTTTTCGACACGAAAAGTCCATTGATGCATGATTGGATTCGATCCCACGACCTTCGGACCGAAAGTCCAAGTACTAACCCACTTGGCCAACACGGCCAAGACGACCGCGAGGAGCTCGGCCTTGAATGTGCTATTATACACTAAACATTAGTGTATAATGTTTAGTGTTTAAACAACAAATCACTGGTTATAGTATCGATGCACTTTGTCTGCACACGTTGGAAATCTTCATTGATTCTGCTACGAAGGAGCATGCCTATAAAAGGTATCTTAGTCAGGTGTATCCCCTTTCACCACACTGGTATTTCCCTTAATTGCGGTCTTGTTAAGGGCTACTTAAAGAATACTTGCGAGCTAGTAAACAAAAACTACAAAAACTAAGTGATCAGAAAAAACTAAATGTTCAATGAATCAGCTGTTTTTTATCGACCTTCTATTGTTACCTTTGAGAGGTGACCAAAATGAGGTCGTACTAAGGATTAACGCGCTAAGCGATTAAGCGCTCCAGACTCTCGTGGTTCCCCCAAGATATTCGACAATTTTAGGGTTCAGCGTATGCTGGTGAACTGTTACAAATTTAGTATCCACCAACATAAGCTGACCCCGAAAATTATCAAAAAACTTCGTTTTTGTTTGTCCCCAGCATGTCCCCAGTAACGCCTCTTGTTTTTTATTTATCACGATGTTACTGTCGGTTGATCTTTTGTTGTTTCTAAGGTTTAGTCGAAAAAAAGCTCAGTCATTTGAATTCCAGTTCGATATTTATCATTGAATCATCAAATTCCACAGAAATATAACAAGTCAACACAAAAAGAAACTATTTGTCTTTTCTGCAAACGGCGCTTTACAAATAAACTTTCTATTGAGTTGCATCGAATATCGATAAAAAGATGATTTTTATCGATGTTTGAACGTTGTATCGATAGATAAGTTTGTTTTTGCATGGTCCGTCACCTACTGTGCATTCCAAAAATCTAAAAGATGACAATGATAACTCAAATTAAAAGGTTTTAATTAAAAAAAGCTGAAAAGAGAAGAATTAGAATGGATAAATACTTCTTTTGAAAAGTTTATTTTAGGAAAAGACTACACATTTTTTCTATAAACTTTACAAGTTAATAAAAGATTTCCTAAAAGCACAATTTTCTTCAAAATAAAAAGGAAGTAACCCGAACTGGAAATGTTACATAAAATAAAAATCCACTCTGTCAAAACAGTAGGTTTTGACAAAGTGGTTTTTTTTTCGGAAATGTTTTTTTGACGATAAATTTTAATCGATAAACACATCACTAATGACATTGACCTTCAGTGAAAGCACAAAGCCAACATTCCCATCCCTTTTGGTAAATAATAGCGTTTGTACCATAAGATGTAAGGTACAAAGATCATGAAATGCCACCACATGAAAGTAGGTAAAACTTAATTATAATACTATCTTAGTGAAAGTCTTAGCCCTATCCTTATCAGAGCTAGTGATGTGCTTTTAGGAATAAATCATCGATAACTACCTTGATGTGACCTCAGTAAAAGTCAACTGTAGGTCAAGAGTCAGTTTAAACGGTCATAAATAGTATCTTATCGTTTGATATAAAGATTTATTTTATTATCAGGAGGCTTACCATGACGTATTATTGAACTATTCAGTTTAGGTGTCAAGTCATACAACTACCTACAGTTAACTAAAGTTTCTAAAGATGAAAATAATAGGATTCGTGATGACATTAGGATGTTGTAAAAACAAAGTAATTGACATGATATTTTATAAAATTATACTTTTACTACTACTACTACTTTTACACAGCCATTACATTATAGCTTATGACTTTCACATCTTACAAAGTTTATTTAGTATATACAAATTTTAGTATATACAATAATTACATTTATCGATCATTTATTCGATAAACTCGCATTATAATCGATAAAATCTTTGCTCGATCGGTCACATGGCACCACTAAATGTGTCAAAAGGTCAGCCACCCCGCTGGCACAGATATTGTGAGAAATTGAAAGTTTAGTCACCGATGACACGGTTTTGACTGGCAAGTGCGGGATGCACCTGTGATTCAAGAGTTCCGTACTTATACTAATATTATAAGGAAGCAATGTTGGTTTGTTTGTTTGACGGAAGTTATCTCTGACAGCAGATTTCGAAAATGTGTAGAATAGACTGTCAGGATGACAGGGTATATTTTTCATTCGTTTTATTAGTAAACCCGTGCTGAGCCGGGACTTGCTGCTAGTATATCATAAACCTGTACCTACCTAAGAGGAAAATGATAGCGAAAGACACAGGCGAACATTTTTGACATAGAAATAGACAGAGCTTTACCCTAAACCGGCAAACATGTATGAAGAATAGAAGAGTGAAGAGTAAATGAAGCGGATGTAGCAGTACTTACTTTTAATAAAAAAAAAAAAAATAAGAGACCCTATAATCTGTTAGTTACTTAAACAAATAAATAAAAACGTTAACCAATTCAACATTTTAAATACTCTACCATTTGCTCTACAAAACCTTCATAGTGACCAAGTTATTATTTATTTGAAATGAGACTAGGAACCCTAATAGTAACTATTCTTTGTAAAATCACAGGTGTTACTCAAAGAACAATAGAATTTAAGATATCTAATTTACTATGACTGTGGGATTTTAATTAACAAGTAGAAATTAATAAGATAAGTACTTTTACTTCTGGGTATGTGTGTTCCGAATTTCGGACAAAAGAGTTAAAATTTTTGCAGTTAGATAAATTGTAGTGTAGGAGTAGGTACCTACGTACGTAGCAATATTATTATGTGATAAGAAAACATTTTCTTTTTGAAGAAAATGTGCCGAATTTTGTAAAATTTCCGCTCATTCGCTTGAAAAATTTCAGATTATTTTAAAATATCATTTCAGATTGAATATTGTTTCTTACCCACATTAGATATTTTCTTCGCTTAATTTATAAATAAAATAAGGTCTGTGAATGTACTTATTTGTAGAAACTTATTTTTTTATTCGATTTGGAATTATAGAAAATGTAAGGGAATAGTTTTTTTTAATATTATTGCAAATACGTATGATTTGATTTGTTGAGTTACTTTGGGAAAAGTGTTCCTGGTTAAAAATAGTGTCCAATTATAATAATAATAATAATAATTCATTTATTGTTGAACATAGGTTAAAATTACAGGTCTTTGTCAGGTTGGTATGATCAAATTATGAAAAAATTGCCCCAACCTGTTTAATTAAGTAATTAATTTCACATAATAAGATACTTTAAGATTACGGCACATACAGTTAAAGTTTTACAATCATTACACGTTTGAACAGCGATCAACCAGGCAAGCCGTGTTTTTACGGTTTTCTTAGAAGTACGCATTTACTTTTTCATCGTAGATCCCGTAATGGCACGTGCTAAAGCAGTTATACTAAGTATAGTGTTATACTTAGCTACGAGACTTTGAGAATAACTTAGCAAATTGGATAAAATAAAAAAATATGAAATAAATATTTCTCGATTAGATTGCAACCTATTGGACATACGTCTGACCCCTCAGACATTAAAAAAAAAGAATCTAAAAGTCGCATAAAAAGATCTAAAAGAAATGACTATGCTCCTTGTCTATTCCATAAGATTGTACATTTTTAAGTGATCCTTGAGTTCCTATAGAAATTAACACATTTTTTTTTCTTTTTTACAGTACCTACCTAGTAATCATATTTCTTTTTTTTTTGACATCCATCCAACGGCAACCTGGTTTTTGTAACTAGGTTTTATTATTATTAGATAGGTATAAAAACACCCAGACCCGGAAAATATCTTCAGAATATTTGTCGGCGGGAATCAAACCAGCATCTTTGCGTAACCACTATGCCACAGAGGTTGCCAATTGAGAAAGCACTTATAGAATACTGAGAAATTCTACTTCTATAATAGCTGGAAAGTTAAAACTAGGTATGTCTAAGTATAGTCATCCGTAAGTTTAAACTATGTAGGTACTAACTTTAAGCCCATTATGTAATAAAAAAATCTCAATGCTCTCTATGCTTAAAAATAAAATATGTACTTTCAAAATATGTTGCAAATAAACTACTTACGAGTAAATAGCGTGAAAAATATTATTCGGAACGATATTACGATATTAAAAATAAACATGATACAAGTTATCATATCATTTTGAAACACAAAAACAGATTTATTGTAATTCGTCATTAAACAAAAAAATTGGCATTATTTACTTTTTAGAAAACAAACATTTCTTGAACCTCTATAATCTTATCAAATATTTGTAAGATACCCATAATCCTTCATAAACCAATATTAACAAAAGTCCATGATTCTCGCGGTGAAAATATAAAAGAAATGCCACCTGTCTCTTTCCTCCATGCGTGTTGTCTCTCAATTTCTCATTTCACCGTTCACTTGTTTAGCGAGTAACCACTAACAGTCACCGAGTTCTATCTACTATCAATGCTTGATAAATTTCAACCGTACTTAGCTCCAAATAAGACACTTTTATGTTTTACCGGAGAAAGCACAAGGGACTTTCTCAAAGTAAGCTTGCGTCAGTAATATGTATGTTTCTTATTTTACACTGTTAAGTTGGTCAGTCGGCTAGTAGGTTCTTGACTGTCGTCGCGAGCGCACGCCTCTGGTAGAAATAAATCGGAAAAAAATATTTAAAATGACGAGAAAACCTTTCAGGTGTCGATAAAAGAAATAAGTATGTGTATAGCGCGATTGGTCTGATATTTCAATTAGCGCGGGAAACTAAACGTCAAGATGACAGATCGAAAGTGGTTCGAATTTCGAAAATTCATGTACAGTAGTGATGTGAAATTGTTTTTGGTTTTTGTGATTTTATCGATATTGGACGTGCCTTATACGTGCAGTGGAGAATACAGTGATAGAGGTAAGTTTCCGTTTAAAATATGGACATATTAAAAATATCTTTAAAGACACTTAAATATTTTAATACTTTAACTTATTAATTATTTTTTATAAAAACTACACAACTACGAATTATACTTAATTATTTATAAATCAAGAAGTTAAATTTTAAATAAGTTTTTACTATATTTTTCATTAAAATTCAGACACGCAATGGAATATCGGAAGCTGGTAAGTAGGTAGGTAGGTATAATTTTATACTGAATGCTATTCAAAGATTTTTCAGATAAGCAATTCTTCGCAGTAACTAAAAATTATATGGTTATTTTAAATTTATGCAAATTTAACTTAATAAAATGACCTGAATAGCTTTCTCTATTAAAGTTATAGTAAATATAATCCACTTTCTAATAAATAGAATTAACCCCTTTCCTCGTTCAAGCCGGATTCATAGTTATATTCATACCTTTATCTCTATAAAACTTACATGGATACGATTATTATTGTCATAAAAAGTCATAGACCCATCAAATATTGGTAGGTATTATAATAATATGGTGTTATACTTTATACTTCATCATCATCATCATATTCAGCCTGTGTCAGTCAACCCACTGCTGGGTGTAGGCCTCCTCCAACTTTATACTTAGTTAGATATCTTTTTAAATCTTACTAAATAAAATCTTACTAAATATTTCGATTTCGGTGGGAACAAGTGATCGTCCTTAAGCCAGACTGCATTACCTCTTCTTCCTGCCCTTCTTCTTCATCCCACTATGTGGAGTAAGCACAACATGTGTTGTTCCATTTTTTTTCATTGATTTCCCTTTATCAGGCGACATCTCAGCACTCACACCTTTCTCACTCATCCTGACCTTATACCACTAAGTGGGATCGGCACAACACGTTTCTTTCTTCCACATCCATGTTTATTTCCATCACACAATCCATGTTTATTTTCTTAGGTCTTCCCCTAGACCTATATCCAGCCACATTCATATCTAATACTACCCTAGTAACATGACATTCTTAGCAAAGTTATAAAAGCTTGAGTTAACCACAAAATAATATTTACAGTCTCGTTAGTGAGTATGGTTAACCACAGTGCTTTCTTCTACACTAATATTATAAAATTTGAGGTTGGCTTGTTTGTTTGAAGTAAAAAAAATATATATGTAAAGTTGGCTTGTTTGTTTGTAGTAAAAATATAAAATATATTAGAATAGACTTAAGCATTGAACATAAGCTATATTTTATTAAGATAAAATCCTGGATTTCTTTAGTACACAAGTGCAAAGCCGGGCTAGTTTTACAAATTTTTTATGCACCAATGCAACTTTCTTGTCTGTTGCATATCTACAATGAAATTATTTTATTTACAAATTATAATTTAACAGTAATAATTATTATTATTATAACTTTTCGAATCGGATGAATAGTTTCAGACATTACCTATTACAAACAAACAATTAAACTTTACTTTTTAAGAATATAGACCTAAAGGCCTGAGTTTTTCTTTTTTTCTCGTAAAACTGCTAAAACTGCATATTCCATGTAAATAACGGCTGTTATCGATAGAAAGTAGATTATGCATTTGCAATTATAATGGACATACTGTCAGTCGGCAATGTTTGCTTTAAATTTCACTTTTAAGTGACAACTTGATTTTGGTATAAAACAGGTTATTTTCTCTGTTTTGTGGGCTACGTAAATGTGCTCTACTCTTTTTAATGAAACTTGTAAAACAGGATCATGACTTGCAGTAAGGCTAGTCTGAAACCGAAAAGTTGTGGGTTACGAGGCAATTATTTTTAAATGAATAATTTTTTATACAAAAGATTTAAACGCGCTCGCGTGCTTTTTATTTTTCTTTAATATTTTTTTATTTTAAACTAGCGACCCGCCCCGGCTTTGCACGGGTCGAATAATTATACATATAAACCTATAGGCACATTTTATATAAATATTGGTAAGTATTTTGTTTTGTTTACTTAGCTCTTTTTTATTTTGTTTTAGTTTGTGTGTTGTCAATAAATTTTTCTTTCTTTCTTTTTCTTTTTTACCTCTTGAATCACTCTATCCATTAAAAAAACCACATCAAAATCTTCAAAATCTTCTATTGCTTGGTAACATCTTGTTATTATATTGATAGCCATTTGACACACTTTAAGATTTATTTCCCAGGCACTACAGTGTCGTTAAATGTAGGCAAAGATTCATCTGGTTACCATAATACAAGCGTTAAAGTTGCTTAGTTTGGGACTAAATGACGCTGTGTAAAATGTTTAATGATATGTATTTACATGATATGTATTTCTTTAATAATTGTCCTATCATATTAATCAGAAACCAACCACATGTTTGTTTGTAATCTTCTGTATAATAAACATAAACTTTATGTAATTATTATAACTGTTTTACAACGTATTTTGTGTTTATTTGACAGTACCGTTGCTAATATTACCACAGAAATAATGAAGTGATTTTAAATTTATTATGATACTAATACCATAACACAAGCATTAAGTTGCTTTGCTTGGGACTAGATGACGCTGTGTGGAATGTCCAAGGATATTTATTTATTATTATTATTATTATATTATAAAGAGGTAAAGTTGGTTTGTTCGTAAGGGTATTCTCCGAAACTACTCATCCGATTTTAAAAATTGTTTACTCGATGTATAGAAACGACTTTTCCAATAAACATAGGCTATATTTTATCTCGTTAAACCTAATTCACAATCTCAAAAAAACCCTAAAAAAGTGCTACTTATAACCTTATTTTTAACAGATCAACACCATAAAGATAGCTTTTATCGAGGTCACTTCCTGAATCAAGTATTTTGGCAACACCGCTCAAACGGGGTTACCAGCCGTGATAAATGGAATTTCTTACCGGATTTTTGCTTATGGCAAGTGATTCATGCTTCAACTGGCTATCTTCGAGTATTATAGACAGTTTGATAATCTTACTTATTATCAATGCGAAAGTTTGTAACTGGATGGATGGATGAAAATTCTTACACCGATCGATGTGTAGAATGGACTGTTGGAATGGATACAGGCTTTATTCTATCCCGGTTACATTAGTACACCCGTGGAATGGATACAGGCTATATTTTTTTCCGGTAGTTTCATTAGTACACCCGTGCAAAGCCGGGACGTGCTGCTAGTTACAAAGAAATAGTCATGTTTCAAAAATGTTATCTTCTAACGACTTTGTACAAGATAGTTGAAGAATTTACTACAGACGACAAATAATAAAAAAGATACAAATAGGCTCGTTCGTTCGTTCCTTCGTGTGACCAAGTGGCCAACTCTGGTGACGGAGTTTTTAGGACGCCTAAAGGCCTCCGTCATGGTTAAGCCATGACTTTAAAAGCCGGGACAAAAAGGCTATACGTGTCCTTTTAACATTTTAGAAGACTTTGTTTAAAATCAATTGTACATAATATAAATAAAGAGTCCTGAAAATTCTGTAAATACATAATATCCATTTTATAAAGATAAAAATTTAAAAACTTTACATACTTTATAAACTTTAAAAATTGAAAAATCATAATAAAAGTAACTACTTCGGCAGGATTCGCACGGGCGTACTAATGAAACTACCGAGATAAAATATAGCCTATAACCTTCCCAACAGTCCGTTCTACCCGTCTGTGATATAATTTTTGAAATCAGTTGAGTAGTTTCGGAGATTACCTCCGTCAAACAAACAAACAAACAAATTTTACCTCTTTATAATATTAGTGTAGAGTGTAGTGTAGGAAACAAGTCAAAAAGTATCCAGCTGTTTTTTGCACTCGAAAAAACATAACCTGCTTAACGCAGTCGGTTAAGAACAATACTATCATATCTTAGAACAGGTACTATCGCATCAGTTTCGCTATCATTGACCCTAAATGTCTCACTTTCTCCGACGTAACCAGTTTAACTCGCTATCATTCTGTTTTACGACTTTGTTCGCGTTTGATTGTAGCAGTCGTTTTATTATCATATGATTTTTAACTTAAATATGATGACTTCAACATAATTATGTTAAAGTAGATACCTACTATGATATGATACTAATACTAGTATCATATTTAGTTATTTAATCATCATAATAATGAGGTTCTCACCATTTCGTTTAGGAAGAGTAGCTAAGTTGCACTTGGTGGCCACACAACTCCATTCCTACAATCACCGGTAGGTACCTACCTACTTACTTAGGAACTTTAACTATCTACTTTACTTATTATTATATACCTGTGTTGTAGTTTGTAAGTACCTACTTTTAATATTGTACGTCCGAAAAGGGCAAACTGTTTGTACACCTATAAAAACAACCTACCATCTTTGTAACCATGTAACAGTTTTACAATAAATACTACTACTACTAATACTTTTCTTTACCGATGCGGTCACTCATCCAAGTAGTGACCGCTCAGATCGTTGCTTAACTTCAACGATCTATCAAGAATGTCTTAGCAAGCTTCGCCACGAGTGCTTCTATAACTCATTCAAGGCCCACCTGCTGGTCCTCTACGAGGTAGTGCGTCCGGGGCACCCAACGTGTTAAATTTAGAGACACACCTTGAACTTCCATACAACAAACCTTCCAATTACAAAATACAATCAGAACCACGAAAGTGTAACGAGCGACAAAGTGGTTGTTGAGAGCGAATTCGAACCACTTAGATAATGTTGACTGTAATTTGAAAAACATTTGATGCTAGCTGAGCCCCGCGGTTTGACCCACGTAAGTCCCGTTACCGTGAGAATATCGGGATAAAAGTAGCCTGTCTTTCTCCATCCCATCAACTATCACCACTTAAAAAATCACGTCAATTTGTCGCTCCCGTTTTGAAAACAGACAGAAAGACAGACTACGTATATTTTTGGAGATAACCCTTTACAAAGATGTATAAAATAGATCCCGGTAAAGTCCCGAGTTACATCAGTACACCTGTGAAAAACCGGAATGGGAAGCTAGTAAAGAAATAAGGCCTGTAGGATATAAAACCCTAGAGACTAGAGTTCTGCGTGTACGGAAACATGAGCTATTTGCTAAATAGAGCAGAAAGGAAACGCATACCGGCATATATGATCGGGTTTAACATTGTTCATTGATATGTATCGCTAGATATACTGCTTTTAAGATGTTGGTCGTATAAGATATATAAATATCCTTGGACATTCCACACATCGTCATCTAGTCCCAAGCTAAGCAACTTAATGCTTGTGTTATGGTAACCAGATGACTGATATAATACGGTACATTTTTTTTGTAAATACATACATATTATAGACAGAGGGCCTTAAGGCGGCCTAAAAACTCCGTCACTAGAGTTGCCCACTTGCTCATACGAACGAATGAACGATAGATAGAAAACACTCAGACTCGGAACAAATATTTGCAGAAAATACAAACATTGGTCCCCGTAGCGGGGATCGAATCCGCAACCTCCGCGTCTCAGGCGGGCCTTCGCCCACTGCGCCAGAGATACACAGAAACTTTCGCCTTGATAAAATATATAGGATTATATTTTAGTCTACATTAAAAGGCAGGTGTCTTTTAAAAGTGTAAAAGCTTTTAACCGCGTCAATACATGACTCACACTATTATACATCGTGACATCACATTTCTAAGCGAGTGAAAGTAACTTTTGTTTTCTGTAATTCGATTTTACGCCATTTTGTAATTCGGCGATATTACAATTTTACGGTAAATTTCGATTTACTTTCACTCAATTTTACGTAATTGAAATAATTTTATTTAATGTGAACGACATTGTGCGTTTTAAAAGAAAGTTTTTTAAATTAGTTGAGGATTAGGGCCCTACTAAACGAATACGTAATTATTTTTTTTTTAACTTTTTATTTAGAGGGCTTGGAGTCACATTGTGACTATGTCAGCCCGTTGACAACATAAATCTACTAATATTTTTTAAATAAGTATACTATTCACCGTATCAAACAACTCCTTAGCTGCCTCTGACAAAGGAACAGCTAACAAGCTGTGAAATGCACCAACATTCAAGAATGCGTTATATTGTGGTTATAGTGTAGCTTATTTTGATTACGACTGTATCCCAGGGAGCGGTAGTCATTTCTCTCAGATCTTTATGTAATTCTGGAGATCCTTTGAAGATATCTAAGGAGGTAGTCAGAGGTAAGTCCAAATACATATTTGGTACATAAATCGCCAATTATTTTTACGTGAGTAATTTCCCGTTGTATTAAATCATTACCATCTACTAGAATCTGGCTCTACGGGATCTAATTATATTTTGTAAGTACAAGAGGCTTACCATAATGCAATATTATTAAACAATTCAGTTTAGGTTCTAACTGTTCTTACTTACGTCAGCGCCTTATCTTACGTCAAAATAAGACCATTATAGGACCTAAACGCTTTTAACGGTCACAGTTGTGTAAATATAAGTAATCTAGTTAGTTCAGTTTCTGTGAAATATACCAATATTTGAAAGCAACTATTAACAGGTGACTAACTGTTTACCCGTATCCATAAATTTACTTTCTCTGATTGCAACAGCGAGTAAATGAGTAATTTAAGATACCTAATCTTTGAGAATGAAATTCGAATGCTCATTTTGAGGATCTGATGACAATTTTCGGAGTTATAACCAAAAATGCACCTTGAGAGTGAAAGAAATAGTAAAGTATTCTTATAGATAAATGATAATGATAGTTTTTTGTTCCTGAGTGCTTTCTATCAATATATATATATATATAAATATGTTTACCTAAATATTTCTATCTATAATAAGTATTATAATTTCTATTCTATTATATCAGTCATCTCGTTACCATAACTAGGGATGGGCGCTTACCCGGTAAAAACCCGAACATTGGGTTTTTACCCATTTATACCCATTTATACCCTTAGAATTAATACCGGGTAGAAATTCAATACATCTTTTTTTGAGATTCATCAAACTATTTTTAGCTTTTACTTGTTCGTTTTTATTCTACACACTTGAAAAAAGTCTAAGCTACATATTATATTCTTATAAAGAAGCCATCTAAACCTTCCCATTTAGAATTAATACCTGGTAAAAATTCAGCACATATTTTTTGAGATAAATCGAACTATTTTAAGCTTTTACTTGTTAGTTTTTATTCTAGATACTTGAAAAAGTTAATATTTAAAAAAAAAATATAATTGCTAAATTTTTTTTTTTATTTATATTATTTTTTATTCTTGGTCAGGTTTAAGTTATTACAAAGGTACACGAATCACAATTAAGTGGACTTTTGAAATAAATTTTCGTGGATTTTATTTAGTGAAATCATATTTAAGAGCAAAGATTAAGGGTTTTCCTGTGTAATATCAATGGCACTCTACTTACTACTTATTTTCATAATAATTTATAATATTTCATAATATTTTTAACATTAAATAATTCAAAAATACATGTCGTATTTTTACCCGGTATAAATAAAAAATACCCGGTATAAATGGGTATTTATTCTTTTTACCTATTTTACCAATTCCTTCCTATTTTACCCACCCGAATTTTTACCAACCCGCCCATCTCTAACCATAACACAAGCTTTAAGTTTCTTAGCTTGGGACTAGATGACGCTGTGTGGAATGTCCAAGGATACATCTTTACTTTCTCAATCCGTTTAGCATTGCCTAGATTTTTCTTTCAAACTAGACAGTTCTGATAGCAATCTTTTGGAAAGTGGATCCTTCTGGTGACCTGTTCCCAACTCACACCCAATTAACTCGTACTGGGTTGTCCGAGTTGGGAATTTAAAATAAATATTATTTTCGTTCATCGACTCGTACAACTTTGAAATTTGTATAGAATTAATTTGGCTTGGTATGCGAACTTTGCTAATAACAGTTTGCTTCTCGGTAAAGCTGGAAATGACTCGATACGGCATGCGGCATATCAGACGTAAGATTTATTATAATAATTCGTCTTACTAGATAAGCTTAGTTTGCCAATAAAACAATGGCAGTGGCGGCGTAAAAATATTATAACAATAAACAAAGGTTTGAACATGCGGCATGTCAAACGTAAGATTTACAATTTGTCTCAAAAGATAAGCTTAGTTTGCTACTTAAACAATGGCAGTGATAAATAAATAATAATTTATGAAATCTCCTGGGGGTTTTTAAATTATAAATTATCTTTCTAAATTATAATAAGAAAATCATTGAATTGCAATTTAAATGAGTGAAATGTGATAGTGACCCAGTGTGACAGGACTGTTATAAAAGTGAAGTGAATAAAGAATAAAGAATTTGTTATAAAAGAAGAATATAGTTAAGACTGATTCCTGTGATACCAAACAAATTAAGTAGGTAGATATAAGTATTTTTGTAACATTTAAATAATGTACTCATTTTAGATTTGAATGTAAAACCTTATTATTATTGTTTTAAGTAAGCTTTATTGATTTATTATTAATAATATAGTTAAGACTGATTCCTGTGATACCAAACGAATTACGTAGATATAAGTATTTTTGTAACATTTAAATAGTACTCTTTTTTTATGTTTGTGGTAAAATAAATATATTTACGAAAAATCTAATATGTTTTTCACTTAAATTGACCTAGTATTATTTGTCTTTAACTGTACTAAGCCTCCCACCATAGAACATGGTACGAGTCGATGAACGAAAATAATATTTATTTTAAATTCCCAACTCGGACAACCGAGTACGAGATAATTGGGTGTGAGTTGGGAACTAGTCCTTCTGGTTAATGGTGGCCATTACTATTCGGTTCGTGTTCGGCCTCCATTCGTATCCTTTCGGCCTTCCGTCGGGCACGAAGAAAGTGTTTTATGACCTACACATACCTAAAGTTATTTCTGTCTAGAACGATGCTTAGAATTTTGAGCTAAAGTCTAGTAGAATCCTGTGATGTGACAAACAAGTGCATGTTGAGGCACTGTCTGTCGAAGTAGTTAGTAGTTTGTCGAGGATGATATGTTCGAAGTAATAAATAAAAAAATATCCTTGGACATTCCACACAGCGTCATCTAGTACCAAGCTAAGCAACTTAATGCTTGTGTTATGGTAACCAGATGACTGATATAATACATAGATACATTTTTTTTTGTAAATACATAGGTACATAATATAGATAGAAAACACCCAGACACTGAACAAATATCTTCTGCAGTACATACAAACATTTGACCCGTAGCGGGGATCGAAACCGCGACCTCCGCGTCTCAGCCGGGCGTTCACCCAACTGCGCCACAGAGGTCGTCAAGTAATGCTTCTCTGACATTTATTAGATAATGATCCGTCAGAAAAGGTTATTTCGAAGTAAAAGACTTGTCGAAATACAGAACTATCGACGTTCCTCTGAACTTCGATAGTTCTGTCTGTACAGTCGAACGAAAAGGTTGACCAGTTTTGAAATCTATTCGTTTGACTCATGATTGCTCTGAGGTTTGACTCGTTGCACACGTCCCTTTCATAAGTGCAAGTCAAACCTTAGATTTTCAAGAACATAACACAAATTGATCTGTTTAACGGAATAGGGTGCTTTCGTTACTGCTATTTTCAGCCATGGATGGCAACTATCATGTGGGCACAGTGTGGGTGAGTGTCGATTTCAATAAGGGTACACAGTATTGACTCGCAATCACAACGTTTATTATTTTACCAAACTTTAACAACACAGTACTGAGTTTATAACGACACTGATGAACTAGGTACTTAATCAACAACTTAGGTCTACACGGAACGCGAGGCAGTTTCTACGACTGTACTGGGCGGTGATCGAACGAAGACTCTGCTCCTCGCTCCACCGTCACTCCGAAGTAGACTCCGCCTAGCGCCGAACGATGGCGCTGGCGCTCCGAGTATTCCCGAGTAGTTGAGGGCGCCACTTGTAGGTCAATTGACTGACTTTCAACAAGTCAAATCAACCATTCTCCGACACGGCCATCCTGCCAACACACGTCCTCGTGTGTTTATCCTGCAACAAAACATTCCAAGGCCAATATCTCTTTCTTACTCGGCCCTTCCTGACTAGGTAGGTAGGCACTTAGGGACTCTTGTGTCGAACAGAATTCTTTCAAAATTTAAGAAACTTTAAACCTCAACAAAGCAACTTCAAATTAATCAACAGAGCCATTAGTCGTGTACCATCGTTATCGCGTTACATTAACAAAGACTATCGAGTAAATTCACTATCACCACACCACGGCATATCCTAGCCGACCAGCAATCGTAATTGCTCCTTTGCGCTTACACGCCCCGTGTGATCACCTACCGGTCGACTCACACACATTTGTGATTTACACAAACAAACACAAACCGTGTGAAACTTTAGTTTCCAACTCATCATTTACTTCTACATCGACAGGTACATGACTTTCCGGCATACTTTAACTTTACTTCACATTTTTAAAATTAAAGAACTTTAAAACTCAAAACTCTCATCATTCTACCGTGTAACCAAGTGTACTAATCTCACCTAGTAAGTAAGATTTAAACCAAACTTCACCTTAACTACAAAAACAATAACCAGCTAGAGCCAATGTACCAACGTTTTACAATTTCAAAATCCAGTTAACACAATACTAATCGCGTATCCACTCCAATCATCACCGCTGCGTATGATCACCCAAGGTCGACTCATACCCCGTGTGAACACCCTATGGTCGACTCACACCCCGTATGATCACCAAGCGGTCGACTCATACCACGGCTGATGAAGTCGTTACACTTCGCTCTCACTGAGCCACCAAAACTTCATGATTATCACTACTGAAAACTTCTACGACTGGTACATGACCTACTAGCATAGCTTTGCTCTAACTTTGTCAAAAGGTACATCTGAATTTAAAACTCGCAACGTGTAACGTTAAAACGTTTACTGATCAAGGATCGTTACCCAACATGAGACTTGTTCAGTGCTGAATACTCATGTTTGACCAATACCAATCATTGAAACAATATTGTTAAATCGCTTGTCACTCAATTTAGATGCTACATTTTCTTTAACTAGCGACTACTCAGTACTAAAATCAAAAGAAAAACTATACAGCTCACCTTAAAAACCCATTGTCTCCGATGGCGTTTACATAAAGCAGACGTCCACTCGTCGCTCAGATTGCGTCGCACCCGGGCCACCACTGCTGTATGCCGTCCGGTGCTCGCCTGCGGTGCAGCCGGTGCTCGCCTGCGGGCGCAGCCGGTGCTCGCCTGCGGCGGAGCCGGTGCTCGCCTGCGGCGGAGCCGGTGCTCGCCTGCGGGCGCAGCCGGTGCTCGCCTGCGGGCGCAGCCGGTGCTCGCCTGCGGCGGAGCCGGTGCTCGCCTGCGGCGGAGCCGGTGCTCGCCTGCGGGCGCAGCCGGTGCTCGCCTGCGGCGGAGCCGGTGCTCGCCTGCGGCGGAGCCGGTGCTCGCCTGCGGGCGCAGCCGGTGCTCGCCTGCGGCGGAGCCGGTGCTCGCCTGCGGCGGAGCCGGTGCTCGCCTGCGGGCGCAGCCGGTGCTCGCCTGCGGGCGCAGCCGGTGCTCGCCTGCGGCGGAGCCGGTGCTCGCCTGCGGCGGAGCCGGTGCTCGCCTGCGGGCGCAGCCGGTGCTCGCCTGCGGCGGAGCCGGTGCTCGCCTGCGGGCGCAGCCGGTGCTCGCCTGCGGGCGCAGCCGGTGCTCGCCTGCGGGCGCAGCCGGTGCTCGCCTGCGGGCGCAGCCGGTGCTCGCCTGCTGCGGAGCCTGCTGGCGGGACCTGCTGGCGGGTCTGCGCGCGCTCGCCGACTGGCGGGACCTGCTGGAGAGACTGCGTAATCGCCTGCTGGTGGGACTGTGCGCTCGCCTGCTGGCGGAGCTGACGGGACTGGTGGTCAGACGTCAGTGCCTCAAGAGCCAACATTGCCTCAGGGGCCAACCATGCCTCAGGGGCCAACAGTGCCGCAAGGACCGCACGTGCCCGGACCACCCGTCCACAAGACCGCTCGTCCACAGCGCGTCATCAGGAGCAAGGACCGCTCGAGTACGGGTCCACAGCATTCACAGGACCAGTCGCCCAGGATCGCTCGTCCACAGGACCGCTCGTCCGCGTAGCTGGCGCTGCCGCTCACAACAAGATGATCACAACTGAAACAAATAACATCAGGCACGTTTGGTTCTTGTTTTCAAACGAAATAAGACAAGAAAAACAAAACGATTACATGACCTTTTCAAATGCTGTAAGAAGTCGGTAGGTAGGTATTGCAATATTCACATCTTCCACAACCAATCATTGATGTAGTTTACAGCATGCTCTTCCATTTTCGTAAAACTCGAACAATGTAAGCACAGGTTTTATTCGGATCGCTCTTCTTACTGCGATAATCCACTCGCGTGTCGTCTCCGATTAGCATCACAGGCACGACACTTTGTCTACGATAACGCCGAAAACTTTTAACGTCTCACATTTACATCATCATTTTAATTATTCACTGTGTCTCTTCTCGTCGATACAAAGATTTGTTCGGCAATCAAATCGTTTCCGCTCAACCATCAACTAGGTACGTGTCTACGTGATAAGGCAGCTACGTATGACCTCATTTTAAACAGTCGCTCATATTTCCTTCGGTTTGCCATTTTTCTCAAATTAATGAGGGTAGCGGCAAAAGTCACGACTCGACGCTGATAAACCGTGCTTGTTTACTTCGTTTATTGAGATAACGTCATACCGCCACTATGAGTCATTATAACAGCCACGCGAATTATCATTTTCACTTTTAGTTTTACTGTGCAATTGAACCGACACTTATCGCACTTCTGATAACGGAATAGGGTGCTTTCGTTACTGCTATTTTCAGCCATGGATGGCAACTATCATGTGGGCACAGTGTGGGTGAGTGTCGATTTCAATAAGGGTACACAGTATTGACTCGCAATCACAACGTTTATTATTTTACCAAACTTTAACAACACAGTACTGAGTTTATAACGACACTGATGAACTAGGTACTTAATCAACAACTTAGGTCTACACGGAACGCGAGGCAGTTTCTACGACTGTACTGGGCGGTGATCGAACGAAGACTCTGCTCCTCGCTCCACCGTCACTCCGAAGTAGACTCCGCCTAGCGCCGAACGATGGCGCTGGCGCTCCGAGTATTCCCGAGTAGTTGAGGGCGCCACTTGTAGGTCAATTGACTGACTTTCAACAAGTCAAATCAACCATTCTCCGACATGTTGAACTGTATCTACCTACGTGTTGCTTTATTTAGCATCAATTAGACTATGATAAATTTCGCTAATTTCGTATCCGTAACACGAAAGGAGACCATGAATAGTGTTACAATGAACTAGTTTGACCTGAACCCCGTATTTACATAGTGGTCTAATTGGATTGGTACTTCGAATTTTGTTCCGAAGGTCGTGGGATCGAATCCGGCCGTGCATCAATGGACTTTTCGTGTCGAAAAGTTTATATGCGCTTTAACACGAGCTTTAAACGGTGATTAGTATTTTATTCATTAAGATCAATTTATAATTTCACTTAAAATTGTTTAAAGGTGCTCCAAGAACTTAGGCACATACCTTATCAACATAATTTATTTTATCAAACAAGAATAGCACGTCCAACAGACCATCCGCAGGTTGTCTTGTAGAGATCGTTTTAAAGCGATTAGACCGCCGATTGGTTGTTTTGTTTTTTGCATTGCTATTTTTCTAAAGTATTTTCTATTCTAATTTCTGCCTACTTACGTAAAACATTCATTTATTTTGTAAATCATGGCAACGTGTGTTTTTGTCACGTGTGACTCAGTATAAGTTGGCATGTTTTCTTCGTGACTTGCTATATACCCACTTTCCTACTAGTCGAGTTATAATAATTTGCGGAGAAAATCAGTTTCTCTCGAGAAAACTTAAATAATTGTAGACTTCAATTTGCAGAACTTACAAGTCACTTGACCATTACGTTATATTATATTTTTTATTACGCCTGTCATGACAGGCCGTTTGTCACTTTCGCTCGTAATTCAAAACATAAACAACAGCCGCCATATTCTCCAAATAACCATGTCTTAACGCGGCACGTCACGGCGTGGTTATTTTGAAAAATTCTATCGATTTCAGAAAACAAAAGCTAGATAACGTGCAATCTTTTACGCGTCATGTTTTGAATGTCGTCAAGAATCAAGCAGCTGTTTGCCATAGAAAGACACCCTACTAATTTTATAAACGTGTTATTTGTTTGAGATTTATGGATGTCTGTTGGTTTAGACTGTTAGGATGGTTATACTCGTAGCAGGATACTTTATAGGCACCCTAGTACGACCCAAGAGACGCAAAGTCCGTTTTCCATCCTATGTTCAGGTAGCTTCAAGTGTACTTTCTGAGTATGAATGCAGTTTTTTCGAGGAAGAGTGACAATAATTGTTATCCATAGGTATCTACTTTAATATTATAAAAGGGAAAGTGTGTGTGTCTGTCTGTCTGTTTGTCCATCTTTCACGGCAAAACGGGGCGACGTATTGGCGTGATTTTTTGTGTGGTGATAGTTTAAGGGATGGGGAGTGATATAGGCTACTTTTTATCCCGATATTCCCGCGGGAACGGGACTTACGCGGTTGAAACCGCGGGGTACTTTCAGAGGATAAGAAGTATTCTCGTTTTCAGATGCAAGAAAGCTGTTCGGAGGATACCGGATCACTCCATCGCATTGCAAAGCATCAAGAGCTGCCAAGTTCAACCGCGGGACCACTATATGTATGTTCAACCATGAGTGCGCGCAGAGGGGAGGAGAGGTAAATATAAATAAATAAATAAATATCCTTCATCCACACAACGTCATCTAGTCCCAAGTTAAGCAACTTAATGCTTGTGTTATGGTAACCAGATATAACTGATATAATACTTAAATAATTTTTTTTTGTAAATACATACATATTATAGATAGAATACACCCAGACACAGAACAAATATTTGTAGAACATACATAAAATAAATGAGAAACATAGAGTAAACCCCTTTCTTTTCATTTCCAGGTTGTTGGAACATGTATGGACGGCTTCCTCTTCGGCGCTTGCTGTCAACTCAAAGCTGCCAGCCAGTCACACATCCCCAAAGGACCTGGCGTGGTCATGACCAGCTACCTCGACTACCCAACTGATGACGATCTGGAAACTGACTACGATGGAGATCAGCTTAACGAATGGCACAACAGCTTCAAACCTGTCGTCACTCCGGGATACAAACCAGCGTCAGCTTCAACCAACAAACCTGAAGATTTGAGTACTGAAGCTGAGATTATCAATGAAGGGTTTAATCAGATAACCAATACGTTACTGAGCTCACCGCCAAAGCAAGATAACTCTGTATATATAAAACCAAAACCAGAGTATACCTTTAGTACTATAAACCACGGAAGCCCTGATACTATTCTGGTCAATCCTAATGGAACTATTGTTGATAATGTAGTAAGACCTTCAGATTTTAATGTACAAATATCTTCGATGCAGACGAAGCCGACTGTACCACCTAGTACGTTATCTACAACTCAAAAATCTGTGTCAACTCATCAACCAGTGAAACCTGTATTCAGGCCCAAACCAGTTACGACAACCACAGATAACTATGTTATGGTTTCCACAGTTACTAAAGATAAACCAGAAGTTTCTTCTATACATTCTATCATTCAAATGCTGAATGATAGTACACAAAATAAGAAAGAAGATGTGACTTCACCAGGCTATGATATAATAGAAACTAAGTCATCTCCATCTCCTTATAGCCCTTCATATAGCTCCAACTATCCTTCCAGCCATTACGTCACCCAAAGCAGTCACTACGTCACTCCATCAACTGGTCACTACGTCACTCTGAAACCTTCATCATTATCAACAAGACTAACCACAAAACCACCTTATGAGTTTGTAAGGCCAACGCAAAAACCATCTTACGACTACGTGCACACGTCTATAAATAGCATAGAAACTTCACCTAGTCCTAGTCAGTCCACTAGTCAAGCTATCGAAGCTTTTAACAATTACCCCACAGATCCAAGTGATTTTGATGACGCTGTTACTACTTTCAGCTACGTTAGTTCTAGCACTACGCAGAAACCTCTTACTACCAGAAAACCTCCTTCCACCAGCTATGTAACTGGCGCTCAATTCACCAGAAGACCTGTAACTCCGTCAGGTGTTGTTTCCAGCTATGACGCAGTGTCAAATTACGATAATCAAGACGCATTCTCAAGCGTGACTCCAACAGTTATTGTTCTCAACGGCTTCCAAACCCAAAAGCCGACAGAAGAGCCTCAATTCGTCGAAATATCTCAGGAGCCGTTCAAGAAACCAGTGAACCAAATAACAGTGAATAACCATATCGCATCCACTAACAATATCTACATGAACAAACCTCCGACATACGAACAGCCGTCATCTCCAACCGTTGTTATTACTCCGAAACCCGCTCCAAATACTACACCTTATCCAATCAAGGTATCGACCAAACCCCAGTTTGTATCAACTAGACCTCAATCAACGCCTACTAGACCTCAAACCATTTCTATACGACCTCAAACAGTGTCTTCTAGACCTGTGACAACAAGACCTGTTATAGCAACATCTACAGATTCTGATGTCATCGAATATTCCCCAACAACCTTTAAACCAGACTTCCAGTCATCGCCAGACGATTTAATAAACTTCCCACCTGTGAGAAATCCGATGCTCAACGCATCTGGATCAAACCCATCATTGTACAATACCAGTATATCTCTATCAGACAATGAACTAAGCGATATAGATCTGATTCACGAACTAGAATTCACAACCCCAACATGGCAAGAAGACCCACAGCTGAACGACAAAATGAGCATCTTTGTCAGTAAAATCGTTGGCAGTCTCCAAGGCACGTTCCAAGAGCTTCATGATATAGTCATATTAGATAAGAAGCAGAACGCTACGAGGACGACCACAGTTAGGCCGAAGAAGACGATAGCAACGACCAGAAGACCGTCAGTGACGACAAAGAAACCGGTGAAGGTGACACCACCGCCGAACCGAAGGCCGACAGTGAGGACGACCAAAAAGCCAACAAGATTGACGACATTGGCGAGAAGAACGACCACCGCACCTCCGACTACAACAACGACGAAAAAAGTGGTAAGCGATTGATATGCACTATACACATACAATTTGAAATAATAAAAAAATACCTAAAAACAATGGTAGGTACTTAGCTATATTTTTTAATTACACAGGTTTTTTATCACGTTATTTACCTTGTTTATTTATTGCCCGACGTTTCGGCTATGTTACAATAGACCTGAATACGTGTGTATTTCAAAAAATATGATTATAATATATGCAAGGTAACTTTGAAATTTCATTTTGTAACCTTTTATTTTCTGATGCAACAACATTTGGTTTCAGGTGACGACCACAAAGCGGACGAAGCCGACCAGACGAGTGACCACCACGCAGGCTGCCACCTCCACCACGGAGCAGGATGAGCTGACCACAGAGAACTATGCAGAACAGCCTATTAACTATGATGATAAGAACTGTAAGTAAAAACACTTGTACCTCATCTCGAACATTGATTTCACTCCGTTTTTCTTAGGGATATTTTTTGGTGTTTGATTTTTGCAGCGTCACGTAGCGGCGTTTAGGCATCCGACTGCATGATAGCACTATATGGAGTTACTTATTTTTGATTGCAGGCAAGACCTAAACGGCGCTCGAGGCGCCTCAAAAACCAAACACAAAAATAGCCCGTAGAAAAATGAACAATGTTCTAGATGAGGTATCATTCTTATGTAGGTAATCTGTGGTGAACGGCAGTTAGCAGCCCGATCTCTCCCACTTTTAAATATGGCCTCCCTTCGTTCTTGCCTTATTTCCCGATCCTTGCCTGATTCACTGCAGCCCCACGACGTTTGCAATATCGAGAGACGTCAACGTTAGTAAAACTCCAGTGGAATAACAGCCAAAATAATAAATAAATAAAATATCCTTGGACATTCCACACAGCGTCATCTAGTCCCAAGCTAAGCAACTTAGTGCTTGTGTTATGGTAACCAGATGACTGATATAATACATAGATACTTTTTTTTTGTAAAAACATACATGGGCCATTTTCAAAATATTATAGATGGAAAACACCCAGACACGGAACAAATATCTGCAGAACATACAAACATTTGTCCCGTAGCGGGGATGGAACCCGCAACCACCGCGTCTTAGCCGGGCGTTCACCCAACTGCGCCACAGAAGTCGTCAATGCATTACTTTCTAAAATTATTTTTCTATTTCCAGTATGTGGAGTAAAACCACTATCAAAATCCGGTCGTATCGTCGGCGGTAAGAACGCGCGCTTCGGCGAGTGGCCCTGGCAGGTGCTGGTGAGGGAGAACAGGTGGTTCGGCCTCGTCACCAAGAACAAATGCGGTGGTGTTCTCATCACCAACAGATATGTCACCACCGCTGCGCACTGTCAACCTGAGTAAGTCTTCAGTGATGCTTTTCTTTATTCTTGGCTTCGCACGGCTTGTGCATTTAGTCACTCTTATGTTTTGTTTTGTTCGACACCTCCATGCACAACGCCCTCCACGCTGCCGAGGACCGAAATAGATGGAGGAACATCATCAGAAAGAAACTGATTCTGAAGGGTGGTCACGACCCTCAGCATTGAGGAGTACGAATCAAGGAGGAGGATGTTTTAGAAATTTAAATTGAAAATGTTTATAGAAATTTTAGGTTTACAGATATACACAAATTTGGTTCAGGTAGGTACATAGTATTATTTTATCTGTGGTTCAGGTTATTGAGATTGGCTGTAACATGACCTAAGCATTTTTTTGGCCATGGAAGTCAAATATTGCTTTAAATATTGTATGCAACAGGCAAGAATCTTACATCGTGTAAATGGGACTTTAAACGGTTATAGAGCTAAATCAGGAGCCGTAGCATGACCGTTTGAAAGTAATGTTTTTGGAACCTGCTCACGAAGGAGCGCCGATCGCAGCCGAAGTTTGCCATGCGTCATTGGACAGTCAAGATGTCAAATAACATTACTGAAATAACATTGCTTTTAAAACGGTCATGCTAGGCCCCCATTCAATCTTGTAGGCTACAGGCAAAAAAATCACTAGGCAAATAGGAGTTTGAAATTTATTGTTTTACTATTTTTGAAATATAAATATCTAAATTGATCGCGATTTAAGAAAACTATTGTTTCACTTGTTTTTATGCTGTTCCAGTTTCTTCTCATCCCTCGTCGCTGTCTTCGGGGAGAACGATATATCAGGAGATAGAGAAGCGAAGACTCCCGTCTCCAAGAACGTGAGGAGAGTGATCGTCCATAGAGAGTACAACGCTGCGACATTCGAGAATGACCTTGCGCTGTTAGAACTGGAGTCACCTATCAAGTTTGATGCTCATATTGGTGAGTTGTAGCACAGTACAAGTACAGATACCTCATCTCGAACATTGAAATGACTCCAGATTGCATAAGTGCAGACACGGGTACCTCATCTCGAACATTGAATTTACTACGTTTTTCTTTGGGCTATTTATTGGTGTTTGATTTTTGCTCACCTAGTGGCGTTTAGGCATCCGACTGCATGCCACTTAGCACAATCAATCACAGGTCTTCTTGGCCGGTTTTCCAAGTAGGTAGGAGCTTTGACTTAACTTATTACCTACTACGGCTTGTCTGGAAGAGATCGCTTCTTAGCGATAAGACCACCCATTGTACAGTTATTACTAAGGATTTGTAGTTCATAAGTTCCTCTCTGTAGGTGTGCAATAAAGTATTTTTATTCATTCATTCATTCATTCATTCATTCATTTATTCATTTAGTAGTAATTACCCGTGCGAAGTCGGGACAGACAACTCAAATGTAATCATTTGATTTCAGTACCTATCTGCATGCCAGTTGACGAGGTAGACTACACGGGACGTATGGCCACCGTGACGGGATGGGGACGGCTCAAGTACGGAGGCGGGGTGCCGGCTGTATTGCAGGAAGTTCAGGTACAGAGGTCTACTCTGCACGAGGCGTACGATGACGACTTATTTAGCAATTCAGTTTAGGTTCTGACTGTCAAAACTTTACGTCAGCGCCTTAGTTTACGTCAAAAGTGGTTCGTAGTAGGACCTAAACTGAAATATTTTTTACGTCCCGTTGTATTAATATAATGTCTGGTACAACTCACGATAGTTTTGAAAGTGAGACACTTGATTTCGTTTAAACTTTGCACTTCCTGTATCCAGGTGCCTGTGATAGAGAACAGCGCTTGCCAGGAGATGTTCCAGACAGCTGGACATTCAAAGAAGATTCTCAACTCTTTCATCTGCGCTGGGTATGCTAATGGACAGAAGGACTCGTGTGAGGTAAGTTGAGATTACCATGACAACACAAACAAACAGGCGTAACACAAACAACATCGGACCAAACATCAAGCCCTGAGTAACCCCTGAGTAACTAAATATCTCTTAATTGTCTTGCACTGAAAACCGCAGCGCTTCATCAGCCATTGTGCTGCTGAAGCACATGCCTTATTTTCCCTTGGATTGTAAATGTTCCAATTCTTAATATTTGTGTTTTTGGAAAATAAAACTTTTAACTATTTCTATTTCTCTTTAAACTAAAGAAACTGTTTATTCCCAGGGCGACAGTGGCGGGCCCTTGGTTCTTCAACGTGAGGATGGCAAATGGCAACTAGTAGGTACCGTCTCCCACGGCATCAAGTGCGCGGCACCGTTCTTACCTGGTGTTTACATGAGGACCACCTTTTACAAGCCTTGGTTGAAATCAATTACTGGTGTCCGCTGAGTGGGTTAGATACAATTTAGGAGACATTTTTTAATTTAGATTTATTGAATTTAGTCTTTCGAATGCTATTAGTTTTATTGATACTTACTGTAAAGTATTATTTTCTTCGTTGTCAGTTTCATCTTGTTTTATTTGAAAATTCTATTAGAATTGGTGTTCTTTTGTGTGAATTTTCTTTAAATTTATTTATACGTAAATATTTCTTATTTTAACTTTCTTCTTGTAAGTACCTACTATATATTCCAATTCTTTAGTATAAAAGAATTATACTAAACTGTTTAAAATTATTTTGTTAAATCAATGTGTTTGCTCTCTACGTTACGTCGGAATGTTTGTGTATCAAATTGAGCTTCAATACTTATATCATAAAAATGTAGATAATGTATGAGTATGTTAATTTTAGCTTGTAAAAATTGAAATGCATTTATATTTATTGTTACGTTATTTAAAATTAGATCTAAGACTGAAATAAAGATTATTAAATTGTTATTTATTAATATTTATTTAGTTGATTATTATTATTTAGTAAATCGAGCATAATGATAATACTTCTAGAATTATTTATTGTTAACCACTAAATATTATTAAATGCTCAAAACTATTTATAGTAAGTAGTTCAGTTAAAGATAACTAATTGTTTGCATTTATTAAAACAATTTAAGTACTTATTGTTTTTAAAACTGTCCATTCCATATATTGTGTTAGATTTTTAAGAACGAAATAAAACTAATTTTCAGCTTGCATTTAATATTTATTGCATACTACAATATTTTTAACAATTTTGTTTTTTCTACCTAAACTATCATCTACTTAACCACAAACATATATATTTAAATTTATGCTTTTCATCATTTTATTTATTTTATTGAGAGCACAGCAGTTTTCATCTTTAACTTACAAGTTAGTTATTACATTTTTTTATGAATATAATGCATTTTCTACATTTAACTTATTTACATAGGTACAATATATCAAATCAACAAGTAAAATCACAAAATGATCTAATTCGTTATTTTCAGTGAAGCGATAACCAGATTATATTAATATTATATTATATTATAAGCAACTATAACAAACAGTTGTGCATTAACAATTACTACAATATTCCTTAATCTACATTTAAAACCACTACTCTACAACACTATTTGAACGTAGACCATAAACTTGCGTTTAACATTTTCTTTATCATTTGCTTTTTTCAGTTTTCGTAAGATTTATTTGTAGTGCAAACACTTTTTACAAATAGCACCCGCTTTGTCTTTGATCGTTTGAGATGACATAGCCCTTTCCGATTCCGGTTTAGGATCCTCAAATGGTCCTTCGCTAAACTGTTGGATCAACTTCTTAATGTAGCTACCAGGTCCTCTGATTGTAAGCTTACTGTCCGCATCATCTTCAACCTTATCATCAACAGTATTAGATCTATACTCGCTCAGCATCTGCAGTCCATCTTGGAAATTTTCAAAAGCTTGTGTAATCTTATCTCCAATGTTAAGTTTGTCTTCTATTTCGCTAAGTACAGCTTTCTCTGGTTCTACGAAATTTTTGGATCCAGTTGGAGTTATGATAATTTCGGAGTTTTTGACGTCAATAGTTATTTTAGCGTCTTCAATATTCAATCCTGATAGCGAAACGTCGACAGATTTCGAGCGGTATTGCCTAGATGGCGTTGCTGGCACTACAAGTTGGTTTGAGTCGGTGTTTAGTTCTTTGTTTGCGCCGATAGATGTCACTGGGGAAGGGGTCAAAGATCTATCACCGGGGCTTGATCCTGAGTAAAAAAGTAAATAATATGTTAATAAAAACTAACATATCAAACTTTATTATAAGTAGGTACTTTATTAAATGAGTCGCTCATGCAGTTGCTAATTTCTCAGTTTCATTTTGCTTTCAGATATTTTAGTATTATTGAATTTTTATATGCCCATCACCGTGTATGAATATATTTTTACCTTACAGCATTTGGGCGCCAATTGGTTCATTGTTCATTCCTAAAATAAATCAAAACTATTAATTACAATCACACTTTAAGATAAATTTCTTGTCGTATTATTATTTATGTTAGTAACAAGCATTATCACTACAGCCTTTTAATTTTGCAGGTTTAAAAATACATCTTCCTTTATGTAATTTTAGTGTCTTATCACACCATCCATACTAGTCCATACTAGTATTATAAATGTGTGTTCTGTTTGTCCGTCTTTCACGGCAAAACGGAGTAACGAATTGACGTGATTTTTTCAGTGGTGATAGTTGAAGGGATGGAGAGTGACATGGGCTACTTTTCATCATGATATTCCCACGGGAACGGGACTTACGGGAAACCGCGGGGCATAGCTAGTTCAATAATATTCCTATACAAAATCACGCATTTTAAATCGTTAGAAATAACTTTACGTGTGCAATTTCCCGTGTTATCTAGTAGAAAAAAGGCCAAAAGGCCCAAAGCAAAAGTGTTTGGCGTTCAGGGAAGGAGGCTTATGCCCAGCAGTGGGTTCTACCAAGCTGAGAATGATGATGATGATCATCTAGTAGAAAGCTTTGTGAAGATGTATTAGTAAACCTCCCAAACCACCACCAACCATTGGAAGCCTCCTCTGCATCCTCAGTGCAGAGTGGCAGCGGCTGCTCCGCCACCAGACCCTGCACCATGTCCATACAGGAGTCCAGAGAGAACATCTTCCCGCACATCTTGATGCCGCGGATGCGACGACGCATCTCTAACAATTTTACTATTATTATCTACTATTGTTAAAGCCCCAGTACCTGCCTATATTAAAGTTCGCAAGGTGTTACACGGGAAGACACAAAACCTTTTATTTTAACTGAGTCACTTTATTGTTCTGAATTAACCAAATTGCTATACACTTGCGTGCCTGACCGGTAACTGACAAAGACTAGCTCCGGTCACATACATACTTCTCACTTACACACAAAATAGCTTACATCGCATTCAATGTGTCAGGCCTTTACATCTTTACTAGATGATTTACGCAGCGTCAAAAGGCAATCTTTGCATGCACTTAACAGGACACTAGTGCTTAGAACATTGTAGTGATGGAATAGCCTTGTAGCACCTAAAACATCCTCTCAGCTGCCGGTCATATCCACAGGAAAGACAATGGTCAATTACGTGTGGGGCTGACTAGCCGCGGGTTTGCTCACGATGTTTTCCTTCGTCATTTAAAGCTCGTGATAAAGCGCACACACGAAAAGTCCAATGATGCACGGCTGGATTCAATCCCACAACATTCAGGAAAGTCGAAGTACCATACCAATAGCCAATATGGTTATTTTTTTGCCCAGCAGTAACACACTAGGGACACCTTAAGAGGTGATGATAAATATAACTCACCAGGGCTGTCCTTATGCTCCATCTTGAGTTGTGCAAACGTCTGGGCACAACTAGTAAGGACCTGTTCGTAATCGCAGATGGCTGCGTGTGTACCGTTCACAATCTTAGGGGACATTGGACTGTTCGCGAGGAGGAGACTTGTCCCGAAGGTGGCGTTCAGCTCGCGGGTTTCTGGAAGTTTGTAATTTAACCCCCTTATTATTCGACCAGTAAACCTTTATTAGGTTTAGCGCATAATAAATCTGTTGCTATTTTTTCGTGCCATATGAGAAACAAGGAAAAAACATTAAGTATAAACAAATTTAATTAAATGTAGACTTATTTACCGTCTACCAGTATTCAGTATAAATCCCGCCACGTAAACATAACGATGATGATGAATGGGGTATGTTCGGTGACGGGTCATTCACTCACTCGCCAACAGCACGCGCTACATCAATGTGTGAAGTGCGCCGCGTCACCACACAACACATCACACATAACATTCCTGCAAACCACAGCTTTTCCCCTCAGCGTTCTTTTTACGCGGTGTGACCTATACTTACCCTTGAGAGAGATCCTAGGTTTCTTTGGTACAACGATGTTTCCATTCTCAGAACCAAACACGTCCATCAGTATCTCGGTGGCCACTTTCTTTATCTCGTTCCAGTCCTCTGAAAAAAAAACTTGCTAAGTCTTTTTTGATAGATAGAGCGTTGAACGTTCTGAGCGGTTTCAACTTGGATGGGTGACACATAATATTATGTTAAGGCATATAGGTATCTACATATATTTTTAGATTTAAGGCCAACCAAAGGCCCAATATGCTTGATTTGACCAAATTTTATTTAAATTAGTTCAATATTTTTCACGTAAAAGAGTAACAACCACACATACATACATAGACACAAACCTTTGCATTGATAATATTACTAGGATTAAAGTCTTACCCAATATATCTTGGTTAGTGGTCCTCTGTGAGGTCACAGTGAATCGGATGACATAGATTCCTTTGAAGCAAGCCGGTACAGCGTGGATGAAACCTCTTCCGTTCAATCGTTTCAGTAGACATTCCGTTAGAGTGTTGTCGCCGCGGAGACGGAAGGCGACCATACCTTGAGACGGAAGATTTTGAAATTAAAACAGATTTCAAAGTTTTTTTATCGTTCAACATTCAATCAAGTCAATATTCCTTAGATTTAATCTTTTATTTCCACACGTAAATATTTCATTGACGGTTTCGGCGGAATTTGAATCCGCGATATTGACAATAAAATTATCTTTAGTGGTCATTATCATTTTCACAATATATTTTTACACAACAATTTTCAGAAATTGAAGTAGTATATGTTTTCTGAAATCCACCGCATTATTCAAAATAACATCGCCGTGTCGTGCCACGACAAGGCGCGGATGTTTAGAGAATAAGGCAGTTGTACGTACCTAGATTCCTTGGCTGAGGTATTTCAAAGCGCTGGTCAGCCAGCACCAAAGCTTCGAACTTCTGAGCGAGACGAACACCCTGACACAGTTAAAATATGATAATAAAAAGAAATAAGATAATAAATATAAGAAATATAGAAAGAAAGAAAGAAAAAGCACTTACTTAACATAGAAAAATCCACAAAAACATAATAGTTACAATAGGTACATAATGTGTCCCAAATAGGCGTCCAACTCAGCATTTGTTGATTTGCACAAGACAAGACAACGCTGATCTCCCGTTGGAACCTTTTGCGAGTCACAGATATTCCTTAACTTATTAAAAGAAGTAGGTATATAATGATATATGGTACCTCACGAATATGCTTCTGAAGACCAGCTACACCGTAGTTCCTTAGCACAAACCAGAGCTTCAAGGCTCGGAAGCGACGGCTCAAAGGAATTTGCCAATGCTGTGAAAAAATACACATTGGTTATTAAGATGTTAAATAAATAAATAAATGCAGCCAAAACTTTAAATAAACTAATTTGTCAGCGCTAAAAATGTTGCCTTCCCTTTCTTTACAATCAAAATAAAAAGGATGGCAACACTGGCTCTTTACTGACTCTACGTTGAGTCACGGCAGCAATCTGTCTATATTCTGTTAGTAACCTTCACCATATAAGCTAAGCTAAAGGATGGTTTAGGTGCTACAAGCATATTCCAACTCAACAATGTCCCAGGCACTACAGTGTCCCGTTAACTGTAGGCAAAGATTAATAAATAAAAATAATAAAAATGTTTATTGAGCAAAATAATGTTACAATACATAAACATGGTGGTCTTGAAACTAGGTTAGCCTGTGTTTTGAAGACCTGGATGGTCTTCAAAACAAATTGATCCTGAAGATTGTCTCTTGACGCTGTATAAATCATCTAATGAAGATGTAAAGGCCTGAGTAATCCCACCACCAAATCAATTAATAGTCTTACTAATAATTCCTTTTTCGACGGATCTTCAAGCTGTATTTTGTCGCCACAACCTCCAGCCATTTTGATGTATCCATGTAGACTTTTATCTTCATCATCATAGAGTTCATTGTCGTTTGTAAAGTTACCGTTTATGTCTTCTGTGTCATTTCTTTTGAGATGTTTGACTCCATTTATGTTATTTTTAATATCATTATTATCATTTTTGTGACCATTTGTATGTGTTTTATCATTTTCTTTTATGATTTTGTAGTTTCCATTGATTTCTATTTTAGCGATTTTGTCGTTAGAATCTTTGGTTTTGATGTTTTGAATTTTGTTTTTGGTATTCGATTTTCGTGATCCAATCTATTTTGATATGGAAATAAATAAACAAAAAATAAAAATATACATTTCTAAAACAAAACAGAATATTTCGATTAAGCTTTACAAAATTCTTACCATGTAATCAATTGCTTTCCCTGGAAAAAAAAAGTATTATGAGTATTCAAAAGTTCATAAGTAACTACCTAAATATAAACTTTTAGTTTTAATCATAGTTCAGTTATGCCCGAATTCTATTAATAATCAATGTACGGATGTCCGTAGGTATGTCCGTCACCAAAGCCACTTTGTTTTTAGAACATGAAATGTATGAAGCTTTTTGATACATAACAACGTTGCTATGTCGAAAGTCCTACGGACATCCGTTAGTTATAGGAACCAAAGAAGGAAAAAAAGAAATAGGAAGTTATAGTTATAGCTTAGGTTTTGGCAGCAACAGTATCAACTTTGATCTAGTTATTTACCTGAATTCTCGTGTCTTAAGTAGATCGGGTTCACATTGAAGGTTCTGTGCAAAGCTGTGCTATCCCTGACCCTGTGAAAAAATATAATTTATATTATTATTAAATAATAATATAATAATTATGTAATAATAATAATTAATAATTATATTATTTGTTTTAAATTGGGGGAGACCTTTGCCCAGCAGTGGGACAATATAGGTTAGGAAAAAAAAACTATTTGTAGTATACTATTACATTATAAAGAGGATTGTTTGTTTGTTTGACGGAGGTAATCAATCACTAAAACTACTCGGCCCTTTTCAAAAAATACAAATACAAATACAAACTAGTAGTCACTAGTACCCGTGCAAAGCCGGGACGTGCTGCTAGTATCTAAGTAGCTTACCACATAGCAGTGCAGTCAAAATTCACCATCAGCCACTTTGACGGGTTGAAGGCGAAAGAGTCAGCACTCTCTACGCCATTCAACCAGTGCCTGGAAAAAAAGAGTACACAGACCTTCAAAATAAAGTTTTAACGTAAAATATGAATGATTTAACAAAAATCTTTTGTTTAATTTTCAAAAGGGTACTGACTGATTTAAAAAAATATGTACACCCAATTTATAAGTAGGTACACCCATAGGTGGTCCCATAAAAAATTTGGGAATTCGAAGACGATCTTCGGAGTTAAGAACAGATATTATTATGTCATCGTTTCATGTGAAAGAGAGAAGAAAATTTCTTTTTTACGAACTTAAATCGGTTTTAATAAAAAAGGTTAATATTATCCATATCAATATAACAGAGGTAATGTTGGTTTGTTTGTTTGACGGAGGTAATCTCCAAAACTACACAGCCAATTTCAAAAATTCTTGGACATGGGACACATGGGTTGGTTATAGGCATGCATAGGCCATATTTTTCATCCCGGTAGCTTCATCAGTACACCCGTGCAAAGCCGGGACGTGCTGCCTAATAAGTTATAATGACTCACCTATACTCAGGGCATATGAACGCGCTGCCGGCATAGGCCGCGTCCACATGCAACCAAGCGGAATGTTTTCGGCATACTTCACCTATTTCTCGAAGATTGTCGAACGCTACAGAACCCGTTGTACCAAGGGTGGCACACACCTGGATAGAAAAAATGAAATTGTATGTAAAGATTTGCAGGTACGTGGCTCTGACTAATACCTAACCCATGAAATTCTTCTAAGTAAAAAAAAATATGATCACGACTGTATGGCCAAAATGCAGACCTTGCTATAGGTTTTTGGGCAATTTTAAATGCTTTGAACTGCAAAGCATTTCAAAGTGCTTCAAAGTTTGAAGATGTCTGTTTCGATAGAAGTACCTAAAATGGCTCATTTTGATACACATGCCCACATTATGCAGAAGTTTGCATTCCGTACGTGATAATAATACTCGTATAACGTTTCAAGACTGTCAAATAGCTATGTGTTATAAGCCCACCATAAATTATACACCAGTAGTGTTTATCCTATTAAATGTAAGAAATAGCAGCGTATTCAAAACTGATGTAGAACTTATTAGCCCCGCCGCACATCAGTAAAGCCCGCCGCACACCAGGCATACATTTGTGACTCGATAATTGTGGCGCCACATTTGAAACGCGACATCTTGAATTTTTGTAGCGCGAACAACGCCTAGCCACAAAATGCACCCGCCACAAATGTTTCCTCGGTGTGCGTGCTCACGTACAAATGTATGGGGGCGTTTAATGTGTCGCGTTTCAAATGTGGCGCCACAATTGTGGCGTCACAAATGTATGCCTGGTGTGCTGCGGGCTTTAGTGCATTGTGAAACAGACCCTAGACAAGCGCAACGATCGGAGGTAGTCACACAAGGTAATGATAATGCCTAGGTTATTAATTTTTCCGAAAAGAAGAATCAATGAGGCACGGCTGGATTCGAACCCACGTAAATAAAATTGAAATTCGGTACACTAACCCACGTGTCAGTCAGAGCTTCCCAAAAATACGTATAAATATTTTTATAAAACAAAATACGTTTATTGCACAATCAGATTCGAACCTACGAAATTCTAATTGATATCGTCCACCACTCTGCCATCACGGCTCAAAACCACAACAATTATCTTTAAAATCATCCATCAAAATCATTCTTCCCTATTAATATAAAATATCCAATTCACTTAAATTAAAATCCTTGGTTGTTGTTTTAAAAGCCATGTCCCTTTGGGACCAATTTGTAGAACAAGTCGGCAGGATTAAGATGCTGTCTTGGGTCCCTTTTAAAATGACAGATTTGTAGTTTAAAATTAGTATTTCTTGTTTAGAAATATGAAATAATGAGGTCTATAATAAGCTTTCTTTTAGCTATTGTTTTGCTATCTCTTACCTAATAAATTAGATTTTTGAAAATGTATGTAAAAATTCTGTTAAAAATTAAAATTGTTTTTGTCGCTACAACACGATAATGGCTGGACAGATTTTTCAAATATTGATAAAAATATAATTTTTTAAAAGATATTTAAATATTTGTGGAAGATCAGGGTAAGTTTAAATCGTAAGAAAAATCTAATTATAAAAATCTGTTTTTACCGTTTTTATCTGTATAATTTTGTATAGACAATGACTTCGTGCGAGTCCGTCTCGCGATTGGCTGCTTTATTTTGAAAGATGTCACTTCTGGCATCGTATACCTCCTTGGGTAAATCAATCTGTGTAGTTAATCGCTTCTTAGCACAGTTTTTAATTGGATATAGCGATATTGATAGGTGCGTTATTGGGAGTAGGGGAGACTTTGTTAAAACGTATTTTACTACGGGAACTAGAGATGGGCGTTTCTATTTTTTACTAACGTTCGCACATCGTTGTTTCGATGTCAAAAACCGTTGTTTCCAACAACGGTGTTGAACATCTGTTGACGATAACGTACTCGTATTTTATTACGGGAACTAGAGATGGGCGTTTGTATTTTTCACCAACGTTTGCACATCGTTGTTTCGATGTTAAAAACCGTTGTCAACAACGTTGTTACCAACAACAAATCTTAGTCCTTCCTTCGTATGAGCAAGTGGCCAACTCTGGTGGCGGAGTTTTTAGGCCGCCTAAAGGCCTCCGTCATGGCTTAACGACTTTTAAAAGCCGGGACCGACAGTTTAACGTGCCCTCCGAAGCACGGAATCTCAGATCAGATCGCTCCGCTCAGATGATATTGCCACTTGCAGTCACCTATCCATGAAGTGACGCGCAGAGCGTTGTTAACTTCGACGATCTATCAAGAACGCCTTAGCAAGCTTCGCTATAAGCGCTCCACAAAAACAAACAAACAAATCGTAGTAAGAGTCCGGACTCTACAAAACAAATATTATATCAATCATACCTTACTTTTGGATGACGCTGTATGGAATGTCCAAGGATATTTATTTGTTCTTTCTTCCCTAAAGGTTGAAATATCACTTACCCAAAAGGGCACAAGTCCCTTCTCCTTATCAGCGACAATGGCTGCCTCGAGCTGATCTCCGCGCATGCTCTGGTGCTCATCCGTCTCGATGTACCTCATCCGGACTAGGCCTGGAATAAATCTAGGGTTTTCAGACATTCTTAAAAAAAGCTTTGTTGGCCAAGTGGATTGGTACTTCGACTTTCGATCCGAAGGTCGTGGGATCGAATCCAGACATCATTGTACTTTTCGTGTCAAAAAGTTTTTATGCGCTTTAACACAAGCTTTAAACAGTGAAGTAAAACATCGTGAGGAAACCCGCAGCTAGTCAGCTCCACACGAATTGACCGATTTTTAACTCAATTCCAGTTCTCTAAGAGGGAATTATAGGGTCAAAACTTGAATAAGCCGTATAGGAGGTTTATGTCCAGCAGTCGGTAGAAGCAGAAATGGTGACATTAATGAGCTCACTAAATCAAATTCTTACCAATCAGTCCAGCCTTCTCCACAGAGGAATGTGCCTGGTCGGAGCAGTAGCAGATGAGGTGTCCCAGCAGTTCTGAAGACTGCAGTTCTGGGTTCAAGGTCGCTAGCTCCATGAGGGCTCTGGTGCGGGCTGCTAATAGACTTACTAAGGTTGCTTCACTGGCTGTCGTCTAAGTAAAAAATATAAATAATAATAAATAATTAATAATCCATCCATACTCCATATAATATAATAAAAGGGAAAGTGTGTGTGTCTGTCTGTCTATTTGTCCGTCTTTCACGGCAAAGCGGGGCGACGAATTGACGTGATTTTTTGTGTGGTGATAGTTGAAGGGATGGCAAGTGAAATAGGCTACTTTTTATCCCGATATTCCCGCGGGAACGGGACTTACGCGGGAGAAACCGCGGGCACAGCTAGTCAATAATAACTATCCTTGGAGATTTCACACAGCATCATCTAGTCCCAAGCTAAGCAATTTAATGCTTTTTAAAAGCTTCACAAAACTTACTTGTATAACCCCGCCACCTGGACTATCATCCTTCTCATTGAGGAAGCAGTCTGGTAGACCCAGCAGCTTGCCCAACCAGTTCATAGCGATGGTCTCCAGTTCAGTGCCAGCTGGCGAAGACGCCTGTCAATGGAATATGATCACGACTGTATATATATCCTTGGACATTCCACACAGCGTCATCTGGTCCCAAGCTAAGCAACTTAATGCTTGTGTTAAGACTGATATAATACATAGATACATTTTTTTTTGTAAATACATACATATTATAGATAGAAAACACCCAGACACGGAACAAATATCTGCAGACCATACAAACATGTGTCCCGTAGCGGGGATCGAACCCGCAACCCTTGCGCCTCAGCCGGGCGTACGCCCAACTGCGCCACAGAGGTCGTTGTAACGCAGGGAGCGGTGGACATTTCTTTCAGATCTTTACGTTCTCTAGCTAGATCCTTTGAAGATTCTAAGCAGGTATGTCCAAATACATTAGGTACATGCCCACATTTTTACAGAAGTTAACTTTCCATACGTGACAGTGCAAGCCCATCGACGCTGCAAGAAAGCTGGTTTCCTCACGATGTTTTTCTTCACCGTTTAAAGCTCGTGTTAAGGCGCATATGTTCGATACGAAAAGTTCATTCATGCACTGGATTCGTATTCGTAAGAAGAACGCTGAGGGAAAAAGCTGCGCAGTAGGCGATTTTAAGAAATCTTAGGTGTGATTGGTGTCATAGTGACGCGGCGCACTTCACACATTGATGTAGCGCGTGCTATTGGTTCGTGAGCGAGTGACCCGTGCGCCTTCTCCCGTTTCCCTCATCGTTCTTTTTACGTGGCGCAATTTATACGACTTATCAGGATAACTTACCCAGGTGAAACAAAGCACGTTAAGAGCGCTGGACAGCATGTCTCCCATGATGGAGGGATATGACGTCAGTGCCGGGAAATAGGCGTGCATGTGGGGACTCTGCCAGTGCACCAACTAAGAACAATGGAACCATTGAACCTACGCCTAATAATATCCATCATCATCATCCACAGCCCGATTTTACCCACTGCTGGGCATAGGCCTCCCTTAGTTTGTGCCATCCACTACGATCCTGCGCCAGTCGCATCCATTGTCGCCCCGCGACGACGCGACGATAATATCCACTTATAATTTATTTATTATTATTTATTTTTAGCCCATATTGTCCCACTGCAGGGCAAAGGCCTCCCTCCCTTCCTTCCAGCTTTTTCTATCATTGGCCGCAGTGGGCCAATCTGGAAGGTGCACATCCAACTCGTCCCGCCATCTCCGTCGTGGTCTGCCACGCGGACGTCTTGACTCGGGCACCCATTCGGTTGTGGTCTTAGCCCACAAGTCGTCCAACATGCGGCAGACATAATAATTTAAGCTAGGTATTACATTGTATTGAGAGATTAATTAAAAATTAAAGTGCGAGACGCGCCCGAGTGACCATACTCAACTCTTTAAACAAAAAATATATTTTCAAAATTGATTCATTATTTACAAAGTAATCGGTGAACGAACATACATCATCAAAAAGATTCCAACGACTTGAACCTCTTTCGGTAAAGAAGTTTTTATCACCAAAATCCTTACCCCAGGCATGATATGCTCATCCACATCCTTAAAGATGTCATCCCATTTCTCCGGCGCCTCCGGAGCGACCTTCGGAAGACGCTTGTGAAGGTACCCTGGCTGTACGCTGGGGTACACCTTCCTGTCTCGAATGTTCTCTAGATAGTCGGCTATGTAGTCCACCATCTCTTTAGCTGTGGGGGAAATTCATTATCTTATTTATTTATCTATATAATAATTAAATGCACATTTATTTACAGAAAATAAACAAATATATAACAGGATGTCGATTCAAGGACTTTCAAAACATGACGCGGTAAGATATTGCACATTATCAAGATTTTGTTGTCTGAAATACATCGCATTATTCAAAATAACCATGCCATGTCGTGCCACATCAAGACATGGTTATTTGGAGAATACGGCGGCAGATGGAGTCCGCAAATAAACAAAATGTCTCTAAACGAATGGAAGCAATAAGTGGAATCTTGAAGTGAGTTGACAAGGCTTTGTCCATCCACAAAGAATCCTTTGATCAATGTGTGGTTCAATTTAGATGTAAATAGCTTGAAAGTACAGTCAACTAAAAGAAAGGAAGAAAGAAAGGAAAATATGTTTATTTCGTAGGACCTCAAGGATCACTTAAAAACGTACAGTCATAAGCTAGGTGACTCTATTGCCTGTTGAATTAAGGTAATACTTACGTTCACCTAATAAAAAGTTTTTATTTACTTTTATATAACTAGCGAAGACAAAATAAAAGAGTTTTTATTCACATTTAAATAGTCAGTCAGATTGGGACGACTGGCTGAAAACTATTCCACATTGAAAAATAAAATGCTTTAACATAAGGCTGAGATTACAACAACAAAAAAAACGTTTTGATCAGCTTTTAAAATTTTGCTGAAGTATGAATTAATTTAGCAAAGATGTAAAGCATTATTAGAGTTTGTTATGTTAATGTTAAAACATTAAAAGCTAAAAGATAAATGCAATTTTTCAACAATAAATATCTTTTATTTCTGTTAATTTAAATGTTACGCGTTGTTATCGCATGTCTAACCTGATCTTTAGAATACTCCTTTTATTTTTTAAAATGGCTGACGATTTTTTAGTCGAATTGTGGCCAGTACCTAATCAGTTAATTAATCAAAAAGGTTATGATTATGATGCCAAACTTTTTTCATAGGTAGTTAAAGTTTTTTCATGGTCAATAGTTAAAAGAAAGTTTTCTTTCAGCAATCGTATTTTTAAAAGAAAAATCTAAAATTTACACAATTTCACCAAACATTAGAAGGACAATATTTTCATCGATTTTTTCAGTTAAATATTGTTTTCTGACTACTAAATTGCCTGTGTTCGGTAAAATTAATTCCAGTTCCAAAATTGTCACGTGATTTGAACATAGATTAGTACATTTTTAAAAAAAATTCTGCGTGCAAGAATCTCGCTGTTGACCAGTGGCAAGTCCAAAGACCCGGAAGGCTTAGTTATTTCGGTGATATACCATTATACCTAACTATATTAATTCTAACAATATTATATATTATTATACTAAATTAATTCTAACAATATAATTAAGTAACCATTATTTTAAAGCTTGTAAAATGTCTTAACTTCACGAAGACCTATGTAAAAGACACAAAATAAATACAACCATCTCATTCAACTCTTATTGAAAACAATATGAGCCGGGACACCATAAAAGGGATTTATCCAGATAAAACCAGTCGGAACCGGTATAAATTCAATATCGGTGATTTGATTTTATTGTCGTTTGTTTGTCACTGTTTATTGGGTGTTTATTGGAAAACTAGTAGCTTGCTCTGGATTTTTCTGCGTTAGTTATAGTCTTCTAGAGAACGTTAGGTAAATATTAGGCAGCTACCTAACGGGTTTACTAATAAAAAAACCAGAGTCAAGGTGATATCATGAGGATTTATTAATGCCTAGTCAGCCCCACACGTATTAACCATTGTCTTTCCTGTGGATATGTGTGGCAGCTGAGAGGATGGTTTAGATGCTACAAGCCTATTCCATCTCAACAATGTCCCAGGCACTACAGTGTCCCGTTAAGTGTAGGCAAAGATTGTATCCTGACGTATAAATCATCTAATAAAGATGTAAGATTTCTTTATATCAGTCTTAAAATTAATGTAAAATCTACATACCCTTCACACGAAATTCAGCGTGCTCCATTTTAAAATCTGAAAAAATTATGTATTGTTATTCTACGAATTTAAACATACAAACAAAATACACACAGAAACAATTATATTGAAGTTTATAAGGTTTTTCCATCACTTTATAGACCAGAACCCTATAAATTAAATGATTATCGAGCCAAAGGTTATGCCTCATCGATTTCTACTTGTATTGCTTCGTTCAATGTTATAGGATTAGCGTGTGACACCGAAATTTTTTTAAAACTGGATTACTAAGACAATTTTTTAAACTTGTATCACTTTAAAACATATCCCACATTAAAAACAGTTAAAACGGGATATTTACCATGATTCGTAGTTCCAGATCATGGCGCTATAGTGCCGAAATATCGGGAAACTTATAAATCTACGATCATGGTGAATATCCCGTTTAAAGTGTTTATAATGTTCAAAACAATGATGACTTTTTAAAGTTTTCTATCCCACATTGCAGGTTATAAAAAATTGCAGGTTATAAAAAAAATCAATAAAAAAATATCTATCTATCCATCCATCTATCTATCTTACTTCCTATTCTTCTTCTACTAATATTACAAATGCGAAAGTTAGTGACTATGAATAGATGTGTGGTACTCTTTTACGCGAAACCTATTAAAAGGATTAAAATGTATTTTAGTACCAGGATAGCTTATATCCTAGATTAACATGTAGGCTACTTTTGATTCCGGTATTCCTAGATCTGAAATAAAATATCTCCCGCTCCCTGGGCACAGTCATATAGTTGTGATATTTTCATTTTCATTTTCACGTTAACTGGTCAGTCAAGTAAAAATGGCCTTAAAATAAATAGAATGGTTTATATCGAAATAATGAAACCGTATGATGGATTGTGATTTATAGTTGTTTACAGACGGTTAACTGTTCTGTTAGTTTAACCTTTAGATCGTAGCTGAGGTAAAAGTGTAAATAGGCTCATTTTTAACGTACTTCAAAAAAGGTTCAATGATCAATTGTAATATAATATTTTTTTTAAGTTTATCGATTATTATAACCACCGTAAAAAAATCAGGCCTTTTATCATCATCATCATCATCATCCGCTGCCCCACTTTACCCACTGCTGGGTATAGGCCTCCCTCAGTTTGTGCCATCCGCCACGTTCCTGTGCCAATCCGATCCTTCTTTTGCCCGCGATTTTGCATATATCGTCATAATTATCAGGCCTTTGCATCTATATTATGCATCTATATATGTGTATTTTTATATTTTAGTGTTTTATGTTCATTCAATTGTGATATGGGTCATTTTGTGCCTGAAATAAATGCATTTTATTTTATTTATTTATTTATTTATTATTGACTAGCTGCGCCCAGCGGATTCTCCCGCGTAAGTCCCGTTCCCGCGGAAATACCGGGATAAAAAGTAGCGTGTTAATCCAGGGTATCACCTATCTACATACCAAATTTCAACCAAATCGGCCCAGCCGTTTTTGCGTGAGAGAATAACAAACATACATACATTCTCACAAACTCTCACATCCTACTCCGATACATTTTGTATGGAAGTAATGTCTACTATCTAACAGCAGTAAGCAAAATTAAAGATAGATAGGTTATTGAGACGGCGTTAAGTTAACTGGTTTCCTTACAATGTTTTCCTTCACCATTTAAAGCTCGTGTTCGTTCTATACTAAATATTAATTAAACATTAACTAAACCAAATCCTAATTTCGTTTTCTTATTGTTTTTATTCAGCGTCCCTTTTATATCAGATTTTCGCTTTACACTTTCATTCAAAGATAATTCACTCAATGGTCGGTAAAGAGCTTACTCACCCACGACTTATTATTAAAATTAGCCTATGTGTTATCTTAGAAACTCACCGGGATACCAGCGATCATATATATTTTTTTCCAATTATTTCAAGTTTAAGCTAAAATACCTCATATAGTTTTTCAAAATAGGGAGGAGCTAAGGTTACACTGAATGTATGTATTTTTTCGTGTACCTATGTTTAAGTAGATATACTGATTATTTCTTCAATTAGTTTATTTATTTATTTATTTAAACAAAATCGATAGTGCATCGATTTCAGAAAATATTTTTTTTGTTTCCGAGATAGTTAACTAATATTTGAAACACACATAGGGATATTAACCATGATTCGTAGATTTATGAGTTTCCTGAAATTTTAGCACAGTTGCATGCGCCATGGTTAATGTCCTGTTTTAAGTTTTTATAATGTTCAAAACCATGATAATTTAAAAACTATTTTAATAAACAAATGAGGATTTCATGAGGATCTACAAAGGTATGAACAGCAATGCACATCTTGAGTGCAATAAATTGATTACGCAATTAAATTTGATTACAATAAAATCCATTCATTTATCTTATTCTATCTAATTATAATCTACTCCACAATTATTTTTCAAAATCGGTCTACTAATGACTAATTAATCGTTGGTTTAAAATAAGAAACATAGGACCTTTTATTCCAAAGTCGGCTAAAATCATTCTAATTATTTACCTAATTATTTTATTTTTTCTAATTACTAACAATACTTAGTATCTAATAATTGATTAGCTCTTAATAAATCTTATACTTACAATTTGAATGCAATGAAACTGAACACTGTTTCTCAAAGAACTTTATATACAGGGTGCTCGAGTTACACTGTTGCCGCTGATCAACTGTAACGCTTATATAGGGGGTGGTAACGATAGATCGTCGGACTTGTCAACGGGGAAGCGATGTTGTTCATACGCGGAGCGGGTAGCGGGGCGGATAGCGAAACGCCTTTTAAAAGTTTTTATTCAGCTTACAATGGATGTATGTTGGTTCGGGTGGAATCTTGCAACTCAATTTTTACAAAAAATCATCTACAAGTTGCCCCAAAGATCATGTCTCCACGACACGTCAGCATCGAAAGTCTAGTCTAGTCTACTTTTAAAAAAAACCGTGCATATCTATCCGCACAAATGTCGATCCGCGCATGTCGAACTTAGCTCAAATAGGATAAATAATAATAATAGAAAATTTATCGCGCAAATGTCTTTACGCGCAAATGTCTATCGCACATGTGTCAATACCATAGTTGCAGTATGCTGACCAAATCGCCATCGCTTATGCACAAAGCACACACAAATAAAGTCAAAACGCTCGGAGGCAGATGAAAAATATTTGCGTACTTTTAATAGTTTTTCCGGAGAGATCTATATCAGAGAGTTATTTTTAACATTATAACATTTAATTGCTTGTAATTAACAAATTATAAAGCAATATTACTCATTCTTGCAGTACATATGAAGTTATACGTCTGATGGGTGACCGATAATAACATTTCACACAGCGTCATCTAGCCCCAAGCTAAGCAACTTAATGCTTGTGTTATGGTAACCAGATGACTGATATAATACTTAGATACATTTTTTTTTTGTAAATACATACATATTATAGATAGAAAACACCCAGACACGGAACAAATATCTGCAGAACATACAAACATTTGTTTTTATTGTTTTAACATGCCTTACTTTGTTTGACTGGCTCCTCACTAAAGCTTGACTATTTTGATTGTAAAGGGATCGTTTAAAAAAAAGTTAGGCCCAGACCACAGGTTCTTGTCTGATTCTTTTATTTACCTGGTGTAGGGAGTTGCGTTGGAACAGGCAATAGAGTCACCTAGCTTATAAGACTGTACATTTTTAGATGATACTTGAGGTCCTACAGAAATAAATACATTTCTATTTTCTTTCTTTTAATAAATGACTAGTAGCACGTCCCGGCTTCACACGGGTGTACTAATGGAGCTACCCGGATAAAATATAGCCTATAACCTTCCGGACAAGTACATTCTACACAACCGTGAAAGAACTTTTGAAATCGGTCCAGTAGTTTGTGAGATTACCTCCGTTAAACAAACAAACAAACATACAAACAAATTTTACCTATTTATAATTATAATAATAATTATTAGTATTAGTATTAGTTACTTTATATTAGTGTAGAAGTGTAGACAACCTCTGTGGCGCAGAGGGCGAAAGCGGTTGCGGGTTCGATTCCCGCTGCGGGACAAATGTTTGTATGATCTGCAAATATTTGTTTCGTGTCTGGGTGTTTACTATGTATAATTATGAATGTATTTAAATAAAAAATATCTTTGTAATATATCAGTCATCTGGTGACCATAATACAAGCAATTACTTAGCTTAGGACTAGAGACTGTCTCATCATCATCATCATCATCAGCCTTTCTCATCCCACTGCTGGGTATAGGCCTCTCTTCGTTTCCGCCACTCGCCCCTGTCCTGCGCCAATCTAACCCAAGTCCGACCTGCGGTCTTAACAATGTCGTCAACCCATCTTGTTGGCGGACGACCCACACTTCTAGAGACTGTCTGTCCAAGGATATTTATTTTATATATTTGGGGATCCAATTAAGATCTATCGGAACCCAAGCCAACCTCACCTGCACGTGGTACACCCTGCTGATCAACAAACGAGGCTCTGGCGCAACACCCACCAACCCGCACTGGACCAGCGTGGTGGGCTTAGGTCCAAACCCCCCCACCAGGGTAACAAAACTGCCAGGCTCAAATGGGACTGGGCGGGCCACGTAAGCCGGATGCAAATAGATAGGTGGGCCCACATTTCAACGTCGTGGGTTCTAGATGGAAGGCGGCGTCGAGGTCGGCCGAGAAAACGTTGGCAGGACGACCTAGTCACATTCGACGAAGAATGGTGGGAATCAGCCAAGGATCGGGATGGTTGGAAGAGCTTGGGGAGACCTTTGCCCAGCAGTGGGACGAGATAGGTTAAAAAAAAACCATTTCAACTAGCTAATCCGTTATTAACAATAGTTATGCAATACAGTAATACCCCGCTTTTCGCGAGGGATACGTTCCGAAGAAAATCGCGTTAACTGAAATTCGCGTATATCGATTTATGATTAAACATAGTCAAAATTTAATACAAAAAAATACAAATCATTTTAATCAATCACTTTAATTCTAAGAACAATTTATGCAATACATCCATACTCTTATTTTTTTTTTACGAAAAAATACATTTTATTGTCTTTTGGGTAGCGTTTTGTTTACGTTCTTGTAAAATACGTTCTTAACACCCAACACTGTTTTTAATTGTTTGACAAACGGTCAAGACACGGTCACCATTATTGTCTATACTCTGCAATATGTCCAAATCTGAATAAATTTTTGAAATTTGAAATTCGCGTTAGTGAAACCGCGCGTAACGGGGTTGCGCTAAGCGGGGTATTACTGTAATTATAATTTATCATAATACAAAGTTGATAAAACGCGTTAAAAAACAGACAGGATATCAATGAGTGATAGAGTAATTAGTATATACGTAATTCATAGTAAATCCAAAAATAGTAAACATTACATTAATTTAATCTTTTAAGGTCATCTATTGAAAACTAGTATTTGTTAATAGGACTGGCAAGAGGTGCGTCGGACGTCCAGCTGCACGATGGGTGGACGATATTGCCAACGTCGTGGGCCGGCAGTGGATCAGGCAAGCGCAGGACCGTGAGAAATGGCAGAAAAAAAGGGAGGCCTATTCCCAGCAGTGGGAGAGATCAGGCTGCGGATGATGATGATGATGATTTGTTAATAAATGAACTAAATATTGTACAAATAGCTAAAGATGGCATTTATAGTTCCAGTTTTGGACAAAGTAATCTATTGTGCGATGTTAAGTAAAAGGGGCAAGAACGAAAGTGGACCAATGAAAAGGACTTACTTAATTTTATAGGGGGCAGAACCAAATGGTGTGTTGATAACTCAGAAACTTTAGCATGTACAATTTTTTTAATTGCACTACAATTTAGAACAAGTTATATACAATTTTCCTATATACTCTCATAATCTAGATTCCGATATGGTTCTGCCAAGGAGCACGACACCATATCTACTTCCTACCAAGATGTCCAAAGTGGTAAAATTAAAAAATAAGTATAGAAAACCATCTTTAATTTCGTAGGAAGAAATAAATTTCCTTCACTCTCGATATACCTACCTACTTTTCTTGTTAAAACTCCGAAGATCATCACTAGTTCCTCAATTTATATGAGCTCCTCGGAAGTTTATTTTTCAAACAATTCTACTATAGACGGAGTAATTGGTGAACAATAGATTATAAAAAAATGAATCTATCAACGTAATTGAATCGAATTATAGCGAAATTTAGACCATGGTTTTGGTAAACCAGGTTTTTGTGTAATATTTATTGTACTAAAATCGAAGATTTTTAGGTAATAGTCAATATACCTAATAGTTGGTTTATGTGTTGTATTAATCATCTAGTTACCATAACACAAGCATTAAGCTGCTTAGCTTGGGACTAGATGACGCTGTGAAATGTCCAAGGATTGTTTATTTATTGAAGTTACATTTTTGATGGTTTTACCTTCCATTTTATAAATAACTCTTCCGACTTCCTCAAAACTGATCAAGCGAAAAGATAATGAACTAGGTTACTTAAATGACATCATTAAGGTTCAATTCCATTTTCTATTAAGTTGTTTGTTAGAGTAATGAAATGACTACATTACTAGTCTCTATTACCTATCTCTGGTTTTGCTTACTGTCGGTAGATGTTTGACACATTTTGTATGTAAGTGGGTAGTATCAGTAATATCAAATATCTACCCACAGTAAGTAAGCTAAACCAAAGATAGATAGTTTATTAAGACTAGCAGTTAATTAAATCGAGCTGAAAGTGATTTGCACTAAATAGGTAAGTACTATTTTTTAATCTAATTTTATATTGATTAGTGAACTTTTTATAAAAACCAATTTGTTTCCGGTCATTTGTAATAGGTTTTCGTGGAACTTCAAGAATTAAGAAAAAACGTTTTAATTGTTTACCTACCTATTTAATATGTTTCTTTACCTAAATAAAAGTGACACTATAGTAACTTGACTTTTGGCCCGAAAAGGTCAGGAAATTAAAAAGTCATTTAAGTATAGATTTTGATTCTAAAAAAAGATATTTTGACAGCCCAATTTTTTTTAATCATTGGTTTTTCCTGTACCTTCTTTCGAAGTTCATTTTTGTTCAAACATTTATGATACTAAAATCCTAAAATTTTAAAGCAGTGAGAGACAAACGAACTTCAAACTTCACTGTCATTTAAGGTAGTTCGCAAAAAACTCAAGAGATGGCGCTGTTTTAAACTTATGATTTACTACAAACAGTGGTCATAAGAACTTTCAAATGGCTTCAACCAGTTTTCTGTTTATCCCTTTCCTCCTACTTGTTTGTCTGGTTTAGAAAGCACTACTGATTGAAGTATTGTAAATAAATATTAAGTACATATTTACGTACTTAGGATGATGAATGAATGAATAAATGAAAATACTTTATTGTACACAGAATAAAGGAACTTATACACTAAAAATCCTTAAAAAATTGTACAATGGGCGGTCTTATCGCTAAGAAGCGATTTCTACCAGACAACCTTAGGATGGAAAGAAATCGAAGAGAGATGATGTTTGTGTTGTAAGTCTTAAAGCGTTAGTTGTTTGGTATATTAAAAGAAGCCTTGTATTCATTCTTAATTTTTCTTTTCATAAGAAATTAAAACACAATCTATGGTACTTAATTTAAAAAAAATCTGATCACACCTACTTAATAGGTATAGGTAAACTAGTAAAGAATATAGAATCATATTGATTGTACTTATATAACTAGACCTATAGGTATGTGATTAACCATAATATTGATAAATACCGTTTATTATGATATAAATAATTATACATATAAAAATGGGACATGGGTACAAATAGTAAATACCTAATTGGATGATATTGACCTTTAAGGTTAAAAATAGGTTGAAACATGATATCCTTGTTATTTATTTATTTATATTCTAATAATGAGTCGGTAGGTTTAAAGAAACATGATGAATTTGAGACGGGCCAGTAAGCAGGTACCTTAGCACCGAGATGGAAAGGAAGCGGCGCGCAGTTTTATTGTCATACTTTGTCTTCATCATCTTATTAAATAGTATCGCTTGAGAAACAGGAACTTCAAACGCAGGCGACCACGAGCGACCGTAAGCGGCGCCAAGAGCACTTTTCTAAGCGCTTTAATACTATGCATTGTTATACTCATAAAGTTTAAAATAACATGACGCAGAAACTTCGCTTCCATCTCGGTGTGAATTGACGCTAAAGCCGCTATAAACGTTGGCGTCTCTCCAACGACGCAGCGTCTACGTAGACGTTGACGTCGCGAGTCTTCAGTGGCAAGCATTCGCTATACGACCTCGCTACGTTAACGTCGCGTTTGATGTCAAATACTTAGTATCATGTGCGCGACATTAACGTCGCGTTTAGTGGACTTTATAGCGGCGGTGACGCTGCGCAGATGTTGGAGTGACGCCAACGCTCGTAAAACGCCAGTGCAGCAGTGGGCTAAAGTTTATCTAACTGACTGTAGTAGACATGACAATTATATTCGCCAACACGCGGTCAAGGCGAGTCAACAAGCCATGTCGTTATAATGAGTATGTGCAACAATGATATAAAATTATCCTGTTTCTATGTAAACCTCTGGGGGCTTACCATGACGATTATTAAAGTGCCATAATTTTATTAATAAAGAGTATTTTTAATTTAAAATGTATTTTATTTATTAAGTAATTAAAACTTCAGTTATTAAAACTCGTGCAAAAATATATTAACAGAAAAAAATAGGAAAACTCTGAAGTTTTATTTTTACACGTCATTTTTACGTATGATTGGGCTTTATAGCTAGTTAAATATGATTGGGCTTCTAGGGTTAAACAATTCAGTTTAGGTTCTAACTGTTCAAACTTTACGTCAGCGCCGTAGCTCACGTCAAAAGTAGATCATTTTAGGACCTAAACTGAATCGCTTTCAACGGTTATGACCGTAGGTATTTCAAACCTTAGGCTTACCATATAGTAAGCCTAAGTTTTGAAATATATAACTAATAAAACACTTTTGTTTGATAAGTTAATAATACATAGTTTGTATCCTTTCATTTATTTGAATAAGTGATCTTTTTTTTCAATGAAATTTCAATTATCACAAAATGTATGAGAATCCAGCGCAGTAAATCCCCAAGTAAATGCTTGAACTAATAATTTCAAAGGTACATATGAAATAGGTAGGTCTACTAAACAATACCTCTGCTTAGGCCATATCCACAGGAAAGACAATGGTCAATTCAATACGGTGTGGGGCTGACTAGCCGCGGATTTCCTCACGATGTTTTCCTTCAAACTTACCTTGTTATACCTACAATGAAACAAAAACACTTTGATTAAACATTTAATAATTCAATATAAATACATCGGTAATTAACACTTATCTAAGATACCATCATAATTTATTTTAATTAGGAAATAGACCATTAAAATAAGTAATTGGCCATATTGTCTTTATCAGTCCAATCTAAAGGCCTTTCATACAAAATATCAATACCTAATGTTATTTCATAATATTATTTATTTTTATAAGATCTAAAAATAATATACCTACGTACATACCTAATCGTTTTATAGTGTTATTTTTAAATATAACAAGATAATTAGTTAGCAAACTAATAACGTAAAATTATCGTTAGTAAACAAACATTCCTGGCAAATTTTTCTAAAAAGTATTAATCAATTTCTTGATCATATCAACGGACTCATTATCTCCTATTTTATCGATATAAGCAGTCGCTTTCTTCGCATGATCTTCATACAACAACTTCGTTTTATCAACAGCATCAGTCTTCAGTATATTAAACTTTAAATCTTCATAATCTACATGTTTTACATCGTTCTTAGCTTGATCTATAACTTTATATAAATCAGGGTTGTTTTCTAACGCAAAAAGCACCGGCGCACTGGCAAGACAGAAATTATCTTTGCTCTGATTGGTTAGTTTCTGAAGTTCTGTTGCGGCTTGCCATGCTAAACCAACATGGCAGCCGAAGTGATACGCATAGTTTTGAGTTATATTATTCTGTTTTTTAAGCACCATCGCTGATTGACAACCACGACCTAGCAAACTGACGCCGTTATAAACTGTTCTAGCTGTCCATTCTTTTATTGGTTTACCTAAAACATCGTCAACGGATATAGAATTCATATCGAAAGTGATATCTTTATCTGTAGTGAATTTAGGTTTGCCAGGAAGCGGCATGTTTTGCTCGTCACGCTCCCCGAAAAACTGGCCTTCTGATAAGTCTTTCAACGCCGAAGAAATTATATACGACACATCTGAATTTCTTAGATTAGCTAGCATCCCGTTTGCAGTTACAAGCAGGTAATCTCCTAGTAGAATAGCTATTTTGTTTCCAAAGATGGCGGATTCGGTGTCTTTCCCGCGTTTTGAAAATGGAACGTTGACGATGCCTTTGTGGATAAGATGGCCGGTTCGTATCATTTCGGTCAGTTCCGCCAATGCTCGTGTTTCCTCTTCGGTTTTCTTCACCTGTGGAATAGTTATTCTAATATTAGTAGTAATTCTGACGTCGCCAAAATTTAAACTAAACTAACTAAATATGCCGTCCCTTTCATAACGATGGAATTAAAAAGGATGGCATCATCTTTAGTTAGTTTGGTTTAAGTTCCAAAACAGAATCGGCGTCAAAATCGCTACTATTATTTGGGAAAATTTTGTGTGTGAATCTGTCTGTTTGTTACTCCTTCACGTTCAAACCGCTGGACGGACTTAAATTAAAGATACCATAGGTTATACCTCTGATTTTTTTATAGCTGTGTTCCATTTTATGAACACAATTGAAAACAGAAGAAGAAGAAGAATAATGATTGGACACCAGGATGTCGATTCTCGACGACTTTCACAACATGACGCGGTAAGAGATTGCACGTTATCTAGCTTTTGTTTTCTGAAATCCATCGCATTATTAAAAATAACCACGCCGTGTCGTGCCACGTTAAGACATGGTTATTGGAGAATAAGGCGCCTCTATTTTATACCTGTGTGGTAGACTTGACAGATTTCGACAGCAACAAGATGATGAGACCCCAGGGTTGGAGGTTCTTGGAGTCTCCGTAGAGGACGTTCTTGGCTGTCTGCATCACAAGATGGTTGCTGCCAACCTGAAAATAATTTTATTGATTTGAAAAGAAATAGGGAAATGAGACTGATTTAAAGTAAGTAGCGCCCGTGATTGATAAGTTGAAGAATGCTAGGCTGGCGTGGTGTGGGCATCTTTAGCCGCGGGCTTTCTTTCCATTATTGTTTATAACTCGTGTTAAAGGGCATGTTTTATAAACTTTTCGACACGAAAAGTCCTTTGATGCACTGGCGGATTTGATTTCATGACCTTCGAGTCTATTCCATCTCAACAATGTCCCAGGTAACTCTACTACAGTGTACTACAGTGTGTTTGATAAAAATGCCAAAACAATGATATATGTATTCGTATAATTATGTGAAAGTAATCAATAAATTCAGAACGCAGTAATCATCATGTAATGACATCATGACATATTTCAATTTGAGAGTAAAGCTAATTAAAAGTAACCACTCACCAATTTCCTCAAATACAGCGCCATATTTGCAAACTCATCACTCAGCAGACACCTCAGATTCATAAAAGAGGTCGGATACCCAACCACCTTCTCTGCATCGCGTATAATACCGCTCCAGTTCGTAAAAGGAGGTCGTAGTAGGATAAGTATCTCGTCCTTTGTCAAACTGGCCACTGTCGATTCGAATCTTTTTTGAAAAAAGAACGGCGACGCGCGCCTAAATACGCGGGAAGCCAGCATTTTTTTTTACTACAACCGGCTGCGTTCAAAGTCTGGGTGAAATGGTTAGATTCTAATGACGGTGTTGCCAGGTAGGTGTTAAGTAGTCGGGATATTTGTGAAGGTCGTGGATTGTTTACCCACGTTTTTTGATGGTGAAGCTGTTTAACACTTGTTTTTATTTGGACTGAAAAATAAATACTTACAAGAAAGTTAAATAATGTTAGATAATGTACTATTTATATAAGAACCATGATATTTTTGTCATCAAACGAAAGGATTTTCAAATTCCACTAGTTGACCTAAATAAGTCCTTAATTTAGGTATTTCAAGACTCAAGATTCAATGTTATTACACTGCAACACTTAAGTATAAATCACTTGGTTACCTACCATGGACATTAAAATAAATGACAGATGCACATAACATTAATGTAAAGTACAATGAGCGATCTTATCGATATAAGCGATTTCTGCCAGAGAACCTTAGGGTTGAAATTACATTTTAGAATTAGGACCTATTTGAAGTTACAGAGTACTTATTGTAGTAAATTTCAAGCAAAAAAAAAGACGTGTGGCACTCGGGGACTGCCGCGGTAAAGCTATTGCATGCCACCTAGAGGCGAGTTGCTGAACTAAAGTGACAAGCGTTAGGTTTTTTCGTTACGGAATTTCTGGATTCGGTCTCCACGCTCAAGGCCCGCGATAGAAGTTATGCAATAGCTTAAAATAATTTCCTCACCCTTACCATTCATAAAACCTGCTTTAATAATACCATAAAAATAGGGTAAATTATTTATCTGGTAACATCTATTGCTCTTGACCGTGAAGTGGAAAGCTGCATTTAACCAGTACATTGCACACTTACTCTACTTTTTTCACTTCTATTATCAACTTTATTCTCACAACAATAAGAAACAGCCTTACTAGACCAACAGTAAGTTCTTCTTAGTAGAGCTCATTGCATTTTATAACTAGAGCTACGAGGTAATATAAATCAGAGCAATACAGAGGTCTATATAAAATGGTCGATGCCTCAATTCTTTTTTTCGAAAGTATGTACTTTTTTCGTAACAGTAAGTTATGGTATTTCGATTAAACTAGTGTTATTGTGATATAGAGAGAGTAAATACAGAAAATTGGGTGAGTAGGTAATATAAGTACCTACTTCGTTTATTATTACGCTCATGGTGAAGCTTGCTAATGGCCAGTTGCCTATCTCTGGTTTTGCTTATTACGTCTGTAGATATTACGTAGTAAAGTCTAAAATCTAACCACAGGTAGCTAAAACAAAGATAGATTGGTTATTGAAACTGACTCGGACGTTCTTGATAGATAGTTAAGCAACGTTCTGAGCGGTCACAACTTGGATGGGTGACCGCAAGTTGCTCTTAACGACTGAGCGCTTTCGTGCTTCGGACTGTCATCCGGTCTCAATCTTAAAGTGTTTTTGTTTGACGGAGGTAATCTCCGAAACTACTGAACCGATTTCAAAAATTCTTTCACTGATATGTAGAATGAACTGTCTGAATGGTGATAGGCTATTTTATATCCCGTTAGGTTCATTAGTACACCCGTGCGAAGCCGGGACGTGCTGCTAGTTGTTTACAACAGGCAATAATCTTGCTTCGTGTTATCAGGAATTCAGTCTATTTTCAACACATTTTTATAAATTACTCATATTTTAACTAAAAGTAAAAGTTTTAACTTGCCTGACTTGATATTTAGGTTAATATTTTGAGTTAACAGTAACAATGACACGCATATTTCTTAATACACGCTAAATTACCACTTGGTCACGTCTAAACTTAAATGTATAAAACTAGTAGCACGTCCCGGCTTCGCACGGGTGTACTAATGAAACTGCCGGGTTAAAATATAGTCTATAACCTCTCGGATAGTCCATTCTACACACTCGTGAAAGAATTTTTGAAATCGGTCCAGTAGTTTCGGAGATTACCTCCGTCAAACAAACAAACAAACAAATTTTACCTCTTTATAATATTAGTGTAGATGTAGATGTAGAAGTGTAGATAATATAACGTATTGTGTCTAAAGTTACATTATAAAGAGGTAATATTAGTTTGCTTGTTTCACGGAGGTAATCTACAAAACTATTCAGCCGATTTTTTTTTTACTACTTGTACCTCATCTCGAACATTGATTCAAAATCGGGAGGCAATAAATCCTTCTTTTTTTAACTTTCTAGAGATAAATATAAAGAAAAAGAAATACAGGATTCCAGTACCAAAGAACCTTCTTATGTAAGAAGTCGGCTAAAAATGGTTGTCATTATATCATTCGTTCATTGACGTGGGCAATTAACACCAATACGCTAATCACAGAGAATTCTCGTCAATATTGTGCATACAGCACTTTGTTTTATCACGCCCGGTTCATATAACCTGGCTGGCTTTTGATTGAATAATGTACCACTTTTGTACCTCATCTTGAACATTGATTCAAAATGGGGAGGAAACGACTCCTTTTTGTTCAGGCTCTATTTTTGTGTTTGATTTTTGCGGCGTCACTTAGCGGCGTTTAGGCATCCGACTGCATGCTACTTAGCACTAGATGGAGTTACTTATTTTTAATTGCAGGCAAGACCTAAACTAAACGCCGCTGGGGGCGCCGTAAAAATCAAACACTAAATTACTCCTTTCATAAAAGTATTAGCAAACTCATAAATGTTTCGCTATTTCAATTCCAAAGTACCTTAATATTTTAACGTAAATATTCAGGTTTTAATTAGACTTAAAACTCCTTTTTTAAATAATAAATATTATAATATAAAAAAATTACATAAGTAATATAAAATGTATGCACTATTTTTTGTGTTGGTATTATCATGTAAAAATCTGAATTAATTGGGTTTTAAATTCATAACTTTCCTTAACAAGATAACGTCAAAAAAATCACAACCTTTAACGATTATGATCATCCATACATACTATTACTATAATGAGGTAATGTTGGTTTGTTTGTTGTTTGACGGAGGTAATTTCCAAACTAGGTACTCAGCCGATTTCAAAAATTATTTCACCGATGTGTTGTCTCTAGAACACAAACTTAACATAAACAGAATTTTACTTAAAAGAAAATAAAAATAGAAAAGTTTTTAAATAAAACAGAGAAGAGGGTCAAATCAGGTCTCTGTCTCAGCATAAGAGCTAGGCCTAGGCTAAAAAAAGCTAGGCTAGCTAGACCTACACCCCCAGGTTCTTGCCCGATTCTTTCCCTGGTGTAGGGAGTTGCGTTGGAACAGGCAATATAGTCCTAGCCCATTATGCATATTCGACCTAAAACGCATATTAAATCTGTTGCTATCTCTTTTCGTTGACATATGAGTGACAAGGAAAAAACGTTCTAAAACGTACTTAAAACCTATATTAAATTGTCAAGTTTTTATGCATAAGAGTCCTAGCTTATAGATAAGTCTGATAAAATTTTAAGTGTTCCTTGAGCTCCTACAGAAATAATGATTTTTTCTTTCTTTTTTTTCTTTCATATGATGCTGTACTAGACCTAGGAAGGTGCTGTGCTGGTTTTCAGACAGCTCCTACAAGTGCTGACACTGACTGCATCGATTAGATTTTTCATAAAATAAATTAAAATATGTACCTAACATAGATAGAGCCTGAGTACTAAACATGTAAACCATTGTTTTCAACTCTCAGCTAGCAGGAAACACAAAAAATAAAATCCAGCAAAACCAGAAAAAAAGCAAAAAATCTATTATCTACTTTGTCATTTAAGACTGTAACCATTTTGATACACTAAACTCGGTCAGTAGCGCGTTGCGCGCCGAATGGAGTGATAGTGTGTTGTGCTTGAAACCAAATTAGTCTGTACTGCATTCATAGGTAAACAATATTACAACACTAAAACTTATTAAACTATCATGGTTTAGAACATAATAAATGTACTAAAAACGGGATCTTTACCATGACTCGTAGACCGTGTAGAATAATAACCGTAAACCGTGATCATGGCGCATGCTACTGTGCCGAAATATCGGGAAACTCATAAATCTACGAATCAGAAAGAAAGAAAAAAAATTTTATTCATGGTAAATATCCCGTTTTAAGTGTTTATAAAGAGAATAAAAAGATAGAGAGAGATAAAAAGAGAATATTGTAAAGAGGTAAGTGGGTTTGTTTTGTTTGTTTGTATGATCTCTACGTTTATCGACTTTTTGTTCAAAGACCATCAGTTACTATTCACTTTATTGTTACACAGCTCAAAACGAAAAAACTATTACAAAAAATAAATTTTGATAAAACCTCTGTCGACCTCATCACAAAAAACTAAAGTTGGTTAAAACTTCAATTGGATCTTCTATAGGTACTAAAATTATAAAGCGGTAGTTTGTTTGTTTGTTGAAACAACTCAGCCGATTTTCAAAATTCTTTCACCGATGTGTAGAATGGACTGCCAGAATAGTTACTTATAGGCTATATTTTATCCCGGTAGTATCATTAGTAGGTACGCCCGTGCAAAGCCGGGTGGTGCTGCTAGGTTTGCATAACGGGGTAAGTTCGCCGTTATGTGACAGCAACTTACGCTTGTGTTATGGTAACCAGGTGACAGGTGACTAGGTAACTCATAGTTTTTTTGTAACGCCGCTACGTGACGCCGCAAAAATCAAACTCCAAAAAATAGCCCGAAGAAAAACGGAGTGAATCAATGTTCGAGATGAGGTACCAGTGATAGTAACAAGCCTATTCTATCTCAACAATGTCTGACTCCCAGGCACTACAGTGTCCCGTTAAGCGTAGGCAAAGATTGTTTCCGTCAGGAGATATTTTTTTTGCAGATATTTCTTCCGGGTCTTTTTTCTATCTATACTGACGTATTAACTAGTCAAAATGCTTAAGCAATTATAAATAGAAAAACACTGACCCGGAAGAAATATCTGCACAACATAAAAACATTAGATAAATACCTTCTTATTCAAAATGAATATTTAATAAGCTTAGCTGAACAATTTTTTGGCTATTTAACAATTAATTTTACGGGCTTAAGCGGGGCCTACGGGGTTAAGCGCGAGTCGGGCCACGCTCAATGCAGGCCCAATATTATAACATACGAATGTCTGTAATCACCATAGCAACTTTGTTTTTACAACATAAAATGTATGAAACTTTTTGACACAACAACGTTGCTATGGCGCAAATCCTACGGCCATGTAAGTTGGTTATAGGAACCGGCCACGAACGCTTCGTAATCTTATTCACTGATAAATACCTGTGCAAAGTCGGCACAGGCAGCTAGTTATACTATAAAAAGTCTAATATAATCTCCGTGAGAAGCAACAGACTGAAACGAGTTTTGAAATTGATTATTTTGTATCGATTGGTCTCAATAACAATACATGCTTTTACTAGATCAACTTTACTAGATGATTGATATAGCGTCAGGAGGCAATTTTTGCCGACACTTAAGACACTGTAGTGCCTGGGACATTGTTGAGATGGAATAGGCTTGAAGCACCTAAAGCAGGCTCTCACTTTAGCCGGCCATCTCCACAGGAAAGACAATGGTCAATACGTGTGGGGCTGACTAGCCGCATGTTTCCTCACGACGTTTTCCTTCGTCTAGCTAGGATTCATTTTCTGAAAATGTTTTATCCATGTTCGGCAATGAAAAACGAATGTTTTTTTTATTAATTTAATTTTTTATAAGATAAAATAAACAATTAGACACAGTTGAACTATCCATGGGTCGTTTTAAACTATCTGTAGGTATAAAAACCTGTTTTTTTAATTAAGTAGTCGTTAAATAATACTTCTAGAATAGACAGTTATAGCATACTTGATAGAAGTAGGTACCTACCAAACACGCGACGAGTTGTTATATAAATTATCAAGGTAAGTGAGGTTTTTAGAGTTTTTTAGCATTTAAATGTTTAAAAAAACAGCTCAGATATGTTAAATTGTTTTTTCTTGATGAAATATTTAAATACTTATATTACCATTAGTTAAAGCAAACTGAGCCGCGAGACAAATTATATATCAGTAGCAGCACATTTCGGCTTTGCACGATTTTTTTAAATAGGCTGAGTAGTTTCGGAGATTATTAGGTACCTCCGTCAAACAAACAAACAAACCAACATTTCATCTTTATAATATTACTAAGTATAAATAGATAGTAAAGATAAACTATCACAAACTGTACATTTAATTTTTTAAGCTATTGCATAGCTTCTATCGCGGGCCTTGGCGTGGAGACCAGAATCCAGAAATTCCGTAACGTAATCACCTAACGCTGTCACTTTAGTTCAGCAACTCGCCTCTAGGTGCCATGCAATAGCTTTACCGCGGCAGTCCCCGAGTGCCACACGTCTTTTTTTAACTTCTGCTCATCACAAAGTGAAATTTCTTGCGGACAAAGGCTAGTCAAACAGGAAGTCCAGTGGAATGACCTTGGGGAGGCCAATGACCTTTCTTGCACATTTACAGGTTTCATTTAAACCGTGTTGAAAAAAAACTGTCTTTACTGAGTTGTCTATGAATTATTCAACGCTAATGTTACGTTTCACGACTGTCAAATAGCGCTATGTGTCACATAAAGTCCACCATAAATTATTTATAGACCCTACTGGTCTATAATTTATGGTGTGTTTATCCTACCGGCCGTGTTGGCCATGTGGATAATACCTCGACTTGGAATCCGAAGGTCGTGGGATCGAATCCGGCCGTGCATCAATGAACTTTTCGTGTCGAAGCGGTGAAGGAAAACATCGTGAGAAAACCCACACGTATTGACTATGTCTTTCCTGTGGATATGGGCGGTTAAGCTGAGAGGATGGTTTAGGTGCTGGGCAAGCCTATTCTCAACCATGTCCCAGGCACCACAGTGTCCCGTTAAGTGTAGGCAAAGATTGCCGCCTGACGCTGTATAAAACATCTAGTATAGATGTAATGGCCTGAGTTTTAGGTGCTAGTGACAGTTTCACTGAATTTGAATTATTTACGCGTGTAATTGATAATAATAATCTTTTATCTTTTAATTGATTTCCTGGTTAATCTAAGATGATAAAAACTGCAGGTTTTAATTATTTTTCGTGCTTTAGCAAAATAATGAGATATCTTAGATTTCCGATAATATTATTAGTACCAATAGATTATTTTGGGATTCAACTCAGGCCTTTAGCATTTTTAACAGATGATTTAAGCCTGATTGCTGTGTTTGGGATTAAGGTTAAATAAAATAAGTAAATGAATGTTCTTTCCAGCCATGCCGAAGCTGATATACTACCGGATTGCCGGCAACGCGGCAACCCTCGCCACGCACTCCATCAACTCAATTGTAATGTTATCAGCATTGCAAGATGAGATCATACTGAAGGACCCGGAGATTGGAAGACTGGCGTCGATGCAGAGCCGATTTTTAACTATTTGGAATATAGTAAGTATTATAAACTAGCTGCGCCCCGCGGTTTCACCCGCGCAAGTCCCGTTCCCGCGGGAATATCGAGATAAAAAGTAGCCTATGTGTTAATCCAGGGTATCACCCATCTACATACCAAACAACCAAATCGGTCTAGCCGTTTTTGCGTGAAAGAATAACAAACATACATACATTCTCACAAACTTTAAAATTATAATATTAGTAGGAGTAGGATAGGAAGTAGGATAGTAGGATAGGATAGTAGGATAGGATTATACACGGGGCCTATTACTAAACCTACCTCTTGAATAACTCTATCTATTAAAAAAAATACATCAAAATCCGTTGCGTAGTTTTAAAGATTGAAGCATATATAGAGACATAGGGGTATAGAAACAGAGAAAGCGACTTTGTTTTTTACTATGTAGTGACAAGCAGCACGTCCTGTGCACGGGTGTACTAATGAAACTACCGGAATAAAATATAGCCTATAAACATCCGGAAAGTCCATTTTATACATCAGTGAAATAATTTTTGAAATCGGTTGAGATGTTTCGGAGATTACCTCCGTCAAACAAACAAACAAACCAACACACGTAATGTTGGTTTGTTTGGTTTGGTTGTTGTGTGATCTAAAATATTAATATAGATTGTCGAAAACTCCTCTTCAAAATGTTCCTTAAAAAAACAAACAACATTTTATTACTATTCAAATTTTTACGAATTAATCTAAAAGTCATCAACAACTGGTTTAGCCGGTATTTAAATTCTATTTTAGTTTTTATTTGTGTCCTGTTTGTGATATAATCTTAACTTGTTTTATCTATCGTTTTTTTAAGCAGATTTTAGACACTTATTGTGAAGTTGACCAAGAAAATGCTAAGCTAATGGGAAGAAAAATAGAAGCACGTGATTGTCGAAAATAATTATCTTTCTCGTGATTGGCTAGATTGTCAAATCAATTGTCAATTGTCAAATCTAGCCAATCCAATTATTTTCGACGACCAATCACGTGTGTTTATTTCTCTTTCTATTTGCTCGTTTCAATAAATGAAGTATAGGTTGTTATGGCGCAGCAAGTACCTACAATAAATTAATGAATAAACTTGTTTCAGGCATTCCAGATGACCTACGCAGGTCTGGCACTAACTTGCGATGTCCTAACAGTCTTGAACAAGGACCATTTACTTCCTAAAAGTATCAAGAAGTTTAGAGACGTTTTCTTTTCAGCTGTCGTCTTTCCAGGGACATTAGTAAGTTCATATAACTACAGATTACATTCTGTGCCAACTTGGGGCTAATCCTTAGTTTAGGTTTAAGCGACATCAGAATCTTATACATTATTTTTCTTTTCAGGTCATCTTTTCCGTATTCTGGCCAATATTTATCTATAACCGTAGTCTAATATTCCCAGAGTTTATCGACAAAGTATTCAGTTTTAAATCCAACTGTGTTATGCACTTCGCCATCTTGCCATTTGCAATGTGGGAAATGGCGTTCCAACCGAGAACCAAACCCAAGTCCCATAAGAAGAATTTTGGAATTTTAGCGGCTTATTATATTATTTATCTTATTCAGTGAGTATTAATTTATTTTCTTGTTGTTATAAGTTGCTATTCCCGTAGGACTTATTGATTATAGAATTTAGGCATAAATTACGAAACTTAGAAGTTTCGATTATGGATTCGAAACCGCGATGGTGCAAATTATCCTTCCTATCCTACTTCCTTCCTAAATATGAGCAAGTGGCCAACTCTGGCCTATCCTACTATCCTACTAATACGAGTATTATAAAGAGGTAAAATTTGTTTGTTTGACGGAGGTAATCTCCGAAACTACTCAGCCGATTTTAAAAAATCATTCACCGATAATGTGTAGAATCACAGATAAAATAATACTAGTAGTAGAATGGACTGTCGGGATGGTTATAGGCTATATTTTATCCCATTAGTTTCAATAGTAAGCCCATGCAAAGCCGGCACGTGCTTAAGTAATCAATATAATAATTTGTTTGTGTAATCAATTGTTTTTTTTTTCAGTATCCACGTGACATACTACGAACGTGGTCTATGGCCGTATCCATTGGTCTCTATGATCTACGGAACAATATACTATTACTACGTACAAATATTTTTGTTTTCTCTAACTACTGCATTTTACTTTTTACAATGGCCACTCTACACACTGATTTGGGGACAAGAGAAGATTAGTAAAAAGATTAAATAGATAAAGTAATACAGTGATTTTATTTTATAATTGATAATAAGTGGAAATGGGTGTGTAAAGATAAATTGTAATTTATAAACTCATAATTTTATCGATAAGTTAGTAAGTAACTTACTATCATATTTTACAGTTGTTTTCTCGGATTACTATGATTTTTTATTAAATAAAAAATATATATATGCTTGAACATTCCACACAGCGTCATCTAGTCCCAAGCTAAGCAACTAAATGCTTATGTTATGGCAACTAGATGACTGTTATAGGTACTACCGTGGTACTACTTAGATATAGAAAACACCCAGACACGGAACAAATATCTGAAGAACATACAAACTTGTCGATCGGGATCGAACCCGCAACCTCCGAGTCTCAGGCGGGCTTTCACCCACTGAGTCACAGAGGTCGTCAAATTTGATACAATTGATTATAAGTTAGATACATCGCGTCTTTGGTCTCTTTGGTCTTTGGTTGGTCGCAGTCTTTGGTCTCGGTTGCTTGTATCTGTCGCGACACGATTTTCTTTATTGTTATACATTTATTTTACGCTAGATTTTAGATAACATTTTGCTTGGTTTTAGACTTATGTTGCTTTTATAATAAGTGTTAGATTTGTTTTAAAAGGAGTTCAATATCAATTGATAATTATAAGATTTGAGAATTGATAGTTATAAGGGTAGAAAATAAATATTTGTTAAAATTTAATAAATAACTGTCATTCAATATTTTTGTTTTTTTTAATTACCTACTCCTTTGTTTTTGAGCAATTTGATAATTGCAGACACAGGTAGGTACAAAATACAAAAACCTGTTGAGCCACCTAAAGATCGTTACGACCATCTTTAGTTAGATAATTAATATTTTTTTTAATGTTATTCGGATTCGGAGATTGAGAATAGACAGAGTGCAGGAAATTGCTCTGTCCTCGAGATATTGAATTCGGTTAAATTTGTATAATTTTATAATGTTGAAACTTGTTTTTGTTAAATATATTAACTTGTTTAAAAGTGATAAAAAATTCAGAGTATACTGACGGTTTATTTTGATATTTGACATTTTTATAGATCGCAAATACTTCCTAATTCTGCAACAACTTTTAGTTTATTTTTATTAACTGAGCATAATATAATTACCTATTTCGTTTGTTAGTACGTACGAAATAGGCACCTACATAAACAAGCTACAAAACCAGATTTACTTTAAAAAATTTGATAACCTTGGTTATATGTCTCTATACTTCATTTCTTGAATCGAGCTAATAGGAACAAAAATAAACGCACGTGATTGGTCGTCGAAAATAATTGTATTTCTCGTGATTCGCTAGATTGTCAAATCAATTGTCAATTGTCAAATCTAGCCAACCCACTGAATTTCGACGACCAATCACGTGCGATTATTTTTCTTCCTATTAGCTCGATTCAAGAAATGAAGTATAGTTTCTATTCTGTACGTTCTAGGATTAAATTTACACTAGAAATGTGCTAGTATATAAGTTATTTATGAAAAAAGAATTTTTGAAATTGAAAAAAATGTATTAACTGAGCTAGCGAAGCGTTCTCGGACATTTTTTTTCTGTCTTCTTAGTTCAAAAGCAGTTCATTATAGGACCCTAAACTGCTAAATATCTTTTGACGTAAGCTCAGGCGCTGACGTAATATTAGAACAGTTAGAACCTAAACTGAATTGTTTAATAATATGTCATGGTAAGCCTTCTGTACACAATACGCGACTACTCGGTAAGCCTATGTTCGGCCCGGTTAAGTCTTTGAGCCATTACGCACTGTCGACTAGTCGACCGAGTCGCCGGCGACTGTGACTTTCATTAGTTCATATAGATGTTTACGCACTTGGTCGCTTGGTCTCTGCCTATGTTTTGGTCGCCGAGAGACCAAGTCGCCGGCGACTAGTCGACAGTGCGTTAATGGCTCTTACTGTAAGGATTAAATAAAACACAATCTTGCAAGTGATTCGAGAATAATAATAAAAAACAATAACATTTAATGACAATTGGTTCTCAAACTCCATATGCTACTTTAGGTACAATGTTTTGTATTTTTTACATAAATCAACAAAGCCTATGTACATGTTGATTGTAAATTAATTTTTTTTATTCAGAAACCGAAATATTAGATACTATTCACAATCAAGATGTACATACAAAATATGTTTTTTATATATTCTGTTTTTACATAGATATATGATTTATATTTGTTACTCTCATGTCAGGTAATGTGTAAAAATACTTAAATATATCAACAAATTATTTTTAATAAATAATCTCATAGAAAACAAATTTTACAAAAGTTTTCACTACTAACGATACCCGTATAATTAAGGTACCTACCTTTGTACAAAATAGAAACTTCTATATCAAATTAAAATTAAAAAAAAATCACCACAAACGTACCTAATGTAAACACTCATTTAATGCCATATATACCCACTCTCTTGCTTTTCAAAATACATTAAATCTAAACTTTACGTGTCCAACTATAATTATTTTAGTGAAAATTTTGCAAAACATAGTACAAAATTTTAGAAATACCCACTAAAACTACCCAGCAATTAAATGTTTACCCTATATCTATCACTATCGCACTAGTAAATCAGCTGAAGTGTGCGAGTGAGACGGCTAGCGTTCACTCAGAACAGTAGACACCTTTAGAAGTAGAAATAGACTGGATAGTTAAATAAATTCGTGTTTAGACGGCTGACAACCGATCTTAGAAAAATGAGGATTATGGAATTATCATAAGCGACAACATTTAATTAAAACCATAAAAAAGGAGGATCGAAATAAGAAAACCTACCTAACCTATACTTCAGACAATTTGTCTCTTTTACTCACAAGAATGATGGGTATATTCTTCTCTTTCTTTGTGTGACTGACATAGACAATTATAATAAATCGCTCTGTCTTAACGGTCGTAGTAGAAATACCAATATATCAACGTGCTGTAAATATGCCTGTCTCTTTTTGTAACAACTGTTTATTGCGCTACCGGAGATACTAAGTTCGGCCCGCTTATATTGCTACTGTACCAACCATCCATTCCATCTTTATTCTGTGACTGTACGCGTGAAACCCTGGATGTCGATTCACGACGACTTTAAAAACATGACGCGGTAAGAGATTGCACGTTATCTAGCTGTTGTTTTCTGAAATCCAACGCAATATTAAAAAAAATCACGCCGTGTCGTGCCACTTCAAGACATGGTTATTTGGAGACTGATATTTTGTATGAGCTCACTCGTCCTTGGTTACATTTCCACGGCAGCTAAGGCGCATCTGATTTAAATTCAAAAACCTATTCCAATAATTAACATTTAAAATATTTTACTATTTATATATAATACTTACGTGTAATGAACAGTATTTAAGGTACATGTAGATTCGGAATTATTGCCAACAAACATCTCTATCTAATTTTAAAACTTAATTAACAAAAACAAGTCGCTTATGACATTCCAGACGCGCTAAAAATCGTTAATAATAAACAATTTATAATCGTTAAAGATGGACTGGCGTATATATTGGTATTTTTTTAATTTACTTTTTTATACAAAACAATGCGTCAGCATTAACTCTTGCGAATTGGTGGACACCAGAAGTATGGACCATTCATGTTTAGGCATAGTGTTTCTGATTAGCCAATCTCAGTCTTAATCTTAAATTTCGAATACTTTTAACTTGCCTGATCATGTCCATTATCTTAAGGAAAAGGTTAGTCTGGCAGTAAGTCCAAAAAAAATTAAAATTTAGACTTTATCCATTCGCACATAACAAAACACTAATGTGCGTCTACTTTAGTTAGTATATATTTAATTTATATAACTGTAAATAATATATTTAAAATAAATTTGAACCACCCGTAATTGATCACAATAAACGAAAAGAAATAAAAAGTTTAATAAAATAAAGGAACCAAAAATAAAACAAAAGAAATAGACAATAACAGATTGCTTTATTTAACAAAAAATATATAATATATAGAAAGGAAAAAACTAAATTAACACAGAGACAAGTCCCGTGAAAAAATAGTTTTTATAATAGAATGTAAAATTAATTATAACCCATCGAACCTTAAAGACATTTAATATAAAATACATAATGATTACTTACTATTTACAAAATACGAGTTAAGTTTTTTTTCTTTATAAAGTACTTTATACTTTAATATAATCCAGTCTATAGTAAAGGCTATTCAAACTTAGATTAAAAATGTTAAAAAACTGATAAATATATTAAATTTCAACTCAGCAGGCAATTTGAGCGGAGAGCAAAAAAATATTATGCATTCGATTTATATTTTGTTTTTTATATTATTTATATTATGCAACGATGTGATAGAACGACTAAGCGAAGATAAATGAGATCAAAAACAAAAAAAAATTGCCTGCTTTTTTGTCCGCATTCGATTGTTCATATTTTTATTAGAATTATAGAATTGTCAATGCACCCAAGTTCTTCTTATAATAAATACTGTATATATTATATATCCAACGACGCGTCAGTAAAAAAAAACAACTAAAAATATAAAAAACGGGCAGTTTCGTTTATTTCCTATAATTACAACTTATCGGATCTACAGAGAAGGGAAAAACATCAATAATATAATCTTGAAATAAATAACAAGTTATTAAAAAAAACTGTTAAAAATAATTAAAAGATTCCTAAAAAAAAGTTTCCTTTGTAAACGAAACTAAAGTGATTTACAACTACAGCTTTATACTTCTTTATTTCTTAATAAAAACTCTATTTCTATTATTATACTTTTTATAATAATTATTTCATTCATCAAAGTTAGATACATTTATAATTATATTAAGATTATACCCTAATATACTACATAACAAAACATATTATTGAATTATTATGTATATACGCAGGTCACAATTCAGGTTTCATAATTTCAAAAATCAAATTTAAAAAACTTAATTTTCAAAAAAAAACCTAAAAACAAGATATAAACCCACTTGTTACTTATTCGAATTAAATAAACATTTTTTAAATATGTAATTAATATTGTACGTACGTACTTACGCAATTAACAGTCTCAAAGTACATACATACAATGATAAATATAACAATACAAGTGAGTTTAATTTTGTTAAATACGAGAAAAAAAATACAAATTAGCTGTCAAGTCTTCATATAATGCAGTCCATCTCATTTCTTTGAGATCGAACTTTTAGATCATATAGCCATATTACAATCGTATATTACCATCGCTAATTTCATAAGACAAGTCTCAAAAATCTATCCAAACTTTCTCTTTGAATGAAAACTTGTAACAGCGGCCTCTAGCGGACAGAAAAAGTACTGATTGTAAAGAAATCCGACTACAAGTTAGCGCGTAGTTTGGGTTATTTTATAGATACCACTAATCTTATTAAAAGTTTGCTCATTGATTTTTAAATTGTTGAATGGTTCTATTATTTGTTTGTTTAAGAATATTATAAATTGCGCATTTTCATACAAAAATGCATTAAATTTGATTTATTTATTATTATTTTATGATTATTCAATTTATCAGGATTACAAGTTTAAAGTTACTTTTTTGCTTTTAACTGTGTTATTCATTAGAAGTCGTAAGTCTATTTTTATTTCAGCCATTGTCTCTGTGTTATTCATAACAAGTTTAAGTCTTTTTTTTACTTTAGCGATTGTATTTGTCTCTATGTTATTCATAACAAGTTTAAGTCCTTTTTTTACTTTAGCGATTGTCTTTGTCTTCGATTGTATGATGGCTGAATGACTAATATCTATCCATGTGTGTAATCAAGTACACTATCTAGTGAGAACAACTCCTTGTAAAGCGCTGGAAAAACGTGGTGCGGGTGAGCTGCTTTAAAGCGACACAGCGCTTCCAAGTGTAGCAGGGATAGTTCTCTGAAATAAGAAAAAATAATATAAACTCTTAAAATACTTTTTAAACAACCGCGACTTAACTACACTATACAAAAACATCGATGTGGCCGTGCATCAATGTACTTTTCGTGTCCAAAAGTTTATACGCGCTTTAACACGAGCTTTAAACGGTGAAGGCTCGGCCAACACGGCTCACCCATACCTACTGCAGAAATAAATAATCTTTCTAATTCGGTACTTATGAAAAACAAAATTATTTTTCGTAGCACTGGCTACGTCGTAGATATCGCTACGTCGTAGATATCGCTACGTCGGTCGTAGATATCGCTACGGCGTAGAAGTCGTTTTTGAGCCGATTTTGACCATTCTTCTTTTGATTTGTTATGAAACAATTCAGTTTAGGTTCTAACTGTCCTAACTTTACGTCAGCGCCTTAGCTTACGTCAAAAGCAGATCATTATAGGACCTAAACAGAATCGCTTTTAACGGTCATAGTAAGCCTAGCTTTTCCCCGCGTTCTTATCAAAAAACCTGTATAAAAAGTAGCTTACCTGAAAGTAGGTATCTTCGTAAGCAGAGTGTCCAAAACTGTGACGTCACCCTTCAAAGGGGCGTGGTTAGTTTCAATCTCGTGCCTCATCGCGGCCATTGACATATTGAAGAGCACAAGTATCTCAGGGTTTCCACGTACCCCGTGACGTTCTAAAAAAAAGAAAAAAAGATAAAAAAAATGCAAAAAGTTTTTCACGGTCGCTGGGATTTGAACCTGCGGTCTGTACCTTGGGTCGGAGTCTTCGCGGTCAGGATAGTTCCTGAAATAGTTTTTTGTGTAGTTTTTTGCAAATCTATACTTAATTAATATAAAGAGGTAAAGTTTGTTTGTTTGTTTGACGGTAATCTCCGAAACTACTCGTCCGATTTCAAAAATTCTTTCACTGATATGTAGAATGGACTGTCGGGATGGTTATAGGCTATATTTTTTTGCGTTAATTCACCTGTGAAATTATATATACATGTTTAATATAATATAGATTGAAAATGTATACAAAATTTCACAACTTAATAAACTTGTGAAATTATCTACACATTTTCAAAAATGTATTTGAAAATGTAAACACAATTTCACATATTGATGGTTACATATTTTTTTTATTAACTCACCTGGCCATAGTAAAACGAGGCTCTGGTAAAGTGCTAGCTCAGTTTCGGTGAGTTTGAGTCTTGCGATAGATTTCGCCGCGTCGAATATACCGACTACTAGCGCCATGTCTCGTGGATCACTGGAAAAAATTAAATACTTATTTAATTATAATTAAGAAATTATGGCATTTATTTTAACAATGTCATAGGTTCTACAGTGTCCCGTTAAGTGTAGGCAAAGATTGCCTCCTGACGCTGTATAAATCTATATCTACTAATATTATAAAGAGGTAAAGTTTGTTTGTCAGGATAGTTCCTGAAATAGTTTTTTGTGTAGTTTTTTTTCAAATCTATTCTTATAATTGTAAAGAGGTAAAGTTTGTTTGTTTGAATGAGGTAATCTCCGGATTAGTAGAATCCGATTTCAAAAATTCTTTCACCGACGTGTAGAGTGATCTTTTAGGATGGTTATAGGCTATATTTTATCCCGGTAGTTTCATCAGTAGAGCTAGATATAAAGGTATACTTACCGTGCGTGAACACAGTCTCTTATTGGCAGCACCACATCTCCGTACAATACTTGTTCGCGATTCACGTCTATCAGTCGGGACAGACGCACGATGGCTAGCTCGAATGAACCTAGAAATATAAATAATAAATAAATAAATATCCTTGGAAATCAGCGCATTATAATAATAATAATAATTTGTGTATAATAATAATGCCACATTATATGCTGACGGCAAATCAATGCTGACGCTCTATCACAATTTATTTATATTTCTCAACAATAAATTTTGATTTACTTGTACAAGAATATGCCACATAAACTGACATCAAAACTGCTGACGCCTTATCAGAATTTCAAAATGAATCTTATCTCTTAGCAATACGTACCCGACTTCAACAGCAGTATCTGATCGTCCTGCGATAACTTCATGAACCCAGGAATGAGTTTGGCGAACTCAATGATGTTTTGTATCATGCCTGTCAGCTTGTCGGCACAGTCGAGCCACGTCTCCTCGTACGTCATTGAGTTGTATAAGAGAAGTCTGGAAGCAAACATAAAGTTAATTATTATTACATACATACATAAAATCACGCCTCTTTCCCATGGGGGTAGGCAGAGACCACGGATCTCTACTTGCTACGATCCCGACACACCTCTTTTGCCTCATTCAGTCTCATTACATTCTTCCTTCATACATGCTCGCCGGTTTAGGGTACTTCTGACCTGGCCTTTCTCCAAAATATCACCAATTTGGTCTAAATATGTAGGTCTTCCTCTTCCAGCTGTCCTATTATATATATGTTATATATTTTTTTTGCAAGGCCGCAGCACACACATAAACCTACGGCGCTACGGAAGACCAGCGCTGCTACAGATTCTCTGGTTTCTGTCGCAGCAATACGCTGAGTAGTTGCCAATTTTGTCAATGTGTCTTATTACTATAATACTTATTATAATGTGTCTTTATGTGTGTTTTTGACAAAATAAATATTTTTTCTTTCTTTCTTTCTTCTTTCTTCTTTCTTTCTATTCACACTCGTTTATTAATATTAAACTAAAATAATCATTTTTTTATTGTATAATCTTTACATGAAGCTTCAATTGAGAAAAGTATTACTGGTCAATATGCTGACTATCTAACAAAGTAAGTATATCAGTAATTAAAAAATGATGTAAGCAAACAGTTAAAATTATTTTAAATACTGATAATATATCTTAACATTCTGCTTAGTCAGACAAAAAAAATAAAGAGGAAAGCAACGTACATTGACAGGTAAACAATTCATTTACTTTAAAAATGCTGACGTCCTATCATAAAACTGATCACCAGTCAGCAAAATAGTTAAAAACAGCACCATCTATCGGACTTACTTTGAAACATCTTGGGGCTTTCTGAACATCTCATGTATGTACTCCAGTTTCGGGTTTGTGTTGGAGTGCGCCTCCGCTAGACTCTTCACGAGTACTTTGCTGATGTCGCCTTCGCCTGGAAGAGTTTACGGATAAGAACATAGATGGCAGAACTTGTTTTTTTAAAGACAATTTAAAGTAAATTGATACACAATGCGAGATGTTAGCAAAAATAAAAGTCTTCTAACAAATGAAGCAAGTAAAACTAAATAATTTAAATTAAAGTAAATAACAACATATTAAATAAAATAGAAAATATTAAAAATTAAACAAATAAAATAATATAAATGACTAGGTAATAATTACTAAACTAAATTAGCTATATCAAGTTAACGCCCTAATATTAAAACACTATTTTTTTACATAATCAGAATAAAAATATAATGATTTTTTATTTTGTCTGAATAAACCAGCATTTCCAGACCAAAAAAATTAGGAAGTAAAATTTTGACATGACAACTACTTGTATTGACTTGTATGACATTTTGGATAATTGTTTATTTATCATGATTTTCTTAAAATAAATTAAAATAATACAACAATGGAACCTCTGACTGCGTTTTTGCTGGGTTCATGCTTAATTACATGTTGGCGTAAGTACCTACAATAATGTATGTATCTATAATGATGATTTATGCAGCGTCAGGAGGCAATCTTTGCCAACACTAAACGGGACACTGTGGTGCCTGGGACATTGTTGAAATAAAGGCTTGTAGCACCTAAACCATCCTTTTAGACAGTTCATGTGTGTATGAATTAGGCTAACTAGTGACAGAGTTTAGGCCGCCTTAAGGCCTCCGTCATGGCTTAACGACTTTAAAAGCAGGGAACGACAATTTAACGTGCCCTCCGAAGCACGAAAGCGCTTAGTTGTTAATGCTTGCGGTCACCCATCCAAGTAGTGACCGCTCAGAACGTTGCTTAACTTCGACGATCTATCAAGAACTTCTAAGCTTCGCCACGAGCGCCTCATGTTTATTGAATTTCATTGAATTTAATGAAGTTATTGAATTCAATTAGATTTTTATGTTTTCAGCATGTCTACCTTGTTGCTTGATTTTACCATGTCTACCGTACCCATTTATAATTATTCAAGACAGAAAAAATGATGACCAATATTGCTGCCAATATCCGGTAAGATTTTTTTACATTTTGAATTAGAGCAACTCATTTTGAAAGAGCAGTCACTGATTTTGTACACTCGGGAATAGTGTGCATGGGTCACAGCCAACACGTCCCGGCTTTGCACGGGTGTACTTATTAAACTACCGGGATAAAATATAGCCTATAACCATCCCGACAGTCCATTTTACAAATCAGTGAAAGAATTTTTGAAATCGCCTGAGTAGTTTTCCGTCAAACAAACAAACCAACATTACCTCTTTACCTATATATTATAAAAGTGTTATTTTTATATAAATATTTATAAAATAACACTTATTTTCAGACACAAGCTTCTAGTGGTGATAGATACAATATTTATTGTACTAAAAGTGGAATCGTACTGAAGAAACAGAAAGCATATAGGACATTTTCGAAATAAAATTCAAATATATGGGCCTCGTTTTTTTGATATCCCTATTTAGGCGTTAACGCTATACCGGAGGCCTCAAAGTGACCTTGAACTCTGTCATTCACTTTTAAGAGCCATACATACATAGGTAGATTATATATTTATAAATATTAACGGGACTTAATCGCGTATTGAAATCATATCATATTATATCATCTATCATATTATATCATAGGTAGGTAAAATTCATTACATGATTTTTGAAAGCTAGAAATAAGTAATTCACATCTATCTAATTTAAAAACAAAAAAGATATACCTAGCATAAATAACAACTTTAAAATAACAGTTACAAAAATAAAACTAGACAAAAAAGGAAGCTAAAATAGCATATAAATATCATCATTACAAAAATGAAAGTAACATAAATTTAAAAACAATTTACTTTATTATTTCTAGTAGGACTTAACCAAAATTAAATAACAAAATAGTTAAATAACAACAAAAAATACGTAGCAAAATGATAAAACTATCAGGAACAAAAATTTGTAGCTAAAAAAAACTTCTGCTCTAAAAACAATATTGTTTAACAAACTAAGTTAAAGAAAAATCTAGCAATTTTTCAAAACTACCGACAAAATACTTTCTACGCAACTCAAAAACAAAAAATGTTATTATTCAATTCAAAAAAATACTTTACAAACCAACTTACTAGGCAAATCTTCATTTGCTGAACTATGGCTGGCCTGGTGCCTCCTATTTGTGACTGCGTTAGGATTAACCATCCCCATCCCACTTATATTCATCATTGGATCCATCAACCTCGCATGCCCAGGGCTGGACAAATCATCGGGACTTAATTCCTCGCTTATCGAACTCTGCCCACTAACCAGCACTGAATTCTGCATATCCATCGGACTGTTTAATGCCGACGGACTGTGGAGGAAAGTTGTTGAGTCCACATAACTAGCAACCAGATTATCAACACCCATCGACGCTTCTGGTTTTATCTCTTGTTTGATGTTAAGAACGCCCGTGGTTATGGTTGCTGGGGATTGGTTGCGGTCGGTTTCGTAGCGTTGGTAGTCTTGAACTCTACGTGGTAACTCGATTGTTGATTGTCGAGTCGAAGTGGTGGCAGATGATGTTGATGGTCGGACGATTGTTGTTGTTTTTTGGGATTCGTCTATAGAGTTAGTTTGTTAGTCATCAAATACATTTTATTTATTTATTGATACACATAGAGTGGCTATTCAGTACTTAATAGTCGCGCCACGTAAAAAGAAGACTGAGGGAAAAAGCTGCGCGATTTGAAGGAATGTTATGTGTGATTGGTTGTGTGGTGACGCATCGCACTTCACAGCATTGATGTAACGCGTGCTATTGGTTCGTGAGCGAGTGACCCGAAACATACCCCCTCCCGTTCTTCTCATCGTCCTTTTTACGTGGCGCGACTTACAAAGAGTGGCTATTCAGCCCTTGGATGAGATGAGGTATCTGTACTTATGTAATCTCTGCTAAAACTAACAAAATTGATACCGACAATTCTATTCTAAAAGAAACTAACCTTGTGCATGTATAAAGTCAGTATCCAAGAAACTGCCGGTCGCCTTCGGCTCGTATGTTGTTGTGGAGTCAACAAAGTCGCTGGGCACGTCGTATGGGGCTTGTTGCGGCGGCTGAGGCGGCATTATGTTGGAGGTAAGCGCAGGCGCGCTGTTGTAGCCGTAGGGGGAGAGGGGGGAGTTGTAAGAGGGGTAGCTGGAAGGAAAAATAGAATTGAGAAAGGCCTCTTAACCAGTGGTATAAGTTAACATCTATTCCCACTAGTTTAGGAGGCTTACCATGACGTGTTATTAAACAATTCTGTTTAGGTTCTAACTGCCGGCTTAATATAATTATGACGGTTTAAAGCGATCCAGTTTAGGTCCTATGATTAACTGCTTTTGACGTAAGCTTAGGCGCTGACGTAAAGTTTTGACAGTCAGAACCTAAACTGAATCGCTAAATAAGACGTCATGGTACGCCTGGATGGATTATATTCTGGATTAACATAAGCTCTATCCCGGTATTCCCTCGGGAACGGGAGCAATCCACCCAATGTTTATTATAGTTCCGTGTTCGATAGTATTAGGTATTTCTAATACATATTTAATTCATAGTTATTCAATATTATTAATTATTCTTTCAATAAATGTTCGAGTCCTTTGGTAACTTTAAGTTTCAATTAAATATGTCTTAAGATTCTATAGAAACGAAGTAAATCAACCTACTGTTATTCTATTAGTGTCAACGCACAATTTACTGCAAGGCACAAGGTTATTTTACCGTTCCAAACTGCATTTCAATCATAATTTCTACGAAGCGACAAAAACACTGCCATCTATCAACGCTAATAGGAAACATTTAGTACCGCTATCCGTTACTAGGTGGCGCTAACCGTTAGAACCGGTGTCGGATGCACTTGACACTATTAGAGGTAATTATTAGGAAACGGTAAGTATAGTTTTTTATATACCTAATCATAATTGTTAAGGAATTTGTTGGTAAGCTAGAAGTGTTTTGCGAGGTTGTTTAATTCTATACTCGCATTATGTAAATACCTACGATAGGTAGCTACCTAATAGGTTTGCGAGTTGTCGCAAAATTAAGAACACAAGATACCTATTTGTGTATCTATGTCATTCCTATTTCTTTGAGAAATGGAAATACCAGTTCAATTTATTTCAAAAGATTGATAAGTAATATATTTACCGTCATGACACATGGCTGCAGAAGTGCAGACATTTTACGTAAAAACTAAAGAATAAGAAACAATTTATACAGGAACTAATCGTATTTAAGTAAAAAATATTTTGGGCAATAATTGAATTCTAAAAGCATTGCAATTTATTTATAGAATATTTTTAGTTTGAGAAATTAAAATATTACACGTTTTATTTCAGCTATTCGACAATAGATGGCGTAACTTACCCATTATAGTGTCCTGGGAACTGGTCACTTGAACTCGGCGTCTGCTGGTCGTCATAAGTCATAGAGTCGGGCGTCGCATTATCCTGAGACTGCATATGCCGACGGTACATCAGAATTTGTTCAGCCTATTTTGGGAATCGTAACCATGATAAGATTTATTTTTGAAAGATTCTGAAGTGCGCTCAGAGATGGCGCTGGGAATTCAAGGGACTTTGGAAGATTGTTGCTTTTGAATTTTAAAAATATTTTATTTTTTATCTCTAATTTAGATTTCTGATTATTATGAAAAGGGACAAAACAGTTGCTAAGAGCTATTATTATATTCATTAATTCAATTAAATCTTATCATGGAGACAGACCCTGACGCCGCCGCACCGAAATTCGGTTCATAAAGACGTGAACATCAGCTGTTCATTTACTTTCGAAACTCATGAACAATCCAGCAGACGGTCGAACGACCAGTTGAAAAAGCTTTTATAAATTTACCAAAACGAATCATTGAGTAAAGAACCAGTGGCGATTCATAGATGTCACCAAAACGGAAACTAATATAATTAAATGATGCCATCCTTTTTATTTCGATCGCTATGAAAGAGACGGCAACATCTAGTTAGTGTTTCAGTTGTAACATCTAAATAACTAACACCTGGTGCTTAAAATCCTACAAAACATGGTAAAGATATAATTCACTTTTTCACACTAAGTAACGACATCTGTTGTCGAACACGGAACTATAGTGACATTTAAAAAACCGTTTTAATTTCTATGTGCAAATGTCACTGAGTATTTGACTCCAGATGCGTTACTTACTGTTTAGAAGTTGGTTTATGCTGAGAATCCAAAATTAACCTGTTATTACTATAAGATGGGCTTACAACCAGTTTTCTGGACTTTGTTAAATTGTCTTTTTGTGATTTTTAGAATGACCCTTGACCCAATTTATATTGTTAAATAACTACTTTTTGTTAGTTGAAAATTATACCAGGTTTTGTGTTTGGCTTAAAATATTTCTTTAAAAGACTTTTAAGGCCAAAGTTCTCTAAACATTAAATATGGAACGTTGTTAGATAAATATTTGAAATTTTAGAAAATGTTAATTTAGATTCAAAGCATAACCAAAATCCTTATAATACGGACAATCTTCAACTCAAACTTTATGCTGCTCACATTTCAAAGAAAATGAGCATCACCAAAATTCAAGTTAAAAAACGGTAACAACGACATCTGTTGTCGAATAGTAGTGACATGTTTCATAGTGAGATTGTAGATGGCGCTACTTACTTTGTCGAAGCGCGTCGTCAGTGAATTCACGTTCCAATAACAAATTCAAATACTACAAATTTTTCATTCACATTTTGACAACACAAAGCTAAAAGCATTGACAACGCACGTCTGTCACATTTTTTCAAAAGCAAAAAATACTACACACTGCTTTAACATAATCATATTATAACAATATTATTATTAGAACACAATAACTGAATTTTAAATTGCTTTTGAGATAAGTTATTTTTTCTTATAATGTCATAACTTTTAATTGATTTTCAGTATGAGTAGGTTTTTGAATTTAAAATTAGACTCTTCACTTTTCAAACTGCACAGTACAAAGGTAGATTGTTTTCTTTCAGATGAACTTAAAACAGGTAGGTAGGTATTAAGCTTCTTATACCGTACCATAAGGGCCAAAAATTACAGCTGATTGAACCTCTGAGGTTCCAATACCGACTAGCGTGCAAGTGGCACTTTAAAAATGTGTACTGTTTATTTGACTCCTTCCTTACTGATTAAAAATAACTTTATACCTCGTGATTTTACAAAACTACTGACAAGACGTGCGCGTCATTATAATGTCGCTACCCTCTACTCGACAATAGATGGCGCTCACCCGTTATAGTGTCCGTACTGGTCGCTCGAGCTCGGCGTCTGCTGTTGCTCGTAAACTGAATCAGGCGCGGCGGCGTCGGTCTGCGCGCGCATCTGCGCTTGGTGGTAACGAACCTCGGACTCGACTTTCTCACGCTGCTTTTTCGACATGCGGCCAAATTTTACAGCTGGAAAGAGAAAAAATAAATCAATAAATATCCTTAGACATTTCACACAGCGACATCTAGTCCCAAGATAAGCAAATTAATGTTATGGTAACCAGATGTTGTTAGAGTTGGAAAAATTTTTTTTTGGCAAGTATAAAGTAAAAATCTTGAAAACAGTTACGACTCTGGCAGGATTGGAACCTGCGACGATACAAGCGTGGTGTGCCTAAACGTGGTGTGCCTCACCGTTCGGCCACAGAGTTGGATCCTAGATCCCTCTAAGATGAATTAAGTATCAGTTATATTTTAAGGTAAGTACATAAGAACGAGGTATTTAATTTCTGTATTAATTTAGCCTTACAGTTAAATAACTATTTACTCTATTACCCTAAATAAGAAACATTTGGGTCTAACCTCTAAGTAAATTTATCTGATGAACCTTTCTTGTAGTTAATGCATCAATTTACCTAGTTTATAACAAAATAAATGCCTAAAGTCTGTTTCGTTTCTTATTTTAGCTACCTAGACCTAGAAAAAAGAAACAAAATTAAAACAAGTTTTAACTATACTTCCAAATATAACTAAGAGATGGCAGCACCAACACCATTTTTCACGATTCACAATTTTTATTTTTCTTATAGTAACTTTACGTATTAATATAGGTACCTATTTTATGAAAGCACAATTTATTTATTCTATATTTTAAAAGATCTATTACTTAAAATATAATTAATTTAATTTAATTTCAATTCCCATACGATTAGTACCTCTACTCGCCGCTACGATGACATAACAGCATTCCAAGGTTCTCACGCACACAAAAACTATCACCTCATATTGCCTTATTGTACATAACACATATGTAACGCAGTTTTTATGTTTATGGTTGTACCTATCTATTGTTACATGAAGTCTAGAAACAGGTAGTTGGTCTTCGCAAGACTGACTTGAAATGTTATAAAATCGTAGTTTTAATGAATTTTACAGTTTTTTTCAGAAAATGTCTAACCGTCTCAATAACCTTTCTTTGATTTTGCTTACTTCTAGTTATAAGTTCCTTGCTTCTAGTAGATATTTGACATTACTTAAATACAAAATGTGTCAAATTACCTACCTACCGACAGTAAGTAAAACCAGAGGATATTCTGTTTTCAAAAATTACTTGCGAGTAACATTTTTCTACCGACATCAATGACACGCACACAACGATGCGTCTGTGTGCGTGTGACGAAGGGTATTGGCACACTGCCTAGTGGCACAACGAACTCGCGAACTGTGACGTACTGACTATTGATTGTACTGTGGCGTTTGATGTCGTAGTAACTGTTGGTTATACTGTGTTATAAGAGGTGGTACTGAATATTGGCTATACTGTGGCGTTTGATGACGTAGTGATGTGTTCTATGATGTGATGTAGTCTATCTTTACTAGCTCTATACTCATGTTCTACTCGTATGATGTACTAGCTTCTATGATGTAGCTTTATAGATGAGCCGGGATAGTCGAGTGGTTTGCCTTGACTTTTGATCCTAAGGTAGTGGGTTCGAATCCAGCCGTGCGTCAATTAATTTTTCTAGAAAATTCGAGCTCTAAACAGTGAAGGAAAGCATCATGAGGAAACCATGAGCTTTCGAGTAACGTCGATAGGCTTGCAACCAGTCACGTATGGAATGTTAATTTCTGCAAAATGTGGGCATGTACCGTTGTGTATTTGGGCTTGCCTCTGACCCTATTCCTCTATCAAAGGATTTAAAAATGGCTGCTCTACTATTTCAATTTAGTTATATTTTGTATACACACCTATTTCTTCAATTTTAGTTTACAAGCATAGGTACATTGATTTCATAAGTTTCAAACAAATCTTTATGCTTATATTTTTTTGTAGAGTTCGTTGTACCATGACCAATTTACTAAGGAACTGTATTGTGGTGAAATACTATACTTATACTTCAGCCAAACTCGACATGCAATGTTTATTTACAAACTGTCATCAAAATATTTCATCATCATCATCATATCAGCCCAGTTGCACCCACTGCTGGGTATAGGCCTCCTCTTTATGACGCCACTCAGTTCGGTCCTGTGCGATCTTCTGCCACGCTTTCCCGGCGATGTTAACGATGTCATCTGACCATCGGGCTTTATCAAAATATTTATTTAAATATTTATGTAGGTAACCTATACTTACCTAAAATGTATGTTTTACTCTAACGACCTCATTAAAAAAAACTAAAATAAGCCTGGTCTATCAAAACCATGGTCTAAATTGGTTCACATTATTTTATATCGAAATAAACTACGGTTTATGACCAATGGTGATCACAAAACCTGGTTTAGCGATTAACCAAAAAGAAACAACCTATTTTTGATTTTATAAACACTTAAAACGGGATATGTACCATGATTGATAACGATGACATACAAAACATGGTAAATATCCCGTTTAGTGTTTATAATGTTCAAAACCATGATAGTTTAAAAAGTTCTAGGTATCCTTGATTTGCTTAAAAATCAAGATCAGCCTACCATGACCGTTTATAGCGATTCAGTTTAGGTCCTACCTACTACGAATTACTTTTGACGTAAACTAAGGCGCTGACGTAAAGTTTTGACAGTCAGAACCTAAACTAAATCGCTAAATAAGACGTCATGGTACGCCTCCTGGTTAAATATTTGACACTAGCTGCTCCCCGCGGTTTCACCCGCGTAAGTCCCGTTCCCGCGGGAATATCGGGATAAAAAGTAGCCTATGTTACTCGTGGATAATGTAGCTTTCGAATGGTGAAAGAATTTTTAAAATCGGTCCAGTAGTTTTGAGCCTATTCATTACAACCAAACAAACAAACAAACAAAGTTTTCCTCTTTATAATATTAGTGCATAGTGCATTAGCAAGTCGCACGTTGAATTTGGCTAAAAGAACATACGTATTATTAGAAGTCGGTTAAAAATAAACAACAAAACGACACAATTAACGGTCAAAGACTCGTGTCAACAGTCAACTATTGTTTAAACTTTTAATTGTTTTAACACTAACCTCTTTGTTTGATTTTAAGTAGGGTTAGTGTAATATGAGCTCTATTGATTAGAAAACCTACCTACAGTTAATAGTTTGAAATTATATACTTCTTTTGTATTTCGTTTATATTTAGTACTAATTTATTAAAGAGGAAAGATTACTTTATATTTTTGTATGTAACGAATAAACTTAACTACAGGAAGAGATTTCGAACAATTTATTTTTTCTAGGTACATTGTCATCAATATCACTGAGTAAAATACGCTGATACCCAAACGAAGTCGGGACAAGCAGCTAGTGGTAGGTAGGTAAGTATAACTATTGAACTAGTAAATTAAGTAACTTTTTTTAACTAACGGATTTTTTTTAAACCGACTTAATTTTCTCTCATACGTACGTATCTAAAGAATACAGTTCTGTTGTGATCATATTCTATTTATTTTTTACATAATAGGTAACTTGTCAGTCGGGTGATATACTAGTACACTATTAACCTACCACAACACGTAATTTTGAACCTTATTCCGTTGACAGTAACACTAGAATTGATTGTTACGTATTACGTGTATTAAAAACTGCAACCATGTTACGCTTCACGCGTCTGGATTGCATAATTCTAGGGATGGGAAAAATATTAAGTATCGATAAAATTATCAATATTCGTTTTTGATATCGTATTAGGAAATCTCGAAAAACAGAGTCAGTTGTAAACATATTTTGGGACCTTTGTATAATAGTATCTAATTTAGTATTTTCACATTTTATTTTATTCGTAGAAAGAGTTATTTCCATTGATAACTCTTAAACTTAATAATTGTTTTATAGCTTACATTTTTTTTTTAATTTTACAGCATATAATATTTAAAATTAAGAGAGATAGAGGAAACTGGAAGAAAGAAACGTGGTTAACTTCTCAACCTGCTAATAACAGTGACAAATAATAATGACTGTAGTTAGTTGAGGACATTTTATTATGATAATTAATTGTTTGGATTTGGGTCACGCAAACAGCACGTCATGTTTTGTCGAGAAATAAATAAAACCTGACAAAGATATAATGCAAACACTAAAATAATACTTCTAAGTGTAATTAATTTAGGCGAATAAATAGTCCAACACTTTGGTATTCCAATTTATATTTTTTATGTTTTATGAGTCAGAAGAACTAGTCATTTGATGCAACTTCATATTTCTTTAGGACAAACATTTTTAATAATCTATATAATAATCTATTTTACTTATTTTTGTTTTAAAAATAGCTCTCTTATAACGTGCACTTTTTCACATTGCTCTACATTCTGAGGCTTTTCGGCCTTAAAACATCATCAGAATGTCGAATGTCGGTCCTCGACTACTTCAAAAAGAGATTGCACGTTATCTTACTTTTATTTTCTGAAATCCACTGTAATTCAAAATAACCACGCCGTGTCGTGCCACGTCAAGACATAGTTATTTGGAAAATAAGGCGGCAGAGGTTCTACTCATTCGAACGAAGATTTTTATCGATCTATCGATAATAAAGTCATGTAACATCGATTAAACCTTACATAACACGTTCGCTACACTAGTTTACGTAGCGTTGCGCAATTTGCGTCACCGCACGCATCGGGAGCTGCACTTTGTCGCAGTTTTACTTTTAAAAGCGGACATTTTGTATAATTACTAACTTATATTATATAATTAAGATACAGTAATGGCAATCTGTACAAATATTATTATAAAGAGGTAAAGTTGGTTTGTTTGTTTGTTTGACGAAGGTGATCTCCGAAACTCTAACTTGTATTCGAGCGCTTTGAAAAGTGCTTTTGGCGCCGCTTACGGTCGCTCATGGCCTGCGTTTGAAGTTTATCTAGCTATATGTATTATAGTGATGATGATAAAGCTTAAAATGTTATGACAATTAATTGCGTCGCTTCTCTTCTATATCGGTGTGAGTTGAGCCTTACGGTTACTAAGTAACAAAAACTGCAGTTACGTAGCGTTGCGTAATTCTCGTCACCGATCGCATGCGCGTGCGCATCGTCACAGTTTCAGTACGAATATAGACATTATTATGAATAACTGACTTTGTACTAGAGCGTGTTGGATTGATAAATTATATATTGACAATTAAAAAAAAGCTCTAGACAGAATGTGGAAAAACAAATCAATGGTAATTGTATTTGACACTTATATTTCAAAACAGTCGTGTTTCTATATTTTTATCGTTTTCTGTAATTAACGTGGCACGCTGCTTCACTCGCGTGGTACCTTAATAAAGTTTCAGTAAAATAATAACGTCTTATTACCTATTTAAACTATTTTTATGATCAATAACAGTTAACAATTAATTGAAACCGCTCCGCTTATCGCTCAGTTCGTAACTACAAGCTCGTTATTGTATAAACATAGCGTTATCGGGTACTGATAAGAGTGCGTTGACCTCCCCGCTTCCTCATACCACGTTTTTACCTTTTGTTTGAGAAAATAACTATTGGTTTTTACATTATCCTTGTTTTTATTGATTGAGGAAAAGTTTCATTAAATAGAGTAGTTTATTTACTTTTAACAAATAGTTTGCATGAAAATTCAGTTTTAACCGACTTCAAAAGATGGAGGTTCTATGTTCCACCGAATGAATTTTTGATGGCACCTACTAGGCAATCATAAACACTAGAGAGTTACTATAGGAAAACTTATTAACCAGACATTTTTTTGCTCAATGTGGCGAACTTTTAAAGCCAAATGGCAATTTTCTATTCCAATGTCTTTTGGAACTTTGTGATGTGACAAGTAGGTTCTAACTGTTCTAACTTTACGTCAGCGCCTTAGCTTACGTCAAGCAGTTCATTTTAGGACCAAAACCGAATCGCTTTTAACGGTAATCGTAAGCTTCCAGGTTATTAAAACTGGCCGTGAGCAAGCTTCGCCTTCGAACTACCGGCGATCATAAACGTGAAAGAGTACTCACCATCACGACTCATGCCAAGCTTCAAGCACTTCTGCAGTCTGCAGTACTGGCATCTGTTCCTGTTGACGCGGTCCACCACGCACGCCTTGTTCCGAGGACATTGGTAGTTCACAACTGGAAGGAAGAGAACGTGTTAACAAATTGTTTCGATAGATCTATACTAATATTATAAAGAGGCAAGATTTGTTTGTTTGTAACGAATATGCTCCGAAACTACTGGACCGATTTCAAAAATTCTTTCACCGAATCAAAGCTACACTATTAGGGAGTAACATAGGCGTCCCGGCTTCGCACGGGTGTACCAATGAAACTACCGGGATAAAATATAGCCTATAAACTTCCCAACAGTCCATTTTACACATCGATGAAAGAATTTTTAAAATCGGCTAAGTAGTTTCGGAGATTACCTCCGTCAAACAAACAAACAAAATTTACCTCTATAATATTAGTATAGATAGATAATCAACTGGTTAAACCACAGTTAAACAGTTGTAGTTATATAGTTGAACTTAGTGAAACAGGTAGTAGACAGGGTTAGGTCTCCCTACTAGAAGATTTTTGGAATGGTGAATGAAAATAACTGATTCAAGATACAAGAAACGTAGTATCTATGTACAATAATTTCAGCCTAATTATCAAACTTCGTAACTCCAAAATTTATGTATTTTTAAAAGAATCTCTAAGTATAAAAATAAAAGGTGGTTTTTGTCAATTTTTATTTGGAGTTACGACGTTTTAAAATTGGGTAAGAATTTTATTGCAAGAAAATACGCACCATTGTTTTTGGCAAGTGTTACGTGAAGAGCGGTGCACCGCTAATGAACTGAAGTGCAGCTTGTAAATTAATACTACTTGGGTGGTTACTCAACTGCGTAAAACTGATGATTGACTGAAGCTTGACGTTGACCCATAATTCTTTGATGACAAGTTCAAGAAATAAATAAATTATATCCAGGTCTGTTCAGTGCCCATGATGCATGGCAAACAGTAGCGAGTACGGACCTGCCCGTGGGTGCTGGGATGAGTAAACAGTGGGAAGAAATTAATGACTTGTGAGTTAGATCTTTCGGCCATTAGTCATGTTTATATGAGATGGTCATTCGTTACTTTACTCTTTTAAAATGGTTTATGACTTTAACTCATTAGCATTACTAAGTAGGTGTTATTTTTCTCTTAATCATGACAATGATTTACGTAGAACATTTTGTTTAATATTCTCACGTAATATTCTTTTTATCATAGTTTTTTTAATGCATGTCGTTTTTAAAACCCCATCTGATTATGAGCACAAATATTTCTGTATCTACATGACATGTCTCTATTAAAAACCCCACCAAATTGCGCGTTTTAATTTTTTTTGTGCAAAAACCCTTCCTCACACTGATTTGAAGTCGCGCCTCTAGAATGTAAAGCAGGGTATATCCCGACTGCGCTATTTTGGCGTGGGGATTTGCTACGAAATTAGTGATTGGTTGATGATGCCGACCTGTGCTCTGTGACCTTCGGAAGAAGCCCTTGCATCCTTCGCAGGTGATGACTCCATAGTGCACGCCTGATGACTTGTCTCCGCATACTTTGCATGGTATTATCTCGATTTGGGCTGGAACAAAAGAAATAATTGTTAGTTATTTTGTAATAGTTTGTGATCTTCATAATGGGGTTCAAAACTCGCTTATCCTAAGAACCTCCTCCTTTTTGAAGTCGGTAAAAACTATAAAAGAACCGCTAGATATCATTAGATGCGACACGAAGAAGGCTTACCCAGTAAATTGTAGTTTGTGTTGGACAAGTAAAGTCTTTTACGGAAAACTTGCCCAGTGGGAACAAATGACTTGAGGAAAGAAAAAAGAAAGAAAGAAATGTTAGGTACTTAGGTATCCTTATTACATAGGTAGGTACTTAGCTATTTAAACGACTTAAAAAATAAGGTTCCTTCTGGATTTTCTTTTAAGTAAGTAATATTTTTGTTTATGTGAACGTATTTTCACCGATTATTTTGAAAACGGACTGAAAAATATTTTTTGTTTGGAAAAAACTCATCGTGTATTTTTTAACAGTAAAGAAAATACATTTCAATTAAAAACATTTAAAAAATTGGGATCTTAGGAGGATCTGAAGAATTTAGATTAAGAATTTAATTCAAAAATCGAAGTTATCTCAATATTTTTTATTTTGCCACTTATACTAAAAGCCCGCCATTTTGTTTTAAGTTCTAGCAAATTACGCAATTGTCATCTAAACGGGAAGCCATTTTCGGTCTCAGGGCATTCAACCCTACAAGGTCGCGGCGCGGCCAACCACGCATGGGTGTGGCTTGTGTTGCCAACTAATATTTAAACTGTGGATACAAGATGAGTGAATTATTCGGGATGGATTTTTTGAAACGGTGTCATTATTAAACTCATTCGTTCGCTTATGTTACCAACTTTGGTAACGGAGTATTTACGCTACCTAAAGGCCTCCGTCGTGGCTTTTTTATGTAAACTGTGGATACAATGTCCTGTTAAGTGTAGGCAAAGATTGCCACCTGAAGTCCTGACGATGTATGAATCATCTAATAGATGAGTGATTCGGGATGGATGAAAATAGAAATGTTTATTTGCAACTTCGGTGTTGCCTTGGATCCGTCGGTAAAATAAATAGATTTCCTTTGATATTTTACACGAAATTGATACGAGACTATTTTGTGGAATTAACCTACTTATATGTCTAAATCAACACATAAGTAGGTATTAAGTAGGTAAATTGAGGAAACTACCTATACTTAGAATTACCCCCTTATGCATATTGGACCAGTAAACCTGCATTAGCTAAAACCGATTCCAAAATTAGTGACTTAGAGAGATATTAGTAATTTAGTACATTCAAAAATAACACAAGTAGTAGGTACCTAGGTACCTACCAATGTAATAAATATTTAAATAAGGATCAACTTTGAATTCGGGAAAGAATAACCCAGCAATGGATTTAAATTTATCTGAGTGCAACAAGATTAGAAGTAAACAATTAATACCTTTTTTATTTGAAAATAATTGGTTTATTCATCAAAAAAGACATCATCAAGAAAATGCAATATTTTATAGATTTTCATCATTCTTTAATTTTAATCTTATGACAAATTTCAAAGATGTCATGTTTTTCATGTGTCAGTGATTAAGTCAAATAAGAAAAAAATATATTGTGTCAAAATAAGCAAATAAATAATGCACTTACTTGACACTGGCTCAAACGAAGAAAAAAAAAAAAAAAAAAAAAAGAACACTAATCGGGAACAAATTAAAAAGCCAACGCCGATTCCAATTTCAAAAAGCCAAGGAATGAGAACCTGGCACACGTTGCACCAGCCAGCTGATTGTGACGTCACAGGTCACCGACCTCGCCATACCAACTGTTATTCATACTGTGCTCCATAGCGGATACTAACTGTTTAGTATTCTGCGGCCTGTTAGAATTGTATCACGTTGTGTGACGTCACATATCTGTTGGAATGCATTGTACCGTAATTTTACGCGAAGATGGGTAATTTATTTAGGGCTCGACCCTATAGCGTTTTCTATTTTTACTTTCTGTATTCACTGGCCACGTGTCAAGTGAATATTTTGGAGTTTGAATAGGTAGGTCTCTTAGATATTTAGATTTTTACATTGTATAAAATAAAGAGCTTTTCATATAGACATTCACTCTGTGTTTTACTAAAGCTTTTTAATGTTCGTGTTATGGGTAACCAGACAATTGACAATTACCTAGATACCTAAGTGTTTTTTGTATTAATAAACATATTGCATTATTTAGTAATTTAATGATTAGTATTAAGTTAACATTTTATCCTTGTTATTAATTATATCCAACGATTTCATTTATAAAATAGATAGGTAGGTTCTACTTGTATCTTTGTGGATTTTCTCTTTATCCTTCCTTATATCCGTTCTTGTGTAGTGCCTTAGAACCTACAGAAATACCAAGCTTGCCTTGGTCCCTCCCTACTATTCCATCCCTAATGTATTCGAAAAAATGCCAAAACAACATAACTTTGTCTTTAAAATAATCCAAAAGGGACTTTGTAGATTAGATGGTACCTACCTACTTCTATACTTATTGGATTTTTCACAACTCAAAAAAGTTCAACCTTACTTACCCCAATTAACATTGGCTTTACCTATTTTCTTGCAATAAAAATATTTTTTGTAAAAAAATCTTAAATCATTAATTTCAGCAGTGTTTTTCGCTACATTTTCTTATTATTTTTTATCCTTGCAACACACCCACTACGTCACAGGTCAACAACCGCACGAGCCTTCCAGCTTCGAAACAGGCCTTCCAAATTCGAATTTTAATCTAACGGCTTCACGTCAGAGTTGAACGACCGAGCTTGTCCGACAATACGGTTCGCTACCATCCTTTAATATGTTCTATTACAATGGCGTAGAGTTCATTACAGTGTAATTATACGTTTGCAAGAGTTCGAAATACAAAATTTGAATGGTCCTCGAAATAGTTTTATTGTTGGCTGAAGAAAAGAGATCGTAAAAGAAAAAATGACAAAACCTTAAATAGGCGCGTAAAGTATTTAATTTATGACTAAATATTTTATTCTTCATACCTAATTCAGTATTTCTTATAAAAATTTTAAATATTTTTTTAAGTTTAGGAAAACATGCCTTCTGATCTGTCATCTGACGCTGTACAAACAGTAAATACAAATCATCTAGTGAAGATGAAAAGGTTTTTATAATTTTGAAGTGATTCATAAATTCATAATAGGTATCAGACGCGTAATTCTATCAGAAATAGCTGAGCATTACGTTTGTTTACAAGCTTACAAATTATTATGATCTGAAATAGATTTGGCTGGGTTTCTGTAGGTATTTACATCATGGGGTTAGTGAACTTTTAATTCTTATTTAAGTACTGTAGGTACTTAGGTAAGTACTTACCTATTTTATTTTGGTTTTCCGAATACAATAATGTCTCTTTTGATAAAGAAGTAGGTTAGATTCCCGGCCGTTAAATTGCTTTGACATCAGAAAGATCCTTAACATTTCTATTTGACAACCGGTAACATTTATGTACTTTTTAAGTAAATTTATTTAATTTTTTGGTGCAAAAATCGCGCATACCTATTTTATTTACGTTCTAGGAAGAGGTCTCTGAGAGCCCCTAAAGTTAACAGTATTTAAAACACCTTTTAATTCGTTTTTTTAATAAACGACATAATCTGACATTGAAAGTTATGAGAATTATGTCAAATTCCTCACGACTTTATTAAGGTTATGATAAAGCATCGGGGTCAATGCTCCGTGACGTCATATCACGTCATTACGATTGACTTGATACCTATCGGGAGATAATAGCTTATCTAGTAAAAACAAGATGCGCTAACAATAAGTAGGTAGATAAATAAAAAACAAAAAACTAAATAAAAAAACATAAAACTTTTTTGGTCATAATTTTGTTGAGTTTTCATTTTCAAAAGGGTAAACCAAGTTTTACTCTAAATTGATGAGAAAATTACGAAAAAGGAAAACGGTCAAAATGAATACATTCCATACCTACCTACTATAATACATTATTTATTAAATTATATATTATCTTATTATATATTATCATTCTAAATTAAATACAGAATTTACATTTACAGAAGTTTCCTTACGCGACGCAATTTACAAAACAATTTCCAAAATTAAATAAAAATGTTTTTTTTTTTTTTTTAACTTTATTTACAGAAACTAAAATGAAATTATTATCACGACTGTATCTCAAGGAATGGTAGACATTTCGCTCAGTTCTTTTATGTAATTTTTAGATCCTTTGAAGATGTCTAAGGAGGTAATCAGAGGTATGTCTAAAACTCCAAATAATACATGATTGTATTGAATAAGACTAGGTAATACACACACTTACAGACACACAAACTTTAACCTTTTATTACCTGTGTGGATTTTGGATAGGTCTGGTTTAAAACATTCTAAAAAGTAAGTAAGTAAGTAAAATACAAACATTCATCTTTGTTATATTAGTGTGATTTTTGGTTAAAAAATAATGATTAATCCACTAATAATTAAATTGCCATGTTAGTACGTCTGTTTAACTAAACATTGCACATTTTCCTTTTAATACAGAGGTCAATGACATTTAAAATCAGTTCAAAGTAATTCCTAAAGTATGAGTAATCAAATTCTTAAAGAACTGATTCATTAGAATTGAAGAAACATTATTATAATGCAATTTTGTGGTTCATTGTGAAATTTTCTATACTAATATTATTAAGAGATTGGTTTGTTTGTTTGACGGACGGAGGTAATCTCCGAAACTACTCAGCCGATTTCAAAAATTCTTTCACCGATGTGTAGAATGGACTGCCGGGATGGTTATAGGCTATATTTTATCCCGATAGTTTATTAATACACCCGTGCAAAGCCGGGACGTGCTGCTAGTGAATATTAAAACCAATAATTTATAACCGCGAAAACGGGACTTGCAGTGAAACCGCAGGGAGCAGCTAGTTTTATATTTTTTGTCTACAATCTTAGGTTTTCAACACTTAAGTTTTAAATCGAAATTACGATTTAAAACTTAAGTGTTGAAAGCAGATACTATTACTTGAGTGAATTATGACCCACCTTAAGTGGCTAAGGTAATTAAAAACTATTGTTTATTAACTATTGGTTTTAATATTCACTAGCAGCACGTCCCGACTTTGCACGGGTGTAATGAAACTACTGGGATAAAATATAACCTATAACCATCCCGACAGTCCAGTGCACATCGGTGAAAGAATTTTTGAAATCGGCTGAGTAGTTTCGGAGATTACCTCCGTCAAACAAACAAACCAACATTACCTCTTTATAATATAAGAACTTTTGATAGAATGGTTAATTTCATATGAGAATTTTTCGAAAGTCGAGCTACATCCCACTTGCTTGCCCAACAATGTTCAAAACTTCATCTAAAATGTCGATCATCGTCCTAAAACATTAACCCCCTTATGCATAATCGACCAGTAAACCTGTATTAGCTAAAACACATATTAAATCTGTTGCTATCTCTTTTCGTTGACATATGGGTGACAAGAAAAAAACGTTCTTAAAACCTGTATTAAATTGTCAAGTTTTTATGCATAAGGGGGTAAGTGTCATGTCGCTCGTCTTTTAAAGGCGATGACTAAAATAAAAGTGACATGATGACGTCACTGTGTCGTCACGGGTCGACGACCCCGGTGATATTATGCGGAAAATTCTAGAATATTTTTGGTACAATTTAGGTAGGTAATAGGATTACATTTTTAGGGATATAGGGCTAAAAAATAAAAATAATAATAATAATAATAATAAAATAAATAAATATCCATGGACATTCCACACAGCGTCATCCAGTCCCAAGCTAAGCAACTTAATGCTTGTGTTATGGTAACCAGATGACTGATATAATACTTAAATACATTTTTTTTTGTAAATACATACATATTATAGATAGAAAACACCCAGACACAGAACAAATATCTGCAGAACATACAAACATTTGTCCCGTACCGGGGATCGAACCCGCGACCCCCGCGTCTCAGCCGGGCGTTCACCCAACTGCGCCACAGAGGTCGTCAAATAATCAAAATAAAAATTAAAAATCTTAATAAAAACATAAACTGTAGAAAAGAAAATATTATACTCTTTTATGCTTCTACTACTGATTTATTTTATGATAAAAAAATGAAATATCACGGTGACGACTGTATCCCAGGGAGCGGTAGACATTTTCTTTTTTTCAATCTTTATGTAAGGGAATCTTCTCTCTCTGGGTGTTTTCTATCTAAATACTAGCTGCGCCCCGCGGTTTCACCCGCGTAAGTCCCGTTCTCGCGGGAATATCAGGATAAAAAGTAGCCAATGTCACTCGTGGATAATGTAGCTTTTGAATGGTAAAAGAATTTTTAAAATCGGTCCAGTAGTTTTGTTTTATAACCATACAAAGAAAGTTTTCCTCTTAAGAATTTTAGTATAGAGATGTAGAGTACAAGAGGAAGTATATTACTAAAAAATGTATCTTAGTATTATATCAGTCATTTGGTTACCATAACACAAGCATTAGATTGCTTAGCTTGGGACTAGATGACGCAGTGTGGAATGCTAAAGGATATTTTATTTATTTATTTACATGGCATGAGTCAAGTTTTATAATTTTATTGCGAAATAGAATTTGGTGGATAAGTTTGTCTTTATTTGGTAGATTGTATTAATCACAAAGACACAGACAAGTGGGAATAGCTGATACATTTAATACAACATAGGTTGATTAAAATATAATGTAAAGAAAGAAAGAAGACTTTATTTTAGCATTTACAATGTGTGTTATGGTTATAATTAAATGGTTTATTATTTTATTTATATTTATTTAATGAAAGAAAGAAAGAAAAATTTGTTTTTAAGTATTTCGTAGGACCTTAAGGATCACTTAAAAAGGTGCAGTCTTTTAAGCTAGGTGACTCTATTGCCTGTTCTTGTGTGAAAAACATTTACAAAAAACATTGAAAAATTTCATAAAAGATATAGAAGTCTTTGTATAGACTGAACGAGCTGTTCTAAGCGCCTGTGAAAGGTGAATGAATTCGCGAATTGGTACAACCTTGAACCCAGCTTGTACTAATTTACTGACTATTACTGATGTTATACTCTGCATAACTCGGAATACGGGCCAATGGCTTCATTCTAAACCCTACTTTAAAATCCTCTTTCCATATACCCACTTACTCAAAGGTTTGTTGGAAGAAAACTCTTTTTACCTTTGTAAATGCCTTTTAGTTACGTTTTTTAGCTAGAAAGTACCTATTTGCAATTTTTTTTCTATAATTTACAAAATATCTATTAGGTAACTAAGTATTTATTTATTTATTTTAATTGAAGATTTTAAAAACGGTAACACATTGTCATCAGAAACAAAAGTCACCGTAAAACACTCAAAAGTGCTTTCACAAGCCAAAGCGCAAAGGAAAGTGCATTCACCCTTTAAATGTTACACGTGCTCGCCCCCTTAACAACGAAACGTCGGAAAAACCACGAAATTCCAACTAAAACAAACCTTATCAGCTTGTAATACGACTTAAAAGCTATAATGCTAAATTTTGAATTTGGAATGTATTTGAGTATCGAAATTCGAACGTTCTTTTTTCAAATCGCAAAAGACTTACGCAATATTTAACCTTATTATTATAAGAGTTTAGTGTAAATACGGTGAAGGAAAACATCGTGAGGAAACCCGCGGCTAGTCAGCACCACAACGTATTGACCATGTCTTTCCTATGGATATGTGTAGCAGCCGAGAGGGTGGTTTAGGTGCTACAAGCCTATTCCATTTCAACAATGTCCCAGGCACTACAGTGTCCTGTTAAGTGTAGGCAACGATTGCAGCCTGACGCTGTATAAATCATCTAGTACAGATGTAAGGGTCTCAGTTTCTTCTGGTGTAAATTCGCCTATTATCGCAACATGTCACTCTAACCTAAATTTTTGAACAATTAACACGAACAAAGAAAAACTATGTTAATTACGGAAAATATAATGTAGGGCACAAACATTTAAATGTAATTTGGAGCGGAGATAAGCGGCCATATTTGGTACTTTAAAATTATTTCTTGAGACATAATTTATTTATTTATTTATAGGCAAACCAACAGCTTTTTTACAGAAAACAAACAAGTATAAAAAACAGAAAGCCAATTACAGGTTTTCACCTTATATTCTTACTAAAAACTCAGGCCTTTTACATCTCATCATCTCTATACTAGATGATTTATACTGTGCCAGGAGGCACCCTTTGCCTACACTGAACGACACTAGTGCCTGGGACATTGTTAAGATGGAATAGGCTTGTACCTAACCATAATCTCAGCTGCCGACCATATCCACAGGAAAAACAAATAGTCAATACGTGTGGCGCTGACTAGCCGCGGCTTTCCTCACGATGTTTTCCTTCACCGTTTAAAGCTCGTGTTTAAGCGCATATAAACTTTTCGGTTTTTAATTCATACTAAAGCGTAAAACAAAGAACATTTTTTATTATTCTTTTTTATTTAGAGAAACAAATTAACGATTTTTGTTGTTAATGGAACATTTTTCTCTACTTTTCTCTCTACTTTTTAGTAATCTCCGAAACTACTCACCCGATTTCAAAAGTTCTTTCACGGGTGTTTAGAATGGACTGTCCGGAAGGTTATAGGCTATATTTTATCCCGGTAGCTTCATTAGTACACCCGTGCGAAGCCGGGACGTGCTACTAGTAGGTATTAAAAAAATAAAGATCCTTGGAAATTTTACACAGCGTTATCTAGTCCCAAGCTAAGCAATTTAATGCTTAAATAAATAAATAAATTGAAATTGAATCTAATTCGCTGACTGTACAAGGAAGGTACAATCTAGGTCAAATGATTAACTTCAGAGAAAATCAAAACTATGTCAAAATGAACGTCAAAAATTCAGGAAAATACATTATTATTGCACTTGACGTAATGTTAGTAGAATTCCTTCATAAATGAGGCCTAAGGGCGGCCTGCGAAGTCCAAACTAGGTCACTTTAGCTGGCTTGGCTTTATTATGTCAGATGACGCATTTTTAAAAAGTAATTACTTGTTTTATAACTTTTAGATATTTTCAGATATTATACAAAATACAAATACAAATTCATTTATTTTGGAAAAACACATACTTACATATTTTTAGATGACATAGTTACAGAAATAGAAACAGTGGAAAGTATAGTATATAAAGTAGTAGTATATTAATGTATAGAGGGTCGATCATCGTGAAGCGATCATCCTCAAGCCGGACTGCCTTGCCACTCGGCCACGAAGCCCTAATGTCGTAGCCCGAAACTATCAGTAAGAAGATATTTCTTTAAAGTTTCATATATAAATAAATAAAGAAAATGTAATGTAATTTTTGTTACTCTTTCACGTAAAACTACTAAGCGGATTTGAATGAAAGTTTGCATTTACAAAATAACCTGGAATAACATAGGCTACTTTTTATCCAGATACAGACCACAGAAACCGCGGGCGATTAAGTTAGTTTATTATAATTTAAATGTTTTGAAATAGTAATAGAATGTAATTAATTATGTATGAACCGATAAAAAGTTAATTATACATTGATACGCGGACTTTGTATGTAAATAGAGTTTTTGGTGTTCAAAAACAATGATAGAAATGTTTATTTTATTTATCAAACAATACGCTAATAATTTGAAATAGTATTGAGAATATAAAATTCTAGCTGCGCCTCGTGGTTTCACCCGCGTAAGTCCCGTTCTCGAGGGTATCGGAATAAAAAGTAGCCTATGTGTGTTAATCCAGGGTATCACCTATCTACATACCAAATTTCAACCAAATCCGTCCAGCCGTTTTTGCGTGAAAGAATAACAAACATACATACATTCTCACAAACTTTCACATTTATTAGTAGGAGTATAGTAGGATTAGTAGGAATGCGAAACATAAAATCGAATTTTCTTCAGGTCAAGTCGGTAAAAAACTTTCGTTTATTCGTATGAATGAGCAAGTGGCTTACTCTGGTTACGTTTTTAGGCCGCCTAAAGGCCTCGAAAATCATTCAAAAGTCAAAGTCAAAAGTCAAAATATTTTATTCAATAAGATCATAAGACCACTTAGACATGTCACGTTCTTAAAACTAGGGGATTCTATTGCCTGTTCCAACGCGATTCCCTACACCAGGGAAAGAAGCAGGCAAGAACCTGGTGATGCGGGCCTAGCATTTTTTTCAGTGGTCCAATAACTGAGTTGGAGCATGTTCAGTCCCAAGCGTTTTTGTCATCTAAATAATCTGATATTTTATAATAAGCTTTGTTTAAAAGATGACGTTTAATTTGCTTTTTAAATTTGTTAATTGATAAGTCTTGCAAATCACTTGGAACTTTGTTATAGAAGCGTACACATTGCCCTTTAAATGATCTCTTAACTTTTTCGAGCCTAATCGTGGGAACAGCGAGTTTATCCTTATTTCTAGTATTTACATTATGGTTATCACTATTTTTCTTAAATAATTTAATGTTTTTCCGTACATACATCAGGTTTTCATATATAAACTGGCTAGGCACAGTCATTATAAATATTTCTTTAAACTTATTTCTAAGTGACTCTCTGGGACCCATACAATAAATTGCTCGAACAGCCCTCTTCTGCAACACAAACACGGTGTTAATGTCTGCAGCACACCCCCACAACAGAATGCCGTAAGACATAATGCTGTGAAAGTAGCTGAAGTAGACTAGTCTAGCAGTATCTACGTCTGTGTATAGACGTATTTTTTTCACTGCGTATGCTGCAGAACTAAGTCTCTTCGACAATCCATCTATATGTGGACCCCATTGAAGCTTACTATCTAAAGTTATGCCTAAGAATGTAGTGGTGTCCACGAGATCTATTTGTTCGTTTTTTATTAATATGTGACTCCTTACTTGTTTAACATTTGGTAGTATAAATCGTATGCATTTAGTTTTTTTCTCATTAAGTAATAAATTGTTAACATTGAACCATTCTACAACCATAGAGATAGCATTGTTTACTTCGTCAAAGTTAACCTGTTGTCTTTTCAACTTGAATAGAAGTGAAGTGTCATCTGCAAACAGTACAATCGTTACAGTATTAACCTACATATATTCATTAATCAACGTTCTTACTGGTCAGTGGTCAGAAGTCGAAGTCGTTAAGCCATGACGGAGGCCTTTAGGCGGCCTAAAAACTCCGTCACCAGATTTGGCCACTTGCTCACGAAATAAGAAGTGGTCAGAACTTGGATGGGTGACCAGACCACACATGGCGTTAAGCACATAAGATAAGAAAGAGCTTCCGTGCTTCGGAAGACATGAACTGTCGGTCCCGGCTTTTAAAATCGTTAAGCCATGACGGGACTTTGGGCTAACTACTCCGTCAATAAAATAGGCTTGCTCACAAAATAATTTATTCATATTCATATTCATATTCTTTATTGTCTCAAGTTGGTACATTAGGTCTTAAGCTAGGTTTGGCCGCAACAAGAGCCCCGTTGGGACACCGCAATGTTAACATTAAAATATATCTACTTTTAGCATTATCTTAAAGCTAAATATGTTTAATTAAATTATTTAATATCACAACATGCTTATTCTAATATGGCACTTATTGTAGTTACTTAAGTTTTTTTTGACCTACCTACTTATTATTACCTATTAGTCTTCCATAAATTCAGTTATAGAGTAAAAGCTGTTTTGGATCAAAAATTGTTTGAGTTTGTTTTTGAATGATGAATTCTTAACTTCGTTTTTTATTTTATCAGGGATTCTATTATATATCAGTATAGCTCTATAGTATGGACTTTTTTTAAACATTTCTATTCTAGGTGTAGGTAGTACTAGTTTATTATTTCTGCGGGGGTTTTTATTGTATTCAAAATATGTAATATGTTTTCTTACGAACAGAGCCATTTCTAAAATATATATTGAGGGTAATGTAAGGATGTTTTGTTGGGAGAAATGGGTTCTACAACTTTCTGGCTGATGTATATTTACTAGAATGCGTAGGCATTTTTTTTGCATTATGAATAGATCATGCGCATCTGTACTATGGCCCCACATGATTATGCCGTATCTCAACCAAGAGTGTGCATAAGCGTAGTATGTGGACAAGGCTGACTCGTAGTGTGTATTAGTTTTTAGTATACCTAGCGCATATATAAATTTAGATAGCTTTGTTTTTATTTTAGCAATGTGTTCTTTCCAGTTTAAATGAGTAATTTATTATTTGTTAAGCTTGTTATGTCCAGAATAGGTTTTGGCACATGTAAAATGTCATTGAACTATGTTTGAAAAGAAAATGATGTGAAAACCCGCGAAAAACTAACTCTAAACAGTGAAGGAAAACATTTGAAACTAGTTATGGGCTTAAAACCTGTGACGTAATGTTCTTCTGAAAAAGTGGAAGTGTATCAAATTATGTTACCTCAGACTACCCCTTGATCTTCAAATGATTACAAGCTCGTAAAAAATAATGTTTACTACCTAAAACATAGAGTCATGATTGTCTTTTCTTTCAGTTCGTTAAAAATTAAGCAAATTTTAAATAAAGAACTATTAAGAAAGAATAAAGTTAGATTTTAAATTTAGAATTCGACTGATCCAAAAATCAGGAACTAAAGAGTTTCTTAAAATCTGTACCATAACCTATTTCAACCGAGTATTTGAAAATCGAAGTTCAAGGAAGTCATTGACCTTGTTCTACGCAACGCACTGCGAAAAGGAATTGACGTACTATGAAGATTTATTATTAGCAATATTGTGCCGTTTAGTAACCGGTTTTTTGGGTCCAGAAACTGATTAGTATGTGAATCGACACAAGATCACAGTTTATCTATGACAAATAGGCAAAATCTAATTCGGCGTAGAGTCGATCATCAATGTGACAGTGGAGTGGACAGGAGTTTTGCGCGTCACGAATCAATCTCATTTGATGACTCAGGTAATGCGCATATAAAATGTCTTATAATCTATTTTACCTCTGATGGAGTTAGCAGCTTTCTTGTCCATGAACATCCCACTGATCCCAGGTCCGAACATTCCATCGCTACTTCCCGGGGGTGGCGAGGTGCTGTCAGCCACCGACCCGGATATATCCATTCCCATCTGCCCATGCATCATCCTCTGCACCTCAGTATGGGGCTCCTGCTTCACCTGCTGCAGATTCTGATGCAGGAGCGTCGAAGCAGACGAGTGGCCTCCATGCTGATCAGGAGGCCACTGCGACCCGAACAGCTCTTGAAATTGACTGTTGTTCATTTTATATTTTTTATGTTACTTGCCAATTCTGCCGCGCGAATCCTATTCGCATTGCGGCTTAACTAGTATCACTGATTTGGTGTTCTGTATTTGAATTCGACTATGTCGGTAAGGCAGTTATTCGAATCACCATATATTTTGAACTATGGCACTTCCCGGATAGTTTTTCAACTTTGTTGATGAAGTACCAGTTTTAACTGATAAATATGTTTAATCCGAGCGGTGATGTGAGATTTCTTTTAGCGAAGTTTATTTCAGGTATTAACTTTTTGAAGAGTAGCAAGTTTTTTGGCATTTTGTCTCCGTGATTATTTTTTGTTTTCTTCCTTCCGTCTTAAAACATTTATAAGGCACTGTTTATTCACTTGTTCCCGTCGCGGCTAATTTATCTCTTTATAAATTCGTGAAACAAAAATCTGTAAAGAGAAAATCAGAGCAGAAAGAAGAATGTATTTGGAAAGGAAAAATAGTTTTTTTTTAAAGAAAACAAAACTTAAAATGCCAATTAGAATTTTGAACAGCGATTTTAGCTAACCGAACCACGCTCAGTTATCTAAAATCCTTTTGAATTACGTCGAGCACAAAATTTTAATTCGATTTTTAAATCATTCGCCACCACGTTCCATTTTTGAAATTTGATCCGGTCACTATTTCACAAAGGCACTGTCACTTGTAAAAAAAAACAAAATGCGTTCACCTCACTGCTGAAAAATTTGTACGTTATTTTTGTACTATAGGTTGTGCACAACTCGGTATAGAGACGGCAACTGGCAAGTTCAAAGATGTTGACGCCAGGGCGGTCTGATCGTGACTGACGCATTGACGATCTTCGGCCTGGCTCACGAAAAATTATATATTTTTTCATTCCGAATAATCAACTTAGCTCATAGTGGTAGTTCAGTCGCCCCGCGCGTTGCGGACCTACGAAAAAAATCCCTATCTTTCATATTTAAGCCAAATTTCTTATAACAACATAAAACTACAATATTAAACCTTACAAATCTGTAATTAAAAGTACAGAAGTTTAAGTAATTCCTGAGTAATTAGGAAATAAAATTGTACTGTGACTACTGGGATCGGTTAAAATGTGTGTGTGCGTTGTAGATACGTATCGGAGCGCGCACACAGAGGCGTCGGCGTCACAGCGGGTCGTTGACCCGGGGACCCAAACAAAGTAGATTTCGGTGAAATGCTGTTGAACTCTATTTGAATGTGGAATCTTGAGCGATGTTACGTTGCTTTTCCTGGCTGCGAATTTTTGGCAGCAAAAATTGAATATTCGATTATTTAATTCTAAATTCGAATTATTATTTAGAATGCTCTCGTGCGATAACTTTTTTAAACTTTTTATTACTGGCTAGTGTAACTTTTTAAACTTATTGCTTAACCTTTTTTCGGTCTATTTATGGTGTGTTATTAAATAATTAAATTCTTTGTAAATAACCATAGTCCAATGGAATTAAACAAATGCGTTTAGCGAGCAGTAGAGTTGATGTTAACCGAGCATTGACCCCGGAAAATTGTGTTGTCAACCGCAAATAAAGGCGGTAATTTATTTATTTCTATTCTTTTATTTGTTTAGAAACAAAAATAATTTCTATAGAAATACAAAAAAAAAATCACATAAAATACGCTCTTATACCGAAATGGAAACTATTGTTTTTCAACAATAAAAAAAAAATCCAGCTAATGTAAATACCTAGTTCCCATAGCAGATACTGAAATAGTTAAAAAATTTAATTATATAAATGTTTATTTTAAATTTTTATGTCAGTTACTTTGATTATTATTTATCCATTTATATTCTTATCAAAAATAAAAAACAAAATCACGTTACAAGATAAATGTATCTTATTTTTAAAACATTGCACCTACTGCTCTAAATACTTTGTAGTGTCACCTTTTTCGTTGTAACAGATTTTTAGGAATGTCAATGTCATGACATCATTTTGACGTGTAAACTGTAAACTCTACTTTTCTCACTCTATTGAAATTATTATTTTTTAGTAATTAATTGGTCTTGTTTGGTCGCTAGTAAATTAATGTTAATTACAGATATTTCGTATCTTCTTAGAAATAATAGAAAATCTTAATAAAATAAGGTGATCATTTCTATTCTAACTATTAAAAGTAATTATTATTTATTTAGTTAGGTGTAGGTAAGTACCTACTTCTTTTATTAATAGAGAACAAATAAGTATAAGTAACAAAATATATAAATATTCTTGGACATTCCACACAGCGTCATCCAGTCCCAAGCCAAGCAACTTAATGCTTGTGTCATGGTAACCAGGGGGCTGATTGTGAACCGTTTTTTTGACGGAAACTGAAAGCAGTTTCAGTCAAATTTGACAGATTTACTATAGAAAATCTGTCAAATTTGACTGAAACTGCTTTCAGTTTCCGTCAAAAAAACGGTTCACAATCAGCCCTCTGATGACTGATATACTGATAGGTATAGCATGATAATAGCTTTAGGCCATAGCAACTTGCCATCAAACCTACAAAACCCTGCCATTGACCTCAGTGCTCAAGAAAAGCCCAGTGTCGATCCTGAAAGTGGAAAACTGGAAAAGCAAATAACCTACGGAAGAAGCCGCCGACCTTGCGAGGGAAAGAGACAGAGCGTGTGACGTCACACCACCCTCTCCCTCACTCCATGGGTAACGACCTATTGATTTTGGACCACGTGTTAAAAGTACTTTTCATTTTATTAGACAATTAATTAAGCTATTAAGATAAAAGGCACGAGTCGTTAAATATTATTGTTTTAATAAAATACAAAATTCAAACAAACAGCCTTAACTTAAAAAACATCCTTGTTCTGAACTTATAATAGGTAACTGTCTATTGAATTCCATCCTCGTTGCGGGAGAAAAATAAAGATAAAGATAAAGATACGATTATTGCATAAACATGTGTAGGTAATTATAATTAAGGTCAAACAATTTAAAAAATGAAAGAAAGAAAATTTGTAGAGTTTGATTTTTCAATGTATTACGAGTATAATAATAATAAGTACCTAAGTACTGTAAGATCTGCAAATATTTATGTCGAAGGGTTATCAATGCATAATACTGATAAAAAAAACTAGGACTAGTCGACGCTGAGTGAAATGTCCCAAAGATATATTTTTTTTCATTTATTCTTTAGTAATTGGATGAATCAATGTTTGTTCAACACAAATAAATACTTCGACCCACAGAAGTCCAGTAGACATTACTTTTTACTAATTCAAATTACAACGTAGGTCAATCAATTACACCTGTCAATGCGAACAAACATCGGAACTTTTTCTATCCACCTATATCACTGAGTCGGGTTACTATCGGAACACCTAGAGTCGATCGAAAAATAAATTAACTTATTTAATTACAAGGTTTTTGAACCCGCTTTTTCATGAAGACTTTAGAAAATTACTCTATAAAACGTCATGAATATTTAATTTTATTTCAAGACATCAAACAGCTATTATTTATAACAACAAATAACTAATACATTACACACCTTTCCTTAGAGAATAGGTAGAGACCACGGACATCTACTTGCTGAACCCTATCGTATCGACCCATATTGGACAACCCTATCGACCCATATTTTGTAATTTATGTAATTAAATTACTTTACTTAATTAATAAATGTCAAAGAAAGTGCACAAAATGTTTTTGTTGAATATTTTTACTTGTTCAACAAAACTTATTCAACAACTTATCTCTGTCTGTCTGCCCATTCACGATTTAAAGCTTCATTTAAATTTTCAAAATTGAAACGAAGTTGCCCAACGCACGCAGCGCTCAAAATTATGGTTTTGACATAACGAGGTGTCAAATACGACACTTTATGATTATTTATTTGGTTAAAGGAGATGTTCCAAAGTGGTATTTTATTCTGATGAAAAAAGAAGCAATACGAATTAAACATAATTGGAAACCTAATTTTTTATACTATTGGATGTGAACAAAATCATATTTTTTTAATCCCACGATTTTTCTACAAAAAATATTTAAAAAGTCGCAAATTCATCCACTACGGCCACACTGAACCACAATAAAAGGGCTAAGATGAATGTCACTGTCATATTGAGTGAGACGTTATGTCAGTATCAAATGGATTTTCCGATCATCATTCATTCTTTTCATTCAGTACTGTCAATTGTATTTGTATTGACGTTGACAGTGACGGAACTTTTAAAAATGTCATTATTAGAAACACAAAGTTGGAGTGAGACAAAAACTCATTTTCATAGAGATCGTATGGCACTATCTCTTTCTTGAGACGCGTTAGAGGGTTGCAAGCAAAACTTTTTTCAATGATTTTTTTTAGAAAAACGTGGGGCAGGAAAAATACTAAAAAATAATAAATAATCATGAAATAGTTATATGTTTAATTACTTATAGTTTTTATCTTGCTTCTTTTTCCAAAATATTTTAATACCAGCCCCCATACATTTTTGGAACATCTCCTTTCTTGCAATGCAATAAAAGCGCGAAGGATTAAAACCTTTTTACATAAACCTCTTAAATAATAATTGCATAAAACCTCATTCATTTTTATCAGCAACTGAATTAGAATTTAAATTTAGAATGCAAACGTTTAAATTTATCTTACCATCATGTTCATTTAAATTTGGATAAGCGATTTCGAATTTCGAATCAGCGAATGATGAGTTAGCCATTTTTGACAATGACATTTTAAGGTTGTTGAACTTATTGCATTAGTCTTGTGTTGCACAATAGCATGCCGAAAAAGGACGGCCAGTGACATTAAGAAAACAATCTGAGACATGGATGGTTACGATGATTCATTTGTATACTTAATACCTAATTCGTTTAGTAACATTACAAAATACCTATATGTTGACATATTAGATCATTTATAAAGTGTCAGGAGTCAATCTTACCTACACTTAAGACACTGTAGTGCCTGGGACTTGGGATATTATTGAGATGGAATAGACTTGTTAAATTTACCTTCTTGGTTTAATTATTTCTCTCTATATACAACAGTTGCGTAAGTGTGGATGACACAAACTTAAGGAGGCCTTATGCCCAGCGGTGGGTAAATTCAGGCTGTAATGTTGTTGATTTGACATTACTTCAATCAAATAAAAAAAACACACACAAAGCCAAAGATATTTATAACGGGACGTTTATAAGATGGTTTGTGTACGTGCAAATCGTCATGAACAGTTATTATAGCACAAGCTTAGAAAACTTTAACATGCACTGACATTTCTCTTGGATCTGTCATTACGATAACCTCTGCGGATGAAGACCTGCCTGAAGCGCACAGGTAGCGGGTTCGATCTTCGCCACGGGACTTTTTTAACCGATGAAACCAAAAAGGATAGATAATAGATTATCTATTCCACTGCATGTATTTTTTTTATATTATGTAGATATATACGTTCCGTTCGGCTCTGGCTGTTTTTCTATCTTTAAGTACTTGATTACAAATTATGTACGTGTTTACAAAAAAACAGTCATCTGGTTACCATAACACAATCATTAGTGGCTTAGCGTGGGACAAGATGACGCCGTGTGAAATTTCCAATGATTTATTTAAGTAAGAAAGCTTGTTAAAATTTTAAAATGAGTAACATTCCTACTGAATAGTAATCCATAGACAATTTTGACTGTGGTAGGTATTACATTAAAAAAAAATTTCTAATAAATCAGCTTGACATTTTGACATACGAAACCCAGTAAAGATTTATTGATAAATGGCGCCAGAGGAAAATACAAAACATTTTCAATTTAGAACGGAAGCTGTTAATTCAGTATTTGGGTGTTGCCGTCACAGAAATCGAATTTCAAATTTGGCGCCTGAACGCGGTCGTCCATCGAACTATGAACTAATGTTTGAACTTAGAATGACCCTTTTCAACGGTTGCGAATTCGAACACTTATGTCATTTTATGAGTGTGATTAAGGTCAGTACACTGTCTGTTTTCATAAGCTTATCTCATCGTTACAATGTTTTCCGATGATTTTAGCTCTATGAGTATTTTTATAATATTTAAAAATAATTTATGCGTAAGTTATTTTGTTCAGTTGGTGCTAACGCGATTGGCACTCTACCAAGCTATATTTCTAGCCTTAGATTGACAAATTGTTTTAGAGGCCTTAGGTAATTGTTTTTGTCTCGTCACTCTTATGTTGATGAAAAGAGATAGCCATTTGAGCTCTGGGGAAGTCCACCAAAACATGGTAAAAACTTATAGCTTTTCAAATTGATTTATCTTATTAAAAGTGATCTTTTATTTTTCTATTCATAAAATCAAATAAATACCTATTAAATAGAAGAAATTAAAAAAAAAAGTTACATAACACAATTCTCAAAATCACAAAACAATAAAATTAATCGTCAGTATCGTCACTTTGTAATAAATCGGCGGATCTCTATCGATCAATATCGTTATCAACGCTGGTTCGTCGCCCGTTCGACGAACCGCCGAAAAAGTTCAATGCCTTGTCTATGACGGCTATAGTGCAGTGCGAATTCTGATTTGAATTTCGAATGTTTTATTTGAAATTGAAATTTTCGAAATTGGAATGATAATGGTAGGATTCGATGTTGAATTTTAAAGGCCCTTCTTGGAGTGTCTGAATTTATGAAAAAATAATACCTACATTTTGAAATTTTTGGATCCTAATAAAATCTTATAACTTAATCTGAAAGATTCGAGTAACGATTGCGAAAACTCTTGAAAAGTCAACATATTTAATTTTGTAAAATGCATAGCTTAAAAGAATGTACCTACATTTTTAAGTGATCCTTGAGGTCTTAAAAAATTCTTTCGCCGATGTGTAAAATGGACAGTCGGGATGGTTATAGGCTATATTTTATCCCGGTAGTTTCATTAGTACATCGTGCAAGGCCGGCGGGACGTGCTGCCAGTTTTAGATAAAATTGTAATATATTTTATCAAATCGTACTAATTATTGCGAAAGTTTGTATTATGTATGCGTGTATGTGTGTTTGTTGCTCTTACACGCGAAAACTATCAAACGGATTTGTTTGAAACTTGGAATACACATAGTTTATGACGGCACATAGGCTATTTTTTATCTACCACAAGGCTAATGGAAGCAAGAGGCGGCTCAGTACGATTCTGAAAACCAGCGCTACTTCCTTACCATTTGTGTTTGGAAGTAGAAGTACGCAGAGATTGGACCCTTTTAGCCACACCAGCGCTGGTAGTCCCAGGAAGGGATCTATTTTACAATAGACTAGTAGCACGTCCCGGCTTCGCACAGGTGTACTTATGCAACTATCGGGATGAAATATAGCCTATAACCATCCCGACAGTCCATTCTACACATTGGTGAAAAAAAATTAAAAATCGGCTGAGAAGTTTTGGAGATTACCTCCGTCAGAGAAACAAACTTTACCTCTTTATAATATTAGGATAGAAGTTAGATAGGTATGCATCTTCCTACTAACATGTTTTATGGTTGTATCTCTTTTTTCTACCTACCTACTTACTTAAGTACTTTGTTTTTCTAGACCCTTTTCTTTATAGAATAGAATAGAATAGAATGGAACAACAATATCCAAAAGGAAAACTTTGTTTGTATGGTTGTAATGAATAGGCTCAAAAACTACTGGACCGATTTTAAAAACTCTTTCACCATTCGAAAGCTACATTATCCACGAGTAACATAGGCTATACTTTATCCCGGTAGTTTCATTAGTACACCCGTGCAAAGCCGGGACGTGCTACTAGTTTTTTAATAAAAGTCACGTGAAAATCCCATATTCGTTTCACCAATCCCATTTTTGCGCATAATATAAAACCATGTAATTAGTCACCTGTGCAGATGTGTGAGTCATTACACACAACACACACTAGTGTGTGTTAGTGCGTTCACGTCGGTTCAGCGAACCCCAGTGCGCAGTGGGGCAGACGTTGACCCACCACGTGGGCTGGCAGAACAAGTAACAGCTTCCCGGTTTGAAAAATGGCGGTGGATTCCACCGCCATTTTTCAAAGCGGTTGAAAGAAATAATCGGTATTGCCATTTGTTTTTGCGGTTGAATTTTATTTTTATTCTGTAAATAGACTTTTTTTTAACCTGTCGTGTCCCACTGCTGGGCAAAGGTCTCCCCCAAAATCTTCCACTGACCCCTATCCGATCGTCCAAAATATAAATAAATAAAAAAATGGTATTCCCAAAGTAAATATAATTTCAGATACTTTTAGAATTTAGATATACACTAAAAAAAATGGTAAGTATTCTATAATATTTAGTGACTAGTAAGTCCAATCTGAAGCCAGCTAAAACAATCTAAAATATATTTTTTTTGTTAAAGAAGTAAGTACCTATTTCTATAAAATAAAGATGGCGCCGCCGTATCTATAGAAAGTGTAACGTTAGACTCGCGAATACAATAAATCCCAGACAGAATACGGCCAGCAAACATGGCGGAAACGGGGCCGTGTTTACACTGGGTTAAATTAAGGTTTTTAACACGAATTTCCTTTGAAGAGTCTTGTTTGAAAGAGTTTTCAATGAGAAGACGTGTTCTAATTTCAAATTTTCACATATATTTGAAATGCGAATCGAATATTAAAAAATCGAAGACGAGAATACGTGATTCTCGTCTTCGATTTTTGAATATTCGATTTTTGAATTAATGAATGAATGAAAAATATGAAAATATCCAATTTAATATGAGCTTATAAACAGTGAAGGTAATCTTGAGGAAACCCGCTTAGTCAACCTCACACGAGACCATTGTCTTTTTTGTGGATGGCCGGCTAAGCTGAGAGGATGGTTAAGCTGTTACAAACCTATTCCATCTCAACAATATCCCAGGCACTGCAGTGTCCTGTCAAAATTGTTTTCAAATAATGCTTTGGCATCACTTCTAAAACTGATTGAATAAAAATACCTACATCATTCTTTAATACAAAGTTCATCAATATTGTAGCAAAAAAGTATGAGTCACTATCAAAAATATTGTATGATGTATATCAAATCATAATGACATCATAATAATGTCTAAAGATTGTGTATCTACAAATTTATTTGTTGCTATTTGCAAAAAATAAAGAGCCAGACATCTTGTCTAGATATTATCGGGAGATAATACGAAAATTCAAAAAAAACCTTTAACTAACGCTTATCTAGATAAAACTTAAAAACAATACAAAATCCAGTTTTGTTTTAAACAACAACAAAATTAAAGTTTAAAAATTCGAACTCTACATTCTAAATTCAAACTTTGTATGTTTTTAAACTGTTTTAAAATGATGTTCTTTATTTGAAGGAACAGAAATATTCGAAATTCAAACTTCAAGTTTAAAAAATCAACAGAAATAACAAGTTTGTGGCGGAGTTTTTAAAACCGAAGACATTCCGAAGCACGGAAGCGATCAGCTGTTATGTCAATGGTCAAATTAAAGTTATTCTTTTTAATTTTGCCACTTGGAAGAGATACTCGGTAAGAAAAGTAATATTCTCATATTTTAATGTTGCCACTTGTTAAGAAAAGTGGGTAAGGAAGAATTCTATAGGTTCTGTGTTATTGTCAGAGGTCTGCCACCCCTAAGGGAACGACCTCAAGCGAACGACCTAGGGCGGCGACACGAGGTCAATAGATGACCTCGAATGACACTTACAGAATACCCCCGTTATTTATATAATAATAGTCTTCCTGGCTGTTTTCGGCTGCAAAAACATTGGCTTAGTTATACGTAGTAACCAGATGACTGATACTAAATAAATAGATATTATTTTTAAAAATACATATACATATTTTATTAACGCTTTTGGCTCAGTGGACGAAGGCTCGCTTGAGACGCGGAGGTTGCGGGTTCGATCGGAACGAGACAAATGTTTGTATGCTCTGCAGATTTGTTACGAGTCTGGGTGTTTTTTATCTACAAATGTTTGTATTTAAATAAAATTTAAGTATTATATCAGTCATCTAGTTACCATAACACAAGCAATAAAGTTGCTTAGCTTGGGACTAGGTGACTAGTGTGGAATGTCCAAGGCATTTTTACTTTTAACTTTGACAGCTTAAATGATGATGATGGTAGTTCCGTGACGCCATATTTCCGTGACGTCACTTTTCCGTAACGTTACACTAACGGAATTAAATGAGATTAGTTTATCGTGAAGGGTGAACGGCCTCTCAAGGCCGATACAATTTCGGTAGATTTTACGGGATTGTCAGAGGCTTGTCCATTTCTGATAGAAATACAAATTCTTTTTTGGTATTAACTAGTATAGATTACTAGCAACTGCCAAGTCAAATAACAAATAGATTTTTGTATATTTTTATATCTTTATCACAAAAATCACAACTCTTGTTATCATATCAACTGCTATGGATACAAGATATAATAGTGCACTACACTATCGTCAGATTATATTTTGAGTTGCTAAGTGCCAACTTAAATGCTGAGAGACGACCTTTTTCGTGTCACAATTTTGTATATTTGTTTGTCTGTTTCTTGTACTTAATTTCGGGGTTTATTCATAAAAACTTGACAATTTAATACAGGTTTTAAGAACGTTTTTTTCTTGTCACCCATATGTCAACGAAAAGAGATAGCAACAGATTTAATATGCGTTTTAGCTAATACAGGTTTAATACAGGTTTTAGGTCGAATATGCATAATGGGGTAAATGTGTGTGACTTGAAATAAACGTTTTTTGATTGAATTTAAACAATTTCATCAATACTAATATCGAGGTACTGTTGGTTTGTTTGACGGAGGCAACCTCCGAAACTAATCAGCCGATTTTAAAAATTCTTTCACCGTTGTATAGAATGGACTGCCGGGATGGTTATATGGCAAAGCCATTTTTGAAATCGGCTGAGTAGTTTCGGTGATACCTCCTACAAACAAACAAACCAATATTATTATTACCTCACAATAATAGTACAGGAAAAATAGTATAGGCAATTTTTTTTATGAACCTGTCGTGTCCCACCACCACAGACCTTGGCGATCTCCCACCACTCCTTCTCAAACACGTCAAGATCGCCCCGCCAACGCTTTTTCGGTCGGCCTTTGAAGGCATTTTTTTATATTTTTACAAGTAAAAGGTTTTCCTAGGCCAATATCCACCATGGCACGCAAAAAGTCACGTGATATCTTCCCTCTCGCTCTAGTTCGACGACCGGATGATGACCTGCCAAAATTTGGGGGTCAACGAACGACCGCAGTCGGTCTTCGCCCGCAGATGTTTTCGCGTTACACGAAAGAGTCCTAGGGAAACAGCTAGATTATCGCTTGAAAACTATCCTACTTCCTACTATCCCACTTCTACTATCCTACTATCCTTCCTACTAATATTATAATTGAGAAAGTTTGTGAGAATGTATATGTATCTTTGTTATTATTTTACGCAAAAACGGGTGGACCGATTTGGTGGAAACTTGGTATGTAGATAGGTGATACCCTGGATTAGCACATAGGCTACTTTTTATCCCGATATTCCCGCGGGAACGGGACTTACGCAGGTGAAACTGCGGGGCGCAGCTAGTCTATGTCATAATTTGAAATTAGTCCATGCAAATCTGTCAAAAATAACTTCCTATTTTATTTTCGTTTGAGTATTCCGGACAATTTAAAACAGTAAACAGTGTGTGAAACGCGCCCGCGAGGAGTGAGCACACTCATACCCAGATGAAGATTCTCCGGAAGAATCGAAACATTGTCGGTATCTAAATCGACAATATTTTTACGTGAGTAATTCCCGTTCAATTCATTATAATGTCTAGTACAACTCACGATAGTTTTGAAAGTGGAATTTAAAACAGACTAGTAGAACGTCCCGGCTTCGCACGGGTGTACTAATGAAACTACCGGGATAAAATATAGCCTATGTCACTCGTGGATAATGTAGCTTTCGAATGGTGAAAGAATTTTTTAAATCGGTCCAGTAGTTTTTGAGCCTATTCATTACAACCATACAAACAAAGTTTTCCTCTTTATAATATTAGTATAGATAGATAGTTTTAGGGGGATAATGGAAATATTTATTTGTCGATTTTCATTAAAAAACAGAAATGCACGTTTTTTTAATTGGTCTACGTATTGACAAAACAAATACAGTGGAATAAAAAAGTTTCTACTTTTTAAAGTCGATTAAAAATGTTGTTTCAAAAACAATACGGTATGTTTGACCTTGAATTCACTTATAAATTCTTTATTTTCTCAAATAGTAGGTATACAGGTATGTAAGCACAGTAGACAAATATTTTGGCAGGCGTCAATCTTCTGCCAGCTTTTAAGCCATGACGGAGGCCTTAAGGCGGCCTAAAACCTCCGTCACTAGACTTAGCCACTTGCTCATACGAATTACTAACATTTCGTGAAACACGTAGGTAATTGTAAGTAAAAATGAGTAGTCATCCATTCGGGGGTCAACAATCGGGGGTTAATGACCCGGTCAATAGAGTTTCTAGACTGTTCCAAAGTACTAGGTCTGTGAAGTCTGGTCACCTAACTATACTTGGGTTACCTAAATTTATATAAGTTGTATATCAGTCATCTGGTTACCATAACACAAGCATTAAGTTGCTTAGCTTGGGACTTTTTGACGCCGTGGGGAATGTCTAAGGATATTAATTATATAAATGAAATAAATACATTTATTTAATTAGGTGATTTGACTTTAATGGGTTCAAATCTCGTATTAGTCAAAGTTTTATGATTTTAAGGTTTTTTTTTAAAGTATATCCTTCTGCGTATAGTGATAGTTTTGACGCTTGACGCTTAACGCTAACACTTAAAGTAAGTGGTGCTTAACTATTTTATTTGACGTTTCTCTATAAAAATCTGACATAAGAACGTCCTTAATGGTTAAGTTGATCTTAAATATTTAATTTAGAGTTTGAGTTTAGTATTCGGGCCTAACCTACTTACCTATATAAGTCATATTCAGATTTGTATCAAAGTATGTATTTTCTCAAGTTTATCTCAAGTATTTTTGGCAGTTTTTTAAAACTCAATGATGAATCACCGCTTAAGACTCGATTCACGGTTGAGTATGGACTCTGAATACGAGCTTTGTACATTCTTATCAAATACCTAATAACTTGAGTACTATTTATCTAAGTATTGACAAGGTTACTGAACTTTAGCCAAATATATTCGATATTGGTAAATAAATAAAATTTAGTCAATAAAATTATTGATTGGATAAGAATGACTTGATGTTAGTTTTTAATTATTTGAGTGTTTTCCTTTTTAGATCTCTACTAATATTATAAAGAAGTAATGTTGGTTTGTTTGTTTGACGGAGGTTATCTCCGAAACTTTTCAGCCGATTTAAAAAAAAATCAGCGATGTGCAGAATGGACTGTCGGAATGGTTATAGGAGGATAAATAAATAAATAAATAAATATGTGTAGTATTATTTACACCCGTGCAAAGCCGGGACGTACTGCTCTGCTAGTAATAAATAAATATCCTTGAACATTCCACACAGCGTCATCTAGTCCCAAGCTAAGCAATTTAATGCTTGTGTTATGGTAACTAGATGACTTATGTACTACATAGATATTTTGAAAATTGCTAGGTTTTACATAGCATCATGGTAATAAAGTTAGGACTAAAAGATATTGATTTTTAGCGATGAAGCCGCCCATTAAAACGCTGATTGACTTTGGCTGAATTGCTTATTGGTGAAGGAAAACATCGTTAGGAAACAAAAAAACTATACATTTTTGAAATATTAACGTAAAAGGTGGCCATTTTAAAATTGTGATTGGACTTGCCTCTGTGCATTTTAATCTTGCAATGTAATTTTTGATTATGAAAATTATATTTAAAGATTTTTGTGTTTAACGGATTTCGTTTATCATAGTTTCGCCATATTATGCAACTGTATTACCATATTGGACAATTACCTTATTCATGACTTTATTAATTATCATTATTGTTTTATACATCGTTTTTTTATAGTTTTAATGGAATCCAAGTGTAAAAATAATAAATACAGAAAAAATTACTTTCATCATTTTTATCAAAACACTATACGTCAGGGACCAATAACCTATGGCAAAGATCAATGTACTCGAGACCATATATAAGCGCCACAAACCACTCTAGTGGTGGAAACCGGAACTAAAATTTCAAAGAAAATCCTTCACTTCAACCTTGAGATGAAGAAAAAGTACGAAATACTTAATGAAATCATTTTTTTTAACCCAATTAAAGATTTTTTTAAGTTATTAAATAATAAATACGTAAATTCAATTCGAAATTACAGGATATAAATTGTTTTGTAAACACATTTCCGGGTAATGCCATCTAGCATCAAGTAGCGGAACTAAAGGTCAATTTATAGTATCAAAGGGCAACGAACTGTGACAGAATTAAGATACACCTATTTTTGGTGCTTATGTATTCGATGAGGCATCATTAAAAGTACTTGAATACACGTGACGTGAAGAGTGTGTAGGTAAGTAGGTATTAATGGTTTGTGTTGAGCTTGTTAGGATTTAAGTAGGTAAGTATATTTTTGAACCTAGGTTCCTTGGTACTTATTTATGTAAGTATACAAATTTTATAAAGTATTATAAGTCATGTAATTTTATTTTAAATTGGTTGTAGATAAGTACTTACTTAATATTAAAAACAAAATCAAATTACCGTTAGTAGGTACTTAATATTATATTAGGTATTAATTGTATTGTCTGATTGTAACCATTACCTAACCAAGCTTTAGCTAAATCATGAGCATAATTACTCTTTGAACAACAATTTTTATATAGAAATAAGCAGTTATTTTTGGCAGCATGACAAAATTACATGGGCAACTATCAAAATTCTAAAAATACCTATCAAATAGCTCAGTACCGCCATCTATCACCGAGTGGCGGTACTAAAGTTCATGAAACTGCCAAACGCGTGCATTCACCCCGTGAACCTTATCGTGGTTAGACGAAAAATGTTGCGTGATTGATACTGATAAAAATAAATACAATGTAGGTAGGTATGTACGAAAATACTTAGGTATGGGAATTACTGTGACTAAATAAATGAGAAATTATTTAAATTATCCTAATTACCTATAGGTTTGTAGTAGGTACAAGATCTTGATTTGAAAAAGTTTTTTGCACTTATAAAAAAAATAGGTAGGTACGTGTTTAATTCATAAATATGTTGCACAATAAATTGTATTTTTATTATCTGGGATTTCTACCGTGTAAAAGTAATAAAATTATTATAAAATGCGCAATGTTGTGCAAACTATTAACAGATATTGCATCTTACCTCACTCTAAGTACACGATTATAAATAAATAAGTCAGTGAACGCTTAATTACAATGCAAATAAAAACCACATAATTGTCTGATAAAAAATACGTATCGAATAGGTCACTGCTCCTGTAAAACAGCGCCATCTATTATAAATATTAAGAAGCGCTGTGAAGCTAAAATTAAAATAAACATTTGTTTAATCACCCTTAAGTACCGCAAAAAATTAGCAAATTACATAATTAGCAATTAATTTACAAAAATACCAAATTTTTGTCCAAATTTAATGTTCCTACTTGCCGATAGATGGCGTTCTACCACCAATCCCCCAAAGTAATACGAAACTTTGGATGCAACTTTTTGCTCCTTCACGCAAAAACTATGGAACAGATTTAGCTGAAACTTGAAACATACTTAGTTTATGACCTGAACTTACACATAGGGTACTTTTTATCCAGGTAAATATTTAGCGAAGCTGCTTATTGAGTTTAACGCAAACGCGAGCCAAGCTGGTGAACATTGTTACTTACAACCGAAGCTTGACTTACGCAAGTATGTGGTAACATACGTGATTGTTATCTAATGTATGAGTTTGTACGTAACATGTGGGCTTGAACATGTTAGCGTGGTTTTACTAGTTGTAAAAAAAATATTGGTTTACCACATATACAACCTAATGTTCCTTAATTATTTCGTAACCAGTTTCTTTTAGATACTGGCAACCATTTGGATGCACAAGACCCCATGGCCGAGTGGTGAGGCATCCCGCGTTTAGGGAGATCGCTTGTATCGACGCAGGTTCGAATCCTGCCGGTGTCATAACTTTTATTAAGATTTTTCAATTTTTCTGTCATTTGGATTCAGACGTACCTATATCTTTAAAAATCCAACCTTAGCCTCACGATTGTCTAACTTGTATCAAATTGTTGCAAATCAAAAATAACAGTAAGTAGGTACCTAATCCGTGAAAACAACGGTTTGATTTTATTTATTTTTATTTTCATTTTATTTTATTTGAAAAACAAACAGTATCAACAGCTTATTTAAAAAACTTCAAAAAATTAACTAGGTAGTCACCATTAGCATGTTTTCACGCCACGCTGTTTACGCTAAATAGGTATGTAAGTTAGTACCTATAAGTACTTCATTTATTGAAACGAGCAAATAGGAAGAGAAATAAACACACGTGATTGGTCGTCGAAAATAATTGGATTGGCTAGATTTGACAATTGACAATAGATTTTGACAATCTAGCCAATAACGAGAAAGATAATTATTTTCGACGACCAATCACGTGTGTTTATTTATTGCTCGTTTTAATAAATGAAGTATATGTAGGTAACTTAGGTACATAGGTACCTACTATGTACCTACCATCTTTCAGTTGTTTTCGTGGATTACTGTGTGATTCTCAACAATTTGACAGAAGTCAGACAATCCCCGTACTAAAATCGACCTTTAACTTGAGTCATATGTAGGTCACAAACTGACACGTTTTGGCTAGCTCTCGAACGCCCTAGAACCTTTGACCTCTGGCCTTTGACCTCTGGCCTTGGACCTCTAGAGGTCAAAGTTTCGCCGGTTGTGCCCTAGTTCGCTATTTCTAAATTTACTTTCTTATTACGAGATATGACATAAGGATAAATGTGTGAGTAAATATTACCTACAATTATGTGTAAGAGTTTTTACACATAATTGTTATGATTTTCCTCTTTTTTGTCCATCTATACTACTCGTAATAAATTATTATATAGAAGTAAATTTGGTTTGTTTGTTTGACGGAGGTAGGTAATCTTCAAAACAACTCTGCCGATACCAAAAATTATTTCACCGATGTGTAGAATGGACTGTCAGGATGGTTTGACAGTTGAATTTTTGACAGTTTTCTATTTAAAACATTCACGCATAAAGGCTTAGCCCCTCTACCTACTCTACACTCTGTTGTTCACTCTATAACCAACTAAATGATAGAAACCACGATGCATCGTCACAATCGTCGCAGGTCAGCTTACGTTGGTTTATCTTCCAAATTTAGTTTCTACCAACATAAGCTGCCCTGCGATTTGATGCCATAATTTCGATTTTTCGATTTGCTGAGCGCCCCTGAATACGAGCCTAAATCGTATTTTATCTATCTACATCGACTGCGCTTCCTGGAAATGATAAGACCTAGGCAATAACAATGTTTACATAAATCTAGATTTCAATCGGCCCTTTTATAAAAAATATATTTGACACATTTTTGTGACAATGGACGCCTTATACAACTTTATTCGAACTAAAAAGTAAAACAGTTTTGCGTTTGTGCTAAACGCTAGTCTTTCGTGTTTTTGAAAGGTCAATTGAAATATTGACCATTTTTTAATTTACCGTAATCATTGAAAATAAATAAGATTTAAGGATAATTTTATTGTTCAGTTAGTAATGATATACGAGTAAAGCTGTATATTATATTAGTCATAAGTTAGTTACTATTAAGTTGTTTTGTGTTTTTTTCATACTTTCTGTACACCCCCACCATTCCTATTATCCCATCGATTTCTTTCCATACTAAGGTTGTCTGGAAGAAATCGCTTCTAAGCGATAAGACCGCCCATTGTACAATTATTTTAAGGATTTTAGTTCATAAATGTTTATTTTCTGTGTGCAATAAAGTATTTTCATTCATTTTAAAGGCACCTACGTATATTAAGGCATAGGTAATTATGTGAAGCTAAAAGTTTTCTATAACGTGTAGGTAACATAAATTCTAAAACGATGCATGGTACGATCGCATCTAGCATACAAACTGGTAACATTGTGCTATTGTGCAATATGTCTGCCGAGTGCGTAAGTACAAGCGTGTAGCATTCTAAACGTTTTGAACGAAGAACATTTTCATTTTAAATCGCGTTCGATTTTCAAATCCATAGAAGTTTAATGTTCTAAGGATTTGAAAATCGAACGTGTTGATTCAAATATCGAAAGAGATTTTCCTACAATTAAATTGACTGTCATCGTGACTTGCGTGTTCTAACTTTGAAACATTGTTTTAACCATTAGATTGTCAAATAATGCTTCAATTTAATTGACAGTAACTGTCAAGAAAATGGCATCATGTAAGTACCTACTTAGTGTTAAAGAAATTGCTAAAATAGCTAAAATAAATGGTTTTTTTTGTATAATAAAGAATGATAATCATTAATTGAAATAAGAGTGTTTAGCAATATAATATTTAAAGAACATTTGAGATGGCTAAAGCTTTATATTCATTTGTTCCTTATCTCAATAAATATTTAAGCTTATTTTTGGTCGCACATTTTACGTCTTAAACAGTGAACAGACAGGCCACTAAAACATAGCTTTTCTCTTTAACTAAGTCAAAGTACCTTATCTCTTTGTACCATAGGTCCCTACAAACTCATACAAAAGCCATACAATAAGTCCCCTAATTTTGACCCTAGGACTAGCCCCTCAGAAACCAAACCCATTATTGCTATTCAAAGCACAACTAAGGCGGGAAAACTGTAGGCTTTTCAAAGACCACGTGACAGAAAATGGGTCATCTTTTATCGGCTTCCTGTCTCGCTCCCTCTTTCAGTGCACAATGGGAGTGAGGGGGACGGATGTCAAGTCCCCTTGCAATGCTTTCCAAATAGTTAATGCATTGTTGCCAACTGTGTTTGTAGTTTGCTACATCGCATAATTTACTTAGTTTTTCTTATTACGTTTAAGTAAATTTCATTGTTTTAAACTAGGGCTAGGTTTTCGGTATAATTTGTAAAAAAATTAGGTATGTCTAACATTTAGGTAACTTTGAATTTATCGTTCTACTACCTACAACCATAACGAATTGGGAAACGTGATAATTATTTGGTTCTTTGTTTACTTTTATTTTTCGATTGAAATGTAATTAAGATAAAGCTATATTTTTGAAAGAACGTAGACTATTTATAAAATAAAGAAAGAAAGAAAGAAAGAAAGAAAAATATTTATTTACTACACTCATTGACTTAAATATAAGGTAGGTAATTTTACATTCTATCCACGTTGAGTGACGCAAATTGGTCACCACTCAGCATTTGCTGCAGTAGCTCAAGGAGCTACTGAGCGCTGGTTTTCAGTATATAATCGTATACCAGCTTAGTATTAACATAACAGTTTTTTTTTTAATTCAGCTATGACGGGGGTCTAAAAACTCCATCATCAGAGGTAACGATTTCCAAACGTTTTGCTAATTTAATGTAATCATCACAATTAACTGTCAAATACGAGTGTAAAACTGTCATTTTTAATAGTTAGCTTTGACAGTTTAGACGTAACGGCATCGAATTACGATTTTGTCAGGTTGGCTATGGTCACATTGGCAGCACTATGCAAGATGCAGTGTCTCAATGAACCACAGTTATTATCTGTACATGGAAACCAAGATATACTTATCTATTTTTAAATAAACAATTGTGGTTTTTCAGAATTACACTGAGTTGTGGTACAAAGAAATATTGTTTGTATGATTGTATTAAATTGTACTTTTTATTAAGCTAATTCCTGACGCCGCTAACGCCATCACGAATTAACTGTCAAATATGACAGTAAAACTGTCAGTTGGAAAACGTAGGTACTTGGTGGTCACCAAACCACCATAGTAATATCAGACGGAAAAGTCGGTGACATAGGTAAGTACTTAAAAACGTACAGAGGATCATATTTATAACTAGTGGTACATCTCGGATTTGCACGGATTTGTACTAATGAAACTACCGGGATAAAAATAGCCTATGTATAAAATATAAACTATTTTTTTTAATAATATTGGAATATTTTATTTGTTATTTTTATTACTTATAATGAGTTCAAACAGTTATGAAAAAGCTTTTGTTTGAAAACGAGGAAAGATTCTATAGTGCATATACCTACCTACTTTCCGTTAGTAAGTAGGTATACAGTTAACTATACCGTTGCAATACCAATACCACTAAGCGTATACATCCATATACAGGTATGATTATGTATAAAATATATAAACTATGGATTATAATAATAATTTAAACTGAATTAGGGTGAATATTATACTCATCCTAAAAAGTAAACTTCTTATTCAAATGAGAAAATATTTAGTTTCGGTTTTTTTGAGTTTCTTGTGTTTGTACCTACTTATCGTATGGTGTTTATTATTTACTTATATTATTAAAAAAAAAAAAAACCTTTTTCAGAGTAGGTAGGTAGGTATGCATGTGTTTAGCAATGCGCTTAATTAAATTAAATATTACCAACGTAATGTATTATTAAAGGTACTTAAATTTATATATTTATGAATACCGTGTAAATACGTCAAATATAAAACATCTTTGAACTCGCCAGTACAAAATAATAGACAACAGAGTTGTGCCGCAACAAACAAACCTCTGTACATTCCAAATAATCCAAAGCACACACTGGCCACTAATTCACAACACAAAAAAAAAGATTCGAATTGCGCGCCGAATTTTAAAAAATAAGGACCCGCTCACACCGGAGCTGCAAGCGGGCCGACTGGGACTCAACTAGGAAATGAAACGCGCGCCTCACTCAGGCACTCACGCACACAAACACACTATTCCCTTACTCCGTGCGTAAACTGGATGCGTTTTGAGTTTGACATGTCTTATTAATAGAACTATGACGATGCATTTTATATTTTTCGGGACTCTTACTAGATTCTTATAAGATTTTTGTTTTTTTTTTAATAAAATGCACCGGCTGCAAATGCATTCACATAGCGGATCTTAGAAAAATGTTACGCCGCTAAATCACGACTACCGTTATTACATAACAGTCGCGGGAAAGAGACAAGGCTATATTACAGTATGATAGAAAGAGATGTGAAAGGTTGTGTAACGCCACACAGCGAAAGCTCACATACTTTCTTTATGCTATAGTCACTGCGCTAGTGAGTGTGGATCTTTACATTTTTTGTATGTCGAACGAAAGAGCCTATGTGAATAGGTGGTTTTTCAAAAATGGACTTTTATGGACAGCTGCGACGTTCAATTTTCAGCGCTCGGTGCGAGAGCTTGAGTCTGCTTTCGAATGGCATGAAGTGGACTTGGCAGCTTTTTGAAAGGTTCAATGACACAATGTTTGGCACGCTTCTTCGGCCTACCGATTTTTTCCGTCGAAAAGTAGACAAAAGTGGAAATTTTCAGAACTGAAAGTGGGAAAAACTCTGAATTTTCTCAATCGTTTTCCTCAAGAATTCTAAAACTTCGAATGATTCGGTAATGTGTTGTGTGAAAGGATGTTGCGCGAATTGACCGAAAATTAGGTCATTAGAATCATAAATCATAATTTGATTAGTGTTGCTACCCGGCAATAGATGGCGGTGATATCAGTTTCTTTAAACATTTGTCAGAGATGATTATTTTTTTCTAAAATTAAAATTTATGTTTTTACTCAGACAATTATCACAGAAAAATAATTATCATTTTATAAAAACTCTATACCCTTGTTTTAATCTTAGCAATTTCTTTAAAACAAATAAACAATATCAAAGCAGTAGATTCTGAATCTTCAGACAAAATGACAACGCATTTTTTTTTGAGCTGTTTTTATCACAAGGTAGGTTATTTTTTACTTCTATTAATATTCATTTATAATTATAAAAAAATATGTTTTGTCTCAAAATAGATAGTTTACTGCTAAAATTGCTGTTGCATCACATCGGAGGAAGTGAAATAACAGTCATAATATTTATATAGCTATCTCTTACGGCCCTATGGCGTCATCCTTGTCATACACAGTAGGATCCCCGCAGCTTGCGCGCAACCGAGCGAGTATATCCATCCCGCTCGCACGCACACAACTGCGTATATATTCACTGTGTTCGTGCAAGGCAACGGAGTGCATTGACCTGTCCTTGTTGCGCGTGTGTGCAGCCTTGCTTTACAGTTATACGATGTTTGCATGTGTGTACATGCATCATAAGGTACGGTGTACACTGGGTTGCTTATTTTATTGGCGTAGTATATTTTTTATGGTTCAACGGCTGTAAAAATTAAATATTGTTTTTATTGTAATACAAACCAGTGGCTTTCCAGTGAGTCATGTTGTTCGATTAGTGTGTTTTTGTGCGATGCTTACCTGAAAAAGAATACAATAAATAATTAATATAATATTACACACACCAAAGTCAATTACCTAAGTTGTTATTATTTACGATTATGTGAGTGATCATTAATGTAATTAAATTTATAATTTAATTAAGGGACTATAACGCAGTCACTTTACGTTGTTAAATGTATTAAACACCTACGTGATAAAACATTAATTAAATTAAATACCTAGGCACTAAAATATTACAATAAAAATATATTTCTTGTTAAGTATATTAATGAACCCCGTTATTCATATTATACTAGTAAACGTCCGTTAGCTAAAAGGGCTAATCAATCTGACGTTATCTCGGACTCTTTTCAGAACCTAACAAGAAAAATCATTCTTAAAATCTGTATGGAATTGACAAATCTTTTTGTATCCGGGATAATTTTGTATTTAAGAATATTAAATTCTTGCTTATTAGGCATTTAATAATATAAATTTGTATACACCCCACATTTTTTCAATGAAAACCGCACTTTAATCTATACGGAACCCAAGAAAACGCAAAGCGAACCTGTAAACGGCCTAACACCGCTACGGTTATAAAAAAGTTGCGTCACAGACCATAAAAAATGTCTGCGAGTCGTCAACGCGAGTTACATCACTGCTCGTACTGTTACTCTGTGTTAGTGTGCGCACACTAACACAAACTCACTGCGTGTGTGAGTGAGGCCTAATCTTTTGTGGAATGTGGGCTTCGTACGTCTAATGAGTAGTTTTTTAAAAGCTGAAAGGAATTTTCTTTCAGTTTTTTTTTTTCAATTTGCAAATGAGATGGATTTGCTTTGAGCATAGTTTATTTTATTTCGAGTTTTAGTGAGTAGTAGTGAGGTTGACGATTTTTGGTCAGTAGGTAATATTTAAGAGAACAAGGAACAAAAGTCAGTTAGAATTTTGAGACCACTGAACGTAAAATTTGAGCCTAATTACCTAATTAGGCTCAATTTGTACCTACAATAAGTGATTGTTTTTGTTATATGTATTTAAATAAAAAGAAAAAAATATAATCACAACTGTTTTTAAAGATTCCTTATCTTCTATTTATAACTAAAAATTCAAATTCCAAGAAACGTGTGAACGGTGACCAGCAAAGAACCAGTATTATTTTAATTTATTCGCAAAGTCCATACGAAATTATGTCATATTTTACATAACAAAATGCCATAACTCGCTAAAAACTAAACCTGTTGCGAAAACCTGACCTACAACAATATACCTACCTATATAACGCTATTACGTGGGAACTGATTGTACATCTATATGCTAGGTATTATATACTATGTTTAACGGAAATGACTCAGATATGGACAAAGGAAACAAATAATAGGTTTAGTACATTCGTGAGCGAATAATGAAGGATATAGTTTTTTAATTAATCACATAGTCCTACAGGAAAAAAAATGTGAAAAGTACCTAGGCCTACACATGGATAGTGATCTGTCCTGGAACAGTCACATCAACAGTATTAAAAAAAAACTTTCTTCACTCACGGGTTCGCTTCGCAATATTGCTCACTGTATTCCACGACAAATAAGATACACAATTTATAACTCTTTAGTTAAACCGCACCTACTTTATTTAATAGAAATTTGGGGGAGTGCCGCAAAAACAAAGTTAGCCTGTCTTCAAATATTACAAAACAAAATTATAAAATTACTTTTCAAATATCCTTACTTAACGTCAACTACCAAAATTTATAAAGAAACAAAATTAATGAACGTCAAACAACTATATATCTATAATACCTGCATTCTCGTCCGTAAAATCATTAATAAATCTATACACACTAATTTATCCTTCACGAAAAAATCAGATCTATCAAAACGAAGTATGCGCCGAACCAGCTATCTTGTTTTGCCTAGAACCAGAACCAACTTCGGCAAAAAAATGATTACTTTCGAAGGTGCACAACTTTACAACCAACTACCCTCTGATATAAAAAGTGTTAACCTATTCAACTCATTTAAATATAAGCTTGCACAACATGTAATAATTACCTACGCATAAATAAAATGTGTTGGATAGATACCTAGTTAAGAACGACAAACTATTGTAATTTATCTATAAGAAAGCATTGTTCTCAAGTAAGTGACATTTGTCTTTTTGAGAATAAATTATATTAAACCTTAATTACAAGCTGTCCCGGCAAACTTTGTCTTGGAATGATTGAAATTATGAGACCGAAATGTGCAACCCGATTGTCTAGCTTGTATCAAATTGTTGCGAATCAAAATAACAGTAATCCGCGAAAACAACGGACGGTATTAAGGTACATCTCAACAATGTCCCAGGCACTACAGTGTCCGCTAAGTGTAAGCAAAGATACTGACGCTGTATAATCATCTAGTAGAAGATGTTAGGGCCTTACTTTTTTTAGAGTTCATGTAAAGAACTATGTCTGATTGCGTATGTTTTTTTATAGAATCACGTTCAAATTATAGTATATCTGATAACAAGTTTAATAAAATTCGAAATGTAGATTTATACAAAAGCCAACAAAACGCTGGAATTCTAAGCTCATAGACAATCTAGAATACTTATGAGTCTACTGACCTATTGTCCTATTCTGACATCATCGGTGCATCCAATGCGTATGTCAGCTTTGACGCTGAATAAAAGACTAGCAGCCCATCCCGGTTTTGCATGGTTTGTATGTTGGGGGGTTAAAAAGGCCGTTTCAAGTATTTCTGCTAACAATGCATAAAGTGCACTAATGCATCCGTTTAACCCCCCTGGTTTGTTTGTTTGTTTGACGGTGGTAATATCCGAAACTACTCATCTCTATAATTTGTTGGTAAACTAGTGAATAAAACATAAAACCTCAACCTTTTTTGACGTGACTCAATAAATATTTCTTACAATTTCCACGAATAATCATTATTATGCGATAGACAGTTGCGTTTCTCAGATTAAAACGATCAACTGTTTTGCACATCAAAGATTCACCGCTAGCTGAACTGAATGCTGGTTATGACCTAAATAATGTTAAATGATTGAAATGTATGGGTTTTTCACCACACTGGTGGTTTCTACCACGAACTTGTTCATCTAAACAGAGGGATAGATAGATAAGTTATTATTATAAATAAGTGACTTCTAACTCAGAAGAAGACCTAAGATATATTTTGTAGGTATCCTAAACGAGCGAAGCCACGTGAGTAAGCCTGTAAAATATTCATAGGATAGGATAAAATAAGCTAATAAAGGGCACACGGTAAAACCCAGCATCAATAAAGCACACAAGCAAAGTTGACGTCCCTGAGTTACGCGTACCAACCAAACTGGTAGGTATTTGTCTATTTCTATTCGGTACTCAATGCTATAACCATTTGTGGTGATACTAGCATTTGCGTCTGACTTGACAAGCCATTAGTTTGCCTTTACATGCATCTGCAGTAAAAGTTTTATGCATTTGCACTACAGCATTTTTTATCTTTGCTAGATATAAAAACTATCTGAAAATACTCAGGCCTATACAAATTTACTAGATGATTTATACAGCGTCAGGAGGCAAGCTTAGCCTACACTTAATGGGACTGTAGTGCCTGACTGCCTGGCACATTGTTGAGATGGAATAAGCTTGTAGCACCTAAACCATCCTCTTGGGGTGCCGCCGGCCATATCCATAGGAAAAACAATGGTCAATACGTGTGGGGCTAACTAGCCGCGGGTTACCTCACGATGATTTCCTTCACCTGTGATCAGAAATAGTAATTCTACCACGCGTTTTATCAAATACAATACCATAATATCATTTTAAATTGACAAACACGGTAGACTTACTCAAGTCACCGAACATTTGATGGAATTAAAATGTTCCCCGCAAACATATACGAGTAAGTAATTAGAAATTTAAGGATATTAAAAGATAGACGTTTTAAGTCAAAGAATTACATCGGAATATTCTTGTGTCTCTATTTGTAATTACAAATATATTTTATGTAAAGGAATAACCAATTAAATAGGTTCAAAACAATGTCAACCACAATCAACAAAGTGTGTTAGAAATAAATAATAATCAAAGACTAGGTAAATGCCTAAAATTAAAATAGATAGTCAGAAGTAATGGAAAAACTTTGGTACTCTTTAAAATAGCATTTCATGTAATTAAATAAATGAAAATTTATGCTTATCTAAATTGGCTTGATCGAAACAGCTGTTTTTTTTAAAAGAGTTCAAACAAGGAGGTTTTTTAATTTGTTTGTTTGACGGAGGTAAGCTCCGAAACTACTCAGCCGATTTCAAAAATTCTTTCACCGATGTGTAGAATGGACTGTCGGGATGGTCATAGGCATAGGCCATATTTTATACCGAAAGAAACTACTTCTTTAGTACAGCCGTGCGAAGCAGGGACGTGCTGCTAATTGAAGATAAAGTGGTAGTCAAATTAAAAACTCTACCAAATTCTAATTTTGTTAAACAAACATCCAAACACAGTTTATGTTATGTAACTTTAGACTTAACCTATGAGTCAACTTAGTAGTAACTGCTACTGTAATATGTGATTAACTTAGGTATTCTGTAAGTACTAGGCTTAATGATTAGTTGAATTTGGTCAATGCCGTATTTTTAGTGTTATACCTACTCGTATAGCAAATGAAGTAATATCTAATAAGTACTAGATTTTATAGTGTTGTTAAATTATTTTATATATTAAATAAATTATAACAAATAAGATAATATCTACATATTTAGATACTAGGTTTTATAGTTTTGTTAAATTATTTTATAAATTAAATAAATTATTTGAGTTTAAGTTTATTATATTGACAGGGCCAGTAACAAAGGTTAGTTAAGATTCGTTCATCAACATTTACCTGGATAAAAAGTGCCATGTGTTATTCCAGGTCGTGTATAAAAACTTATAATACACAAATCAGTATTCTAAGTTGGTAAACCTACAACAAAAGTATTTCCCAATAACATAAAAACGCGAAAGAAAACTTAAAAGTAAACAATGCAGAAAAACCAGTGTGTCACTGGCCGAAAAAAGTTTGCTATCACGAGGATACCTATGTATGTGTGCGCACTCGTTTGACCTACTTACGAGCGTCGCTCGGGTATCCTCGGCCATTTCCGTAGCCCGAACACATGTCCCCGCCATCTTGTCTATCAACCATAATACGTTGACCCGCCAATGTAATACAACTCTTAGGAGTTTTAGAAGTAAGATAGGTCAGGATGTTTCGGTTATATCTGTTACGTAAAATTGTTGTCATGTAGTTTTGTTTTCGTTTTCATTGTGATAACGCAGGTACTTGACTTCCGATTGTAATTGTTATTTTAGTAGTCTCTAAAGTAATTAATTACTTTAGGTACTTAATTAGTATTATGTCATTTCTTTTGTGACTTTACCGTTTTTCAGGTTTTTAGGGTACCGTAAGCTAATTATTTAGCTTGTTACACTACGCAAATTTCTAAGCGAAAAATGTGAACTAAGTAGGTACGAGTACTTACCTACCTACCTACTTTGATTATTGACGTACTTTGTAACCTTATTAAGCTATTGTATAGCTTCTATCGCGGGCGTGGAGATCGAATCCAGAAATTCCGTAACGAAAAAACATAACGCTTGTCACTTCAGTTCAGCAACACGCCTCTAGGTGGCATGCAATAGCTTTACCGCGGCAGTCCCCGAGTGCCACACGTCTTTTTTTAATTATTTAGCATCATTAAGAAAAATATAATTACATTCCTACGGCCTAAGGCCTTCAGGCCTTCAGTAGGCCCTCGGGCGTCCTAAACACACCGTCAATTAAAAACCCATTCCCATTTCACAAACTTAGCTACCTCTATCACACTGGTAACATTTACTAACTCAAACAATAACAAGGTAATAAAAATAAAAATCGAAAGTGTATGACGCAACATGTCCGATCAATTATTTAAAAGTTAATTGCGTAATATTATAAATATTCCATAGTGTATAGTTATTATTCTGTGGTCCGGAAAGCTTTTCTGCATATCTATGACTTCCGTATTGTTATTTGAAGATCCAATGACAGATAGGAAACCGATTTATTAGCGAACCGTACTTAAAAAAATGGCCATATTTTCGTTCAAAATATAACAGAAGGTTCAAAACCTTACTAACCCATAAGGGTCCAAAAATGAACTGTATAAATAAAAAGTGTCATCCCCTGCTCAGAAGCGATAAGGCCGCCCCCTGTACTGTTTTTATTTTTAAGGACTACATATTATTTAGTTTTTTCTGTTTGCAATAAATTGTTCATTCATTCTGATTTGTACTATTTAGGATAATTCTTTGGCAATAAAGTATTATTATTATTATTCATTTTTTTTTCAAACGTTTGAAGCGGGCTAAAAACCCCACCCCCAGAGTTGGCAACTTGCTCATACGAACTTACCCCCTTATGCATATTGGACCAGTAAACCTATATATGCTAAAACCGATATTATATTTGTATACAGGGAGGTTAAAATGGCCGTTCAAGCATTTCTGCTAGCAATTCATAAAGTGCATTTATTTCATGAATTGTTTAGCATTTTCACCAAAATATGATAGAATGGCTCAAATTGATCCGTTTCACCAAATTTTGGTGAAAATGCTAAACAATCCATGAAATTAATGCACTTTATGAATTGTGAGCAGAAATTCTCGAAGCGGCCATTTTAACCCCCCAGATCTTTATTAATAAGACCATAATTATTTATATACATGGCAACTTGTTCATACGATCTTAATTATCTACAGAACCCAACGTTTAAAAGTTCGCACACGCTTGTATACACACACATACATATTTTCGGCTGCTTTCACCATTTCGAAAGTTAGTGTTTTAAACGTGTATGTTTGTTCGTGTGAAACCCAAATTATAATAGGATATTATATTATAAATAAAATACATATAATTTTACTACCGCTTTTTTTTTTCCACTTCGAGAGGCATTTTTAGATTCTGATTTTTAAATAGCAATTTTTTGAGGATGGTAGATTTTATAAGGACTATTGGAAGAGTTTTTGAGAGGCTCTTTGCCCAGCAGTGGGACTAGAAAAGTAAAAAAAAATCATTCGGCTTCAGCGTCTGAAGGCAATCTTTGCCTACACTTAGCGGGACACTGTAGTGCCTGGGACATTGTTGAGATGGAATAGGCTTGTAGCACCTAAACCATCCTCTCAGCTAAGAGAGAGTGAACCACCTGAAAAATTACACTTTTTAAATCGCGACTTGAATATTTATAAATACCTATAACGTCGAGGTATATAATTTATAATATTTATAACTAACACGTCCCGGCTTTGCACGGATGTACTAATGAAACTACCGGGATAAAATATAGCCTATGTTACTCGTGGATAATGTAGCTTTCGAATGGTGAAAGAATTTTTAAAATCGGTCCAGTAGTTTTTGAGCCTATTCACTACAACCATACAAACAAAGTGTTCCTCTTTATAATATTATATATATATATATATATTATAGATTTACTTACTCGGAATCCTTTATCAACAAAAAAAAACTTTTGTAAAAAAAAATACGAAAAAAGATTTGTAAAGTATGTGTAAAATTCTTTAAGAATAAAACAGCTAACGTAGACAAACTCGTAGCACTTCGTAGACCTTTCGTAGCACATTTTGAACGTGGAACATATCCGAATTTTCACTCGTTTTGCGGGTTTTTCGTAACTTCCCAAATTCCGAGATCTTAGATCAAGTACTAAATTATAATTAAATAATTAAAATGTACTATCTCGTTACAAAACTCATAATTACCACTTATAAGGCGTAACCAAACATAACAAATTATACGTAGGTAATTACGGGGCTTTTTTATGATCATCTGTGCGTTTATTCTATGATAAGTATTCTCACGCAGAATAATTTGTATAGGGTTGTCAATAAAAATTAACCGACATTAAAAAAGCTCCTTATGTATTTTTATGTTTTTTTATGACCGATATTTCGTCAAAAGCTAACAATTTTTTTTTTTTTTTATTTTAGAGGTGACCATTTTTATTTGTAAAACTCGCTACAAAACCGCGGGGAGGGACGGGCTGATAGTCTTTACTAATATTATAAAGAGGTAAAATTTGTTTGTTTGTTTGTTTAACGGAGGTAATCTCCGAAACTACTCAGCCGATTTCAAAAATAATTTCACCGATGTGTAGAATGGACTATTGGGAGACTTATAGGATATCTTATCCCGGTAGTTTCATTAGTACACCCGTGAAAAGCCGGAGCGTGCTGTTAATAAAAAATAATTAATTAACACGTAACGGACAGCCCTAACGCATACAAAATTCGAGAGTAGCCGAAAAGTCGTGAACGCTTTCACCGGTTAGATAACAAGCCGGTTCGAAAGGATAAACAAACCCACTGACTACCCACTAACTTGGGTATTCATAAAGTTCCATTCGCACGATGCAACTTTCTTGCCTGTTGCATACAATTTGAGGACCTCGATTCTTGACGACATTTAAAACATGACGCGGTAAGAGATTGCACGTTATCCAGCTTTTGTTTTCTGAAATCCATAGCATTTTTCAAAATAACCACGCCGTGACATCAGACATGATTATTTGGTGGATAAGGCGGCTGCAGTGGGCGAACGCCCGGCTGAGACGCGGTTGCGGGTTTGATCCCCGCTACGGGACAAATTTTTGTTTGTTCTGCAGATATTTGTTCCGTGTCTGGGTGTTTTCTATCTATAATATGTATACATAAGTATTTAAAAAAATGTATCTAAGTAGTATAAGTCATCTGGTTACCATAACACAAGCATTAAGTTTAGCTTGGGAAGAGATGACGCTGTGGAATGTACAAGGTTTAATTTTAAATATCCTGTTTTAGTTGACTAGTGGACTCGCTTGGTTTTTCTCACGTTTCTGCGCTTGTAAATGTTTATACCGAGGTCGCTTGCGCACGCGATCAGACGTCACGCTATTACGAGCTAAACAGTATTATTTATTTATTATTTATATAAAAAAAAAAAAAAAAAAAGTTATTGCCACTATAAAGGTGGATTAAGTAGGAAATATTTTTGGACAATTCATAGACCGTCGTCATCTAGTCCCAAGCTGAGCAACTTAATGCCTGTGTCATGGTTACGAGATGACTGATATAATACATAGATACATTTTTTTTGTAAACACATACATATTAATAGATAGAAAACCACCTAGACACGGAACAAATATCTGGAGAACATGCAAACATTTGTCCCGTAGCGGGGATCGAACTCGCAACTTCCGCATCTCAGGCAGGATGTAAAGGTCTGCTGCAGATTGTTTTTGTGTGACTAACCAAATAAGATGTAAAGATTTGACAGTTTCTGTCATATTTTAAATGCCAAAATTAACAGTTGTTTTCGCAAAATTACAAGAGTAACATCTCAATAGTATTCACAGTAAATTATATTTTGCTTGTGCATAGCCTTCAATATCTAATTAGACAACACGCAAAGATTTTAATAGGTTTTAACTATATGCCTATCTATACATAGAAGACCTCATCTATAGCCCTTTTGAAAGAGGCGTAATTTTATGTATGTAACCACAGATAAAATAATACTATGTACAGATACACCATCTAGAACATCAATTTCACTCCGGTTTTTCTTCGGGCTATTTTTTTGTGTTTGATTTTGCGGCGCCCCTAGCAGTGTTTAGGTCTTACCTGCAATGAAAAATATTAGCACTAGATGGAGTTACTTATGTACTTACGATATAAAAGTCTGTAATATTTTGACACTTATCTATCAACAATAAATAATCGATCGAGTGAGCGAAGCGAACGAAGATCTTAGTGGCAAGTGGGGTAATTTTGCTTTGTATGTTGTGTTCATTTGTTTGTTTGTATGTTCCGGCATAACTGTCGAATCGTTAATCCAATCTTCATGAAACTTGGTAGGTATATAGGTAGTGGTAAGCCGGTAAGCCAGTAACCTAATGAGCTGAATCGGTCAAGGGGTTGTAAAGATATTTGGTTCCGAAGGGGATGAAAAAAAATAAAAGTTGTTCAAATACATTGAGTGGGGTGTCATATGAAAGGGCTTTGTTTATACATTCCAAAATGGTTTTACTTTTTATTCTAAGATGTAAAGTTTTTGAATAACTTCGATAAATGTAAAAAAAACATGACTGCTATATCCTGAGCTCCCATTTCTATAAGTTTTGGTGAAATCGCAGCTCAGAAAATCGTTCTTCTTCTTCTTTATTGTTTTGGTTGGTGTTTCTAACTCCTAACTCTTTTTGACGAACCTAACGACGTTTTAATGGAAAAAGAATTCAACTTACTAAATAGTTTCCTTGAACCAATGTTACTGCCACTTCACAACGAACAAAATACCAAAATGTTTTAAGTCGAAACACCCTCGTTAAAACTTATGCTCTTACATATACCATCAAGTATTTTTTATAGAAATATAAGTAAATTAATGCAAAATGATTTTTGACAAATGTTTGAAATAACCGCGGGCAACACATTTGTCATCGAAAGTAGTGCCATGACAGGATCAAACCAACATGACATACTAAATATAAAATAGGTTTAGAGCCTAAGGTTTGACTCTAAATTCAAAGAGTTTTTAATCAAAACCTGTATTGTAAATAATGCACACTCAAAATCGCTTTACTATAATCGGCTTTAGGTACTTAGTTCTCATTAGATCCTCAATATTTTTTAGTAGACCTCTGAAGTAAATTCTTTCAAACACAGATAAAAACGAATATACATACACAACCACCGGCGAGCGAGATCTCGTTCGAGGCGAACTACAAGTTATTAAGAGTTTTTTATCACATTTTATTCCTCAAAATGATCATTCCAAATTCCTATTTTTATGTCTTTTAATTTTTCCTCATAATTATAAAATTTCCGAAAAAACACGTTACCATCTGTCACTAACCATTTTAGGTTGTAAGTTATTCTTCGTTTAACCTTACGATCTCTTTTAAAACCTAGTACCTAAGCCTAGTACCTAGGCCTAGCCTACAAGGTCTAGCCAATCAATCACGTCTAATAAGTCTTAACTGTCCGTTGACATTTTGTTAATAAAAACTTAATGTTTGTAAGTTTTAAAACTAAATAGTGGGTTACCTATAAGAGTAATAATGTACTATTTTTTTTAAAGAGGTAATGTTGGTTTGTTTGTTTGACGGAGGTAATATCTAAGTATCTAAATATCTGAAACTACTCAGCCGATTTCAAAATATCATTCGATGTATAGAACGGACTGTCGGGATGGCTATAGGCTATATTTTATCCCGTTAGTTTCATTAGTACACCCGTGCAAAGCCGGGCGGGACGTGCTGCTAGTTCTTGTATACTTAGTTATAAATTTTCTGAACTTCGAAAACGGCTCCATTTTTATGAAATACTAGCTGCGCCCCGCGGTTTCACCCGTAAGTTCCGTTCTCGCGGGAATATCGGGATAAAAAGTAGCCGATGTCACGCTCCATCCCTTCAACTATCACCACTAAAATCACGTCAATGCGTCGCTTCGTTATGCCGTGAAAGACGGACTAGACGATATTTTTACGTGAATAATTTCCTGTGTGTTTAATGACTAGTTATATCGAGAAACTCATAACTAAACTTTACGAATCATGGTAAATATCCCGTTTTAAGTGTTAAGAACTCGCGATAGTTTTAAAATGAGTACTTGTACTTATCTAGATCTTTTACTAAAAGTTACTGAACAATAAGGGTTCAAAAGAATTTTAATAAATAAACGCTAGGTTTAATTTAAATCCTGGAAAGCCTATGAATAGTCGGATGCACTGAAATCCAGGTCAGACAGACAGCGCACTAAATGCCTATAGTGAATTTAACTTCGTGATGAATAATAATTAACCGACTTCTTATAGGAGGTGCTATGTTTCACTATTTTCATTATTTTCACCATTTGTTCCGTCAATAACGGAATAATTTGGTTTTTTATTTGAAGGAGCACCCCAGGTTGTTCTATTCAAAAAACTAGGAGAATCTAGAATCTAAATCCTATTTTATAAGAAAAGTTAAGTGCCTAAGAACTTAAGGTAGAGAATAAATAAACATAGATAAAAAAATCAAGTCGAATAAGGTTTTAAGCCTAAGTGCCAAGACAAGCATTTATTGCGCAGGGCTTCAAGGCTGCGCGCGAGGCTGCGATTCACAATTTGAATTTGAATTTCGAACGAAACTGTTCGATGTTTGAATTTTCTTTACGTAGGTGTATTTATTTTGAATTTAGAATGTTCGATGTTTGAATTTTCTTTACGTGCCGTGTTCATTTATTTGTTGAACTTTTTACGATTAATTTTGAATTTCGAATGTTCGATGTTTAAAGCTTAGGTATCATAAATCTTTGCTTGGTTTATTACGATTTTGAAGTTTGTTTTTGATTGTGTTAAGTATAAAAACACTTTTTAATGCAGTTACTTTTATAGTATGTGTGTAAATTTTTAGAGTAGATACTTACACAAAATAAATTATTTAATTTGTTATTACGAAAAAAGGTTACACCGGTTATGGACATAAATAGTATTAAACCATTTTTCACATTGAAAAAACCTATAGTAGTTATTATAGGTAGTTTTTAAAAAGTAAATCCCTATTTATTAAATCACCGACTTTCCCCTTAGTGTTGTAACGAGGAAAACTATGTTTGTATGACGCGACGAGTATGCGAAAATTGTGCAATAAGAAAGTACGTTTGGTCTTTGTTTGCAAGGACGCGCGTTTTAAAAAACATAAGGTATTTAACTGTTATTCTGATAATAACGGTTTAAAAATAACGATATTCACAAATTTTCAGATAAACGGTCGTTCGTTCGTTTGTTCACAATGAGGATAACTTTAATGATAGTGACGTCATCAATTAGTAGAATAGAAAGAAGAATTACTCATAATTTAACCAAGTATCTTTGAACTCTACAAAAAATGTATCAACATACGAAGGCATGTACCCAATGTGTATTTGGACATGCCTCTGACTACCCCATAAGACATCTTCAACGGATCTAAAAATAGTTCTGTAAGAATGTCCTACCGCCTCTTGGGAATACAGTCGTAAGTGATGATATTTTTGATCATCATATTTTTTTTGTAAAAATAACCGAATTTCAGATAACCGTTATTTACAACAGTTAAAAATAACTTGTTAGATGAACCGAATTGAAGGATCTATCAATATTTATACGTTACGCACTATCTTCGTATGCGGCCCTTCGTTGTTGCGCAAGCCTACTTTTTGTTTGCGTTAGCAGTAAACGTAGTGACGTCACTAAATTACGACTCTATTAAGTACTTTACTAGTTTAAAATTCATTCTAATTTTGAACCCACTTCAAATAAGTAATTAAGTACATAGGTGTAAAGTGGACAAGTGACACAGTGTCGTCTAGCACTAAACCAAGCAAATAGGTACTTTCACTCAACGAAAAGTATGAATCGAGTCTTAAATGATGAGTCGTTATTAAAAGTTATTTTTACACCAATTGTTATGCTTTTATAGGAAAAACAAAAACACGTCATATTTTATTAATTTCAGTTCCATCTGAATAGTTTGAAATTCGAACACAAACAATAAAAACTGCCAAATTCGAAATTCAAATTTCGAAATTTTCGCGATAGGACGCGGCGTTGTCTCAATTAAAACTGTAACTGATCCATTCAGGGCAAAATTGGCCTTAACATTAAATGAATAGGGAGGTTTTTCGAATATCGTAACTGACGGCGTCAAGCCAACTCGAAGTGTGTCACCGGTTGAACAACACATACAAGGCCGAGCTATCTATGAATGCGCGCGCAAAACGGCGAATGTGCATCCCTATGACTATGACAGTTGGTTGACGCGTCATCCGTAATTTTAATCTTTCGTTCGAATGATGTTGTGAATGAAAAACGCGATAATACTGTCCACTTGTTTTAAATTTAGAATAGTATGTAAAGTTAAAATATTTTTTCTTACGATCAAGGTAGAGACGTGATGATCTTTCTCGTGATTGGCTAGATTGTCAAATCAATTGTCAATTGTCAAATCTAGCCATCACGAGAATAAACAATTATTTTCGACGACCAATCACGTGCGTTTATTTTCCTTCCTATTAGCTCGTTTCAAGAAATGAAGTATAGTTTAAAACAAGATTTCCCGCCGTTTGCTTTAAAATCTTATAAACTAAACTTCCTTTAGGTACTCAACATTATTTTAATGCGACTTTAATTTTACAATATAATAATTAAGTAAATAAACAATAAGTTTTTAATGCGGTTTTATCAGAAATAGTAGGTAGTTCAAAAAGAAGGTTTTTTCAAATTTTTACTTTTACTTACAAAATACAGCCGGACGAACCATAAAGTCCTAACAAGCTAGATTTGTCTAGTCTAGACCTTCCGTCTATGACTAAGCTCTCCCATTCATTAAAATTGAAGGAATAGAGCGATTAAATGAAATTACATCAGTGCACTGACATTCCACTATATTAAATGTTTTTGAGAACTTTATATGTTGCCTTGAAGATTTCGCCCTTAACAATAAGGCAGACCATTGGACTTACAAACGTACATTATAAATATTAAGTTAATAGTGTTTTAAATTTTAATTTCATGTTAGGTAGTACCTACCGTAATCATTGAAAATGTTTTTTTCATCGATTTGATCTATTGCGGGTTCGAATCCCATAGGAATCAAAACCTATAGAAATCCTATTAACCTACCTACTTCAGTAACTAAAGTAGAAAATTATCATTTTGTTTTTTACAGTCTATGTCATTAATTTAATAGTGCCTACCATCATCATCATCATCCACAGCCCGACTTTACCCACTGCTGGGCATAGGCCTCCCTTACTTGTGCCATCTACTACGATCCTGCGCCAGTCGCATCCATTGTCGCCCCGCGACGCGAACGCTCCTACCAAGTTCATTCATTTATTTTTAATGTTACGAAAATTTGATAAATTAAGTGATAACAATCAATTCTTAAAATAATTTAAAATCAAGGGCACGCTGTTGTTCTGATCAATAAATCATAACAATAGTTTAAACGATAGATAACCGGCCAGTTTCAAAGTCTATGTTTAGGCAGTTAATCAAACCATATCTTGCATTCGGACAGTTAAATTATTGCACAATTAGGTGGAATAACTTAAAATTTGTTGCTTTGTGATTAAAAGTAAACTTCTTCATTGATAAATACAGCTACAATGAGTTGTAAAACATGTATTCGAGTTTCAAACAGGTAGTTCTATTTTTAAAAATAATGAGGGAGAAACTTTAACGCAGTACTGCTTTTTGATGACTTAAAAAATAACATTCGATTTTTAAATTACATAAAGTAGGTACTACAGACAGATTTTGCTATTTTATTAAAACCTACTTGGTAATAAAACCTATTTCAAATTTGATATTATTTTGAATGTAGAGTTGTTTCACTTTTCAATTCTGAAAACAGAACATTTCTTAGAATGTTGTTGTTTGAATTTCGAATCATGTAAAAAGAATTTAAAGACGACCATCTGCTTCTAATTTCAAAATCTATACGTTTGATTTGGGGAAACTTTCCTCAGGGTTGCCATCTAAATTCGGCGTTGCCAACAATTGTGCTTTAGACAATTAGTAAGTGAAACTCAACCTTCCGCCGCTGTTGAAACCGTTTTATGTTTTCGCAATATCGAGGTGACAATGGTTTTTCTATTGATAACCAGAACCGGGTCAGTCCTTGAGGCTTTATTTTATACTTAATTAAAAAATATCTGGCAAACAAATTACTTGGGACTCTAAATCTCTGTACTAGATGACAACACATGCTAAAACATATACCTACTTACAACAATATTTACTTATTTAGGAGCGTATTAAGTAGCATTTCAGTATGTGGAATTTTTTATTTTTTTATTTTTAGCAAGTATTTCAAATATTCAATAAAAAACACAATTGTTTGTTGGTTAGCAAATATTTTGGGAACGGCCGAACAGATTAGTCTATTGTTTTATATTAAAATGTTTGTGATTTCTAAACAAAGTTCTTAATTTTCTCTAAAAATTGGGTAACTTTGGTCAAATCACACTGAAAAACAAGCTTGTTCCTATGTTATTTATGAAGTAGGTAGACGTCTGTTGTGTCCGTAATTCAGAATAATGTACCTACTTCTTTCTGTAAGTTAATAGTTTTATTTAGCTAGAAAATTATCAATGACACGGTCTAGTACTTAAGTATGTACTAAATCTATGCCTAAGTTCTTAGAACAAAATAGTCCCTTCTATCAATGACGTCACGTACGCACATAGATATTCTGAGCACGTTTGGATTGGGCAAGTGACTGGCGCTAGCTACTAGCATAGTATTGTTTTCGCAAGAAATGGTAAATTAAATGCAGATTGCATCACAAATATTTACTTTACACTATTTTTATTTATAATCACGGCGTATTGTTGTTTTACGTTAATATGAGGAAAAATGTGAATTATGTTTCTTTAATTTGTAATGTGCATATAAAATTTTCCTGCTACTTTCTGGGAAAAAATATAGTCTACGAAAAAACTGTTACAGCCACATAGATTCATATTACACTTTTATTGAATTCTTCAGTTACCTTATTTGGAAAGTTTAGTAAGAACAACTTGGAGTGATTTTGTGAAAATTTTGCTTTATTAATTGGAAAAAATAACAAACAAACAATACAATATATAAACAAAAACAAAAAATGCCTACACTTTTTAGCAACTAAATTAATATAAATAATTCTGTATTCTATGCAAAATATTATCTAAAGATTCAAAATTCGAACCTATTTTTATATTTGAATACCGAACACGGCATAGTGCATTCACACACACAGCCTGAGCTAATATTATCATATCAGTGCTACTAGGTACCTGAACGTGTTCCACGCATGCGCATAAATAAGCACGTGACTGCGGCTTATGAGGTTTGATACTTGACAGTTTTGAATATTTGAGAATGAGGTGGGTGTCATTGTAAAGTGGAAATCGGCTTTTTGAAATTTTCTTAATGTAATGATAAAGAAGTATTGTTTAGTGGAGGTTTATATTTGATTTTTATCAAGGTACTAATTAAGTAATTATACACGAAGATGGTATAAATTGTAAAATAGAAGGCATTTTGTATATGAACTTAAACGAAAAATTTGTAATGAATAGGAATGAGTAAAATATACAATTATTAGATAAAGCTGTTTATTTGGTAAATTATTTAACAGCAGTTAATTTTATCTGCTTTCATTAATAAGATATTTTACTTGATACCAAAATCACCATCTACCATCTAGGAATTCAGTCGTGAGTCTATTCCACACTAACATTCAAACAAAATAAACCTAAATCATGTATTCAACCTAACCTAATCGGCCCTCTAAAAACACTCATACGAATAGCGTGTGGCAAAAACCAAAGATGGCCGCCGATGTCATTAAACTGTCGAAGGTTCTGTAAGTACCAAGACTGTGCGAGCACGCACCGCACTATATGGGTCGTGGCCAGGCAACTTTTCTTAGCGTACTTTGCTTCCAACATGGTATAACCATTAGTATAGTGTAGTTTTTGATAGATTTAAGCTAAACGAAGCTCAAAATGGATGGGTGACTTGACTAGTGACTACAAATGAACTTCTCAGGGCACAAAATTAAGCAAGCACCAAATACATAACACCCCCCATAAGCATATTCGACCAGTAAACCAATATTAGCTATAACTCAAATTAAATCTGTTGTTATCTCTTTTCGTTGCCATGAGAAAATTGTCCAGATTTTATGAATACTCATAAAGAACCCATGTTTTTAAAGCAAGGATGCTTTGAAGTCGGTTAAAAACCATCAATTGCGTATGTCCAATTTTTAAAGGGCAAGAAAATAAGAGACTTTATAAATCGAATCAAAGTTTGGGAATTTTCTAAGCGATGAGAAATAGATAAGAAGTGCCAACAATATTTGTTTAATTGTTTTTTTGTTTGTTTAACGGAGGTAATCTCCGAAACTAATCAGCCGATTTCAAAAATTATTTCACCGATGTATACAGAATGGACTGTTGGGATGGTTATATGCTATACTTTATCCCGGTAGTTTCAATAGTACACCCGCAAAGCCGGGATGTGCTGCTAGTATAGTAAAAGAGTACAGATTCATCTTTGTACATACTTTTCACACATTTTGTTCAACGTGATACTCATTTATACTCTGTTGAATAATGCTGAACAGTTTAAAATGCAACTTTGATCAAGCAAACACGTGTGCTACACGTAAGTATGAAAATGGATAATCTTGGTTTAGTGAGTGTCCGACTGAAATACTATGGCGTTTGATTCTCACACCGAGACAAAAATCTTAGTAATTACCTGAATGAAATCGCCTTGAAAGCCTTACTGAAATTGTCTGATAGGTTGACTATTTATTTGTCAATCCTATCCTACTATCCTATCCTACTTCCTTCCTACTATCCTACTTCCTACTTCCTATCCTACTTCCTACTAATATTATAAATGTGAAAGTTTGTGAGAATGTATGTATGTTTGTTATTCTCAACGCAAAAACGGCTGGACCGACTTGGTTGAAATTTGGTATGTAGATAGGTGATACCCTGGATTAACACATAGGCTACTTATTATGCCGATATTCTCGCGGGAACGGGACTTACGCGGGTGAAACCGCGGGGCGCAGCTAGTTCGTTATACAATCTAAGTATATTATAATCAAACTCTAAACTATCGATAGCAACAAGTTAAAATTTTGTTTTGTTAAAGTTTCAAATTACGTCAACCGGACGTAGAATCGTGTCAGCAAAACGTTGCTTCGATATAACTGTTGGTTTTTGTATAAAGTTCATATACATTGTTAAAAGTAAATCCAGTAAGTGTAAATTACAAGTTACAATTATTTAGAAAAGAGCTATTTCTTGAACTTCGATGTGTATTTTCATTCTTAATTCTTTTTTTTCGGAAGGACTGATATGTTTGATTATGATACTTTAATTCATAATTCCAAAAATACTCGTCATTTAATGACCTCTGTGGCGTAGTGAGCGAGGGCGCGGCTGAGACGCGGAGGTTGGGGGTTGGATCCCCGCTACGGGACATGTTTGTATGTTCTGCAGATATTTGTTTCGAATAATAGTCACGTTCTTAAAACTAGGTGATTATAATATGACAGTCATATTAAATAAAAGTGTCCCAGTGTAAAACAGCTTTATATTTCACCGTATGCAATTATGCCCCTATTTGATGATGCGGCAAAAATAACAAAAGCTATGAACGAAGTCCAATATCAATATTTGTAAACTATTATTGCATCCAGCTATTTTAAATTTAAATAACTAAGTGACAGGTAGAACTGTGGACGCTTTACAGCCAGTCTCAAAATCCTATCTATCTTTGGTTTAAATTAAATTGATTCAGATAACGTAGGTACATACCTACCTAGTTTAAAACAAAGTCGCTTTTTCTGTCCCTATATCCCTTTAAAACTACGCATCGTATTTTTGCAAACATGTAAATTCGAAAATAAAATAATGCGAGTAACTTGATTCCCGAATTACTAGATCATGTAAACGGGCCACCGGTCAAAAAGATGCAAATACAAAATGGCGGCAATTCTTTTTTCAAACGGGTTCCTTTTCAATTCGCACAAAACGGTTAATTTATCTCGAAACGAGTTCGCGATATTACGTTACGCAATTTAAAAAGAAACCAGATTTAGCTTTCACAGAATATAATGCAGTCTTGTAACTGTTTGTATGTTTCACTGGCATTCGAACAACGTGTGAATCTGTCTCACTCAGTTTATTAAAAACTAGCAGCTCGTCCCGGCTCTGCACGGGTGTACTAGTACTAGTTAATGAAACTATCTGGATAAAATATAGCCTATAACTATCCCGACAGTCCGGTAAAAGAATTTTTGGAATCTCCTTTGAAAAAGCCTTTGAACTCATTATCAATATCAGGGTAAGTACGATTGTAAGTACTTTGTATTTGGAAGTCATAAAGTGACACTGGCAATATCTTGCACAATTCGAAAATCGAACGCTCGAAATTCAAAATGTCCTTTTAATTTTGTGCAATAAACGCGGCAGAAACGGCCCGCGAAAGTGCGTACGAAAATGTCAATTAAAAAGTTTCGGTAATCACCGGTTTTCGAATTTTAAAAAGCTTTTATTCGGAATTTGTTTCCGATTTTTAGCGGTTAAATTTTATATCCGACCACACGTGTCTCTTCTGCTATCTTGACTGTTGTTTTAATTTTATTTAATTGATGTATATCTTTGGTGTGCACATTTCTTATTTAAAAGATAATATTTAACTATCCGATTTAGTTTGATGAAATTTTTGGTACGGAAAAACAATACATCTTTGTTTTAGATATTTAATTTTCGTTTAGCTATCGATTACGCTTTTCATTCTGCCCAGTGAAAGCAAATTAATATTGACAAGAACATGCCACATAAATATTTATTTCACATTTTTTTTCAAAGCTTCTGATTTTAATTGTCATTCTGCCCGCCATAGTGAGACTATTCTCAAATAAAATACTTATAAAGTTAGGTGTCTACACCGAATATTATAATTGGCCACTTTCTTACACAACTTACGTAACGGAATGAGAAGCAATTATGAATACCTTATCATACAGGCTTTTGAACTTTCTATATCTAATTTTTATAGTTTTGCGCACGCCATTTTGAGAATCGATTATTCGCATATTGGCCATTTTTCACGCGTGTGGAACTTTCTCTGATTTAACTTTTAAATTCTTTTGGCTAACCGCTCCTAAAAAGTTCTGCCATTTTTTTTAGATAATGACAAAATTTGGTATAATAGTAAATATTTCAGTTGTAGTTTTAGGATACTTACTCATTTTCGGTATTACATTTTTTTATTTTTAAGAAAAAATTATCTGAATTGCTAAAACCTCTTTTAATAGAAACATTGTAGCTTCGTAACATTATTTAAAAATCTTAATAAATAAACACAATACAAAGAGACAATAAAATGTGCTTTTTAACTAAACAGTGCAGTATATTTATAAAATTGCTATGTACGACAAAAATAAAAAAAATGCTATGTAAGACCAAATACCACCCTATCTTTAATGCATAGTAGGTACTAAATTAAATTGTTCACATTTGTTAAATTCAGTAAAAAGACAACCGTATGCATCCCATGTTAATAAGCTATTAAAATGCACCTAATTATTTGTAATTTTTTAAAACAAAGCATATTTGGAGCAAACTACCATACTTTTTTGTATAACTTAGCTTATAAAAATACTATGTCAGCCATTTTTATTTTTATTGATATTTTTAAACGGTTCATCATTATTATTATTATTATTATTATTTATTATTTTAAGCCGTGTTTGCAAAAAATATAATTGTTATGTATTAGTATTACAGGAATTAGAATTTACGAGAATTGGTTTTCAGACGATGGATTTTTTTTAATAATATTATATTTTTTTATATAATAACTGTATTGCACTATTTGCCCTGCAAAAATTTTAAGTTGTTATAGAATAAGGAGCCTTTTGCAAACCAAACGGCATACCTCGAAATCGTAAGCGAAAAATCCAAAACTGAAGGCTGTGGCCGCACGTGTCGGCCATGTTTTTTTGCTAGCTTTACAGATTTTTCTACTGGGAAAGTCTATTTCATTTGTCTGCACGTCCACACCATCTATGAGAATGGTGCTTTTGTAAATCGCTGAGTAAAACCTTTTTGCATGACAATTTAGAACAGATTTAAAATCCTTTTTGAGTTTTAAATTCAAATTCTTTGTATGACTAGAAACTGATAGAGACTGATAGAGTATTTAAGTCTAAGTAAATTGGTTTTAAATTTTGATTTAGCAGCCGCTGTAACTTTAATCGCATCTGTAATAAAAGGATATTTTAAAGATTTATTGAAGGATTATTTATAAGATTTATATTAGTCATTAATGACAGGTTCTTTTTAAAGATTTTTTTTTCTTTTTGCACTAGTAATTATTAGTAATTTTTCTCTCTGTACATTTCTTTTAGAGAGCTTAACAGATTTATTTATAGAAACTAAGCTAATACATTACATAACTGTACTAACAATTAGAACCAGACTACCGTACTAGTTATATTTGTTTGTATCATTACTAGGAATTATTAATAATTATTCTTTTTCTTTTTCCGTACTTTTCCTCAACTTATGTTGTCCCATTTGCCCAATTCTGGGCAAAGGTGTCCCCCAATTAAATAAATAATAAATAAATAATTATCTCCAATTATTAATAATTAATATTAATTCTTTTTCCGTACTTTTGAGTTTGCCCCAAATAAGCCTAGTTCTGTTATTAATAGGATATTACCTTTAATGCTCCCACCTGATGTTTGAGGCTGACTTTGGTGCACATTACTTTGGGCCTCCAATTTGGTGCTTACAGAGTTCCACATATCAAACATATTCAGCATTTTGGGCCCTCCAGGGACCGATTATCACACAATTATATTCATAACACTTAAAACACACTAGTTCCTTTGTACACTTTTAAGTTATTTGTTCGTCCGTCATAAAAACTCTTAAGGCTACTTCACTGATCCCCGATTTTAAATTTGTAATTTATTATATTAATATTGCAATTTATAAATATTTGCTATATAAACTTTCTCAAATATTTAACTAATGTAAATACGCTATATTTTTTTATTTATGCTACTATATTCGGATTTAAATATCAGTCTAAAATTTCGTTCGTAAGGTTTTGGGTTTATTTGCTTGGGATTATAAACGTGATATACTAATTGTGATTATTGGTTTTTATTATATTATTGTGGTTATACGTGTATAATATTAAACTGTGAATAACTATGAAACTGTATTGTCACGGTGCTATTTTATTATTTGGTATTGTGTATGAAGTAACGTTCCGTTGCGTTTTTTTCTCTTCATAGTTCGTTCAATCTTTACTTTCCCGATTTGCCGGTCAGGAAACTACTGGCACATCACTCGCGTTCATTTTCGGATGAAAACCGGTAAATCGATAATTTTTTGTCTTGGTGTTTTCAACTAGCGGTGTCGTATGCACTGTATGCAGTTGCAATGGAACAGAAGCGGGGGAGGGCGGAAATGGAGGCTTCTATTGCGCATGCCCGGCATCGATCGTCCACGCCGAGCTGTGTATCCTAAAACACAGCTTTTCATCGTGCTATGTTCTATAGGCACGTCACTATACCATCTACTTTGAAGTTTCCTGTAGTGTTGTGCTTTGTTAGTGTTGTAATCGACATTGATGTAGAAAAGAGTAGAAAAGTGAGAAAATAACAGTTAATGTTGAATAGCTAAAATGATAAATGATTAACCCATTAATTGATTGATTTTGATCATCATTTATTTATTTGTGTTTCAGAATGAAGTGTTTTTTTTGTATAATGTTATTAAAGTGGTTTTTGTCTGTTATAGCTTGAGAACTTTTACTTTGAAGTTGAGGAATGGTTGAGTTGCTTGTACTCTTAGACATGTTTTTTCAATACATAATATCGCAAAAAAATTCTTATTATTAATATTTAGCATAGAACTAACAATATATTTAAAATATAATCGAACAAAAGCGTTCATTCTAAAATGATCTCTCAAACAAACGTTAACATAAATGATGTAACTTTTTAATTTGAAACTTCAAAAAAAAAGCATTAATTTATTTCTTTAACTCACTAGAGTTCTAATCATGATAATATGATTCCAGTTGGATTATGAGTCACTAACTTTAAAAGGATAATTTTCTCTTTTCACGTAGATACCTACTAGCGACACTACAAAAAGTTTTCTTTCATGACTCACTTCTTACCACACAAAAATCATCTCTCATTGGCCAAACGAAAACTGCATTCCAAATTCAAATTTAGAATTAGTGAAGCATCTGTATCCGAAAACAGTTAACTCCGAACGTTCCGAAAACAGTTGAGCTTCAACGTTCTCCGAAAATTAATCAAAATTCAAATATCGAATGCGCTGACATTACGCAAGATTACGTTACGTCGCACACATTCGCTGTCACGCACACAAATGAAAGCTGGTTTTTGAGGTTTTCTGGCATAAGCTGAAGCGGTAGCGGATTATTTACAATAAGTATACACGTTATATTTGTAGATATTTATTAAGTATCGGGGGGTTTTCTATAATATGTAGATATGTATTTACAAAAAAAATGTATCTAATTATCAGTCATCTGGTTACCATAACACATGGCATTAAGTTGCTTAGCTTTATTTATTACTTTATTTATTTATTCATCATATCTTTATTTATTTAAGTTTCGATCATGGAACTCGAAATGATAAAGGTAATTAAACATTATCTTTATACAAGAGAGTTTTGTGTACCTAAAAACTTATTTTAGCGTTGATTTTATACCTTTCAAAATTGAAATTTTAAGCCGTTTCTGTTAATGTATACAAGAATTTATTGTTGTTGTTGTTGTAGTACAATTGGACTCGGAAGGGATCGGAAAGAAAGGAGTTATAAATGCGAAAATACAGACAACTAAAATGATAATGAAGATCCCATTTCACATTTTAATTACACATAAAATCGTTTCTGATTACAAAAAAAAACTCCCCCTTTAATCTTAGAGACTTTTGCACATAAATTATAAATAAATTCGAAAAAAATCCTCGATAGTAAACAAACCCACAAGCGCACACTTTTAAAAAATGTGAAAGGATATTGCAAATCGCTTCCGCGTATGCTTTAAACCAAATCTGTCAAGTGAAAGTAATACTGCCAAAATCTCACGTGAAAGTCGGCGAGAGCCGGTCCATCGAAGCTGTAATTATTATTACTTATTATAAGATATATGCTAAAAGAAAAGGCGGATGTAACGTTTAAAATCTAGATTTTATCGATATTTTAATAAAATGTTTTAATTAGTGTAAAATGTAATATGTATGTTTTGCTGTGTAAATTATAATTTAATGAATTGAAATAATGGGTATAAATAGTAATTTATAAAAAAAAATTAAACCTTAATAAACCTAACCTAAACTTTGAAGTGTAGTTTCTGTAAAAAATATTGATTTGATATTCAATTAAAAAAAAACTTCTATTCGATTTCTTAATTTAAAAGTCAAATTAAATCCTTATTTATGTAAGACAATCGAATACTTATCATGTAAGTTTGTATATTATAAGTATTAAAATAAATGTTAATTAAATCAGTAAAAACTTTCTAATTTATCTTCCGAATAGTTCGAGAATTCATAAAAATAATTTATAAAACTGTGCTAAGATGTAAAAAACATCATTACATTTTTACTAGATGATTTACCTACACATGACAATGTAGTGCCTGGGACATTGTTGAGATAGAATAGGCTTGCCCAGCACCTAAACCATCCTCTCAGCTTAACCATATGCATCGAAAAGATAATGGTCAATACGTAGCTATAGCTTGGGACTAGATGACGCTGTGTGGAATGTCCAAAGATATTTATTTATTTATAGGTGTTTTCACGACCGGTGGAGTAGAGTGCTTACTGAATGGTGGCCAAGAGAAGGATATAGAAGTGTGGGTCGTCCGCCAACAAGATGGGTTGACGACATTGTTAAGACCGCAGGTCGGACTTGGGTTAGATTGGCGCGGGACAGGGGCGAGTGGCGGAAACGAAGAGAGGCCTATACCCAGCAGTGGGATGAGAAAGGCTGATGATGATGATGATGATGATGATAGGTGTTTTCCTTCACCGTTTAGAACTCGATATTAATGCGTATATAAATTTTAGAAACTATTCAATTCGACCAACCATTCGAACCCACGACCTTCTTATGGAAATTCATTACCCACTCTACCAACACTAATTCCATATTACTTTTCGGACATTCCAAAACCTAATATTGTTACATCACTATAATGTCAAAAATATTTGCATTAAGATTTTTCTAGAAAGTGTTCACATTTAGAAAGTGTATGAAAGGCACAAGACGCGCTTTTTTCACGTATCCTTACTTAAAAGGTTAGTACTTTCATTTTTTAAGCGACTTCAAAACAAGTGGCTAAATTAAATCTTTAAAACAACTTCAATTTTCTGCACTCTCGAGGTGCATTTCTGTTCATAGCTCGGAAGATCCTCATCAGATCCTCAAAACTTTTCTATGGAGCTTCCTTTGGAATATCTCATTACTAACAAAAAAAAGAATCATCAAAATCGGTCCATAATTAACGAAGATATCCACGAACACAAATAAAAAAAACTTGTGGGATAAAAAAATATGATCACCGACTATTATGAATGTTCCAAAGTATTCAGAGATCTTTTTGGCATTTGTTTCCTTTGAAAATGTCTAAAAGGTTGTCAGAGGTATGCCCTAATTTTTGTGGAACATTGCTTACATGCCAGGAAAAAAACAAAAATATAAATCAGTCGACTATCGACTTTAAAAAAATAGACATAGACATAGACAAAAAAATAAACTATATAATGGATAGAACTTTTTTTTTTTAACATTTTAAGCACCATTTTTACTTAACCTAATAATAAAAAAATCATCTTTAATTTTTCAAAAAATTTAAGCTTCAAGCTAAAAGTTCTTATCTACATACAGTAAGTAAAAAAAAAAAAAAAAAAGTACGTTCGGATACACAGTTCGACAGTAGTACCACAAGTACATAATTACTTGTACGGTAATTATTCTCAAACAACGCATTATAAGTGCATTGATCATTAATTACTAAAAAACAATTATAAACACTAATTATGTGTGCAGAGGTTTGTCTGTCCTTGCGTCACGCAAAACCTAGGCTTATGCGTTTAATACCTATTAAACTAAGATATAATGTACAGGTTTTAATGATCATTTTTAGGGATTGGTTTAATCATTTTTAGGAACTTAAGAGATGGCCGACTAATAGGAATGGACCGGAATACGTGGAGAGAAAATGGAGACCTTTGCCCAGCAGTGGGACAGAATATGTAAAAAAAGAAACATGACAAGTGCAAAAAAAATCTACTAAACCGACTTAAATTTTGTAAGAAAGCGATTTTCCCATGAAATTTTTTGTTAAATAAATTGCCGATTTTTAGACTTCCATACAAAAATGGTAAAAACGTGACTCTATTACTGAGATATCTGTCTGTCTGTCTGTCTGTCTGGCACCAGGTTGTGTCTCATGAATGTGAGAGCTAGACAGTTGAAATTAGGACAGATAATGTTTTTCAATGCATAAAGTGCTAAAAACATAATAAAATAAATTAATTTTTGCTCTTTTTAATAGTGGTACGGAATCCATCGTGCGTCCGACTAGCACTTGGCTGATTTTTATTTTTTTAGTTACAAATAATGTGTAATTTATAAGTGACAGCATGATTCTTAGTTAATTAAAGCAGACAAGTAGGTACATGTTCATTAAAGTTTATTAAACCTTGTTTAGCAATGGTTGCAAAAAATATATTGTGTTGCAAGTTTTTTGCCTCGAGTCATATTTTTGGGCACGTGTAGCCAGATAAAACATGTCATGTTGAATGTAATCTTTTTAACATCGACCCAAATTACAGCGCAAATAATAACAAAGATAAAATAATTATCTCCAAAATAAAAAAGCGCCCTTCAGCCTCCGAAAGAGAAAAATTATATTTCCCAAGAGTTTCCTAACTTTTTGCGTCTCGCTCTAACGCAAGGTCGTTTGTCTATTCTCTCGCTCGCACCGTATGCAATATGAGATTCATGCAACTAAAGACCTTGATAAATTGCAAAGTTTCGTGATAGATAATTGGTATACGGGTAATAATTATACAAGCGAACAAAACAATTTTTAATCTATCCAATTTTTGCCTAGCCCTTATTTATATAATTTGTAAATGAGCATGAATGGTATGATTTTATGACGGACGAACAACTATACTTACATCCAACACAATGCATTACAATCCAATTTCACAACACAAAGTTTGCAGTAAAAAGTTTTTATCACAACGAAAGTATCCGAACGCAAAAAAATAAGCTTCGAAATTTGAAAGTTTTGGCGGGAGAACGCGCGCGTGCTAAGCGCAACACAGCTCGGAACTGAATTTTGTTAGCGCTAGGTTTGGCATGGACCGGCCTGTGCGAAGGTGCACATAATTTTAAGTTGTTCTACCAGTGTCCTATTGACTCAGTAATCAGTTGGATGCCGACGACAGCGGCAGTCGATTATTCTTCATGGATTTAAAAAAAAAACTATAGTTAACATTAAAAACTCTTTGGCGATGTCAACATAAAAGTCAGTGCAATGAAAACACAGGTTTTTTGTGGTTTAAAATAATCAAAGAATGGGCGAAGTATTTGATAAAGTTATTGTCTGATTCATTATCAAAATCTTGTCATTAAAATAAAACTGCTACATATTAAAATATAAATTGATGAATGAAGCGTTGACCTAGATACAAAAAGATCATAGATCTTTCAAAGCTAGATTTTTTTGTTTTTATTCTAAAAAAAACATTAATGTCCTTTGAAAAAGTTACCTAATGTTCATTCTTATAAGTTTTATGAATGTTCATTCTTATATAAGAATATTTTTATGTACATATAAATAATATTATTATATATACGAATGAACATTAGTTGCAAGTATTACCTGCAATTATTCTAACTAATTAACCCTTTTTAAGCGAACTCCTAAATTTTAAGTCGCCATTAAACACCATTAAGAATCTTATAAGAATTCAAAATAATCTCATACCTAAAAAAATAATTGTAGCTTTATCTGTTTTAAAAAAAGAACTACTTTTTTAAACTTACTCTATCGTATAGAACCAGATTTTTTAAACATAAAAAAGTCCTTTTTATAACTTGTTTCGGATCCCACAGTTGTATTTGCGAAACCCTTTGTGTGTCCCCTAAGTAGTCAGGAAGTACTTTAGTGTCAGGAACGCGAACGGGAAAGGACCACTGTAAAAACTCTGATAAAGATTGGTTTTGAGTCATTTTTGATATCATTCGTTATTTTTATGCTTTGATTTAATCAACTTGAAGCTGATAGGGTAATTTTAAACAAAACAAATTGTTAAATATTTTTAAAACTTTTTTACCAGTTGTGAACATAATTAAGAAAATTATTTTGCTTTTAGTTATATTTTTCTTCAATTTTCCAATATTTTTAGCCTATATCTTAATCCAGGATTTAGCCTATCCTGGTACCAAATTTTCTTCTTCCATAGTCATTAGATAATCATTAATTTATTCATCATTCGCATTTATAATGTTAGTTCGTTCGTTCGTTCGTATGAGCAAGTGGCCAATTCAGGTGTTAAGTCCCGTTAATATTTATGAATACGTTACCAAGTCGCGATAGCTTAAATAGTTTTATAATCCCGTTCCGTTCCCGTCCCTGACACATTAAAAAATCAGCGTCAAACTGACAGGACACGTAAAATCCATTGGGCAGAAAAACCGGACTGTGAAAAAAGGGGCTATTTCACGCACGGTCAATGTGTAATTAGAGGGTTGGCTTTTATATTTTTGATGAGCTGTCAGTTTTCGCAATGAGAACTTTCGAATTGGAAGTTTTAAGTCGAATAAGATAATCATACCATGGTAGAGACGATCAAATGTCGACGTAATATCGCGGGGCTTAGAAAAATTAATAAAGAATCATTGGTCATTCAACAAAACGTCATCTAGTCCTAAGCTAAGCAACCTAATGCTTGTGTTATGGTAACCAGACGACGGATATAATTACTACATAGATATTATTTTTTTGTAAATACATAAATATTATACATAGGAAACACCCAGACAACGAACAAATATCGGCAGAATATACAAACATTTGTCCCGTAGCGGGGATCGAACCCGCAACCTCCGCGTCGCAGGCGGGCCTTCGCCTACTTCGCCCTGCTACGGGACAAATGTTTGTATGTTCTGCAGATATTTGTTTCGTGTCTGGGTGTTTTCTATCTATGATATGTTTGTATTTTCAAAAAATGTATCTAAGTATAATATCAGTCATCTGGTTACCATAACACAAGCATTAAGTTGCTTAGCTTGGGACTAGATGACGCTGTGTGAAATGTCCAAGGATATTTATTTTACATAATTATTAATTTATATTTATTCCCAATACATAGCCTCCATTAATAGCAAGTCGGTCAATCAATCTTAGCGAGTGTTCTACAAAGATACTACTGGCCTATATTTGTTATCAGACTGATAACTGGGTCATTGACCGATATCATCCTTTGTTTGATAGGCGACTTTTTATGAAAACAAATATTGATAACGAAATTTGGATTAATTGACAGGTGAGCGTATGTCTGATTTTTAACCGACTTTAAAAAAAAGATGTTCAATAGTGAATTTTTATTTTTTTAGTTTTAAAACCGCACTAAGGTACCATACATCATCAAAAATGAAAAATCTTAATAGTCTCGGGTAGGATTCGAATCTGCTACTACACAAGCAGTGCATCAATGGACTTTTCGTGTCGAGCTACTAGAAACACTGTGAGGAAACCTTTCTAGCATCGTCGATGGGCTTGCAACCTGTAATTTACCTGAGTTTTCTGAAATCCACACCGTGTCGTGCCACGTCAAGACATGGTTATTGTAAATAAGGCTGCTGGTCTAAATTAATGGTGGACCTTATGTGACACATAGCGCTATTTGACAATCGTGAAACATAAAACTATATGTGGAAACTTTTAATTGGCCATCGGCAAACATGTGTCTACGCAAATAGGCACACGCTTCTAATATTGTTAACAATGTCCTTAATCTAGCTGTAAGTTTTCCTAAAACCTTAAAAATAAAATAAAATAAAATAAAATAACATTTTGAATGACTAGAAATATAAGTGGGCAGTCAGTGCCTACTTTCTTTCCACCCACGCGTATACGTAATAGATCGGCAAATGAGAAGGCGTGGATAATCTAAGACTTCGTGAAATGAAAGAATGAATACAACGACTGTATCCCAGGGAGCGGTAGACATTTATTTATTTATTAGTTGCATCAACAAGGTGTACAGTGTACACCTTGTTGAACTGTACACTAGACACTAGCACATGCTTAGAGTAAAATTAACTTAAATTAAAATCTAATGACAGCTAAAAAAAAATTTATATAAATTAAAAATTATATAAAATAATGAATAAGATAGACATTTCTTATATAAAATAATGAAACAAGATATCTATTCGATGTTTGTTTGTTCATTCGTATAAGCAAGTAGCCAATTTTGGTGACGGAGTTTTTCAGGCCATATTTTGCAAAAGTTACATTCTTCGAGACAGATTGCAAACCCATCGCTCGACGCAAATGTATACATTTTTAATAATGTCATTTTATTATTACCGAGGTCAAAAGGTCATTAACCCCGTTACATACCTATTATATTCACGTGTATGTAGGTGAGTGTCGAATTATGCTCAACTTGCATTTAAGTTGTATTCATTGGAAATATAAATATTTTGTTCATATTTTACTTATTCACACATATTTTTATTATAACCGACTTAAAAAAAGAAGTTTCTATGTGCCATTCTATTATTATATTAAGAAAGTCAACTAACCTACCTTTTCATTCATTCAGGCTCGTATTCAAAGTTTGCACTCAGATTAGAATCTTCGCTCAAGTTTGTATCGATTTTTTGACAGTTCTCTGTTGAAAGTAAGGTGATATCACCGCTTGAGACACTATTCACGCTTGAGTATGTACTCTGAATACGAGCCTCAGTCATTCATTCATGCTCACCAATGAATCCCTCAATAGTGGACCGATTTTGAAAGGTAATTAAGTATGTTTTCCTTTGAGGTTCCGAGGATTTATAAAAAAATAAAACGGAAGTTTTTTAGAGCCATCAAACAAAACAGGTTTTTTTTTTTTTAAAACACTCCTTTTTTGAGTAATAGGTAGGTACCTTAGGTTAGGTAGGTAGTTTGTATCACATCGGTCACCCATCTACCTATATACCTAGCATGATCGTATGCAGACTTACCTATTCAACTCCAATCAAATGAAGCGACTTACCTGGAAAAAATAAATTAAATTAGTGAATATCCTTAGACTTCTCTACGTCATCTAGTCCCAAGTTAAGCAACTCCGTCACCCATCTACCTATATACCTAGCACGATCGTATGCAGACTTACCTATTCAACTCCAATCAAATGAAGGGACTTACCTGGAAAAATTAAATTAAATTAGTGAATATCCTTAGACTTCTCTACGTCATCTAGTCCCAAGTTAAGCAACTTAATGCTTGTATTATTATGGTTATCCCAAATAGGTACATATTTGGTACATGCCCATATTTTGCAGTAGGTAGGTACCTACCTACTCACTGAAAGCGCTACATACCTTTTGTACCTACCTACTAAGTTTTGCTTAATCTATGACATCATTTGACACCTATTTCTATACAGATCTGACAGTAAGAGCGTCCCACCCAAATAAGCAGCCGATAGGTAAGCATTGTTTTGGTTTGCGAATGTAAGTTTCTGTCTACATTTCTACAAGAAAGAACTTAAATCTAACGGTCTGGCCATAGATTACAAAATAACAACTTCGACCCGGACCTCAGTCACACTCACACAGCTGAGCAAAACTGTGTCACGCGTCCAACGGTAAATGTCGCCGCTACTCGATAACAGATGGCGCTGCTTGTACTGTTAGCTTATAAATCTTTAATAAAAAGCTTATGAGATAAAATATTCAGATTTTTTATGCGTAGGTTCTTATTTGATGAAAATATTTTGTTTTATTGAGTAGTTTAATAATGATATATTTAGGTAGGAAATCAAATGTCATGTAGGTCACGCGTTGAAAGCAATTTTATCAATCAGATAGTAGTTCGGTTTCTTTTCTATCCAAGACGCGACAAACATAAAATAAAAAATAAATTGCAAGTTCCTAGTACCGCTACTGCTCAATAGATGGTGCTACTACCTTCCTAGTTAAATAGGTGAAGTGCGTGACACACTGTTGTGTACCTACCTATGAGAATCCCGTATCTATTTATTGTAGAAGAAAAGTAGGTCGTAGGTTTTCTTTATAAAACGTTTGATAGAGACAAATGTATTTTTCTTATAGCTAATAACTATGTAAGTACCTATCGAGCTACGCCGACGCTTAGCGTCCTTGACTGACTCATCAAATATACTTAAAAATACTTTTTGTAAGGCTTCGTTCACCTTGTCTATACCCATATCTATACTAATATTATTGAAGAGGTTATGTTGGTTTATTTGTTTGTTTGTTTGTTTGTTTGACGGAGGTAATTTCTGGAACTACTCAAACGATTTTAAAAAATCTTTCACCGATGTGTAGAATGGACTGTCTGGATGGTTATAGGATATTTTATCCCGGTAATTTCATTAAATGTATCTAAGTATTATAACAGTCAGCTGGTTACCATAACACAAGCATTAAGTTGCTTAGCTTGGGGCTAGGTGACGCTGTGTGGAATGTCCAAGAATATTTATTTTTTATAAACTCTACTCATTTCTATCCCACTAGCCTTCGACAAAGTTGACGAGATCATTGATGATGATTTTTATATTTAAGTAAGTATCAAATCAAAATCAAAATATCTTTAATGAGGACACAGTTTGCGATACAAATATAAATAGGCTTTACAATTAGGTACAGTATCCTACAATCGGCGGTCTTATCGCTCACTGCGATTTCTTCCAGACAACCGTAAAACTAAAACTAAGGAGAAATGCCAAACACCAACGAAATTTAGCACTTTGGGTATTTACTATCCCCGAACATTAATGATCATATCATATGGTTTTATTAAACGAGCACAGTATGGACGAAGGCTTATGGGGAGGTTTTGCCTAACATATAACATTGAAAGTATTGACCGGTAGCTTGAAAGATACAACGGAGGAAGCTTTTAGGCTTGTGACGATTTTTAACCGACTTCAAAAAAGAAGACGGTCCTATGTTCTACTGGTTGTGTGTATATGTTTTTTCATCGATTATATACACATACATTTTTTTGACCGATTATTTTTCGGAAATTCTTTTTTGTTTTTATTATACTCTCGAAGCACCACAAAAGAATTTTGCGATCTGATTAAATCAGAGTTATGAGTAGAAATATTAGTATAGATTTGTTAACCGGTTTTCGCCGAATCGTATTTCAGCGATTGCGTTTTTCAGCGATCGTTTTTCGATGACGTTTCAGTCACCGTGGTCACGAGTATACTCGTAAAATGATTTCAATACGCGATTAAGTCCCGATAATATTTATAAATTTGTTTCCAAGTTACTATTGTTTATTTCAAATACACTTTGATTTACTTGCAATCGATTTTCAGTCATAAATAGAATTAAGTAGGTCAGTCTTTCAAACGATACGAACGGAAATAAAGTAGAGCGAACAATAAGTAGGTAAGACTGTACATTTTTAAAGTGATCCTTGAGGTCCTACAGAAATAAACATATTTTTCTTTCTGTCTTTCGTATGAGCAACTTTGTTGTCGAAGTTTTTAGGCCGCCTAAAGGCCTCCGTCATGGCTTAACGACTTTAAAAGCCGGGATAGACATTACGTGTCATTCGAAGCACGGAAGCGCTCAGTTATTAATGCCACTTGCGGTCACCCATCCAAGTTTTAACCGCTCAGAACGTTGCTTAACTTCGACGATCTATCAAAACGTCTCAAGCTTATCGCCACGAGCGGGCAAGAGTGAGTATGACTCGCTTGACAAGGATCCAATACTTATTATTCGTTTAAGGTGGTATACGTCAAACGAGCGTAGCGATTTATTTTATTTATTTATTTATTTATTTATTTATACTTTGCACATAAAATGATAGAAAACAAAATAGACATCTAAAAGTAATTATATTATTATTATTTATATTTATTTATTTAATTTAGTTGCAAGTTAAATTTTGGCGAAGTCAGAATCGCCACTTATAAAAAATAAGTTGGACTAATAAGTTCATTGTATGACATTTTGTTCTTTGATTTAAATAATATAATCTAATAATAATATAAAAATTTATGGCAAGTCCCCCATCAATTTCTAAGCTACAAAGCAAAATATAAACATTGAAATGAATCTCACTGCATTCGGTCGTTGATCTGTTGACCCACTTACCGACTGAAGGGCGGGTAATGCTTTTACGTTTAAGAATAGTCTTTTCTATCTGCAGTGGTTTAATTCTACAAATTGACGTTAAGGCTGAGATCTCTTGTAGTAAAAAGCCCGCTTGTTATACCGTCCGGTGATGGTCCGGTGCAGTTTTTTTTATTTATTTTTAATGTATTTCTTTTGTGTTAGAATGAAATTTGTATTTGTATTTGTATTTGTAAATCGGATAAGTACCTACAATAAAGTTTTATCCATCCATCTATTGTTTTAGACTAGCTCACTCAGCTTCGCTCGCGTGGTATACCTTGATAGAAAGAAGCCTGTGTGGTATTCCAAATGAATATTGCAAGTTTCAACCAAATTCGATTAGTAGTTTTTGCGTGAAAGAGTTACAAGCATCTATAGGTATACATAGACTAGGTACCTACTTTTTAACCGATTTTAAAGTAAGAGGAGATTCTATGTTCCACTGAATATGTTTTTTTAATAATGATTATGTTTTATTTGGTGATTTCAACAGAAAAATAAAATTAAATTGTCGGTCCCGGCTTAATATCGTTAAGCCATGACGGAGGCCTATAGGCGGCCTAAAAACTCCGTCATCAGAGTTGGCCACTTGCCCATACGAACGAACGAACGAACGAACAGAAAGACATGGGTCTATGCGATATCTGGGTCAGTAGGATCAATGTTCTGCCGCTCACTTCAGACACCGGTGCGGTGCTTGTAACTATATTCACGGCATTCGGAAGCATTCAACTATTTTAAACGAATCATTTCGAAGCGAAAAGTCTAATTTTTTAATTATTAGAAGTAAAATAAATGACATGAAAAGCAACTAAGATACCAAAAATAAAGAAAGAAAGAAAAATGTGTTTATTTCTGCAGGACCTCAATATGTCCAATCTTATGAGCTAGGTAACTCTATTGCCTACTTAGGTATATTATGAAGAGGCAATGTTGGTTTGTTTGTTTGACGGAGGTAATCTCCGAAACTACTCAGCTGATTTCAAAAATTCTTTCACTAATGTATAGAATGGACTTTAGGGATGGTTTTAGGCTATATTTTATCCCGGTAGTTTCATTAGTACACCCGTGCAAAGCCGGGACGTTTTGTATATCGATGCCTTCCGGCCTACTGGGGATAAGCGCCATTTTGGGCGAAATCGACTTATATATATGGTTGGAATCGTCTTTTTTTTCTGCGTCGTTTGGTCTTACTTTCATGGCTCTACGACCAACTTTTTGTCGCTTAGGCTATATGTAAATTAAGGACCATGGCCTTATTTTTTCGTCTTAAACGACATGGTTTTCGACATATTTTCGTAAGTTGGTCGTTAGATAAAATATTTTTTAAGTAATTTAGACTTGTACTTTTTGGACTTTCTGTATCACTTTATTAATTGGTCGTTAAGCTTATTGGGCTGCAAATAATTGAAGCTAAATATTACACTTATCCTTTTTTGAAAATCTGTTAAGAAAAAAAAAATGTCGTTTAATACAATTGAGAACTTTTTCAAAAATATATTTTGGCGCTTGATCATATTTGCCCTCACACCATGCATAATTTTTGAGGAGCTTATCACAAATTGTCTCAACAGATTTTGATTATCATTTGTCGCTTATCCTTATTTTCCCTTCCTATTTCCAAACAAAATATGGCGGTTAGATAAAAAGGCATAAGTAAAATTGATACTTGTGCATAATATTCCATAACGCATTTTGTCGGTTACCTTGTAAAACCAAATTTTAACGGTCAATAGACGCCCATTCGCTCAGGTCAAATAGTGATGAGTCCAAGTCTCGACCTGTCATTGCGCACGCGGCCGCGGCATAGGCGCCACATGTGTACGCGAGCCATTTTAGCGCTCGGTTTATAGCTCAGCATTGGATTGAAAAAGTAAGTGTTGCATTAAATAATTAAGTTTTTATTATTGAATATGACGATGTGAGTAGGTAAATAACTGAACTATGAGTAGGAAAAAAATCACAATTGCATTTATAAATAAGTAATTCTTCATACATAGTTAGATTATAATATTTACATCTAACTATGAATGAAGACTTAGGTATTTATTTATAAGTTATTCTTCATACCATAGTTAGATGTTAATATTTACATGTATATGCATGTATGAAGAATTATTTATTTATAGGTATATGCAATTGTGATTTTTTTTAGTTTGAAAAAAGTAGGAATTCATAAAAAAAATACATTCGTTAGTTTAATTAGTCTATATTCATTAAAATGGCACACAATCACAGATATCCTGAGAGGACAGTTACTGTCCTCTCAGGATATCTGTGTAGTATCTTTACCTCTAAATCAAAACAAAATAAATAATCAACAAATAGGGAGATAATCTAAGATCTGAGATCCCTGAGATGCGGATTAGGCATAATCACTGTTCAATTTTTGTTTTCAAATTGAGGGTAGCTTGGTAAGTCACCATTGATCCTGCCAATCAACGGACGCCAGCGAGATGCCGACAGAATGTCGTGGCGTATTGAGCTGAATGGACATTCCTTTCGCTCTTCTTAAGCTTTCTACATTTCTCATTTTCCATACAAATACCTGTGTGTGTGTGATCATTAACGTTAGTGACTGGTGGAACCTATAAACTCTGACTCTGTTGAAATTTACTTGGACCTATCTCCTGAGAGCTGTGCTCATGCATCATTTTCAGCCAGCGGAAGTTGAGAATAGGTTAGTGGTGCTCAATTGCCTTCTTGAAGACGACAGCCTATGTATGAAGAATTATATATGCCTAATCCGCATCTCAGGGATCTCAGATCTTAGATTCTTGTAATTCTTGTAATTCTTTATTGTACACAAGAGAAACTTAAAAATAGGACATTAAAAACAACATGTACAAAGGCGAGCTTAACCCTATTAGAGTTTTCTACCAGCAAACCTTGAGTTAAAAGAAAAGCTATTACAATAGTGGATGCAATGTGTACTAACAACAACTAATTGATTTAAAAAGAAAAGTAAATTATATAATGAAAATAAAAAATAAAGAAAACTGATTACCTACCTACCTACTTATAATACAATATACGTACAAATACCCATACATAAACATAAATATTAAACCACAAAAACAACAAAATTAAATAAATATATAAATGCATTATAATAAATAAACAATACACTACTTAAATACATAAGGATACATAATTATTATACTAAATAAGATAAATAAAAGATTTAAATTGACATATAGTGCTCTTTTACCTTTGATTTGAATGAAGAAATCGTTTGACAACTGCGTATTGAATGGGGTAGGGAATTCCACAGCTTCACAGCATGTACAGTGAAAGAATCACTATAACAGCTGGAAGAGTGGGAGGGGGTTTTAAGGAGAAGGGACATACTTGATCTACATGGCTTATCACGAGAAACAAGGTAGTCAAAACGTTCACGCAAGTAGGAGGGGGATAGAGGATTACGTAGGATGAAGAAAAGGAAGGATAACACATGCAGGTCTCGTCGACGACGGATGGGAAGCCACTTTAAACGGTCTCTGAACTCTGACACAATATGGTCAAACTTGCGTAAACCAAAAATAAAACGTATACCTACACAAGTTTTGCAACCTTTCCAACTTGTTAACCATCACCTCCGTAGCATCTAGGAAGCAAACATCAGCATAGTCAATAAGGGGTAACAACAGTGCTTGAGCTATTATTAGTTATTATCTCCCTATTTGTTGATTATTTTGTTTTGATTTAGAGGTAAAAATACTACTATCCTCTCAGGATATCTGTGATTGTGTGCTATTTAAACTAAGAAATGTATTTTGTACTTTTTTCAAACTAAAAAAAATCACAATTGCATTAAAACATAGCATCTTGTACTTTTCTAGTTTGAAAAATAAAACATAGCCGAATATTTTTTTCATTCAGCCGAATGTGAATTTTAATTTTTAATAACTTACTACAATTTCGTTGCCTGCATGATGGAATTCAATAACCACTTATTACATTTTTCCGCTATGTGATGTAAAAAATGTAGTGAGATAAGCTATTTTTCCCTAATTTAAATTCAAACATAAAATGCAGTTATATTTATTGAGTCTCGCGGTGATTAAGAAGGTGCTGACACTTAGGATGTTTTTGCTGTTGGTAAAAATAGAACTTTTCAGGTTAAGCGACAGTAAATGGTGTTTAAAAGGCGAATTATACTAATTTTTAAATAGTACTTTGTAGATATATGTTTTAAGGTGATATGGCTTAAATTTTGAGCCTGTGGCAGCAATAGCCGATTTTTAATGAATTTATTTCAAATATTTTCAACTTTAAACCTCTCTCCTGTAAAGTTTGGTAAATGGCGCTTATCCCCAGTAGGCCGGAAGGCATCGATATAATTCGGCATAACGATGGTTCATGTTTGTTGTAACACAATGCAGGTATACTGCGGAACTTGGTACCAAGCCATATCGGGAAAGCATTCTGCTATCATGCTTAATGGAATTATAATAACATTGTTTATTTATGACTAGCCTGCGGTTCCGACAGCATAAGTCCCGTTCCCGCGGGAATATCGGGATAGAAAGTAGCCTATGTCACTCGCCATCCCTTCAACTATCACCACACAAAAAATCACGTCAATTCGTCGCTCCGTTTTGCCGTGAAAGACGGAGATACATATACACACACACACACTTTCTCATTTATAATATTACTAGTAGCACGTCCCGGCTTCGCACGGGTGTACTAATGAAGCTACCGGGATAAAATATAGCCTATAACCACCCGGATAGTCCATTCTACACACCCGTGAAAGAATTTTTGAAATCGGTTAAGCAGTTTCGGAGATTACCTCCGTCAAACAAACAAATAGTTAATATTATAGTATAGATATAGATAAAATACTATTTAAACTATCGCGACTTGGAAACATATGTATAAATATTAATAACGGGACTTAATCGCGTATTACGCGTATTGAAATCATATTATATTACCGAAACATCGAGGTAAATAATATGATTTCAATACGCGATTAAGTCCCGTTAATATTTATAAATATAGATATAGATAGTATAGTTAGTATAGATATAGACTAGCAGCACGTCCAAGAGGAAAATTATTTTTATTAAAAAGACTCGTGAGAAGATTTTCTGCACTCTCGAGTTCACTAACTGTTCATAACTCTGATGATCCTCATCATATTCTTTAGGACCATTAGCTACCATCCATATCCAATCTTAATTTATTTCAAGGATCAGGGATTCCTGACGATAAATCCATCCATACTTTAATATTATAAAAGGGAAAGTGTGTGTGTGCGTCTGTTTGTCCGTCTTTTACGGCAAAACGGGGCGACGAGTTGACGTGATTTTTTGTGTGGTGATAGTTGAAAGGATGGCGAGTGACATAGGCTACTTTTTATCCCGATATTCCAGCGGGCCCGGGACTTACGCGAGTGAAACCGCGGGGCGCAGCTAGTCATCTATAAAGATGCAAAGGCCAGTAAGTTTTGGTGACACCTGATTCTCCACTGGTGTTTTCCTTATAAACAAACTTCGGTGCTGACTCTGTCTGTCCGTTGTTATCGACTCGATTTCTGCTTTGTAAAGCTCTGCGCATCTCTACCACGCATACGTAAATAACTGACAATATTTACTATAATATATATTGTATATTTACTATATACTATCGAGTAACGGTCGTATTTATATTTTTTACTTTATTAATATAAGGAACAAATAAAAAATCCTATCCTAAAACTAAATCATCTATCAATATCGTGGGTGATGTCTTTGCTAATCCCCGGTTTGAACATTATAAACCCTTGCGAACCAATTTAGACCATGTTTATGGGATATTCAGGCGATAGAATCACCTAGCTTTTAAGACTGTACAATTTTGAGCGTTCCTTGAGGTCCTACGAAATAAACATATTTTTCTTTCTTTCTTTCTTCTTCTTCCTGCACTTATCTCACAACATTTATTCTTTCATCTCGCTTTATCACACGCCATCTCAAATCTCCTTTCTTACTCACACCAACCCTCACAATCTATCTGTTCTTTGGTCTACCTCTAGACATCCACTTTCATAACATCCATACCAACTTCAATACTAATATAAAGAGGTAAAGTTGGTTTGTTTATTTATTTATTTCCTTGTTTGTAGAGGGTTCATCTCCAAAACTACTCATCTGATTAAAAAAATTATTTTACCTTTGTGTAGAATGGTCTTTCTAAATGAGCATAGACTATTTTATCCCAGTAAAATCCAGGGTTTTATTAGTACACCCGTTCAAAGCCATGACGGGCTGCTAGTCTAATACTAATATTATAGAGGTAATGCTGGTTTGTTTGTTTGACGATGGTAATCTCCGAAACTACTCAGCCAATTTCAAAAATTCTTCCACTGGTGTATAGAATAGACTGTTGGGATGGTTATAGGCTATATTTTATCCAGGTAGCTTCATTAGCACACCCGTGCAAAGCCGGGACGGGCTGCGAGTATTCGGTTTGTCTACAAAAATTCAAGGTAAATTACCTGATGCAGTAGTACTAGCTGTTGTAATAGAAACAGTATTAGTGGTGGCAGGCTCCGAGACAGGCGCCGTCATTTCCACATCCCTCTCAACCCTCTCCGTCTCCTGGACCTCCTCCTCAGGGGGTGGACTAGCCACTTGCGTCAGATCATTCGCCACGATCACATTCACAGTCGTAAGAGACTCCAAATCGTTGTTCTCATTCGTATTGTCGATGTAAACAGCTGCTGAACGCGCCCCTAGCGTCTCCATCACAGATTCAGCTAGAGACCTCGTAGCATCCATATCCAAGTCCTGTTTTATATCGATTATAATCTGATGACGCTTCGCCCCGCTGCCCGATGGAGACTGCACCTGATGGACGCTGATCTGAGCGTCCTGTGACACATGCTGTATCACCTGGTTTATTTGCCCCTCCAAATTTTGACCCGCCATAATAAGAAGAATCAGACTTATAGATCAGTCGGAAATAACTAGAACTAATGAACACCACTAGGATTTAGGTCAAGGGGTGAATGTCTCGGCAGTGATTGTAGGCACTTTGATCACTGGTTACATTATGTTTGTTTTTGTTTGTGAGGAGCGCGTAGGCGGCAAACCGCCTGCGTAGCACTGCAGGGCCTACGAGCGTAGCGGTGCTACGGCGGTGGGCAGGGGCGCGGGGCGCGCTTCCGGGTAACGTGTCGACGGATATGTCGATCGGATATTGGAGGAACAGAGGCAGGTTCTTTTCTTGGGTAAAATAAAAAAAAAATTAAAAAAGGTTCGTGACAATTTCTTATTTACATATTATTGATAAACTGTTACGAATTCAGTTCCCACCAGCTGAACCTGAGGCAAGAGGTGTTTTTAAATATTGTTCAGATTTTTTTGTAATACCTTATCGAAAAATAACTTTATTTCCGGCAGCATTAGATAAGTTTCCAACACGTATTTTACATAATCTAGGTACGGCTCATTTAATCGTAGTCACATAGACGCTAGGTGTATATTGTCCAGAAAAACAAATCAAAAACGAGACTAAACAATATCTTTCACAATATCCGAAGACATATCCTCAAATCCGACCCCATGTGGAATTTCCCACGGAACGGCACGTGCCTACGCCTGCGCCGTAGACCCGCAACCATCCTCTTCTCTCGTATACAGCTGTCTCGCTCTACGCGCTTCGATCGTACAGAATGACGAAAAAGTATATAATCGAATTTATGTTGGTCCCTGTAAGGCATAGAGGAAGCAGTAAGGGGAGGAGCCATCAGTTTTATTTTCTATGACGATAAGAAGGTCATTTTCTGCGAGGGACGAGGAACTATCTGTCAATAAGTAAATGTCAATTTTTGTGTAAAAATCATAGTGCTTGAAGTTATCGATAGTTTATTATCGATGAAAGAAAGAAAGAAAGAAAAGAAAGAAAGAAAAATATTTATTTTGTCAAAAACGCGTTACACATAAGACACATTAAAATAAGTAGGACATTGACAAAATTGGCAACTACTCAGCGTATTGCTGCAACAGAAACCAGAGAATCTGTCGCAGCGCTGGTCTTCCGTAGCGCCGTAGGTTTATGTGTGTGCTGCGGCCCCGCAAAAAACACACATTTTAAAGTAATTTAAGGTAGGTTGTAAAAATAGAAACAAGAGAAGAGAACGATGAGTGCGGCCAATACGGTAGGTATTGGTTGTATGACAAATTTTAATGTTATTGACAAATTAAATCACAAATTGATTTGATTTTAAGCTATTGCATAGCTTCTATAGCGGGCCTTAGCGGGGTGACCGAATCCAGAAATTCTGTAACGAAAAATTCAAAACTGGCTTTGAACCCTCTTTTTTCTGATTTTTTTATACTTAGATCAATATTTAAGCCTTTTCTGTCATCACAGCGTCTTTTGGCGTGGTTTTACGTGGTAGCCAAAGGAAAAATTATATATTTGTTTCTTTAATTTTAGCTTAATTCGTAAATAATCGAAATACAGGCGAAATTATTTTTTATCTTGTTTTTTGAAGTTATTTATGTAAATGTTGATAATACGATGAAAATTGAGAGGTCCAAAGTTGTATAAAATCACAACAATTTTGGTTCTCATTCATTTTTGTAAAAAGCTAATGTTCTAGTCGGATTGGTTGAGTTTTTCGATTAAGCTATTAAACAACACCTATACAATCATTGGCGGAAAAAAAATCGTCCTTTAATCAATTTCAGGTTACCCCTCTACTGGTGAGCTAATCCGACTGGGCTGTAAGTCAATATCGATAAGTTATTTTGAACTGTCCCTTCACTAATTTCGCTGCAGTGACAAGCAGTGTGTCCAACTAAAAATACCTATTTCCGCGATATTGTGAGGATGGTAAATATTTTTTTAATAAAGTTTACCTATGATTTTAACAGAAGTTTAACAGCCAGAAGTTTAACTACCTACTTAACGTTCTGAAAGCTTACGTAGGTATATAATTAGTAAGTTGGAGGTATAGGGGTGGTATAGATACCTAATTTATTGTGCACCGATAATGATAAATCTAGATAAAAAGTAGTATTTTGTTATATGCACATTTTTCGATGCACGGGATGATTTGCAAATATTTTTTTTCAAGTGCATTGAAAAGTCTTTCTTCCGAGGTAAGCACTATCTACTAGTTTTGAAGTAGGTAGGTATGTAGGTGTTTTGTGTACCTACATACCTACCTATTTGTTTGTTTTTTTACTCAATGCAGAAATATAATGCTTTTATCTATTAGAACGAGTACGAGGAAATACAAAAAATTCTAGGAACTTTAATTCGTTTAATTAAACCGACTTGAAAATATTGACCAAGCAACAGAAGATAGAACAGCTACTTTTCAAATTAAAAAAAAGAATAAAATATAAATATAATATGCCACTAAGAGTATTATTTTTCATAATTCGGGATTCGTGCTAGATAACAAAATAAATAGGTAGCATGAATATGAGTGTGGAATAGTGCGGATTCAATCCTACGCCTTTCGGATCAAAGTCGAAGTAGCAATCCACTTGGCCAACTCGGCGGCATAGCAAAATACGCTAAAATGGAATCTGTTACGATTTGTTGGCAACATTATATAAATTTTAGTTTTATTCAAATTTAGTGCATAAATTGTTAATATTTAGAGGAATGAATACTTGCAGATGGAAAGTCACATCATCCTTTTGTAACCTGAAAGTTTCCAATATTTTAGGATATGCGAAAACTCTGCAATTTGGCATTTTATACTTATATCCTTCCGCGTGTACCGTGATTGACAAATGACGCGTAACCAGCGGCGCGCGGGGTTTTACATATGGAGAATGATTGTTGGTCCAAGGACCTTGGCTGCGGGGAAAGCATGTCAAAAATTGACAATGTCGTCTCCTTCTGAAGGAAGATAATTGCTCTGAGCTGTAAGGATAGCAGAAAAGGCAGTTACGGTGGCCTTGAGCTATTTAAGAATCTTAGACCTGTAGGCCTAACATGTGCAAAGCTAAGACACGACAAGTGAAATATCTCTATAATGTCCGACTTCTCTGCTCTAACGTACTATGTTAGAGCAGGAGATAATGTTTTGTCGACGACGAGATGATTTGTCGCGTTGCACATGTTAGGTCCTCTGGTTAATTTCACTACAAAATGTCCTGGAAAACTTTACGCCAAAATCTGGATCCGTTCGTTCTTATGAGCAAGTGGCCAACTCTGGTGATGTCGTTTTTAGGCCGCCTAAAGGCCTCCGTCATGGCGACTTCTGATCGATCTGAATGATTGACACCAATTTGATAGTTGTCATTGAGAGGTATAAGCATTTTGTATGGGAAATTGTATTTGCTTTTGTTTTATTTTTTCGGTAATTTTTCAATGATTGTAATTATTCTCCTATTTGGGACGGAGACAAATCTCAAACCCCAATAATTAAAAACACCGAAATCCAGCGACCCAAGACACAAGTATTATATTGCTTAGCTTGGGACTAGATGACGATGTGTGAAATGTCCAAGGATATAATTTATATTTATTTTAATTTAGTACTTACCTGAGTAACTTACATACCAAATTTTACAGGTATTTTCGCGAATTACTGTTATTTTTGATTCGCAACAATTGATTATCAATCATACATACTATATAAACTATACTCAATCGTAAATCGTGTCTCAAGCGGTGATTCATAAATCAGTTTTGGGTAATTAATTAATTGGGTAATTATAATATTTTCATAGAGAACTGTCGATGCTTTAACGTAGACTCAAGTTTGAGTGAAGTCTCTGAATACGAGCCTATGACTTAAGTCCATAGCTCTGCCTCCCGATTGACTAACTTACGAGTAGTATCAATACTACGAGTCTACGTTAAAGCATCGACAGTTCTCTATGAAAACTGATTTATGAATCACCGCTTGAGACACGATTTACGATTGAGTATAGTTTATATAGTTTTTGTAGTATTAAATAAGTGTGAGATTAAAAAAAAAAAAAAAAAAAAAAATTATGTAGTATGTATAGTCTCTGAATATGGGTCATAGACTCAGACATTTTTTTTTTACCTATTTTAGTTTTTCTGCAAACTCTACCAAGGTTCATTATGTAATGTCGGATGACAGCCAAAACACGAACGAAATAAACAGTTCAGTATGCATAATAGTCTATATTCTGACATTCTGGCCACTAGGACATCATTCTGGCCTAGATTCTGAAGCATTGTTGCCATTTTAGGTTGTGATATGAATCATGGCAATAAATATAGTCTTTTGTATTGATTTTCGATGCGTCATTCGACAAAGAGATTTTATAGTAAACTTATATATCGATTTTAGTCAAGGGTTAAAAGTAGGGTAATCAAAATAAAATATAGGTAATAATAACACGTAATCTAATGGTGAGGAGATTATTTGAAGATGTCTAGGGAGATAGTCAGAGTATGTCCAAATATGTACACATATTTTTGGTAAAAGTTTAAAAAATGTAGATTTCATTTGTTTCAAACTAAACATAAGTAATTAAAGAAAAAAAAAATAGTTATGTTTTAGTTATTCAATTATTTAGTCAATGGATTTTTTAAATTCTTTTTTTTTAATTTAAAAACAGGCTAATGCAATTAAAAACACCTTTTAAGTCAGTTAAAAAATCAAAACCCAAAATAAAATGTAATCTAAAACGTAACCTAACCCAACATACCTAGGCTATCTAGGTATATCCCTAGGTTTCAAGGATAGCCTACATGCACTGCGGCGTTCCAAGGTCAGCGCCCCCGTGATCTAGATTGCCTGGGAAGGGCTGTGCATTGGGGTAGGTTTGTAAGGGCTTAAGACCTACTAACCTATCTTTCTATCACACCACCCCGTTATTTGTAGGTAGTGGCAACTGTTGATAATTTTTCGTACTGAATTAAAAATATGTTTTGTTAATTATCTGTGTAATTTAATATCTTTAAACGTGGAATTAATGTTAATTATTTACCATATTTCGAGAAAGGCTGAACAGATTTTTATGATTTTTGAGTAGGTAGGTACCTATTGTATTTGTCTTCGTTCAAAATAGAATACCTACCTAAGGTCCTAAGAAGTAAAAACATTGAAAACTGGTCGAAAATATATCATTTTCCCAAATACATACTTATATATTTATTGTAAAATTACAGTTAGTAAGTAAAATAATAAAGCTGGGGGGTTACGGATCAATTTGAGCCATTCTACCAAATTTTGGTAAAAATGCTAAACAATTCATGAATTGCTAGCAGAAATGCTAGAACGGCCTTTTTCTTTGAAAGAGATTTCGACGCATCGAATGAATACCTACATTGAAAATGAACCGTAGCATAAATCTTGTAATAGCGACATCTATTGACCAGTAGCGGTACTGAGATTGCGAATTTAAAAGTAAAACCATCACGTGCGCCAGCTAACGGGAGATAGCCGAACTGCGAGCGTTGACCCCCGATTGCGCAACACTGCGGTGCTCAAACTTTGAAAACCCGAACGTACTTGGACATTAGTGTTTATTCTGATGTCGCAAAAACTCAAACTAAACCAACTAATGTAAATAAAAATGATGCCCGAAAAGCTTTGGACATTCTAAAAAGTGCATGCCAGATGACGTCTTGTGAGAATAGACCTATGAATAGCGGGATTTTGACATTAACATTAAACACAGAAAGGTCTTACGTAGGTAAAATGCATGGACCTGTTGTCTGGTGGTAATAGCAAGTCATAGTACTAACTACACCAAGATTATCATTATTGTGCATACCTATTTGAAATATACAAAACATCGTTTTTACATCAGTTTTAAAGCTGATAATGGTCGTTAATTGGTTAGCGAATAAATCTTATTCTCATAGGTGCAATAAATCTGAATGCTTGTTTATTTATGTATGTTGTTTTTAATAACTGATATAGGTAAGTAAAGATTTGGAAAAAAAGTCTACATTTGAGCTGTGGAAAAAAATAATAAAAAAAAGCTTAAAGCTATAATTTATAAGTCATTATCAGCTGTTTTTATTCAATAAGTAGTTTCCGCATTAATAATTTAACTCTGCTTTTTATTCTTCAATTTACTTTCCTGTAAAATAGTTTTCAAATAGCGCTTAAATTAAGTCGCCACTTTACCAATGATACCTACAATATAAAACATGATGGTGCCACGAGGTAAAATAACTGTCATTGGCATGATGGTAAAATTGAATATTCATCATCATTATCAATGCTATTAAAATTGTAGATAGATTCCTACTTGACGCTTGCTATAAAATCTGTCCGTTTGTTTTACGATTTCTAGGTAGGTAAATAGGTTAAGTATTCTGTCGATCAAAGACCTGGTGGGTAGGTATTAATGTTCATATTACAAAGGTGGGTACCTACTTATCGAATCCCACACGGGTATTATTTTATAAATAAGATAAAATCTTAATAAAAGTGTAGACAAGATCATAACTGTCTTTAGGAACGGTGAACGTCTGCTCAAATATGACATGATGGCATGGCATTTGATGGTTTACCAGTGGTAGTCAGATAGGTACTATTTGAAGATATTTTTACTTCAGTTTACTGGATGTCCACAGTTATTTCATTGTAAAGCCTGTCAATCATTATTTACCTGCCCTTATCCCACTATGTGGGGTCGGCACAAAATGTATTCTTCTTCCACTTCCCTCTGTCAGACCTCATCTCAGCACTCACACCTGTCACAGCCTGTCAATATCATAGTGTTTCTATTTAACTTTGACAGATTTTCATACCATTATTAATAACACAAGTACTTACCTAATCTATTTTGTTCTTATCTCACTCTGCTATGTTCGCCATAGATATTAATATTGCCATATATCGCAAAGATTAAAAAAATATCAATTTTATTGGTAAAACATTGCAGAACTCCAAAGAACCCAATCACTTGCTAAAATATTTGAGAACCGCTGTTTCTTGGAATTCAAACTTTAGAAGAACTTGTCACCGTCACGTAGGGTACATTTCGGCTATCGCACGCAGCGCGAATTTTAAAATTGGAACTGTATAATGTTACGTTTGAAAAATAATAGGTCAGGATTTGAATGAATGAGTCAACAACGCAACTGTTCTGTTTTATTGTTTAGGTTTTTTATTAGATGTTTAAAAATAAAACAATAGAGATGTGCTTTGCATAACGAAATGTTTTTATAAAAATAATAATGAAAATTGGGTTATGCCGAAAATGGCTTTCCATTTTTTAAAAGCTTACTAACCCTACACATGCAGCTGTTAGGCAATTAACCATCTATTATTTAACTACGATGATATTATGATTGTAGATAAAAAACATCTGTCAAAAAGTGCAGTGTTGGGGTAAACATATTATTAGGTATAATAGGTATACGATATAGGTACTTATGTATCTCTTGTTTTGCTTAGGTACTGTCAATAAGTATTTAATACATGTTGTATGAATGTAATGTCAGATTTCTAGGTACGATAGATTATAATTATGTACGTATAGATAGAAAGATAGATTTTATAGGTAGGTACAGACTTGTCTTTTATCTGCAACTTATAACTGCTAGTTATGAATGATTATTCCTTATTTTATATTTACAACTATTACACAAATATAACGGTTGTCAAAAACGTGCTTTTTCCCGCCGCGGGACCGGTCGGGGTGAATGACCGTGTTCGGCACGGTTTCGTACTTTGATAGCCAAATGAACGAATGATTGAATGACAGATTACTATTGATGGTGTATTGGAAATGACATCATGATAACGCAGGTCAGATTTAACAACTATAGTGGTAGAGGTAGATCCTACTGAGGAAGGTTTGTATGGATCGATTTTTATTACTCGTTCAACCAAAAACTAGGTAGACCTCTATACTGAAAGGATTCCGCCGAAAAGAAAGGAATAAAAACGAGTTTTCTGTAGAACCTCAAGGATCACTCAAAATGTAGTCTTTTAAGTTAGGCTATTCTATTGCCTGTGAAACTTAGAATGTTCATAGTATTATCGATTCCTTTTAGGCGGGGCTTGGATCTACTCAATAATTATATAAAACCCGAGTAGATGTTTACTTGTTTATTATCCAGAACTTATCAATTTCAACAATTATGCTTTTCTGTACGTCCTACGACTTTACGATTCGAATCGGGAATGGCCGGCGGTCGACTACCGTCAAATTTCTCACAAAAATGAAAAAGCATCTTAATCATTATTTTAAGTCGCCAACAGTCGGCCATCCTGTTACAGGAATGTCCCTATTCCTGGACGCTCGGCCTTCCTAATAGGCATATGTCCCCATAGCCAATCATTATACAACAAAAGGGGAAAAAGGAAAATATATCAACAAAACTAACTTAAACATAATTTTCATAACAAAGAAAAATAATGTATTTTGTAATTAATTAGAAAATATTAAATACCTATTCTTTTTTAAAAAAACATTACACATTCAATCTTAAAACTAGGTAGTACATATTTATAAATATTAATGGGACTTAATCGCGTATTGAAATCATATTTATAAATATGTTTCCAAGTCGCGATAGTTTAAATAGTCTTTTAGGTAGTACATAATTTAATAATCAACCATACAAGGTATGAATGTATAGAGCGACGGTGAAGACTGAGGACCTCTTTACTCGACAACTGCCCAAAAGAAGGTGAGTTCCGCTCCGTTGCTTATCGGTTTCGCTGGGCGAGCGTTGGCTACCCGATGAGACGATGAGCGTCACGGACTCCTGTCAGTGACAGAATGCAGCGCCGAAAACGAGTGCGACAACACCGTTTGCCACCCTCGGGACACGGTCTGCTTGTTGACTGATATATTTAGCTGCCGTTTGCCACCCTCGGGACACGGTCTGCTGTTTGACTGATATTTTTAGCTGCCGTTTGCCACCCTCGGGACACGGTCTGCTGGTTGACTGATATTTTAGCTGCCGTTTGCCACCCTCGGGACACGGTCTGCTTGTTGACTGATATATTTAGCTGCCGTTTGCCACCCTCGGGACACGGTCTGCTGTTTGACTGATATTTTTAGCTGCCGTTTGCCACCCTCGGGACACGGTCTGCTGGTTGACTGATATTTTAGCTGCCGTTTGCCACCCTCGGGACACGGTCTGCTGTTTGACTGATATTTTTAGCTGCCGTTTGCCACCCTCGGGACACGGTCTGCTGGTTGACTGATGTTATGGACTGCCGTTTGCCACCCTCGGGACACGGTCTGTTCATCTGATAAAGAATAAAAAACAATTATAGTCAATAATAGTAATAAGAGTCAATAATAGTGATTTATTGGTAAACGCCTTTACATGTCAGATAATACAAAATAATAAAGGATTTTGGTGCATACCGACATCGAGGTCGACCTGTATTTAGCATAACTAGAATTGTAAACTACCGTTTGCCACCATCGGGACACGGCCTGTTAATTCATTTCAAATTTTATATTTATTTTAATTAATTTATTTATTTTTTAATTTATTTGAGTCATACACATCATTTTGTTTTTAGAATCAAACTGACGAAAAGCTGATGTCCCATTTAACCAGATTATTTTTCTAAATAATTTAATGTTAATATGTGTTCTTCAAGTTTAATAAATATATTTCATTCCATTTTTATTTTCATTTCATGGTAATAGCACTTTGTTACCATTTGCCACCATTAGGACATGGTCTGTCTTCTATCCATTGATCACCACATAATTATCATCGTTCATTTCTTTTTATGCTCATTAGTATTGCATTTATCATTATCTAAACTGTAATGGTAAGGGCTAGAATGTTAGACAAAGGAACTAGCCGTACTGAATCTACCTTATTACGTTATCTTTTATGATTTTCAAATCTGTGTACACGAACATTAGTCAATCGCTAGTCTCATCACTACTGCTATTACTACTTTTTTTTTTCACTAGCTTGGGGTGAACCATGACAAGTGATCCAATTCAATCCAGGGTCAATGTTCACCTTTTTGTGGAGTATCCTTCAATATTGACATTTCATATCTTAGTTCATATCTATCTTTATTTAAAATAGAAGTACCTACTTCTGAAAGGTCCACGAAACTTAGGTGCTTATTTCTTACTTTTCCACTTCTCATGATTAGTATTTGGTATCACGACCAAGTTTAACTCAATTTTTTCTTAGACTCATCTATTTATTCTAGCCCTTCAGGCCGATCACTCACAGACTAAAACCGTCAGTTCTCAGAACAATGACAATAATATTTCTCGAGTTTAATCATTTATTTGTAATGCATCAAAATATTGACTGGCTTATTGGTAAATCGGGTCAGTTGATGGTAGCCTTAGATAGTATAGAAAATAAGAAGGAAAATATTGCTATACTATGCATCGAGAACATAACATGATAAGGAATGATGTGACACGCGTCAATGTATGCAATCTTAAAATGGCCTCTGCATTTTGCAGAGATTCACGGCATGGGGGCACATGTAGGTATTCTAGTTAGGGCAGATTAGGAATATGAATGCACACCAGCGATTGTAGGTCTGTTTATTCCTGGTATACTCATGTACTCATGTATGAATGTTTAGCGATTGAATTAGTAAGACAAAAAGTTTACATTATTATTATTATACCAACTTATGCGTATGCTACCAACGTATTCTGGGGTATTTCGGTCACATTGCCCGCCGCCAACCAGATAATCTCGACAAGCTAGTCGTTGTTGGTAAGGTGGAAGGAAAAAGACCCCGTGGCCTTTCACCCAGCTGATGGTGTGACCAAGTTACCAGTCACACTGGACTCTCTGTAGCAAAAGCTCTCAGAGAAGCCGAAAACAGGACAAGATGGAAAGAGATAACACACAAGGCAATGAAATCCTTTCAAGGGCACGACCTTCAGAATTGAAGTTAACGAACGAGAAGAAGATTATTATTATGCATCTATAGGCCGACGAGTCGAAGCACAAAGGTTAAAAATCTTTTTGTTTTGTTTTGACCAGCCTACTACAATGAGTATATTGTGGTTAATGTGATCGAATGCTTCCGACATAATCTATGTACAAGCCAACGGTCGGTTGCCTATTGTCAACCGCTCCTACTACTCTATGCAAGTAATCAAAAATTGCCATGTTTATGGTTTTATTTTCCTGAACCATATTGATGTTCTATGAACAATTTATTTCTTTCATTAGAAACTATTTATTTTTCAATGCTTCTAAAATTTTCTGTAATGTCTGCATTAGAATTATTTAATTGATCAAAAAGTACCTTGTCAGTTTTGATATTACTACACTTTCCCGCTATATTGATAAAATGTTCATTAAAGACATTTACCAGTTTATGTGGGTCAGAGATTATTTCAGTTTCGATTATCAGCTTGATTCTGTGATTTCCTCTTTGGGTTCACTATGATTTTAATAATAATGTTCCATGTAGTTTTAGTTTTATTACTAGACTGATTTATTAGATAGGTAAGTAGTCATTTTGAGGTTTTGAAGTAAGCCTCATAAATTATTATTATTATTATTATCATTTTAATTGTGTGTCTGTATTGCCACAATAACTGTCCTTTTATCTTACTACATTTTTATTTTATACCTTTAGATATCCACTTGGGTTTTTTTTGTAGGCGTAACTCTCATAGTCAGAAAACACCAATAATAAAATAGTGAAAAATTATCATGAAATAAATTTAAAAGCAGGATTTGAATCACTACATTCAAATGAAGATTGACAAGATGGAGCTACTAATGATTCTTTGAATTTCCGTACGTTGTCAATACTAAAATCTCTGATTTCAACAAACCAATGTTTTAATTTGCAGAATCTCCAAGCAAAATTGGATACTTATTACTTATCTTACCACACCTCTTATAATTATGAATGATATTGTCTATGCCCATATTTCTACTCTATTTATATACCTATTCCTATTAACAAACTTGATAAATATGGAGTAAGAGGAAATGTCAAAGACCTCATTAAATCGTGCCTAAGCAACAGACAACAAGTTACTCAAATTAGTAGATTAAGTGCATCTACACTAACCGAGATCACAATTATACTTCTTTGTTGAGGACAGTAAGATATGGTGTACCTCAGGGAAGTGTGTTATGGCCACTAATCTTTATTATATATATTAATGACTTACCAATGATCACAAATCACTATAATATGATTTTATTCGCTGATGATAGCACAATGCTATCTACTAATGACATACATAATAATTTACAATCTGACATAAATAATCCCTTGACATTTACAATTAATTGGCTGAGGCATAATAATTTGAATATTAACCTTTCTAAGACATACCTAACGAACTTTAACCAAATAATATTCCCCAACATCATTGGGCATTAATTATAATAATCAACAGATAGGTACAGTTTATAAGATGCACAAAGTCTTTGGACTTACAGATAGATAGTAGGTTAGATTAGAAGTCAGATACGGAGACGCTTTGTAATAGGCTGTACCAATACTCATTATTATGTTCTTTTAAAACTAAGTAAAATAGTAAACACCAAAGCCTCACTTGCAGCATATTATGGGGAAACTGCTTCGCTTTTGAGATACTTACGACATAATATTTTTATTTTGGGAAACTCAACAAACAAAGCTAAAGTATTTAAAGCTCAGAAGAGATGCATAAGAGCAATGTTCGGCCTAAGAAGAATCAACACATGCGAAGGTATTTTCAAACAGTGGAAAATATTAACTCCCTTGCTTCCCTTATAATACATCTGGGGTTGCATACTTTGTCCGAATGAACCTCGATTGGTCTAACATGTTGGAATTGGTTCTCGGCGTGAGGGAAGCGTACGTCCAATGCAAGACCGCCTCATAGAAAGAGTGTGTTTGGAATGGCGCCTTGTATATTATACAACAAAATTCTAAAGTCGATACGCTCCGAAAGTAATTTGAATGCATTTCTGGATAAGTAGTAATAAGTTGAATAAACTGGATAAGTTATTGGAGGAAAAGAATATTTTCCAATTGATGAATTTTTAAATTACAAATTTTATGTTTGTTCGACATCTCTAATTTAATGTTTTGACATTTTTAGATTTGTAAAAGTTTTTTTTTTATTTTTATTTTGGATTTTTATTCAATTCAATTCAATTCATTCACTTATCCATAGACTCCACAATGAGCCTACATAGGTCATACAGTTTTGTGAGATATAATAACACCTATAGATAATAGGTAGATAGGTACATAGTAATGTAGGAGACCTAGTTTCCTGTCATGTTTACCACAAACAAAACACAGCATCAATTGGCCATTAGTAAAACTACTCACATTAAATAAAATTCATCATCCAAAGCATCGTCGTATTGTTTAGGAAATAAAATACCTACCTAATAGATATATAAAATAATTTTAAACTCAACTTCATTAAAATTACATATGTATGTAAGTAAAGGGACATGTCATTATCACTTTTCATTATTTCATGTAAAGGGAATAATGTCATTATCTACAAAAGCCTCGTCGATTTTATGACAACTCCTATGTAACAATCTATTAATTTAATTGTTTCCGCACACAGGATTTAAATTTCAAATCTGACATATTTCTTATATCCTATAGCAAGCACTCTATTATAACCCAATTGAAAAACAGTGATAGCCTAAAAATTTAACATCTCCGGTCGGGGAGATGCTAAAATCATTTAAAATATCTTTGATACATTTAGGATTATTCCTTTTGCTCTTGGGTTTAAAGCGAATTCAATTACATTATTAGTTTTGTCCACATTAATTAAGATTTAACAAATTTTATTTTTGCATGCTGATGCTGTAAGCCTAACAGGCAAACTAGAGATACCTAGTACCTAAGATAGACCTAAGACCAATGTTCATAAATTACCAACTACCTAGTTAAACAGCAATAAAATTCATTTACTTATTATTTATTTTGACTGGGTATCGTATAGAACGCATTTAGAATGTTGTTGTTATTTCAATTATATTTTATGGTTCGTTCTATCGTGAATAATCGTGATTTTTATAGACTTGTTCGTGACTCAAATTGTACTCCTGTTCTTATATGAATTGAATATCTTTACTTGCTATGTGTGATATAGAAATAAATCACTTGGTGATATAGGTAAGTAAGTTGGCTAAGTAAGTTATCTTACCTAATATAAAGTTCAAGTTAAGTGTATGTGTGTTAAAGAAATAAATCACTTGGTGATAGGTATAGGTAAGTAAGTAGGTTGAAGTAGGTTAGGTAAGTACCTAACCTAATATAAAGTTCAAGTTAAGTCTATTAAAATCACTTTTCAGTTGAATAATTATTAGGTATTAAGACAATCACGATCACGCTATCAATGTAGGTAGGTACCTATGAACTTTAGCAGCCCTGTCTGTTTCTGTCCACAGTGTAAGGTATGTCGTGTGACATTACCTAAATCATAAATGTTAGGAAGGTAGGCAAGTAGGTACCTACCTTCTTAATCTAGCAAACTAATAACTAATTGAAAATTGCTTAGTAGGTAGCGAGGTAGGTACTTTGGATGTTGCATCTCTGTAAAACAATATTGTCTCCTCTTGTTGTGTGTGACCTCCTAATGCAGGTTTTATCATCGCGCAGATAAGTAGGTACTTACAAACACTTTCATTCACTTTTTAACTTCCTACCTACCAGTACCTACAACAGGTAGATATGTGCAAGTACTTACCTGATATTACCTACCTACTTGATATTATCACGTCGGAAGTAGGGTTTGGTCCCGGGAAATACCGGTACCGAAAGTACCGGGAAATCCCGGTTCTTTTCGTGGTTGTAAGAACCGGGATTTTGAAAATCAAATCCCGGTTCTTTCGGTACTTTCGGGAAAAATTATTTACGTTCAAAATATTTCTAATTGTATTGTATTGTTATTGCCTAAAGCCCAACTGCTTAAATAAAAAGCATTACCACTGACAAGAGACTCAAAAACACGATGGGGCAGTCTAGCAAATGCTCTGGAGCGGTTTCTAAAACTTCTAACGTGCATAAAAAAAAACTCAGTCCTTTGCATCTATAGTAGATTATTTATACAGCGCCAGGAGGCAATCTTTGCCTACACTTAATGGAATAGGCTTGCCCAGCACCTAAACCACCCTCTCAGCTTAGGCGGCCATATCCACAGGAAAGACAATGTCAATACGTGTGGGGCTGACTAGCCGCGGGTTTCCTCACGATGTTTTCCTTCACCGTTTAAAGCTCGTGTTAAAGCGCATTTCAATACGAAAAGTCCATTGATGCACGGCTGAATTGGATCCCACGACCTCCGGAACGAAAGTCGAAGTACCAATCCACTTAGCCAACACGGTTTCTATAGAGAACGTAGACTGTCGGAAACTACAATATTAGGATATTTGCAAAACCCTGAATAAATTGTACTTATCTAATGCATAAAAAGAAGATTTGTGAAATGTGTAGAAAAATTGTGACGCTGCTTCTCTTGCATTGTGACGTTGCTAGGCGTACTCTTGAATAGGTAAGGTAGATAGGTACGCCTATTGAGACTGAATAATGCTATGCTAAAACTACACTGTTCTCTTTCTTATTTAAATTATCAATAAAAACGTTGGGAAGTTGAATATTAAAATTTGTTTAATGCATAATTGCAATAAGAGTTTTGTTGATATAATGATAGGTAGTCTTTTTAAAACTCTCGCGATCACAATACATAATTTAAACTAGAAAACAGGATTTCATCGCGTTAAACCCCTTTTTTATATTATTTCACGACGTTTTGATTATATGTTACAACGACCGTGGTCTTGAGTGAACTGGAGTATATAGGTAGGCTCCGACGAGAAGCAGCAGTTAGCATAACTATCCTCACCTCGACCTAACCAACTACCCTCACCTCGACCTAACCACTGGATTAAGCTTCAAGATCCGAAGATTCTTGCCAATGAACGAAGATTGAGTGAGGGTAGTGAAGCTAACTGCCGCTTCTCGTCGGAGCCTACCTAACCTACATACAGTTCGCCCGAGACCACGGTTGTTGTAACACAATCGACACGTCGGGAAATAATATAAAAAAGGTATTTAACGCGATAAAACCCTGTTTTCTAATTTAAATTATATGATAGAAAGCTAAACTAAGACTGATTAGTTACTTAGGTACCAAATCGGACCGATTTAGTGTCTATAAAATAAGAAATAAAACATTTTATTGATTTTATTGAAATGTTTTTATATATGCCCTGTCATTTCAACCCTGTCTTACTTTATGCTTTCATTAAACACTTTTAACTCTGCCATTTCATGTAGACTTAACTAAAGTACCGAAAGTACCGAAAGTACCGGGAATCCCGGTTCTTTAGCCAGAAAGTACCGAAAATCCCGGTTCTTTGAAAAAGCACCGGTTCTACAAACCCTAGTCGGAAGGGAAGTTAAGCACTTACCTAGGTACCTAGGCAAGTAGAAAGGTTAGGTATCCACCTACATAGTGCTCACTTGCTCACCTACAATGTACCTACCCATGTAGGCACCCACCATCGCAGGTACCTGTATGCCAAATCATATCTACTAGGTAGGTAGGTACTGATTATCAACATGAATGGCTAAGATGATTGTTTATTAGGGTGACGACTAAAAGGTCTAATAAATATCACTGCGTTAATCAATAACAATGACCCGTTTACACAATCCTGTTTCGGTTCGGATCTATGATTAGATACCTGCTTAGTTAGGATGTAAGTACATAGGTCTATATTCGCTCATGTTTATAAGAATTACTTAGGTACGAACAACAGCACTCACGAACTGAACAAGAACACACACACTGATCAGCGTACCTAATAGTACATAGACTCAAATAATTACCTGAGTAAAGAACTAGACTAGACTAGTTAGCTAAGTACTTACTTAAATAAAAGTTGTGTTCACTATCTAGTATAATTAAAGTACCTAGGCAGGCAAAGTATTCAGTAAAATGGAATACCTACAATTAATAGGTAAGTATGGTAAAGATAAAGATAAAGATAGTTTATTTGCTTAACCACAATGTACGTAGGTCAAATAGATGTTATCAGTAATTTAGTATCAATTTATGCATGCAATAGGTAGTAAGTTTATTACTTACATAACACAACTAAATAAGTAAGTACTTAGTTAATTTGGGTAAAAAGGTAATATGCCAAATTTAACATCGTAAAATAATAAGTGGATTGTACATACCAATGGGCGTTCTCAACGTTCTTACCACTTCGGATATTATCGATTCCTTTTAGGCGGGGCTTGGATCTACTCAATAATTATATAAAACCCGAGTAGATGTTTACTTGTTTATTATCCAGAACTTATCAATTTCAACAATTATGCTTTTCTGTACGTCCTACGACTTTACGATTCGAATCGGGAATGGCCGGCGGTCGACTACCGTCAAATTTCTCACAAAAATGAAAAAGCATCTTAATCATTATTTTAAGTCGCCAACAATAGGATATGAATGGGAATACCTAATTTACCTACTTTTTATCCAGGATAATACTTACCTACCACACGCACGAAACCGCGGGTGGAAGCATGTTTGTAATGACTACCGTCAATTAACACTTTTTTTACATTTTTTGTTTTACAATTTCAACTTCTGAAAAAGAATGAATGACTTCATAATTGCAGTACGAAATGAGAGCAGTTCGTCGGCCCCACAGGCATCTGATACGGTCAAGTCTAGACGCAGGCAACTTTATTACCATCAAGACGTTGCGTGTATTATGTCAGATTTTTTATTAAACTTTTACGTGGAAAATGTTTTTTTTTGTACTTGTTATGGTAATAAGCTGTCTCAATCTTGACGCAAATAAATATCAACTTTTACTTATTTTCATTGTTCACAATAATTATTTTAACTTTTATTAAAGCATAGATTATCAAAATTTGAGACTTAATCACTGGAAAAAAATAATTACTAAGTAAACTATTCTAACTAGACGACCTCTGTGGCGCAGTTGGTGAACGCCCGGCTGAGACGCCGAGGTTGCGGGTTCGATCCCCGCTACGGGACAAATGTTTGTATGTTCTGCAGATATTTCTTCCGTGTCTGGGTGTTTTCTATCTATAATATGTATGTATTTACAAAAACAATGTATCTATGTAGGTATTACCCATATCAGTCATCTGGTTACCATAACACAAGCATTAAGTTGCTTAGCTTGGGACTAGATGACGCTGTATGGAATGTCCAATGATAAAATAAAAAATAAAAAAAATGATATTTATTATTATTATTTATATAAATACAATTATATTTTTTTAATGGTTCCTTCATGTATAGGATAGGGACCATTTACATTGTGCTTCGTATCTATTCAACTTACAATAACTGTCCGAGTTTAAATTGTATATGATTAGTCGAGGTATTTAGGTTTGCCTGTCTAGGTAATTTAGAATTCGCATTATACATAGTCTAACGGGACACTGTACGGGACAATGTAGAAGACATTTTGCGTCTTTTCCCTCCATTTTATCAGTTTCTTATCTTTAAACTAGCTGCTACTGCGTGGAATCCAAACAAAAGGTAGCCTATGACCTTCCAGGCATTCTCTTTGTCTATCTTTGTCTATTTGTTTAAAATTTCATTAAAATCGGTTCATTGATTTAGGCGTGAAAGCGCAACAGGCAGACAGAGTTACTTGCGCATTTATTATATTAGTAAAAATCATTGTCAACCCTAAGCGCAGATGACTGCCTGTCTGATCTAGGACATAGTTTTTTTCAATGACGGATTACCAGTTAAAATACAGTCTGGCTGAGTGCAACTTAAAGATCCCGAACCGAACATGTAAAGAAAGTGTGAAGTACTTAGGTAAACAAAAGTTTTTTAGTAATTTCTTTTGGGGTGGTAGTGCCGAACTCTGGTGGAGAGTTCTGGCATAGAGTTTGTAAGTTGGATGAAGGCTTTTGTGAGGGCTCTATACACAAGATTAACAACCACGCCTTCATAGTAAGCACAGACAAATAATTCGTGTTACATAAATGAACTTCTTAACCTGTGCTTCAAAGCACTCTAGCACCTGATATTTTTTTATGTTATTCATGATTTTAATAGCCTTGAATTAGGTACTATTTAAAAGTTGAATTTGCGCCGTTTCTATTTCATAATTAAGTCAATGTGAATGTAACAAATTGTCCTCTGAAAAACTAACATATCTTTACCAATAGAACCGATTACGAACCCACGCATACCGGAATTTCTTTAATAAATAGGTAGACATAGACAGATAGCACCACAAAGCTCGAATACTTCTCGTTTTTATAGTTTTTCTTAATTTCCCGCTAAAGCCGGTCCCACGACGCAGCAAGATCGCGTTCGCATAACGGGCAAAAGCGCAGTTACTCTGTATGTGGGTGAGGCTAACTGCGCGCACCGTTAGCTACGTCACACACTAGTGATGGGATACACACCCCCATCACTATCGATAGGCATATATCGCCATATCTTTAGTCGTCACCTTAACCTCAAAATCAGAGGACCTTGGAAATTTCCTTGTATTTGGTATCTTTACTCGTTATTTCAAGAGTGAAATCAGAGAAATCACATCAGTCAAAGGAGATTCTCATAAATCAGCCTCAAAATTTTGTAACTGGCTCATACGAACTTATAAGGATTGTACGTCGATTAAAATTCACTATAGAAGTAATGTTTGTTTGTTTGTTTGACGGAGGTAATCTCCGAAACTAATCAGCGGATTTCAAAAATTCTTGCACTGATGTGTAGAATGGACTGTCGGGATGGTTATAGGCTATATTTTATCCCGGTAGTTTTAGTACACCCGTTCAAAACCGGGACGGGCTGCTAGTTTTTTATAAGTTTAGAATCAAAGTCGACGTTAAGTCTGAGATAACGTTATCGACAAGTCGCATCACTAGAAGTACCGTACGCTTACGTCACGAAGAAAGGGATTGCGCCGGCGCACAGAATAAGTGACAGTGCCCGAACGGTAAACGCAGGGCCGCGTCGCTGTCGCAAAACTATCGCTTTTCTACGCCCCGTTATCTCCGGGAAAAGCACATGCTTCTCTATACGAGTATGTAGGTTTATGTTGGCAGATAATATAAAAAAATATGTAAAATGAAGGAAACCTACCTGGGAACCTTTATTTATGTCAAAACAGTAAATTTTCGACATTTAAAGTAAATCGAAGAAATATGATAAAATTATTTATTTTTTTAACTTATTACCTATGTTATCTTAAATAATTAATAATACAATTTATAAATATTAAAATAAACAAAAAATTATACTAAGCTGTAGGTACCTAGGTAGTAAACCCTATCCTTGAGGATACCTAACTTATTTTCAAAACGTTTAAGACATAATAAATTAATTAATATGGCGAATATAACCTATAATTTAAGAGCATCTTAAATAATTGCATGTCATTGCAAATGGAAACAATTTTCTTTGGTAATTTCTTTATTGCAGAAAATGCAACAACACACTGACATCATCTGCAAAGCTTGTGTGCTTCCGTCAACACAACAGTGGCATTACCTAGGTCATTGACCAACGTCTAGGTTAGATAGGTAGGTTAGTTTCAAAAAATCTACGAAAAAAGAGATTAGACAATATTTACAACTACGATTTTTTAGTGCTAAAAGCTGTTAATTATTTACATTTTATTTTGTATTTAAAAATACTAGTTAATTTGCAATGTGTTTTTAGTTGTAATTTTTTCAAGAGAAAATCCGAGGAAAGTAGGTACCTATTCCAAAAGATAATATTTAAAACACCTATTTCCCTCAATATTCCGAAAAAAATCAAAAGCTTACCTCGAATAGTGCTGGGCATTTTGGCAAATCCTTAGCACCAACCACAAATAGTCAACACGGTCCACAAATTATCCTAACTCAGACATTTTTCACCATTCAAATTTCGAACACTAGCACAACAATCAATCCTTATGTCAATGTCAATTTTCCCGCGTTTTCGCTCGGAAAAGCCGCGCGTACGTCCTGAACATGAGAGATGGCGTTGGTTTGTGCTTTTTTCGTTGCGCGCGCGTTCGACTCTGTGGATAACTGTATTTTTTTTTCGTGCGAAGTGGTAACGGTGGAGCCGGTTATTCCATCAGATCTTCAACCGATTGCCATTCAAAGCTATTGATGAGGCTGTAGATTTATTAAAGACGTAGATGATCGACTTTCGATCTTCGTTCTGTTCTGATTTGGATCCTGAAAAATGATGAAATTCTGAATTTCAAACTTGAGCCCATTAAGTAGCATCTTCCTGTAAATATCTCTGTATTCTGTTCCGTAATGAAGATTTAATCATTCTTTTTATAATTAAGTAGGTAAGTAACTAAATAATCCTATTTATGAACAACCGTGATCACGGCTAAACACCTAAATTTAAATGCTGTTAGCCCTTTATTATTTGTAAAGTATCAAATAAACATTGTTTTTGATAAGCTTTACATTATTTATTATTTATTTAAATATTGTTTAAAATTGTTTAATATACTTATCAGAATTTATATTTATATAACAGTGTTGTGTAGTGTTTTAATAATTAAAATGTACCTATGTGTGCTTCAATATTTTTCTTCTTAACCTGTACTTACCTAATGTCCTAAATGTCTCCCCCATTAGCTTCTACAATGATCAATTTTCATAAAGAAGAATAATGACACTACCTTTGCATTTTTTAATTTCAAGTAGCGTCGTACAGTTTTCAGCTATCGAAGCCAGAAAAAAAGTAATCCACTTTTGACAGATGATACTAATACAAATTTATGGATAGGTAGGTTGTACAAAGTTTGAAGGGAAGTAAGAAACTTTAGCATGCCTGTCCATATGCATGGCGATTTCTCCTCATCAATCATTCTTTACAAATAGAATGCATAGAAATAGTCTAGGTAGATTCTAGACTTATAATTTTACTAGCTGGTCCACCAGTTATCTAAGCAATAATTTTATTTTGACGTTCAGGGTTTCGTGTTCCGTGGCCGAGTGGTACAGGCAGCCCCGTTTAAGAACGTTCACTTGTATCTTCGCGGGTTTCAACGCGGGCAGAATCAACATTTTTTAGGTTTCTTAATGCTTCTTTTAAAAATATCCCCCGTTTAAAATGTATCTATTTGTTATTAAAGTATTTATTTATTGTCCAATGTATCTATCTACTCAGCCGGTAACACCCACTGCTGGGTAAAGGCCTCATCTCTATGACTCTTGGCGATGTTGTGCCATCCGGAATTCCGGATCCTTGCAGCTCCTACCGCCATCACAATAATCTTACCTAATATTTTACTTAATCTTACTTACTTGATATTTTAATAAAATTTATATATACTTACTCGTAACACTCATGTATAATTATGTAGGTATGAGAAAACAATTAATTTCATTTACCTACCTATCTTCTTATTTACCGACGAATCCAAAAAAACATTAAAATAGGTCTAGCCGTTCTTGATTAAAATGGTGAAACTTTATTTTCTTAATTAAAAATGTTAAATTAATTAAAAATTAATTAAATTTTCTAAATGTTCAACGAATCTCAATTAAATCTTCTGAAAATAGATAACAGAAATGCATAATTAAATTATTTGCCAAAATGAGTCAGTTTACTACTTTAGCACAGAGTGAAAAACTGAAAACTGATCATGAACCGTGAATGGTATGAACTGTTTAAAAAATAGTGAAAATCGGCTAGTCGCAAAATTTTATTATTTAATTACTTACTGTAGGTACAACCTACTTATACAATTTTGTTTGCTAATAATTATTACTTAGGTAGTAATAATGTTGCTAAAAATGTTTATTAATAAATATCTAAGTACCTAAAATATGATGAGAAATCCCCCTAATTCTTGATTTTCTTTTAATTATCAGGTTTTTCCAATTTTTCCCCCTAGGAAAAAGTAGAGGGGGGAAATTTAAAATAAAAAGGGTAGGTACCTACATTAAAAATCCGTTTAAAACATTGCCATTTGGACAATCATTATAGTTAGGTAGGTACCTACTTAGGTGTTTTTTTCGGTCTTATGGTATCGTACCTACAATACCTACCTATCGTGTAGGTCTGTCTAGCTAGATCAATAAAATCTTTATTACCACCTCTAAAACAGCACAGCAATAAAATTTTAAAGTTCCTTGACCTCGCCTAACTCAGCGTTACATTGTTAATTTTTATTTTCGCCATTTCGTGTGTGAATTTAGAAAATCTCACAAAATCTTCAAAGTTTGATTCCCGCGTAAACAAATCACAGGTCGATGAACTCAACGGGACTCGGTCAGACGGGTTCTTGCATGTGACGTCATCTTAGTTTCGCTTTCCGCCGCTAGATGGCAGTAAAAAGGTCAATGACCGCGGGCGACTTTGTTGCGAATAATTGAAGAACCGGGTTCGATTCCTTGTTAGGTTAGGTTAGATCGATTTTGATTTTTTTACTACCTAATTTATCATTACCAGTTGAGATTAAGGCTGTTTCTAAGAGATCATACAGGTAAAGGTAAGGCATATGCAGGGCGCGGCGCGTCCCGTTAAATGTGTTGTTAAATAGACAGGTGTAGGTTCTGAAATTACAAAACTTTTAGGTACTTAGGTAGGTAGATACTTAAAAATTTTAAATGAATACCTAGGTATTACGCGTTTAACACATCGCATGACTAATGTGGACAATAAAGGCAGATTGCTTACTGTGGAAATACATTCAGACTCAGATTTTTATCTTCTATTGCCATCTTGTATCGAGTAGCAATATTTTTGTAATTGTTTGAGCAGTGCCATCTGGTAGAAGGTTAATGTTTTCGCTAGTGACATCTATGCTTGAGTAGCAAGCAACTTTTACAACGCCATCTATATTTATTTATTATTGTATTAGTTCAAGATTCCATCTTTCACCGCAAGACGGCACTAGCTGTTTTACAGTTGAAGTTGAAAGTGAACGAAAGAAAGAAAGGAATGTCAAAAAGTGTCAAATCAAATCTCAAAAAGTCAAAACAAAACTTGCGTGGGTCCAAGTTGCCGGTTAATCAGTTATTTTGATTTTATAAAATCGCATTCAAGGTTATTTTCAAGTGTTTTATTACGAGTTCTATTCAAGAGTGACTCGGGACGGTTATTATTAGTTAAAACTAGCAGTAGGGGAGTATTTGAAAGAATTAACTGGTAAGTGAAATTGCTACTCCAAAACCTGTGTTGTGAATTTGTGATGTGATTTCAGTCCGGCAAACATTTTGATTCCAGTCCAATTTACGAAAGACCTAAAACAAAAGCTATGTAGCTAGGTAAGTAAGTACATACTGAAAATGTGTAGATTATCAGAATTGTTGGTACTTACCTACAGACAGAATTTTGAGTGTTTCATCCTTTGGTTGTTGTCTAATTACAATACCTAAAGACTCTATACTTACTACCCACTTTCCACCCAATGCCGCGGTTACTGACGCCTTAGCTGCCCAAAACGAAAAGGAGCCAAGTTCTTCGGCTTCGGAGATTCCTGTCCTTGAAGAAACAAAACAGTACTTATGGCAAATTCCCTTTATTATTCGGCTTATTTAATAATTATTTATTTTATTACTATGAGTAAGTAGGACCTAAGTATTGTAATTTTATTGTGTCTGTCGTCAACCTCCCTTACGAATAGGTAAACCATTGTTTTTATTTGAAAAAAAAAGGTCTTTCAAATAAAAAAAAGTGGTTTATATCCGGTGATTTCAAGAGATTCTCAATCAGCCGGTTGAAGATAACCAGCTTTTTATATTGATGAAATTTTAAATAAGTGTCATTTATCTAAGTAGATTATTGGCGCCATACATATTATACTATTACTTAATAGTGTCGTTTTAGATTTAAATAGACAGAGCCTATCTTCACGTCTGTTTCTCGGCGCAACTTCGGACATACTAGATGTGCATTAATTTAAAACCAGACTGACAACAAATTTTTGCAGAGAAAATGGGGTATTGAACCCGCAACCTCGGTGTCTCAGGCTGGCTTTCATCCACTATGCCACAGTGGTTGTCAACAGAGTAACACAATCAATGTTTAAGTGGGTTCATGCCTTGACTTTCGATCCATGGGTAGTGGGTTCAAATCTCAGCCAACATCCATAGATTTAATTCCTTAACATTAACTCTAAATGGTGATGGAAAAATTGAAGCAATTTTGTATTGACCATTGTCCTTCCTGTGCATATGGCCGGCTAAGCTGAGAGGTTTAGTTGCTAGACAAGGCTACTTCAATAATGTCCCAACCAGGTATTAAATCATCTAATACATAAAGTAAAAGCAATAAAACAACTTAAAAATTTTTTTTGCCAATATAAATAAGCCATTATGTACAAATCAATCCGGAGCGTAATTAAACTCGATCCGAAATCCATTTCCAACGGAACAAAATACCTTTTGAATAAAAAGAATTACCTAAGTACGTGCTGAATAGCAACTTATTAATATATCGCCGTCTCGTTCTTACGTATGGGTTTAGTCGTGCCGTCTCACTCTCACATCTCACTGCCCCTCAGACGTGTGACATCCCCGGGGCTTTAACTCTGCGATAGGGTTGTCGCGTGATTGAAAAATATATTGAAAGTTTTAAATTTTAAAATGACCATCCGAACATTCTTCGTACTTAAAAGTATTAAAAATGCGAAAGTAACGTCTGTCAGTCTGTCTGTTACGTTTTCTATACTATATAAATATAATATTAGTCTTTTAATATTAGTCTATGTATATATACATAGACTAATATTAAAAGAGGCGATGTTGGTTTGTTTGTTTTAACGGAGGTAATCTCCGAAACTTCTAGGCCCGAAACTACTCGGCCGATTTCAAAAATCTAGTAAAAGAATTCTGAGATTACCTTCGTCAAACAAACAAACCAGCATAACCTCTTTATAATATTAGCAAAAAGAAAGTAAAGATAAAGATAAAGATTTCGAACCTGTTGTGTCCCACTGCAGGGCAAAAGCCTCCCTCCTCTTTTCCAGATTCTTACTACCCTTAGTATTAAAAAGCAATGCCAAACTCACTCTTGACCACATCAAATCACGCCAACCCTAACAGCCCACCGCCCTCTCATAAAATCAATATTTATAGAGGACATCGTTCACCTCAGAACCGCCACTGTATTATAGATACTGTATTGATTTGATCTGTCTTTGCAGTTATGGACTTTGAAAGCGCCGTATGCTTGTATTCAGGTATAGTAGACATAGACAATGATGTCCAAGCTAGAATTAAAGATATGGGGGATTAAAAAGGCCGTTTCTAGCATTTCTGCTAGCAATTCATAATGTGCATTAATTTCATGAATTGTGTAGCATTTTCACCAAAATTTGGTAAAACGAATCTATTTGAGCCATATACCTCTTTTAATTAGTTACCTATCTAAAAAAATATTTATGTTCTATCGCACCTTGGCTGGTCGTGTTGTTTTTATTTCATTTACCTACCTATTAAAAGTGTTTTCATAAAAAAATACTTCCGAGATTTATTATATTTGCAGGAAACGCCATATTTTTTGCCAAAATTAAACTAAAATGTAGTTATATTATTTTATTTGTCGAAATAAAAGTAATTCAATGACTCACTTCCGTGCGCATAAAATGTAACGTGCCACCTCGTCGCGTCGTTTCGCTGGGCGAACGTTGCAACCGATAATTTGAAAATTTCGCGTTGTAACAAACTGAAATTAAATTTGAATGTCTTTGTTGTTTATGCAAAATACTATAAATATAATAATATTTTGCATAGCTCTAAGGATATTTAAGCATTAAGTTGATTATTATTGTCATCTAGTCCCAAGCTAAGCAACTAAATGCTTGTGTTTGGAGATGACACAATACAAAAAAAAATACAAATTTCATACACGACTTAGACACATACACGACTTAGATACATTTTTTACATACACATAGATATATCTACACTAATATTATAAAGAGGAAAACTTTGTTTGTTTGTTTGTTTGTTTGGTTGTAATGAATAGGCTCAAAAACTACTGGACCGATTTTAAAAATTCTTTCACCATTCGAAAGCTACATTATCCACGAGTGACATAGGCTACTTTTTATCCCGATATTCCCGCGGGAACGGGACTTACGTGGGTGAAACCGCGTGGCGCAGCTAGTTTGTTTATATAGGAAATACCTACACGAGACAAGTATTTGCAGATCATGTAAACATTTGTCCCGCAGTGGAGTTCGAACCTGCAACCTCTGCGTCTCATGCGGGCTTTCATTTCACCCACTGCGCTACATATTCGTTATCATTGTTATTTCAGCTCAATGAACATTCGATTAGTATTACTGGCTATAAATCGAATACATACATGTATGCAGGAAGATAATAACCTACTACATTCAATTATGAATTATTGAAATCGGTCTATTATTGACAGAATAATCGGTGAACACAAAAATACGCACAGTGGGACTTAGAATATTCCCCTTTTTAACCGAATTCCATTCTATTATTATCCAACTAATATTATAAAGAGGTAAAGTTTGTTTGACGGAAGTAATCTCCGAAACTACTCATCCGATTTCAAAAATTCTTTCACCAATGTGTAGAATGGACTGTTGGGAAGGTTTTAGGCTATATTTTATCCCGGTATTCCCGCGATAACGGGACTTACGTGGGTGAAACCGCGGGATACAGCTAGTACACCATAAACTGTCGATATACTGTGTATTTCGATATCACACCCCCCCCTCTTACTCATTGAAGTAAGGATATAATAAAAGCTAAACTTAATAAAAGAATTGTACTTAATTTCGTCTACATTTTGCCAATAAATATTACTCTACCTACCTACTGACACTATAGTTAGTGATTATGATGTTGCTAAAACTAACTAGGTAGGGATGTTGACGATCGAAATCAAAAAGGGCATCTTTAGTTAGTTTAGATTTCGTTTTTATTACTTAGTTAACTATAACAATTTTGATGACGTACTCATCTCACTAAGAACGATCTCGAAGATGTGTGAACATTACGTGCAAGTATTTGCGTATTATGAACTAAGTGGTCCTCTTCTTGATGATGACGGATGAAGATCTGTCTATTATCTATAAAACTAGATTATTCGGTCGCTGCTTCGCCCTCTGTTACTTTCCTGGATAAAAAGTAGCATGTGCTATCATCAACACCATTCATGCAATTTATCGCGTTATTAGTAGGTATTAGTGGGATTGTATTAAACTGTAATTTCATTTAACTTTATTATTCTTAAGGTTTACTGGTTAATACGTTTCTTTGTAAATGTACAATTCATTCATTCATTGACTCTGCCATTTTCAAAATAATATAGTGAAATAAATCAAAGATACGATACGACGAGTACTCATGAAATTCTCTGCTCATTTCGAAACTTCAACATATTCACCGAGAAACATTAAACGTTCTAACGCAGCACAAAGACGTACAAATAAAATAATGTTTAAAGTGGAAATACTAGTTCACAATCCGATTACTATCGTAATTCGTGTCGATGTTTAGATTATTTTTATGGCTTTTCTAAAATCAGCTCGTTGCGTTCGCGCGATGAGTTATGCTCTTGTTGGATTTGTTAAGTTTGTGTATCATCTATATCTATACTTCTATACTAATCTATACTAATACTAATATACTAATAATATTATAGAGGTAAAATTTGTTTGTTTGTTTGACGGAAGTAATCTCCGAAACTACTGGACCGATTTCAAAAATTCTTTTACGGGTGGGTAGAATGGACTGTCCGGGAGGTTATAGGCTATATTTTATCCCGGTAGCTCCATTAGTACACCCGTGCGATGCCGGGACGTGCTACTAGTTTGGAATAAAACGCCTTTAAGAATCACATTTACCTCATTTTGGTGTGTTTGACCCTTGTGTTCAGTCTTGGGGTAGGTATAGTCCTTCTGACTAATTGTTTACTGTTCCGTTTGATCGTTTCTGGCTAAATCACTCTACATAAACACGAAGTATGTAGATGGATTGACCTAGAATAGCATTATTGTACTATTTATGTTGAAACTGCGCAAGCGAAATAAGAGGCGTAACATTGTTAAGGTAAAAGCACCAATCTCCGACAGTGGACCAAAGGATGACACTTTCGAAGAAAAAGCTTTCTATTAGGAAAAATAAACATTTATTTCCTATTATTATTATATTAAAAGACACATAAGTCTATTAATAATGCGTTGATAAAAACTTAGACACACTTTCAGAAGAAAATTTAAAAATGGCTTAAATAAACAAAAATCAATGTGTGCAGATTGTGATGAGTGCGGAAATTCTTAATGATTTTCTTAAGGGCATTGTTTTTTTACGATTATGATTTTGTTTTATAAATTACTGATTATTGTTACTGTTGGTGTTTATCTGATACGTGTATGATATTATCGACGTCTTATGGTCATTTCCTTATTATTTTGGCTAGTTTTTATATCAATTTCAAGGGGTGTCTATCATTGGTCCCAAAAACTGAGGAAAACCCAAAAGATGACACATGTGTTTTCTATTCGGGTTTTCTCAAATATATTTATTCAGCTTAAGTTTTTTAGCTCAATCCGTAATAATCCGTATGGATGGATCCATCCATATCCATCCGTCCATACTAATATTATAAAGGGGAAAGTGTGTCTGTTTGTCTTTCTGTCTGTTTGTCCGTCTATCACGGCAAAACGGGGCGAATAATTGACGTGATTTTTCGTGTGGAGATAGTTGAAGGAATGACGACTTGCTTGACGAGTGACATGGGGGCTTTTTATCCCGATATTCCCGCGGGAACGGAACTTACGCGGGTGAAACCGCGAGGCGCAGCTAGTCAATCAAGAAAAAAGCCTCGGACGAATTGACGGACAGATGGTCGAATGGACGGACGGACGTACAAACCAAAACTATAAGGGTTCGTTGTGTATTTAATTTATTTCATACATTTCAAACATTTCATACATCTCATACATCTCAAACATTTCATACATCTCATACATCTCATACATCTCAAACATTTCATACATTTCATACATTTCATACATCTCATACATCTCATACATCTCAAACATTTCATTTCATACATTTCATACATCTCATACATCTCAAACATCTCAAACATTTCATACATCTCATACATCTCATACATCTCAAACATTTCATACATCTCATACATTTCAAACATTTCATACATTTCATACATTTCATACATTTCATACATCTCAAACATCTCATACATCTCAAACATTTCATACATTTCATACATTTCATACATCTCATACATCTCATACATCTCAAACATTTCATTTCATACATTTCATACATCTCATACATCTCAAACATCTCAAACATTTCATACATCTCATACATCTCATACATCTCAAACATTTCATACATCTCATACATTTCAAACATTTCATACATTTCATACATCTCATACATCTCATACATCTCAAACATTTCATACATTTCATACATTTCATACATCTCATACATCTCATACATCTCAAACATTTCATACATTTCAAACTTTTCATACATTTCATTCATTTCATACATCTCATACATCTCATACATCTCATACATCTCATACATTTCATACATTTCAAACATCTCATACATCTCATACATCTCAAACATTTCATACATTTTAAACATTTCATACATCTCATACATTTCATTTCATACATTTCATACATTTCAAACATCTCATACATCTCATACATTTCATACATTTCATATATCTCATACATCTCATACATCTCAAACATTTCATACATTTTAAACATTTCATACATCTCATACATTTCATACATTTCATACATCTCATACATCTCAAACATCTCATACATCTCAAACATTTCATACATTTCATATCTCATACATTTTATTCATCGAGAAAAAAACGCTTTATTGTATGTATCACATATTTTAGAGTGTCTACTATTGGTTCCAACCTGTGTCTACCTTTGGGTAATGTGGATTTTTGTGCTGTCATCCATTGGTGCCTCTGACAAGGTTGACAAAAAACATTTTTAAATAATTTATATGATAGTTAATAAAGTTTTAACATTAAAAAGTTAAAATGTAATAGTTACTCTAACAGCAGAAATAGTTGTAATTGTTTAATTTTGAAAAATACATTATTTTTTTAAAGATTAAAGTAATATTTGTCCTTAAAGTGTCGGCCATTGGTGCTTTTACCTTAATTGAAATTCCGTATAATGAACTAAACTCGGAATGAGATTATCACATTATAATTTTCTTTGATTGCTTCAATAGTCATTATGAAAAATAACATGTGTTACAGTTACAGTACAGTTCATTATCTTTATTAAACTTGTTCTCGACTTCTAGATCTATGTAAACGAAGTATTTATAAAGTACTCGAGCAGTTGCTTTGTTTATTGTGTTGGTCAATTCATTCGAAGTTTCTAGGTTGTTTGCATAACTTTTAATATAAACCGTTAGTTAGATTTCTAAATTCCTACCTAAACCAATTTATCAAACGTACAAAACATCTTCATACCATGTCAACTTCCTTCAAAAGCGTGTAACATAACTCGCGCCAATTTACTCAGAGCCCAGCACCCACGTCAGTGATCCCTTCTATGCCCTCACTGCGGAAGTGCGCGAGGAGGTTCGCAGGTCTAGCCTGGCTGGTCGGACCACCTCGCTGAGAGCAATGACCCCCGCTATGGTGACCGTTTACCATTACAGGCGGATCGTCAATACTATCGATAAGTATCGTTCTGTGCTCCTTTTATGATATTTTCCAGTTTATTCACAATCCGAGCATTGGGCAAGCGTCCATGTTTCTTGTCTATGTTTGTGTTTAACCGGTTTTAGACAATAACGTGCCTTGTTGGATGACTTTTGGCATTACTGAGGTGATGACCAAACATGACTAAGAACAAATTGTACGGAGTTCATTGATTCTCATCCGACTGATCTTATTTCTGAATCATCTGAGATAATTATATACAATACATTACATATAAACTATGCATAGGTAATAAAGTTTATTCGGTAAATAACTTAATGCAAATGAATAAATTTGTATTGCATAATAAATTACAACTTTTCGTAATTAATATATCGAAATGTTTTAGATTTCCGTTGATTAATAGTGTTGTTTCTTCTTTTATTTAAATTACGGTGTACTAAATTGAAATTAATGCTACAATTAATCAAAACCTGTTTGAGAAACCTAATGAATCTGTTTATATTTAATGAGCATGCGTTTTTTGCCATTACTGTTTAACAAGTGGTTGTATAATTCTTAACCCTTAAATGCATGATTTTTTATTTAATTATGAAATAAATATTTCAGTATAGGTTTTGAGTCACAGATAAAGGGAAAAATAATAAAAAAATTATTGGTATCAATAAAAGCTATATTTTTGAAAAAAATATGTATGTAGCCATTTGGCTACACTATGCGTCTAGGTTGGTGATGAAATATCTTAGTTATTTATGAAATTCAGCAAAAACAGTTTCTTTCTTTGTTGTGTCATAGGGCCACCTGACCCTTGGTGCATTCCGTCCATGAAAACCCCTTGCACCCCGGCAACTTGCATCTATTTTAGGTACTACACCATTTCTCATTATGGTCCACCCCAGTTCCAACGTCTTTGGGTGGAACAGGCTTCATAGGGCCTCGGTGCTTTTTTGCATCAAATTCTCTCTCTAAAGTACTACTAGATGGTCTTCCTCTTTTATTTTCGGCAGATTTTTTACAGTTGCATAATGTCTCTGCTAAGTCTGACCGAAATTCTCCAAGGTTCATAATTTTTTTGTCCCTTTATTCATATGGGCTTTCTTATACCACACCCAAGAATTTATAACCGCCATGTCAATCATACCTTCGGCTTTTTTAACATAAATGATAAAAAAACCGAAGATACCATTTTCGTCTTTTTATTCTGATCCTGTACCTTCCTAAGAAACTATCCATCAGATCTACTCCTTCCCTACGGGCATTGTAGTCCTTTATGATTTTTGGGCATGGTATGGTGTTTTTTTTTTCCTTTTCGTCATATCTGTTTACTGTGCCTGCGGGTTCAGCACCAAACAAGCATTGCGATCATCGTTCCATGGTAAATTTCTTTTTTTCCATGTAAGCTCCCGGCTTCGTGACCTCTAAGCTGCAACTCCAGTATTAGGTACCTGTACTTATTTGGGATGAGGTTCCCGCCACAGGTTCCGCGTGGATGCACCACCTGACAAGTGCTCCTCTTCATAGACTATGGGAGGGTCTTTGTTACTGTCCAAGGGTTCATCTTCCAGGTCATGTAATAAGTCCCCTACGTTTGAATAATAATCAATATTATAATCATCGAAATCTTCACCATCTTCGGAGACCTCACCATCATTTTATGCAGCTAGAGCTGCCTCAATTTCCTATTCTGCCAAAGAGCCCGACATGCTGAAGAAAAAAGCGAAATAAACAAAATACCAAAACCATACCCAAATAAGCAAACAATAAAAAATAAATACCAAAAACGCATGGTGTAGACATTTGGCAACATACATAAAAATCAAAATACAAACACATTCAGGATAAATTGCCAAAAAAAACGTTATAATATTGTTTTCTTACCTTATGTCTTATCTATTTGTAATTTTTTTAACTCTTTTCGGCAATTAGTTTTCACTAAATCTTAATTCAAAATTCACAAATTTTCATTCAACCAACTTTTTCCACCTTCACAATTTAGAAGTCAAATTACCCGCCAATTTTATCTTCCACAGACCCTCTTACTCGTTTTTTTTTTTCATTTTGATATTAGCTATGATATAGAAATACGTTCTGAACACTTGTCACAGCTGTCACTTTTTAAAATGACAAAAATTCGTTTGTAGACTTTTGGCAACAATATGCATTTAAGGGTTAATATTCAAATGAACACATTTGAAATTCAGCATTATCATAAGCAGGGCGTTTTACTCCACTTATGCCATCTGATGACTTCTGGGTATGTGCTTGTTTGCAAATATCGACATCTCTTTGTTCAAGAATGACTACAGCTAAAAATATCTCATCGTCGACTTTTTGAACTCTGAAAACAGTTACACTAGCAACGTGATGCGAGTCTAAACAAATAGGTACCGTTCTTGGAAACAATCTCATTCTTTGCGAATAATTATGCGTTTCATCATTAGGAAGTCAGTATGCTAATTTAAATTGCTAATACGTTTCTTGAGCGCGGTTAGTTCACTATTTCACCGTGTTACCGTCCGTTTGATAGTATTTAGCGTGCACAAAGAGCTGTATAACATCGCTTTGCCCTCGGGCCAGGTAGATGTGCCGCAGAGGCGAAAGAGACAAAACCATCGGCTTAACGCGGCTACATTTTAACACGGCCATTTATACTAGCTCTGTGGACTTTCTTTCAACCCCGCAGGGCCACGCTCAATCAATACAATAACCGGATCCTATGCCTCTAAATAGCCATCATTCGACGCGTTACGCCCGAAAGGACGTTACCGTCGTATTAAACGTCGAAAATTAGCCTAAAAACGTGTGCGATACGTGTATGATGCGTGTCGTAATGACAGGACGACGCATCGGTTAGGCTTTGAGCGGTTGGGGACGCGACGAGTTGTAATCTGCGATCAAAATGGAAGCCGGTCGGCCATCTTAGGTCTGCCGCGAGCGAGAGAGCCGTCCGCATCGGGAATTTGGGAAATTGGTGTTTTTTCTGTTGTAAAGAGAGCAGTATATATAAGAGGTCGCTAGGCAGAGGACAGGGCGGGGGAGGTGAGGGGGGGATCTCCGCACGGGCAAAGCGGTGTGAAGGGAAAGAACTGCGACTGTTCTACATGAACTCAAGTGTTGCGGGATATATCTCGCGATGTTTTGCACATAAATCAGATGGATCAAAATATTGACGCATAGTTTTTTTTTCTTGTTAATAATTGTCATTGATTATGATGATTATAGACTGGTCCTAGTTCACACTGTCCACATTATTATCTGATATGTTTCATATTTCTTTATGCAGTTTTGATGATAACCATTATTTCATTGTTATTATATTGGATTGCATTGACAGTGACCTAATTTTCATTTATTTCCCAAACAACTAAGCCAGTATTATTCTTTGTGAAACCATTGATAGAAACCACTACCTGCGAATAATTGCTAACAATACAGCTTTTATTGGTCGTCGCAATCGTCGGATTTATCCTCGAGGCAGTCCCCGCTCGGCTAGCCGTGTACACCGGCCGCCTATCTTTCATTGCACGTACGCGCGGGGCGCGGGGGCCGCTCGCCGCGCATACACGGAGCCATCTTGCCAGCGGTCGCCGAATCGCTCGCGTCTCCGACATAAATCGCTTTTAATTCGCACTAATACCTAATTAGTACCACCAAAAACAATACAAAACTCAAAACTGAACTTAGTGAAGTGCCAGTGTTAAACGTTGTTGATATTGTGTGTTGTTGTTTTATGTGTGTGTGCATTCCGACTGTCTAGGTGAGTAGTGACTAGTCTTTGTGTGACAATTATCATTCTGATCGATTCGGCCCGCGCGGGGGAGTGCGGCCGGCCCGTTTTATATCTTTTGTTGTTTTGTAACGCTACGGAATCAATAATTTTAGTGCCGAAGTGGCTTGGAGAGCTTGTCTCCCGCCTCTGTGTTGATTTAGAGACAGTTATAGTGCTTTGAAACTCCTGTTTGGACATTATCGTGATTGAATGCGAAAGGTGCCAGCGTTGCCGTCGCCAGTTAACTCAGGTACACATTTTTTATTACATTTAACGATTTACATGCTAAACAAGGCTATAATATTGAGTGGGGAAACGTTCTATAAATAGAAACCGGCCAGGTGTATTCGCTGTTACTTAATGCAGTTGGTAAATCACGCCATTGCTTCCACTGTCTCGAATTTGACTACTTTTATTGCTTTTTGAATCTTAAAATCTTTCTAATCTCGCATCATCGTTCACATTTATAGATTGTTGATTACGCCTACTTGTAGCATTGAGTGTTAATATTTCGTTATAAATACAATTATAATTGCATACAATGTGTTCACACGAAGTTTTAAACCAATGATTAGCACTTTAAGTAGGTGATTAATAGTGAAAGTGCATGTCTTCGTTGACGTTCACAATACGTTTCAAGTACCTAGTTTCAACGTCTATCGCCAACAGTATAATATCGTCACTCATATTGTTTCAAACAAAACTTAAACATTGAGTGCTCAATGTAATGAACATTAGTTATGCATGTTTGCCAATTTACGGTCGAAAATTCTAAATCTATTAAACAATGCAGCTGCTCGTAAAACAATCATATAAAATTTATTTATTGCGAAAAAGTAAACAAAACGTGATAAAATTTGATATTTGCAGAGGTAGATGCGTTCACGCGTTCTTGCTTGCATCGTAAAACAAATCTAAGTGACAGACAACGTACCGAACAGTAAATTGAGAAAAATTGGGTTACACCGTTTTTCCGTTCGAGGCTAGACATCATTTGGAGGTGTAATGTGATGTGACTTATTTATTTATACTTTTTCCACCATTTTAACCGACTTCGAAACAAGAAGAGGTCCTGTGTTCCACTCCACTGTATAATTTTTTTTAGCTAACCATGGTATGGCCAGGCCAACGATTATTTAGTAAATAAAAGACCAATTCTCTTCATCTAAAGAATTATATAAAGATCTGAAAGAAATGTCTACCGCTCCCTGGGATACAGTCGTGATCTAATCATATTACATTTTTTATTTTCATTTCATCAACTAATCTTAAGTCGCAAAGTAAATACTCAATAAAAATAGTCAATAAGTGCGTTAGGAACATCACCTCTAGACAACCTTGTACAAAAACTAGGGTACCTAAGTACCAGACTACATCTGTAGAATTTAATTTAGTACTTATTTTAACGACCTAGATGTGGGTGTCATCTGTAAATGTAAAAGGTTAGGTTGTGGATGTTTATTGCGGCTGAACAGATTTGGATGAAATTTAAATGAACATAGCTGGTACTCGGAAGATCCTCCTCAGATCGGCTTTGCACATGTACCAATTAAACTACTGGAATAAATATACTATATAGCCCGCGGCTCGGCCTGCCCTGAATTCTTAATGCTCTATCCCTGTCTGTGCCCTGGAGAATGGATGTCCTAGGCTAGTCTGTGTCTATTGTTTTCTTGTGTACAGTCCACTTCATGCTTACAGAGTCTGTGCTGGTAACAGTTTTTTTAACCCCCCTCTGAATATAGCCTATAACCATCCCGACAGTCCATTAAACACATCGGTGTTTTTTTTTAAATCGGCTGAGTTTCGGAGATTACCTCTAGTAAGTCTCTAACTGGTAAGTTAATCTGTTGCTATCTCTTTTCATTTCCATAGGAGTAACAAAAACAAAACATTATTTAAACCTAAGTATATTAAATACATAGGACTTATAACCTATGAATAAGACCCGTTCTGCCGTTGAAGTCTATAATCGCTGACCTTGCCCTCGTTCGGCAAATACAAGATGGACGATGTATTTAAACGATTTAGGAAACTATTGTGTCACCATTTTCTTTACATGGTAATAAGAATATGTTCCCACGAGTGGAACTTACAAGCAGGGTCATAGTAAATAATTACTTTAGTGAATCTAGACATTATATTAATACAACGGGCGGGACATTACTCACGTAAATTACTGTCGATTTAGATACCGACAATGTTTCGATTCTTCCGGAGAATCTTCACTGAAAGTGACTTTAGTGAATCTATCTAATCTTGACTTGTTTGAGAAGGAGTGGTGGGAGATCGCCAAGGATTGGGGTCAGTGGAAGATTTTGGGGGAGGTCCTTAGGTAGTCTAGGCATTGAGTCTAAATCCTAAAATATTAGTAACAACTTGTGCGTCCCGTAACTTTCAAGCTTAGCCGCCATGCATGCCGCATCGTTAAAGACGAGTTTTAAGTGAAGCGATTAGCGATCAAAGATGGCGACTTTTGTTACTTTGTTTTTAAATCACTTCAAAAAAGGAGATATGTGTTCCACTGTGTATTTTTTGTGATTTCTGCGTCAATCGACTGACTTTGAAAGTTATTTATTTTTGCCACATCTATACTTATCTTATGTAAGTACTTACTTAATATTATAAAGAGGTATGTTTGTTTGTTTGACGGAGGTAATCTCCGAAAACACTCAGCCAATTTCAAAAATTCTTTCACCGACGTGTAGAATGGACTGTCGGGATGGTGATAGGCTTTATTTTATCCCGGCAGTTTCATTACACCCGTGCAAAGCCGGGACGTGCTGCTAGTCATACGGCAAAAATCGCTGTATCCTGTGATCCTGTCGCGTGTAGAAACGTCACCTTAATACATAAATACGGAGAATCCTCGTACCTAAACTGACAAAATTACTTTTTGCACACAATGCATTCCGCGGTCGGCATGTCGTCTGGTTTTTGTTGAAACCGTGGCTTTTACGGAGTTTTCATCATCATCATGTAGCTGAAATATTCGTATTAAAATATGGTGAATTAATAAACTTATGGTATTATTCATAAATATTTGTCAGTTTAATATGTGTTTAAAGAATGTATTTTTCTAGTTACTTAAGTCGGGTTAAAAAAAAACCACTTGTCAATACTTAATTAATTTGTAATTATATTTTTTTATGGGACCTCGGTTATATATATATATAAAAGGATAGTACCTACCTACACTACAACTTAACAATACTTCGTACACACAGGTAGTAGCCTAGTCTAGTGTTCAACTTGTGACCTACTTCCACATACCTACGTTTCTCTTTTAGAAATGCGATTTAATATTTATTTATATGTGAATTTATGTTGTATGAACATAAAGTATACTCGTAGTGAGACCTTTACATCTATCTATTCTATACTAATATTATAAATAGGTAAAATTGGTTTGTTTGTTTAAAGAAGGTAATCTACGCAACTACTCATTCGATTTCAAAAATTCTTTCACAAATGTGAAGAATGAACTGTCGGTGTCGGGATATTATCACTATCACTACATTATATTTTAAAACAAAGTCGCTCTCTCTGTCCCTATATCCCTATGTTCATATCAATGTACCTAACTGTAAGGCCTATATTATATTTGTGTCACCTGGGCCCTCAATAAAGATATTTTGATTGATTGATTTGAATGCTCAAATCTTTAAAACTACGCAACGGATTTTGATGCGGTTTTTTTTAATAGATAAAGTGATCCGTGGTCTCTGCCTACTAGGGATTGTAGAACCGGTGCTCTTTCAAAGAACCGGGATTTTCGGTACTTTCTGGCTAAAGAACCGGGATTCCCGGTACTTTCGGTACTTTCGGTACTTTAGTTAAGTCTTCATGAAATGGCAGAGTTAAAAGTGTTTAATGAAAGCATAAAGTAAGACAGGGATGAAATGACAGGGCATATAAAAAAACATTTTAATATAATCAATAAAATGTTTTATTTCTTGTTTTATAGACACTAAATCGGTCTGATTTGGTACCTAAGTTACTAATCAGTCTTAGTTTAGCTTTCTATCATATAATTTAAATTAGAAAACAGGGTTTTATCGCGTTAAATACCTTTTTTATATTATTTCCCGACGTTTCGATTGTGTTACAACAACCGTGGTCTCGGGCGAACTGTATGTAGGTAGGTAGGCTCCGACGAGAAGCGGCAGTTAGCTTCACTACCCTCACTCAATCTTCGTTCTTTGGCAAGAATCTTCGGATCTTGAAGCTTAATCCAGTGGTTAGGTCGAGGTGAGGGTAGTTGGTTAGGTCGAGGTGAGGGTACTTATGCTAACTGCTGCTTCTCGTCGGAGCCTACCTATCTACTCCAGTTCGCCCGAGACCACGGTCGTTGTAACTTATAATCAAAACGTCGGGAAATAATATAAAAAAAGGTGTTTAACGCGATGAAATCCTGTTTTCTAGTTTAAATTATGTATTGTGATCGCGAGAGTTTTAAAAAGACTACCTATCATTATATCAACAAAACTCTTATTGCAACAAATTTTAATATTCAACTTCCCAACGTTTTTATTGATAATTTAAATAAGAAAAAGAACAGTGTAGTTTTAGCATAGCATTATTCAGTCTCAATAGGCGTACCTACCTAGCTAATATACTCAAGAGTATGCCTAGCAACGTCACAATGCAAGAGTAGCAGCGTCACAATTTTTCTACACATTTCACAAAATTCTTCTTTTATGCATTATAGAAGTACAATTCAGGGTTTTGCAAATATCCTAATACATATTGTAGTTTCCGACAGTCTACGTTCTCTATAGATAGAAACCGTGTTGGCTAAGTGGATTGGTACTTCGACTTTCGTTCCGGAGGTCGTGGGACCGAATTCAGCCGTGCATCAATGGACTTTTCGTATTGAAATGCGCTTTAACACGAGCTTTAAACGGTGAAGGAAAACATCGTGAGGAAACCCGCGGCTAGTCAGCCCCACACGTATTGACATTGTCTTTCCTGTGGATAATGGCCGGCTAAGCTGAGAGGGTGGTTTAGGTGCTGGACAAGCCTATTCCATCTCAACAGTGTCCCGTTAAGTGTAGGCAAAGATTGCCTCCTGACGCTGTATAAATAATCTGCTTTATATGCAAAGGACTGAGTTTTTTTTTCTGCACGTTAGAAGTTTTAGAAACCGCTCCAGAGCATTTGCTAGACTGCCACATCGTGTTTTTGAGTCTCTTGTCAGTGGTAATGCTTTTTATTTAAGCAGTTGGGCTTTAGGCAATAACAATACAATACAATTAGAAATATTTTGAACGTAAAGCATTTTTCCCGAAAGTACCGAAAGAACCGGGATTTGATTTTCAAAATCCCGGTTCTTACAACCACGAAAAGAACCGGGATTTCCCGGTACTTTCGGTACCGGTATTTCCCGGGACCAAACCCTACTGCCTACCCCCATGGGAAAGAGGCGTGATTTTATGTATGTATGTATGTATGTAGATAGAGTGATTCAAGAGGTAGGTTTATATGTAACCCGTGCGAAGCCGGGGCGGGACGCTAGTAGGCTGTATTTTATCCCGGTAGTTTCATTAGTACACCCTTGCACTACTTACTACAAACTTAAAACCCCTCGCTGTTACGACGGAGGCTAAAAACAGCATCCGTTTGAGCTAGCATAGCTATTGGAAGCCATTTAACTTCATTATGGGTCAAACCATTAGCCTTTTACGGCGACCTTTGTGGCACAGTGGGTGAAGGCCTGCCTAAGACGCAGGGGTTGCGGGTTCGATTACCACCTAATTACCATGTATTTATTTACAAAATAAATAAATAATAATAAATAAATAAATCTGAAAGAATAATTGTCTACCGTGTCAGGGTAATGACAGTAGTGATAATACATATTTAATTTTATTTCAATTTTTAATCATTTCATTTATTTTTATGAAATGTACCTACTTACCTATATTTGATGTTAATTTAATTGTGAGTGAAGTAAATACATACTTAAATATTTTTCTATTTCTATTCTATTTCTTCTGGCCGGTTTAAGAACACTAGGATAAAGGTCACTTTCCGCGAAATATCGATAAGTCTCGGGTAGAATCGCCAAGGTCGCCCCGGGACCTACCTGGACCATTCTAGAGGTCCTTTCTTAGTTAATAATACTTATTACTTGTGCCGAGTGGAGAAGTGGCTTGCGATCTATACTTCATTTATTGAAACGAGCTATTAGAAAGAAAAATAAACACACGCGATTGGTCGTCGAAAATAATTGTCTTTGTCGTGATTGTCAAGTGTCAAATCTAGCCAATCACGAGAATAAACAATTATTTTCGACGACCAATCACGTGGGTTTATTTTTCTTTCTATTAGCTCGCTTTAAGAAATGAAGTATAGAGTCAGTCGTATAAAAATACCCTTCCGACGCACAGTACATACTTGTCTTCACTACATAGTATAAAACAAAGTCGCTTTCTCTATGCTTATATGCTTAAATCTTTGAAACAACGCAACTGATTTTGATACGGTTATAATGTTTTATTATTGTCCCCGTGCGAAGCCGGGGCGAGTCGCTAGCGAGTAATAAAAGTGATTGTAAATATGTTTTTTTTTCATGAGATCTCTTTTATTGTGGCAACGTGAGCGAAGTCGGCGGATACTAGTGATTATAAAATTTCGAATGCATCCCGCAATAAAAGGTTGGCTACAACTGCCGTAGACAATTTTGGCTGGCCATTCCGGCATTTGGCATTTGAGGTACTGGAGCGACGCCAATGCACGACAATTGATTAAATTTTCACTTATTTATTGTTGTTTCGGGCACCTAGTCGTACTCGTATCTTCTACTAAATGAAAAAAAAAAGAAATATTATCACGACTTTATCCCAGGGAGCGGTAGACATTTCTAAGAGATCTTTATGTAATTCTTTAGATCCTTTGAAGATGTCCAATGGGGTAGTCAGAGGTATGTCCAAATACCTATATATTTGGTACATGCCCACTTTTTGCAGAAGTTAACTTTCCATACGTGACAGGGTTGCAAGCCCATCGACGCTGCTATCTTCTACTATTATACTAATATTATAAAGAGGTAAAGTTGGTTCGTTGTTTGTGTAGAGGGTAATCTCCAAAACTACTCATCCAATTTCAAAAATTTGTATTGAACTAGCAGCACGTTCGGGCTTTGCACGGGTGTATCTACTAATCAAACTACCGGGATAAAATATAGCCTATAATTCCGACAGTCCATTCTACACATCGGTGAAAGAATTTCTGAAATCGGCTGAGTAGTAAAAAGGTAAAGTTTGTTTGTTTGACTGAGGTATCTCCGAAACTATTCAGCCACTTTGAAAATTAGGTTTGTGATCCTCATTCAGAAGATATAAAACTGCTTGAAATGATAAAGTAAAGGTCATTGATCTAAAGAAACAAAGGTACCATACAAACAAGCAATTAATTGGTCTACGGGCATTTCCAACGACGCGACAGTTTGTTAGAAATTGATCGATACTTTGAATAATGTATTCATTCCCACGGCCATCTTGTATTGGATTTCTTTGTCTTTGTTTTAGAACAGACTTCAAAAAGGAAACGTCAGGTTAAAATAAAATAAAATAATTGCTATAAATACGCGTAAATATGTTTATGCTGTGTTCTGATCGCGAAAGTTTAAAAAAGACAACTCAATATTTTTATTTTCTTACAATGTTTGTTATTATTAAGAAAATAAAAATATTTTTGATTGATTGAATAAAGAAGGTTTTATGTGCCACCTGTATTATTGACTAGAAGTACGTTCCTTTGCACGGGTGTACTAATCAAACTACCGGGATAAAATATAGCCTATAACCTTCCCGACAGTCCATTCTACTCATCAGTGAAAGAATTTTTAAAATCGGATCAGTAGTTTCGGAGATTACTTGCTACAAACAAACCAACTTTACCTCTTTAATATTAGTATAGACTTCAAAAAGTAGGTTCTATTTTCCGCTGTATGTTTTTTATTTCATCAATTTATACGCGTCTGGAGGCAATGTTTATCTACACTTTACGGGACACCTATGTGTGGGTGGAACGTCCAGGGATATTTATTTATTTATATTTATATACATATTTACCTATGGAGTAACTAAAAATTACCCACTAATTTTATTATTAAAAAAAAAAGAGGGTTCAAAGCCAGTTCAGAATTTTTTGTTACGGAATTTCTGGATTCGGTCACCCCGCCAAGGCCCGCGATAGAAGCTATGCAATAGCTTAAAAACGTGTGGTACTCAGGGACTGCCGCGGTAAAGCTATTGCATGCCACCTAGAGGAGAGTTGCTGAACTAAAGTGACAGCGTTAGGTGATTTCGTTACGGAATTTCTGGATTCGGTCTCCACGCTCAAGGCCCGCGATAGAAGCTATGCAATAGCTTAAAAACTATTTTAAATCTTGTTAGATACAAACATATAACCTACTTCCTCAAATCAAAGTACTTACAAAGTTATTGTTCTTTATAACATTTAAATTGTCTTAACCTTCGTCTCGTATGAAGATAATTACCATTTCAACCTTTTATGCATCTATTATGGTCGCTTTCAATAAAATCACTTGTAATGTGTAGAAGTAGGCCAATATTTGTGAAAAAAATATGAATGATCACGTCTGTATCCCAGGGTGCGGTAGACATTTCTTTCAGATCTTTGTGTAATTCTTTAGATCCTTTGAAGATGTCTAATGGGGTAGTCAGAGGTATGTCCAAATATACGAGTATATTTTGGTACCATACGTGACAGGTTTTTGATTTGTGATCTTAATCCTACTAAAAATTAGGTAATTTTACGGATGTTTTTAGATTGTTTATAAATAAATAAATACGGATATTTATTTTATCTCCGCGTATCAATCGTTAACAAAATCAAGAAAATAATTTTGTTGGCAGCCTGTTTGCTTTAACTTTAGTAGAAAGATGTAAAGAAGTTATTTCCTTACCTTTATTAGTATAGTTACAGTAACGGATTGCGTCACGCACGGAGTAGAAAGCGCCCATTGCTCGTCCATGGGTCATTTGACAGTCGCTTCCCATGTCTCTGTTATGTAATTTAGTATTAAGTAGCTAATGTCACAAACTAACTTTTTGCATGTTATCATACAAATTCTTATTATTAATATTTTTAATGTAAACACCTACATACAAATCATAGATAAAAAACACCCAGACACAGAACAAATATCTGCAGAACTACAAACATTTGTCCCGTAGCGGGGATCGAACCCGCAACCTCCGCGTCTCAGCCGATTTATAACGTGAAATGCAAATTCGATAGCATTTCATCCCAAACAAATATCGATCATTTTCTAAAAATAACAATACTCACGCCCGTATCCAGGTGCTAAGATGATCCCCTTCCATAAACACAATTTTAAACTCTATCACAATTAAATAGAGTGCAAAGTGCTGAAAATACTAATTTAAGTACACCATGCACTCTTCAATAGACATTCGACTTAAAAACTCACGTAATAAGGTTTAATACAAATCAAACCCGAAATTTACGTACCTGGCATGGTAATTTGAACTCTTACTCAAAGAAAATAAGACGACAATGTTCGAAACAAATAAAATTGCATTAGCACACGTGCCATCTCTTTCTATTGTGTTGGGATGAAAAGGGATGGAATGACGGATGTGTAAAAAATGTCCCCTTTGCATAGAGTAGCAGAATAATAAATTTGGTGTAAAATTGAGGCACGCGTTAGCAGCTGATTGTTTTTTGTATGGTTTTTGCAAGATGTCCAATGAAATTATAAAGTAATAGCTGCGCCCCGCGGTTTCACCCGCGCAAGTACCGTTCCCGCGGGATAAATGTGTTAATCCAGGGTGTATCACCTATCTCCATACCAAATTATATATATAGCAAGTGCCGCTGCTGTACCTACACTCTGGCGTCACTGAAAACCAGCGCAACAGTAGCGTACCTTTCCGGTCCTCTGCTACTGTTCTGTTGCAAATGCTGAGTGACGACCTATTTCGTGTCACAATTTCGTCTTACTTTTGTCTATTTTTATTGTACTTCTTGAAATAAACATTTTTTTGATTTGATTTGATTTCAAATTTCAAACGAATCGGTCCAGCCGTTTTTGCGTGAAAGAATAATAACAAACATACTCTCCTACTTGCTACATGTATGTACACATTCTCACAAACTTTCACATTTATAATATTAGTAGTAAGATAGGATAGGATGGTGTTCCGTATATTAAATTGCTTATTAAAATAAGTGGTGATTATCTATGAAATTATTTAACGTTGTGTCTGACCTGACACAGCTAATATGTCTACCTTGCTGCAAAAATACTTGCAGTAGAACATAATTATCACCTCCTTTGAAGTCGGTTATAAATTCAATTCAAGAATGCCGTAAGAGTAATAATAATCATGTCTTTTCTTTACTAATCTTTACTATTATTATAAAGAGGTAATGTTGGTTTGTTTGTTTGACGAAGGTAATCTCTGAAACTACTCAAACCGATTTCAACAATTATTTCACTATTGTGTAGAATGTACTGTCTGGATGGTTATAGGCTGATATTTTATCCTAGTTGTTTCATGAGTACACATGTGCAAAGCCTGGTCGTGCTACTAGTCGGTTATACAATTCGAGAATGCCGTAAGAGTAGGTATATAGTAATTGTTTACAAACACAGTATTATACGTTTGAAGTGGTTGGCTATTGTTCGAACCAATAGCAATATCAAAGTTGAATAATAATTGAAGAATTGATATGATTTGAAAACAAATGGAAAATTAAACTGACTTCATTTTTGTAAGAAACAAATTACCTAATATACATACTTAATTATCTTAAGATTCATCATCATCATCATCATGTGCAGCCCGTCTTATCCCACTGCTGGGCATAGGCCTCTCTTCGCTTTTGCCAACATTCCCTATCTTGTGCCAGTCTGACCCATGTACGACTTAAGAGATCACTCTTAAAATTTAAGTTTCATTAATTATTTCCAAAAGAACAATTTGACGTCTACACTGCCCCTATGATGGGGTGATCCATGGGAACAAACATGGCTACCAATGCGAGGGTTGTGTTTTGACGAATTGTATAATGGTAACGCAGTATTTGTAAAATTGTGTATAAATTATGTTAATTAGAGATTAACATAATTTACACACAATTTTACAAATTTCAAAAATATTATAAATTCCCAATAATATTATAAAAGCGAAAGTATCTATGTAGATGATATTTGGGTAATCTTTAATGCAAAAACTACTAAACGCACTTGACTAAAACTTATCTATATAACGCACTAGGGTCTAGGACGGAGGTAATACATGGACTGTCGGGATGGTTATAGGCTATATTTTATCCCCGTAGTTTCATTAAACCCGTGCAAAACCGGGACGTGCTACTAGTTCACCTTTAACAAAACCGCCTTTTTAGTCGGTCAAAATAACGCAAGGATTATTTTTATTCAAAAGATTGAAAAGAAATTTCAATTTTAGATATGTTTGTGATATGATTATGGCTTAAGGCTTAACCACCCCTTATATAGGTACCTAAAGTATTATAAGGGTTGTCACCCTTCTGTCTGGACAAGTATTAATTGGTAACCCTGTACATGTTGCTCATTTTGGGCCTTGCAAATACATACATATATAAATATCCCTTGGTTACACTTTCACACAGCGTCATCTAGTCCCAAGCTAAGCAATTAAATGCGTGTGTTATCGTAACCTGATGAACTCCGAAATTACTCAGCCGATTTAAAAACATCTTTTACCGATGTGTAGAATGGACTTTCATGATGGTTGTAGGCTATTTTTAACCCGGTAGTTTCATAAATACACCCGTGCAAAGCCGGGACGTGTTGCTAGTCATTTATAATACTAGCTTCCCGCCGCTTCTCACGCGTAAATTCCGGTCAACCATCCAAAGTGTGACCGCTCAGAACGTTGCCTAACTTCAATCATCCATCAACAAAGTCTAGACAAGCTAAGCTACTCTACTGAAATCTTTTTCAAATAAAGATCATCAAAAGATGTACAAAGTTTTTCCCCAAACGACTCCATTGCATTAAATCAAATCAAAACAGAAATAAAACACTGGCTGTTCTGTCATATGGTATCGATTGTAACGTCCATTTGCTGTCCCTCTCACACGCAGGTGTTGGCTTCATGAGTGAGGGAGACAGCCACCTTGAGATGTAATGTTTACTTGTGTGCAATAAAGGGTAACGCCCTATAGACCTACGGTGTATAGAAAGGATTGGCGATCTTGTACAATTTATGTTATTTCCTACAATTAACATCTGTTTAAATAAAACAAGGTTAACACTTACACTCATTTGCCTCAAGAACGGAACGGTTTTGATGAAATTTGATGTGAAAGCTAATCTTGTAAACAGAAGGGTACTTATTTATGTTTTTAGCGTACTCTAACACGTTGGGTGCCCCGGACGCACTACCTCCTCTCTGTGCTAAAGCATATTGGAACTCTATCATATAAATTTAGCTAATACTTAGAATACTTAGTTTGTCACTTGAAATAACACATATAGACTACTTTTTGTCCGTGTAACGCTCTAATACTGAAACGATACTTAAATATTTGGGAGCGTGTTAACTGTTAACCATTCAGGACAGTTTTATCAGATTTGTATAGACAAAGGTCGTATTGGAATGGAAAAGGCAATAGAATAACGTAATAAAACAAATATCATTGGAAATATCACACAGCGTCAGCTAGTCCCAAGCCAAGCAACTTAATGCTTGTGTTATGGTAACCAGATGACTGATTTAATACTTAAATACATTTTCTTTGTAAATACATACAAATTATAGATAGAAAACACCCAGACACGGAACAAATATCAGCAGACTTACAAACATTTGTCCTGTAGCGGGGATCAAACCTCTGCCTCTCAGAGGGCCTTCGCCCATCGCGCAATCGCCACAGAGGCCGTCAAATAAATATTGTTGCAACAGATTGGTATAGTTACCGCCGTGAGCCTGTCTTCATATTCCACCCTACATCTCCGGTCATCACGACCGTCAAAGAACAATGGACAACCATTGAGGGGTGCCACCCCATTTTCCGTTTGGTACCATAAATGCTGTAGTTTTGGCAAATTAATGCCAAATTTTATGATTATTTTGATTTATATTTACAAAGCTCTGTTGGTGTGGATTGGTACCTCGACTATCGATCTGATCGGTTGTGGGATCGAATCCGGCCGTACATCAATTGACTTTTCGTGTGGAAAAGTTTATATGCGTTTAACACGAGCTTTAAACGGAGAGCTTTGAAGAAAGGAAAACATCGTGAGGAACGCGGCTAATCAGCCCTACACTTATTGACTATTGTCTGTCCTGTCATGGCCGACAGGTGAGAGGATGGTTTAGGTGCTGCAAGCCTATTCCATCTCAACAATGTTCCAAACACTACAGTGTCCCGTACTAAACAAAAAAGACATGTGGCACTAGGGGACTGCCGCGGTAAAGCTATTGCATGCCACCTAGAGGCGAGTTGCTGAACTAAAGTGACAAGCGTTAGGTTTTTTCGTTACGAAATTTCTGGATTCGGTCTCCACGCTCAAGGCCAGCGATAGAAGCTTTGCAATAGCTTAAAAATTGCCTCCTGACATGTATTTTAATCTAGTAGAGATGTAAAGTTCTACCTTGAAAATGTAAACATTTATCCTCAGAACTTTTTATAAAGATAAGTAGGTACATCAAAGATACTCAAAACGAATACAATTATAAAGCACAAATTGGAAGCGAGACAGCAATACAGTCTGTTATGAGTGGAAAGGAGACAGGTATACAAGGGGTGACGGAGCCAAGGGTAGTGAACGGTGATTTCACAAAATCAAAACGATTGTGGTTCTCTTTATTGTTGTAAATGTTTTATGAACTCGTTTACTCGCCCGCGGCTTCGACCGGATAAAAAGTAGACTATTTCCAGGTCATAAAGTATGTACTCGTATGTTTCAAGTTTTAGCCAAATCATCTCAGTAGTTTTCGTTAAAAGAGTAACAAACATTTATTTATCGTAGTAGAGGTAAAAGTAGGATAGAATAGAATTTCAATATAAGTTAAGTACCATATGTGTACAAAATTATATGTACAAAATACAAATAGCGCCAGTTGAGCCACCTAAGAACCGTTGCAAACAGTCTATAAATAGCTCAACTGATCCAAACCGCTGCCATACGAAAGCGTGCCCAAGACACTGGCCACGCTAATCCTTTGAGGCAAATAAGTAATTTCATCATTTCCCTGCCCTTATCCCACACTAGGTGGGGTCGGCTCAACATGTCTTCTTCTTCCATTCATCTCTATCACTCGTCAACTCAGAATTCACTCCTCTCACATTCAGTCCTCTTTCACACAATCCATCCACTTCTTCCTCGGCCTTCCTCTACTTGTATGTCCATTTGTAATTTTAACTAATAGATATTTCTCATTGTTTCAGAAGCAGCTTCGGATTGCCCGATGTGAAAAGTGCTAGTGTGGTGATGTGATGCTCAGTGTTGTGATGATCCCACGGCTGATGATGACTGAATGCTAGCAGACGCTGTAGGTAAGAACATAATACATACAGTGGAACGTAACCTCCTCCTTTTTGAAGTCGGTTAATAAAACTAGCGTTTGCCTGCACCTCCTCCTTTTTTTTAAAAGTTAGATAATCGGGGGGCTAATAGATAGAGTTTATGAAATACCTATAAGTATAATTGTCATTGTACGAGAAAATGGTTTTTATTTGGTTTTCCGGACAACTTGACGCATCATTTTAGGAAGATGGATTACCAATAGCCTTGTTTCCCGAAAGTTAAACAAAAGCTTTCAAAATTCAACCAAGGTAGCTCACGTGATCATACTTATCAAACAAGTCATGGCCTTTCGTATTTTATTACCCAAAACCCTAAATTATGATCAAAGTACAGAAACAAGGTTAAACTTATTAAAACATAGTTACTTCGATATTAGACCGGTACACTACAGACTGGGCGTTTCTGACGTTCACCCGATATAGGGTTTATTTACGGTATGAAAGTACGGGTAAAGTACGGGTTTATTTAATGTATGCCAGATGGGTGGACGACATTGTCAAGGTCGCCAACAAGACCTGGGCGATCAGCCCAACACCGGAAGGGGAGGAGGCCTACACCCAGCAGTGGGTTGACACAGGCTGAGAATGATGATGATGATGATGATGAAAGTACGAGAACACCTGACTGATACCACTGGTACCTCATCTCGAACATTGATTTCACTCCGTTTTTCTTTGGGCTATTTTTTGATGTTTGATTTTTGCTGCGTCACGTAGCGGCGTTTAGGCATCCGACTGCATGCTACTTAGCACTAGATTGAGTTACTTATTCTTTATTGCAAGCAAGACCTAAACGCCGCTCGGGGCGCAGCAAAAATCAAACAGAAAAATAGCCCGAAGAAAAAAGAACAATGTTTGAGATGAGGTATCTGATTTATGTAGGTAATCTGTGTCTGTACTTATGTAATCTGTGCTTCCAACCCACCTTTAGGTTTTAACCCGCCCGGGTGATAACCCATCTCTGCATTGTATCGCTTAAGAAACTTCAAACGCAGGCGACCACGAGCGAAGCGATGCGACAAGACCACTTTTCAAAGAGCCTGAATCCTTCCTACTTTTATTATATTTGTGAAAGTTCGTGAGAATGTTTGTTATTCTTTCACGCAAAAACGGCTGGACCGATTTGGTTGAAATTTGGTATATAGATAGGTGATACCCTGGCCGTGACAACGGGGCTTGCGCGGGTGAAACCGCAGAGCACAGCTAGTACTTAATAAAGTTTAAAATCGCATGACAATAAAAATGCGCACCGCTTTTCTTCCATCTTGGTGTGTTACGCTTAAGAACTGGTTTCCTTCTCGTTTCCTCTCGATGACGTCAGAGCCCACGACCTAGGTCAACACAGGTCTATGTATAATACGAACTACTTACTGGGAACTTTCTCTCGTGAGTCGCTTGCTCTTTCGTGGTCACTGCCGAGGTCGATGACCTGTCGATGTGGACCGATTTGATTTTTTCTTGTTTGCGTATGTACTCCAGTTTAATTACTGTAGGCAGGTACATAATAATAGAAAATAATATTGTAATTTATTTAAAAAAAAAAGTAAGTAAATAGGTTATAGGAACCGGGCGTAGGTAATTAGACTTGCAACTTGCAATGCGTTATGTTTTTGATTTTCAATAGCGTAAACAATTTAGTTTTCCAACACAAAAATTACGAATTCTTTTCTAATACACAAAATGTCTAAAACATGTGACGTAACCAAAACCATGACCCAGGTCAATATTACATTCTATAGTACAAACTCTTTGCTTCTCTATGGCAGGGGGGGGGGTAACAAAAATATCTCCCTACCGGCTGACGTAGCGGGGGGAGGGGTAGCTTTCCTTATTGCATTATCCTGGGGGGTGCAGTGGAATTTAGTAAGTTATTTGGAAGCTTGCGATTTTTGATCTTGACTTTTGGACATACACCTATTTAAATAAAAAACATATACAGAACTAAATTAATACTTATTTACAAAACTGTACAAAATACAATTAGAACCAGTTGAGCCACCTAAGGTTGCAAACGGTCTATAGGTAGCTCAACTGATCGAAACCACTGCCAGGCGGAAGCGTGCCCAAGACACTGGCCGCATTGCCACGCTGAATAGCAATGCTTATACATAATATATATTGCTCATCCATCCATCCATACTAATATATGTATTAAAAGGGAAAGTGTGTGTGTCTGTTTGTTTGTCCGTCTTTCACGGCAAAACGGGGCGACGGATTGACGTGATTTTTTGTGTGGTGATAGTTGAAGGGATGGAGAGTGACATAGGCTACTTTTTATCCCGATATTCCCGCGGGAACGGGACTTACGCGAGTGAAACCGCGGGGCGCAGCTAGTTAATTATAATTTATAACTTGTAAAAAAATTACCAAGTATCACACACCTACTTGCTAATTTGGATTGTTAATTTTCTAATTAATTTAGTTAGGTACGGATATTTATTTTATTTTGTAATTCATCTTGTTATGAGATCTTTTTTACTGATATTATCAAAAAACGTTACTGAGTGTGACGGAATTGTACGGAACTTAAAACCCCATAAAGTACCATAGGTACTTTTTAAGCATCTAAAAAGATATCTTCTTATTTATTTATCATTTTTAGAGTATTTTTTAGTAATAAATGTTATGAGGTCATAAATCTTGCATTTTCTTACGATTTTAGCAGTAGATTAAAAAAATATTTAAATTATATGATACACTAGCAGCACGTCAAGTATGGATTGTATAATTTTTCTTTGTTAAAAATCTGTTAGTAATTTTTTGGGGGATAGTCAACGGAATATCAAAAAAAACATATTGGCGCCTGCGGCGTACTGTAGTAGTTAGCACTCCATACGTGACAAACAAACCCATGCAAGCCTACTTCATATTTATAATTTTGCGTAAAAAAAGTTTATTCTCCGCTTGAACTAAATAAAAGTCGGTCAAAATGGGGTTAAACGCACGAGTTTCATAAAAAAAATCTTCATTCATGTCGAGTGGGGGCGTGGGGGTTCCATTGATCCGCAAGGAGGCGACGTAGGTACTACGCTACGCAATTTTGGTTAAAATTCATAATTAGGGCTTCCAAAATATCTACTATTTCGTTTTAATTTACAAAGGGCTTGCGCTAATCGCGCAAAGTATATTTTTTTATACAAAACTGATGTAGGATTTTTTTTTATTTAAGTTTTGAATTTATAAATAGAACGAGAGCGATGTAGTTGAACGATGAACGATGTAGATTTTTGCGATCCTTTTTACTACTTTTGTCAATAGTAGTATGTATTTCGATTCTGTGAATCAGTCAGTTGCCAACGGTAACAAAATTTTTAGCTCGTCTGAAGGCCTCTGTCAAGGCTTAACGACTTCAAAAGCCGGTACCTTCTAAAGCTTGTTTTTTTACTATACTTAGATATTTAAATACTTATTTTATATTTTTTATTATTTATTATACCACGGAACCCAACAACAATGTAGCCGGAGTTAGTTAATTTTGTACAAAAATGTTATTTCTTAAACTTTCGCGATCACAATTCATAATTTTCGCGACCACGACTGTTGTAACATAGTCGAAACGTCGGGAATAAATAAGGTAATATCTCAAAATTAATACAAAAATATTTATTCTGTGGTAAGTAATGATGAAACTTTTCGACAAAACACTTAACAAAATTTGAAAAACTTCATTCAGCTGTTAGGGGGGAGTCATTGAAGGGGTGGGAGAGGTGGCTACGTACTCTCTCTATATATTTATAACATAGGTACCTACTATTACTTGGGTGTTTATACTAAACTGTTTGTTGTGTTTTGTTTTGCTCTTGTTTTATCCTTAAACAAAAAAGAGGAGTGTTATAAGTTTAACCGCCAATCTGCCGTTGTTCATACATGTTTTATTCAAATCAGTTAAGTCGTTTACAAGATATTTGGGTTTGGAGATAAATATTTTTTTAATGAATAATAAAAAGAGATAGCTAGATTTAATATCGGTTTTAGCTAACATAGGTTTTATGGTCTAAAATGCATAAGGAGTTCCTAACTATGTATATCTTCTTACTTGTTTTTTTAATTGGTCGTATATAAACTTTTGAATCTATGACCTCTATGACAAAGGTAATAAAGTATAATATCCGATGTTCCAGGCGTGGTATGGACAAGGAGAGCGGCGATGGGGCCGACTCGGCGGGCAAAACGCCCGACGCCCTATCAGCACTCGATGCCGCTGGACTTTTCAATGGTAATGTGGATATTATTGTTTCGAAAATAAGGATTGAATTAGCTTGAAATATTCACAAAATAGTACTGAACCCTTCGTGCGCGATTACTACTCACACTTGGCACGGATATAAGTTGAATTTTCTGGACAACATTCATTTTATTAGTTTTCTGAAATATAAAACAGATTGATCATATTGATCAACTTTCTATTTTCATACTCATATTTAATGTTGGTTTGTTTATTTGTTTGACGGAGGTAATCTCCGAAACTACTCAGCCGATTTCAAAAAATGTTTCACCAATGTGTTGAATGGACTGTCGGGATGATTATAGGCTATATTTTATCCCGGTAGTTCCATTAATACACCCGTGCAAAGCCGGGACGTGATGCTAGTGAGCTATAGAGAACTTACGATGGAATGTTGCGGCTGTTTAACGACTTCATAAACGATACAAGCCTTAACGAGCCCTTTAAAGCATAAATGTATGAAATCGATTAAAAAACAGTTAAGATCTGTAATAAGTAACTATAGATTTTTCTTGTTAAAAGTAAAAAAACTGACTTACGTCTGTATAGTGAAAATGGGGTAGATATTTGGGTTCTCAAAATCAATTTAAGAGTCTAATCATCAGAGTTAGTCCATGATAGATAGATAGGACTTTATTGACACACACACACACACACACACGTTACAACACAAGTTCAAATAAAGAGAGAAATAATTAGTTCACATACCTAACACAAAAAAAAAGTAGAAACCTACACAAGAGCAACCATGACTCGTCTAAAATACATCTTGCACGTAAGTTACATAGGTATAAGACCTAATCGTTCTTTTAGGTGGCGCGATCTATAGTTACTGGTCAGTACCTACTTGAGAAATAAAAAAGTTGCACAGTCCGTATCATATGAATACTTTATGATCAGAATCACCAGTAAAATATATAAAACCGTGAGTAATCGCCGAAAATTCTCTTTTTGCCGACACCCCTGACTTGAGTGATATTAAACCATGTAAGTAAACTGGCTTTAAGGTTACTGCCCTCGGCGAACACGCCAGCACCTTATCAGGGCTTAATAAAGTGCAATTTCGCTTGCGAACTGATAATCTGCCACAAAGTGTTATGTGCAGGTTGTGCTGTTGTATTGTATCGTATCGTGGGGTGTTAAGGTTGAGATTGATTCTGTTTCGTGAGGATTTAGTTGAGTGCAATGGGCACTTGCGATTTATGCTCTTGTATGAAATGATAGCTTTGATATGTTCCTGCACCTATTGAGGGAGTGGCGTGTTAAATTAGTGATACAAAATCATTGGTTTCCGTGTTATGTAAGTTTACTGCAGGGTGAAATGCCACCGTACACTTGCAAACAAATGTTGCAGATAATCGGTACTAATATTATGAATAAAGTATGTCTGTCTGTTACGCTTTCACGCCTAAACTATGATACCGATTTTGATGAAATTTGATATAGAGAGAGACTAGACCTTGAGAAAGGGTATTATTTATCTCTATAATCTACACTTATATTATACTTCATTTATTAAAACGAGCTAATAGTAAGAAAAATAAATACACGTGATTGGTCGTCGAAAATAATAATTATCTTTCTCCTGATTGGCTAGATTTTCAAATCAATTGTTAATTGTCAAATCTGTCAAATTGTCACACCCGTGCAGAGCCGGGACATGCTGCTAGTTTCTTGTGGATAGATATAATTACCTACTTTAGATTTACACTACTACACGATCGTAGCTCTTGATAGTCCATTAGTCAGAAATCAGATGTCGTTGACTCATACATTAAATCCGTTATTTATAACTTGTTTCCGCCCGCAGCTTCGCTTGTCTTCATTCTAGCTTTATACGCTGTTCCTAGTCAATGTATACCTTAAGATTCAAATCTATACTATCCATACTAATATTATAGAGGTAAGGTTGGTTTATTTCTTTGACGGAGGTAATCTCTAAAAATACTACGAATGGACTTTCGGGATTAGCCTATAACCTTCCCAACAGCCCATTCTACACATCAGTGAAAGACTTTTTAAAATCGGCTGAGTAGTTTCGGAGATTACCTCCGACAAACAAACAAACTTTACCTCTTTATAATATTAGTATAGATATTATTTACGGGTATTTACGGGTCTGCCGCGACCATAGCTGGTGCAATCCAGTTGATTGCGATAAAAAATACCCTTAAATATTATATTTTATCAAATAAACTTTAGAACTTTGAACTCTATTCCAGCCTACTACGGCATGGGTCGCGACGGCGGCGGCGGCGCTGCGCAGGCGCAGGCGCAGGCGCAGGCGGCTCTCTTCGGCGGGTTCGGGGCGCGCTACCCGCCCACCACGCTAGGCGTCGCGGCCAACCAGGCGGCGTCGCTCGGCTTGCATCCCGCAGCTAGTGAGTATACTGGTACATACCGATTCTTCCTTATTATCATCATCATCACGTGCAGCCCGTCTCATCCCACTGCTGGGCATAGGCTTCCATATATTTCAACCTAGCAGCACGCCCCGGCTTCGCACGGGTGTACTAATGAAGCTACCGGGATAAAGTATAGCCTATAACCACCCGGACAGTCCATTCTACACATAAGTGAAAGAATTTTTGAAATCGGTTGAGTATATTCGAAGATAGATAAATATAGATTAGTGTAGATATAGATAGATAAAAATTTTAGGTATTTTTTTTTAATAAATACCTTCATCATCAGGTGCAGCATGGTGGTCCATGGCGTCCCACCTGGCTGCCCAGGACTACCTCGCCCGCATTCAGAGCGCGGGGCTCCAGGGCTTCCCCATGACTGACCCCTACTCCGCCCTGTCTGCGCTCGCGCACAAACACCCACAGAAACCCACCAAGCCACCGCCGAGGACTGACAGGTAAATGTCGCGTCACGTGGAACGCTGAGGAAAGAAAGAAAGAAAGAAAAAGCATTTATTTGACACACTTGGGACTGAACATGCTCCAACTCAGTTATGAGACCACTGAAAAAAATGCCGCGGCACGCACCACCAGGTTCTTGCGTCTTTCCCTGGTGTAGGGAGTCGCGTTGGAACAGGCAATAGAATCCCCTAGTTTTAAGAACGTGACTATTCTAATTGGTCTGTAATGAGATTTTATTGAATATTTTTTTTTTTACTTTTGACAAGCTGGAACAATCCAAAAAAACATAAGACATATTGTGTCCCAAATAAGCGTCCAACTCAGCATTTGTTGATTTGCGCAAGAGAAGACAACGCTGATCTTAGAAGCTGAGGGGAAAAGCACCTGATTTGTCTTTAACTTGACAGAAAGTAAACTAGTTTGTCATAGATTTTGTTGAGGTTTTAATAAAGAAATATCTACAGGTCTGGAAGAAGCAGTACATCATCAAGCACATCCACCAAGGAGAAGAGTCCATCCACCAGCAATGCTAACTCACAGCCGAATCTCAGCGATTGGGGTAAGAGCAGCCGGCTTTCTCCAAATAACCATGTCTTGACGTGGCACGACACCGTGTTTTTATATTAATAAATAAAAAATAGCAGCAAGTTCCGGCTTCGCACGGGTGTACTAATGAAGCTACCGGGATAAAATATAGCCTATCCCAACAGTCCATTATACACATAGGTGAAAGAATTTTTTAAATCGGCTGGGTTTGTTTCGGAGATTACCTCCGTCGTACAAACAAACAAATTTTACCTCTTTATAATATTAGTATAGATAGATAGCATAGATATAGATAGTATAGTTTGCAATGGATTTCAGAAAACAAAAGCTAGATAACGTGCAATCTCTTACCGCGTCATGTTTTGAAAGTCGTCGAGAATCGACCATAATGTTCAGTCATTCGCTCTTTCCTTCCAGCGTCAACGTACGGCTTCCCGAAGACGTCATCACCATCGACGATGCACTCCCAGTCGCTCTCGAGTCTGGCGTCGCTCAACAGTCTCGTGGGCAGTCCTCATCAAAGCAAGAGTGCCAAACAGCAAGCGCCGCAGCAGCAGCAAAGTGAGTTGGCGAGCGAAGCGAGAAATTTATGTTATTTGAAGAAGTTAAGTAGCGAGCGAAGCGTGCTATGTTCTAGCTTGCTTCGCTCGATGCGACGTTATATATACTAATATTATAAATTATAAATAGGTAATGTTGGTTTGTTTGTTCGTTTGCATGACGAGGGTAAATAATACTTTGTTGTTAATTGTCTCTTTTCCAGGAAAGCAATCATCATCATCATCGTCATCGAAAAGCAAGGAGAGAGAGCTGGCGTTGCTTCGCGGGGACCTCATGTTGGCACAAGCGGCGGCACACGGCGCTTACCACGCGGCAGTAGCCCATGCTGCCAAGGGGAAGGTAACCATGTAACATATACCCTTGTGCATTACATTATATACCCTTGGGTATTACACTATATACCCTTGGTTGGGTATTACATTATATACCCTTGGGTATTACACTAAGCTAGGTGACTCTTTTGCCTATTCACAGTTCACTAAACACTAAAATCTTACACTCTATTTGGTATAAAAACAGTCATAAGCTTGACAACATCGTGAGGAAACCAGTTAGCTTTCTAGCAGCGTCGATGGGCTTGCAACCTGTCACGTATGGAAAGTTAACTACTGCAAAAAGTGGGTTTGTAGCAAATATGACATTGTATTTGGACATAACTCTGACCACCCCATTAGACATCTACAAAGGGTTTAAAAGAATAAAATAAAGATCTGAAAGAAAATGTCTACCGCTCCTGGGATACAGGCCTGATAATATTTCATTTCATTTTTTTCTTCTTTCTTTAGTGTAAGTAATGTACACAATTTAAAGGTCATTGTTGTTGGTTTCAGAATATCCAGAATATGTCTTCGTTATATCCATTCGGCATGCCCGGCTCTGATAAGGACAGGCATGGAGGGATCGACGCGTTGACTGGACTTCCTCACACTATATTAAGGTGAGATTACTTTAAAACAGTATCAGTTAGAGGTCACGCCAAGTAAGAACGCTGAGGGGAAAAGCTGCGCAGTAGTCGATTTGAAGGAATGTTATGTGTGATGTGTTGTGTGGTGACGCGGCGCACTTCACACATTGTTATAAAATCTAAACGATACATTTATGGGAAAATATATCTTTAAATAATTTAAAATGTAAAACGATTTTTCTCATTTGTTTTTTTTTCTTAGTGCTGCTTTGGAAGGAGGGTAAGTTCATAACAACTTTATTATAACATAAGCAGCATGTCCCGGCTTTGCACGGCCATACTAATTAAACTATCGAAACGAAATACCTATGCTTGTAACCATTCCGATTCTACACATCGGTGAAAGATTTTATGAATCGGCTGAGTAGTTTCCGCGATTAAACAAACAAACATTACTTCTTTATAATATTAGTATAAAATATAAGGCCCTTGAGGTCCTGCCGAAATAATTTTTAAGCTATTGCATAACTTCTATCGCGAGCCTTGAGCGTGGAAACCGAATCCAGAAATTCCGTAACGAAAATAACCTAGCGCTGTCACTTTAGTTCAGCAACTCGCCTCTAGGTGGCATGCAATAGCTTTACCGCGGCAGTCCCCGAGTGCCACACGTCTTTTTTATGTTTAATTCTTTCTTAGATGATTGTATTGTCCACAGTGATCCAGCCTCTGTTCTGGGCGGCGTGAGACTACCGCCTGACACTGAGATCATCAAATACACCTCTGCTTTAGCGGGACCAAAGGTAATTAAAAAAATTAATTAAAATTTATGTATGCTTAAATCTTTAAAACTACGCAACGGATTTTGATGCGGTATTTTTTAATAGATAGAGTGATTCAAGGACTTCCTAGGAGAGGGAGACCCTATAAGCGGACTGTTACCAACCCACCTAACGAAGCCTTACTTGCCGAGGTCGAAACTATCATTAAGTGGGGTCGGCAGAACACGTGTTCCTCTAAGATATGTACTATACTATCATTAAGATCAATGTATCTAATTTTAATTACAGGTACCACCCGGATCAACGAATAGAGGTAGAAAAAAGACAATATCTTTGGATCCGCCGCAAGTGTCCGTGCATCCTAGCGCGACGGACGGCCGAGGCACGCCACTGCCTAGCAAACGGCAGAAGACTATGAGAAATGTATGTGTCTCACTCCTTTGTATTGGTTTTATGTAGCTTTGTCTTACTCTCTCTGCTACGGGAAGTGAACAACAGTACGACCTAATGTGTTGAAATGGTTCTCGGCCTAGCAAACGGCAGAAGACTATGAGATATGTATGTGTCTCCCTCTTTTGTATTGGTTTTACATAGCTCTGTCTCTTTCTGCTACGTGGTCGGCGGACGACAGAAATTTGTTCCGCGTCTGGGTGTTTTCTATCTATAATTAGTGGTATATTATTTAACGTATTAATATTGTTACAGGAGGAGTACAATCCTCGCGCGGGCGTTGAAGTGATTCGTCTGCCGAGCAAGGAGCGCGCGCCGAGCGCCTCCAACCCTCACAATCTCGCAGACTATGCCGGTAAGTACATTTATGTCGTAAAAAGAACGATGAGGGGAACGGGAGGGGGTATGTTTGTTGCCGGGTCGCTTATCGAGACCTATACTTCATTTCTTGAAGCGAGCTAATAGAAAGAAAAATAAACGCACGTGATTGGTCGTCGAAAATAATTGTCTATTCTTGTAATGGCTAGATTTGACAATTGACAATTGATTTGACAATCTAGCCAATCACGAGAAAGACAATTATTTTGGACGACCAATCACGTGTGTTTATTTTTCTTCCTATTAGCTCGTTTCAATAAATGAAGTATAGTTATATTATTATATTCATATTTATTCTGTATTGTATTTAATTGTTGTTTCTTCTCTCAGGTATATCGCGAGAACTGTTGCAGACGATAGCTAGTCAGAGTGGCGTTAGCCTAGCGGCGCTTGAGAGACAGCTAGCGGGTACAAACCCGGCCAGGAGTAAAGGTACACAACATTTAACAATACAAACTTTAATTATACATGTCCATGTCCACGCATGTTTTTTGTTTGTTTGTACACCAACATTTATCATTATTATATTTATATAATTATGATTTAGACCGATTTTGTGAATTAAATATTTTGAGCATCTTTTGTCAGAAATGTATTTGGACAAAAAAAAACAGTGTAATGAGACGGGCTGCACGTGATGATGATGATGATGTATTTGGACATACCTCTGACTACCCCATTAGACATCTTCAAAGAATCTAAAGAATTACACAGAGATAGTTGTGATCATATTTTTTTTTTCATGTTTTCTTTTGTTAGATTCCGGCCTGAACCTCTCAAAGTCGAACCCCAGCTCCGAGGAGAGTCCCCTCGACCTCGGACTGAAGACTGACGAGGACGCGCCCCTCAATCTCTCCCTCAAGCCGACACCACGTGAGTTACATTTATATAAAAAAGGTTGTCGATCCCGGATTTTACATAGCACGTATCATGGTCAAACACCAAAAAATAGCGCAAAGAAAAATAGGAGTGAAATCAATGTTCGACATGAGGCATCTGTACTTAGTAATCTGTGGTATTATACATTTTTTATATACTCTGGTGTAAACGCGGGGTAAATAAAATAAAAATAGAAAAAGCCTTTTATTTACAGTTTTTTATTTTATAAATGTTTGATAAAATTATAAGGAAAACTAATTAAATAAAAACATAACACAATCGATAGAATAAATTAAGGTAATTTACAGGTTTGCCATGTAATTAGGTACTTCTATGTTTTCCTGGAACCCCCTAAACAAAACGCGGGGTAACTGTGTCCATAATCTAGCTGTAAGTTTTCCTAAAACTTTATAAATAAAATAATTTTTTCAACAGCGGCGAGTCAAGCTTCAGACGCGTTGTCAAGACTGACGTCACTAAGTAGCTCTCTCAACGCTTCGTCCAACGATCGGATTTGTAAGTACTATTCTACATATGTTATTTTAGAATAGAATAGAATAACATTTATTTCAGATCACCAGATATTATTCATGAGCTAACAAAACATTACAATAAAATAAAAAAAAGACGTGTGGCACTCGGGGACCGCCGCGGTAAAGCTATTGCATGCCACCTAGAGGCGAGTTGCTGAACTAAAGTGACAAGCGTTAGGTTTTTTCGTTACGGAATTTCTGGATTCGGTCTCCACGCTCGAAGCTATGCAATAGCTTAATAAAAAAGAGTCTGTATGGTGATGAAATAGCCCTTAGCTCAGCTTGGTACTGCAGTATGTTGCCATACTGCAGTGCTGGTATTCGGATAAGGTCTGCGTTAATTTTCGTGGCTAGTCAGCCCCACACGTATTGACCATTGTCTTTACTGTGGATATGGTCGACAGGCAATAAAGTCACCTAGCATAAAAGACTGTACGTTTTTGAGTGATCCTTGAGGTCCTACGAAATAAACATATTTTTCTTTCTTAAGCTAAGAGGATGGTTTAGGTGCTACAAGCCTATTCCATCTCAACAATGTCCCACTACAGTGTCCCGTTAAGTGTAGGCAAAGATTGCCTCCTGACGCTGTATAAATCATCTCAATGTTTTTATAATACTTATTATTTGTCAGCTCGTCGCAAACCGGGTGGGAGGCCGCGTCGCGTCGCTCCAGAGTTAAGTGGATCCGTCGCAGACTCACCGCGACCTCGCTCCAGTGGCAGCGAAGACAGCGAATGTAAGTCACTTCATTTTAGTATACTAGCAGCACGTCCCGGCTTCGCACGGGTGTACTAAATAAACTACCATGATATAATATAGCCTATAACCTTCTCAACAGTCCATTCTACACATCGGTGAAATATATTTTTTCATCGGCTGAGTAGTTTCGGAGAACAAACAAACAAATTTTACCTCTTGATAATATTAGTATAGAAAACAAAGTCCCTTTCTCTGTCCCTATATCCCTATATCTTTAAAACTGCGCAACGGATTTTGATGTGGTTTTTTTAATAGATAGAGTGATTCAAGAGCTACCTCTTGAATCACTCTATCTATTAAAAAAACCACATCAAAATCCGTTGCGCAGTTTTAAAGATATAGGGATATAGGTTTATATGTATAATTATTGGACCCGTGCGAAGCCGGGGCGGATCGCTAGTACTACATAATCTAATGACTGTTAGCGTTCATTCTTATGAGCAAGTGGGCAGCTCTAGTGAGTTTTTAGGCCGCCTAAAAGGCCTCCGATTTTTCCTTCCTATTCATTCCGACTTCAACGACACGTCAAAAATATCTCAATATGAAGAAAAACATCGTGAGGAAACCAGTTAGCTTTCTAGCAGCGATGGACTTGCTTTATAGGATTTGAAAATTCCTAAAAGATCTGAATAAAATGTCTACCGTCTGGAATACAGTCGTGATCGTATCTAATATTTCAACAGCGGTGTCAGCGTGGCCGTCAAGGGAAGGCAGGCCGCGCAACCTCGGCCGCGGAGTCAGCAAGCCCAAGAAGAACACAGTAGCGTCCCTCCTGGCCCAGAGCAGAGCCCTAGGGCTCCGGCCCGCGCTGGCGCAGCAGCTGCTCGGCGAGGCTGATCTGGTAAGAGTAGTTGGTGATCCCATAAAAATTTGAGGATCTTTTTGTTGTTCCTATCGCATAAAGAAATCAAAAATCGCTCATAATATTTGATACAGTGTAGCCTAAACGAAGCATCATTCAATTATTTGTCTTAATCGCTCATGTGTCGCGTCACGTCGCGGCCTAAAGCGATCACCCGGGTGAGGCTACACACCCTCATGTGTGTTGGGTCACGTGATCACTTATATCTCGCGGGTTCGAATCCCGAAGTCGTAAACTCAAAATTACTTAAATATGTTTTTATTTGCAATCTTACTAACCTTTCTTTCTCAGGAGAAGCTGAAGTCAGTTCTCGGCGAAGCGGCCAGCACTAACTCTGAATACTCGTCGGACAGTCCGTCTGACTCCGACGTTAGTGAGGATAGGAGGGACCAGGATGCACAGCTCAGACTGCCCTTGGCTTTGGGTAAGATTTCAATCAATCAATCAATCAATCAATCATTTATTCGCAGAATACATAAAATAATAAATAACAAGATCTTAATGCTATAGTGGTCACTGTATTCAGCCTGCAAATAGGCATGCAAATAGTCAGTTAGGTATTAATATAATAGATAATAGATTTCATTGACTTCTTAGTCAGTAGACACCTAATAATAGTACTACTTCGCAATGCAAACTTTTCAGTCAACCAACTGAGGTGTGGTGGGAAAGTAAGCGCTTATTGGTCAGTTCAAGGTCAAGGACAAATGATGACAAATCAGAAATGTTCACGGGTCACTAATCTGGTCTTTATTGGTCGAACGTAAGGGGGCGTGGCTTGTTATAAGCGCTAAAGCGCTCATGTGTGAACTAAAAGCGTTCCCCCTTTATTAGGCGTCTACTGGGTAAGACGTCAATGACATAGCTACAAAGCCCATTGTAAACTAGCCATAACTCTGAATACTCGTCGGACAGTCCGTCTGACTCCGACGTTAGTGAGGATAGGAGGGATCAGGATGCACAGCTCAGACTGCCCTTGGCTTTGGGTAAGATTGTTATAAGATACTGTTGACACTGTTGTCCAAAGACACAGGGTTCAATTCCAACAAAAAGGTCTACAGCACAATGAATAAATGAAAGAATGAATGAACCCTTTATTCATTCATTCTCTCAAATAGTCTTAGGCCTATGCATCTATAGTAGATGATTTATACATCGTCAGGAGGCAATTTTTGCTGGGACATTGAGATGGAATAGGAAATAGTCTACAGCACAATTTATTCATTCATTCATTCAATGTCCGTTCCCCTCATCGTTGTTTTTACGTGGCGCGACTTATACTTGATCAGTTTTACATTTTATTTATATGAACATGTTTAATTCCAGGTTGGAAGAGAGTGACAGTGATAAAGGGTCTCTCTCGCAACTGCAATATAAAGGGTGACGTCACGTACGCGCCGCCCGAACCACACTCTACTTACAAGATCACTAATGCACAGGATTTACAGGCGGTAAGATTATAAAAACTTACCCCTTTGTTCATAATGGACTAGTAAACTTACTTTGGCTAAAACAGCCGCCTTATTCTCCAAGAAATCATGTCTTGACTTGGCACGACACGGTGTGCTTATCCTACTTCCTATCCTATCCTACTATAATATTATAAATGTGAAAGTTTGTGAGAATGTATGTATGTTTGTTATTCTTTCACGCAAAAACGGCTGGACCGATTAGCTGATCGATTGGAATAACACATAGGCAACTTTTTATCCCAATATTAATTAAAAAAATACTGTTTTGTCTCAACAATTCACCGTGTATTTTGTCCCCAGTTCCTAGACGCGAACCCGTGTCCCCCGCTGTCGACTGACAACTTTAGCTTCAGCGCGCGTTCGATTCTCGGTGAATACGTCCAGCCGCCCGGTGAGCCAGGCCCTGAGCCACTGCTGTTCAACGAGGCGGAGATCACTAAACGGTATGTTAATTTCACTTGATTTACGTAGTGTTGTTTGGCGCAGTGGGCGAAGGCTTGTTTCACACGCAGGAGGATGCGAGTTCAATTCCATCAGAGATAAGTGTTTTTGTAACATTTGTGCGTTTTTTCTGAAATATATTTACGTAGTTTTATCAGCCAGTAAGTCCCTAGACAAAAGGTGATCGACTTATTTTGAGACAAGTCTTCGTTGTATGACTGATGATAGAAAGAAAGGAAAGCTAGGTAACACTATTACCTATGGGTCTTATTCATAAAAACTTGACAATTTAATACAGGTTTTAAGAACGTTTTTTTCTTGTCACCCATATGTCAACGAAAAGAGATAGCAACAGATTTAATATGCGTTTTAGCTAATACAGGTTTTAGGTCGAATATGCATAATGGGGTATATCTTTAACAACAAGGTGTAATAGATCATTGAGTACTGCCGAGACGGGGAAAAATTATAAGCATCAAGTTTACGGCCATACAAAAAGCGACACACGGTGAAGGACAAAAAATGTAACGTCACTTTTACTCACCATGAATTTTGTATATATTTCTTCTTGAGACTTATAGCTGAGAAATGAACGTAGCTTTGAAAAGAGAGAGACATAATAGTAATTCCTCGTGAAGTTCTCTTTCCCACAATGAGTTCTCCCACAGGTTAGAAGAAGCGCGAGCGTTGGCCGCGCTAACGGGCCCCCGTCCTACCCCGCCGCCGGTAGATCGTCGCATAGAGCTGGCGCGGCGGCAGCAGGCCGCAAGGGACGCTAGGCGGGACGCTAGCAATCGATCTAGAGACCAGGTATGTTACTATCTACATGACTATACATCATTTATTGAAACGAGCTAGTACGAAGAAAAAATAAACTCACGTGATTGGTTGACGACAATTATTGTCTTTCTCGTGATTGGCTAGATTGTCAAAACGGCTGAGTAGTTTCGGATATTATCTCCGTCAAACAGACAAACAAACTATACCTCTTTATAATATAAGTATACTCGTAGATGTATAGACGAAGCGCTCGTGGCGAAGCTTGCTAAGACGTTCTTGATAGATCGTCGAAGTTAAGCCACGTTCTGAGCGGTCACTACTTGGATGAGTGATCGCAAGTGGCGTTAACAACTGAGCGCTTCTGTGCTTCGGAGGGCACGTTAAATTGTCGATCCCGGCTTTTAAATTCGTTAAGCCATGACGGAGGCCTTTTAGGCGGCCTAAAAACTCCGTCACTAGACTTGCTCATACGAACGAACGAATATTTCTCTCAAAAACTTTAAATAGGAACTAGAAATGCAATATTATCACCCTTATTGCACCTCCCTCGCCACGCAATAACCAACCTTATCCACTTGATAAAAGCGACGTTAACACTTTACATTCGTAAGGTGTCGTTTCAGGCCCGCCTTGTCAGAGAACTGGAGAGATCGGAAAAGGCGGAGTTGGTGAAGCGAGAGAAGGAAGTCCGCAGTCAACAGTTACTTGAGGTGAGACTTAAGTCCCACTTACACTGTCCTTGCCTGTTGCATACAAAAGTCAAGCGATAATTTAGAAAGAATAAAAATCAAGGTGCAGGTGTATTGTGCCACCGCTAAACTAGGGTCGCCTAGGTTTAGCATAAGACCACTGTTTATCGCTAAACCAGGGTTTGTGATCACCACTTTTCTTAGTAGTTTATTTTTATATAATGCAAACCAATTTATATCATGGTTTTGATGGATGGCGGTTTAAACCAAGGTTCATTTTCGTTTTTTGTAATGAGGCCGCTAAGGTTTTAACAATGCTTGGACAATTCATTAGACAATTCATGGAACTTTACTGATAACTAAAATTTATGCTTACTTTAGTTAATTTTAGCACGATATCTAAATTTGTTGGGTTCTATATTAATACAACTGGAAATTACTCACGTAAAAATATTGTGGATTTAGATACCGACAATGTTTAATTTATTTCGTTTTTAGTGTACTATCTAATTGAATACACTAAAAATTCAATCAATATTTATCAATTAGCATCCTTTTTTTGTTCATTTGTCTTGTCTAGTAAAAATCATCTCTCATTTTCAATTTTAATTGTCTTACGCCTGAATACTGCAACGATAATTAGAGTACGTGGTGTTTATTTATGTCATAACTTGACATTTGTCCATACAAATCTGTCTAAATAACTTTCTGTTTTTTTTTTTTTAATTAAAGTACGGTCTTAAATTTTAAATTAGCGTTTGAGTATTCGGGCATTAATCAGCTTGTAATTTGAAATTGACATCTGTCAAGATTTGACAGATACATATTTCGGTTACAAGCTGAATCGTACGATGCTTGATTTTAACTATTTTTGAGTAGTTTTTAGTAATCTTGTGTTTTCGTATAGATCTCATATTTTGTTAAAAAAAGATTTAGTAGACATTCGAAATTTGAATTATTTTGAATTTTTGTAGTTTGTTTTTCTACAAATATTATAGATTTCTTTTGTATTATGTGTTTATTTATATATTTTTACAAAACTATATGTTTTTTTGCGACAATATGAGAGCTATACTCTCATTAGTTTAAATAAATGTGCTTGTGTTTGTTTGTATTATCAATTTGAAGCTTGGCAACATTGTGCTCAAAGCAAAAAGTACCTGATACATATCAGAATACGGTCACTTTTCGCTTTACGTAGTTAGCTGGAAGTCTTAGCTTAGTAGTTGCGTGTATTATATCTCTATATATATATATGTATGTACTTGGGGTGATCTAACACAATGACAATGTTGTCAAAACCAAATTGATAATAACTCAAGATATATATTTAACGAGTGAAATTTTGGTGACAGCACATTAACAAGAACCGAACGCAGCTGACCATTGAGGCACTGCCGATGCCGAAAGAGCCTGTCAAAATGACAAAAAATGACAGGAAAGAGCGTATTATGCCACCTATCAGTCTGTCACTCATACCTGTCACAGGTCCTAAAGAAAACTCTCCGATAAAAACCCTTAATTTCGAACAAGGAGTATGGAACGAGGAGGTTGAAGAATACAATGCATTAGATAAGATGAAACATTTTGCGGAGAAAGCTGCATTCGACCTTCCGAAACGAAAGAACTTTGATTTCACACTCAAACATCAAGAAACGAACAACATGGAGAAACTTATAGAATCCTACTCACGAATAAGTGAGTTTATAAACGGCTGTGATTGGTCGAAATCACCGGAGAAAACCGATCCGAAATTAGGGCCGAAGGCACTAGAAAAGAAATATCTAGATGCCAAAAACGAGTTCATGTCTGAAAATCTAATGTTGATGCCTAAAAAACCTGACGAAGTGATTGATATAGAGAGTGATGATGATATAACTGATGTTATAAAGAAAAGACTTCAGAAAGGCTCACTTAATGTGGGAAATGATGGAGCGCTGTCGATATCAGTACAGCAGAGTAAAGAATACTCGGTACGTGAAAGCGAGTAACACTAATTAACTAATTAATATTACTAACTAACTAACTTTCACTATGGGTATTCGCAATATAACTTTCTATATAAGGTTTTGGTTTTTAACGGTAAAAATAAAATTGAATTTCAAAACACTGGGATACTTTAAAAGTGTATGCTTACTAAATACTGAAACGTAACTTACCAGTCTCAGTAAACGATCTATCTCTGGTTTTGCTTACAGTTGGTATTTTACACATTTTGTATAAAAGAAATGCCTAATATCTACCAGCAAATCGACTTACTAGCCAATAGACACCTAGTATCTACTCACAAAACAAAAATCTGGCAACCAACTGAGGTGTGCGGGAGCGGCAAAGTGAGCGCTTATTGGTCAGTTCAAGGTGACGGAAAAATCATGACAAATCAGAAATGTTCACGGGTCACTAATCTGCGGGCGTACCATGACCGTTTATAGCGATTCAGTTTAGGTCCAACTACGAACCAGTTTTGACGTAAAGTAAGGCGCTGACGTAAAGTTTTGACAGTAAGGCAGAACCTAAACTGAATCGCTAACACCTCATGGTACGGCTCCTGGTCGTTATTGGTCGTACGTAAGGGGGCGTGGATTGTTATAAGATGTATTTATCTAATGAGTTATCTGAAAGCGTTTGCGTTTTATTAGGTGTCTACTGGGTATTAGTCGATGACCAGCAGTAAGCAAAATCAAAAGGTAAGTGGTGCTTATCTTCAAATTAGATGTTAGTCTATACAAATCTGACAAGAAAATGTTAAATAATTAATCACGTCTCAAATATTAAGTAGCGTTTCAATATTTCGGGTAATCTTACATAAATAATCCCTTATTTTAAGGTAACAGTGGATGTGTACATAATGTATTTAAATATACTAACATATTATATAGATTTGCACGATTGCTTGTTAGAAATTTAAGTTTAAATACCTATATTAAATAAAAAATCAAAATCATACACATTTATTCATTTAAACCAGTGTATGAGCTAGATTAGCTTAACGCCATTACTGCCGATGACTGGCTTGTGTGTTTTTAACCAAAATGGTGCTTAGGCCGGTAATGAAATGTCAAATATTAAATGAATAACTGCATAATTAAAATAATTAAATAAAAAAAACAATATATACAACTTCTTTTCTAAAAATATTGCGCAAACTTTGTATTGTTTAAAGAAAGTAGAAAAAATATGGTATTTGGGACCCAACTTCGGATAACTAAACCAAAATTGTCACAAGACAATCTCATTATGAATTGTAAAACTTTTACAATTTAAAAAAGATATTAATTCATATTCATTTGGAATTGTATAGCGAACATTTTTCTTTGGAGTATAGATAACTAGCTGCGCCCCGCGGTTTCACCCGCGTAAGTCCCGTTCCCGCGGGAATATCGGGATAAAAGGTAGCCTATGTCACTCACCATCCCTTCAACTATCACCACTTCAAAAATCACGTCTATTCGTCGCTCCGTTTTGCCGTGAAAGACGGACAAACAGACAGACACACACACTTTCCCTTTTATAATATTAGTATGATAATAATTTTGCTTTTAAATCATAAGTCACGCCAAAGCTTTTAACCAATTTGCAAAAATATAAGTTTATTTTTTAAATTTTTTGTTTCATGTTCTGGCTGTTTTACTTTATTTGCTGTTCCGCTTTCGATGTTGTTCGGTTGTGTATGAAGGCTAAACGGAAGAAGCATGGCGAGCTGGAGAAGCAGAAATTTGAGGATCAGGTGAAGAAACAACAGGTTTGTGTTTTAATGTACAGGCGTAGAATAGAAGTTGCATCGACAAATAGAAATAAAAAAAGACGCGTGGCACTCGGGGACTGCCGCGGTAAAGCTATTGCATGCCACCTAGAGGCGAGTTGCTGAACTAAAGTGACAAGCGTTTGGTTTTTTCGTTACGGAATTTCTGGATTCTGACTCCACGCTCAAGGCCCGCGATAGAAGCTATGCAATAGCTTAATAAATATCTTATGCTTGTGTTATTGTAACCAGATGACTGATAAAATTACAAAGATACTTTTTTGTCAATACATACATATTATAGATAGAAAACACCGAGACACGAAACAAATATCTACAGAACATACAAACATTTGTCCTGTAGCGGGTATCGAACCCGCAACCTCCGCGTCTCAGTCGAGCCTTCGCCCACTGCGCCACTATAATCATGCGTAAATCGTGTCTCAAGCGGTGATTCATAACTCAGTTTTAATCACAGATAAAATAATACTAGGTTTTCATAGAGAACTGTCAAAAATCGATACTTAAACGTAGACTCAAGTTTGAGTGGAGTCTCTGAATACGAGCCCTAGTGTCGTAGCCCAAAACTAGCAGTGAGACGATATTTCGGTTAAAGTACTACAAACTCCTTGTTTGAAAGTTTAGTATTTTGTATGCCAACGATGTGACTTCTATACTATGTTTACCTGTATTTTGTTTGTCTCCGCTAGGCCGCCCTAGGCCGCTAAACGCGTCCTTTGTTACAGGACAGGGAAGTAAAGAGACAACAGGCCATGATACTTAGAGAACAGGTGATTTAATACATTTATTAGAAAAATGTTTTTAATTGGCCTCTGTCTGTGTTTACTATGTTTTAACAAAGGTTTTGGTTAAAATAAATAAGTAAGTATCTATACTAATATTATTAAGAGGTAGTGTTTGTTTGTTTCTTTGACGGAGGTAATCTCTGAAATCACTCAGCCGATTTCAAAAATTCTTTCACCGATGTGTAGAATGGACTGTCGGGATGGTTAAAGGCTATATTTTATCCCGGTAGTTTTATTGTACACCCGTGCAAAGCCGGGCCGTGCTGCTAGTAGAAATATAAATAAATCCATGTAATATTTGTGAGTACTTAATAAACATAGACAAATGGGGAGTGTAGTATATCATTAGCAAGAGAGAAAAAAAAATGAAATGAAAAATGGAAAAAGTATATTTAAAAAGTGTTAACAATACATAAAATTGACAAGCAAAAGCTAAATGAAACAATTATATGATAAAAAAATGTACTTGAAAATAACTGATACAATTTTGTAGTCAATAATAAAGCAAGCGGGATTTAATTTAAAAAAAACACTCTTGCAGTGACATATTATTTGTGTGACTTTGTGTTTTTTGTAAATAACAATGAAAAGACCTGTTTTAAATGTAATAAAATGTACGATTCATTTTTAAATATTTTAAAACAGATCTTTAAATTTTCATAAAATATGTTTTATGAAGCCAGAGTTTAACAATGTAATAACCAAAATAATTAATACAAGTTTCTTTTAAATGGTGTTAAATGACAATTTAAATAATAAGTTTTTTTTGTTAAACTCCTCATTTTGGTCGGGGGTTAAAAAATAAGATCGTTGAAGACATTGAGGGAGACCTTTGCCCAGCAGTGGGACGATAGGTTAAAAAAAACGATGGTTATTATATTATTGAATACTGCCGGCTTACCATGACCGTTTACTACGTACTTTTGACGTAAACTAAGGCGCTGACATAAAGTTTTGACAGTCAGAACCTAAACTAAATCGCTAAATAAGACGTCATGGTACGCCTCCTGGCCTTGTTTTTGTGTGTGACTACATGTTTGTGTGTTTTCTTTCAATTTACTCTGGTGTTTGGCGCGCGGGTTGCAGCAAAAGTATATTAACGAGGTAATTATTTGTACGCTATTATAACCTTTATTGTAATTGTGTAAGGGCTAGTTTTGCTTGTTTTTGCACGGGGTTATAGCATGTATTTTGTGTTTTATGTTCATACTGATATTATAAGTTTTTCATCTTTCATGTCATATTTTTGTTAATATAAGTTATTACCTTTTATGCAAGACATAATTATGTCTAAAAGCAAACTGGATAGCGCTTAATCAATTAAGATGATATAGGATCCACTATACATTGCTACAAAGGTCTTTGAAAATCTCTTGAACCATGTCCGTCCTTCCATCATATTCATCAGTTGCCCCCATAAAGAATAAAAAAAAGACGTGTGGCACTCGGGCACTGCCGTGGTAAAGCTATTGCATGCCACCTAGTGGCGAGTTGCTGAACTAAAGTGACAGCGTTAGGTGTTTTCGTTCCGAAATTCTGGATTCGGTCTCCACGCTCAAGGCCCGCGATAGAAGCTATGCAACAGCTTTAAATGTAGATAGCCAACAAAAAGTATTGTGCTGACAAGAGCTAGTATAGGTCGCGCCACGTAAAAAGAACGATGAGGGGAACGGGTTGTATGTGTTGGTGGGGGGGTCACTCGCTCACGAACCAATAGCACGCGCTACATCAATGTGTGAAGTGCGCCCATGGCTTAATGCCTTTTTGGTTTACCTTCTACTACACATAATGTTAAGGAACATCTCTACACACATGTATTTCTCGCAATAAAGATACTTTGACTTCGAACAGTTTAAATTTTTTCATTTTATTTCTCAACAGGAAAGAGAGAGACGTCGGCAGCACACCTCTTTCATCCGCCAATTAGATTCCCGGCGGCGCTGGGAGGAGAGAGAGAGACGGAAACATCAGAACCTACTAGACAGACTGCTGGTCAAGGAGAAGAAACTGCAGGAGAGAAGGAAAGAGATGGAGATACTGGCTGAGTTGAGGTTAGATTTTAGACTTACATTAAACAGAAACATAAATTTATTCACTGTTTTGAGGGTAGGTCCTTGTCCAGCAGTGGGGCATGATGGTCTTTACATCTATACACTGTACATACATACTAGATGATTTTTACAGCGTCAGGATGCAATCTGTTGCCTACACTTAACGGGACACTGTAGTGCCTGGGACATTGTTGAGATGGAATAGGCTTGTGGCACCTAAAACATCCTCTCAGCTTAGCCGGCCATATCCACAGGAAAGACAATGATTAATACGTGTGGGGCTGGCTGCTAAATAAAATGCTATAAGTTTCTGTGACACCTATTTTATTACCAATTTCATGGATCAATTTTGTTATCTGAATCAATAAAAATATTTATTTATTTATTAATAGGATTTTATTGCCTGTAAAAATAATTATGAATATCCTCACAGACGGCCACAAGAGGATTCCACGCTATCAGACCAGAAGCCCCTGCCTACCCTCAACCGGATCCCGGGGTTGAAGCTAGCGGGGCAGGCGGCAGCAGACGTGTTACAAGTGTACGAGTTTATACACAACTTCGGACAAACACTGGGCTTTGGTGAGTAATATTACTAAAATAGCATTATACTATCTGCGCCCCGCGGTTTCACCCGCGTTAGTTCCGTTCCCGCGGGAATATTAGGATATAAAGTAGCCTTTGTTTTAATCCAGGGTATCACCTATCTACATACCAATTTTGAACCAAATTGGTCCAGCTGTTTTTGCGTGAAAGAATAACAAACATACATACATTCTCACAAACTTTCACATTTCTAATATTAGTAGGATTATTGAACCCGTGCGAAGCCGGGTCGCTAGTAAATATTAATTTAATAAGACTTGTATTGTTTCAGACATGGAGTCCATGCCGACACTAAACTCCCTGCAGATGGCGCTGCTCCCGGAATGCTGTCCTGATGCTGAAGAGGAACTGGTGCAAGTCCTCACACAGCTACTTATTACGGCTATAGGTATGAAAAGTAGTAGTTTCATTAGTACACCCGTGCAAAGCCGGGATGTGCTGCTAGTGCACAATAAAGCGTTTTTATTCTATTCTTTAATGCACATATTTGTCCACAGAGGATCCCGGTATACCCCACCCGGGGCGTCACACCACACTGCTAGGCCACGCCATCCGCATGGGCGATATTACGCCGGCCAACCTGAGCGAAGTTCTAAGGATATATCTGTACGCCAATGCCACCGGCGAAGTCAAGGCGTTAACAGGTAATAAGGGGCATTATCCTGTGGATATACTACAGCAGCAAAACAAGAGACAGTCTAGGGATATGTACGCTAATATCACTGGCTAACTCAAGGTGTTGATAGGTAATAAGTAGCATTATCCTACGAATACTCTCCGACAGACAAAATAAAACACAGTCTAGGTATATCAATCTGACTCTTAGGCATAGCTGGGCATTAACTCGTTAATCCGTTAATCGTTAATTAACGAAGTTAACATTTTGATTAACGGATTAACTTTTAAGTTAACCTTTAAAAATGTTAACGGATACGTTAACTTCCGTTAATATGCAGAAGTCCGTTAATCGTTAATCCAATGCCTACTATTTACCGCACGGCACCGCGGCGCGGCGCGAAAAACAGGTTCAGACAAGTATGAAATGAAGGACAAGTGCCAGGCGGCGCGTGGCAGCGCGTAAAACAAAAACAAAACTAGATATATTTGGCCGGCGCGTGCGAGTGAGAAAACTGCAAAGATTTTTTTTTCGTTTGATCATTTTATTACTTAGCGCCGGTGCTTACAGTGACGATATAAAAATGTAATTTTACACATATTAACGGATTAACGATTAACGTTAACTTGCGTTAATTCTTTCGAAATGTAACGCTTTAACGTTTAACGAAGCTAACTTTTTTTGTAGCGGATTAACGATTAACGAAGTTAACTATTTGATTAACGGTGCCCAGCTTTGCTCTTAGGTATATATCTGTACGCTAATGCCACCGGGGAAGTCAAGGCGTTAACAGGTAATAGGGGGCATTATCCTGTGGATGTACTATAGCAGACAAAATAAAAGACAGTCTACGTATATGTACGCGAATATCACTGGCAAAGTCAAGGTGTTGATAGGTAATAAGTAGCATTATCCTATGAATACTCTCCGACAGATAAAATAAAAGACAGTCTAGGTATATCAGTCTGACTCTTAGGTATATATCTGTACGCCAATGCCACCGGGGAAGTCAAGGCGTTAACAGGTAATAGGGGGCATTATTCTGTGGATGTACTACAGCAGATAAAACAAAAGACAGTCTACGTATCGTATATGTACGCGAATATCACTGGCAAAGTCAAGGTGTTGATAGGTAATAAGGAGTGTTATCCTGTGAATATACTCCGATAGACGAAATAAAAGACAGTCTAGGTATATCAGTCTGACTCTAAGGTATATAATGTCGGTGATAGGTATATAAATTCCTAAAAGCTCTTATTTCGTTCTCTTATTGAGCTCAAAACAAAATGACAGTCTGAGTGACAGTTCTAAAATTACGTAGGTAATTATAGTCAAATTGAAGTGAATGGATGTAATTTTAGTCAGTAGCCTTGATTAGTCTTGATTTTTACATAGTATTTTTGTTTCAGGTCTTACCTCAGAGCGAGAGAGGGACAGACGAGTGGCTGACCACCATCAGAACGATGCAGAAATGCTCTCATCCACAACTAACTCCAAGAACCAGGCGTATTATGAACATTTGCACAGTAATGCTACCTATAAGTTATCAGGTAAATACAGTAACTTCAAATCTATTTAAATGTAAAAAAAGTAAAGTTTTCGCACCTATGAATGCATCTATAACATGATAAAAAAAGGGTGTCCATGTGTTTCTAAATAATCTCTGCGTGTATTTTTTTTTTCAATATATCGCTAGTATCATCGCAGGTTCGAATCCTGTCGGAGTCATAACTTTTATTACGATTTTTCAATTTTTCTAAAAGAAATACTCCCTGGGTGGTCAATACGTGTGGGGCTTACTAGCTGCGGGTTTCCTCACGATGTTTTCCTTCACTTTTTAGCATGTTAGCTTCACATGCACGTAAACCTTAGTTTAATAAATATTTATCATCCCCCAGAATCGCTAAGAGACAAGCCGTTCTTAGCCCTGAACCCGACAACCAAAGCCGCCATCTTGGCTTTCCTTTGCAACGAACTATTGCAGAATAAAGCTGTGCTAAGACAGATCGACACCTCGCTAGAACAACTGCATCAGCTGAAGAAAGAACGGTACCTTATGGATATGAAGATACGCAAGTGAGTTAATTATTATTATAAGTAAATTTTGGTAGAGTGTTAAAGAAAGAGAAGTAAAAATATGTTTTTGTATGACCGCAAGGATCACTTACAAATGCACAGACTTATAGGCTTCATTTAATAGGTAATAATAAGTAGGTAGGTCAAAAAAACTTAAGTAACTACAAATACAAATACAAATACAAAATCATTTATTACCAGAAACACATATTTGGACATAGATATACTGGTGGTCCCCGCACGAGGCAAGCCTGTGTCGCGGGAGGCCGGTTTACAAATTACGGTTACATATACAGTGAGATGGCAAAATAAATAGATTAACAAAAAGAGTACTACAAACATTTAACACTAAACAAAAATTTAAAAATAAGAGCTACTTCAGAAAATAAAAGAAGGAAACCTAATTACTTAAATATGAGAGTGGTTCAGTCACTTAAAATAACCTTTAATAAAGTCAGCATGTGCGAGTTTTTGTAGTAAGTGAGACAAGTGAAGGATGTGAGTGAGATGAGGAGGAGTCTTGAGTCTGGACTACAATAAGTGTCATATTAGAATAAGCATGTTGTGATATTAAATAATTTAATTAAACATATTTAGAACATAGAGATGAATGGAAGAAGAAAATATGTTGTGCCGACCCCACCTAGTGTGGGACAAGGGCAGGGGAATTAAACATATTTAGCTTTAAGATAATGCTAAAAGTAGATATATTTTAATGTTAACATTGCGGTGTCCCAACGGGGCTCTTGTTGCGGCCAAACCTAGCTTAAGACCTAATGTACCAACTTGAGACAATGAATAAAGAATATGAATATGAATATATGAATATGAATATATGAATATGAATATTTCTTGAAGTTATAGGAAAGAAAATAAACGCACGTGATTGGTCGTCGAAAATAATTGTCTTTCTCGTTATTGGCTAGATTTGACAATTGATCTAATGCTCGCTTCAAGAAATGAAGTATAGAGATGTAAAGGCCTGTTTCTATAATTGCAGAGTGAGAGTGCTACACCAAAGGAAGGTGAGGACCGAGCAGACAGAGAAGCAGCAAGCGTTAGCTCTGGAGCGGATGCAGAAGTTGGTGGAGACAAGCACCGGCAGCGTTAGGACCTCGCCGCATGCCACCGACGATGGTGAGGATAAATAAATAAATATCCTTGGACATTCCACACAGCGTCATCTAGTCCCAAGCTAAGCAACTTAATGCGTGTGTTTTCGTGACCAGATGACTGAAATAATACCAAGCAAGATATATATTTTTTTGTAAATACACACATATTATAGATAGAAAACGATAGACACGAAACAAATATTTGCAGAACATACAAATAGTGTCCCGTAGCGGGAATCGAACCCGCAACCTCCGCGTCTTGGCGAATATCGGGATAAAAAGTAGTAGTCGTCATCCCTCCGACTATAATAGGGACCACTCAAAAAATCACGTCTATTTATCGCTCCGTTTCGTGCAAAACGGACAAACAGACGCAAACACACACACTTTCCCGTTTATAATATTAGTATGGATTTGTTTCAGAACAACAATCAGAGAAGTCTGAGACGCCGAAGAAAGAAGACCACGAAGATGAGTCTCCCTTCAAAGACCCGGTCGTAGATGAGAGCGACAAAGAGATGTCACCGGTCAAGGATATCAAGGATATAGGCAGCAAGGAACTAACCAGGTTAGTGTTTAATAGTACAATTTAAACTTTCACGATCTTTAGACATAAATTTTATGAAAATAAGTGTTTAATATCTTAAAGTCTAAACACAGGAAGCTCACCATAGGTTCTAACTCTCATAACTTTACGTCAGTCATAGATAGAAAGGATAAAAGCAGCAAGAAACTAACCAGGTTAGTCATTAATATCTTCGAGTTTGACGACCTCGGTGGCGCAGTGGGCGTAAGCTCGCCTGAGACGCTGAGGTTGCGGGTTCGATTCCCACAGCGGAACAAATGTTTGTATGTTCTGCAGATACCTATTTGTTCCGTGTCTGGGTGTTTCTATATATAATATGTATGTATTTACAAAAAAAAACTGTGTCATTTATCAGTCATCTGGCTACCATAACACAAGCATTAAATTGCTTAGTTTGGGACTAGATGACGTGTGGAATGTCCAAGACCACTCACCCAAAACCTCTGAGACACAAGCCTTACCCATTTTGGTTTTACTCTTGTAGGGTAGTTTGTAATAAAGCATGTTGTTCACAGTATAAAAGATCTAAGCAGTAGACGACTGAACAACAACAAGGATGAATGTTCCCCGGCCGACAATAAGATGGACAAGGACAGTGTTATGGGTGATGAAGTGCCGAGCGATCTGGAGAGCGAGGGCACACAACCTGAGGAGGTAAGAGTTGCTATAGTTTCATCATAGATGGCGCTGTTTTCAATAATGAGTAAGCTTAACAAACGTGACAAGGACAGTGTTATGAGGGATGAAGTGCCGAGCGATCTGGAGAGCGAAGGCACACAACCTGAGGAGGTAAAAGTTTCTATAATTTCATCATAGATGGCGCTGTTTTTAATAACAAGTAAGTCTCAACAAACATGACAAGGACAGTGCTAAGGGTGATGAAGTACCGAGCGATCTGGAGAGCGAGGGCACGCAACCTGAGGAGGTAAGAGTTGCTATAATTTCATCATAGATGGCGCTGTTTTCAATAATGAGTAAGTCTCAACAAACATGACAAGGACGGTGTTATGGGGGATGAAGTGCCGAGCGATCTGGAGAACGAGGGCACGCAACCTGAAGGAGGTAAGAGTTGTGTTGTATTGATCATAGATGGCGCTTTTTTAAATAATAAGGAATCTTTAAAAAAATTACCACAAGAACTGTATATGATGTTGAAACTAAGCATAATTGATTGAAAAAAACTCAAAAGTAACTATTTCTTTACACACCACCTAAAAAAGAAATATCTACCGCTCCAAGAATACAGTCGTGATAATATTGTTTTACGTTTTTTGCAGGACGAAGACAAGAATCTATCTTCAGACGAGTTGACTCGCAAACTAGAGAAGCTGTTGAGACAATCTGAACAACAACAACAACAACTTACTGCGGGCTCTCATGCGTTAAGGGCCACTTGCTATGGACAGGATAGGTATGTAGAATCCATATTCATATCCATCCATCCATCCATATATCCATATAAAAGGGAAAGTGTGTGTCTGTCTGTCTGTTTGTCCGTCTTTCACGGCAAAACGGGGCGACGGATTGACGTGATTTTTTGTGTGGTGATAGGATGGGATGTAGTGACGTAGGCTACTTTTTATCCCGATGATCCCTCGGGAACGGGACTTACGCGGGTAAAACCGCGGGGCGCAGCTAGTATATTATATTTGTTTGTACAGGTATTGGCGTAGATACTGGTCGCTCGGCAAATGCGGCGGCATCTTCGTGGAAGCCATGGAATCAGCCCAGCCGGAGATAATGGACTACCACGAGGCACTGGAGAAGGCTAATAGCCAGAAACCACCAGAAGTGAAAAAGAAGAAAGGTGAGCTCACTCTTTTGATATAAGTTTATATAAGTACAGATACCTCATCTCGATGACTCCTTCTTTCTTGGTGTAGGGAGTGGTTTTGGAACCGGCAATAGAGACACCTAGCTTATAAGACTGTACGTTTTTGAGTGATCCTTGAGGTCCTACGAAATAAACATATTTTTCTTTCTTTCTTTCTTTTTGTCGGGCTATTTGATTTGTGTTTGATTTTTGGCGGCGCCACCTAGCGGCGTTTTGTATCTTCACTAATGTTATCTGTGTTAATAGTAATTAATCGTTATATGTATTATCAATGATTTTATACAGGAAAAGTGGAAAAGAAGGAGCCAGAAGAAGAGAAGACGCCTGAAACGGAAGCGCAGAAGAAGGAAGAAGCATTGAAGACAGAATTAGAACTTAAGAACATCAAGTCTGAGCTTAATCTGAGCGATCACACGCAGATCATCAAGTACGAGCATAATCAAGGAGGGTGCAAGTTAGAAGGTAATATATGAATTAATAAAAAAAAAATTAGTATCCACCCAAAAAAGTAATTTTTAGTATCCACCCGGCTGCGCCAATTTTTATGTATTTGTCAACTTCATGTTATAGAATATTACCATTTTTCCTAAACCATTAAGACCATTGTTTTGATAGACCAGCTTTAAACCAATGTTTATTAGTTTTCTAGTAGTTCTTTGCAATGAGACCGATGAATGAAAGTTGCGTAACTTCATCTTTAATTCATACCTGTTTATAGACATAGACAGACATAGACAAAATTTTATTATTTAATCAACAGGTTCCTCAATAAAGATGGAAGAGAAGTACATCCAGCATCAACAGAACAGTGAGCAGGACATGTTGGATATAGAGGACTCCATCCCCACCGCGTTCCTCGTTCAGAAGCCCACGCACAAAGCAATGTACGCCGCGCAAGCTGAACCTGTCGATAAGCCGCAGGAGATTGTAAAGGTAAACAGATAAAATAAAAAAGACGTATGGCACTCGGGGACTGCCGCGGTAAAGCTATTGCATGCCACCTAGAGGCGAGTTGCTGAGCTAAAGTGACAGCGTTAGGTTATTTCGTTACGGAATTTCTGGATTCGGTCTCCACGCTCAAGGCCCGCGATAGAAGCTATGCAATAGCTTAAAAAATATAAATTACAAATAAGACTTACTTTGTCTATATAAATTTATAAATATTTGCTGAAATGGCAACAACTCAGCCTCTAAGCCTAAATCAAACGATCAGGCGCTGTTTTTCAGTGTTGCTCAGGATTAAGGTAACGCGATTGTAGTTAAAATGTACAATGAAGAATGTTACTAGGTATACCAAATCGCTTAAAATGCTGTCTCAGTAAAGCCTGTATGTATACAAATACACTAGTTTTGGTTATAGTCAAAAATACCTGGTAGTTTTGATTTTATAGAGTGGTCCAATGTGGGCAGAATGAGTCATCTCTCGTTGATATAAAATGATTTGATTTCAGGTGGAAAACGTGGTTAAATCTGAGGAGAAAGATGAGGATAGCAAGGACACCCTCGTCAATAACTTGGAGGAACTCAGGAAGATGGCTGAAGCGGTCTCATCACAACTAGGTATATATCGCGCCACCTAAAAAGAACGATGAGGGGAACGGGGGGTATATGTTGGTGGGGGGTCACTCGCTCACTCGCCAACAGCACGCGCTACATCAATGTGTGAAGTGCGCCGCGTCACCACACAACACATCACACATAACATTCGTTCAATTCAAATGTGACGACCTCTGTGGTGCAGTGGGTGAAGGCCCGCCTGAGACGCGGAGGTTGCGGGTTCGATCCCCGCTACGGGACAAATGTTTGCATGTTCTGCAGATATTAGTTCCGTGTCTGGGTGTTTTCTGTCTATATTATGTACTAGCTGGGCTCCGCGGTTTCACCCGCGTAAGTCCCGTTCCCGCGGGAATATTGAAATAAAAAGTAGCTAATGTGTTAATCCAGGATATCACCTATAAAGATAAAGATAAAGATAAATTTATTTTCTCACCTATCTACATACCAAATTTCACACATACATACATTGTCAAAAACATTCACATTTATAATATTAGCAGGTAGTGGGATAATAGGATAGTAGGATATAGGATAGGATAATTCAAATCGTCTAATAATTTTTTCGATTCACAGACGCCGAAAGAAAAGAAGCTCAAATAAAAGAAGAACAAGAAAAACAAGCGAAAGAAATAAAACAAGAACAAAACGACACAGACACGGCCAACACTATTCTATACACAAGAAGTCTCGAAGGAAAATGGTTCTCAATACTACGGCACGAGAGCTCATTTTTGAACAACATCAACGAGGCAGCTAGTGATGTGCCGACTTATTGTGATAACGAGCATACTTGTGAGCAAATAGTGTTGTGCCAAGGTCACAAGTGGGATGTGTCTAATAATTTACACTTGTTGAACGACCCTAGTTTGTTCACTTTGAATAGTATGGTGACTAGTGTTCAGGTGAGATATATGCTTATTATTATAATCCACTAGCATCATTTCTAACGACCTCGGTGGCGCAGTGGGCGGAAGCCCGGCTAAGACGCGGGAGTCGCGGGTTCGATGCCCGCTACAGGACAAATGTTTGTACGTTCTGCAGATATTTGTTCCGTGTCTGGGTGTTTTCTATCTATAATATGTATGTATTTACAAAAAAAAATTATTCAAGTATTATATCAGTCATCTGGTTACCATAACACAAGCATTGAGTTGCTTAGCTTGGGACTAGATGACGCTGTGTGAAATGTCCAACAATGTTTATTTATTTATTTAATATTTATATTTTAGGTACCATCAAATAACATCTACTCAGACTCAAGTCTCACGTTGTCAGGATTAGAGCAGGACGTCATAGATGCCGCCTTGAAGAAAGAGACGCAAGATACGGTTGAGGAAGAGAGCAAGGAACAGGTTAGTTTAATTATCTCGTTTAATAGAGAAAGAAAGAAAATACATTTATTTAACCTAGTACACGTAACACATAATAAAAATCCTACTATCCTACTAATATTATAATTGTGAAAGTTTGTGAGAATGTTTGTTATTCTTTCACGCAAAAACAGCTGGACGGATTTGGTTGAAATTTTTGTTGGTAGATAGGTGATACCCTGGATTAACACATAGGCTACTTTTTATCCCTATATTCTCGCGGGAACGGGACTTACGCGGGTGAAACCGCGGGGCGCAGCTAGTAACTAAAATAAAAAAGAAATTCCTATCCTCAAAGGTTTGCTGGAAGAAAACTCTTATAGGGTTAAGCTCGCCTTTGTACATGCCTTTTTGTATCTGTTTTTATATGTATTATTATTTCGTGTACGTACAATAAAGAATAAAGAAGAAGTGACACAAAAATAAGTAGTTTTTGATGTCCTACCGAAATATGTGATCTTTTTATTTTCTTCTTTCTGTTTCTACCGTTATTGAATATGAATACCAATTATTTTACTTCTTTCTTTCCCTGGTGTAGGGAGTTGTTTTGGAACAGGCAATAGAGTCACCTAGCTTTTAAGACTGTTTTATTTTGAGTGATCCTTGAGGTCCTACGAAATAACATATTTTTCTTACTTTTTTTCTTTTTTTTAGTAATTTAATATTAAATCCCTTTTACAGGACAACGACCTAGAAAAAGAGCTCCAAGCTGATTCCTTAAAACACGACATCGCAACACAAAAAGCGAAGGCCCATAGCCTAACAAGCCTCGGTTTGTTGAACTTCAACGCGCTGTCAACATACGTGACGTGCGACAGTCCGCCGCCGATACAAATGTCGTGCGGCGAGGCGGCGCGGCTGCGGCGCTGCAAGACCGCGGGGCTGCCTGAGGCAAGGGGCAGGGTGCACGTGCCGGAACCACTCAGGTTAGTTAATACAAATGTGTTAATATTTCACTTGATGGCTGTAATCTAAATTGTGAAGTTCGCGAAAACAATTGTTAAATTTGACAGTAAAACCAATTTTACTGTTAAAATCTGATAACTTTGTCATATATACCGAGGTCTCTATTAGATTCTCACTTTTCCACGACACAATATTTTGTTAGTGTCATGATTTTATGACTATTGCTAGTTTCTGGAAGATGGCCAAACCAATGGCTGTCGAGAAGAACACTTTTATTTACTTAATCAATTCCCAATCTGCACAACCACGCCGCCCCACGTATCCTGAGGTTGGACATCCTGAGTCCACATCAGAAGTGTAGATATGATGAAAAATTTATGACCTTTTCCAACAAAAGAAAAAACATGTTTCTAAGTATTATATCAGTCATCTGGTTACCATAACACAAGCATTAAGTTGCTTAGCTTGAGACTGGATGAAGCTGTGTGGAATGCCAAGAATATTTATATTTATATTTTGTTAATTGAACTTCTGCCATCGATCGTAAATATGCTATGCCATGGATCGTAGTGGATGGCACAAACTAAGGGAGGCCTATGCCCAGCAGTGGGTAAAGTCGGGCTGTGGATGATGATGATGATGAACTTCTGCAAAAAGTGGGTTTGTAACAAATATGTATGACATGTATTTGGACATACCTCTGACTACCCCATTAGACATCTTGAACGGTTCTACAAGGATTACATATAGATCTAAAAGATGTACCGCTCCTAGGATACAGTCGTAAACATAATTTTCATATTTTTAATTTTCATTTAATGTATCGTTTTGTGACCAGACACGGTTGGTGGCGCATCACGGACGCCGAGCAGATCAAGGAGGTGATGGATGCTCTCCATCCGCGAGGAGTGAGGGAGAAGGAGCTACATGCATCCCTCTCGCAACATCTGCCCACTGTTAACAACAAGGTATGCATAATATAATGTAACCATCATTCAGTTGTCAGTGTAGGTATAGGTCGCGCCACGTAAAAAGAACGCTGAGGAGAAAAGCTGCGCAAAAGGCGATTGTATGGAATTTTATGTGTGATTCACACATTGATGTAGCGCTTGCTATTGGTTCGTGGGCGAGTGACCCCCCACCAACACATACCCAACTTCCCCTCATCGTTCATAATACGTGGTGCGACTTAAATTTATGTTTCTATCCTATAAGATGCTTGTATCTGTTTTTGATATTGTCTATGTGGGTAGTGGAACGAAGTTTCTTATCACGCGTTGCGAAAGAGGGCTAGACGACACTTTTTCTATAGCTGTAAACCGTGCGGCATGCGTGGTCGTGTTTATCTCTCTCTCTCTCTCTCTCTTTCTCCCTCTCTCTCTCTCTCTCTCTCATAGAAATAGGAACTTCGTTCCATCCGGGTGTCCCTTGACACCTCTCAAGTTTTTTTTAATAACAATATATTCTACTAGCTGCGCCCCGCGGTTTCACCAGCGTAAGTCCCGTTCCAGCGGGAATATCGAGATAAAAAGTAGCCTATGTCGCGCTCCATCCCTTTAACTATCACCACTTAAGAAATCACGTCAATTCGTCGCTCCGTTTTGCCGTGAAAGACTGACAAACAGACAGTATATAGTATAGATTTTTTTCTTATTTAAAAGGTATATTCTTTGTTTTCCCCACAGCTACACATAGAGAAGGGCGATACAAACGCGACAGAGCTATCAATATCGCACTTAGACCGCGTCATCTCGACGAACGGAGGCTGGGCGTGCGCAGACCCGCCCGGCAGCTACTGCGCAGGCGCGGCGATACGACTGGATCTACAGTTGCTGGCTATGGTGAGTGGAGATAACATGGCGGAAAGATGGCGATAAATCGGAGATGAAATGGCGAATTTAAATTTAATATTGTAACCATTGACGTCTTACCCAGTAGACACCTAAAGGGGGACCCTTTTAGTTCACACATGAGCGCTTTAGCACTTATAACAAGCCACGCCCCCTTACGTTCGACCAATAAAGACCAGACCCGTGAACATTTTTGATTTGTCATGATTTGTTGACCTTGAACTGACCAATAAGCGCTCACTTTCCCGCTACCGCACACCTCAGTTGGTTGACTGAAAAGTTTGTATTGCGAAGTAGTACTATTATGTGTCTACTCGGTAAGACGTCAATGATTGTAACTTATAAATGAAAAATCTTACTAAAAGTTTGGGGCTTAGACGGGATTCGAACCCTCGAGATACAAGCGATCGTCCTCAAGCCGGACTGCCATCACCACTCGGCCACCAAGCCCTAATATCAGCTCGAAACTATCAGATTGTAACTTATTCCACAGGTGGAGGCATTAGAAGAGCGTGTAGCCACAGCATCCATGCAAGTGAAAGGCTGGCGTCCCTCTCGACTGCAGATGCCTGAAGACGCGACCGGCTCGGAGATAGTCGCACGCGCACGTCACAAGCTGGCCCAGGTCGAGGCGCATATAGAGAGGAGATATCTCAAACCACCTTTGGTACAAAGGTACGCTAGGTAAAGTGAAATCTCATGTTACTATGTGGGTTAGCTAGTTGTCGTGGTGAGTAGTGCTTGGCATTGTAAACACATGAAATTATTTACTATGATTCGTAGATTGATGAGTTTTTAGTAAAAGACTGGGAAAGAGGGTAGACCGTTTCGTCTACCAGTGACTACCAAGAGCTTTAGTTTAACCGTGATTTATGGGCACTCATAAATCTACGAATCATGGTAAATACCCCGTTTTAAGTGTTTAAAATGTTCAATCGTTTTAGTTTAAAAAGTTTTAGTGCTTGTCATTCTTAGGATCATTTTGAATCAAGAATCATTTGTTATTTGCAGAATCATTTTCGACAACACTTCTTCCTGCCCTTATCCCACTATGTGTCGGCACAACATGTGTTCTTCTTCCATCTCCCTCTATTTCCTACTCCAAGGGTATGTGTTGGTGGGGGGTCACTCGCTCACGAACCAACAGCACGCGCTACATCAATGTGTGAAGTGCGCCGCGTCACTACACAACACACTTAACATTCATTGTAATCGACTACTGCGCAGCTTTTCCCCTCAGCGTTCTTTTTACCTGACGACCTTATCTTATACCCTGCTTTAGAGTTTAGATGGTGTTTCATTGCAGTATTTATTGATGTTTGATTTTTTGGTGAAGGATTGCATGATTTGTGTGATCTTGGTGAACAAATTTTGGTGTTAAATCTACGTCACGAAATCGTCTCCTACTTGTAAGGCAGGAAAAATAATTTATTTCTGTAGAACCTTAGGATCACATCGAAATATCTTACAAGCTAGGTAATTTTATTGCCTGTTCCAACGTAACTACCGTGTCCGTTAAGTGGTACACAAAGATTGCCACATGACACTGTATTAAATCATCTATACTTGGGCCACGTTCGATGTAGAATGTTTGTAAACAAACTGTCACACGTAAAGTTTCATTGCTTCGTAACTATTTGTTATTTAACCAAGTTGAAAGTAATTTATATAGAGGGAAGTGGTCACAGATCCCCATAAATTGAGAAATAAGTATAATAAACATTAACAAAAAAGTTATTTTTAGGTTAAGTATAGACAGTTTGTTTACAAACATTCTACATCGAACGTGGCCCAAGTATAGTATTGTAAAGGCCTGAGTTTCTATCACCTTAGAATTAGTTTAACTTAGGCCATTACATCTATACTAGATGATTTGTACAGCGTCAGGAGGCAATATTTGCCTACGCATAACGGGACACTGTAGTGCCTGGGACATTGTTGAGATGGAATAGGCTTGTAGCACCTAAACCATCCTCTCAGCTGCCACACATATCCACAGGAAAGACGATCAATACGTATGGGGCTGACTAGCCGCGGGTTTCCTCACGATGTTTTCCTTCACCGTTTAAAGCTCGTGTTAAAGCGCATGTAAACTTTTGGACACGAAAAGTCCATTAAAGGTCTGAGTTTTTATCACCTTAGGATTAGTTTAACACACGTACAAAAAGGGGGTGTTCAATATTGTGTTGTCCACAGCACTACGGAGGCTAATATTGGAGCGGTGCTTCAGGCTGAGCATGGCAACTCTTCTGCAAACTCACCGCAAAACTCCGACAGTCCTAATGATGGCAAGCGTAAGTTAAAACACTACTGATATCTATTATTCATTTATAATTTTTATGTGTTTTGTTACAAATAAATTATTTATCATTTATTCATAATACTTTGGTCGTGTACCTAGTGGTTTATCGGAAGGACTTATATGTTCTAATTATTTCGGGATAAAAAGTAGCCTTTATATTGTGACCTAAGTTCACAAACCATAAATAAATAAATTGAAATTGTTATTTTGTTATAGCGGATACAAAAGGCGTGGCCCGAGGTCTGGCGAACTGGCGGGAAGCGGTGGCGAGATGCAATACTTCGGCTCAACTCGCTATGTTACTACAAGCGTTAGAAGCGGGCGTCGCCTGGGACAAGAGTATTATGAAGGCGGTACGTTTTTCAGGCGTGGTCAGACTTTTAACGATCTCAGGCCTTCACATCTTTACTAGATGATTTATACAGCGTCAAGGGGCAATCTTTGCCTAAACTTAACGGGACACTGTAGTGCCTGGGACATTGTTGTGATGGTCAGCACAACATTAAAAAATATTATGAACGGGCATCAAAACAAAGATAGTTGTTCATCAACATGTCCTATTTTTTTGTGATTTGTACATGATCTACGTTCTAGAAACCCGAAAGAAGTGAAATAAAGTTTAATAGTGAACGTCAGTTACTGACATAATTAAGGAACAGAATAGATCCAAGCCGAATTCCTTGATATACTCCATTTTTTGTATGTTTTATGTGTTTTATTCAGAACATTTTCTTTTGCTACTTAATAATATTTTGTAAATGAAACACATCAGATCATTGGTGATTAATTACTACTATTTATTATTTTCCCTTCTATTTATAATTATTATGCTCAACCGTGTCAAAGGCATCACTAAAGTCTATTAAAATATGATGTTACCTAAATTTGTTTTAACTATTAAATCTTTCTTAAATTCGTGTTTAAATCTGCCAGTATATTATTTTTATTTTATTATTTGTTTATAGAACTGTCAGTTCTGCCTGAGCGGCGACAATGAAGACCAGTTGCTGCTGTGTGATGGTTGTGACAAGGGATACCACACTTACTGCTTCAAGCCGAGGATGGACAAGATACCGGAAGGAGATTGGTAAGTTACATTACTTAAAATACTGTATGTCAGCGGTCGGCAACCTTTTGGCAAACAAGGGCATAATAGACATAGAGACATAGACATAGCTTTATTGGCCATATAGCACACATTATACATTTTATACATTATCACAAAAATAAAATACTTACATCTAAATTATTACATAATATAGAATAAATAAATCAAAAAACAAACAATCATAAACTTAATGCGGACCCCACTTTTGATATTAACCCCAGAAGCCCGGAACACATAGGTACTTAAGTACTTATAACTAGTCTCATCGTTAATTATACCAAAGACTACGCAGCATTTGATTTTTCTTACAATTGCCTCATATTCCGAGAGAAATGACGCGAGCGAAGCGATCAAAATTTTTTAAAGATATAAGCCACATGCCACTTTATTTTTTAAAATAATAGCTATGAAGCGTTATGTTGTTTTTTGCTATGTAAAACTGGACATTAATGGCTTTTTTATTTTTAAGCTATTGCATAGCTTCTATCGCGGGCCTTAAGCGTGGAGACCGAATCCAGAAATTCCGTAACGAAACACCTAACGCTGTCACTTTAGTTCAGCAACTCGCCTCTAGGTGGCATGCAATAGCTTTACCGCGGCAGTCCCCGAGTGCCACACGTCTTTTTTATTTTATTTTTATTGAGTATTCACAGCTGTGTATATAAATGTTCAGGTACTGCTGGGAGTGCGTGAACAAAGCCAGGGGCGACCGCGTGTGCATCGTGTGCGGCGGGTGCGGCGGCTCCGGGCGGACCATCCCGTGCGCGCTGTGCGTGCGAGCCTACCACATGGAGTGTCACTACCCGCCGCTCAACAAGGTGAGACGGAACACAATCTTAAATAAATAAATATATGGTTTATTTATTTATTTAATTATGATTGTTGGATATTCCACACAGCGTCATCTAGTCCCAAGCTAAGCAACTTAATGCTTGTGTTATGGTAACCAGATGACTGATATAATACATATACCATACATATTATAGATAGTAAACACCCAGACACGGAACAAATATCTGCAGAACATACAAACATTTGTCCCGTAGCGAGGATCGAACCCGCGACCTCCGCGTCTCAGCCGGGCGTTCACCCAACTGCGCCACAGAGATCGTCGTCGTCGTCGAGGTCGATTATATAAAACTAACATATTTTCATTGATAACAGAACCCCCGCGGCAAATGGTACTGCAACCAGTGCATAACTCGCGCCCCGCCGAAGAAACCGCGCAACACGAAGAAACGAGACACCAAACACAAGGATAATATAGACATGGACGCAACCATGGTGCCTAGGTAACTAACTTAGCACTTTGCATCTTTACTAGATTAAGGTCCGTATTCAGAGACTATACATAAGCGTGAATCGTGTCTCAAGCGGTGATACATAACTCAGTTTTCATAGAAAAATGTCAAAAATCGATGCCTGAACGTAGACTCAAGTTTGAGTGAAGTCTCTGAATACGAGCCTTAGTTATATTTATTAGGTTAACTAAACTAATTTATGTAAGTAACTAGATTATTTAACATCGTATATTTATGGTAACTATCTAACTAAGCACTTTACATTTTTACTAGATTTATTTTACATTTTATAAATATATACTAGCAGCACGTCCCGGCTTTGCACGGGTGTATTAATGTAACTACCTCTTTGACGGTTCATTGTGCGCTGAGTACCTATATTAATTTCAAAGTCAAAGTATCATAGTCACTTTTTTTAAACTAGGTGTTTCTATTGCCTGATTCCAACGCGACTTTACACCATTAAAAGAAGCAGGCAAGAACCTGGTGGTGCGGGCCGCGGCATTGACTGAGTATGGAGCATGTTCAGTCCCAAACATTTTTTTCATCTAAATAATCTGATATTTTATAATAAGCTTTGTTTATGTAGTGTATAAGAATAGTTGTGGGTAGTTTAGTTCATTAAGTATATCGGTGGTGGGTAGTTCTAGCTTTGGCAGTTGGAATAAACTGAGCACTCGTATCACACCATCCTGTAGTTTCCTTATTATCCCGGCGATATCTTACAGTTTAAAAGATGACATTTTGCTTTTAATTGTCAGCCCGGCGCCTTCCCACGCGTCCACTTCAACGACCGCCGAAGACTGTTCAGCCAGCGTCCTCCACACTCCCGATAAGTCGGAGTGTACGGACAGAGACGAGAGTGTGGACACCGAGAACGGTATACATCCACCTGGTGAGTACTTTGTTTGAGGCAACAGAACAATTCTTCTTTTTTTTATCTCTTAATTGTCTTGCACTGAAAACCAGCGCTTCATCAGCCATTGTGCTGCTGAAGCACATGCTGAGGGGTTGCCTTATTTTCCACTCGATTGTAAATGTTCCAATTCTTAATATTTATGTAAATATGTGTGTTTTTGGAAAATAAAACTTTTTTCTATTTCCTGCCCTTATCCCACGATATGTGGTCGGCACAACATAACTTGTTTCTGCTTCCATTTCCCTCTATCAGACGTCATCTCAGCACTCACACCTTTTTTTCTCATGTCATCCCTCACACAATCCATCCATCTTTTCTTTGGTCTTTCCCTAGACCTGTATCCATCTACATTTATATCTTAAACTAGCAGCACCGTCCCGGCTTCGCACGGGTGTACTAATGAAACCACCCCGGGATAAAATATAGCCTATAACCATCCCGTCAGTCCATTCTACATATCGGTAAAATAATTTTTTCAATCGACTGAGTTCAAAGATTATATCCGTCAAACAAAAAAACAAATTTTACCTCTTTTTATTATTATTATAGAAGTATAGACTCTTCTAGAAACATGACATTCTCCCTCCTCATAACATGACCATACCAAGCTAATCATATAAAATCAAAATTATGTGTTACGTTACGTGTTCGGTTAGATAAATGCATTTTCTTTCCTCCTTTTTTTCTTTCTTTAATCTTATATCCTCATCTTTTAATTCACTGGAGTTATAAATGTATTGATCTCCCAGTGGCCCCCGACTTCTCAGAAGACGCCCCCCCGCCTGAGAAGCGACGCGCGCTGCAATACGTCGGGGGGAACGGAGCCGTGCCTCACGACGACACTGAACCTAGCATTGATGGTGAGATTATATACATTACTAGCTGCGCCCCGCGGTTTCACTCGCGTAGGTCCCGTTCCCGAGGGGATATCGGGATCGAATTTTTCTTAGCTTTTAAACCTTCCCTAGACCTCTACGAACATTTCAAGACCAAGATAAGATAAATCCGTTCAGCCGTTCACGAGTTTTAGCGAGACTAGCGAACAGCAATTCATTTTTATATAGATAGAATATATAGATAGATATGTATGTATTTACAAGAAAGAAAGAAAGAATTGTGTTGGAACAGGCATTAGAGTCACCTAGCTTGTAAGACTGTACATTTTTAAGTGATCCTTTTGGTCCTACAAAAACAAATACATTTTTCTTTCTTTCATATTTTTATATATAATAATAATAATAAATGTATGTATGTACAGGCGAGGAGCGAGACAATGAAAACGTGCCGCTTGTCTCACGAGCGAAGAAGGAAAAGATTTCTGCGAAGAAACTCGCTAAAGAACTACTGTTTTGCAAGTAAGTGTATACATATATGACTAGCAGCACGTCCCGGCTTTGCACGGGTGTACTAATGAAATTACCGGGATAAAATATAGCCTATAACCGTCCCGACAGTCCATTCTACACATCGGTGAAAGAATTTTTGAAATCGGCTGAGTAGTTTCGGAGATTACCTCCGTCAAACAAACAAACAAACTTTACCTCTTTATAATATTAGTATAGATAGTATAGAAGTATAGATATAGATATGTATGTATTTACAAAAACAAATGTATTTAAGTATTATATCAGTCATCTGGTTACACAAGTTGACGTTGGATGACGCTGTGTGGAATGTCCTATGATGAAATTAATGAAATGAAAATACTTTATTGCACACAGAAAATAAACTTATGAATTAAAAAATAATTGTATTTTTGGAAATAGATGGTAATTGATTTTTTTAATAAAGGTGTGACAAACCTTTTCTACTGAAGTTAGTTCTAAAAATTGTTTTGATTTTCCTGATAAGTTTAAAGTATTTCAAAGTAAATTATTGCCTTTTTGTATGATATTTATTTATGTATCATTTCCCAGGAATCTACTGCTAGACATGGAGATGCATGAACACGCTTGGCCGTTCCTCATTCCCGTCAACACGAAGCAGTTCCCTCAGTACAAGAAGGTCATCAAGTGCCCCATGGATCTGTCTACTATCAAACGAAAACTCAATGACAGCACGTATGTATTCATTCATCATCATCATCACGTGCAGCCCGTCTCATCCCACTGCTGGGCATAGGCCTCTCTTCGCTTGTGCCAACCCTCCCTATCTTGTGCCAGTCTGAACCGTGACCTGCTGTTTTGACAATGTCGTCGACCCATGTATTCATTAATAAAAATAAAATAAAATAAGCCTTTATTGCTGTCCTTAACATGTTTAAAACAATTCAAGTGTGGGAAAAAAATCTATTAATTTACTACTTAACTATAAATTGCCGAAAAATTAGGCAGTACCGCAGATTACCTACATTGGACAGATACCTCATTTCGAACATTGTTCTTTTTTCTTCGGGCTATTTTTTAAAACGGAGTGAATGTTCAAGATGAGGTACCCGTGGTATAGATTAGTGTAGCGATCGTTCAAATCATTTCAAATCATTTATTATGGAACAAATTACATCAAATACATACAGATCGTAATAATCGTAAGGCAGAGCTCATTGACGACCTCTGTGGCGCAGTTGGGTGAACGCCCGGCTGAGACGGGGGGGTCGCGGGTTCGATCCCCGCTACGGGACAAATGTTTGTATGTTCTGCAGATATTTGTTCTGTGTCTGGCTGTTTTCTATCTATAATATGTATGTATTTACAAAAAAAAAATGTATCTATGTATTATATCAGTCATCTGGTTACCATAACACAAGCATTAAGTTGCTTAGCTTGGGACTAGATGACGCTGTGTGAAATGTCCAAAGATATTTATTATTATTTATTATTATATTTAAATTCTAATTCTTTCTTCCAGATACAAATGCAAAGAGGAGTTCGCTTCAGACGTGCGTCTTATATTCAGCAACTGCGAAGTATTCAACGAGGACTATAGTCCGGTGGGTCGCGCGGGACACAACATGAGGCAATTCTTTGAACAGCGCTGGACTAGTATATAAACATACACTAAATGTGGACTAATATATAAATACTAGCACAGATTTTCTATATAAGTCAGATACCCGAACATTGTTCTATTTTTCCTTGGGTTTTGTGTTTGATATTTGCGGCGCCCCGAGCGGCGTTTAGCGTCTGCAATCAAAAATAAGTAACTCCATCTAGTGCTAAGTAGCATGCAGTCGGATGCCTAAACGCCGCTACGTGACGCCGCAAAAATCAAACACCAAAAAATAGTCCGAAAAAAAAACGGATCGGATTCAATGTTCGAGTTACTACTAGTAATACTACTACTAGTATTCATATTAATACTAGATGCGCCATTTCACCTGCGTAAGTTTCGTTACCGCGCGAATATCGGGTTAAATAGAAGGAAGAAAGAAAGAAAATACGTTTATTTAACACACGTAATACATAATAAAAATAACGAAAATAAAAAAAAGAAGTGACACAATGACAAGGAGGTATACTTCATTTCTTGAAACGAGCTAATAGGAACGTAAATAAACGCACGTTATTGGTCGTCGAAAATAATTGTTTATTCTCGTATTGGCTAGATTTGATAATTGACAATTGATTTGACAATCTAGCCAATGACGAGATAGAATGTCATTTTCAACGACCAATCACGTGAATTTATTTTATCTCATATTAGCTCGTTTCAATAAATGAAGTATAGTTAGGTAGATAGAACACAAAAAGGTAGGTAAATAAAACTCAGGCCTTTTACATCTATACTAGATGATTTATACTCGTATAGCGTCAGGTATCAGTCTTTGCCTACACTTAACGGGATACTGTAGTGCCTGGGACATTGTTGAGATGGAATAGGCTTGTAGCACCTAAACCACCCTCTCAGCTGCCACACATATCCACAGGAAAGACGATCAATACGTATGGGGCTGACTAGCCGCGGGTTTCCTCACGATGTTTTCCTTCACCGACCGGGTAGCATAGGTGTTATTCCAGGTCTTTAGCTACCTATTTTCCAAATTTCATCGGTTTTGTAGTTTTATCGTGAAGAAACAAACATACATCCACACTTACAAACTTTCGCATTTATAATATTATAGTAGGACACTTAATATTGATTGGTCAGCTTTCTTGTCTTGTCTTAATAATTAGTCCTACATGTGGATAAAATGTGTCTCTAAATGACAGTTTGTCTACTTAAGACGAAACAAGTCCTTTAAAATAACACAACCTTTTTAAACAGGACTTTAATACAATGACAGAGAATTTTAATTCTTGTTATTAACACAATTCATTTTAATCAGAGTATTACATTACATGTACTTATTTAATTTAACTTTGGTGTTTAGCATTTTTATTTATCAAAACATAGAATGTTTAGCTTTGAATATTTTGAAAAGTGTAAGGTTTGATTAGGACAAAAATAGGGATGGGACATTATCGATATGTCGATACTTTGTTAATGATTAACTGATATTTCAAATGAGTATATACAACGAATAATACACGAATGTTTTATATATTTATTAATATTGCAGAACCCATGACATTTCATTCCATTGCGAAATAACCTCTTACTGAGGATTGATATACTATAACATTCCAAAATGGACTTTAGAACCCTGATAATAGGTTTCAAATCGGATGCGACATTTCGTGAATCTCATCATAAGTTTTCTAAAACAAGGTGATCACAACGCACATAACGTTGCTGTATTTACGTAATACATTGTACATAATAGTTTTAAGTCTTAAAGTATTAGATGCGATCTATTTTAAACATAGAAAGATGTCATTTTCACTATAGTTTAATTTTTTTTAATTTGCATGTAGCAACGAAGCAGTATTTAAAACCAGAAATTTAATTTGGATGATTCGAATACTCGGTGGCCAGTTTTTAAAGTAGATTTGAGATATTGTGTATACTGGATGTAAAAATAGTGGTCTACTTCAAATTTTCGGTATTAGACTGGATTATTTAGACATAGGACGTTAAGTGTAGTGTAGGGCCTAAATCGTCAAGTCTAGATATTAGTTTCTAAAAGAAAATCTCGGTATTCGATGTAACTTTTCCCGTCGATTCGGCATTCGAAAGTAATTGTTAAAAATGTCTAATCGGCCATTATGATAGATAATGTAAATCTACGTATACTGATAGATTTATTTTAACTGCTTTTAATATTTTTTAGGAATACGCTGACTCGTATGAGTTACAATAGTTATATTGACAATAAGTAAATGTCAAATTTTCAATTCATAATATTGTAGTATTTCGTAATATTTTTAGCAATTTATTTTTGCGATTAAAATATCATTTTTGAAACTCCAAGTCGTCCGACTGTATTGTTTTGGGAGTAATTTGTGATTCGTTTATTTTAGGTATTTTTAAAATATGTTCACTCGAATATTAGTAGTGTTGTAAAAATATTGAATGTAATAATGTCAGTCAAGTTAAACTTATAATAGTGCCCCTTTCTATTTATTATTTTAAAACTTTTTATTTATTTCGATGTTTACCTAGTTGTCTTGTGATTGGCTACTAGTACTTATTTGGCTGTATAGTTTTCAGATTTTTACAATAATTTTTGAAACATTTATTTCTTAGATAATATTTTGCGGATTCATTAAACTAACATGCTGTAAGCTGTATCATTTTCCTGTCGTATGATATATATTTAATATATAATCAAAAAATATCGACAGTCGATAATGTTAAAAGGTACAACACTACAACTCTATCTAAGAAAATGTTACAAAAAACTTCTACTTTTAACTATTATTTTCTACAGAGTATTTAATAAAAGTATTAATTTAGTTATTACGTGCAGCTTAAATAAATAGAAATATTAAATAAATTATTTAATAGTTCTTTTTAAATGTGCATACTTTAGTTGAAGTGTAAAAGGTTTATTTTCATTTGATCTTAATCTTGCTAATTAATTACTACTGGAAAATAAGTTATTTTTTTTACTTAATTGATTTTTTTAATAGTTTTAAATAATCTTTTACATTTCCAACTAAATAGATTACTAGCCTGAAAAATATAAAATAACTGCGCTGCGACGCAGCTGTTCATCTACTTATACAAATTATTTGTAGCTAACTCCACATGTTCAAAGTTTGGCGAGGGTCACTGGTACTTTACTATTGTTACATTTCATATTGGTAAAATACGCGTCATGTAAACGACTCGGGTGTATGTTCTTGCATGCGGGTACACTCGCGCAAGAACCAATAGCACAATCAATTTATAGTGCGCCGCGTTACGATATCCTAAAAATCGACTGCGCAGCTTTTCCCCTCAGCGTCCTTTTACGTGACGCGGCGTTTAAATAATATTTATTTATCTTTAGGTCGCGTCACGTAAAAAGAATGTTGGCTGTCAAATTTGCCGCTCTGCTATTGGTTCGTCAGTCGTCCATTGTTTTCTGCGTTCTTTAAAGTTCGTTCGTAACGTTTTTGATTACAAAATAAAATAGAAAATTATTTGTGTCGTAAATTGTTTTATGAAGAGAGCTGATAAAATGTAGATATGATATAATTTTAAGAACTTGGTAATTGTTGTAAAAGTTATTCTGTAGTCATAATGACAAACAAATATTATTCACGTAGGGGACGTAATTCAGACTCAAATGATGATGACATGACATCTCTATCTAAGTTATTTTCTCTATTATATTTTATCTAATTGACCGTTAACTTAACGGTCAACGGCGGCTTTGTAGGTATTGCTTAACGGCCGCATTTTACGGCATTGTTTTTACGTGACACGGACCATTATCAGCTTAACAGATTTAATGATAATAAAAGTACCAGTGTGTTGAGCGTCGCGTCGACTACTGCCAGTATGCAAGGTTTGAGAGTTTGGTTTACGTGTGCATTGATTTTAACTATAAATGGATATATAAATTATATATACGATAAATAAATAATTTTTGAAGCACTATCTGGTTGTTTTTTTTTGTAGTAGTCCGAGGGTAGTAAAAGCTGAGGAAATATACGTCAAAACTTAACTACGTCACCTGTCTTCACAACCATCGTGAGTGGTGGAACACAAGAAGTTTCCATCTCGCTCCAATTCTTCCAACTAAATTAAACTTATGATTGGTGCCTATCTTTATTCTGTGCCTCAACCCACTGCTTCGCTCTCGTGTGGGCTGATGGGTGGCAGAAAACCTACTATACTCGCCGGTACAAAGATTTTAAGGCAACTTAGCTCAGGGGTTCTGGTGAGAGAGTGGTACGGACCTCGGCTTGAGCTGTTGCCTGAGTGGCTGATCGGATTTATGCCCAGCCCTGAAGGGGCGGAAAAAGCTTAAAGAAAATCGACCCCACTGAAGGGTCGGCATCGGAAGGAACTATTCCATGTGTAGTTTTTCAGATGACATCATCATCTGAAAAACCTAAGATGTGCCTAGATCGACGAAGGGAGCGTACTAATACTCCGTTCGTTTGCCGAGTCGATCTAATAGACCGCTCTTTCTCGCACATTTGTATGGAAATGAAAAGGACGCACAATAATTGACATCTTTAATGATTGGTCTGATTTGACAATTTTATTGGGCCTAATGACAAACACAAAGAGCGTCAGCGCGTTCTTTCATATTTTTCTCCCTATTATATTTTTTATCGGACTTTGTATAGGGAGGAGCTTCAATGTTTCACTGTACGTTTGAACGAATTCAACCCCGCCGAGATGGTTCCTAAAGAAATTCGGGATCTGATTCGGATCTTGGAGAAAATGTAAATTACCATCAATCTCTCTCAAATAATAGACTCGAAAAAATATATATTTTGCGACTTTAATGAATACCATTTACCAAGCGTAATTAATAAAGTGTACGAAATTGACTTTTATTAGATTCAAGTCACTGGTTCATAAATATAACATTATTATTCTATTGGTGAGGTGAAAAAAAAGTATCAAATGGGTTTTATTTACATTTATTGACTATAATTCCATACAAATATCATACCATCTATCTTAACTTAAATTATACTCGTAAAATACTCCGTTTCGCAACATCGCTTAGACTCCATCAAAAAGTATGCGTTGTCATAAAAATCTAATCTATCAACTGCAGATTTCTTGCGTATATAATTAGGCACTTATAAGGCATCGATTTATAATTAGCCTTAATTTAAATTTTCTTACTAGTTTGAATAACAAAAACATCTGTCTTAAGCAGAGTTTAATTCAAGGCAATATCTTTGTCCCATATTCCAAACAAATCACTTAGATTTAAGATAAATTCTAAAGTAACTTCAAGTTTGGAATATGAACTTGATTATTACAATCAATAAAGTTAACATTTAACTAATTAATAAAGTTCTTTAGAACTGTAAACTTATAAAATAAACAAAATATCAATTGAATAACTTAAATCTGCCTTTAGGCACAATCTCTGCTAATGTTTTACGTTAAATTAAAGCTATGAAAGATCCGAAAATATGGCATTTATAATGAAAAATATGACTATGCAAGACTACAAGTCTTCTCTTTAAAGAGTCATATTGTTCAATAAAAATACAAAAACAACATAGTGCCATTATTCGATAATAAACAAAACATTATAGTTTAAATAACTCTAAACACATTATAATTAACAATATTCGTATAATATACTTTCACAAGATAAACAAGAAATCTAAGGCACAGGTCACACTCACACAGTGGAGACAAATACGAGCACGGGACGACCTTTGTCTCTACCGCGTTCCTTTCATACAAAATGTATAGAACATCTCAAAGAAACAGCTATCTGTAGCCCTACCACAAGTTTACTGTATTGATACTATCCACGATACCGAGTCAAGTATCACAAAATATATGAGAAGCGGCGATGCGCTGGATTCTCATTTATTTTGCATGAATAATCTTGTGAATGAATAATCCGGTAATCTTGCACGAACTAAAAGTTCCATACATTTGAAATACTTGACTCGTTAGCGAGGATAGTTAACTATACAACTTTAAAACGATGGGGATTCACACGACAGTTTCGTATATCACACAAGTCTTATACACCGTAACAACGTTTATATTAAATGTAATATTTAAACACGTTTAATTACTAGAAACTTTCAATTAAACTTTAGATTTTTTCTTTCTAAAAATATTTATTTTTGTATAATTCTTTTTTTATTTTAAATAGTTAAACACCTCGCATCATTTACCGTTTACATTATTTCCGTTCCAAAAATATTTTATAATAGCAATTTGAATAATGTAGGCACTTAATATCAAAAATATTGATCTTTTCCTACCATATTTTAGTTTATTTTCTAATCCCAATACTTTGTTTCTTAGGGTTCCGTGGCCGAGTTGTGAGGCAGTCCGACTTAAGGACATAAAAAATTACATAACTTAATATTAAATGATAATATCATTGGATGCTTGCTAAATTGAGATATTATGAATGCCTAGGATATTTTTGCATGTTTTTTGTATATTTCGTATAGGTCGCGCCACGTAAAAAGAACGCTGCGGGGAAAAAGCTGCGCAGTTAGACGATTTTAAGGAATCTTATGTGATGTGTTGTGTGGTGACGCGGCGCACTTCACACATAGATGTAGCGCGTGCTGTTGGCGAGTGAACGAGTGACCCCCCACCAACACATACCCCCTCCCGTTCCCCTCCATCGTTCTTTTTACGTGGCGCGACTTATGTTTCTAGTTGGTAGCGCAGAGCAGTAACGCCTGCGAGTCTGCCCTCTCGAGACGGTACGTGGAGTTGTCTGGAAGATGCCGCACCAGCTCGTCGGTAAGCCTCACCCGAGCGCCGTTCGGTCCGGACACTAGCACTGTCTCGCAATCCTGAAATTAAATAACTACTTTATAGCTTATGTTAAAAAATATTTTCTTTGTTAATATTATAAAGAGGTAAAGTTGGTTTGTGTAATGAAAAATCTAACTAAAAGTTTTGGGCTTCCACGGGATTCGAACAAGCGAGATACAAGCGATCGCCGTCAACACGGACTGCCTTACTACTCGGCCACGAAGCTCTAGTGTCGTAGCTCGAAATTATCAAAAAATCTTTCACCGTGTAGAATGGAGTTTCTGTTATAAGTTTTATATCTCCAATTTTTCTTCAGGCTATTTTTTGGTGTTAGACTTTTGCGGCGCCCCGAGCGGCGTTTAGGTCTCACCTACAATCAAAAATAAGTAACTCTCATCTAGTGCTAAGTAGCATGCAGTCGGATGCCTAAACGCCGCTACGTGACGCCGCAAAAAACAAACACCAAAAAATTGTCCGAAGGAAAACGGAGTGAATTCAATGTTCGAGATAAGGTACCCGTGTAGGCACGTACCTTGGCGAGTGGATGCGGCAGGGCTCGCAGTTTGCGCACCAACTCGGGCGCGCGGCATGAGTGCAGGTAGAGCGCGCTGTATATAGTGCAGCCGGGGGGAGACACGTACACGGTGAGACGCGGGGCGATGCGTCTGCGACAGTAAACGTTATCTTTTAAACAAAGCTTATTATTTCACTTTCAAAACTATCGTGAGTTGCACTAGACATTATATTAATACAACTGGAAATTGCTCACGTAAAAATATTGTCGATTTATAGTGTGAGACGCGCCCGCGAGGAGTGACCATACTCATACCCAGATGAAGATTCTCCGGAAGAATCGAAACATTGTCGACGACGTTGTGACGCGAGTAATGTCCCGTTGTATTAATATAAAGCTTATTATACAATTTAAATCCTATCCTATCCTACTCCTACTAACATTATACTTTGGATTGAAATAATTTGAGCAATAGTTATTAATACTGTATCTTTTTACATGTAAGTTACTTCCACTTTAATTCAAAAATCAAAAAAGAAAGATATCAAAGTTCCCATCAAGATAATGTCAATTTTCCCGTGCAAAGCTGGGACGGGCTGCTAGTATAAAGGTGTCTTACTTGGCATGCAACGCGTTGAACAGACGAATGCCGTCAGCAAGACCGCAAATCTGTATGATGTCATCTCGGGATAATCTGTAACAATTTTTTTTTGTAACTAATTTTTTAATTTATTTCTAATCACTACGTAATGTTTTATTCTTTTCAAGATGCCTCAGAAAAGAAGACGAGAGGTATGTCCTTTGAATGGTGAAGGAAAACATCGTCAGGAAACAAGTTAGCTTTCTAGCAGCGATGGGCTTGCGACCTGTCACGTACGGAAGGTTAACTTCTGCAAAACTTGGGTATGTACCAAAAATGTATTTGGACATACCTCTGACTACCCCATTAGACATCTTCAAAGGATTACATAAACATGATCATTACCCTGCCCTTATCCCACACTAGGTGGTTTCGGCACAACACGTTTTGAACATCTGAAAGAAATGTCTACCGCTCCCTGGGATACAATCGTGATCATATTTAATTTTTAAGCTATTGCATAGCTTCTATCGCGGGCCTTGAGCGTGGAGCGTGTCACTTTAGTTCAGCAACTCGCCTCTAGGTGGCATGCAATAGCTTTACCGCGGCAGTCCCCGAGTGCCACACGTCTTTTTTTCATATATTTAGTAGTTACCTCAGCAAGTCTGCGCCAGAGAAGTTGGCGAAGGTGGCTGTGTGTTGAGCGAAGCGTTGCCTCGCGAGCCAGGCCTGCGTCTCCTGGGCGCTCGCGTCTTTACACAGACCGCCGCTCTGCAATCACACAATTATATATATCTATACTAATACTAGCAGCACGTCCCGGCTTTGCACTGGTTTACTAATGTAACTACCGGCATAAAATATAGCCCATTACCTTCCCAACAGTCCATTCTACACATCAGTGAAAGAATTTTTGAAATTGGCTCAGTAGTTTCGGAGATTACCTCCGTCAAACAACCAAACAAACTTTACATCTTTATAATATTAGTATAGACTAGTATAGACGTAGGTATGTAAGTAGTAGAAAAGTACCATTGCCATATCCAACTGATATTAATACTGGTCGGTCAAAATTATCTAAGGGTGGTATTACACTTATCAAATATCTTTGTCCAATGTACATTTGATCAAAGAAATTGGACGACTTCTTGATGAAATTCTTGATGAAGTCGTCCAATTTCTTTGATCAAATGTACATTGGACAAAGATATTTGATAAGTGTAATACCACCCTTACTAACAGATTGAATTGCGAATACAACTGTCAGATTTGGATAGAACTCGAAGCAATAAATTCGCTCAAAAAGGGTGTAGTCAGTTACCTTATCTGCTTCGTCCGCCTGCTGTGGCAAGTCCGGCAAAATGGCGCCGGGGGATAGGCACGGCGGAGAACTGACTTTCATCTCGTTGTCACTACAACAAATATAAAATAAATAAATAAAAATCTTTGGACTTTTCACACAGCGCCATCTATCTTATTAGCTAGTTTAGCTACAAACATTTAAGTATGGGTATAGGCCGAGCCATGTAAAAAGAACGCCGAATGTCAAGCTACGCAGTAGACAATTTTGACATAAGATAATTACAAATCCCCCTATTCATATTCAACCAGTAAACTTATATTAGCTAAAACCGGTATTAATTCTGTTTCTATCTCTTTGTTGCCATAGGAGTAACAAAAACATTATTTAAACCCCTATTAAGTTGACAAATCGTTATGAATAACAAGTTATTGAAATATTCTAATCTAATCTAATATGCCCACTGGATCCCACTGCTGGGCAAAGGCCTCCCTTCCCTTTTTCCATTGAAATATTCAATGTGCTAAAATTAAATTAGAGATAGTAATGAACAAAACTTCAATATTCTAATATAATCTAATATGCCCACTGGATCCCACTGCTGGGCAAAGGCCTCCCTTCCCTTTTTCCATTGAAATATTCAATGTGCTAAAATTAAATTAGAGATAGTAATGAACAAAACTTCAATATTCTAATATAATCTAATATGCCCACTGAATCCCACTGCTGGGCAAGGGCCTCCCTTCCCTTTTTCCATTGATATATTCAATGTGCTAAAATTCAATTTGAGATATGAACAAATGTACACAAACACAAGTTATCTTAACCAAGATAACGCAGCTAATATCAATAGACTAATCTACTTTATCGAAAATGTATTTTTGGCGTCCTTATTCCAAAATGATATCACAATGTTTATGTAAATAGCGATAACTTCCTACTTATATTGGTACGCAAAAGTACCTATGATAAAAAATAAAAACGACCGATCTTAGGCGACTTAACCCTATTTTATTAACAAAATACTCACTCTTGGCAATACAGTGGCTTCATTTGTGGAGGTGATGCCAGGATTGCTGCAATTATATTACATTTTATTAAAAGAAAATCATAATATTCATGATATTATTTTTTTATGTTTTTGTATTAGACATTTTAAATTAAATATTTTAAATGTTGTAAAACTATAGGTACAATTTATAGTATACAATTTAACTTAGATCCTAGAAATGGTCAATGTTATTTAATGTTTAGAAGTAGGTAGGTATAATATAAATTTATTTGCAGGGTCAAATGAAATCATTGGCACAATGACCTTGTTGATCAAACTGTGAAGTAATATACATACAAATATTAAGTTAATATATGAATAATTTAATAAATACTATTTTCTTTGTAAATCCATATATTAATAACTAGAAAAACACTCAGACCCTGAACAAATAAATATCTACAGAACAAACAAATATTAATTCCGTGGCAGGGATTGAACCCGCAACCTTGGCGTTTAGGCGTGCATTCACCTACTGCCAAAAAAAGGTCGCCAAAGTACATTTTATTAGTAAATTATTACCTGGCGGCGATTTGGAGACCACCATGGGACTTGACACTGGTTTTGGTGCGACACTGCAACAAAAAACTATGCATTATACATACATACATAAAATCAGGCCCCTTTCCCATGGGGGTAGGCAGAGACCACAGATCTCCACTTGCTACGATCCTGACACACCTCTTTCGCCTAGTTCACTCACATTTCATTCTTCATACACACTCACCAGAGTAGGGTACCTGGCCTTTCTATGCATTATTTTTAGTCTAATTTTGGTACAAACTTCATTTTTCACCATTGCATTTCCTGTTTTGTTAGTGGCTTAGATCGGTTGAGCAGCCTTTATGATTAAACTTTATTACTCAATAGCAGCATGTCCCGGCTTTGCACGGGTGTACTAATGAAAATATGTGGATAAATATTGCATGTAATGTAACCATCCAGACAGTCCATTCTACACATCGGTGAAAGAATTTTTGAAATCAGCTGAGTAGTTTCAGAGATTACCTCACTTTACCTTACGTATAATATTAGTAAATAAGTTAACTATAGGTGGCTTCACTGGTTTAAGATGTCAATTTGTTCACATACTAAATGGTATGTTTTATTTTGGTAGTATATTTTAACCAGTTTAATGATGGGTAAGTACCTAAGTACCTACATAGCAGGGGACTAAACCATAAATATTGAAAGTAAAGCTAAATGTTATACCACAAGGCCAGCATTGCTGTGTGCACACATCTGACCATGGAATAATCTACAATAACAATACTATTCTAAATATAGCACAGCCGCCTGTTAATTCGTAAATATACACACGACACTCCAATTAGCTTGTTTATGTAATGAGCTGTGTTCTCAGTTGAAAATCACATCAAAATATTTGTCGAAATCGTTTACAAAACAAGATAGATGCAGTTAAATCCAGATATTTACGGTAAACGAAAGCGCCGACAACGGACGAGCACATTCGCAGCACGGAACCTTCTCGCTAGTTCTGTGTAGGTTGCCGGGTCGGCGTCTATGTCCACCTCAGCCTTGAGGAGTGAGAACTTCATCCGCCAGCCCCGGGCTTCCAAACCATGGACGAAACGAGCCTTGAGGTACACACCTCGACCCGAATGTCGGGCACTAAGTCTTTGCTCGAAAACGAGCATTATTTTCACGTCAGCTGTAATCCTGTCTTGTCAGGTTGAAGAAGATGAAGGCACCGGATCCAAGGTGGTAAGAACGCCCGCCTACCACCATAGCTTCGACACAGAACCCCAGAAAAACCATTTGTGAAAATAACTAAAATGCACACAAAATCCTGTCCGGACAGTCACTTGTCCAACATAATGTTTCGCGGACACACTGAAACTTGATTATAGTTTTATCCGAATAAAACAACGAGAAATTTAGAAGAGACGAAAGCAATTTCTAAACAGCGCGTGATATTTTCGTAAATACAATTCAGTAATAAAATAAAGTACAGTAAATAAACGAGTTCACGCCGCACGGCGGAGCGCGAAAGACTGAAGGCGACGGGCGCTGATTGGTCGGATAAATTGCGGCTAGCTAGGCGCGCTCCATGATTGGCTCGCAACCGGTTCGAGTCGGTTTGTGGAGGCCGCGGGCGGCTACGTTCGGTCGTCGAGGTGCACCGAGCACACGTCACCAAAACTAGTGATGGGACAGCACGTTTCACATACTATCGATAATTTACGACAATATTGATGTCTTGTGTATCGTATTTAAGTATGATATTGAACTAACTAGCATTAAGGCTAATTCTATACTGATTCAAAAAGATGATTAGTACCGAATATATTAACAAATTTTAATGCAAGTGCAAATGTTCGATATTCAACTCAAAATCAGTAAATACTGACTAAGTTCACTGACGGTTTATCCAATTAGGTGTATGAACTATTTGCCACTGCCGCCGCCGCTGCACCAGTTATTACTGGCACAGGAATTAAACTCGACTTTATCGGTTGTTCCCCATCTTACGGCCTGGTTTCGAAAGTAATAAAACTGCATTTATGTGCAATGATGGTCTGTTTTAACTTGTGTAATTACAGGTTGTTTCTTTAGGAATGTATTTTTAATAGGCTGTGAATGGAGGATTTTTAAGGAAATAAATAATGCCCTGGGTGGAATAAATCAGATTTTTATGGGTGGAGAGGATCTAATGATCAATATTTATGTAGGTACTTATTTGCCATGTTAGTCAATAAAATACTGAGGAATTAGCAAATACATCTACGATCTGTTTGATACAAAAACCAGAGGGTTAGGTTAGGTTAGGTTAGTTTTGTAAGGAGAATTCGCACAACACTATCAGCTATCACACACACACACACACACACATACATTCATACATTTGTCATGCTCCAGCCAGACCTCAGACAACATTGTAGAGCGGCTCGCCTCGTCTCGTCATCGTAATACCTACCTACAAATGTATTGCGATGATTTCATTAATCATCATTAGCCACCTTCAATCATCATTATCATCTACTAATGAAAAGAGGCTCCCCTCTTATGTTATCTTATCATTCTCTTGTTCGTGAAAATAAGAGATACCTATCTGACTAGTTTGTAGTAGGTAATAGGTATTCTACATTTTTATTATAAAAATATTTAATTAAAAAAGTACCTAATCTGTTCGTACGTTACGTTTCGTTTAAGCCGAGACCAGTCCTGATTTCCTGAAGCGAAAATCGCTACATTGTTATGACCACGCTACTTTGTCACACATCCATTTTGATTAATTCATAGATATTAAGAGTGATGTTTGTTCGAAACTCGGCGATAAATGAAACGGTACTCGCCTAGCAACGCCACGAGTCCATCCATAGGAGCATGTAATTGGCTTGGTATGCCGCACTTGCTGGGCTTCGAACCTGCTATGTTATAAGTAGATAAATATTAATATCGCAACATTGTTGCTAATGGGGTATCGATAGTTTAAGTTCCGTTGTGACGGTTTCTTCAGTTCTAAGAATGTTTTTCTCATGACTAACTTTACTAGCTTTTAAAAGCAGTTAGCCTATTGAAATATTATGGTCTTATTCATAAAGATTATTTTGTGAATTTAATATAGGTTTCAAAACATGTTTTTTTCTTGTTACTCATAAGTCAACAAAAAGAGATCCAACCATTTAACATCGGTTTTAGCTAATTTACTGGTCCAATATGCTTAAGTGGGTGATACTTCTAATAATGCCCAAAATAAAGATGGAATAATGAGTTAAATTTAACAGATCGCAACTACAATAAAACACAGTTTGGCAGCCTCCGTCAGTAACAAATAAGATCTAGAAATAGTTGAATGTGCATCGAACAAATTAGAGAGCGAATCGCTCTGAGCGATGCTGTTGGCAGTCCCCCAGCAGCTATAGCTCATTCACCTATCATTTAGATCTTGAATGGCATCGTCAAAGTTTAAACATTCTCACAGTCAAAAATGTTTCCTAACCTAAAATTAAAGAATTTTACCTTAATATGAATTTTATCACAATTCAAATTCAACCTATAAATTAAAAATATTATTAAAAATTTCGATTCTTATTTTTTATTAGACTTAGAACTCATTTTTTAAGATGGACTGTCTTACCACCCAGCCACGTAACTCCCAATTGCCAGAATAAAAAAACAAACTAAGCCCAAACTTTAAATATAGGAAAGTTCTTAAGAGCAAGTGGCCAATTCCAAATCATACGTCCATGCGTGTCCTTTATGGGAATTATGAGAGTCTGTTTATAGAACGCAGCTATTTTCTTATTAAGCAAGTATCAATTTGTTCTATTTTGTCGTTCAAGTACTGCATCCTGCACGCGAGAATATAAGTGAAACTGATGATTAGATTAATGGTGTCTTTAGATTGAAAATGATGAGCTTACTAAAGTAAGTTCGTATGAGCTAGTGACCAAAACTGGTGACGGAGTCTTTAGCCCACCTAAAATCAGTTGTCAATACGTATCTTTATTTAATCTACGAAGAGAACAAATTTATGTTTGAAGATTAATCAATGGAAAATTCCATCTTGCTGTGTTTTGTTTTTTTTTTGTTTTCAACTTTGATATTTAAATTGATTTAAACAGATGCCTCTCATCTCAACCAAATAATTACACTAATCATTTTGTTTGTGTAATGATTTTCAGTTAGAACGTGTGTGGTTAATTCTAGTTCACAATTTGACACTGTTCTATAGTGATAGACTAGTGATATAACAATAAACATCCAGAATACCTACGAACAGATGGATTCGTCCTGGCGAACCGGTTCCGTTACGACTTCAATTCTCGCATGTCTATATTTAGATTCGTGGTTTCGGATCTGGTAACCTGTTCGGGGCGGTTTTGCTTGCCAACCGTGCAATCACACGATGCGTCAGGTTGATAATGTAAACAAACCTCAAAATTTAAACTTATATCTTCGTATTGAAATGGTGGACTTAAGTGACTGAGGTTTTAGGTCACTCGCAGGCAGGGCTTGGAATACCGGTATTTCTAAATACCGGTTCGACTGACCTTGACGTGGTACCGGTACTTCTTTGGTATCGATACAAATTATACCGGTACTTCTTGAGAACCGGTATAATTGGACTTAGTATGGTATCGGTACTTTCATTGGTACCGGTACTTAAGTATCGGTATTTTCTATAAGTATCGGTAAAATTACCGAAATTATGCACGAAAAGTACCGGTACTTTTCAACATATTTATTTTGTGCAAGCGAGAGAGAAAGCTGATTAGAAAAGACAGCCGAGCCGGCTGACTGCGCAGCGGTAGTCATTGTATACTTGCTTGTGGAGTGCGCTGTGACTACTATTCAACTATCGGTGGTTTGCGTTGTCTTGATTACATTGCTGCGCCCTAAGCTACCATGCAAAACTGCTGCCTGCGTGAGCCGTCATTGTATACTTGCTTGTAGAGTGACGTATTTCAACAATGAAAGTATTGGCGCCAAGCCGCAATAATCAAACTCCAAAAAATAACCCGAAGAAAAAAAGGAGTGATTTCAATGTTCAATGAGGCACCGCTGCTTAGGTACCTACACACAAACAATTCAATCTACTATATAGGCACTCAAGTAAGGGTAGGTAGGTAGGTACCCAGGTAGAAAGTTTGTTGAGAATGTGCATAGGTACCTACTTCAAAAAGCATCTGTTTTTTGTCTACCTACCTAAGTACCTACAATAAAAATATCAATCAATAGGTAGGTAGGTAGGTATGTGCCTATTATGAACGTATAAATTTGTTAAACTTGGTTAGGTACCTATTATGACGTATGAACAGAAGCAATTTAGGTACCTAGGTAGGTACTTATTTTTGACTGCATTGGTAGGTGTAGGTACCTACTTTTTAAATAGTTAAAACGTAGGTAGCATATCATCACATAGAAGGATTGGTTTTTAGCTTGCTTTAATGTGCGGGGGATGCTGGATTGTAAGTAGGTACTTTAAACAAAGAAACCTAGGTACCAAAACAGTTGATTTTGATGATAAATTAGATAAGTAGGTAGGAAAGTGCTTGTTCAATGTTCGAGGTGAGGTGAGGCACACTCTGTGGTACACTATACCTAAGTACCTACCATTACAATATCAATCAATAGGTATTTGTTAAGGTAGATAGGTATCTGTTGTTGACTGTATTCAAAATAAACCACAATCTCAAAGAAAGAAAGAAACCTACCAGAAAGTTAGGTGCAGGTAAATGGGACAGTTGGAAGTACCTACCTAGGTAGGTATAAGTAGAAGACAAGACCGTGGCCCGTGTCGCCAAGTGTCACAAAAAAAATCTCTACTAATTTTGTGTAGGTAATATTTATTTCTCTAGAAAGTAAAAATAGCTTTCTACTGACGTTGGGTCAGGCAGGGCTGCGCCTTAAAACACTGTGCTCTGTAAATGTTCCGTCCGAGCGCGAAATATGCACAAATTGGCAAGCACGCGCGCCCGCCCCCCGGTCGGTACCTACGCTATGACCGGAGAGCTGGCAACGTCGCGAGAACCGCTTAGAATACCGGTACTTTTAGGCAAATTACCGGTACTTCAAAAGTATCGATACTCGAATTTAACGAAATGAAAGTACCGTTACTACCGTAAAAGTACCGGTATTATTGGTACCGGTAGCAAGCCCTGCTCGCAGGCAGTAGAAAGAAAAACTAGAAAACACTTAATAGAGAGAAAGAGACTCATCTCATATATGAGTGAGACTGAAGAAAATGGCTTCATATTATTCATACTTACATGATACTACATGGTGAATGTATGAATAATAAGGGAGTGGCGGAACCAGCGGAACAGACAATCGAATTTCACCTAGCATGTAAGATTCGATGTGATCCTTGAATAAATGTTTTTGTTTCTTTTTATGATATTCTAACTGATATCATAGTTTAATTTGTCGGATACAGAACAGAGTATTATTTAACTAGAACCTTAGTAACTTTACCGGGCACAGGCGAGAGCGGAAAGCAGAGAAATCACATAGATAAGACGTGTCACGTACCTACGTGAATTTCTACCTGTCCCATAAGGAAACAAATACATTTTATGCGTGCAACGTATCGCATAGAAACACACATTAATGAGCTATCATTAAATTACGTACCCACATCTGCCAACAACCCTGATCAGGTGTAAACCGGTATTTGTTAATTCTACCAGGTTTAATTTGATAGTGCGAATCTGGATTTTATTCTGTACGTTAAGTATTCTTTTTTATTTGGTTCCCAAACTGGACAACATTACACATTTAAACTTGTTTCATGATTTGAGATAAAACAATAACATTGCATGTTCTGACTAATCTTTAAAAAATTTGGTCGTGTTGTATTATCGGAAATCTTTTGAGGCTGCTTTTTAGAAGTATGAAGAATGCAGAAGTGACTCAACTGGAAAGCATTCGGTTTTCCTTATTTTTCGAATATCTAATGGTAACACGGTGAACGAACGCGTGGACGGGCGTTCCGTAACCAAAAAGGGGTCTAAAGTAAGAGTTGTCATGATTTATAAAACTACACGTTTTTTTTTTCTTAACCTATATTGTCCCACTGCTGGGAAAAGGTCTCCCCTTTCTCCTTCCATACATTCCAAACTACACGTATAAATATTTTATTGAAAGGGGTGGTAACGGTAAGAAAGGTGGAACCTAGGGAAAAGTTTTGAGAAGAGACATAAAAAAAGGAATGTGACAGTTAGTCTACTCATGTCCATTGGTAGAATGACCAAGAGACAATTATTGTTAGAGCATTGAGCAATTGTATGCTAATTGCCACGATTAGAGCCCAACGGATGTATCGAATGAAACGCTGTTGTGTCTATTTCTGACCGTGTTTTCAACTCATCTTCCTTGTTCCTATTGAACAGTTTCTAAGTGAAGGTTTTGTATGCCAGAATCGAATGAAATGCTGAGTTGATTATATTCTAAACAACTTTTGTTGGCTATAACAGGGTCTAATGCTAGATGCCTTGACTCAGAAAACATTTTTGACTAGATATTATACGACAAGTATAATTTTAGATTTCATATATTTATTGTGATTTCATATACAACCTACTTCATTGCGAAAAAACTAGTGTTATCCTGATCGAATTGAATAGTGTATGTTACAATGTAGATATGATTAACTGGTTTGATTTGCATTTAACAAGGTAAATCCATGTAAATTGAGATTCAGATTACAATGTTTCCAAGCAAACATTAATTCACACTCACATTCACACATTTAAACGAAATCACGTTCTTGTAGTGAATAGAAATCTGAAATGTATTCAAGTCCGTTTGACTTGTCGTATCTAAACCATTTTATACTTTTTATTATCATTTTATTTCATAAAAAACAAAACACAGTATAAACAACAAAGGACAATTAAGAAATACCAATTATGACTACAGCAATAAATTTTTTTAAGGACTCAAACATCCCGTTAATATTTTTAAATATCTACGATCGTTTCAATTTTCTTCTTTTTACTTAGCTATGAATGCTATTATCATTTGCTGCATGATCGTTTTCTAAAAAACAAGGCAATAGTAAAGTTTTTAATGGATGTAATTTATATTTCTTATTACTCAGTGCACGCACAGAGTACAAAAGTACCTACCGTGCAACACTCGTAGCGTGACAAGAGGTCGGGTCACGGAGGTCGACATGGTTATTTCAATTGTGCGAGCACTTAGCTATTCTTAGACGGTTCGAGAAAGTCTGACAGTAATTTGTAACTTGTAAGTTGCTGATTTGACCTTTGAGATATTATTTTGTAATGAAATAGCACGAAGTTGCAACTGATCAATGAGTTTGGGAACATTTTGTTTGATCAGATGCAAGCACAAACTGATCAGATGATCAGATGGGAATGACCTGTTTACTTAGGTTCGTATTCAGAGACTGCGCTCAGAATTAAGTTTAGGCTCACGTTTCGATTTTTGGCAGTTCTCCTCGGAAACTTAGACTCATATTCAGAGTCTATAGAAGAGAGTCAAAACTTGATGCATTAGCTCAAGTCTGAGCAAAGCCTGATATATCACAGATTTAAATTCCTGCATTTACAATAGAATAAATAAGTAAGTACAGAACATTACAAAATAACTATCAACTATTTAGTCAATTGACTGCCCGTATATTCTGTCTATCACAATAACACAACTGAATACAAGGCACACCCTAAAATTAGACCAATAAACTAACAATTGAATGCCGTGTCATAGAATATCGTAGGTGTTCTAGGAGATTCGTGTTGGCCGGGCGAGTAGTAAGTTTGAATACCAGCCGTGCATCATTTGCTTTGATGTTTCGAATTACTTGCATTTTTAATAATGAGCTTTGTTATTTTAATTGACATTGTTGAAAGACCATCGCTTTTAAAAAGCCAACTGGTTTTATCACGTTTTTTTTTTCATTTGGTGTAGGTAATTGAGCATATTATATGAAAAGAAAAATGTAAACTTCGAAGTCTTGACTGAAGAACCATGACTGTAAGATTGAAAGCTGAGACGCCTCGGATGAAATGCTACCTAATCTGCTCATCTCTTACATTATTTGACGTTTATATACCTAGAATACTGGTATAAGAACGACTTATAAAGTTAATACAGTCTCAAATATTTAAGTAGCGATTCAGTAATCCGTCGTAAGCCTCTCGCCCAACAAGTCTCAAGAATGATGAGAGTAGTCTAAGCTTGCCTAACGCGTATCAAGTGTCGTGAGAACCAAGATTGATATTTGGAGCAAGGACGATTATTCGTTCGACAATAGAGTGCTTTGTACTGTTACGGTTTAGTAGGTATAGTAATATTTCATCTGTGGTTACAGATTATTATTTTTATTAAGGAACTTTACAATACACGTCGAGTAAATATAATAAAAAATCGCGAAAGCAAATGACATCGACAGATCCATTTTATCGATAGTGTCGCATCACTATTGATTTCTTGACGACTTTTGACGTTTGGAAATTGTCATTGTCATCTGACTTTTATGTTTTTTTAAATACAGTCGCTGCATTCTACCAGAAAGAAATATGTATATGAATCTATTTTTTATGCTTTTAAACATTTTATCGAAGTTTACTTTACGGATCTAATTTAACAATATATTAAGTAACATTATTCACATAACTATAACTACAAAATACAATAAGGACCAGTTGAACCACCTAAGGATATTTCAGGTAGGTACCTACCTACTTACCTAGTTTATTATGATCACATAAGTACTAACTTACCTTCACTTACCTTATTCCAAAGGGATTATTTAAATAAATTACATAGGTAGGTACATCATATTTCTCAAAGTTATTTCCTACAGATCTTAAATAGCTGCAGCTGCGAAAATCCTGTATGTATTTAAAATTATTATTAAAACATGGTGATGATGATGTTACTCACCATATATCCGGTGAATATGACGGCGATGTGGTGACGAGAGACGGCGGCGGCATCATAGCGTCGTTCGACAACTGTGGACAAATATTAATATTTATTTACCAATCGTATGTTCGCTTGACATAGTTAATTTTTCTTCGGGCTATTATTTAGTGTTTGATTTGCGGCGTTTAGGCATCCGACTGCATGCTACGTAGCACTAGATGGAGTTACTTATTTTTGATTGCAGGCAAGACCTAAACGCCGCCGCTCGGGGCGCCGCAAAAATCAAACACAAAAATAGCCCGAAGAAAAAAAGAACAATGTTCGAGATGAGATATCTGACCTATGTAGGTAATCTGTGGTGGCAATGTTAGTTAACGTGGTAACTGATGGTAGGGCTACTGATTACGTAGTAATTAGTTACCGTAGTAAGCACGGTGGCCTCGCATCCCGGTTGGTACTTGTCGACGTCTGTGCGCGGTCGACGCATCACCTTCTCGCGATCTTGTGAAGATGTAATGTGATGAGTTAGTTACCGTGGTAAGCACGGTGGCCTCGCATCCCGGTTGGTACTTGTCGACGTCTGTGCGCGGTCGACGCATCACCTTCTCGCGATCTTGTGAAGATGTAATGTGATGAGTTAGTTACCGTAGTAAGCACGGTGGCCTCGCATCCCGGTTGGTACTTGTCGACGTCTGTGCGCGGTCGACGCATCACCTTCTCGCGATCTTGCTTGTGCTTGCGGTCCGCGCCTTTCAGTTTGAACACCTGACAAAATAAAGATAGATAAATATCACTATTTATTTAGCCACACCACCGCGGCTGGTTGTCCCAGAGTCCCAGGGTCAATAAAATGATTTCAGTACGCGTTTAAGTCCCGATAATATTTATAATTATGTTTACAAGTCGCGATAGTAGTGTTCTATCGTGAGTTGTACAAGCCATTATTTTACTCACATATTTATTACTCACGTAAACATATCGTCGATTTAGATTCCGACAATTTTGGTTACACTTGTGTTGTGTAAGACGCGCCCGCGAGTAGTGACCATACTCATACCCGGATGAAGATTCTCCGGAAGTATCGAAACATTGTCCGTATCTAAATCGACAATACTTTCACGTGAGTAATTTCCCGTGTGATTTAATGTCAAGTATAGATCTGTTTGTGTTATATTAACCTTGATCTGACAAGCGGCGGCGTGCAGTCTGTTCGTGTCGTCGCTCGCCAAGTAAGTCTCCACTTGGATGCGGAAAGGGACACCTTTCTCCCCGCCGTGCTTCTTCGCGGTAAACTCAGTGGATATGCAGTTCACCTGTTATAGTTTTGTGATTAGAAAAAAAAAAGACGTGTGTCACTCGGGGACTGCCGCGGCAAAGCTATTGCATGCCACCTAGAGGCGAGTTGCTGAACTAAAGTGACAAGCGTTAGGTTATTTTCGTTACGGAATTTCTGGATTCGGTCTCCATCTCCACGCTCAAGGCCCGCGATAGAAGCTATGCAATAGCTTAAAAACTGAGCGCTTCCGTGCTTCGGAGGGCACATTAAATTGTCGGCTTTTAAAGTTGTGTGTGTAAGCCATGACAGAGGCCTTTAGGCGGCCTAAAAACTTTACTCTTTCACGCTCAAACTACTGCCGGCTTACCATGACCGTTTATAGCGATTCAGTTTAAGTCCAACTACGAACCACTTTTGACGTAGGTAAACTAAGGCGCTGACGTAAAGTTTTAACAGTCAGAACCTAAACTGAATTGCTAAATAAGGGTCGGTACACATCTGACGGAAGATGCGTCACGTATCATCGGTCGCGAAACGCCAAAACAAACAAATATCAATCAAAAACATCCATCCTTTCACACCTAACCGATGATGCGTTAGTGCGTCGAGCGTACATTGTCTGTGTATCGATGATACGCTCGACGCATCTTCCGTCAGATGTGTACCGACCCTAAGACGTCATGGTACGCCTCATGAACGGATTTGGTTGAAACTTGGACGTAATAGAACCTATTTAGAGAAACACATTGACTACTTTTTATCTAGATTAACCCGAGAGAAAGCTAAAATCTATAATTTACCTTTATATAAACGCCTACATCTTTAGTTGGATCCCAGAAGACGTGAAGTGCGTTCAAACAAGATGGCTGCTCCACACGAATTACACCGTAGGAAAGAGGTACATCCACCTACAACGAAATATAATGTTAAAACTTCATCATCATCATCATATCAGCCCAGTTGCACCCACTGCTGGGTATAGGCCTCCTCTTTATGACGCCACTCAGTTCGGTCCTGTGCGATCTTCTGCCACGCTTTCCCGGCGATGTTAACGATGTCATCTGACCATCGGGCTGGTGGTCTACCCCTTGGTCGTTGTTAAAATGTTAAAACTTAACAATAAAAAAATAATGAAATATGATCACGGCTGTATCCCAGGGAGCGGTAGACATTTTTCTCTTTCAGATCTTTACGTAATTCTATAGATCCTTTGAAGATGTCTAATGGGGTAGTTAGGGGTACCTATCGGAAAACCCACTTAGCAAAACGTTGTATGTTTAAGAACGCCCTAATCGTAAAATGTCATTGTTTCGATATAGTCATACAAGTAAAATGACTTGGTAGCAAAACGTCTGGTTTGCTTGATGCAAGTACAGTCATATTTGCAGTTTTGTGTTAAACTTTTTCTCTTACCTTCTTTTAGTTCTGAAGTAAGTTTTTAAGTAAATAACTCTTGATGAAGTCCGAATCCCTGGCCACTTCAAAAAATAATGTTCATTATAAGTCGTTATTATAATTTTAGAAAAATAATATAAACGCGAAATAACAAAACTTAACCGAGAAAAGGTGTCACCATTACAATTCCTCAAAAATGTGACCCATATAAAGCGTATTTTATTTGGAGATAAATTTTAAAATGACACGTAAAGAACATAAGTAGGTACCAAGCCTAGCCTACTACTACTACAGGTTCATCGAAATTGTTAAGTATGCGGAATCTTTAAGTTTAAAGGCGATACCTAGGTATACATAAATTTTTTGTATCATTTAAAATAAGTGCTTATTTAGTTGTTATTATGTTTTACTAGACTGACTGTACCAGACATTTCATTATAAAGGACTATTTAAAATTCCAGACGTTTTGCTAAAAGGTCATTTTCACGTCTTGGTCAATTCAGCTGTGTGTTCATTTTGCTTTCTAGGTGTTCCGATAGTAACCCGTAGTTAGAGGTATGTCGTCGTCGTATATTGGTCGTCGAAAATAATTGTTTATTCTTGTATTGGCTAGATTTGCCAATAAAATTGACAATTGATTTGACAATCTAGCCAATTACGAGAAAGGAAATTATTTTCGACGACCAATCACGTGAGTTTATTTTTTTCCTATTAGCTCGCTTCAATAAATGAAGTATAGTGGGATAAGGTCAGGGAGATGATGGTGTTGATAAACATCGTTTACCTCGACAATCCTCTCACCCGGCCGCTCGGCGTGCCACTGTGCTATCTGCTCTCTCTCCATGTACTGGAGACGACGCTCGTGGAAGCATATCTTTATTATACTCTGAAATAAACATAATTTTTCGCTTTTAGCGATAAGGCCGCCCTTTTAACTTTGTTGTATTATTTTATTTTATTGTTATTTTTAATTTAAGGTGTGCATTGAAGAATTTTTCATTCATTCATTATTCATATTTATTAAATAACTATGACGATTATCACACTTATATCATACTAGCTGCGCCACGCGGTTTCACCCGCGTAAGTTTCCGCGGGAATATCGGAAGTAAAAGTAGCCTATGTGTCATGCCAGGTCTTCTTAAAAGAAAATAAAAAACAAAGATGTGGGGTCTGTAGTGTGTGTGTGTGTGTATCTTATAACAGTTATTTGTCGAGTGTAGTAGAATAAAACAGAAGGTTAAGGTTCCCCATTTATTATTTACGTTTGTTATGAATTGCGATCGCTATACGACAGAATACAATACATAAGGCAATGTGAACTCGCCCTAGGCCCGTTTTCGACGCCAATCATGTGCGTTTATTTTTCTAACTAGTCGATCGACTCGGTGAACAGAGTATATCTATAATATTACCTTCAATATCTTGCCCTTGTATTGCGAGAGATCGCCTAGTTTTTTGAGTTTGATCTCGTACGGCTGACATTGGTTCAGATAAGTCAGTGTCTCCTCGTTTTGTTTTGTTGCTATCGACGTAGCGGCCGCTAGGACGTATTGGAATCTGAAATAAATGGATTAGTTAATACTTTGATTAATTAGGATAGTGGCATTGTAGGGTTATTTTGGTGTTTAAATACACCGGCTCGACAATGACATTGTTTTTTAATATTATTATTGCGTTTGCCCTCACAATAAATCTCACACGCACACTTTCTACATTACCGCTTAATCTATACAATATTATAAAGAGGTAAAGTTTGTTTGACGGAGGTAATATCCGAAACACTCAACCGATTTCAAAAATTCTTTCAACGATGTGTAGAATTAACTATCTGGATGGTTATAGGCTATATTTTATCCCGGTAGTTTCATTAGTACAACCGTACAAAGCTGGGACGTGCCGATAGTAACACATTAAGGAATAAACATCTTTAAATATAATATTTGAGTTTCGATTTATTCCAAAGTTACCTGGTATCGTCCTTAAAGCTTGCGTCAGAGCGATGCGCGGATGGAGAATGGAGGAAACCTTCCAACGAACTGACAGGCGAGCACATCAGCAGACCAGCATCTATAAATAAAAAATATCTAAGACTCAACTCACACCGAGATGGAATAGAATAGAAAAAGTTTTATTTAGACATATAAAGAATAGAATAGACTAGAGAAAGTTTTATTTCCATCAACACATAGAATAGAATAGAAAATACTTTATTGCAAACCATATACACGAAAAATAACACATAGAGAATCGGAAATATTTACAATCGAGTGACAGGTAAATAAGGCAACCACTCAGCATGTGCGTCACTATACTTCACTACACTTCTTTTGATGCGGTTTTTTTAGTATATAGAGTGATTCAAGAGGTAGGTTTACATGTGTACATATTACATATTACATATTACATATTGGACCCGTGCGAAGCCAGGGCGGGTCGCTAGTAGTACATAACATATATCGCTTGAAAACTTGAAACGCGAGCGACATGGATATTAATTTCTTTATATTTATAGATCTTTATATGTTATCTCGACTCTTTTGCGAGAGACTGGTACGAAGTCTCAAAAGACAGAGATGGTTGGAGAAAATTGGGGGGAGACCTTTGCCCAGCAGTGGGACAACATAGGTTAGCAAAAAAAAAAAATATGTTTTCACTACTTTCCCATACTTTTGTTCTCTTGTCCGTTTGGTGAGTGGTATCCATTCATCGGCATCATACCATTTTGTGACATCATTGACTGGCATTGCATCTCTGGACTCCCTGGTAAACACAATACATGTTAGTTTACATACATCTATACTTCTATACTAATATTATAAAGAGGTAAAATTTGTTTGTTTGTTTGACGGAGGTAATCTGCGAAACTACTGAACCGATTTCAAAAATTCCTTTACAGATGTGTAGAATGGACTGTCTGGATGGTTATAGGCTATATTTTATCCCGGTAGGTTCATTAGGTACACCCGTGCGAAGCCGGGACGCCAGGGCAAAGGCCTCCCTCCCCTCTTTTCAGCTTTTTTCTGTCCTTGGCCGCAGTGGACTCTACACATTGGTGAAAGATTTTTTAAAAGAGCAAAGCCGGGATGGAGTGCTAGTATAATTATTTTGGTTAACATACCGTGTTGCCCCATCATGTTGTGTGGTGGTGACTGCTGACATCCATTCTCGTCCATAGAGTCACGATTGTCGACCACCATGCTTGTAATCTGACAAAGAAAACATATTTTTCATTACTTATAGGTACACGGAAAGTACGCACGAAGTTGCCTGATCATAGTAAGTACAGATGCCTCATCTCGAACATTGATTTCACTCCGTTTTTCTTCGGGCTATTTTTTGGTGTTTGATTTTTGCGGCGTCGTCACCTAGAGGAGTTTAGGCATCCTACTGAATGGCACTAGATGGAGTTACTTATTTTTGATTGCAGGCAAGACCTAAACGCCGCTCGGGGCGCCGCAAAAATCTAAAACAAAAATAGCCGGAAGAAAATAGAACAATGTTCGAGATGAGGTATCTGTCTTATGTAGGTAATCTGTGGTATAAGTTACCTGTGAATCATCACTCCGTCTATACAGGCAGTCGAGACGCGGATGTATGGCCTAAGTCACAGTTATCTGTCATAGAATTAGTGACCTTAGTACGTTACCTGTGAATCGTCATTACGTCGATGGTTCCAGGCGCGGCGCGGCGGCGACAGCACGTTGCCGGTGGGAGAAGGAGCCTCCTGCTTGAACACCGCCAGCGACGGCAGCGATAACAGCGCCTCGCTGAAAGCGCTTTATTGGTTAACACATGCCAGATAAAGAGCGATAACAGCGCCTCGCTGAAAGCGCTTTATTGGTTAACACATCTACACTATCTAAATCTACACTAATATTATAGAGAGGTAAAATTTGTTTGTTTGTTTGACGGAGATAATCTCCGAAACTACTGGACCGATTTCAAAAATTATTTCACGGGTGTGTAGAATGGACTGTCCGGGTGGTTATAGGCTATATTTTATCCCGGTAGCTCCATTATTACACCCGTGCGAAGCCGGGACGTGCTGCTAGTGGCAGATAAAGAGCGATAGCAGCGCCTCGCTGAAAGCGCTTTATTGGTCAACACATGGCAGATAAAGTAGCACATACGCTACGGTTAACAAATTCCGTCAGATAAATAATAAATAAATAAATATCCTCGGACATTTCACACAGCGCCATCTAGTCACAAGCTAAGCAACTTAATGCTTGTGCTATGGTAACCAGATGACTGATATAATACTTAAATATTTTTAAATACATACATACCATATTATAGATAGAAGTCAGTTATTACCCAGTTTTAAACAGGACAACCATATCACTCATTAATGCGAGTATATTTTTCAATATCAACAGAAAATATCACTGCAACTGGTCAACTTTCTTATAAATCTATTTACATACTACATTTATTTACTATCTTTAGTAACGTATTGACATAGTTGTTGATCATATGTTGGGACAATAATCATTCGATTTAATTCGAATAAAGTATCGATATCTAACTCATCAAGTCTGTAACTCAGCGGCACAATTAACCGCCCACCTTGATTTTACTTGTTTTCTAGTTTGAATCTATCTATCTATGGATGGTGGATGAATGTTTCACGCTGTTGCATAAAAGAGTAACAAACAGCTGGAAATTCAAAAACAAAAATAGCCCAAAGAAAAAAGAAGGAGTCATTTCAATGTTCGAGATGAGGTATCTTTACTTATGTAATCTGTGATTATACTTACTTCATAGACAGTTCACCAGGTAGGTCGAGATCGAGGTCGTTGACCTGCCAGCCCGGTGACATGTGTGATGACGAGGAGCTAGTACCGCTGCCTCCCATCTCGCCTAACGCCGCTGTAAAACAATACAAGATACAGTGAAACCCGCTTAAGACGATTTCTCAGGGACCTCACCAAAAACGCGTCTTAAGCGTGAAAGCGTATTATGCGGGACAGGGAAAATAAATCGAACGTACTACATTATTATGTATTTTGTTCTTATTATTTTAATTTTCATATGTACATTCAACACATTTTTTAAAATAATCACTTATATTGGTTTGGCAGAAAGATTTTGATGCATTAGCAATTAAAAGATTTTCAACATAATTCAACTTTTGCAGTGCGTCCTTACTTTGATCCAAAGAAGCAACATAGCGTCTTATATCATTATCACTTACAATACAACTTTCAATATCTCAATTTTTTCTTGAAGTGACAATGCCTTTCGCTTAATTTTAGTCGTATTGTAACAAACAAATGATGCACTATTACAAAAGAATCGGAGCGTACGCGCGACAAGTCAAGAAATGACGATCGGGGCAAACAAAAGTGCGGGCAGGCGCGGCGTATTAAACGGGATGACGATCGTATTAAGCGTTAAGAAATGTATGAAAATTTGTCTCAAGTTGCAGGGACTGGCGTAAAGCGGCGTATTATGCGAGAAATCGTTTTAAGCGTGATCGTATTAAACGGGTTATACTGTAGTTCATATCTTTACTAATATTATAAAGAGGTAAAATTTGATTGTTTGTTTGTTTGACGGATGTAATCTCCGAAACTCTTCGATCATATATGGACCCGAAACTACAAAAATTCTTTCACGGGTGTGTAGAATGGACTGTCCGGGTGGTTATAGGCTATATTTTATCCCGGTAGCTTCATTAGTACACCCATGCGAAGCCGGGACGTGATGCTAATTTCTGATAAAAGTGTATAATATTTTGCAATAAGCAGGCCAATTGGGGTAGGGGAGGGGACGGAGTAACCTTGTATGTTTCAATAATAGTCATTTATCTTTTTCTTTGAAGTCCCCCAGGTCTTAAAGGCATGAAGTGCGTCACGTTAAAAAACCTTTAGGCATGATTCACACAAGTTAGTGATGCCCGTAAGTTTTTAGAGACAGGGATACCAACGTCTTATTTAGCGATTCAGTTTAGGTTCTGACTGTCAAAACTTTACGTCAGCACCTTAGTTTACGTCAAAAGTAATTCGTAGTAGGACCTAAACTGAATCGCTATATAAACGGTCATGGTACGCCGGCAGGTATGAAAAAAGACATTCTTTGATTTCGGAAAAAGAACACCTAAGTACTAAAAACTACCAATACATTTGCTTATACCGCCACTTAAGAAACTTAGATTATTAAGTCGTTAAACTTTAGTGCTTATCTAAAAAACACTTATTATATAAATCATCAACCAATTAAATTACGCACAAACAAATTTGTCTGATAAAATATAATAATTTGGTACATAAGTACCAGCATTGTAAACAACTAGCAGCACGTCCCGGCTTTGCACGGGTGTACTAATGAAACTACCGGGATAAAATATACCTAGCCTATAACCATCAAGACAGTATTAATAAGTATACCTACACATATTTTACAAAATATTACTTTATCCCGGTAGTTTTATAAGTCCCGTGCAAAGCCGGGACGTGCTGCTAATAGTAATCGGTCAAATAAGTACTGGTTTTGTCGTTGTTTTTTCGCCCTTTCCATTATCTTATTTAATTTTTATCTCACCTAGTTGTTCATGAAATAGAGAGCTATTAGTTAAAGCGGTTACTACTAGTATATATTCCCTAGACTGGCCCCAGGTCAAAGTACAAGGCAGATAAGACTTTGTAGTTTAGAGATTTGTACGTGGCAACAGATGTATGTTTTCGGTTGCACAAGTTATGTAGGATAACGTAACAAACTCGTAGACATTTTCGATATGGCGGTTATACCAGACTAGTGCAATGTTGACACCAGAAACCCTTCTTGGGTTACAAAAAACCCTAATTGGATTCGTAAAAGAATTCACCAAAACGTTTCGTATCAATTTAAATGATAAATATATTATTTGTAACATAGACACATAAGTAGACAATATATAAGTAGAATGTGAAAGGAGTGAATACGGAGTTGACGAATGATAGAGATGAATGGAAGAAGAAAACATGTTGTGCCGACCCCACCTAGCGTGGGATAAGGGCAGGGGAATGATGATGACACATAAGTAGACAAAACTCACATAATTAAGTAATACAAGCTAGAAAAGAAAAGTTTACTTAGGCCAATATCACAGGGATCTGACTCAGCACTATGTTGCGTTTACAAACAAACGCAAATTTTTGGGCTCAACCCAAGAATTGACAGGAAGCATAACGCCTTTATCTGTAGCCTGCAAATCCTTCCTTTCATAATAACAATAATAAATAAATCGTTTATTTCTCTCAAAAATAGTTACAAAGGCACTGTGACAACTACTAAGTTGTAGTATGATTAAAGTCTAATAACTAGGTTCTAACCATTTTATGAGAGACTGGAGCCAGTTGTAGGCTAAAGCCTGTATTACTGGTCATAAGTAGCTTCTTACCATAAGCATTATAAGTGATGCTGGCGAATGCATGCGCTCCGAACTCAGCAAACCTTCGTCCTTCCCTCGCCTCCCTCGCCGCGAACTGAAGCACGGCGGCGGCAGACACCCGCTCCGGCTGCGAGTCTTCCACCATGCCGGCGCCGGCGTCGTACCACTCCAGTACGCCGGTTGACTCACCCACTCAATAGATGGCACCACTTTCTAAGGGTGAGCGGCCAGATGGTTGACTCACCCACTCAATAGATGGCACCACTCTCGTGTGGGCGGCCAACAGATGGTGCCACTTTGTTGTAAGCTAGTTGACCTGTACGGCGTTTAAGTTACCGAGTCGACAAGAGATGGCACTATTTTCTGAGATAGTCTTGGTGATCGGCCAATAGATGGTTTTCTTGGACGTGTTCACTTCTTATTGCCAGCCAACTGATGTCACCACTTTGGTATAGAGTTAGTATTGCTTGGTAGTTAAGAAACAGTAAGTCAAGTCTTGATAATTAGGTGACAGCACTTTCGTATGGTGTTATTTCGATCGATGGCTCGGTATCGGGTGTCTTCTTTCCTTGTTCTCTTAATGGTCATCAGGTGGCAGCACGTTCATAATAGTGTTGCTTGTGGTCAAGAGACTACTTCAGAGCGTTTGCATCGCTTATTGGCCAATAGATGGCGTTAGTTCTATTTATTGACTTTATCAGTCAATAGGTACGTTTAGTTTATTTAAATTCGGTATAACGATTAGTTTTTGAGATGACTAGAAGACACAAGAAAAGGCAGTACCGGAACAGAATGTCTGAGTATTCTTAGTCCATCAAAAGATGGCGTTGAAACATAGTCTTTTATCAGTCTTGTTATAGGCGAAATGCTGTAGATCAGTCTAAACGACGCCGTTTCTGTAGACTTTGGTCGCCTTATTTTTAGTCTTCGTACTATTAGTCTTATTCAATCCGCTAGATGGCGGTTCTCACAGTTCTTTTGAGAACGATAGATGGCGCTCATAAATATTTCACAGCCTCCTTTTTTATGTTCATTCACTGTCAAATACACCAATGTTCAAAATTCCAAAGATGCGTTTGACGACACACGCTTTTAAATATTTCTGTTATTTGTAATCCGTTGGTTTTAGCACTCATTGTATTGTGGTTTTTAATTGTTAAGTTCTGTATAATATAAAAAGAATTAGCCTTTTCTGAAATTGTTTCCCATACAAAATAATAATTTGATTTTACTACTTAAGACTTTAATGTATGTGTGTTTGTAACTCCTTCCCGTTGAAACGGCTGAGCGGATTAGAATGAAATTTGGTACCAGTATAGCTTGTATCCTGGATTAACACATATGCTACTTTGAGCCCTGTATTCAGAAAGTGTATAAAGAAACATTTCACAGTCAGTCATTTAAAAACTTCGAGGCGTAGCTTGTAAAAACAAGATGAGTATAAGGTTGCCTGTTTGGGTTTTGATGATTGTAGGTATACATAGGTAGGAGGTACCCACTAAGTAGGTAAATGATTATTTGTAAGTAGGTATAAGTACCCACTTATCATCAGACATGACTGATTTAAAAAAACAATTATGCAATAACAGACAAAACTAGTTAAAACCAGAAAAAACCAGTTCTGGAGATAGCAAATTGATAAAAGTCTTATGGTTTTAGATTATTTTGTTGCTGAAATCTTTTGAATCGATGATGGATGACTAACACAGCTATTGAGCATATCTATGAGCGTGAGTCTCGTTTTTCCTGTGAAAGCGTGATACCTATTTACCCGGCTAAAAAGAAGTCCATGTGTTATTCCAGTCAGTTTATGGAAACATTTTAACAAATCTTGAAGGAGAGAACGACTAACACATTATATTGATATTGGTTTGATAGGGGTTGCAAATGGGTTGTTCTCAAAGTACTCTAAATTTTATTCCCAAACTACTCCATGAAAAATTCTCAAACTACTTCACGACCAAAATATTTTTTTTGTTTAAATCTACTTCACCGCACTACTGTCCAAAAATAAATACTACTGAATATTATAAATGTGAAAGTTTGTGAGAATGTTTGTTATTCTTTCACGCAAAAACGGCTGGACCGATTTGGTTGAAATTTGGTTTGTAGACAGGTGATTCCCTGGATTAACACCATGGGCTACTTTTTATCCCGATATTCCGCGGGAAAGGGACTTACGCGGGTGAAACCGCGGGGCGCAGCTAGTATCTCATACATTCGTTCTCAAACTACTCCAAACATCAATAAGATATTAGAATTACGCTAAACCTACGTCTGTATTTATTTAGTTTTTCTTAAAGAATCTAAGAAGTGTCGTATATTTCGTCACATTTTGCACAGGCACGATAATTTCAACAAATTGGGTTGGATGGAGGCGTGCCTTGGAGAATTGAGATAATACAGTCTGGTTGAATTAGCGGACAGGACATTGTCCTGTCGAGACGTTGCCAAAATAATTGAAGGAGATTGGTCTGAACTGTTCACAACTAGATCCAAAAGTAGTAAATTAAGAAATGGCCAAAATAGGTGACGAACCGATCTGTACTTAACCTACAAATTTTTCTAATATTCGGAACGAAAACATTGTTTTAATGCGACCACATCATACACTTTTAAACAAAAATTTAAATTTCAAAATGGGTCCTCTATTGTCTTTATTTACCTACTCAAAAAAATGCATTCAGTGGAACACAGAACCACCTCCTTTTATGTAGGTAAGTAAAAAAATTTTACAAGACCAAGATTTTTTTTCTCCCTCTAGATAACTGAGAAAAACATCGCGACCCCTAACCCGGCTTGTGTGCAGAACTAGTGATAACCGCTGTGCAGATAGACACTGACCCAAGGGGCACTGATCATTAGTACTATCAGGTGTTGACAGAAGGTGGTTGTCTCATTCAGACGGTACCTCTCTTTCACTCTTACTTGCACCTATAATGTAGGCAGGGTACTCAACTAGCCGTGTAGTATGTAATGTATCTGATCTATATCTATACTATCTATACTTCTATACTAATATTATAAAGAGCGAAAATATGTTTGTTTCTATTTGAAAAATTCTTTCACGGGTGTATAGAATAGATTGTCCGGGTGGTTATAGGCTATATTTAATCCCGGTAGCTTCATTAGTACGAAGCCGGGACCTGCTGCTAGTAATTTTATAAAAAGTAAAGTTTATTGTTTGTTTGACGGAGGTAATCTCCGAAACTACCCAGCCGATTTTAATATTTTTTTCACATAAGTGTAGGTCATAGTAAGCCTACAGATCTTAAGATAGCCAACCTATTACCGCGTCTGTACCTACATCAAGAATACCATCATGAACACGTTTAATACGTGATAATTGAAACATGGCGATACTGTACATGATAATCAGTGTATAAACTTTTGCAGAAACGTGTGATTGCAGATTTATTAACCGTCAACTTCTAAAAATTCTAGGATTTTCTACTAAATAAAACCAACTAACAAACTTTTAAAAGAAGAAATGAATTAAAGGCAAAATATTAAAAACAGAAAAAGAAGAATAAACGTCGGAAACAAAGTCGGAACAGGCAGCTAGTCATAATAAATAATAAAGAAATATCTTTGGACTAAATTCCAATGAACAATCAGAGAAAAAATACATAGGTAAGTACAATAAAACATAAATACAACCTCCTATTTAAAGTCGGTCAAAGATTAATAATTATGTATGTTTACGGCATATATTTTCTTTTTGTTTCGCTTTTATGCAAACTATATTTTTGTTTATGATTTTTAATTAGTTTTATTACAAAGTTTTTAATGAGTTTTTAATCGATTCATATTGTAAAATAAAAAAAAGGTCAAAAGTCAAAAGTCAAAATATATTATTCAATAAGATCATAAAAAAGACCACTTTGACATGTCACGTTCTTAAAACTAGGGGATTCTATTGCCTGTTCCAACGCTATTCCCTACACCAGGGAAAGAAGCAGGCAAGAACCTGGTGATGCGGTGATTCACAACTCAGTTTTCATAGAGAACTGTCAGTCTCTGAATACGAGCCTAAGACACAAATACCGTTATCTCTTTTTATTCATTTTAAATTTATTCGAATTAAGATATTATTGTAACAGATATTAATTAGTTTTTAATTATCATTATTTATTTTGTATAGGAAACAAGTGATAAATTGTGATTTCAATTTCATGAAAAAGGACTTTGTTATTGTATTCGCATCGTTCAAACTCACGAAAATTTCGAATATTTCTACATAATCCTTCTTTATCGTATCACTTATTAACTATTACACAACAGAACACGTGTATCACCTAAAACAATCACAACACACACACTCATTTATACATGCGGTATGTATATATACGTCGTTTATACATGGCGGACCAATAATAACTGTTTTGATTTAACAAAATTCGTATTTCTATTATCAATAAATGTATTCATGTGTCATAGATTACATAAGTTCCAAATCAAGAGGACGCGTGAATTTTTGCCTTATTTTGACAGGCCTCAGTGAGGTAAATTGCAACACCATGGAGTAAATATAAATATTCTTGGGAGACATCTAGTCGTAGTAGTCGTAGCTAAGCAATTAATTATTTATGTTATGGTAACCAGATGATTAGATTCATTTTTATGGGTGGCAAAATTAAAAAAAATATTAAACCGGTTTTTTGTAGTCTCTCGATGCATTTCTGTTTATAAACAGAATTGCTCTGAAGATTCTCAAAACGGTTATAAAGTTTAGAGAAGTTAAGAATATCAATGGCGACATTATTGTTGGAAAACTCACAATAGTGTTATGCTTATCTGATTCAAGTTCAAACAGTCAAGTCATTAAAGTAAACAAAACCTTAACTGATAAATCACAAGGATTTATCTGAGAAACTTGAAGTGCTGTAGTCAAAATAACTACTGTATATACTTTATTTATATTCTACTATCAGGACGTCCCGGTTAAGCAGGGGTGTACTAATGAAACTACCAGGATAAAATATAGCCTATAACCAACCCAACAGTACATTCTACACATTGGTGCAAGAATTTTTGAAATCGGCGGTTTAGTTTCGTAGATTACCTTCGACAAACAATCAAACCAACATCAACGTGTTTTACCAAATTCTAATTAGGTCTAAAATTTAGACCTAATTAGACTCTTAATCTTAAGAAATTGATAGAATGAATAATTAATAATATTTAATAGACTGCCATTCTTGCGATTATAACAAGTTAAGTATTTAAAAGTTGTTTGCGTGTAATTTCGTCTCATCTGTACACTTCCAAATCTTTGGCCCTCCGAATCTCCTATTGGTTGTATTATATCAACAATGAATAATCGTTATGAACTCGTTTATTATCTGTTAAACGCATTAATGGATATTAAGAAGTAATGGGTTCGAATCCTGGCCCAACACATCATAATAAATTTTATAGAAAATGAAAAAACATTGTAAACGGGACATTTACCATGATTCGTAGATTTATAAAAATAAAATTTCCCGTTTTAAGTGTTTATTAACTACGATTTAAAAAAAAAATAGCGAAATTAATGGTTTTAATAAACCAGGTTCTTTTTTTGTACTAAGACCGTTTATAAAACTTATTAAACTATCATGGTTTTAAACATTATAAACACTTAGAACGGGATATACCATGATACGTAGAGTTATAATTAAAATAGAGACTTACCCATAATTTTCTTCGGCGGCACCTTCCTCTGTTCCCTCTCATCGCTTTCATCCCTCCTCATCATCTTCCCGTCCCACTTCCTCTTCCTGCCGTCTCTTTCCTCCAAATACATCCCGAAATCGTCCTCCCTCAACAAAGCGAGCCTAACTGTTGAATCCCAACCTATTTCCTCTTTTCTACACTCATTCATAATCAAATCTAAAAATTCCATAACATAACACTTATTGTCTTTATTCCTAAGTTGTTGTAATACAACGGGTAATTAGAAGAGGACGAAGAATGAGTTATAGAGTTTCTTGATGCCTGTTGTCTCTCTCTGACGATGACTTTGCAAAAGTTCGTTCTCTATTTTAAGTAGCATATTTGTATGACTTTGGTTGAAGGTTGTATGGGCTGGTTGGGCCTCCATCGGTCCCCGGTAGGGCTCAAGGAATCTCTGGTGATCTTCGGCTATAAGTAAGGGCTATGGCTCCTGAAACAATGAAAACATTTCACTTTCAAAACTATAATATGTATTTACAAAAAAAAGTATCTAAATATTATATCAAAAGTAACTAAGTTTTATATTTAAGTATTGACGACCTCTTGTGGCGCAGTGGTATTAAAACATTGTTCGTATTAAAATATTGTTTTAACACGAATTTAAAGTAGGCCTAGTGGATTAGTATGTACCTCGACATATCGCTGGTTGAATAAGACCGTGTAAAAAAAACAGACGGTATTCTATTTCGAAGACTTTTTACAGAGTAGTCCGATTTTGATAATTTAACCCTTTTCCACTGTTGCCTTATTTCGGCCGCTTATTTATTTTCTTGAAAAGTTTTTATTGAGTATATTATTAGGCCCTTATCTTAGGAAGTCGATTCTCGACGACTTTCAAGACATGACGCGGTAAGAGATTGCACGTTATCTACCTTTTTTTTTTGAAATCCATCGCATTATTCAAAATAACCACACTGTGCCGTGCCAAGTCAGGACATGGTTATTTGGAGAATAAGGCGGAGGAACAGTTATCACTAAACAATCAAATTTGGAAATTCACTTTTAGCCAACCTTTAAACCTTCAACAACACATCCCTTCTCAGATATACGGATTATTTCAATATTTGTTTATTTATTTATTATTTATTTATTTATTTATTGGGAAACCAACAGCGATACACAAAGAAATATCTGTACAAATACTACATTAGAATGGCCAATTACAGGTTTCCACGGAGAATACAAAAGAAATATTTATGGCTAGTGAACAAACGTAGGTAGGTTGTATAAACATTAGGATACAAAAGGCGTAAACTAAAAATTATACATAAGTATGATTATGAAATCATAAAAAACAAAATTACTTATAAAATCAAGCAATAATAGGTATAGTGAGTATGTTGGTAGGTACTTAAGCTAAGCATAACCACATACGGACAATATAGTGAGGCGAGATGTAAGTTATTTTATCAACAGATAACAAGCGGTCGAAGTGATGGGAAAATAGAGGAGGATAGGGATCGAGAGGGATATGGGGGCTTGGGATTAAACACAATTACACTTTTGCTTTGTAATGCGGTTCTACTCCCTTGGTGGGAGCAATGTGTTTGTAATATTGCGTCGAAAAATTGTTTTGGAGTTTATAAAGGGATCAACATGTGTAAAATTATTATTATAGGTGTTTGCTAATCTTGTGATAACAGAGTTTTGTGTAAAGTTTGTACGATGAAATGGGACGTGAAGTAGCTTAGTGTGACGCGTTCGTCGAGAGGGCGCATTTAGACCGAGGTTGTTTAAGAGGTAAGGACAGTCGATTTTTCCGGTAATGATGTCGTATAGTAGGAGCATATCGGATATAATTCGGCGGTTTTGTAACGAACAGATGTTATATTGCAAACACGCTTCTTCATAGGTCGTGAAATATTTTTTTAATTTGTAATTTAAGTGTTTTATAAGCTTAGATTGTATGTATTCAATTTGTTGTGTATATGTAATGTATTGTGGGCACCAAATTGGACTGGCATAGTCTAAGGTACTGCGAACATATGCGTTGTAAATCATTTTAATGCAAGTTAAATCGTTAATTGGTTCGCAGACACGCATGACAAACCCTAAGTTTTTGTAAGCTTTAGCCGTAATATTATGGATGTGAACATCCATTACTAGTTTAGAGTCCAGGTAGACTCCTAAGTCCTTAACGTTGTCTGTTTTTGCAATTTGTGACCCTTGAATGGAGTAGGTAAAGACTACTGGATGTGTTTTTCTTGTGAAAGTTATGTTCTGACATTTATTAGTGTTTACTTTGATGCGGTTATTGATGTAGTATTCAGATAATCTATCAAGGTCACTTTGTAATTTCAAGCAGTCGTCAGGTTTATTAACATCGATATATATCTTTGTGTCGTCGGCGTACATTAAAAATTTTGAATGCCTGAAGCATGAGTAGATGAGATTTGAACTTGACAATCTGCAAATAAACATTTATTATTTATTTATTAAGCTATTGTATAGCTTCTATCGCGGGCCTTGAGCGTGGAGACCAGATCCAGAAATTCCGTAACGAAAACACCTAACGCTGTCACTTTAGTTCAGCAACTCACCTCTAGGTGGCATGCAATAGCTTTACCGCGGCAGTCCCCGAGTGCCACACATCTTTTTTAATTTATTTTTTTCAAAGACCACCCTCACCTTTCAGAAGAGTCCGTAGCACTGCTATCCTTGTAAGAATCCCAGTAACAGTATCTGTCTATAGACACTAGGCCGTATTGGCGAAACACACCACTAACAAACCATCACCGTCTTTAAAACAACATTTACTCTACCATCTTTAAATCCATTAACTTTCGCAAAAACTTCCAGTTCAATAAATTTTTTATGGTTAACTATTAATGAAACTCTCAGAGTAATGCGCAAAAACTTAAGGATGCTATGAATATTGGCACCAGAATCAGCCAGAGTCCACCGCTAAATTGATGGTATGGAGACGGTCAAATGAATAAGTACAGTATTGTTGATTAATTCGTCGTCCAATAGCAAGCGAGGAGTGCTTGTGTGGACGTCTGAAGAATTAGGACCACTTGGCTCGCAGGGTCACGATGGTCGTGCAAGATGTATGCTCCATGTGTTCTGTACATCTTTGCAATTTTTATATTATCCAAGTGTAGCGTGTGATGCCAGACAACACTTGGTGGGTGTTAATATGTTAATAATTTTACATTTACTTTTAATTGCTCTGACATGCCTTACGTTGTTTGACTGGATAGCTTTAAAAAAAGCTAGGCCCACAGCATCAGGTTCTTGCCTGATTCTATCCCTGGTGTAGGGAGTTGCGATGGAACAGGCAATGGAGACACATAGCTTATAAGACTACATTTAGTGATCCTTGAGGTCCTACAGAAATAAACACCGCTCAGGACTTAACTTCAAGAACTTCCAAGCAAGACCACAAACAAATAAAACAATTGTATTAGTAAAAAAAAAGACGTGTGGCACTCGGGGACTGCCGCGGTAAAGCTATTGCATGCCACTTAGAGGCGAGTTGCTGAACTAAAGAGACAAGCGTTAGGTTATTTTCGCTACGGAATTTCTGGATTCGGTCTCCACGCTCAAAGCCCGCGATAGAAGCTATGCAATAGCTTAAAAAGAGTAAACAAAAACCTCCAGAAACAACAAGTTCAAAAAAACAATACTTAATTATCAGAAGAGAATGCATTGATAAAAAAATGGAACGTTTAATTTTAGTCTCGCCGATAAGATATCCCAAGAATCCGCAAGTGAAAGAAAACAATGAGGAAACTAATTTAGTGTAGAACTATATTATTAGAGCTATATTTACATTGTTTGTAATTACACCCACGAATGTAGGCAATGCTAACTTCTAAAATACGCGCTACGTAAAAAGAACGCTGAGGGGAAGTGGCGGGGGTATGTTTGCGCATGTACATCTGACGAACCAATAGCACGCGCTACATCGATGGTGTGAAGTGTGCCGCGTTACTCATCCGCCAATCGGACCTTCCGAAAGGACTAAAAAGGATATAGCGAGCTAGAGTAGATGTTTTATGCGAAGACGTATATGGTTCATTGAAACGTAATTTGTTAGCTCTTAAGTATGTATAACTGTCTGTCTTCCTAATAAAATAAAATAAATAAATATCTACCTTGCTAAGACATCTTATCATATCTATCATATTTTGTTATTTTTACTAAAAACACCATTACAATTTGCCAAAAAAAAATTAGAAGTCATTGAATCCTACAATAGATTTGACACAAATAAAACACGCGAAAACAACCAGCTGGCCATAAAATCTTCCAAAAACGTACATCCAGGACATATTTTTCGAACACTCTTATTACGTATCCATAAGGATCATTATTATCTTGAGTCCAGTGTCCAAGTCCACAAAACAATTAAAAACAATCAGGTATAATGAAGTACGCAAGTGGTCGGCACTTTAATTGAAATATATTGAGAGGAATTAGCGTTTCGCGATCCTTATCTTGATGTTTTTAAGTGGTGTGTGAGAGGCTCGTAAACAATATCATTGAAGTAAACTTTGAAGGCATGTACCACATATAGTATTTGGAAATACCTCTGACTACCCCATTAGACATCTTCAAAGGATCTAAAGAACTACATGACAATGAGTGACAAAACCGTCAGCCACGTTTTTTCTCCAGGCGTCACGATCTTCAGCCTTACTCTCCCACTTAGGCTCGTATTCAGAGACTTTACTCAAACTTGAGTCTACGTTTAAGCATCGAAAGAAAGAAATAAAGAAAGAAAGAAAAATACCTAAGGACCTATAAGGACCTCAAGGATCACTCAAAATCGTACAGTCTTAAGCTAGGTGACTCTATTGCCTGTTCCAAAACAACTCCCTACCTACCTACACACATCGATTTTTGACAGTTCTCTATGAAAACTGAGTTATGAATCACCGCTTGAGACACGATTTACGCTTGAGTATAGTCTCTGAATACGACCCTTAGAATCTCGTACAGCACTTTACCACTAATCCATTAAATTATGCTAATGGTTCATTTACTTAGAAACTTGATCCACCCACTCTAAATTAAGTTGGCATACCCCAAAACTTAGTTTGTTCAAACTTTGGTCCCAAACTTCCCAATTTGGACTGTCCAACGGATTAAGATGTCTAATGGGGTAGTCAGAGGTATGTCCAAATACATTTTTGGTACACTTACATGCCACATGTACTATGTAGGAATATACATTATAATACATAACATACATATTTTAGAAACACCCAGACTCGAGACAAATATTTGCAGATCACGCAAAAATTTGTCCCGCTGTGGAAATCGAACCCACAACCTGTCCGGCGGGCTTTCGCCCACTGCGCCACATAGTCAAATGTACATAGAATATAATGTACCGCGGCTGAATCAGTATATTTCAGTATCAATTCTGATCAAAAGCAATGATCTCATAGCAATCCATGGTATTGTATTTTAAGAATGGCGACTGGGAGTGTCGCAAATTGCTTTTAATAGAAACCTTGGGTTTTGTTGATTGTGTAATGATTAGTTTTTAAACCCAGGCCTTTATCTTCACTAGTGAAGATAAAGGCCTAATAATATTAGTATAGATCTAGATCTATACTAATATTATAAAGAGGTAATGTTGGTTTGTTTGTTTGACGGAGGTAATCTCTAAAACTGCTCAGCCGATTTCAATCATTCTTTTACCGATGTAGAAAACGGACTGACGGGATGGTTATAGGCTATATTTTATCCCGGTAGTTTCATTGGTACACCCGTGCAGAGCCGGCACGTGCTGCTAGTGATTTATACAGCGTTAGGAGGCAAACTTTACCTACACTCAACACTGTAGTGCCTGGGACATTGTTGAGATGGATTGGCTTGTAGCACTAAAACCATCCTCTCAGCTTAGTCGGCCATATCCACAGGAAAGACAATGGTCAATACGTGTGTGGCTAACTAAACCGGTTAACTAAGCGAGTTTCTTCACGATGCTTTCCCTCACCGATTATAAATAACCTATTTACTTTTGTAATTAATCTAATTAAAAGATTTACATTTTGTCACTCACCATTCAAAAGCCGTAAACAGCTAAAATATCGCTGAACTTCTGTTTAAAACCATGCATTCCCGTGGTGCACACCAGAACTATATTTGTCTCGCTCTAACGTATGGCGGGGCTCGATCCGTCTCCCTCTCGAGCTGATCAGTACGACCTTGATCTGAAATGATAATTGAAAGAAGTCAATTGAGATACTTAAGAGTCATGGAACCCGATAGTTAAGTTTATATTTTTTAAATATTAACAAGTAACGAAAAACTATACTATAACATGGTTAGGTTAAGAGCCTAACCATGGATAGTTTTAACTGACTGGCCGCGGGTTTCCTCACGATGTTTTCCTCCACCGTTTAAAGCTCGTATATAACATCTATACTAATATTATAAAAAGGTAAAGTTTGTTTGTTTGTTTGACGGAGGTAATCTCCGAAACGATTTAGACGATTTTAAAAATTCTTTCACTTATGTGTAGAATGGACTGTCTGGATGGTTATAGGCTATATTTTATCCCGGTAGTCTCATTAGTACACCCGTGCGACGACGCGACTAGCTGCTAGTCTTCAATATACAGAGCTTATGCATGACTAAAGCAAAAAAACGACGTGTGGCACTCGGGGACTGCCGCGGTAAAGCTATTGCATGCCACCTAGAGGCGAGTTGCTGAACTAAAGTGACAGCGTTAGGTGTTTTCGTTACGGAATTTCTGGATTCGGTCTCCACGCTCAAGGCCCGCGATACAAGCTATGCAATAGCTTAAAAACTTTGTCACTAGAGCTGACCACTGTCACACTATCAAATAATGACTATGACCGTTATGAACGTTGCTAAGTCAATCTATGAATAAGTCGCTTCAAAGTGCATTTATAATGATGATGATGATCTGACACGTGAAGGAAGACAGCGTTTTGCATATTACATAGCAAATTACAAACCCTATCTACAAAACAAACTGTACCACCTTGGAATACAGCTCAAATCGGCTCAACACACCACTGCTACATCTCAGAAAAATGATCTTTATTGCTCAGTGACAATCATAGGAGAGGTAGAGAAAACTGAATCTTATGTCTACGTAATAAGTTGAGAGGATGTTGACTAGTTTTGTCAAGTGGGTTGTATTAGTATTGGCATGCACCACTTTTTACTGGTTTTCTTCGGTTTGTATTTATTATGATGAAGAAATATGACCACGACTGTGTTAGGTACCAACTAGTTGCGCCACGGTGAATAGTTCCCGTTTCCGGGTGAATACCGGGATACAGACAGACATGTCTTAATCCAGGATGTAAGCTATCCTGGTACCAAATTTCGTTGAAATTTGTCCAGCCGTTTGAGCTTGAAGGAGTAAAAAAAAACACATTTACACCCAAATTTTACAGTGTGACAGTGGTCAGCTGTAGTGACGGAGTTTTTTTGCTTGTGCCATGCATAGGTAAGCTCTGTATATTGAAGACTTGCAGCACGTTTGGTTTGGTACCCCCGTGTTTGCACGGGTGTACTTATGAAACTACCGGTATATAAACAAACAAATAAACCAACAAACCAACATTACCTCTCTTCCTCTTTATAATATTAGTATAGAAGTATAGATTGCCGCACGTCTAAGATATTGTTTTAATTCTAACTTAACTGTGCAAACTAAGATAAGTAGGTTTTGCTATGTTATCGCATTATGTAGATATTTCTTCAGATAAATATTTAACTAAACAGTTGGCGGAGACAATCACAGATAATAAATACACGAGAATATGAGAATTGAAAATGGCTGTTGTCCTAATTAAAAGTGGTCACTCATTGTATAAACATAACCATTTTAGGGTTCCGTAATTCTATTTCTGACATGCCTTACTTTGTTTGACTGGCTTCTCACTGAAGCTTGACTATTTAAATTGTTAAGGGATCCCTTTACACCAGGTTCTTGTCTGATTCTTTCCCTGGTGTAGGGAGTTGCGTTGGAACAGGCAATAGAGTCACCTAGCTTATAGGTACTAAGACTGTACATTTTCAAGTGATCCTTGAGGTACAGATGCTCCTCCAGTGGGTTATTAATAGGTAAGTACCTACTCTTTTTCAAACATTTTTTTTTAATCTCTGTTACTGTTGACGAAATAGTCTGTGAACATCCTCAAACCAGCAATATTATTACGAGTAGAATAACATAAAGTATTTTTAAAGTAACACGTCCGGAAAACAAACGAAAATCCTGATAATAAAACTGCTTTTAGTAAAAAAAATCCAAAAAGAAAACCACTCACCAGAAATGGTAATTCTGGACCACGCTTAGAAAAACCGGTTCTTCCATGATTCCGAATTCAAAACTTTACCGCGCTTTTTTATTCCCTTTTCAAAATGTAGTGCAACCAATTCGGACCATAGCCGTTATAGCAATGCATGTTAACTTGTGACCAATGAGAGGGGACAAATGGGGACAAAATTACGACTAAGTAGTTCAGCTTTTATTTGGTTCCCGCTTGATAGAATTGATTGAATGTATTGTTGCGCAATGGTTTTGGTTGGAAAATTGTGTGAGTGGATTTATGAAATGAAAACAATAAAATGTTTAATCATTTTAATGTAAATCTCACATGAATGATTCCATACCATTATCTAAACAACATTAGACACATAAATAGGGGGCCCTCCTTAAATATTTTTTTTTACATAACGGTAAGGAACCCTTCGTGCGCGAGTAGAACACGCACTTGTCTCATATTTTACCCTTTAGCTACAGAACCCTAAAAATTACTAAAAATATTTGTAAGTGAGAGTCATGATAGGTATCATATTTTTTCGTTTATTTGTAGATATATTGATGTTTATTAGAAGCTATCTCTCTCTAGTATCAGAATAAAGAAATACCTGAACTAAACCATGACCTAAAAGAAATGAGTCAAGGATCTAGGTACCTACCTTTGCCAAGTTTTAATATTCTATATTAAATATTGTCTTACATACCTTATTGATTGGTCACATAAGAAATGTGACACTATTTCAAAAGTCAAACAAAGAAATATAGGTCTCTAGTTCTTTCTCTACGTAGTTGCTTTAATGAAAAATAATAACCAAGTTAATAACCAGTTTATAAATTAAAGGTACACCTTTAATGGTTGTTTGAAAATAACAACTAAACATTTTTATATCAAATTCATTTTATTTCCATAAGTAAAAAAGATTTCTTAGCTACTTACAAAACCAGTAAACACTTCAAATCTGTGATTTAAAGAAGAGTTACAGTGTAATTTCTTAGATTTTAAAGCACCTTGGACTAAGTTTTCAAAGCAGAAGAAAACTCGTTTAATTCTTGCGTGGACGAGTCCCATCGAACACATAAGACATGGCTCTCTTAACAAGTATATATTGTATCCAGTACATAAATATGGATTCTCACTTAACTTGCTACTATCAGCTATTTCCTCTTTAGTAAAAAACTTTTTAGAGCCAAATCGGTTGTGACGAAACTTATCTTTTAAATGTAGAAGAAGATTCTCATCGAATACATTGGTCTGATCTTTTACGCCCCATGCTCCTCCATTTTGAGTCTTGGCTACATTGTCTATAGCGATCATAGTTGTGTGCTGCACTGGATGGTTATGTCTGTTATCATAGGCAACAGCGACCACAGAATCTATTGATGGATCTACAACCACTGCTGCATTGATATCAGAGAAAATTATATCTTTTAAACTATTCCGTTCCTTTGTATACCAATGCATTACTTCAAAAGCCATGGTCATATAACGCCTGTGTGTTTCCAGCTCTTCTTTCTTGAAGAAAGAATCACTTAACAATCTCTCTATGTATTTATCTGGATGGAAATTACAAGCCCATTTTCTGTTGCACTCTGTGCTTTGTTTCTTTGTTTTCGGCGGGAATAGTGGCACTTCTATGTCTTTAAAATAGTCAAAGACCTCTTTTAAATCTGGAATATGTTGTTCTATAAAGTCTTGAATTGATTGAGCTGTGTTGTTAAGATAACTGACGGGGCAGAGCAAGATGCACGATTTGTGAACTCGTTTTAAATGCTGGAGATCTTTTAAAGGCACATTTTTGTTTAAAACTGATATTGTGTTAGATAAAGTCTTCTGATCTTTGACATATCCTGCATAAACATTCACTAATGGAATACTATTGTAATATTCATCACTCAAAACAGCTTTTAAGTTTGTTTCAGATTTTGAAATTTTCGATTCTAATTCGTTGTATTCATCGGCCATCTTGGCTCGTTTTTCCGGAGGCTCTTTTTCCATTGTTTGGCTGTAAATAGAGAAATAACACCACTGTTTCATAACACACTGTCATAACACTTTGTAAGATAAGTTATAACACTTTCTTCACTACAATTTTCAGAGTAGTAAATTATTCACTATATACACTAACCGGAATAAACTTTTAAAATGTCTTTTTAGATAAATACGGAGAAAAGTCACAAGAATTTGTTTTATAACCTCTTTTAGCTGTTTTAGGTTTGTTTTTTTAACAAATTAGAATGGTATCCAGCATATAATTGATTGCCTTACACATTTGTTCTACGATACAGGCGACATTGACTGTAATAATTATATTACTTACTTTATGTAAACATCAAGTAAATACATAACATCAAGGTTAAGAACAAATTTGTCCCACTACACTATATAATTTGCACGGATCCATGAGACAAACATGTAAATCACATAAAGGGCAATCAAAATGATAACTAGATCCTATAATTACACAAATTGTTTACATAAAACTGATAATAATGTCTTTTGGTCAACATCAATGCGCATTGATACCGCCCAACTGAGCCGCGTAGAACTTGGAATCTGACTAGGAACACGTGAATAACTGATTGATCGGATACGAACAACGTGAATTTGCATGGATAATTCGTCTCGTTGATAAATAAATACAGTAATTATGAAAGAAATAAATATTTTACCTGTGATGGGGCTTCGGTTTTTCTCCTAACAAACCACTTCAAATTAGTCGGTTATTACAAACAAGAATCCAATACGAATCAATGTGGTTTGATATTTGAATTAGTCAGCGAATCTAATTACTAGGCGATGTCTAAACAGATTAAATTACAATTTGCAACACATTTAGATCGCAAAACATCCAGCCAGCCATTAAAATTCAGTTTGGTTTTATTTACGTAACGTGGCAGCGGTGCTTACTATTTCATTGGCTTAAAAATTGGTACTATCTGAGTAGACCAATACCGAAAGAGAAACTTCTGACATTTTCCAGCAGCGGAAAATTTTCGAATTTAGTGAAACATTGTGACAGATGAAAACGTATTTAATTTTACGTTCCGTTTCACTTGCTTGACATTTTTGACAGCAGCTGCTAAAATGTTCAACAAAAATGTTTCAAACAAAGTTTAATAAATTTCCCAAATTTTATTAGTTTATGCCATACATTTTTTGCCCAATATTATTTTAATTTTTGAATTGATCTTGATTACACAATAGTAGACACATTATGAGTTTATTTTCTTCACTTGCTTTCCACAGTCTGGTACCACGCCTGGCAGGTTTCAGAGGCAATTTCACAGAGAGCTGTCAAAGCTCTTCCAGTTGAGTCATATTCTGAAACAAAAAAAATCTAAATTAAGTCCTCCTGGCTATCAATGTGACTGCTATGTTAAGTATAGTCTATCTATAAAGTCCTGACATGAATGTTTGAGGAACTAAAATTATTCGTGTATCTGGCAGCACCAAACAAAGGTATAACAGCTGTCGTCAGCTGTCATCGAGTGAGTTCAAGAACATATTTTCCTCTATTTTTTATTGTTTTCTTAGTTAAACTGCAATGAAATGAAACCGAACTACCCACAAAAGTATCACAAATAAGTAAAGTAAATGAGAGTGACACGCGGGAAGTGATTTTTAAGTTTTTAAGCAATGTTTAGCGGAATACCAAGTTGGACATATTTTGTGGGATTTGGATGATTTAAATGGGCGAACAGCATCTATAACGGGTATGTAATCGTTTTATTGGTTGTTTCTAATCTGCCTGAAGTAACAAATTGACCTAAATTACGATTTGGAGACCAAAAAAGGCATTGTTTACATTGCACATTTTTACGTCAGATTGAACATCACAGTAAGTCATGTTGTAGTGAGACCATCTAATCTTGATACATTAAAATGGCACACAGTCTAGCTACGTTTTCTGCCTACCTAAGTATTTAAAATTTTAACTAATTGCTTTATGTTTAAAATGCTTTTGATTACCTACTTTCAGTATTTTTTTTTTTAATTTTCAGGTAGGTAAATCAGAAAGTACCTACGGTTAGGCGAATTCAAGAATGATGGGAAGTTTGAAACTGCTGTGAAACACAGTAGGGTCTGCCAAGAAAGCAATGGACAATTTTAATATTTGTGCACTACGGCAAAAAATAAAATTCTTATAAAAATGACAATGAAATCCAATTTTGTTTCATTTGCCTTCACCTATGTACCTATGTATGAACACTCAACAGTTTAACCTTTTAATCCAACATTATTACACAGATAAGCACAAGATTTAAAAAATAAAACATGCCTTCCCAAATTCCCACCTAAAAGCTGGTAGGAACTTTTACATGGAACGAACTGCAAGTATCAAAATCAGTAGTCACACTATAGGGTTGCTATATACATTTTAGCAGCGCCCTCATTTATTGTCACGACTTTATAGACAGACTATACGTTGAAAACATCAGCTAACGTAGAGTGGGTAGGTAGGTACCTAGTCATTAGGTATTCATCTATCAAAGTCATAATGTCTAGTAGGTACCTAATTTAATTATATATTTTTTTACCTAGGTAATTACATACTTCCATTGTACTTACTATATTGTACCTACTTCCATAGGTATATATGGAAAGAAAACAAAAAAACCATTGTCTTTTTAAGGATACCTAAGTATTGTTAGTATATATAGGTATTGTTTTGATAACTGACCAACATTTCCCCTTTTGCCAAAGATAGATCCATTGAATGGAGGCTTCCTGTATGTAGCTTCGCTGATCCCAATCAAGCAGATAGCAACGAAGATCAGTAAAAACTGGGATATCACACGCATGTTGATTTTCTGCAAAAAACGTCAATTGATTATTTGTTATCGATGAAAAGAATGCCTACCTACATTAAAAAATTCAAAGTTTATTTAATTAAAGGCATAAAGATCGGCGATCGAAATATATCTACACTATTATAAAGAGGTAAAATTTGTTTGTTTGTTTGTTTGACGGAGGTAATCTCCGAAACTACTCTACCGATTTCAAAAATCCTTTAACGGGTGTGTAAAATGGCCTGTCCGGGACCTCCCGGACAGTCCATATAGGCTATATTTTATCCCGGTAGCTTCATTAGTACACTCGTGCGAAGCCGGGACGTGCTGCTAGTAAGTGACAAAGACACCCACTTACTTATTCGGACTTGATGAAGCTCTTTCAAAAGCTAAAGGCAAACTGATACAAACACCCTCGCTCTAGCCAGTTTTATACAATCTTAAAAGTACCTAAGGAGGTAGGTATAGCATTTGGTATTGATATTGAAGGCATAAAGTGTCTGTGAAGCGCCTAATAAGTTCCAATTTCCCAGGAGTACATAATAGCTCTACAGATAGAGAAGAGGCCTTTACCCAGGAGTAGGTGTTACTGGCTGAGTAGATAGATAGATATAGCTTTGAGACGAGAATATAACTCTACACTCTCTACTCTGTAGGTAATTATAATGATACCTACCCACGGCCAGATCAAGTCCCTTAATATCAGAAACTAGCCAACGAAAACATGGTACCTACATGAAAAACATTAGGTAGGTAGGTAACTAAAAAATAATTTCGTGCATTTTTGTTCATAACTCCAAATATCCTCATCAGAACCTCAATGTTTTAGGGAGCTTACCTAACTAACTTAAAATCTACATTAGGTATTATTAAAATATTAAGTAGACTTAGCATTTCTGTTCATGATTGGTAGGTAGGTAATAACTAATATAAGAAGTTCAGAAAGTAGGTCGGTACCTAGTACGTACCTACCTAGGTAGAGCAGACAAAGTACCTACCTACTTATCATATGATAGTGAAATCTCCTGAACTTACAACTTTAGAATTATTGGTAGCTAGGTATTCAAATTTTGCTATTGTGGATAGGGAGATAGAGTAGGTAGGTATTTAATTTACCTACGTACAGAAATTGAAAGATTGCAAGTTAATTAATTCATAACAAGATGAGAGTACCCCATCTACTTCAATTAAGCTCTATCAAAGTTATAATCCTTAGACTTCCTAGTGGCCATCCCTTTCAATATTGTGGTCAGCGTCGATAATCCAATAATTGAGAGGATTGTCCCCATTTCAGGGTATAAATTGGCGTGAAAATCTCTCCCAAGCATCAGTTGACAGCATTCAACGGTAGAGTTACCAGCACGAAAAAATATTCCGCAAAATAAGGTAAAACATTAATAACAAAACAAACCTATAAATTCTAAGGTTAAATTTTTTGTTTGCGATTTAAAAAAAATTGTTTTACAGTAAACCTGCACCACCTTTTTTTATAAAAATGCTAAATGGGCTCCTTAAATACATAAAGGAGTATGAAACTCACTGAAGGTGTTAATCCTTTTCAAATTGTAATTTGTGTTCAAGTAGGTGCTTAATAAATGTGTAATCAATTATTTATTCTTTCTTTAGATGTCCAGCTCCATGATGAGATTAATCAGTGCCATCTGCGTCACCATCGTGATCCTGTCTCTCGCGGGCATCACCGAGGCGAACTACAAGAATGCCCCGATGAACGGGATTATGTTCGGCAAGAGGGGACCCCTGGGTACGTTTCTTGAAAACATGTTCACGTAAAGTAACAGTAGGTACAGTCTAGGTACAAAATAAATAAATAATCTCTGACATTCCACACTTAAGTATGTACAAACACACTTAAGTACCAATAGGTAGGTACTCAAAAATGTCTGTGTACCTTACCCATACATTGTACATACCTACTTAAGATTGTAACTAACTAGTAGGTAGGTACATAATATTCACGCCTTTTTTCAGAAGGGTAGGTAGACCTTTAGCAATTACCTAGGTACCTATTAGTTTTTTCACATTATCTGGTAAATTATATAAATATCTACGTACCTATAGGTAAATGGGATCTGGGAACAAGAGCATTTTTTTCAAAACATACCTAATCTCCACTCGTTATAGGTAATTAGGTAAGTACCTACCTATGTACCTATACTTAATTAGTTTGTACTTTGTTACCTTTTGTTCCAGATTACGATACACGCGTTAAAACCTTCACGTCGCTCTGTGAAATCGCCAACGAGGCTTGCCAAGCCTGGTTTCCTCCTCAAGAGAACAAGTAAAGATGCTTCTACCTTTTACTAACGACACTGACGACAATATGGTTTACTGATAAATAACGACTGATTGAACTTATGTAGACATTTTTGTAATATGAACTTATTGCGCAAATAAAAGCTTTTCGCCCAAATAATTCTTATTTTATTAGCTGCCTACCTACTGAAAAATATGTGAGTAATAATAAATTGAAATATTTAAATATGTAGGGACTTAATTTAGGTACAATTATGTACAATAGGTAGGTATTTAATTCAAAGGCTTCTTATTTGCTGCTGCAGCAGCAGCTGCTATTTAAAGAACTTTATTGGCCATGCTCTGCATGATCACCTAAAATAGCGTCACTGTAAATATTCATCTTTATTTATCATACAAATAATGTTAATACCTTAGATTCTGACTGTAAATCTGTCATTTATCATGGCTCATGTTTAATTAGGTCAAGTTTATGATCTGCGTATAATGGAACGTTTTCGGCCTACTTGTCAAAATATTTTATCATGGCAGCACAGCGGCTGTGCCACAGCCAGCACCGTGGGAACTTTTGAAGAACTTTAACTTTCGTTTTCCATTGTGAAGTTGACACTACTTTTTGTGCTAATCTCACTAGATTCTAATAAGAATCAGCATTTCCCTGTGGAAATCCTGTAGCGTTAAAGGAAGTGCAAGAACTGAATTTGTTTGTTTTGATTAATGTTATCAATACTGATAACACTGAAGTGAAATGTCAATAATCAAGTGACGTTTCGCATTGACGAAAATTGCAATTTCGAAGTTCTACCTTCTACAAAATAAAATGTATTTTTTAAGTTCTGAACTCGTGGTGAAATAACAAGAAAAGTGATAAAACTGTGATTGTAGTGTGATTTGGAAACGCCAAAATGACCACCAAGGAGTTGTATACTAAGGTAAAACACTGGCACATTATTTCATAATTTTTACTCATCTAATTTTGAATTTAGAATTAAACCAATGTACTTTGGTTACCCACTTTTGTTTTTCTATACATTTAGGTCTATTGTAATTTGTTAGGTACTAAAAAAATAATCTAATAGTCTGACTGATATGTGTGAGAGATAACATAAATTAACACCTTCACTATTTGAGACCAGTGAGCATGAAATCATTCTTTACATTTTATGAATAATTTACATTCTTAATTGCTTCATAATTGTAGGTACCTATCTACTGGTTTACTTTTAACCATGTATGGTATTAATATTTGTCTTAAATCATACACGCACATGTTTTTGTAGGTACCTACCTACTTTGTTATCTTGTAAAATGTATCTTGATGTTAAAGCTACATTTCATTATTATCTTTTTGACTAATCTGTTTATTATTTTAATAGTTGCAAAATTATTAGTGGGTATTTAGTTTCTGGACATTGAAACAACTAAGTAGGTACCTTCTTACTTACCTTCAATTCAGGATGCAGACTCTGAATATGAGCCTGAGGGTCTATTTTTTAGGTCGCCTAAAGGTTTTAGCTATATCTGAACCAAAGCATAATTAAAAGAACAAGTACAATAAACCTTTATGAAACACCCTCACACCACTTTTAAAGTGGATAGGTACCTACGAGAGAGAGTAGAGTTTCCAAAAATGTTTTTTGGGTTTTGCCTGCACATTTGAGACACTTTACTAACTGCATTCATCACTTACTTTCCATAATTTTAATAAAAATCTATACTTAAGCAAGGACTGAAGTCTAAGTGCAGACTTTAAATACAAGCCGAGATGTCTTAGTATAACAGTTTCTACTTTTAAAAAACTTAAAATTACTTTGAAAGTGCCTAAATTAGCTATTTAACCCATAATCAGATCTTAGGATATCACCATCGCTTCTCTTGAATTAATTAAGTGAATTATTAAACAGTGTGGCCGTAACCTTTAATAGTATAGCCAGTTTGTGGCTTTTGTAATGGCACAATCACATAATAAATAAACATCCTTGTACATTCCACACAGCGTCATCTAGTCCCAAACTAAGCAACTTAATGTTTGTGTTATGGTAACCAGATGACTGATATAATACTTAGATACATTTTTTGTAGCTACATACGTATTATACCTAAAATATAGCCCATAACCATTCCGAAAGTCCATTCTACACATCGGTATAAGAATTTTTAAAATCGGCTTGTAGTTTCGGAGATTGCATGAGTAGGCAACATGATTATAGCTTGGATGGAAGGACTTATCACTAGCTTCCGCCTTTTGACTCACGCGAAATGTATGTATGTAGGTAGTAGATAGATAGGTAGGTAGGAAGGTACCTACCAAACATGATGGCCATTATAATTGAAAAGACTAACTAAATGTAAACGATTTTGACGAGTTTAGAACCCGCGAGATACAAGCGATCGCCTTTTATCCGGGCTGCCTTACCTCTCGGCCACGAAGCCTATGACGCTAATTTCTTTATCGCAAATTTTTATTTGAGACTTCTGACCCACGCTACTTAATAGAATGCCAATTCCTAAAAGAAATCCCTGTTTCTATGGCGAAGACATATTTAAATATTATAATGGCGGTGATTCGGCGGGGCACTGACTAACTAAAAATTCCTAAATTCGAGAGCTCTTATTTCGTTCACAATAAAGTTCAAATCAAATAGACCGTCTGAGTGACAGTTCTAAAATTAAGTATTTTACGTCAAATTTAAGTGAATGTATGCAATTTTAGTCAGTAGCCTTGATAAGTTTGATTAAAACTACACACACAATTTGACGTTAAATACGTAATTTTAGAACTGTCACTCAGACGGTCTATTTGATTTGAACTTTATTGTGAACGAAATAAGAGCTCTCGAATTTAGGAATTTTTAGTTAGTCAGTGCCCCGCCGAATCACCGCCAATGACTAAAATAGCAGGTGTAAAATAAATTCTTAAGATAATATTAAAATCTGTTTGAAGGTCCATTATCTCGGAATAAACCTTTTGATTTAGATTAGCATTAATTAGTAAGGTACGTAAGCCCGCTCTACCGGTCCAATAAGTCGTTAGTAAGTAGGTGACGATAAATAAGTACTACATATACATAATAATATCAGCTACAAAGTTTAACCCATTCTGGTTCAGAATATTGAAATTAAAATTGAAAACACATAGAGAGACTATACTAATATTATAAAGAGGTAATTTGTTTGTTTGACGGAGATAATCTCCGAAACTACTCAGCCGATTTCAAAAATTATTCCACCGATGCGATGTGTAGAATAGACTGTCGGGATGGTTATAGGCTATATTTTATCCCGGTAGTTTCATTAGTACACCCGTGCAAAGCCGCGACGACCTACCTACTAGTCTAGACCTTCGCATATTGGGCATCTTCGGAACCCTACATTGAGCGTGGCCCGACACCCGCTTAGCCAGTTTTTCAATATCTAACCGGCTATTTTCCAGGGCGCCCGGATATGGGTGGACCACCCGGATAAAGTATGGGAGAGCGCCACGGTCACCTCGGACTACCGCTCCGGGGTGCTCATCGTGAAGGTGGACCAGAGCGGAGAAATACGACAGATCAAGGTAACTTTAGCATCATAGACAGATCAACATCATCATCCACATACCATAGGTACCCACTGCTGGGTGTAGGCCTCCCTTCGTAAACGCCACAATACTCAGTCCTGTGCTATGCCAAGCCAGGAATTGCCCGCAACTAACACGCACAGCACAGATCAAGGTAAATCATCATCACACTCGACATAATACCCCGTAGACATCTAATAAAGGAAACTTGATTGCGAAAACAGAAAAGAATTTCTTGTTTGACAGTTAATTACGAAACAGTATACATAATCATTATTATTATTATTATAATTACGAAACAGTGAAAAATAATTCTTTTTTCACAGTCAATTGTGAAACTACAATTGCGAAAACGGACTAAACCGGACGAACGCTTTCAGATAACACATTATGTAGATATTAGGAGCATTTATAATTTTAGTATGATAAAAGATGATCGTGTTTTATGGTTCCTCAGATAAAGGATGAAAACCAAATGCCGCATCTGCGGAACCCTTCCCTCCTCATCGGGCAGAATGACCTCACCTCGCTGTCCTACCTCCACGAGCCAGCGGTGCTGTATAACCTTAAAGTCAGGTAACAATCAGGATCAAAATCAGACGCCAGACGACTTACTATGACCGTTAAAAGCGCTACGGGACAAATGTTTGAATGATCTGCAGATATTTGTTCCGTGTCTGGGTGTATTCTATTTATAATATGTATGTATGTATTTACAAACAAAAATGTATCTAAGTACCTATTATATCAGTCATCTGGTTACCATAACACAAGCATTAAGTTACTTAGCTTGGGACTAGATGACGCTGTGTGGAATGTCCAAGGATATTCATTTATTCAGTTTAAGTCCTATACTGAACTGCTTTTGACGTAATCTTTTTTTGATTTTGATTTAATAGGTACTTTGGTAAAATGTGGTGCCATTTGGTATCATAATCAGTACTAACGTATTAAAAATACACATTATTTGCGGGATTTAGCAGTTAATCAAATGAATGTACCGTGTAATGATACAAATTCGTTCACAAAAGACCTAGACACACCCGTTACAGAATTGAAAAGTCTATTCAATACTAAACCATTATCGTAGATCTATTAGGACTATTGTTAATCTATCATTTGCAATTACAAAGTAATAAGAAATAAAAAGACGTACGTGTAGCACTCGGGGACTGCCGCGGTAAAGCTATTGCATGCCACCTAGAGGCGAGTTGCTGAACTAAAGATACAAGCGTTAGGTTATTTTCGTTACGGAATTTCCGGATTCGGTCTTCACGCTCAAGGCCCGCGATAGAAGCTATGCAATAGCTTAAAAATAGTTAAAACCAGCCAGGAATTTCCAAATCTGTTAATACTTACATACATCCAGTAAGTTAGGTTTACATAAATGACATCAAACAATAACACACTTGTGTAAATTAAAATCAAGTTCGAACAGTCATTGCAACTGTGACCTCTATCATGTCTAAATAAAGTTGTTAATTGAACAAAAAACTGTGAATATAGCCATAAGTGTCTATGTATATTTATTTTATTCGGAAGCAAAGAAATGGACAGGACAACCTTGTTATAACTAGTTTTGAATAGAAACATGTTAATACATAACATTGTGTAATAGGTAGGTATTTATAATCGAATTCAAAATATAGAGGTGGTTTTCAATAAATTGTGCTATAACAAGTTTTGAATAGAAACATGTTTTTAATACATAACATTGAGTAATAGGTATTTATAATCGAATTCAAAATATAGGTGGTTTTCAATTAATTGTATTTCAAGCGACTTGAAAGAAAGAAAGAAAAATGTGTTTATTTCGGCGCCTTAGCAGTTCATAATTGGACCTAATAGTAAGCCTACGGCCACGTGTGCCAAAAAATATGAAAATTCTCTCCTACTGTACCTACCTCTGTAAATATTTAGTATACAATTTTTTTTGATTCTAGCTAATAGGAACAAAAATAAACACGTAATTGGTCGTCGGAAATAATTATCTTTCACGTGATTGGCTAGATTTGACAATTGACAATCTAGCCAATCACGAGAAAGACAATTATTTTCGACGACCAATCGTGCGCTTATTTTTGTTCCTATTAGCTCGTTTCAAGAAATATAGTATAGAAGAAGCTGATTTTTTCCAATGTCTTTCAGATTTTGCGATCGGAACGCCATCTATACCTACTGTGGAATCGTCCTAGTTGCAATCAATCCATACTATGACTTGCCTATATACGGTAAGTACCTAAACTCCATTTATTAATGTATTTTTTTTTCAAAAATCCAATCTAATTGTTTCGAAGCCACGACCATTGGATCCAAAGACGAGACACTACTCTGCCATCACGGCTCATTACTAAAAGCATGCTAAAGCTAGGACGCTTAACGCCCGGTTCCTATAACCAACTTACGGATGTCCGTAGGACTTTCGCCATAGCAACGTTGTTGACTGACAAAAAGTTTCATACATTTAATGTTGTAAAAACAAAATTGTTATTATGATGATAGACCTACGGACATCCGTACGTTGATTATAGAATTATAGGTTATAGCATTATAGATCCTTGCTTAGAAACACTAATGCTAAACTGTTTTCACAGGAGATGAAACGATCATGGCGTATCGTGGCCAAGCGATGGGTGACCTCGACCCGCATATATTCGCGGTATCCGAGGAAGCTTTCACCAAAATGGAGAGGGAGAAAAGAGATCAGAGTATTATTGGTAAGTAGAAACTGACTTAAAATACTACCTTCTTATCGAAAGATACTAACCGAACTAACCTTTTATGCATATTGGAGCAGTAAACCTATATTAGCTAAAATCGATATTAAATTTTTGCCATCTCTTGTATGCCAGCCATATGAGTACAAGAAAAAAACACGAAGAGAACACGTTATCTGGGAAACAGTCGTGATCATATTTAATTTTTAAGATATTGCATAGCTTCTATCGCGGGCCTTGAGCGTGTAGACCGAATCCAGAAATCCCGTAACGAAAAAACCTAACGCTTGTCTCTTTAGTTCAGCAACTCGCCTCTAGGTGGCATGCAATAGCTTTACCGCGGCAGTCCCCGAGTGCCACACGTCTTTTTATTTAAATATATTTACGTGTTTTCTATGTTTCCAATTAATTAAATTATATGTTTTCCAACTGTATTTGTTAATAGTGAGCGGTGAGTCCGGCGCTGGTAAGACAGTATCAGCTAAGTACGCGATGCGTTACTTCGCGGCCGTCAGCGGTAGCGCGACCGAGACGCAGGTCGAGAGGAAAGTGCTCGCTTCCAGCCCTATTATGGAGGTGAGGGAAAACACTATTACTTATGTTGGTGAAGGAAAACACTGACTTCTCACGGAGTCATGGTTGAAAGTGATAGTGGAAAATCATGTACGATATACTTGCAGATAATTTAAGACTTCTTTGGTCGTGTCATGTAAAAAGAACGTTGCTTAACTTCGACGATCTATCAAGAACGTCTTTGCCACGAGCGCTTTGAATCGGTGTTTAAATATAAAATGTGTGTGTGCTAAAAAAATAAACACCATCATTACAGGCCATCGGCAACGCAAAAACAACTCGCAACGACAACTCCTCACGTTTCGGCAAGTTTATAGAGATCCACTTCGACGAGCAGTACAGGATATGCGGCGCCAGCATGAGGACTTACCTTCTGGAGAAGTCCAGGGTCGTCTACCAGAGTGGGGGGGAGAGGAACTACCATATGTTCTATCAATTGTGCGCCGCCGCGCCCTCTATGCCGGACTTGAAGCTGGGTGAGTCTTAGTGGAGTCACTCGGTTGAGTCTTAGTGGAGTCACTCGGTTGAGTCTTAGTCCAGGGTCGTCTACCAGAGTGGGGGGGAGAGGAACTACCATATGTTCTACCAGCTGTGCGCGGCCGCGCCCTCTATGCCGGACTTGAAGCTGGGTGAGTCTTAGTGGAGTCACTCGGTTGAGTCTTAGTGGAGTCACTCGGTTGAGTCTTAGTCCAGGGTCGTCTACCAGAGTGGGGGGGAGAGGAACTACCATATGTTCTACCAGCTGTGCGCGGCCGCGCCCTCTATGCCGGACTTGAAGCTGGGTGAGTCTTAGTGGAGTCACTCGGTTGAGTCTTAGTCCAGGGTCGTCTACCAGAGTGGGGGGGAGAGGAACTACCATATGTTCTACCAGCTGTGCGCCGCCGCGCCCTCTATGCCGGACTTGAAGCTGGGTGAGTCTTAGTGGAGTCACTCGGTTGAGTCTTAGTGGAGTCACTCGGTTGAGTCTTAGTCCAGGGTCGTCTACCAGAGTGGGGGGGAGAGGAACTACCATATGTTCTACCAGCTGTGCGCCGCCGCTCCCTCTATGCCGGACTTGAAGCTGGGTGAGTCTTAGTGGAGTCACTCGGTTGAGTCTTAGTGGAGTCACTCGGTTGAGTCTTAGTGGAGTCACTCGGTTGAGTCTTAGTGGAGTCACTCGGTTGAGTCTTAGTGGAGTCAATCGGTTGAGTCTTAGTCCAGGGTCGTCTACCAGAGTGGGGGGGAGAGGAACTACCATATGTTCTATCAATTGTGCGCCGCCGCGCCCTCTATGCCGGACTTGAAGCTGGGTAAGAAAGAAAGAAATACATATGTTTATTTCGTAGGACCTCAAGGATCACTCAAAAACGTACAGTCTTATAAGCTAGGTGACTCTATTGCCTGTTCCCGGAATTGAAGCTGGGTGAGTCTTAGTGGAGTCACTCGGTTGAGTCTTAGTCCAGGGTCGTCTACCAGAGTGGGGGGGAGAGGAACTACCATATGTTCTATCAATTGTGCGCCGCCGCGCCCTCTATGCCGGACTTGAAGCTGGGTAAGAAAGAAAAAAATACATATGTTTATTTCGTAGGACCTCAAGGATCAAAACGTACAGTCTCCTAAGCTAGGTGACTCTATTGCCTGTTCCCGGAATTGAAGCTGGGTGAGTCTTAGTGGAGTCACTCGGTTGAGTCTTAGTCCAGGGTCGTCTACCAGAGTGGGGGGGAGAGGAACTACCATATGTTCTATCAATTGTGCGCCGCCGCGCCCTCTATGCCGGACTTGAAGCTGGGTAAGAAAGAAAAAAATACATATGTTTATTTCGTAGGACCTCAAGGATCAAAACGTACAGTCTCCTAAGCTAGGTGACTCTATTGCCTGTTCCCGGAATTGAAGCTGGGTGAGTCTTAGTGGAGTCACTCGGTTGAGTCTTAGTCCAGGGTCGTCTACCAGAGTGGGGGGGAGAGGAACTACCATATGTTCTATCAATTGTGCGCCGCCGCGCCCTCTATGCCGGACTTGAAGCTGGGTAAGAAAGAAAAAAATACATATGTTTATTTCGTAGGACCTCAAGGATCAAAACGTACAGTCTCCTAAGCTAGGTGACTCTATTGCCTGTTCCCGGAATTGAAGCTGGGTGAGTCTTAGTGGAGTCACTCGGTTGAGTCTTAGTCCAGGGTCGTCTACCAGAGTGGGGGGGAGAGGAACTACCATATGTTCTATCAATTGTGCGCCGCCGCGCCCTCTATGCCGGACTTGAAGCTGGGTAAGAAAGAAAAAAATACATATGTTTATTTCGTAGGACCTCAAGGATCAAAACGTACAGTCTCCTAAGCTAGGTGACTCTATTGCCTGTTCCCGGAATTGAAGCTGGGTGAGTCTTAGTGGAGTCACTCGGTTGAGTCTTAGTCCAGGGTCGTCTACCAGAGTGGGGGGGAGAGGAACTACCATATGTTCTATCAATTGTGCGCCGCCGCGCCCTCTATGCCGGACTTGAAGCTGGGTAAGAAAGAAAAAAGACCAAGAGGCAGAAGCCCGATGCGCTGGTCCGATCAGATCCGCACCACACTAGATACAAAGTTTCACGAAGCCATTCAAGCTGCACAGAACCGCACGAAGTGGCGCAATATTGTCCGGGAGAAAGTGATCCGTGGAGGGGGTCACGACCCTCAGCACTGAGGAATACGACGCGAGGAGGAGGAAGAAAGAAAAAAATACATATGTTTATTTCGTAGGACCTCAAGGATCAAAACGTACAGTCTCCTAAGCTAGGTGACTCTATTGCCTGTTCCCGGAATTGAAGCTGGGTGAGTCTTAGTGGAGTCACTCGGTTGAGTCTTAGTGGAGTCACTCGGTTGAGTCTTAGTCCAGGGTCGTCTACCAGAGTGGGGGGGAGAGGAACTACCATATGTTCTACCAGCTGTGCGCGGCCGCGCCCTCTATGCCGGACTTGAAGCTGGGTGAGTCTTAGTGGAGTCACTCGGTTGAGTCTTAGTGGAGTCACTCGGTTGAGTCTTAGTCCAGGGTCGTCTACCAGAGTGGGGGGGAGAGGAACTACCATATGTTCTATCAATTGTGCGCCGCCGCGCCCTCTATGCCGGACTTAAAGCTGGGTGAGTCTAAGTGGAGTCACTCGGTTGAGTCTTAGTGGAGTCACTCGGTTGAGTCTTAGTGGAGTCACTCGGTTGAGTCTTAGTGGAGTCACTCGGTTGAGTCTTAGTGGAGTCACTCGGTTGAGTCTTAGTGGAGTCACTCGGTTGAGTCTTAGTAGAGTCACTCGGTTGAGTCTTAGTGGAGTCACTCGGTTGAGTCTTAGTGGAGTCACTCGGTTGAGTCTTAGTGGAGTCACTCGGTTGAGTCTTAGTCCAGGGTCGTCTACCAGAGCGGTAGAGCGGTTGGTATGGTAGGTCGAAACTTAGACGGGACCAGTCGTAGTCAATCGGGACAGTCGGATGTAACTTAGACAGGTCAGTCAGTCACCGTGTATGAGTAATGAAAAGCTGAGTACTTACCTGTGTATCGAACTACTATTTATTTATTTATTAATTGGGGGAAAACTTACAGCTAAACAAACATATTATACCCATAAACGGTAAATCATCTCGTGCATTGAAATGTGTCCTTTTTTCACCTTGTATAACAATCTACAATTATTCGTTTCAGATCATCAAGACTCGTTCCATTACCTGAACCAAGGCGGCAGTCCGGTAATAGCCGGGGTTGATGACCTCAAAGCATTCAATGAGACCAGAACGGCGCTTACTACATTAGGTAAAGTACGAGTATATGTTCATTGAAACGTCTTATAAGACGACCTCTGTGGCGCAGTGGGCGAAAGCCTGAGACACAGAGGTTGCGGGTTCGAAAAGCGGGACAAATGTTTGCTTGATCTGCAAATATTTGTTTCGAGTCTGGGTGTTTCTATCGTTTGTTCGACCACTTGCTTGCCACTTGCTCATATGAACAAACGTATAGTTTTTCTATGTATGTATTTACAACAATAAAATATCTATGTAGTATATTAGTTTTTATTAGTGTTACCACAACAAGCATTTAATTTCTTAGCTAATTTAGATAACAATGTGTGGAATGTTCAATGATATTTATTTATTTTACTGACCTATATTCTATTCTACAGGGGTGACGGAATCAGAACAGCAGAATATGTTTACAATCCTGGCGGCCATCTTGCATTTGGGTAATATAGACTTAAGTGCTGAAAATCATGAAGCAAACGATGATGGAGAGAACGCATATATCAATGTAAGTTATCTATACTAATATTATAAAGAGGTAATGTTGGTTTGTTTGTTTGACGGAGGTAATCTCTGAGCCGATTTCAAAAATTCTTTCGGCGATGTGTAGAATGGACTGTCGGGATGGTTATCTATACTAATATTTTAGAGAGGTAAAATTTGTTTGTTTGTTTGTTGGTCATCTGAGAAACTACTCAACTGATTTCAAAAATTATTTCACGGGTGTGTAGAATGGACTCTCCGGGTAGTTATAGGCTATATTTTATCCCTGTAGCTTCATTAGTACACCCGTGCGAAGCCGGGACGTGCTGCTAGTAGGTTTTATTTTATTTGCATTTGCTGGATATGTTGAAGGGATAGTCAGAAGCATGTCCAAACTGTAATTTCTTTATTTCAGCCAAGCGACAAACATCTGAACGCTGTTTGCGATCTACTCGGCGTTTCTTCTGTTGAGTTGGGAAGATGGCTGACACATAGAAGAATACAGGTTGGTGAACTTGTTACTTTTAAAATAAAAAAAAAGATCTGAAAGAAAATGTCTTCCGCTCCTGGGATACAGTTGTGATAATATTTCATATTTTTTAGACTTGTTATGTATGGAGTATGATACAAGATCTAGTTCAATATTTATTTATTTATATATGAGCTGATATGAGAGCGTAGCCATATTGTGTTAAACAGTTCCCATAGTGTCCGCTAGAGGCGCTGACGAAATGCGTTCCACATTACACATTTTGTGTAGGATCATCATAACACTCTTCTCGTTATTTGTGTATGTATTTACTTAATCTAAGTATTATAATAATTTTGTGTATAATTATAAATTGTGTCTTCAGTCAGCTCATGAAGTGATAGTATCCCGCGTGTCGCCCGCTCGCGCGACTTTCTCCCGCGACGCGCTCGCTAAGCGACTTTACGGTGAACTGTTCGCGTGGCTAGTCGCCGCTGTGAACCGGGCCTTAGATACTAGCCGACATCGGAAGCATTTTATTGGTGAGTGTAGATGATAAAGTGTGAAAAAGTCAGGCCTTTACATTACATCATTATTCTTTTTTTTTTTCTCGAAATTAATAATTGCTGTATTTATGATACACACGGGCCTAACCCAAGTTATTAACAGCCCTCAATGTCCCACTGCTGGGCAAAGGTCTGTTTTTATGTGTACCAAAATAAACTTTTTATCTATCTATCTATCTACCCCCACTCTTTTTTACATTTATTACTTACTTTACATATTTTTTTTGAAATTTCTTTGTTCAATGCAATAATAACAGGCGGTGACGCTAGTATCACGCATATAACCACCTTAAGGGATTTGTCACACTGCATGCGTTCTGCGGTCTCCGGTCAGGTCAAAGCGAACGTTTGACCTGACGTTTGTTCGTTTTGACCTGACCGGAGACCGCAGAACGCATGCAGTGTGACAAATCCTTAAAAGTTATATGTATTTTGTTTCAGGTGTGCTAGACATCTACGGCTTCGAAACATTCGAGATAAATTCCTTCGAGCAGTTCTGTATCAACTACGCGAATGAGAAACTGCAGCAACAATTCAACTGTCACGTGTTCAAGTTAGAGCAGGACGAATATATCAAGGTATGTCTCTTTCTTTCATACATCAACAATGTCTAAATGTGACAAAATTGAAATAAATATGAAAGTGACTTTATCTTCTTCGACAATACGAACTCTGTGGCGCAGTAAGCCCGGCTGAGACGCGGCGGTTGCCGGTTCGATCCTTGCAAATGTTTGTATGTTCTGCAGAAATTTGTTCCGGGTCTGGGTTTTTTCTATCTATAATGTGCATGGTGTTTACAAAAAAAATGTATCTAAGTATTATATCAGTCATCTGGTTACCATAACACAAGCATTAAATTGCTTAGCTTGGGACTAGATGACTATGTGTGAAATGTCCAAGGATATTTATTTCTTATTTTATTTATTATTTATTAAAGTAGTAATCATCCTTTACTTCCAGGAGGAAATATCCTGGGAGATGATAGACTTCTACGACAACCAGCCCTGCATAGAGCTGATAGAGGACCGTCTCGGCATACTGGCGCTGTTGGACGAGGAGTGCAGGGTCCCGCAAGGAAGCGACGCGGCCTTCGCGCGCAAGCTGAGCGCGCAGTGCACGCGGTACCAACACTTTGTGAGGCCCAGGTTCGGGGCTGAAGGTAGGTCTACTGAGGTCTACTGGGTTTTGGGGCTAGTCTACTGGATTTTAGGGTTGGTCTACTGATAACAGAGTCTGGTCTACTAGAAATCACCTCGAATGTGATAGACTGGTTTTAGATTTGGAGCTGAAGGGTCTACTGCATTTTCTCGATCGAGACTTACCATGAAGGGAAAGGAATTTACTTGTCAACGTCACTCGTAGTATCGTCGCTATAATATCGGCGTGTGGAGACGGCTTCATAGAGAGTGTATAGAAATACGTGGCACGACGATAATATCGCCGCGATTCTCTCGCTCGTGGAGACAGGCCCTAAGTCGGCTGCTCTACTCAAAATCAAGATCTTTTATTAGGTAAAACAAGTGTAATACAAGGTTTGGGAACCCTTCTTTTAAGTTTTTAAAAACCTGTGTTAGAAGGGTCCTCTCTTACTTCTGTGGTATTCTAATAGATAACTTGTACATAAAAAGTTAATCTAATCATAAAGGTAGGTAATCTAAGAATGAGAAAAATAAATAAATAACAATATTCAGCGTGGCAATGCGGCCAGTGTCTTGGGCACGCTTCCGTCTGGCAGTGGTTTGGATCAGTTGAGCTACCTATAGACCGTTTGCAACGGTCCTTAGATGGCTCAACTGGTTCTATTTGTATTTTGTACAGTTATGTATTAGTTTAGTTTCTGTAAATAAAGTATATACTCAATACATGAACATTATATACTGTAAAATTCATATAAATATTTGTTCCAGCGTTCATAATCAAACACTTCGCTGATGACGTGGAGTACCAATCTGGTGGCTTTCTAGAGAAGAACAGAGATACAGTGTCAGAAGAACAGGTAATTTTATACTAGCACGTCCCGGCTTTGCACGGGTGTACTTATGAAACTAACGGGATAAAATATAGCATATAATCATCCCGACAGTCATTCTACACATCGGTGAGAGAATTTTTGGAATCGGCTGATTAGTTTCGGAAATTACCTCCGTCAAACAAACAAACAATAATATTAACTATAGACTAGCTGTGGTCCAGACATTTTCAAAAGGATCTAAAAATTACTCAAACATTCAAAATGTCTACTGCTCCCTGTAATACGGTCTTGATAGATCGTCGAAGTTAAGCAACGTTCTGAGCGGTCACTACTTGGATGACCGCAATTGGCATTATCAACTGAGCGCTTCCGTGCTTCGGAGGGCACGTTAAATTGTCGGTTCCGGCTTTTAAAGTCGTTAAGCCGCGACGGAGGCCTTTAGGCGGCCTAAAAACCCCGTCACCAGAGCTGGCCACTTCCTCATACAAACGAACGAACTATTTTCTTTTTCTTAGCTTGTTTTGTTTAACAGGTGGAGTGTATAAAATCAGCGACAAGCTGTCGACTTATCCACGAGATATTTGCGGGAGAGAGACAACAAGATCATAGTAACACTCTCCCGCCACCTTCTAAGAGAAGGACCACGCCCTCTATGCCTATTGGCAGTCTTACTGTAAGTAGATAGATAGATAGACTTCTGTTCAGTGGGCGAAGGCCCGGCTGAGACACGGAGGTTGCGGGTTCGATCCCCGCTGCGGGATATTTGTTCCGTGTCTGGGTGTTTTATATATAAAATATGTATGTATTTACGAAAACAAAATGTATCGGTGTATCATAATATCAGTCATCTGGTTACTTTTTTATTTTTTTATTTATTTATTTATTTATTACTTAGCTTGGGACTAGATGACACTGTGTGGAAGTCCAATGATATTTTTTTATGAGGGTCGCGCCACGTAAGAATAACGTTGAGGGGAAAAGCTGCGTAGGCGATTTTAAGGAATCTTAGGTGGGATTAGTGGGGGGTTGACGCGGTGCACTTCACACATTGATGTAGCGCGCGCTATTGGTTTGTGAGCGAGTGACCCCCCACCAAACATACCCCCTCCCGTTCCCCTCATCATTTGTTGTACGTGGCGCGACTTATAATAGCTTAGACATCTTTATAGAATCTTAATATGTCCAACAAAATTAAAAATACAGTCGTAATCATATGCTCCTTGTATAATTGTGTTAGCAACCGCCCCGCCGTACGTCTGGCGGCAAGGCGACAGTAGGCGCTCAGTTCCGCGCGTCTCTCTCCGCACTCATGTGCACTCTGTCCGCCACTACGCCGCACTACGTCCGCTGTATATAATGATATCTCCTTGTATAATTGTGTTAGCAACCTCCCCGCCGTACGTCTGGCGGCAAGGCGACAGTAGGCGCTCAGTTCCGCGCGTCTCTCTCCGCACTCATGTGTACTCTGTCCGCCACTACGCCGCACTACGTCCGCTGTATATAATGATATCTCCTTGTATAATTGTGTTAGCAACCGCCCCGCCGTACGTCTGGCGGCAAGGCGACAGTAGGCGCTCAGTTCCGCGCGTCTCTCTCCGCACTCATGTGCACTCTGTCCGCCACTACGCCGCACTACGTCCGCTGTATATAATGATATCTCCTTGTATAATTGTGTTAGCAACCTCCCCGCCGTACGTCTGGCGGCAAGGCGACAGTAGGCGCTCAGTTCCGTGCGTCTCTCTCCGCACTCATGTGCACTCTGTCCGCCACTACGCCGCACTACGTCCGCTGTATATAATGATATCTCCTTGTATAATTGTGTTAGCAACCTCCCCGCCGTACGTCTGGCGGCAAGGCGACAGTAGGCGCTCAGTTCCGTGCGTCTCTCTCCGCACTCATGTGTACTCTGTCCGCCACTACGCCGCACTACGTCCGCTGTATATAATGATATCTCCTTGTATAATTGTGTTAGCAACCTCCCCGTCGTACGTCTGGCGGCAAGGCGACAGTAGGCGCTCAGTTCCGCGCGTCTCTCTCCGCACTCATGTGCACTCTGTCGGCCACTACGCCGCACTACGTCCGCTGTATATAATGATATCTCCTTGTATAATTGTGTTAGCAACCTCCCCGCCGTACGTCTGGCGGCAAGGCGACAGTAGGCGCTCAGTTCCGCGCGTCTCTCTCCGCACTCATGTGCACTCTGTCCGCCACTACGCCGCAATACGTCCGCTGTATATAATGATATCTCCTTGTATAATTGTGTTAGCAACCTCCCCGCCGTACGTCTGGCGGCAAGGCGACAGTAGGCGCTCAGTTCCGCGCGTCTCTCTCCGCACTCATGTGCACTCTGTCCGCCACTACGCCGCACTACGTCCGCTGCATCAAGCCCAATGATGAGAAGAAGGCATTCATGTTCGATCCGGCACGAGCTGTTAATCAACTGAGGTAATTATAGCTTTTGTTTTAATCTTTATATGTTTTTGAAAATTTTATTGATGTTTCATTTCACTTTTTGTGTTGATAATAGCATTGTGATAACAAAACCGTTTTGAAGAGAAAACTATGTCATGTTTACTCAAGTATTTGATAGATTATGTTTTTGTTTCAGAGCGTGCGGTGTGCTAGAAACAATAAGAATATCTGCAGCCGGGTTCCCTTCGAGATGGCTGTACCAGGACTTCTTTAGCAGGTAAAAAGGCCTTTACATTTATACTAGAAGATTTTATTTATTTATCCATTAGGTCACTTAAGTATAATACACCAAAACAATTGAAAATAGGATCAAGCTCATGTAATTGAGTGTGTGATTAAAATAATAATGTTAAGAAAATAAAATTAAATGTCAATGCCCAAATATGTCATTGAACATTCGTCTGACTACCCCCTTAGACATTCAAAAAGATCTAAAAATAACACAAATGCTCCCTGGGATACAGTCGTGATTATATTTAATTTCACTTTTCTAATGTTTCACAGAAAATGTAACTTATATCTATCAACAGATACCGTCTGCTATGTCTACAAAAGGAGATAGACCGCGCTAACATAAAGGCTACATGTCAACGCGTACTGGCGAGGCACATAAAAGACAACGATAAATATCAGTTCGGAGCCTCTAAGATCTTCTTCAGGGCTGGTCAAGTGAGTTTAAAATTATACATTAGCTACTGTTATAGTCTTAGTCTCTGCTTAGTCGCGCCACGTAAAAAGAGCGATGAGGGTCGTGTCGGGTGTATGTTTGGTGGAGGGTCACTCGCTCGCGAACCAACAGCACGCGCTACATCAATGTGTGAAGTGCGCCGCGTCACCACACAACACATCACACATAAGATTGCATACTATCGCGCCTACTACTGTGTTAAGACATAATATGAGGTATGAAACCTGGTACTAAATTTCATCCAAATCCGTCACCGGCAGGATTCGAACCTGCGTCGATACAAGCGATCTCCCTAAACGCGGGATGCCTCACCACTCGGCCACGAGGTCGTGTCCTATTCGTTTTCCTGTACTAATTTATTATTTATATGTAGGTTTGTGTATATTGCTTGTGAGCGAAATAAATAATTGATAATGATGATTTATAATTTAATCATTATTTAATTCTACAAACTTGTCAACAGGTGGCGTACTTAGAAAAAATCCGTGCGGATTTACAACGACTGTACTGTGTTAGGGTGCAAAGTTGCGTGCGGCGTTTTGTCGCGCGGCGGAAATATTTGCGGCTGCGACGCGCGATACACAGACTGCAAGCGAGGGCCAGAGGCTTTTTGGCTAGACGGTACATTATTTCATCATCATCATTCAAAGCCCGACTTCACCCACTGCTGGGTATATTTAATTAATAAATAAGTAAATATCCTTGGACATTTCACACAGCGTCATCTAGTCCCAAGCTAAGCAACTTAATGCTTGTGTTATGGTAACCAGATGACTGATATAATACTTAGATACATATTTTTTGTAAATACATACATTATTATATTATAGATAGAAAACACCCAGACACGGAACAAATATCTGCAGAACATACAAACATTTGTCCCGTAGCGGTGATCGAACCCGCAACTCCCGCGTCTCAGCCGGACTTTCGCCCACTGCGCCACAGGGGTCGTCGTCGAGTATAAGTCGCGCCACGTAAAAAGAACGCTGAGGGGAAAAGCTGCGCAGTAGGCGATTTGAAGGAATCTTAAATGGGACTTAGCTTTGGACTAGATGACGCTGTGTGAAATGTCCACGGATATTTATTTATTATTTATAATTGTAATTCATGTTAATATGTATACTATTTCCCAACAGAAAAGCCCAGGAGATCCGTCGCAACCGATCAGCTATTAAGATACAAAGAAACATACGCGGATGGCTGTGTCGGATTAAATACCAGCGTTTGCGCAAACTGGCTATCGGGCTACAAGCGCGGGCCAGAGGGTTCATGGCTAGAAGACTTTATAAGGACAGGATGAGGGTGAAAGCGGTGAGTTATAACTGCGCAGGTAAAAAAAACTGCACACTTTAAAAAAAACTGTGGGTGTAAGAAGGTTCTTGGCTAGAAGACTATAATGACAGGATGAGGGTTAAAGCGATAAGTTAAAACTGCGCAGGTAAAAATAAGTGCACAAACTGGGTATAAATCTAAAAGGTGTTAAATGATTTCTAGCAAGATGGTGAGTATAACTATACAACTGCGCAAGTTAAAATTACTGCACAAACTGATGTTGCAAAAGGTTTCATTTCTGGAAGATATTAATAACGATTTTTAAACAAAGTTGGCTAGTAATAACATAATTTGATAATTATATTTTTATTACAGGTTATCACAGTGCAACGCTTCGCTCGCGGTTACCTTGCAAGAGAGAAAGCGAGGAAGCATAGACACAGAATCATCATTGCTCAAGCCGCTGTATGTATATTTATTTAACCCGCACAAAAAATAGAATATAAAATTTTTGAGGTTGCTACGAGCAAGGCGGGTTCGATCCCCGCTACGAGACAAATTTTTTATATCTGCAGATATTTGTTCCGCGTCTGGGTGTATTGTATTTATAATATTATGTATTTACAATCAAAAATTTATCTAATCTAAGTCATCTGGTTACTAAACACAAGCATTAAGTTGCTTAGCTTGGGACTAGATGATGCTGTGTGGAATGTCCAAGGATATTTATTTATTCTATTTAAAATCCTTAGATACGTCGCTTCCTAGCCCGCCGTTTATACAAACGTCTGCGCATCGAAGCCCGCTCTCTCGACCACGTCAAGACATTGAACAAAGGACTTGAGAACAAGATCATCAGTCTCCAACAACGGCTGGGCGAGGCGCAAGACAAGGGCAGGAAGGTCGAACCTCTCATGATGCAGATCCAGGACCTGAAGTGAGTAGGATCATTAGGATCATCAGTCTCCAACAACGACTGGGCGAGGCGCAAGACAAGGGCAGGAAGGTCGAACCTCTCATGATGCAGATCCAGGACCTGAAGTGAGTAGGATCATTAGGATCATCAGTCTCCAACAACGACTGGGCGAGGCGCAAGACAAGGGCAGGAAGGTCGAACCTCTCATGATGCAGATCCAGGACCTGAAGTGAGTAGGATCATTAGGATCATCAGTCTCCAACAACGACTGGGCGAGGCGCAAGACAAGGGCAGGAAGGTCGAACCTCTCATGATGCAGATCCAGGACCTGAAGTAAGTAGGATCATTAGGATCATCAGTCTCCAACAACGACTGGGCGAGGCGCAAGACAAGGGGAGGAAGGTCGAACCTCTCATGATGCAGATCCAGGACCTGAAGTAAGTAGGATCATTAGGATCATCAGTCTCCAACAACGACTGGGCGAGGCGCAAGACAAGGGCAGAGAGGTCGAACCTCTGACTACCTCTTTAGATCCTTCAAGGCGTCAATCACATAAAGATCTTAAGAAATGTCTTCCGCTCCATACAGTCGTGATATATATTTTTAATTCCTTTATGTTTCTTTCCCAGACAAAAACTAGACGTACTAAAAGTAGTAGAAACCGAGGCCAAAGCACTTCGTATAGATCAACACGAGAAAGACAGCCTTCTAAATGCCCTCCAAGCCGAGCTGAAGAAAGAAAGAGACGCCAACTGGCAGATTCTTGAAGAAAAGAAGAGGATAGAGAAACAGTACAAGCAGGTAATTTTAATTGTTCTGACATATATTACTTTGTTTGACTGGCTTTTCACTGAAGGTTGACTATTTTTGTTAAGGGATCGCTTTAAAAAAAAGCTAGGCCCACACCACCAGGGGGGCTAAATAGGCCGTTCAATTTGAGCCACTTTACCAAACTTTGGTGAAAATGATAAACAATTCATGATATTAATGCATTTTATGAATTGTTAGCAGAAATACTCGAAACGGCCTTTTTAGCTCCCCAGGTTCTTGGCTGATTCTTTCCCTGGTGTAGGGAGTTGCATTGGAACAGGCAATAGAGTCACCTAGCTTATAAGACTGTACATTTTAAAGTGATCCTTGAGGTCCTACAGAAATAAACATAATTTTCTTCTCTTCTTTAGGACAGAGATATGTGGGAAGGAGAGAGTGAGAAACTAAGGAAGGAGTTGATGAGTAATAAGGAGCATTTGGAAATGGCAATCGAAGGTAAGACTTTCAAAACTATCATGAGTTTACTAGACATTACATTAATACAACGGGAAATTGCTCAGGTAAAAATATTGTCGATTAAGAGTGTGAAACGCGCCCGCGAGGAGTGACCATACTCATACCCAGATGAAGATTCTCCGGAAGAATCGAAACATTGTCGGTATCTAAATCTTGCGCTGATGAAACTACGGGGCGCAGCTAGTTACATTATAAAAGGGTTAGTCAGGACCAAATGTATTTCCGATATACGAGTACGTCACAAATTAATGAAACCTACAAACATGCCACACGATAGCATTAGATAGTGCCGATAAGGAAGTAGATAATATAATTAGTTATTTTATCTAATCGATTTATATTTGGCACGTAACGTATTCACAACTAAATTTCTCTATTTTTGTGAAAACCTTGTTTATTTATGTAAAAACCAACAAAAGTATAATAGTGCTTTAATATTGTGTTAAGTTAAAGAAACAATTTGTTTGATCAACGAAAAACCTAAACAATTGTGTGTTTTAAAGAAATATGTGCAAAGATGTGTGCGATTTTCAATCTTATTACAAAGAAGTGAAATTATAGTGTAAAGTGGTGTAATCTAAGGATGAAAATAATACGTGGTGCAGTCAGAAAGTTGATTTGGATTTTTTATTATTAGAATTTCTAGAATCAGAATCATTTTAAGGTCATCCTAACCTTGTTCTTTAAGAATTTACTTAACTTAGATTAAACTTTTTGAAAATATTTATCACAAAACAGTATGTTAACTTTGTTCTTTGGTTACGCGACGTTTATATGTAAACTTATCAATTATACTTTAATTGCTGATTAATAAATAAAAATCTAATGAAAGTGAAAATAATAGATGAAGAATAAATTCAATAGAAAACAATTTAACCCACACGATGGTTGTACCAAACACCGAAATGATCATTGATAAAGATAAAGAAGCTCGTAAAAGGGCTTTAGATAAAGAAAAGGAAGCGTTAGCTTCGGAAAACATGAGCAAAGTTAAAACAGATGAAAATACAAGTGATGTTGACCAATGGCATAGAGATTTTGAAAATAAATCTAAGTTTTGGAAGAGTGTGCCTTCTGAAACAATAGCAAAGGCCAAAGAGGCTCATTATCGGGAGCTGAGTGCAAAGGAAAATAAAAATAAAAGTATAAAGGAAACTGCAGTTTACATAGTCGAAACACAAGCTCAGGGTAGATCTGGCGTAGAAAAACTCATAATTGAAAATAAAGGCTCTGATAAAGTCAAAGATTTTAATGAAATTAATACCGATACAAAGATGAAACATGTCGAAAAAACTGAAATCAAAGTTCCAAATGAGAAAATCCTTTTTGAAAGAATTGATATTCCTGCTGCTGTAAAAGCCGAAAACGATCGCTCTGATAAAAAAATAGAAAAAGTTTCGTCATTTTTAAATCAAGATGGACCTGAAATGAAGAAAACCGATAAATCTGAAACAATAGAATGGACTAAAGAGTTTGAAACAAGAGCTCAGTTTTGGAAAACTGTTCCTACAGATATAGAAAAGGTTGGAGAAAAAGTCAAGGCTCCAACTGATAAACTCAAAGAAGTCAATTACGAAAATCTTAATACAGATATTAAAAGTAATAAAGTTAATGTAGTTAACGCGAATAAGCCAATAAACAGTAATTCTTCTGATAATAACACTTTAGACAGATAAAATAACTTAAAGAACATGAAAAATAATGAGGAAGAAAACAAAGTCAATCCTAAAAATGCGCAGAAAGCTACAGATGAAGTTGCGTCTGTAGCAAAAATAATTGAAAAACTTCATTTGCAAAAAAATACTGAGGAAAATGATTCACACATTGAAACTGTTAAAGAAAACCATAAACCATCCCCGGAAATAGCAAAAATAGCTCACAATTATGAAATATTGACGAAAAACGCACAAAATGATCAAAATAATACCGAAAAGGAAAAGGTATTCGTCAATTCAGCTGTAGTCGTCAAAGACAGTACTTTAGGAAAAGATAATAAAGGACTACAAGTAACTGATACTGTTGCTCTGATACAAAACACTTCTGCAGAAGTAGAAAAAATAGCGCAGAATTATAAAAACAAGACAGAAATTATTCACAATATCAAAAAACAAGATAAACTTGCGATAGTTCGAACAACATCAACAGAAAGTATTAAATCAATTATAGAAATAAATGAAGGCATTCAGATACCTGAGGTTGCAAAAATTGCGCAAAATTATGAAAATATAACCGAAAAAGCTCAAACTGATAAATTAGTCATGGGAAAAGGCGTTTTTGTTAAAAATAATAATAACAATGACCCTAAAGACGTTATGAATGAACATAAAGATGTACTTAAACTTAATACAGATGATATCAACCAGTTGAATGAACCGAAAACAGACCAAGAGGCTAAAATAATTGAAACACCTGAAATAATTATAACCGATGCTGAAATGTTTTCAGAACGAGTACCAAATAGGGCTTATACAGATAAAGATAGTTATTTCTCAGATATATTTATAGAAGAACCAGAAATTGATATTGCAGAATGGAATAAGGAATTTAAAACGCGTGCTACATTTTGGAAAGGTGATTTGTTACTCCTAAATATGTTTGATCTTACATGGTTATGACTAATCTTACATGAGTTATGGTTTCTATTTGAGGGGTTTCACAATGTAGAAGTTTTTAAGAACTAAGTTTTCTTGGAAAACAAATGTGTCTCCATTGTTTTCAATGACAAAAACTAAAGTTTTTTTTATTTATAAGAGCAAACAAAGTTTTATTTCAGAAACAAAAAAAACCTACACTACTTAAAAACTAATTTAATAAAAATGAATTCTGTATTCTAACCTAGTATTACCTAAAGATAGAATACAGAGTTCAGGTCACCGGCCGCAGGTAGGGTGCCCAAAAGGCTGGCAGCGTGACCTCGTTGAATGGCTAAACTTATCCTATGTCCGAGGTAAGCACCAGCCCTTTGGTCATTGGTTTCGTCTATGAGCCTCTTTGAAATTAAAACAATTAGGCAACACAGTATGAATTCTATAAAATGATTTATCTTTATGGTTCTCTATTGTTTCCTTTCTATCTATGGATTCTCTCACTGATATTCGATATAACTTGCAGACAGTAAGCAAAACCAAAGACCACCAGAGTTGGTCATAATATATCTAAATTGTTGTCAGGTACATTTTAATAAAATTAACTGTGTATTTGCCTTTATTTACAGATACTAAACTAATACATATTTACATAACTGTACTGTAATTACATTTGTTGTCTAATAACTCTTTCTCCTCCCAGAAAGAGACAAGCAGTACGAGCAAGAGAAGAATGCGTTGAGTGCAGAATTAGAAGCAGAGAGACAGAGTCGTCAGAAACTGCTGTCTGCTCAATATGAGCTGCAAGAGAGATTGGACACATTGCAGAAGTAAGTGCCATTTCATACTTTTGATATATATAAATACAGGTTATTATCGCGATAATTACCTTATAAGTGCCATTTACACACTTGACACATAACAACGTTGCTATGGCAAAAGTCCTACGGCCATCCGTAAGTTGCTAAAGTTTTGTATAACTAAAACAAAATGATATTTTTCAGGGCACCAGCGACTAAGGAACATCGTAGATCATTGTCTGATGCCAGCACCAACTCGCAACAAGAAACAACTGTTGAAGATGTAAGAAATTATTGATCTATATCAATTCTATCTACACGAACTTTAAACGGTGAAGGAAAACATCGTGAGGAAACCCGCGGCTAGTCAGCCCCACAGGAAAGACAGGTCCAGGTCAATACGTGTGGACGTATTGACCTGGACCTGTCTTTCCTGTGGATATGTGTGGCAGCTGAGAGGATGGTTTAGGTGCTACAAGCGTATTCCATCTCAACAATGTCCTAGGCACTACAGTGTCCCGTTAAGTGTAGGCGAAGATTGCCTCCTGACGCTGTATATATCATCTAGTATAGATGTAAAGGCCTGAGTTTTTTTTTCAGGACTACGGCTATGGTAGCGTTCGTTCTGTGGAGACATCACGTCCCGCCCTTGAAGCCGTCAACTGGTCAGCCGGTACTCACGGACCGCAGAATGGACCCGCACCGGTAAGGACTTGCCTTTGACTACATTGTATACGCACATGTGCAAAACGATTTGGAAAATATCAATTAACAAAAAAACAGCCTTTTAAAAAGCGTATTACAAAATATCAGATTGATATGGATGCCAAATGAAAGGGTTTGCTGTCAGGAATACGAAAAAAATAGTCACGTGACTTAAATCCAATATGGCGGACAGGCTGTTTGATATTCACCCTCATGATATGAATATCAAATGTTTTGTAATTTTTAGTGCGTGCTAAAAGCGCGTTTTTTTGTTTTTTAAACTGTTTTATATTATCAAATGTGTTTTCCTAACCCTGTTTCTCTTTAGATCGCGGATGCCGGCTTAGTACTGAGGATGCAGAACAGAATATCAGCTCTGCAAGGAGAACTGTCCAGGACCACGAAGAGAGCTTACGATCTGGAAGAGAGACTGATGAGTGAGTAGTATAAACCCTCGGTTCCTATAAACAACTTACTGTCAGTTTCAATAACCTTTCTATCTCTGGTTTCGCTTACTGCGGGTAGATATGTTATCTATCAAAAAGTTTCATACATTTTATGTTGTAAAAACAAAGTTGCTATGGTGATGGGCCTACGGACATCCGTACGTTGTTTGTTGTATGTAGTATGAATTAGAGTACATTAGAGTAAAAATACTATTTAAACTATCGCGACTTGGAAACATATTTATAAATATTAACGGGACTTAATCGCGTATTAAAATCATATTATTTACCTCGACGTTTCGGTGGCGTTACAGTCACCGTGGTCACGAGTAGACTGAAGGCCGGCACCCGCTCGCATCTTCAACTGACGAGGTTTTTGTCTACCCTCAATCAGTCAACACAAAACTACTACTAGGGTTGCGACACACCACACTCACAATGTCCGGCGAAATGTTAGACGACTTTTTTCGATGCGAACACATTTTTATGACTGGATCCCACGTTGATGACAATTTGTAACCACTGTCCCGGTTAAAATTCTTGTGCTTCTTAATTTCAACCGCTTCACGCACAATTCGGCTATAATAGTGGCGATCATTGGACAGGATTATTGGCTTGTGCAGTTCTATCCAGTGGTTTGACCCAAATTCAAGCAAATGCTCCGCTATCGCTGATTTTTCTACCTGGCGGTTTTTGACAGCTGCGATATGTTCTTTGACTCTTTCAGCAATTGTCCGCTTAGTTTGTCCGATGTAAGAACTACCGCAACTGCAATCGACCTTGTACACCCCAGGTGTCTGATAGGGTATGGTGTCTTTGACAGTTCCTACTTGCGCTGCTATCTTGGATAGTGGAGTGAAAACTGACTTTATTGCGTATTTCTTAAGCAATGAACCGACTTTGTCTGTCACCCCTCTAATGTATGGCAAGTATGCTCTTTCTCTCGGAACGTCAACCTTCCTTACTCTATTAGTACGTCTAGCATTCATATTCCTCATCCTGTAACCATTCTTCTCCAGTACTCCTTTTACATGTGTTAGTTCCTCTTGTAAAAATTCCGAGTCACAATGCATAGGCTCTGTCGACTAGTGAAGAAACTACCGATGAGATGCGAGCGGGTGCCGGCCTTCAGTCTACTCGTGACCACGGTGACTGTAACGCCACCGAAACGTCGAGGTAAATAATATGATTCCGTTAATATTTATAAATACATTAGAGTAATCGGTCTTACAGCTACATTATCTTCCAGACCGCATGTCCTCGCCTCAGACTAACCCCGGCACGGACCGCTTCAAAGTAGAAGAGCTGGAGATTGAGAACAAGAAGTTAAAGGAACATCTGGAAAGGTTGCGGGCAGCTGGAGATTCTGAGAAGCTCTCACAAGAGGTTATAGGTAAAGTCAAGTCAAAGTATCTTTATTCAATAAGATCTTATTACAGTCCACCTAGAATGGTCACGTTCTTAAAACTAGGGGATACTATTGCCTGTTCCAACCCGACTCCCTACACCAGGGAAAGAAGCAGGCAAGAACCTGGTGGTGTGGGCTACGGCATTTTTTTTCAGTAGTCCAATAGTATATACTGTAAGTACTAAGTACCACTTATCTAGAATAGCTTTCTTTATTTATAATATAAATACACAATCTTTTAAAGAACATCTGGAAAGATTGCGAGCAGAGTTATAATATGAAAACGTTTTAAAGAATGTAATATGATGAGAGTGAATCAGGCGAAAGAGGTCAGGATGGACGGCAAATGAAGATCCGATGTCTCTGCCTACCCCCATGGGAAAGAGGCGTGATTTTATGTATAAATGTAAGTTTTAATTAAATGTTTATTTCAGAACAATTGTCGGTTATGCAGCAAGAGTTGGACAGACGAAGGGATGAATGCATTCAATTGAAGAGCGTGCTATCTAATCAGGTATGTTTCTCACTAATTATTATTCTTAAAAAGGTGGCGAAATTAAAATTTTTGTTAAAACGATTTCAATTTCGTGGGAAGGGAGAAAGGAGACTGTTTAATAGTAGACCAGCAAAGTTTCAGAATCAGAATCAGAAATATTTTATTGCAAAATCAAAATAATATAGAAATTATTGTCTTATTTTACATCCTTTTCGCTTCAGGAATATAGTTTTCATATACAGAATTATGATTTCATGATCAATAGTAAATCAACAAACTTATTGTTTCCTGCACTCCCGAGGTGCATTTCTGTTCATAGCTCCGAAGATCCTCATCAGATCCTCAAAATTTCTATGGTATCACCTTTGGAATATATCCTTTCCAACAATAAAATAATCATCAAACATTATAAATACTTTAATGGGAACTAATATCGAGAAACGTATAAATCTACGAATTATAGTAAACTAGCAGTGCCCCGCGGTTTCACCCGCGTAAGTCCCGTTCCCGCGGGAATATTGGGATAAAAAGTAGCCTATGTCACTCTCATCCCTACAACTATCACCACAAAAAAAATCACGTCAATTCGTCGCTCCGTTTTGCCGTGAAAGACGGACAAACAGACAGACTCACACTATTTCACATTTATAGTATTATAGATGGTAAATATCCCGTTTTAAGTGTTAACAATTAACAATTAACGTAAAAATAAAGGCAATAATACTACTTACATAGTTAAGCCGAAAATATAATGTTCTTGTCTAAAGTTGATTGAAAAGTTGTAATTAAAATACATACAGAACGTTCTAGAAGCATTTGTAATAAATATATATTTTATAACTTATTATATTTGGCTAACAAGTGAGACCTAAATCTTTTTTATGTGTGTTTTATGCTTTTAGGGTTCTGTACTTACATAAAATGTTTATTACTTTTTGCCAACTCAAACCCATTAATAAAGTACGTCAGAAGTAAAGGCGGGAAACAAAGTGTTAGAAGGGGTGGCAGGAGTCTAAGTTTTAAGACGTCATATTTCTAAATTAAATTTAATCTAGGTATTAAATCACCTTTTTTTAATGAAAAACGTTGTTTACTTTGTTTTTTTTTTCAAAATAAAATTTTAGGAAAACTTACAGCTAAAAAAGCAATAAAAGAAATAAAAAACACTAATTTATAATTAAATACATTGCATAATTTAAAACCTCTCACACTTAGCCAACTCTTATCTTACCTATATCATCTAAATAAGTAAAACAGGCTAGGCTGCATAGTATGCAAATAAATTTGATTTAATTAACTATAAATAGATTGCTAGAAAATATTTTACAATAACTCCACAATTTATAATATTAGTATAGAAGTATAGATATATACTTTATATATATCTGTCTTGGCCGATTTCGACCACAGCGACTGATAAATTGACTGGACAGGCATATTCAACTATGAGTACTTAATGGAGGGTGTGGATGTTCCACCCTCAGGTGCGCTCTATGGTGGCTTGCATACCCGAGTTTGTTGATAAAAGTACGATCGCACTTTGGGCATGTCAGTACTCCACCGACGTAATTGTAAGTTATGGCTACTGGTGGTCGAGCCTTGAGCTCATCACGCTTTTTATCGAGCTCTTCGCGACGCTCATCTTCAAAGAAGTTAACCTGTACGTGAATGAGACGTCGCCATTCAGGCCGTTGCGCTGCTTTTTCCTCCCATTGAGAGGGCTCTTTACTAATATTATAAAGAGGTAAAATTTGTTTGTTTGTTTGACGGAGGTAATCTCCGAAACTACTCAACCGATTTCAAAAATTCTTTCGCGGGTATGTAGAATGGACTGTCCGGGTGGTTATAGGCTATATTTTATCCCGGTAGCTTCATTAGTATACCCGTGCGAAGCCGGGACGTGCTGCTAGTGTAATACATTGGCGGTGATTCTGTGTTGCACTGACTGGTTTAAAATTCCTAAATTCAAAAGCTCTTATATTGTTCGCAATGAAGTTCAAAACAAATTACTTGTTTGCCATCAGTGGCAGGTGCAATACTTAACCTGTATTTCATAAAACTTAAAATTTTAAGCTATTGCATAGCTTCTATCGCGGGCCTTGAGCGTGGAGACCGAATCCAGAAATTCCGTAACGAAAAAACCTAACGCTTGTCACTTTAGTTCAGCAACTCGCCTCTGGTGGCATGCAATAGCTTTACCGCGGCAGTCTCCGAGTGCCACACGTCTTTTTTCTATTTCGTCGTTAGATTTTCCCATGTCAAAACCAACTATTTTTATCAAACTTGACACACATCAACTAAATACTTCTGACAGATTTTATCTTAAAATTCTTATCTGATAAATCGTCCGTCCGCTTTATAAATAATATCAATTGTCTAGTCTGTCTGTTTGGAAAAAACTTATGGTCTTATGCATAAAGATTTGTCACATCTTAAACTGTACAGTGCAATGTGTGTAAAAAAAACAATTGCACTTAAAATATTTCTTAATAAACTTTCGCGAACAGAACACATCATAAAACATATTACATACACGTCGGATTACAATTAAAAATTAAATTAAGCTAATTGCGATAAATATCCGTAAATATATGTTATATCATATTTCTTAATAGTTCTTGTTTTAGGTAAAATTTATAAATTTATTTTCTAAAAATTCCCAAGTGGTGTCAAATAACTAAACTAGTTTAAATCAAACACATTACCAAACATGTTGTGTTTGAACGTATATGACATTTATTTATATTAAAATAATAACCTTGGACAAAACGCATTTAGAAAATTAAGCATTCCATTTCTTAGTGAGACTATGTTCAGTTGTGAAGTGAGTTAGATTATCAAAGTATTGTGAAGTGATTAAAAATAAAATTATTTAATTTCAACTATATAAACATTTTCAGTGATTCTGTGCGGCATTGTAGGAATTAAAAACTGTTTACGTAGCAATATTGTTTATAAATTCGTTTGAAAGAGTAGACTTCCGAAGGCCTATAAAAATATTTTGGGATGAGGATTTTTAGTAAAAAAAGTAAACTCTCAAAGGCCTTTATAATACTTTGGGATCTGATGAGGATTCAAAGAAAAATAAATAAATACGTCCACATTACACACATCGTCATCTAGTCCCAAGCTAAGCTATTCAATGCTTGTATTATGGTAACCAGATGACTGATATAATGTACCTGTAGAGTGCAGTAAATTACTCTTTATACTAAATTGTAGTCGGTAATATATATTTTAGTTGTGTCAGTTGTTTAGTATTTTTAAACCATGCTGACACTACTCTAAACAAACTTTTCAATCATCTTAATAAAAGGTGTTTCCTATAAGTGTTATTAAATTGAAAATGGCGATGTCTGTGTCTGGTATAAGATTGTCCAAAACTCTATATATGGACTCTCCTGTTAGCCGCAGCAACTTCTACTATTGTAGAAAACAAGTTCAGGTATGTAGAAGTATAATAAATAGTCCATCGGTTTTTGTGTACCTATACTTCATTTATGGAATCGAGCTAATAGGAAGAAAAATAAACACACGTGATTGGTCGTCGAAAATAATTATCTTTCTCGTGATTGGCTAGATTGTCAAGTCTATTGTCAATTGTCAAATCTAGCCAATCACGAGAAAGACAATTATTTTCGACGACCAATCACGTGCGTTTATTTATCTTCCTATTCATTCAAGAAATGAAGTATAGTATTTAGTATTTATTTTTGTATCTTAGGATAACAAACAGTCATAAAAAAGAAAACTATACTCTGACCACTTACAGGCCAGAGTTTAGTTTTTTTTATGATGCCAATCTCAATAACCTGCTGACTTTTAACAATCAGAAAGCGGGGGTAGGCCTTTGCCCAACAGTGGGACAAGATGGGCTAATAGTAATAATATTAAGTGTGAAAGCAAAAACCTACAAAATTGTCCACTAGCGTAGAAAATGAAATGTTTAAAAATATTTATTAAAAAATATTCATTTGGCCACAGAAACCATGGTTCCAAGCATTAAAGAACGTTGTGAGTACCCTCATTCACGGCTTTTAGATGGATTCTATAATTTAATCAACTGTTTCTTTAATTTATTGCCTTATAGATGTAGTTGTGATTGAACTTGTAAATAGATGTTTACGCTTTTGATATTTCTGTTCCGAGGCTTTTTTATAAAGTAGCGTTTTGTTCACAAATTATTCTCGCATTCGCTTTAGAATTATAATTTAATCAGAAAGATCAAAGAAGGCTTATGATTGCGTAAAAGTCCAAGTTCATAAAAAAAACAAATTTAAAACAGGTTTAAATAATGTTTTTTCGTGGCATCGAAAAGAGAAAGCAACAGATTTAATATCCGTTTAAGCTAATATAGGTTTACTGGTCTAATATGCTTAAGGGGGTTAGGTTTGTATTCAGAGACCATACTGAAGCGTTTAATCTCAGTTTCTATAGAAAACTTTGAAAAATCATAGCTTGAGCTTAGGTTAAAATTTGAGCGAAGACTTTGAATACGAGCCTTTAGGTTTTTGTGCATAATGTGACTTTTGACCACGGGATATTATCAAAGTGATTTAATTAATTCATTAAAAAAGTGCATATAAACGAACTACTAACTCTAAAATATAGTCTAGATGCGTCTAGTTTTATTTAAATAAACACGTGTCACTTTGAAGAAATCAAATAAGATAATAAATAGATAAAACATGTCCAGATAGCTTCATCTGATAAAAATAAGTTAATTTAAACAAGATATTTAATCAGAAACATTATTTAACGGAAAACTTTGTCATCAACACATTTTATAATGCATGATGCGGTATGAGTTGTATTTTTTAGCGTTTTATTAGTCATAAATATTATATTGTTAGCAATGTCCCTTGTTGATGACTAATCGACAGACGGCACCTACATAAAAGGCGAGCGCACGGCGGCGCTCGCTCACTTTGCGGTTGGCTTTCGAACGAGACGGATGTCTCGGCTTCCTAGGACTTTGTGTTTCGTTAGGTTGTTATGGTGTTTTCGTGGAGTTATGTGGACGTGTAGCCTATGTCAGTGCTTGTTTTGGTTCAGTGGTGTAAATTGGTGTTTCCTTTGATAACCTCAAATTGTTTGCTTATAAAGATAATTTTGTTTTGATGAGTTGACTAATTGTGTAATAAAGTTGTCACCTTTTTTTTTAATGATTTTCACTTCTGGTTCCTAAAATCAGAAGTGGGATAGAATTACACTTCCCACTATCATCCTGATCGCTTTTATCCTGTTTTTCTTTGTTAAAGAATTTTTGAGGGTATTTGAAAAAAATCGAAGTAAACACCAATTTTCTTTGTTCGAGTTATATTTTTATTCGATGACCAACGTAGGTCTGTGCACAAGTCATGTCGATGCGAAGTAGGTCGTGAAACTTGACGCGATCTCAAAGTAGGTCAAATTCTTGTCGACACAGGTCTCGTCGTCGTGACAGGAGTGATGATTCGCGTAGTAACACTCGTTCTCGAAGCAAAATTCGTTCTAGGGGTAGATCTAGTTCGCAACGTAGGTCAAGGTCGAGTCGTAGCTCTCGCAAACGAGATGTGATCTCATGCAGCAGGCGTTAGATTCGATTCTATCTCGACTGAACACGGTTGAAGGTTGGTCTGGTACTCCCCTTGAGGTGTCGAGCGGCGAGCTGGTGCAGGGTACTAGGTATCCTGGGTCTCATATCTCTCCGATGCCGCGCGGTCTAGCGTCACAAGTGTAACCCATCTAATACTCCAGCATTGGAATCGACCGCGACGACAGGCGTTCTTCAATCATACCGTTACTGCGTCTGACGTACCCGTGAGTATTAGCACTTCCGAGTCCCATGGCGACCAAGGCGTCTTAGAGTCTGCGCGATTCTTAGCCGAGGTAATAAAGTCGGTAGGTAAAATTAAAGGTGCTAATTGTCATACGAGGTATTACCGACCCTCACGTCAGGGCGGGCGGCGGTAAATGCCAACTTATCGGGCAATGACCTAATTTCGTTTTTGTCAATTCATGTAAAGCCTACCCGCACTAAACAAGATAGCCGAAATTTAACTTTCAAGCGGCCAGCTGTGAATCTTACGTCTAGTATGTTGTTGTTGTTGTTGTTTTAATGTAACTGTGGACAGTCGGGCCACAAGGCTTTTCACTGCCCGAAAAAGTCACATGACAGTCTAATGATTTAATTTGTGAGTTTTGCAAGAAACCGGTACACAATAAAAACTTTTGCTTAAATACTGTTAACAGTGATCTGAAAAGCACAATTATACTAATAAGTATGTGTTTTATGAGCAGTCTAAACTTATTTACTTCATCTCACTAATTCATTGAACATTTTTCATTATAACGAAAAATCAAAACTTTTGTGTTTAAGTAAAGGGCGGCATATTGATGCCACGATAGCTTGGTCAATGTCAGGTAAAGCCGAGCTCCCTTGAAATCCTGTCTCCTACCTAACGATATCTAGTAGGATATTAAGTAATCTATAACATTCCATAAGCAAACAGTAAGTAAGCTCGTGTAAACCGAGACGACTTTCCGTGGTAACTGTTTCTTTTAACTCCTAAATAAAAAAATAGGAGTGTGTCATAAACTTGATTGTTACAACTCAGTTACAAGTACGTGTATTTGTCTATGGCCGATTTAGCTGAAGTTTGTTCAAAGCAGGTTTATAACGGTGGTTCTTATACACATTCTAAGATGGTTGAACCATTTAATGGAAGTGTAAGTATGGATGAGTAATCGAGTTTCCTAATATGTAAAAGTTTAAAACTGATTTACAAGTAGGTACTTGTATAGTGTCGAGAGTTAATTACTTTTAATTCTACGAACTTTTAGTTTAACGTGTCTTTCTACAACTGTTGGTTTACCATTTAAAAAAGAGATCTACGAAAATTACAGCTTGACTTTAATTGTCGATATGTTTGTTTGGTGACGCAAAGTTGTAGTTGAGTGGTTGTGATTTTGTGAGTTCTGTTCGTGGTACGAACATCAATGGGTACTTCCATAACATCTTTTTATTTGTTATTTCGTACACGTTTATTAACCAAGGTGCAATGACGCACCGTTATCGTGTGTTTCGCAGTTGTTTAAAGTGATGACGAGTCGAGCCGCTCTCGGTCACGTCACCGACAGCGCTCGTCCGGGTTGCGGAGTGATCGCTCGCGGGACAGGAGGTCCTGTGGCCGGCGGTCGCGCAGCCACACGCGAGATGGATCGCCGCACCGGCGCTCTCGCGATCGGAGGTCGCGCAGCATCGCGCATGATGTTTGCGTGCAGTGGCAACAGTCACGCTGAGGTACCTAGCTGCCAGGTACGTGTGGCGCCGGTACCACCACGGAGTAACTGTGAGTCTTTTGATACCTACTAAAACGTTGTGTTGTTTGTGTTCGAGGTATACGTCTTATGTGGTAAAGCGTGAGGCTTCTAAGTCTTCTGGCAGTGGGATCTTCCAGGAAAGGATGATTTCGATCAATAAAACTAGGGCTTGAAGTTTGGAGAGAATCCTTCAGATTTTGTTGCACTTTCTTAGATACGGAAGTTGAGTACCTGGACTGACTAATTGAACAAGGTCAGGTACGGCCGAGCTCAGGGATGATTAAAGCTCGCTCTGAATCACCAAAACTCAGTCAGATGTTTCATACTAGACATCCTTAATACTGACAGGTCATTTCACTACCAAGCTCTGATAACTTTGTTGGACCTTTGATCTTGTGTGCGTTTGTTTCTGTACAGGATGCTTACTCCTGTGCGACCGGTCCTGCGGACGAGCGGTCCTGCGGACGAGCGGTCCTGTGGACGAGCGGTCCTGGGGACGAGCAGTCCTGTGAACGAGCGATCCTGGGCGACTGGTCCTGTGGATGCTGTGGACCCGTGCTCAAGATGTGTCTGGAGACGTGTACTGCGTTCTTCGACATTGTGTTCGATCCGTACTTGTCTTGATCTGACATTGCTTGCGTACCCGTCAATAGCCACCACTACGTTCTTATTCAACTCGTTTTCTTTCTTTCTTTCTTTCTTTCTTTCTTTCTTTCTCGTACACAGATATTCTCATGACACTTACACTTACACTTCACTCACACTTAGGTAGGTCTAGGTAGGTCACTTAGGGAGTCTAGGTAGGGTTAGGCATAGGCAGGTTATGGTTATTGATGGTGACGTGTGTAATGGATGGATTGAGATGAGTCGGACGGACCGGTGGACGTGTCTTTCGATACGTGTTGGCAAGCTACCTGTATTGCTTTCATGCAAGTGCCTCTGCCGTGTCCGTATCAGCGTGTGTCGCTTAATCGGACTGTCCCATACCAGCGTGTGTCGCTTAATCGGACTGCGTTAGTCGCAAAGTCGTTAGTCGACTGAGTCCAGCGTGTGTCGCTTAATCGGACTGTCCGTATCTGCGTTAGTCGCAAAGTCGTTAGTCGACTGAGTCCAGCGTGTGTCGCTTAATCGGACTGCGTTAGTCGCATACTCGGGCAGGCGCGTGTGTCGCGTCATGCCACGGGTGGGACTCACCTACCTGAGGCTGCTGACAACTACGGAGCGGCGCGAGCGCGCTGTACAACATGGAACCAGTGGAACAAGCATTAAGAACAAGCCTTGTTCATGAATAAGTATCTGAGAGACGTCTCAATAGTGTTAAAAGAGATGGTATGACTAGATGGATGAATTATTGTTGTAAGACGATGTATGAATTGATTGCCAGATCGTGTGTAAGAAGAGTATGGAACACTGGGTGTAAACTGGCAGCCTATCTTAAAAAGCTTTCGTTTTCAGATGAAGACGTACAAGTTTCTGGCGCAGGTCCCTCCATACCTTCGTCACGAGCAGATGGAGTCAACGAGCCTGGGTCGTCTTCTGCGGTGGTGTCGCCGCACGATAACGACGAATCTGACGAGGACGTCAGGATGTCAGGAGAGGCCGTGTTAGCAATGTCCCTTGTTGATGACTAATCGACAGACGGCACCTACATAAAAGGCGAGCGCACGGCGGCGCTCGCTCACTTTGCGGTTGGCTTTCGAACGAGACGGATGTCTCGGCTTCCTAGGACTTTGTGTTTCGTTAGGTTGTTATGGTGTTTTCGTGGAGTTATGTGGACGTGTAGCCTATGTCAGTGCTTGTTTTGGTTCAGTGGTGTAAATTGGTGTTTCCTTTGATAACCTCAAATTGTTTGCTTATAAAGATAATTTTGTTTTGATGAGTTGACTAATTGTGTAATAAAGTTGTCACCTTTTTTTTTAATGATTTTCACTTCTGGTTCCTAAAAATATATATATTATATAAACTAATTTATTTCCTTTTTAAACGAAATATTAAATAAATTAAGCAAACATATTCATTTTATTTAACAGTACATTGTTACACTGTTTCATGTTTTGTTTAATTGTTTTTTTTTGTGTAATAAAGTTATCTTCTATTCTATTCTATTCTTCTTCTTTAATTCTGACGTCGTCTAAATTTTAACTAAACTAACTAAAGATGTTGCCATCCCTTTCATAACGATAGAAATGAAAAGGACGGCATAATCTTTAGTTAGTTTAAGTTTTGGCGACATTAAAATCGCCACTTATAAGTGGCATCTTTGTATTTTAATAAATAATAACATAATAAAGGTCCCTACAAGAATGATTTTGTTTAAGACTTTGGTACGGGACCTTTACAAAGTATAAATGTCCAAACTACATAGTAATATAACTACAAAAAAACACATATAAGTAGTGCTAATGACCCATAGAGTAGTGTCACTAGTACCATCAATGGTACCATTGACACCTAACGTCTTCTTCATTAATTAGTTTAATTACAGATATAGAATCAAGCCTTTTATTATTTTCCACTGCTTTATATTTACGTTCTGCTTATATAATTTTCTTTGCTATTTTCTTAATACTTTCAAACTAAAATCCAGCTTATTCCCATAGACGGTGAATCTAAAGTCGCTCGCGTCCTCCAACTACGGTTCTGACGTGGACATCATCAATGAGGATGGCGAACTGGCCACGGCTTATGAAGCACAGAAAGGAATTAACAGGTAACATTTGACGACCTCTGTGGCGCAGTGGGCGAAAGCCCGGCTGAGACGCGGAGGTCGCGGGTTCGATCCCCGCTACGATACAAATGTTTGTATGTTCTGCAGATATTTGTTCCGTGCCTGGGCTTTTTCTATCTATAATATGTATGTATTTAAAAAAAAAAAATATTTAAGTATTGGATCAGTCATCTGGTTACCATAACACAAGCATTAAATTGCTTAGCTTGGGACTAGATGTCGCTGTGTGGAATGTCCAAGGATATTTATTTTATTATTATTTTTATCTTTTCTGATCCTATTTTTACCTTTCAGGCAACTGCAAGAAGAATTACTGGCCGAGAAGAAATTCTACTCGGAGCATATAACCAAATCAAAAACAGAGATAGAACGACTGCGGGAGGAGAATGAGAAATATCAGAAGTAAGTTTTTGTTTCTTAAAACACAATAACAAAATATACATTATGATTTGTTATAATAAAAGTACCAGGAGACCATACATAAATAGGAGAATACACGGTATAAACTGGTATAATGTGGTACTAATGACCCATAGTAGTGTCACTAGTACCATTAATGGTACAAATCAATGGTACTACTGACACAAGGCTATTAAATGGTACTAGTGGTGGTACTAATGAAACTACTATTGGCGACTATGGGTACTAGGAACCTATAGTAGTGTCATTAGTACCATTAATGGTACTACTGACACCAGACCATTCAATCCTTCAACTTGAGAGAAAAAGAGGTCAGATTGGTGGCTACTGAATTATAACAGTTAACCAATATAATCTGAACTCGAAAAGGAGTTCGCGTACAAATTCAATATTAGGCATACCTGATATGGGGCTCAAAAACACTACTTCAAAACATATTTTTTAATAAAATGTCACATATCGTGAGCCTGGTCACTTAAGAGCACAAAAGTTCTTCTCGTTTCTTCCAGCATCTCTCGAGTACTAAAAAAGAGTTTTTTAAAGAACTATTAAGAAGATGGAAAAAACATTTTGATTTGAAAACAAATTTGAAACAATTAATTTCTTCAAGTAATTTATTTGTTCATTTAGCGTTTTCTGTTTTAAATGTATTTTGATTGTTATTTAATAAATGTTAATTGATTTTATAATTCCTAGTTTTCACAATTCGTAAGTAAATATGAGTCTTTTTCCCATCTATGTTTTACTTTACAAAGCTATTGGAAATCATTACATGAAATACAACGTTACAACCACTGCATTGTGACAACCACACTTTGGAAATCCACATCGTAACCGCATCAATACATCGTATAATCACAGATTTTATTTAGAGCCAGATCGTGACCACTGCATCATACCACGCTTCACAGCCACATTGTGTAACCATAGGCTTTTTTCAGAGCCACATTGTAACCACCACGACCATCATTATCACTTTATTGTATAACCACATACTCTTTCGAAGCCAGCATCGTACCAAAACAGAATCACAGACTACTTCGGACGCCGCATCATAACCACCGCATCAAATATCACAGAACCACAGGCTTTACTCGGAGACCCATCCATCACAATATCGAAATCTCTCACAACCACAGACTACTTCGAAATGCCACATCGTAACCGCATCAATACATCGTATAACCACAAGTTTTATTTAGAGCCACATCGTAACCACAACATCGAAATCCGTAACAACCACTGCATTGTGACAACCAGACTACTTTAGAAGGCTACATAGTAACCACCGCATCAAAACATGAATCACAAGTACTACATTGTATAACCATAGGCTCTTTTCAGAGCCACATCGTAACCACAGCATCGAAATCCGTTACAACCACTGCATTGTCACAACCACAGACTTCTTTGGAAATCCACATTGTAACCGCATCAATATATCGTATAACCACAAGTTTTATTTAAAGCCACATCGTAATCACATCAAAGCACGCTTCACAGCTACATTATTATTATAACCATAGGCTCTTTCATTCAGTTACATACAACCACTGCATTGTGACAACCACGACTTCTCAGTAAAGCCACATTGTAACCGCATCAATACATCGTATAACCACAAACCACGCATCACAACTACTGCATTGTATAACCATTGGCTCTTTTCAGAGCTACATTGTAACCACAACATTGAAATCCGTAACAACCACTGCATTGTGAATTTGTGACCATCACAGACTACTTCGGAAAGGAACATCGTAACCACCGCATCAAACCACGAATCAAAGCTACTGCATTATATAACCATAGGCTCTTTTCAGAGCCACATCGTAACAACATACAACTGTAACTTAAATAACAATGTAACTGAATACAACCACTGCATTGTGACAACCACAGACTACTTCGGAAAGGCACATCGTAACCACCGCATCAAACCACGAATCAAGCTACTGCATTGGCTATTTTCATGGCCACATCGTAACCACTGATGATGATAGCTCTGTGCACCTGTGGTGGTGATGGAAGCCCATCACGCCACCACAGGTGCACAGAGCTATCATCATCATCATTATCATCATCATCATCATCATTAACATCATCATCATCATCATTATCATCATCATCATCATCATCATTAGCAGCTCAGACCATCAACCAGAGTCACTGCTATACCCAGCAGTGGCTTTGGTGCCATAGAGAGTTTTAATATGCTCGTATTGTATAACCATTCAACGTACGGATGTCCGTAGGTCTATCATCATAGCAACTTCTATTTAAAATGGAGATACAAAATGTAAAATAACTGTTTTGTAAATTACATTTCAATGTCTTTTAGTAAAAAACATTTGTATTTTATTCGAAATACCTTTCGAGACGTTGTATTATGCAACATTTTGAAAATTTCATCACAAACCGAAATACCATCTTACCAATATTCTTCGTAATAGGCTTCGTGGCCGAGTGGTAAGGCAGTCCGGCTTAAGGACTGCAGCAGTGTAAATTCTGTGTTCCCGATTCAAATGCGGGGTTTATATTAATGTTTCAGAATACTTAGTGCGGAGTTGAGCGAGCAGCCCAAGAGCAAGAGTCAGGAGTTTGCGCAGAATGAAATAATAAGATTAGCCGCTAATAGTCTTGCCTTGCAGGTTTGTTATCCTACTAATATCCTACTAATCCTACTAATATTATAAATGCGAAAGTTTGTGAGTATGGATGTATGTTTGTTCATATTTCACGAAAAAATTATAAAACCGATTGCGATGAAATTTGAGATATATGTAGCCAAAGACCTGGAATAACACATAGGCTAGTTTTTATCCCGATATTCCTGCGGTAACGGGACTTACGCGGGTGAAACCGCGGGGCGCAGCTAGTAGTATAAATGCGAAAGTTTGTGACAGAAAGAGAGAAAGAAAGAAAGAAAGATGGCCGGCAGCTGAGGGGATAGTTTAGGTGCTGCAAGCCTATTCCATCTCAACAATGTCCCAGGCACTGTGTCCCGTTAAGTGTAGGCAAAGATTGCCTCCTGACGCTGTATAAATAATCTAGTAAAGATGTAAAGTTGAGTTTTATTTATTACTTTGCAGGAACGCGTCGACAAGCTATCAGAAAGTTGTCGCCGCTACAAGAATCAAATAAGACTGCTCGTGCAGAAACTGAAGGAAGTCGGCATTGAGGATGTTAATGATATCTTGGAGAGAAATGGTAAAACATATGACACACTCATTTAAAACCTAAACGAAAACAAAACAATAAAAAACTCTAATAAGTAGCAAAACTAAAATTAAAAAAATAAAACTACAATATAAAAAATACAACTAAAACTTAACCGGTCTTATTACAATAAATTACTTATCGAACATGGTTTATCAAAACCTTCTCTTTCCGATCTCTCCTCTTCGATCCCCTTTAGACCGGGGTCTAAAGGATCGAACATTTAAGTATGAAGCCTTGCATACCTACTAGTCCGCCATTTAAAAAAAAACATGTTTTCCAAAATGTTGGATGCTCTTTTCCTATAATCCGATTCAATTACGTTGATAAATCCAATTTATAGAGCAATAACTCCAGAAATTCCGTAACGAAAAAACCTAACGCTGTCACTTTAGTTCAGCAACTCGCCTCTAGGCGGCATGCAATAGCTTTACAGCGGCAGTCCCCGAGTGCCACCCGTCTTTTTTTTATTATATTTTCTCTACAGACTCCATAGTACCAACCAATGCATCGATGACACAAGATATGGCGCCCGTCACGCGCAAGAAAGAGAGGGAATATCTCGGCATGTTCGAGTACAAGATACAGGATGAAGCTACGATTATAAAGAAGTTGATTACAGGTTAGTGCTATACAGGTTGAGTTATTTTAGGGCCACTGACTGTAAGTCTGAAACCGTCGAGCTAAAGTATTGGCCTTTAGGCGGCCGTTGATGACCTTTTTTTCTATAGTACAATTTAAACTTTCGCGATCTTTAGACATAATTTATATGAAAGTAACGGGACTTTATCACGTATTTACCTTATTATTTTATATTTCCCGACGTTTCGAGTGCGTTGCAGCGCTCGTGGTCACGGGCAGACTGATGTAACTGGAGCTACCACATCACATCAGTCTGCCCGTGACCACGAGCGCTGCAACGCACTTTTTTTCTATATTTCCATTTCATATTTGACTCGTGATGATGATGATTCATGATGGCAATGAATTTAATTTTGCAAAAAGTTAGTCAAAAGCTCTGTTAACAATCAACCTTACTCCCCCAGACTTAAAGCCCAAAGTAGCAGTGAGCCTCCTCCCCGGCCTACCCGCCTACATTCTCTTCATGATGCTGCGACATATGGACCACGTTGATGATGAGCCTAAGATGCATCAACTTATGAAAGCGGTCAGGACTGGAGTTAAGAAAACTTTGAAGAAGAGAGGGGACAATATCGAGTATAACTGTCTCTGGCTGGCTAATATGTTAAGGTAAATAGGACTTAAATTCTCTAGAAATAAAGTATTGGCTAAAGTGACTGGGGTGAAAAGGATTATCGAGAAGAGGGGGACAATATCGAGTATAATTGTCTTTGGCTGGCTAATATCTTGAGGTAAAAAGGACTTAAATTCTCTAGAAATACATTTATGCATAGCATTGTGACTAGGATGAAAAAGGATGTCTAAAAGAGGGGGCATTATTGAGGTAAATACAATAATAATTATAAATATAATTAATACTTATAATGACATTTTCCAGATTACTGAACAACCTACGTCAGTACAGCGGAGACGCAGTGTACCAAACCGCTAACACTCCGAGACAGAACCAACAGTGCTTGAGGATATTCGACTTATCGGAATATAGGCAGGTGCTGAGCGATATTGCCGTGTGGATATATCAAGGTTGGTTATGTAATTGTGTGGATATTTCAGGGTTAGTTATATAATAGTGTGGATAGATGAAGGTTGGTTATATAATTGAGTGGATAGATCAAAGTTATATAATTGAGTGGATAGATTAAAGTTATATAATTGAGTGGATAGATCAAGGTTAGTTTTATAATTGAGTGGATAGATCAAGGTAAGTTATATAATTGAGTGGATATATCAGAGTTAGTTTATTTGTAATTGGTGCTGCCAGGAAATATTACGCTAAAAATCAATAAATACCATTTTACCATCTATAAGACTACATTTTGAAGTGATCCTTAGGTCCTACATAAACACTTTCCTTCTCTCAGGTCTAATCCACCTCCTAGAGCATCATCTAGACCGTCTCATTATCTTTACTACCCATACAAGACTGTACATTTTTAATTGATACTGACAGTCACATTTTTCCTTGTTCCAGGTCTAATCCACCTCCTAGAGCGTCAACTCGAGCGTCTAATAGTCCCCGCTGTCCTGGAGCACGAGGAGATCAGCGTCCGGTCCGGCCCCGGGGCGCGCGCGGCCGCCGGCGCCGCCCCGGCGCCCGCGCGGCTCAAGCAGGAGCTGGGCGCGGTGCACGCCGCCTTGCACGCGCACGCGGTGCATCAGCCGCTGAGAGTCGCCATCTTTAAACAGGTAGGGAGAGATCTGAGCAGGAAGGGAGAGATGCGAGCAGGTAGGGAGACATCTAGGCAGGTAAGAAGACAATGTAGGTAAGGAAAAGTTTCAACGCGCTGGGGACTGTTCAATCAAGTAGGGGGATATTTCTAGACGCTGTCGTCGTCGAATCTTGTCGTCGCGTTTTGTCGACTAAAATCGAGTTATCTCGCCATGTCTACTTGCTCTAACATAGCTCACAGAACTCGTCTCGCTATGTCGAATGTAGACTTAACACCTATATTTTTAATCTGCGGTCTGTTTTCTCGACAAACGCCAACATGTTCCTAATTATTATTTCCAGCTGTTCTACTACATATGCGCGTACAGTCTGAACCAGCTTCTCCTGCGCAAGGACCTGTGCTGCTGGGCCAAGGGTCTGCAGATCCGGTACAACATCTCACACATGGAGAACTGGATCAAGGAGCATCTCGCAGAGTATGGACAGAAGAGCGTGAGTACACTGAGGCCTTTACACCTTTACTAGATGATTTATACAGCGTCAGGAGGCAATCTTTGCCTACACTTAACGGGACACTTTTGTAGCACCTAAACCATCCTCTCAGCTGCCGGCCATATCCACAGGAAAGACATGGTCAATACGTGTGGGGCTGACTAGCCGCGGGTTTCCTCACGATGTTTTCCTTCACAGCTTGCGTTAAAGCGCATATAAACTTTTCGACACGAAAAGTCCATTGATGCACGGCCGGATTCGATCCCACTACCTTCGGAATGAAAGTCGAAGTACCAATCCACTAAGCCAACATAGCGTTAGTACACTGCAACACACAGATACCATTTGACAATTTTGATGTTAAAGTGATGGATACACGTTCCGGTGACTACCCTGGATAACACAAGAAATGCATCCGAAGGTAGCCCCCGGTCTGTGCAGGACTATTCATTATTATTATCCTTGTTATATCCAGGTTGAAGAGATACTCAGCGTGCTCCGTCCAATAACGCAGGCAGTCCAGCTGCTGCAAGCTCGCAAGTCAATGCAGGACGTCCAGAGCACTGTGGAGATGTGCTCCAGTCTCACCGCCATGCAAGTATGCAAGGCAAGTATACACCCTATTGTAGATAATGTATACAATATACAATAACGCAGGCAGTCCAGCTGCTGCAAGCTCGCAAGTCAATGCAGGACGTCCAGAGCACTGTGGAGATGTGCTCCAGTCTCACCGCCATGCAAGTATGCAAGGCAAGTATACACCCTATTGTAGATAATGTATACAATATACAATAACGCAGGCAGTCCAGCTGCTGCAAGCTCGCAAGTCAATGCAGGACGTCCAGAGCACTGTGGAGATGTGCTCCAGTCTCACCGCCATGCAAGTATGCAAGGCAAGTATACACCCTATTGTAGATAATGTATACAATATACAATAACGCAGGCAGTCCAGCTGCTGCAAGCTCGCAAGTCAATGCAGGACGTCCAGAGCACTGTGGAGATGTGCTCCAGTCTCACCGCCATGCAAGTATGCAAGGCAAGTATACACCCTATTGTAGATAATGTATACAATATACAATAACGCAGGCAGTCCAGCTGCTGCAAGCTCGCAAGTCAATGCAGGACGTCCAGAGCACTGTGGAGATGTGCTCCAGTCTCACCGCCATGCAAGTATGCAAGGCAAGTATACACCCTATTGTAGATAATGTATACAATATACAATAACGCAGGCAGTCCAGCTGCTGCAAGCTCGCAAGTCAATGCAGGACGTCCAGAGCACTGTGGAGATGTGCTCCAGTCTCACCGCCATGCAAGTATGCAAGGCAAGTATACATCCTATTGTAGATAATGTATACAACATACAATAACGCAGGCAGTCCAGCTGCTGCAAGCTCGCAAGTCAATGCAGGACGTCCAGAGCACTGTGGAGATGTGCTCCAGTCTCACCGCCATGCAAGTATGCAAGGCAAGTATACACCCTATTGTAGATAATGTATACAATATACAATAACGCAGGCAGTCCAGCTGCTGCAAGCTCGCAAGTCAATGCAGGACGTCCAGAGCACTGTGGAGATGTGCTCCAGTCTCACCGCCATGCAAGTATGCAAGGCAAGTATACACCCTATTGTAGATAATGTATACAATATACAATAACGCAGGCAGTCCAGCTGCTGCAAGCTCGCAAGTCAATGCAGGACGTCCAGAGCACTGTGGAGATGTGCTCCAGTCTCACCGCCATGCAAGTATGCAAGGCAAGTATACACCCTATTGTAGATAATGTATACAATATACAATAACGCAGGCAGTCCAGCTGCTGCAAGCTCGCAAGTCAATGCAGGACGTCCAGAGCACTGTGGAGATGTGCTCCAGTCTCACCGCCATGCAAGTATGCAAGGCAAGTATACACCCTATTGTAGATAATGTATACAATATACAATAACGCAGGCAGTCCAGCTGCTGCAAGCTCGCAAGTCAATGCAGGACGTCCAGAGCACTGTGGAGATGTGCTCCAGTCTCACCGCCATGCAAGTATGCAAGGCAAGTATACACCCTATTGTAGATAATGTATACAATATACAATAACGCAGGCAGTCCAGCTGCTGCAAGCTCGCAAGTCAATGCAGGACGTCCAGAGCACTGTGGAGATGTGCTCCAGTCTCACCGCCATGCAAGTATGCAAGGCAAGTATACACCCTATTGTAGATAATGTATACAATATACAATAACGCAGGCAGTCCGGTCTACACATTGGTAAAGGATTTTGGAATCGGAGTTTTGGAGTTTCGGAGATCACCTCCTGGAAATGACAGAAAATAAAAACCAGAAGGCTTACCATGACGTGTTATTAAACAATTCAGTTTAGGTTCTACCTGTCATAACTTTACGTTAGCTTACGTCAAAAGCAGTTCATTATCGCTTTTAACTTTCATAGTAAGCCATTCATAGTAGTAGGTCGATCACGGTGTCAAATTAGTATTAAATTCATCTTGTCACGATAAGTCTGACATATATTTTGTAATCTCCAGATATTAAACATGTACACGCCGGCTGAGGAATACGAAGTGAAGGTGACCAAAGAATTTATTCACGAGATACATGAGAAGATGCAGGAGAAAGCTGGAACCAACGCGGACAAGGAACCGGTAAGAGACTTCATATTACAGATTTTTTTTATTTATTACCATATCTATACTTTTATACTAGTATTACTTTATACTATACTAGCTGCACCCCGCGGTTTCACCCGCGTAAGTCCCGTTCCCATGTGTTAATCCAGGGTATCACCTATCCTCTAACTAAATTTCAACCAAATATGTCTAGCCGTTTTTGCGTGAAAGAATAACAAACATACATTCTCACAAACTTTCACATTTATAATATTAAAATAGTAGGATAGGAAGTAGGATAGGATAGTAGGATAGTAGGACTAGCAGCACGTGTACTAATGAAAGTACCTGGATATAATATAGCCTAAAACCTTCCCAACAGTCCATTCTACACATCAGTGAAATAATTTTTGAAATCGGCCCAGCATTTTCGGAGATTACCTCCGTCAAACAAACAAACAAATTTTACCTCTTTATAATATTAGTATAGATTTATTTGACGACCTCTGTGGCACAGTGGGCAAAGGCGAGACGCGGAGGTTGCGGGCTCGATCCCCGCTACGGGACAAATGTTTGTATGTTCTGCAGATATTTGTTCCGGGTCTGGGGGTTTTCTATCTATAATATGTATGTATTTACAAAAAAAATGTATCTAAGTAATTATATCAGTCATCTGGAATGTCCAAGGATATTTATTTATTATTTTATTATTGTTTATTTCTAGCAAAACCTCCTAATGGACTCGAAGATGATATTCTCAGTGCAATTCCCGTTCAACCCGTCGCCCATCAGATTAGAAGCCGTGGAGGTGCCTGAAGTGTTGGAGATGGATGGACTGCTCACCAAGATATAGTGACCTCATGAGGACTTCATTGATAAATGCGGGGACTTCATGAGGACTTCATAGATAATGCGGGCACTTCATGGAAATTTCATAGCTTAATGTGGCAATTTTATAGGAAAATAACAATGAGTTCAGAAAATGCATTTTCAACAATGTATTGGGACTAGTAGCTACATTTTTATATTCGTGAAATCTGTAAATTAATATTGATTTCAGTTTTAAATTCTATAATTTAATATACAATGATATTCTCAGTGCAATTCCCGTTCAACCCGTCGCCCGTCAGATTAGAAGCCGTAGAGGTGCCTGAAGTGTTGGAGATGGATGGACTGCTCACCAAGATATAGGGACTTCATAGAAAAATGCCGGGACTTCATAGCTAAATGCGGGGCCTCATCGATAAATGTCTAAATGTGGGGGCTTCATAAATATATACGGGGATTATATGGGGACTTCATAGCTAAATTTGGGGACCTCATGGCTAAATGTGGAAATTATTATAATCATTAATCGTTCGTTCTTTATGAATTAATTATAAAAAAAACTAATTGTTTGTTATTATTAAGTTTTCCAACATTGTCTTTACTTAATAACTTGTAACTTTGAACTTGCCTATTGCATTTTATCAATATATTTATAAATATTAACGGGACTTAATCGCGTATTAAGTCCCGTTAATATTTATAAATATGTTTCCAAGTCGCGATGGTTTAAATAGCATTTTATCAAGTACTTAAATTTAACGTTCCTATTTACATTCCATTATATAAATTGCCATAAATGAAATTATTATTCAAATCTGGTGCCATTTTGAGAAACGAATTATTTAACTTATTATTTATTTTATAGTATTATTATTTAGCAGACGTTAAAAAACATGAAATTTTGTTAAAATGTAGAGAGTATAAAGGTGCGTTTTGCTATCGCCTTGTAGCGAAACAAAACTTGTCGCCATCACGACTTAACTGTCAAATTTGACAGTGAAACACGACTATAACGCCAGCGGTGTTTGATACATCGTAACTGTAACTCGAATTTTATTTGTTTTCATTTCTTTCGGATTTTCACATAATTAAATAAAAATAACATTCCTTTTTTTAAGTGTAACAATTACCTGTTCCTGTTACCCTGAATGGGATTTCCTGTTACCCTGAATCCCGGGATCCCGGGATCCTGAACCGTGTGATCCCGGGATTGGATTCCTTAGTAACAATAGAGCTTAGTGTGTGCATTCATATTAAAAATATTTATTAAATATTATAAATAATAGCAAAATAGACAAGATTAAGTTGAATTTACATTAAAAATATTTTATAACCTTTATAGCCATAAGAAAACTACATTATACCTATACTTCATTTCTAATTCGAGCTAATAGGAAGAAAAATAAACTCACGTGATTGGTTGTCAAAAATAATTTTGTCTATCTCGTGATTGGCTAGATTCGCTAGATTGTCAAATCTAGCCAATCTAATTATTTTCGACGACCAATCACGTGCGTTTATTTTTCTTCCTATTAGCTCGCTTCAAGAAATGAAGTATAGTTATTTGCATTAGAAAATTAACTACAAATATTCATAAATAAATACAATTTAACGACATAATTTAGCTCATAAAAGCTTGAAATAACATCATAGTATTTTGGCTGCTTAGCTTCCATAGACTTAACGGTCTCCCATCTATTTTCAAACCGTGCTGAACATAGCTTAGTCAATCTATCAATAACAACTAAGCGAACTTGTATGTAACATAAAATTAAATAACCCTGTTATATCATTTTATAAACACATAATAGTGGCAATTCTGACGTCACCAAAACATAAACTAAGCTAACTAAGGATGTTGCCGTCCCTTTCATAAACATCGAAATAAAAGAGATGCCAGCATCTTTAGTTAGTTTAAGTTAAAGCGGCGTCAGAATCGCCACGAATATTAGTAAGTAATATTAGTAAGAATATTAGGAGTAAGTGTGTTACCATTTTATATTTACTTTAGGTGCTTATGGCAACTTTAGACAATTATATTTAAATCAGTATTTATTGAGTGTACTTAATTTTTTGTATATTTAGTGTTAATTATATCAATGTTGCATTATTATTATAAATTTAAGTATAAATATGTAACATTATTACCTAAACCAATAAAAAGAAGAATAGGGTTAAATCAGTTAAATCAAAGTGTTGAAGTCTTGTTTTACCCGACTTTCAAAAAGAAGGAGGTTCTATGTTTGACTGTGTGTTAACCGATTTTTCCATCATTATGGGCAGAATTTGTTTTTATTTATATGTCCCATCATTGTCTTAAAATCAAGTACTTAATATGTAGGTATTTTTTTTAAATTTAGTCAAATGTATCTATTGAATTAGTAAATATAGAAGAATATATTTATATTAAAGAAAATATATGTACTTACGTTGATGTTATAAAAATTCTATTAAAATTAGGGTGCTCAATAAAACATTCTTTTAAATTTAAATATTTATTATAGTTAATATTTAGACAAAATCGCTATAGTTATAGTCCTAGACATTATAACAGATAAATAACTTATAATAATGTAATATTTTAGAATCACTGACCAATTTATATCACATTCCATAATAATAAATGGCATAAAAGGGATAAAAAACACCCAGCTTTCAAAAGTAGTAAGAATTTATACTAAAAACCATCAAACTTACTTTACTTTGATTCCAAAAACTTACGATTTCAATTGTTAAGTTACTTCGGGTACGATACACAGATAAAATAGGTACGATTAAGATCATTTCCATTTTTAATTTAGGTACTTTTTGAAAAATAAATAAAATAATCTACGTAATATGATAAAATGTGTAAGCATTTAACTGCAAAATAAAGAAGTAGCGAAATTTTCTCCTTTTACAAAATACTGCCGTATAGATACGTATATGTCCCATTTTATCCTTCTATTGGCAGGCCACCTTATGACTCCGAATATGCTTAGCAGTGTAGCTTCTTTATAAGGATCTGTCAATAACAATAGGGTTTAAATTAAACAGAATTAGAATGCGTCCCTATCACTCTTTTGTCAATAAAAAGAGATAGCAACATTTAAGTAGCTTTTTGAGCTATAGAAACTTGTATAAAAGCGAACGGGTAGCCCTCGAAACGGTTTTTTTGCACCAAAATGTCGCGCTGAAAAATCATCACTTAGATTCAACCTAACAACACAACGAGTCATTGTAACTATAGTGGAATTTTATTATTTTTAAAATAAAATTAGCGGGATGCCCGTTCGCTTTCACATTAACTCCATTTTGTATAACTAAGTGCCAGTTATTAGCGCTCACTTATCCGTTGGTGAGTACGCTATCATTATCTTACTTTATTGTGCAAGCTTTATTGTATTATTCCATTAATTTTAGTTTAATAGCTCTTCCAATAAACCTGCCATTGGATATTAATTTATCATGAATTTTTATACTTAGTAGTAGTAAATGCGAAAAAAAGCTAATTATAATAAAAATCATAAAATATATAATGCATAATATATAAACAATCGCTGAATGACAAATAGCTGACCATTTGTTTCTGATAAAGACAAAAGTGACATTTCTAAGATCCATATTCAGAGTCGATACTTAAGCGTGAATCGTGTTTCAAGTGATGACTCATCCTCCAGTTTTCGTAGTTTAAAAACAGAAAGTCTAAGTGTAGACTCTGAATACAAGCCTGAAATGAAAGTATATATTTATATTTACCAAACTTTCTTTACGGGTCTTAATCAGAAATGAATTACTTAGGTAAAACATGTGTTATTACATAATTTCTAAAATCCATTTTGATATGTCAATGTGCAATTTTGTTTTGGTTTTAATTACTTAACGAAATATACAAATAAAATTAGGATTTAGCATTATGCTTTATTTGTAAAATGAAGTAAACAAATCTTATTTAAATAATAGTTTACGTATTTATACAACACTTTGTTTCATTATCATTGCTAGTTTGACTTGTTAGATAAATTAAATATTATATAAAATATATAAAGCAATATACAGAATCATATCCATTGTTGTTGAATTATGTAAATTAATAAATACCTATATAAATTGTTGAAATTATCATAACTCGAAGGCATATTTTTCATGACATTTTTACATGACACTAAAAAGCATTACCTACCTACACTTTTATTTGTATTCGGGTTAGAAGCAAATATCTACTAATAATCTCATTAGAAATGCCTGTGAGTTTACACCATTAAAAGTATTGGGTGCAGTTAGACTATTTCCTAAATTGAATTGACGAAAAAGATCCCATGGACTTTTTCAGAATTTATTAAAAACCTATGGCTATTCAATTGAACACGTAGATACTCTGCTTTAAAGGGACTGCTTTCTTGATCGTTGATTAAACTTAACAATTTGGCAGTAGTCTTTTACACTCAGTACATAATAAAGAAAGGGTAGAATCGATAATAATTATGAGCTCAATCAATAGAAAATTGTGAAAAATATACATATAAATCAAAATATACTTTAGTTACTTTGTGTGCTGTTTCATAGATGTCATGAATGTGTATAGAAAATAATATTACGTTGAAAAGCAGATGTAATAAATAATGTTAGAAAAAACTTGTTTTATTACTTACTTTTTATTTTCTGTGATTTTCGAGTCTCCTACTCACTCCGAATGACGATTTCTCGACGTTTGGGTAGTACGTCGGTGGGTCTTACCCCGAAGTGTTTTGAAGTAGAAAGAATCCCTTCGAGGTCGATGTTCTCTTCATCGATTGGTGTTAACTTCGAAAGATCAAAACTTAAGTGTAAGTAAGTGAAGCAACTTTGACAAGTTTCAAGGTAGCTTAAGTTCCGCTAGTCTTTTAAGAGGGATACAAAAGGTGTGCCCTAAAAGTTGATTCGACCCAGGTTAAACTCCAAACGGAAGATTGTTCCATGAAGGTAGATATTTTAAAACCTATTGTATTTTGACTGATTATAAATAAGAAAGGTACTAACTACCTACTTAATTAGATTTAGGCGCCTAAAAATCCTTTTTCGATTTACTTAACTGATTGATAAGTTAAGGGCAAATAAAGATTTCAACTACATGATATAAATGAAATGTAACTTTATGAGATTACGGCTTTAGCTAAAACGACCTTTTTAGACCCTTAACTTAATTCACGTAGATAGGTTAGGATTACCTGTCAATAACAAAAATAAATAAAACAAACAGAATGAAACAGAATCGTCGCTTTATTCAGCAATTTCCAGTTGAAAAAAAAATAATCAACAAAACTACACTGAAATTCAGAACATGACTATTTTACAAACAATTTACAGCGATTTATTTATTTGACGCAGTTTCTGAATGCACCTTGTACCCGAGCGAAGCGTGAAACACGATCGAAACGAAATAAAAATAATATTTACAGGGCAGGTACCGACGCACGGCGATAAGCTAAATTAGGCTAAGAAATACATTGCGTTCAAAATTAAGTAGCTAAACTTTTAATGATCACAAGAAGCCTTTGAAACGACTCAGTTCAACGAACACGGCGAGCGAAGCGTTATTTACTGAAACGCAGCTTCGCTTCTTTTGAGCTTTTTATAACATTTCACTTTCAATAGTTAACATAATTATCGTTCTAAGACCATTGCAATCATTAGAAGTTTAGCGCCTTATCGGAGCATTCAAAAACTGCGCAGTGCCTAGTTTACAAATCAAAAACTTATGAGGTACAACATCCTAACCACTTTACTAAGCGTATCGTAACGGCCCCAAAATATAGAGGCCAATTTTTTTTTTACATTTTTTCCCAAATTGCAGCCTTTTGTACAGTATATGATACTTACTAATATTATATGTATAGACATAGGTAAAACCGTTATTTTTTTGGTCGCGTTCTATTTTTTGTAGCATCTTCGTGGGATGACACAAAAGATATCTCGCTTATTTTTTAAAAGGTAATAACAGGACATTTGCATAACACGTAGTTGATATAATCGCATAGCTAATATTAAACTCAGACTGAGTTACAAATTACATATTCACGATATTTTTAAACATTTTTTTTGTTTTTCTGAAATAAATCTAAAGAGCCGAACGGACAAAGTATGCCGAAAAAGAAACTACACTTTTAACACACAGGATGTAGTCTTTTTTTTTCGCCATCGACAACTTCAAGCAGACTTGGATTTAGGTAATTCATTATTAATACATTGAACATTTAATTTACGATAAATGTTGGCGACAACGACAAAAGACATAATTGCAGTCCCATTTTTGATAAGATTTTTTTATTATTTTATTTTTTCATATTCTATCTACTGTGTCTCTACGATACAATCTAATAATCTTAATGGACACGCTCTAACCACTACAGTACCAATAACTGTAATTATATTAAAACATATTTCTTTTTATTTTAATTTCAAAGAAATATTGAAATCAGTTGTTAGAAGTTCCAGTTAAAATATTTTCTTGTTCTATCTTCTCAAACGAGAAACAAGATATTTTAAAATGTGAATTCACTACTACATTGATTGTTAAAAACATAGTTACGCACGATTTTTAAAATGTTTTTTTTCCAATCATTAACAATATTTTTGTTAATAGGTATATTGTTTTTTACAAAGTGTAAGCGAGGGGATAAATTAATGAAAAATGTTTCTAAAAATACACAGTATATTAACTTTTTTTTGGAATCTCACTTCGTGTCATTTTTCAACAATTTTTACAAGTTATTCGCTACATTATATTTAGTTAACCCGTTTTTTTTCTGAAATTTTCATTATCTTCAAATAATTTAAAATTACACTGTTATTTAATAAATAAACGAAAGTTAAGTCTGCAAACAAATGAAGTTTCATTTTTTTTATTGTTTTACCGAGTTATGTTTTTACACTTAGGAAAAGTATTGATATTTTTATAAAATTTGATAAATAGGTAAGAAAAAAAACGGCTTTTATGAATACATTATCAAATCTCATGAAGTAATGTAGTTTCTTTGACAGTACATAACGAAGTAACTGCAGGTTTTTAAAAGGAGAGTACAGGGTGTCTCATTATGTATTAAAATGTAGCCACTATTACCTTAAAATCACACCCTGTAACTATGCTATCTAAAAGCTGAACTAAATCAATATAAATCCTGCATTAAATTCCATTTCGATTTAAAACTATTCTCAAAATTATGACAACACTGTAGATGCCAAATCATCCTGTCTGGTCCTGGTGTTGCTAGCTACAAAATATTTTCAAATGTTGCCACTGATCAACATTAATTTTACTTTGATTTCACATTTAATATTTTTAAGTTATTTTAAAACCGCTAAACAGTCATATATATAACCATATAGGATATAATTAAAACATACGCCTTTATTATTAAGTGATCAGATTAAATATTGATATATGAAGTATATTTATGAGTGACGAGTACATATAATATAATGTTAATACATAGATTCTTGACAAAGACATAGATACTTAAGAGAAAATGTAGATAATATTTTAAAATTACTCTTGGTCTGAAAAGTAGGTTGGTACTTATTATTTTGAGGATATTAATAATTTAATAATGTAATGTTATTTACAGATAATATATGACCATTTGAACGACCACGCAACATACAAATCTTATAATCCTGGTCCTGCCAGTCTTTCTAATTCTATATTCATCATTTAATATACACATAAATCTATATAATACACATATTTCGGTTATATTATACAAATCGTTACACATTAGGTATACATTTTACTCGCATTTTTTTCCTTTTAAAGAACTAAGTGAATGTTTCTTGCTTTTTAAAAACTATGTGCATATGCCAGCTTTTTTATAAATAATTTAAACTAAATATAATAACTGGGATTCATGTTAAAGAAAATAAGTGTACTTTTTCACAATATACACTTAATTTTTATGTGTGTATATAATATTTTCGCCAGTTAAGCGGGGGGAGGCCTTTGCCCAACAGTGGGACAAGATGGGCTACTAGTAATAGTAATATAATATTGAAAATGAAATATGATCACGACTGTATCCCCAAGATATTCTTTCAGATCTACGGGTATTTTTGGATCCTTTGAAAGATCCTAATTATGTAGTCAGAGGTATGTCCAAATACATTTTGGTATAAATGTATATATTAATTATGTAGTCAGAGGTATGTCCAAATACATTTTGGTATAAATGTATATATTAAATTTTTATCGGCACTTAATTGCGTATTGAAAATCATTCGACTTACCTCGATACTTCGGATGACGTTACAATCTCCGTCACGAGAGTTATTCTACTAATATTATAAAAGAGTTTGTTTATTTGTATGTTTGTTACTCGTTCACGCAAAAACTACTGAGCGGATTTAACCGAAACTTGGACCTAAAATAACACATAGGCTCTTTTTATAATGGTTTGTACCACGCGAGCGAAAAACATGGTATAAAAAATTAAAAATAAAATTAGGTATACTATCGATGTAGATTGAAAATATGTGATACAATTAAAGTTCTCCAGTGTGTGTGTAATAAATAGGTAAGAGTATAATAATATTAAATAATGAAACTAATTAGGTACTTACAAATAATACGCTATAATGTGCTAAGGATGACCCACTGCCGTTTGCACCAATAGAAATGCAGCAAAATAACGCGATAACGTCAACATACCTTCCTATTGGTCAACACAAACCGGATACAGGAAGTATTTAATACTTTTTAATACTGGCATATGCATCAGTGTAATCTATTTCACAGCCACTTAAAAAAAACTTTAGATGAAGCTTGTAATAACTAAAAGAATATTTAAGCTTTGAGACGAATCTGTCAAATCCAAAGCAAGTCAAATCTTGCCAATACTTAAGCGATTATTGACTTAGCTAAAGTTACCATCACTTAACTTATTCAAAACGTCATATCCTCCAATGGACTGATCCATCTCTCATAATGAACCTTATTACAATGCAATAGACTAAATTACAAGTCATGCGAGTCCAGAATTAGCTAGCTTATGTAGTAGTACTTAAAATAATTCCTTGTATTTTCTTTTTAAGCCCGAATTTTTTGGCTGTATCTAAATTATACTAAAATACGGTTTCCCGCGTTTTGAAACCGCCATATTGTCACGATACCAAAATGGCCGCTGATTAGAAACAGAAAGAAATAAAATAAAAAGTAAAGGTGTTTCATTACTTTAATATCACACATTTTACTACAAAAATGAATAATACAATATATACAAAATGTCTAGCTAAAATTAACAGTAAATATGAACAAAATGGCGGATTTCAATCGTTGGAAGCCGCATATTTTTTAACTAAACAAAAACCGACAAAAGGTGTTCAATTTGTTACTAAAATTGTTATCAACTCAGGCTTTCAAACCAAAATAGGCAATTCAGGTCTTTCGAATCTAAATCGGTGGGCATTTATTGCCTTCATAAAGTAGTAAATTCAGTAAGTACTTACCTATATGAAAATCATCTGTCATATGAAAGTTTAAGACGGCTTGACGGAATTGGATGTTATTTTTGTTTTCAAAGTTACCTACCAGGATTGTAAAAAGGTATAATAAAGCCACGACTGTTTACCCAAACTGATTTAGGCATTTATCTTGCATCTTAGTGTTCATGCAAACCACGTTTTTGCGAGGTAATGATGGTTTGTTTGTTTGTTTAAAGGAGGTAATCTCCGAAACTACTCAGCCGATTTCAATAATTCTTCTACCAATGTATAGAATGGACTGTCGCGATGCTTATAGGCTATATTTTATCCCGGTAGTTTCATTAGTACACCCGTGCCTCTGCACGTGATACATGACCGTTAGTCTATGAAGATGTCTATAGTCAGAGGTATGTTTTAATAAATATTTTGGTATTTTTTTGCAAAAGCTAATAAAAATGTGACAGGTTACAAGCCTATCCACGCTAGAAGCTGATTATTCAGTATAAAGCTAGTATTGTGCATATACATTTTACGAAATGAAACTATAGGAAGAGGTTTAAATTATAGAAAAAATACAGTAGAAAAGTCTGAAATTAGAAGCACAGCTATACTTCATTCTTGAAACGAGCTAATATAAAGAAAAGTAAACGCACGTGATTGGTCTTCGAAAATAATTGTCTATTCTCGGATTGGCTAAATTTGACAATTGATTTGACAATCTAGCTAGCCAATCACGTTAAAGGCAACTATTTTCGACGACCAATTACGTGTGTTTATTTTTCTCATTAGCTTGTTTCAATAAATAAAGTATAGTAGTTTTATTTCTTTTTAGCAGCTTTTTGTTCATTTATCAGTTTTCAAATCAGGATTAGGAATATACTCAATCCTTATTTTCCCTTTATCGTCTTCATCCATCGTTTGTTTCGGATCATCCATACAAACTTCATCTAGGTTATTACAATCCACAAAAGTAAGGTTAGGTTTTTTTATTTGTTTACGTTTATCTTTATCATCATCTTTCTTCAATTTGAATACAGTTTTTGATTGTATTTTGCATATTTTCGGCTTTTTAACATCTACTTTGGATGCAGGAATGCTGAAGTAATTATCGTTGTTATCTGTAACAGTGTCCCTAACTAAGCTTTCATACAAACTACCTATAGTGACATTCTTAGACATTTTATTATCCTCACTCATTTTAGTTATATTTAATAATTTAACATTATCCTGATTATTTTCAAAGCCTTGCATATTCCCTTCAGGTTGACAATCTTTCTTTAGTAATGAAACAGGCATGCTAGTTATTAAAGTTTTCTTTTGATCAAGTTTATCATTAGGTTTTAGTAATTTTACATCATCCCTTTTAACTACAAGAAACTCTGATAGTTCTTTTGGAATTTTGACTTTAGACATGCCTCTATCATTGTCTGTGTCAATTCTCTTCGAAATGTCCATTGATTTGTCCATATTGTCTGGACAAGACACTAAATTGACTATATTAGCCGTAGTATCGGTAACTTTAACTCGTTTACACTTCATAGGTTCAGTAGCGTGTCTTTTACAAGTAACCACGCAGGTCGGTCTACTTTCCTTCGCATTCTCATTTAGTTTAACCTTCTTACAGCTGATTGATAGCTGTTTCGCCTCAACTTTCCGTTTCATAGTATCAATTTGACCGCTATTAAGACACGTTAGGTATTGTTTGTCGTCTAGTTTGGCAGTGGTGCCGATATTGCCAATTTTGGTTTTGCCACCTTCGTTTGAATATTTGAATATATAATCACCGACAGTGTGCGAATCGATCGAGTCTTTCTCAATAACATTGCCAATATTTTTATCTAAATCGTTATTATTTTTGCTGTCAATAACTTCTATACTCTCACCGTTTTTGAGTGAAACAATCGTGTTTCTAACGTTACCAAGTCCAGCGTTGCTTGTCGCGTTGCCAGCGTTCTCAGGAACTATAACGTCTTCACTAGCGTCACGAACGTTGCCTCGGTTGGCGTTGCCGCACACACGGTTGCCACTAGACACGCTAACTGTACTGGCGCTGCCTCGAACGCTAACGGGCCCACTGGCGCGAACGCTGACGTTAACGCTAACTCCGCGACCGCTCACACGAGTATTGTCACTGCGGTTCGCGTTGTCGCAGGCACGGTTCGCGTTGTCGCAAGCACGGTTAGCGTTGCCACGGTTGTCCGTGTTGCCGCCAACGCTGTCAGCAACGCAGTCAGGGGGCGGTTGTCACGTGACCTATAAAAAATAATTTATTTATTGTGAAAATGAAGTGATAGAGAAGAGGCCTCTAGTCTTTCTCGTGATTGGCTAGATTGTCAAATCAATTTTCAACTGTCAAATCTAGCCAATCACGAGAAAGACAATTATTTTCGACGACGTGTGTTTATTTTTCTTTGTATTAGATCGATTTAATAAATGAAGTATAGCTAGCAGTATATAGTAGTACCTCCATAGGCAGTACGTCCGGGGTGCGCCGCCGCACGCTCCCGTTGGTGTCTCCGTCCTCCGCGTCGTCCCGCGAGTGAGACGGCTGCGATGATGATGATGATGCAGTCGTCGACGACTCCACTATCTCCCTGTAACGACATTACCAAAACTATCATCATCGGTGCATCAACCGATAAAAAGATCTTAATGATAGTTTCTTTCTCGATAGGACAAGACCCCGTGGCCGAGTTGTGAGGCATCCCGCGTTTAGGGAGATCGCTTGTATCGACGCAGGTTCAAATCCTGCCGGTGTCATAACTTTTATTAAGATTTTGTAATTTTTCTATTATCAAAACTATCGTGAGTTGTACCTAGTATATATACCAACTACACAAGTGGGCACTAAATTAAAATTCCTAAATTCGAGAGCTCTTATTTCGTTCACAATAAAGTTCAAAACAAAATGACATTCTGAGTGACAGTTCTAAAATTACAAAAAAATAAAACACAAAAATAACCTGAAGAAAAAGGAACAATGTTCGAGATGAGGTAACTGACTGATGCATGTAATCTGTGTTATAGTATAATGTATGGGGTTGTACATACGGGGGCGGTGGTCGCGGCGGCAGCAGGCGCGGGGCGCGCGCTCGCAGCTGCGCATTGAACGCGATGGCTTGCACGTTGGCGGGCAATGCGGCACCAGACGCGCCAGATAACGCTATCTTCTGACCACCTGACATACAACACACTTATTTACAACGGATTTCAATAACACGTGTGGGGCTAGTCAAAATAATGCAGGCCTTTACATTTTGAACGACCTCTGTGGCGCAGTTGGGGCTGAGACGCGGAGGTTGCGGGTTCGATCCCCGCTACGGGACAAATGTTTGTATGTTCTGCAGATTTTTGTCCCGTGTCTGGGTGTTTTCGATCTATAATATGTTGTATTTAGAAAAAAAAAATGTATCTATGTATTATATCAGTCATCTGCATACCATAACACAAGCATTAAGTTGCTTAGCTTGGGACTAAATGACGCTGTGTGGAATGTCCAAGGATATTTTTTTTTACTAGATGATCTATACATCAGGAGGCAATCTTTGCCAACACTTAACGGGACACTGTAGTGCCTCGGACATTGTTGAGATGGAATAAACTTGTGGCACCTAAACCATCCTCTCAGCTGCCACACATATCCACAGGAAAGACAATGGTCAATACGTGTGGGGTAACTAGCCGCTGGTTTCCTCACGATGTTTTCCTTCACCGTATGATGTATATGTAGAGACAGTGGTATGACATTACCTTTAGCTAGATGTGCATTCTTATGCAGGAGATTAGCGACAACAGTGCCCGGTATGGCGCCCGTAGCGCCGGTCAGCGGAGCGCCTACTTGTAGCCCTGATAAAAATATTATTTATATTATTTTTATTTATTTTTACATGTATTTCTTGCAATAAATATACTTTGACTTAGTAAATCATAGATCTAGGAAAAGACTAAAGAAAAGATGTATGGATTGTGTGAGCGATGATATGAGTAAGAAAGGTGTGAGTGCTGAGATGACGTCTGATAGAGGGAAATGGAAGAAGAACACATGTTGTGCCGACCCCACATAGTCGGATAAGGCACAATAAGGTAGGAAGGAGGATCATAATTTGTATTTCAGTCATTTTATTTATTAAATCAAATAATTACAATAATTATGTATATCATAACACAAGCATTAGGTAGCTTGGGACGCTGTGGGAATCATCATTATCATCATCTCAGCCCATTTCCACCCACTGTTGGGTATTGGCCTCCTCTCTATTACGCCACTCTTTCCGATCCCTCGAAAAGTTCCCTCTCTGTGGGGAATGTACAAGAATGTATAATATTAAAGTATGGATGCGGTGGAAAGGTTACCTTGCAAAGTCGCGCGACTTTTGAGATGTATCTGATGTTTGTGCGGCCTCACCGCCGGTATGGGCGCGCGCACCAGTTGTCGCCCGTCTAAAGAGACCGCCACGCGAGCCGGACGCGCCGTCGATAGCTGACCCTGTGGATATGACACAGGTTAATTAAACAAAAAGAAGTAATTAACCCGCTCATGCATATTATCTAGAAGATTGCCTCCTGAACGCTGAATAAATCATCTAGTAAAGATGTAAAGGCCTAAGTTGTTGCACTTCAATATTACCACGGGTACCTCATCTCGAAATTGAATTCACTCCGGTTTTCTTCGGGCTATATGTTTGATTTTTGCGGCGGCTCCTAGCGGCTTTTAGGCATCCGACTACATGCTACTTAGCACTAGATGGAGTTACTTATTTTTGACTGCAGGCAAGACCAAAACGCCGCTCGGGGAGCCGCAAAATCAAACACAAAAATAGCCCGAAGGAAAGAGAACAATGTAGAGATGAGGCACCTGACTTATGTAGGTTACTAACCTACATAGGTTTGATGGTACTAACCTTCAAAGTCCCATCGAAGACCAGCTGCCGTTTCTTATCATTAAGATCCAATCTCGCGATGGTGGTAGCCTTGCCCGGCGGAGGCTGCCTCACAACATTCACGAGATGCGGCCCCTTGCCGAGCTGACCGCTCTTTATCTCGAACAGCTGCGCCACGGAGCCCTGGGACGCCTTGAAGAGGGTCGTGGACTTGGGGTCGGAGAGGGTAGCCAGAGAGACGACGGCGGGCAGTTGCGTGATGCCGCGGTTCTGGGCGGCCATGAATTGAGTTCTGGGAATGAGAAGAGTTTAATTAATTCATTATTGATATCGAACAATTTACACGAGCTTTAAACGGTGGAAGAAAACATCGTGAGGAAATCCGCGGTTAGTCAGCCCTACACGTATTGACCATTTCCTGTAGATATGGCCGGCTAAGGCTGAGATAATGGTTTAGGTGCTGCCTATTCCATCTCAACAATGTTCCAGGCACGTGTCCCGGTTATGTACTTATAGATAATGAATTAATCATCTAGTGTAATGAAATGAAATGAAATGAAATATGAAATGAAATATATTTATTAAACCTGAAGAACACATATATAGATGTAAAGGCTGTATATGTAGATGTAAAGGCCCGAGTTATTGTAATTCTCACCTCTGCGTATGCGTGAGCGGATGCGCATGTAGAACCTTCAGCTTGGTGTTCTGCAGATGAGTGTGCGCGACCACGAGGGGCGAGGACGCGGGCGCGTGCTTGTGTGCGGGGGCCAGCTGCACCAGGGGGGACACGCGGCGGGGGGGGGGAGTCGACGGTGAGGACACGCCCGCTATAGACGTTATGCCGGTCACACCTGGAAAAAAAACCATTGTTATTTTCGTACGATCGTCTTTCATTGCCATTGCCGTCCATTTAAATTTTTGAATATCTTGAGAAGAAAATTACCTGCACTCTCGAGGTGCATTTCTGTTCATAATTCTGAAAACCCTTATCCGAACTTTTGATAGTACCGCATAGGTGCCACCGTTCCTTGCACTATGGTTGAGAGTAATAAAAAAATCATTTTACTGTCAATGTCACCGTTTTAGGCGCGCTTGGACACTTTCATTTAGTTCACTCTTTGAAATTACCAATGTTCTTGGTTAATCCAGCTCGTTGTGGGGTTGGGTGGGTGTTTGATCAGTCATCTGGTTACCATAACACAAACATTAAGTTGCTTAGCTTGGGACTAGATAACTCAGTGTGAAATATCCAACGATATAGGATAGTATATAGGATAAGATACATTTTATTTCGGAACAAAATAACATATGTACTAGTACAATTACGTACGCTGAAGATTGCAGTAGTTAAAAACTGTGTCGCAATTTCCAGCGCCCGACCATAGGATTAAAAGTGCATATAGATAGTGACTCACTCTCTCGACTATGCACCGGCAGCGACACGACGTGAGGGAAGGGTCCGTTCTGTAGAATAACTCCGCCCTGACCGGACAACAGATGGTTCTGAAGACGGACCTGGGAACAATACTTGTATTTAAAAAAACTCAGGCTATTACATCTATACTAGACGATTTATGCAGCGTAGTAGTTAGGTAGTTAGAGTTTTCAGGCGACTAAAGGCCTACGTCATGGCTCAACGAGTTTAAAAGCCGGTACCGACAATTTAATGTGCCCTCCGAAGCACGGAAGCGCTCAGATAGTAATGCCACTTGTCACCAATCCAAGTAGTGACCGCTCAGAATGTTGCTTAACTTCGATGATCTATCAAGAACTTGGCAAGTTTCGCCACGAGTGCTTCAACCTAGCTTATAACACTGTACGTTTTTAAGAGATCCTTCTATCTTCCTATACCTTTAACGTGTCAGTGACTTGTGTGAGCTGGCTGGGCGCGCTGCATACGGCTACTGGCTCGCTGCGCACGCGCGCCGTCGACGTTATTATATGCTTCTTGAGAGGAGAGTGAAGCGTTTGCACCGTCTTCAACTGCACGCCGTGAGGTAGCTGTACCTGGACATTATAATACAATTAGAGACTAGGAGCATTAAAAAATAACAACTTCAATTTTGTTAGAGACTAGCAGCACGTCCCGGCTTTGCACGGGTAAACTAATGAAACTCCCGAAATAAAATATAGCCATCCCGACTACGATACTGTACCCAATTCTACACATCGCTGAATTATTTTTTTGCTAAACTGTCTGCATATTAGTATGTAATGTAATGTAACTAGGCTGAAACTTAGAATAGACATATTTTATGATCTAGCTAGAATAACACATAACCTACTTATTATCTCGATCGCCACGGAACAAAACTGCGGGCGAGTAAGCTAAAAGACATAATAGCATGGGCGAGAAAGTTTGGTGCATTGTTTTAATTTTTAGTTTTTTCGTATTTTTAATCTTTTGTATGTGTGTTTTTCTCTACCTACCAAATTAATGTTTTCCTATTCTAATATACATATAAGAATAAATAAAGAATAAGAATAAGATTATCTTTATTTCAGAGAACACACAGCACAGACGAACACAATAACAGAAGGTACACAAAAAATACAATAATAGAAAAAAAAAAACTATGTAACTATATGTAATTCTATTCTAAAGTGAATAATATCACGCACCTCTTCAATAGTATTACTATCCTCCTTCTTCCTCTGCCCTCTGAGCTGGTTAGCTTGATGCGAGTTGACTTGAGTGTTTGTTTGCGGTTCATTGACCTCCTCCTTGACGGGGGCGGTGGGGGCAGAGGGGGCGGTGGGGGCGGTGGGAGGGGGAGGCTCCACGGGGGCAGGTCGGGACTCAACCACCTGATAATATACGAGTCATAGAATAGAATATATTTATTTGGAAACAACAGCAAAGACTAGATTAGCATCAGAAAACACATCAGTAAGTAAGTAGGTGGCACAAATTAGGCTTACAGGAGGTACCTATATAATAAGTAAGTATCAACAAGTAGGTATACAGAATATAAATAATAAAGAGAATAGTAAGCACAGTTGAATTTAAAAAGTAAAGCACGTTTTTATGAACTGATGACGACCTCTGTGGCGCGGTGGGTGAAAGTCCGCCTGAGACGCAGAGATTGCTGGTTCGATCCCCGTTACGGGACAATTTTTGTATGTTCTGCAGATTTCTCTTGAGCTTGGGTGTTTTTTACATATTGTATTTTTATTGTTTATTTCGCGGATTACTGTTATTTTTGATTAGCATTTGATACAAGTTAGACAATCGGGGGCTTACCTTCCTGGCGGGTGCCGGCTTGGTGGGCGTGGGCGTGGGCGTGGGCTCCCTGGGCGCGCAGTAGATTGGCTCGCGATCACCCGCGGTTACGCGCACGTGCGTCGAACCGAACGAATCCGTCTGAAATTATATATTCGTTTTATATCCTTTCTACTTCCTATCCTGTCCTACTATCCTCCTCCTTTAGATAGGTGATACCCTGGATTAACACATAGGCTACTTTTTATCCCGATATTCCCGCGGGAACGGTACTTACGCGGGGCGCAGCTAGTATTATATAATTGAGTAAAAAATGAGTTTACATGAGGTAAAGGGACAAAGCCCTCAAGCCGCCTTATTCTCCAAATAACCATGTCTTGAGTTAGCACGACACGGCGTGGTTTTTATTAAATAATGATTCGATGTATTTCATAAAACAAAAGCTAGATAACCTATTATTATCTGTAAGTGTTATTAATCTCTGAAAACTGTATGACCTATCTAAGCGCATTGTAATATGTCTATGGATGAATAAATGAATTGAATTGAATAACGTGCAATCCCTTACCGCGTTGCTTTGTGTCCGGCCAGAGTCGGTGCCCGCGCCCGCACTCCGGCCGTGAAATAAAAAAGGATCCGCCATCGACGATGTACCCACATCTGAAAATAACATTTTAAATTACAAAATGAAAAACAAATTAAATGAGAATGTCATGTGAAAGTTTGGCATTTACAACTCTTGCCCAGCAGTGTATCGCACGTGTCGCTGCTGTATACTAGCGTACCTATCCGCTCCTCTGTTTCACAACGCTGAGTGACGACCGTTTTCTTGTCACAATTTTAGTTTAAGTAAATTACATATTTAAAAAAATACATAAGAAATAAACAATTTTTGGTTTGATTTGATAGTCAACACGCAGTTCCGTTTTCGGTCGGAAGTGTAAACTATACTATATTTCTTGAAACGAGCTTATAGGAAGAAAAATAAGCGCACGTGTTTGGTCGTCGAAAATAATTTGACAATTGACAATTGATTTGACAATCTAGCCAATCACGAGAAAGAAAATTATTTTCGACGACCAAACACGTGCGCTTATTTTTGTTCGTATTAGCTCGAATCAAAAAATGTAGTATAGAGTATAAATACTAACCAGTAAAGTCCGGCATCATATCATCCGTGACATTCAAAGACTCTGGCAGGTCCGGATAAAGCGACGAGAGGCTGAAATCCGTAGTTGTGAAGTCGCCAATCTCGACCGCGAGCGACGCGTCGGCGGTCAACGGCGAGCCTTCAGATACTTGGGGGGGCGGGGAAGGTGACGTCTTCGGTCGGAAGTGTAGCCTATAACATAGATTAAATAAATAATATGCAAATATGTGAATCTATACTTCATTTCTTGAAACGAGCTAATAGGAACGTAAATAAACGCACGTTATTGGTCGTCGAAAATAATTGTTTATTCTCGTATTGGCTAGATTTGATAATTGACAATTGATTTGACAATCTAGCCAATGACGAGATAGGATGTTATTTTCAACGACCAATCACGAGAGTTTATTTAATCTGCCTATTAGCTCGTTTCAATAAATGAAGTTTAGATAGGGTTTTCATATAAGAGCCATTTGGGGGTGGAGACCCTGGGTCCGTGGGGTACCGGGACCCATCGCGTTTTTAAAATTATTTCAGGGCGTCTGGTCGAAGCGACGCGTGATCCGAGGGCTGGGTCTTATTTGGCTCAAAGGATCAGCATTGCTATTCAGCGTGGCAATGCGGCCAGTGTCTTGGGCACGCTTCCGTAGCTACCTATAGACAGTTTGCAACGGTCCTTAGATGGCTCAACTGGTCTATTTGTACTTTGTACAGTTATGTAAATATGTATTAGTTTAGTTTCTGTAAAGATTGTCCGGAAGAATCGAAACATTATCGGTATTTAAATCGACGATATTTTTACGTGTGCAATTTCCCGTGTGATATAACAATGTCTAGTACCACCACAGATAAAATAATACAAGGTACAACTCACGATAGTTTTGAAAGTGAAAGCACTCACCATTTCTTATTAACTTCATCGAGGAACCGTTCAAACTCCTGCTCAACCGGCAGTAGACTCTGATCGGAATCATAACTACAATCGCTGCAATCACTATAAGACCGCTTCCTACTAACGTCCATAGTCCTAACACTAATATCACTTTTGCACTTTTCACTATCTTGCACAACGTCTGGTAGAATGTCGTCGAGCGGTTCGACTTTGAATTTGTCGGGTTTGAGATCAAAGTCGGGTTTGAGTTCGGGCGTCGCGAGCCAGAGTTCGGGTTTTCTGGAGAGATGCCTTCGGAAGGCGTGCCTCCACGGATATTTCCCGCTCGTGTGGTAGTCTCTGGTGATTTCTGTCGGTGTCCGGTGCCGTTTGTTCTCGATGTCGGGCTGTGGATAACAAATTATTATTAGCTAAAGTAATATAATAATTATTACAAATTATCAGCTATATACCCTGGGTAGGCAGAGACTGCGGACCTCCACTTGCTACGATCCTGACACACCACTTTTGCCTCATTCACTCTCTACCTATGGTATCTGCCTACTCACCTGTAAACGTGGACATAACATAGTTAGACCTGGACGATTTATAGAATACACCTGGAAGTTTTAGAGTCGGACCGGAAAGTTACATGTTATTTATTTGTGTTCATGACCTGTTGGTTGTCAGTAGCTGGACCTGGACGTTTTAAAGGTCGACCTGGACGTTCAATAGAATATGCACCTGGAAGTTTTTGAGTTGGCTTTGGACGTTTCTGCCTTTGACGCGGACATTTCTAAGTTAGACCTGGATGTTACATGTTATTTAGTATGTTCCTGACCTGTTGGTTGTCAATGTGGAAGGGTAGGCTGGGCCAAAGGTCGTCGAGCGGTGTGCGGGCGCGGTCCAACAGCACGCGCCCGCCGCGCCCCACGCGGCGCCGCGCGAAGCCAACGCACTCGGGGTGCGGCCTGCTGATAGAGGTGAGGGTGTACCTGAAATTACAATTATATTAGATTTATTGGAAAACCAAAAGCCAATTAAAGGTTTTCACGTATAGAAAAAACATATGTGAACGTGCGGACTGGAAACAGTCAACAGTTAAAACATAACATAGGTACATAATCATATCATCATAGATGTGCGACCACCGCGGGAGTGTTCATTTCAGTCAGATCATTTATTTATTTTATTTTATTTATTTTATTTTATTTTTAAGGTGAAGAAGATAGGTGGTGAAGATGTCTCATAAATTAGATGACAGACTGAGGTATGTCCAAGTACATACATAACAAACATACATAAAATCACGCCTCTTTCCTATGGGAATAGGCAGAGACCACGGATCTCCACTTGCTACGATCCTGACACACCTCTTTCGCTTCATTCACTCTCATTACATTCTTCTTACATGCTACATTTTGCAGAATAATACATACCTATGCCGAGGATCGATTTCGTGTTGGAAGAGGCCATCTTTCGAAGGACACTCTGGGTCGACCGGATCTCCGTACAAAGTAGACGTGGGCTGAAACAAAACAAACACTAATTAACGATGGAATAAGTAAATTGCGGAGTTAACTACTACATGTAAAACTTACTTTAACTTAACTACTACTACTAACTTTAATCTTTAACTTAACTTTTTACTACATGTAAAACGTGAAATAAATGTCGAACTTCCTTCCTTCCTTGGACATTTCACACAGCGTCATCTAGTCCCAAGCTAGGAAATATAATGCTTGTGTTATGGTAACCAGATGACTGATATAATACTTAGATACCTACATTTTTTTTTGTAAATACATACATAATTTAGATAGAAAACACGAAACAAATATCTGCAGAACATACAAACATTTATCCCGTAGCGGGGATCGAACCCGCAACCTCCGCGTCTCAGCCGGGCCTTTGCCCACTGCGCCACAGATGTCGTCTGCGGTCGTCTTACGATGTAAGCAAGCTCACCATCTCGTAGTAACACCCCGGTTTCCTCCTGAACGCGAACGGTCCGTCGTCGGGCGGCGAAGCGGGCTCGGTGCGTGGACTCTCCTCCTCAGACGACGTGTAAACACCAGAATCTGAAACAGTACGGAAGATGACTTAACATTTTTTATTACATACTAAAACAGGGAATCGGCGTTTTATGGGTATTACTATAATGCATAGTATTCGCGCTACATCAATGGTGTGAAGTGCACCGCGTCACCACGACAGCAATCCCACTTAAGATTCCTTCAAATCGCCTACTGCGCAGCTTTTTCCTTCAGCGTTGTTCTTACGTGGTACTAGACGGTTCTAAGATATTGTTGTATTTGTCAATGTTTTTATAAATTTTTTCTTTTCTATTCTAAGTCAACTGCATGTTTTTTATTTTTTGGTCATAGCTTCTATACATTTGTATACATTGTCCATTGTAAACACCTTATACCTTTTTGAATTTTGGATTAAAAGAGATTTCGTTTGACTAAGTTCTAAATCTTATCAATACTGGAGCTTAAAATAAACACGAGGAATTAAAATCTGTAGAAGTATTTAAAATCTATAACATTTTAGTAGTATTAAACTAGCTAATGGTTTTGGCTTAACCTCGAAATCGGCTCAGTTTGTCAAGGCGTCGTTTCACAGCGTTTCTTAACCTTTTATACACCACTAGCATCACGTCCCGGCTTCGCACGGGTGTACTAATGAAACTACCGGGATAAAATATAGCCTATAACCACCCCGACAGTCCATTCTACACATCAGTAAAAGAATTTTTGAAATCGGCTGAGTAGTTTCGGAGTTTTACCTCCTTCAAACAAAGAAAAGTCATCTGAGTGATGAAAGATTAAGAAACGCTGTATAAAGCCTATACAAACTCACGTCCAACCAGTGAGAGAAGTTAAGAGGCCACACAGTCAATCGTAACAGTGGCTTCCGAGTCAGGCTATGCACGTCAAGTTTCCTGTCAGGTTTTTGTGTATTAACAGCTACAATTAAAAACACTAGTGCCCGCATACTCATTTACTCCTTTTGTTTTACTTTAGAATAGTTTAAGTTAGTTTTTTTTTGTATTTCTTCTTGTGCCTGTGGCTATTCTTCCTTAAAGCATTTATTCTTTACTTCTGTTCTTCTGTCACTAGAGTTGGGCATTTTTTCATACGAACTTACAATACATTTTTTTTAAAACCTGACTGTATAAACATTTGTTGAAAAACCTGACACTGTAAACATTTTTGTAAAACCTGACACATTAAACATTTTATACCTGTTTTTTTGCTTATGCATTATCATCCGCGGCTAGTCAGTCCCACACGTATTGACCAATGTCTTTCCTGTGGATATGTGTGGCAGGTGAGAGGATGGGTTAAGTGCTACAAGCCTATTCCATCTCAACAATGTCCCAGGCACTACAGTGTCCCGTTATAGGCAAAGATTGCCTCCTGACGCTGTATAAATCATCTAGTAAGAATGTAAAGGCCTGAGTTTTTGTGTAGCAAAGTCAACACCCGAGCGTTGACTCTGCTACAGAGTTTTAACTTCCTATTGATTGTATTACCAATGTTTTTGTTCCAAATAAATGATTTTTGATTTTGTTTTATTTTTTGTTATGCATTTATCAATTTTATCATTATCAATCACCACCAGCCCGATGGTCGGATGACATCATTAACATCGCCGGTAAAGCGTGGCAAAGGATCGCACAGGACCGAACTGAGTGGCGTCATAAAGAGGACGCCTATACCCAGCAGTGGGTGCAACCGGGCTGATATGATGATGATGATGCATTATCAAAAACGTGAGCCAACCTAACGTGCAAGCCGTCATATATTAGGGCACTCACCTCGGTGGCCCTGCGACGCGCCGGCTGTCGCGTGTCTGTGTTTCCGACGTTTGTACGGACGCTTCTCGCGCTGTAAGCCAATCACCATCATGATAACTACTATTTAAAAAAAAATGTCGAAACGGTAGGCAAAAGTGTTTTTCGCCTTTTAAGAAATACCTAATTGCTGTGTTTCAATATACAAATACTCTAGGCTTTGTCCAGTAAAATGTATTTCAATGGACACATAACCAAGTATTTTAATAGTCTTCGAAAGGTCACTCGCGCTGTAAGCCAATCACCATCATGATAACTATATAAAAAAATTAGAAACGGTAGGCAAGTGTTTTCGCCATTTAAAAAAATCCTAGTTGATTAATAACTGTCGGCAAAAACTAGAGGCTTTGTCCAGTAAAATGTATTTTAAGGGACACAGACGTTTCTCGCGCTGTAAGCCAATCACCATCATGATAACAACTACTTTATAAAAAAAAGTCCAACAGAGGGTAGGCAAAATTTTACTTTCTATTTACTGACTACATTTTTTGCATATTTTTTCACATAATGATTGCTTGGCTGTCGACTTGGCTTATTAATCTCACGTTGAGTCACAATTTAACTACTTTTGCTAATTCTTTACATAATAATGACTGGCTTGGCCGTGGATTTGGCTTACATCTGAAGATAAAATCTAAACGCGACATAATCTTCAGAAACCGATAACTAACTAAACTCTCAAAATCGATACCTTTACCCTAAGCTTTTGCCTTCCACAGTGTAGTATGTATAACATAATAATTAGTATAATAGCTCACCTGTCTTGGCGCATCGACGGGAGTAGCCTGAGGTCGCGGCGCGTAGTGAGGTACCGAATACTTCTCCGGTCGGAACGCATTCAGTGGTACCGTGTACGCTGGTCTGTTGAGATACAAAAAAAACATGTCGGATTACGGAAATTAATTTTACGGACCGTGATTCGCTGTCGCGAAAAATGGACTTCGTGACGATTTCGGGTTCAGCTAATGTTAGTGGATACTGAATTAATAACAGTTCACCAACATAAGCTGACCCCGAAATTGTCACGAAATCGATCGCCATGATCGCCTTTAGGCGGTCCTAAAACTCCGTCACCAGATTTGTAGGGAGTTGCGTTGAAACAGGCAATAGAGTCACCTAGCTTATAAGTCTGTACATTTTTAAGTGATCCTTGAAGTCCTACAGAAATAAACACATTTTTCTTTCTTTCTTTCTGGCCACTTGCTCATACGAACGAACGAACATACAATGATGATGAGTCCATACCTAGGTGGTGGATCAGGCAGCAGCTGATTGGCGAAGTCTCCAGCCGCGTATCTCCTCTCCGCGAGCAAAGCGGTCAGTTTGACGAGCTCTCGCTTCGCTCGCTCCCTCCTGGCGACCAACTCGAGCAGAGTGAGCGCTCGCGCCAGATCGCGACGGAGTTTCAGCATCTTCTCGTACGAGCTCTCGTCGTTTTTTCTGAAAATACACATTAAAAACATTAATGCGCAGGCAGTAGAGTCAGCTAGCTACTACTATACATTGTTAAGTGATCCTTGAGGTCCTACAAATATAAATACACTTACCTTTCTTTCTTTCTTTCTTTAGTTGGATCATACGTGTAAAGTGAAATGCGCATTAGGTGGAAAGATGGCGCTCACCTGTTCTTTCTAGTCTGCATCTTCTCCGTTCGTCTCCGGAAGGCCAAGTACGGATTGTTGGAGGACTGACCCGGCCGGCTCTCAGTGCGGACAGACAGGATGAGCGGGTGTTGCTGTAGAGAAACTCAAACTTAAACTCCAAAAACTTAAATTTTGTGTCATTTTGGAAAAGGGCAAGGTCAAAAGTACACTACACACAGCGTGTTTGAAGAATGTAATGAATGGACTGTTGGGATGGATATAGACTATATTTTATCCCGGTAGTTTCATTAGTACACCCGTGCGAAGCCGGGGCGTGCTGCTATAAATCTTAAGAGCTCAGCTCTTGTCGGTGTAATAATGCAATTTCCTCCATAGACTTTTCCTTCCCACCTTATTCTCCAAATAACCATGTCTTAACGCGGCACGTCACGGCGTGGTTATATTGAAAAATTCTTCAGAAAACAAAAGCTAGTTAACGTGCAATCTCTTGCCGCGTCATGTTTTTAATGTCGTCAAGAATCGAGCAGCTGATACGACATGACAGCGACCTTCTCTTTAATTTGACGTATTGGATACCCGTTATAAAATGTATAGACTCACGGTGGTAAGTCGCTTGTTCAGCCAGTAGTCGTATACGGCGATGACGAGGTCGTCCTGCCGCTCCAGCAGTAGCTTCGCCTCGTTCAGCGTCACCACCGTCTGACCGGAGCTCTTCTCGAGCTTGTCCATCATCTGTTCGAACTTTAGCTCTGGAATGGAAAAAATACAGCTGTATTCCCAATAAAATAAAAACAAAACAGAATGCATGTGCCAGGATAGTAGATCCAAAATTACTTCCATATATTTCGTATGCTGCACTTGTTCTATTTTAACACAAGAACAGTCAGGATTGGAAAGATTACATTTATGAATTTTAATTTGAAAGTCAGCTGAGGGCTGTGTGTGTAAATAGAGAAGCAGATGTAGTTTGTTTTTAATGTGTTTAGGGTCAGGAGGTTTGAGCTAAGCCATGCTGCAACTATCATCAAGCCAGATTCGGCAGATTTACGAGCAATCTCCCATGTCTTGCCTGAAGATAATAGCTGTATCATCAGCATTAGAAAATATGTTAGCTCCTTCTAGGGCTATGTTACTCACATGCATACATGTATAAACAATTCATTCTTCCCTCGAAGAACTACTCATTTACCTGTGAGTTCCGGATGCCGCTGCTGTTTCAGCCACCGCTCGTCCTCCGAGTCCATATCGTACTCCGGCGCCTCTTGTTCCTCCCATAATGCTGTAACAAACATTATGCTTTAGTTTTATAGTAATTGACAACTTTTGTCTTGACTATCTATACTATCTATATCTATACTATATCATACATTTTGGATTAAGCTGTATTATTAATTGTATTTATTAGCTATTATTATTTTTAACTTCTTTTTAATGTAATACATATTATGTTTATGGATGTTATGCTTGTGAGAGAAAATAAAAAATAAATAAATAAATAAAAATAAAATAAATACTAATATTATAAAGACATAAAATTTGTTTGTTTGTTTGTTTGACGGAGGTAATCTCCGAAACTACTCAGCCGATTTCAAAAATTCTTACACCAATGTGTAGAATGGACTGTTGGGAAGGTTATAGGCGTTATTTTATCCCGGTAGTTTCATTAGTACACCCCCCAAATGGAGAATATGACGAGGACCGTCTCAAAGTAAGGTGTCTTAGGGTAAGATCGGACTAGTTTTCAGAAAACCAATCGAGTGTTTGAAAATATTTTTTTGTATCGCCTCTGGTTATTCTTTCCTAACGCAATAGGGTGTCAACAAATGCAAAAATACAGAGGTTTCATTTCTTATATTTAGTTTTTAGATAAACCCAACGGTCGATGTTTTATGAATGATAGAAAAGAGCATAATTTTTCAAAATGGCCAGGGAAAGATCGGACCGTGTGAGAGTAAGACCGGACTATCTAATAAAACCACCCCTGTAACAGATAGAATAAGCTCTATCACTAGAAAACATTCGGACTTATCCTAGTAAAAACATAGTAAAAAATTAATTGAATCTCTTTACAATTTTGAGTTTTAGCTTGGATTTTGTAAAAAAAATTTGCCTCTATGCCGATCTTACCCCTGCATGTCTGAAACTCTGACTTTTTAACTAGTTAACCAATTAAAATTAGTAAAAAATGGTAGGAAAATGAACAAGTTGATCAACTAACATCGGAATTTGCAAATACATTAAATAATTCACTGGGAAATGAAACCGAAAAAATGACCGGATGATCATAGTCCGAACTTCACCTATTGAAATTTCCGAGGCTAAAGATCGGATCTCTGTTTACAAACGTCTTAGACGTGAATGTATAATATTAATCAATAAATTTAACTACACTCATAGTGATAAAGCCGCGAAACTTCAAAAATCATGAAAACTACTTACCAAATTGCTTGTTGAAAGTTTGAAGTGAAAGATCGGATCGTCTCCTTTTTCATTTTTTTCCCATCTTTTGCTAGAACGATGATTACTCGCGTTCGGCTGGGCCTAGCGTCAGTCGCAGGATGTAGGGGGGTGCATAACAAAATGGCACAAAAGGCAATGTTGCCATAATTGTAAAATATCGCCAAATTTAGTAGTTATGCGACTTGTACGGACTTACCCCTTGTCCGATCTTACCCTAAGACACCTTAATGAAAATATTTAGAAAAGCACCTCCAAAATGCGTAATGCTCTCTATTATTACAAATACACCCTGTTATCTGTATCTTTGCTAGGGAGTCATACAATTTTTTTTTTTTTTAACTGACATGATTGAAAATATAAATCCGTTGAAAAGATCGCAAACTCGCATCAAGGCACAATGCCAGCAAGCACGTCTGCATTCGTCGGCGGACGGTGGCGCTCTGAGCTAGAATCGGCCGGGGAGTAATCGAATAGCGTGCCAGACGGACCGGCGCGGCGCGCACGATATAAGAGTACCAGAGACATAACGAGGGATATGTCCTGGGATATTTAAAAAAATCTAAAAAGATGGCTGCAAGGAACGAGCCAGCCATCTTTTTTGATTTTCAGCCATTTTTTATGTTTTTTCTTATCTCATATAATTTAAAAAGGTAAGATATTGATGAATTTATATTTTAATTTGTAAATTGATAAAAAAAACACTGTCCCATACAAAATATTTCCAATACTCTAATGACAATTCCGATTCTAATGACAACAACTGTAAAATCGATTGGTATCTATCATTTCAAGATTTTGGCATAACAAAGTTTGCCGGTATTTAAAATAAATAAAATCATATCTCAAGAAACATCGCACCGTGCATCGCCGGCCCACCCACACAAACGCCAAACTCACTCTCACATCGACAGTACGACAACCAACGTAGCGCATACAAACTCATGACAAATCGCATTACCAGCTTCTGAGCATTTGAGTAATTATTCCGTCTACTGTGGATTTCTATGGAACTACTTTGAGAGCTCAGCTGTGTGGTAACTGGCAATGTGGGAAAACATATAATGTGAGACCATAAGTGTCTAAAGAGATTAGCACTCCTTTTTTTCCTCAGGAGTTAAAAATACTGTAAATGAGAAAATCATGAAAGTTATTCAAAATACTAGTTAATAGTAAAACGCATGCAAACTTTATCGCATCAAGCACAATGAATTATGCCTAATGAGTACATAAAGCAATTCGCTACAGAAACGAACATTCTGACTCATGATTATGTTTTTTCTCAGTAAACATTTGTAATCTTACAAGGTCATAAGTGCCTGATAAGGTTTGAGTAAACATAATTCACGCGCCCTGTCCTTTTTGAAGTTCTTATGCGGTGTTTTTGATAGTTTTTTTTATAAAGTAGATAAAATTAAATAGTTATACGGTTATTAGTATCATTATCATTTAGTTGACTGATATCACTCAAAGTGTCTAATGACACTGGCAGAAAAACATCCTGTTTTTTTCGTTTTTCCTTTACACCTTTTAAAGCTTACTCGGTCACGGCTTCAATTATCCATACATCGATAGTATGAACTTCTGATCTATCTAATACTTTTAAACGAGAAATTATGTACATATTTGTCTTTTCTTTTGTTTCTTGAAACGACTCATATGATTTTTGAGAAATTTAGGGGGTTTTGGGGTCGATAAATCGATCCAGCTAGGATTCATTTAAATAAATGCTTTTTAGTGTTTTCAGGCAATGAAAGCTCAGGCATAGGTTCTATTAGTGAGATAACTTTATTACTAAAGCTAGTGATTTTGATGTGTTAAAAATGCGAGCCAAAAATATCTTCTGACCACAACACAGCCGATACAGAATTAAAAACTCATCGCCGTCAAAGGCGAAAAGAGCTAGTCATTTAATTAAAAAACATAATTTTCGCATCGGCCCAACTCGCCGGGGTACTGTGTGGACCGATACAACACGAGTGTAGATATTTAAATATAAAACCTATACTAATATCATAAAGTTAGCTTGTTTGTTTGTTTGCATGTTTGTCTCAAAAATTGCTCATCCGATTTCAATAACTACCTATTTCACCGACGACATAGGCACCAAATGATCACTCGGCAAGTTTATTCTATGATAGATTTCTATTGATTTTACCGGTATTTTCTATTATTATCCCCGTGCAAAGCTACTGGCGATCGCTTAATGTAAATATTAACAAAAATTACAGGGTAATAATAGTTAAGTCGTGTAACTAAACAGGTGTGTATAAGACGAGTGCATAGAGCAGCTAGTGGAAGACCTAGTCGGAAATACTTGGACCAAATTGACGCCATTTTAGAGAAGGGTCAGGTCAATAGTACCCTAAACCGGCGAGCGTGTATTAAGAATAATGAGATTGAATGAAGCGAAATAGGTTTGTCAGGATCGTAACTGATATATAAGTTCGTATGGCATTTAAAATGTCAGCCATCTTTTTCCAGACTCTCAATATTGATAAACATTCATTAAACTTTTATAATCGTAATTTAAATACTTACTTACTTTTATTTAGTTATTTACTCGTGTGCCGCTATCAAAATTCGAGTATGAGGGGTTGATTTCATAACTGCATTGCAAATTGTGCTTTAGGCGCGTAGGTCAGAGCGCAATTTTGTATGATTGCAAAGTGGGTGGTGAAAGATAACTAGTATGTACGGTTAGTATTTTAATACTAGATTACTGAAGTTTCACCAACATTTTAACGGTCCGTTTTAGTTATGAAGATTGTTGATTATTTATTGGAATTGTTTTAATATTTTATTGACATATAAACTGTATTGCGTGTGACTTCTAAATTGCATTAGGTATAACCTGTAATGATAGTTGTAAGTTTTGTGAAATAAATACTAAATACTAGAGTTTGGACGTTTATTTGCATGAATTAGCCGTCGGTCTTGGTTTTTAAAAAAATATTACACTGATGTGTAGAATGGACGGTCAGGATGGTTATAAGCTATATTTTATCCAGGTAGTTTCATTAGTACACCCGTGCAGAGCCTGGACGTGCTGATAGTCTAACTTGTTTCAAGTTATATCGAGCTACGATATAATTTAAAACAAGTTAGACAATCCATGGGCTGGTAAGGTAACATTAACCGTCGTTATACTCGGTGAACTGCGCCAGACACGTGCACGGTGAAATTGATTCGAATTTCAAAGGGGTTGCGTTCCACGTGTTTTGCGTTCGCTCTGCCGAGAATAATTGAGAGGTATGAGGGTAGTTTTTCATATCAGGTGTATTATTCAGATTAATTGTGCTTGAGCAATTGTACAGAACTTTTTTTCTCGACAGATTTTAATTGGAAAGCGCAGAGTTTAATTTAAAGATTCAGTTACATCATAAAGGGAAACTTATCGTTTGAATAGAAGCTTCCAGACAAACTTTATATGGAATAGCGGGTACACAATAGTTATTAATGTAAACTGAATACATGTGTAACTGCTAGAGTTTATTATAACTTCGGAAACGAAAAATCGATTGATGCACGGCATTCGAACCCACGGCAGTCAAGGTCCACTCGGCTGAAACAGCACAACGATATGGACGTAAATTTTGACATAAGTTCAATAGTAGCATAAAAATTATATCATCAAATTTCTTCACACCATATTTTGTAGACGCGACTACCCCATGCCGAGTAATCAATATTAAAATTGGGCAAAAAAATTTGCTTCCGCTATTTTAATTTTAAATACATCAGCACAGCCGGGAAGCGAGAGCTATGCGAATATTGGAAATATAAAAATAGTGAACCTTTTTATTTATTGAGTTTGGCTTCATATTTATCATCCCTATCTGGCGATCCTCGTATCAATTTATTTGGGGTCGGTACAATACGTTTTTTTTCTGCCGCTAGTTTCAATAAGTAATGGTCTTTGCCGACTATATCGTGCCATGACTATGACCTAGTTAGAGTGTAGGTACAGTCGCAGAACGAAATGGTTGACCAGTTCTGAAATCAATTCGTTTGAGGCGTTGCAAGTAGTACGGCTCCTTGTCCTAACAAAAATCAGTTTTATGGTCCCATCGTGAAGAAAACATGAAACTTGGCATGAATGTAGTTGTCATATATGTGCTTCAATATAGATATGGAAGCATGTTGAAAAATTGTTTTTTCCCCCCTTTCCCCCCCTTCGTATGTGCTAAATCGTGGTTTTTCTTATTTTCCAATTATTTTCTATGAAAACGGGTACAGCTATCATAAAACTGTCAAAGAACAATTTGTTCTTTATTAAATTCTCTACAATATTGTCTTTGGACGTATGTTCATAGAACTTATAGTTTACAAAATAATGTACATGTAACTTTGAAGTTTTAAAGACAAATATGAAGACAAAGAAGATGAAGAGGAAAATGAAAGTACTGTCATCGAGTCAACCGAGTCATTTAACGAAGATCCCGTAGACTGCACTTCATCGTTTCTAGATGGGCCTGCTGTAGTTCAAATGATAAGACCGGGCAGTAACGTTACATTTGACGATTATCGCAAAACATTTATTAATTATGTTACGAACCAGAATGGAAATCGAGTTGATGTCGTTTTTGATGCATATCATGAAGACAGTCTCAAGAATCATACAAGGGAGAAGAGGGGCACAGGATTTCGTCAAAAAGTTACACCAGCAGGTAAACTTCCAAAAAACTGGCAACAATTTCTTCGTTCGTCACAGAACAAAGTAGAGCTTTTCAACTTCCTGGCTGATGGTCTCCAGCAGGTCCAACATGCAAAAACGATTGTTGCAAGTGTTGCAACCAAAGGGGAACAAGTTTTGTGTAACGATGCCACCGTAGATTTGTCCTCCCTTAAGTCAAAACAAGAAGAAGCTGATACCAGACTCTTCCTTCATGTTTCGCACGCCGTGCAGCTTGGCCACACAGAAATATTGATTAGAACGGTTGACACAGATGTGGTTGTTGTAGCTATTGCCTTATACAGCGGCCTAAAAGAAATGGGTTTGAACAAATGTTGGATATCATTCGGAACAGGGAAAGCTTTACGTAGTATTGCTATTCACCAACTTGTGAATAAACTCGGCCCAGACAAATGCAGTGGCATGTTATTCTTTCACGCATTTACAGGGTGTGATACAGTATCTGGATTTTGTGGAAAGGGAAAAAAATCCTTTTGGAAAACTTGGCATTCCTTCCCTGAAGTTACCAAAGTATTTGAAACCATGTCACGACCTCAAAATGAAATTGAAAGCCATCAATTGGATGCTTTGGCAAGATATGTCATTCTGACTTACGACAAAACTAGCGATGTAGAAGACATTAACCAAGCTAGAAAAGAGTTGTTCATCAAGGGACGGGCAATGGACAGGCTGCCACCAACACTTCGTGCTCTTCAACAGCATACAAAACGAGCTTATTTACAAGCAGGATTGATCTGGGGTCAAAGTCTGATACCAAATCCGGAATATCCGAACTTTGAGAACTGGGGCTGGATGAAAGAAGACTGTATTTGGATTCCATGTTGGAGTACAACCAAAGAAACGTCCGCATCTGTAAAGGAATTGACGAAGTGTTCATGCCGCAGCTGCATTAAAGGACGGCATTTGTAGGAAGTTGGGCCTTCCCTGTACTGGTCTCTGTAAATGTGGGGGAGATTCCTGTGATATGCATTGAAATTTGAAATAAATGATATATATAATTTTCACTGTATTTTACTGTATTTTTAATAAATTTCTTGAAACCCTTGGCTTTAAATCTAAGCAAAACAACATTATCGGAAAGGTGGTATTGTAAAAAGGTAAAAAATGAGTACTTGAGTCAGACGCGGCAAGCTGTAACTCTGGAAGTAATGTCTCTACGACTATGAAATAGGTGTCATTTTTTAGCTCAATGTATAAGGTATATTACTTCTTAAGTCTATTTTATCACCACTCTTGTCGCTTTCCTATAAATGGAGCAAGAAAAAAAAAGTTTGCCTGTTTTTACAATTTCATAATACGTTGGTGGCTGTAAACAGAAATATATTAATCTTACCATTATATAATGTAGTATCGTCTTGTAGGTAATTTATTGACGATGATTTGTTCTCTGAAGAGTAAACTCCTCAGTCTTATCGTTTTCGTAGAAAATTCGAAAAACCGGAATCAGGGAGATAAAAAGGGGGGGGGGAGGGGGGTAAACATTATTTCTTGACGTGCTTCCATATCTACATTGAAGCACATATATGACAGCTACATTCATGCCAAGTTTCATGCTTTCTTCAGGATGGGACCGTATTTTAAGTTAAGGACCCATACTAAAGAGCATGTTAGCTTTTTAAACTGCGTGCTTACTAGACAAGAATGTTGTGGGAAATGGTTATGAAACCAAGCAAGCAAAAACAGATGTCCAACTTCAAAACTACCTCTTCTTACTGATAGACGAACATTAAGCGTTGCCATAAATCTTCTTCTTTAACACATTTCACTTTAGTTTGATTGATAGAAATCACACTATTGACTATTAAGACTAGGTACACTAAAGTATTTATTTACTATATAATTATGTATTTCAATAGGTCTCATTCAACCATTCACCAACTATTCACGAATTTGAAATCGATATAAATGGTGACCCGAATTATGTACAGAATGCTATTTATCCGTGTATCCGGTTCCGTTTATTTATCCCGTTCTCGCTTTAGTCACATACCGAACCTAATCAAATATAACGATTTTCGAATATTTTGACCTAATTAAAATAATGCTGGACATTCATATTGTAGTCCCAAAAGCACCCAAAAGTAAGTCATAGCTTGTGCCTACTTATCTTTCTTTTTTGTGCCTGCTCGTCTAATTGACTACCTACTTATAACTTTTTTCCCAGAAAAAATGTTTTATTTTGAGTTTAGTTAGAAAAAAACATGCATATTATCACATTACCAAAATAAAAAGCATTATTACCGATTTAAACTTTGGAACTACGTAATCAAACTAGCTGCTAAAAGTTAATTAAAAACCTAGCCATTGCTTGTAACGCCACGTTTACTTATTTAATTATGAATCGCTAGACGTATTGATTTTCTAAGAAAAGAACTTTTAATTTATACAGTTATTTTTAATTCTGTCGTGACTAAGGCTGAAAGTACTGTAATTTACAAGTATCTCTGTAATTTACAAGTAAATCATGATATTACATAGATAAAATATAGCCTATAACCGTGCCGACAGGTCCATTCTACACATCGGTTAAAGAATTTTTGAAATCGGCTGAGTAGTTTCGGAGATTACCTCCATCAAACAAATAAACTAATAAACATTACCTCTTTTATAATATTAGTATAGAAGTATAGAAAAATAACAGAATACGCTTTTACCTACAATAACTAAAATAAACTCTACCGTAACCAGACGTCAACTTTTCAATAAACCTCGTCTAGACGAAACTGAATTTCCGCTTTGTAATTTTCTATCCTTTTATCTGCATCCTTTCAACGTCAGCCGTCAGCCAGTCAAAGTTTCGATGAAAGCATATTAGTTATTATATTGATATTATTAAACAAAAAGGCTCTCGACTTAATAAGCTTTTTGCTTTAAAGCTGAGACTTTTTGTGTATTAAGTATATGTTTTTTTTTCACCTTTTTTCACATTTTAATCTCAATTTTGTTTTCTCCTGCAGAAATTATAATGACTCTTATCCTTAGTTGGTCGTGAGGCAAGCAATACTTAATGCATGTGCTAAAAAAACACAAACTTAGTGTGACTTATTGTACCGACCAGACACTTTTACGAGTATGGTACATTACGTAATGGTAATTACAAATCATGAAATAATTTCAAAGATCGTGAAATCATTTAGCCACAAGCATCAAATCTGCACCTTTTGCATCACAGCTAACATTAAGATACTTTTAATGTAATGCAGTTCTACAGATCATACGAATAAAAATAAAAATCACTCGCCAATAAATCTTTTATTTTATTTTGCCAAGCCCCACTTTATTTGATTGGCAATGGCACAAAATCGGAGCTTCGCTTCCATTTGCAAATTAATCGAAAACTAGTGACTGGTGTTTGATTTTTCTAGGCTTGGCTCGCATGTCATATCTACTCTACCTATACTAGTAAGTTATTATAAAAAGGTGTAAACCTTTTAACACATTCAAGGGCCAACTTCGTCTCCGAAGGAGACGGCCGCGCGGAGACTAGAGCCAGTGCATCGGGCACCCAACGTGTTAGAGTAAATATTATTCTTATCCACATAATATGTTTAAGAAACTCCTGACTCAATCATACCCAGAAATACGAAGAATAGAATCTACAATGGATAGTATTTATTTTGGAAAACAGACAGCACAGACGAATTTAACAACAGAAGGACACAAGTAATACAATAGAAAAGAGGTTAAGGAGACGATTGAAGTATACTTTTTTCCTAGATAAAAGGTACTCTCTGATGTTCCCCCAATATACAGTTGTCAAGAAATATAATTTTCTATCTAAACAATACTATAACATAGTAAACAAAATACGCAAGTTATCTGTATGCCCACCAATTCATTACAGTCCACCCTCGCGTTGAAGTCGGATGCGCCATAATAGAGCTGGACATTTATCTAAATTACTTTATCCATTATACTTTGTTCGTGACACTGGGTCAGATGCTAGCAAGACTTTAGGTTTGTATTCTGAGTCCACACTCAATCGTGAATCGTGTCTCAAGCGGTAATTCATTATTATCCATTGAAAAGTGTTAAAAAATCAATACTTGAACGAGGTCTCAAGTCTGAGTGCAGGCTCTGAATACGAGCCTTATTTTTGTTGAGTCATCAATAAGTCATAATTCCGAAGATTTAAAAGAAAACAGAAGTTCGATTATCAACTACGACAAATTATCAAAAACATTCATTTCATCGTGAAATGTTAATTTTATACATACATACATTATTTTTTATGTGGTACCAACTCCGGAGTCATACTTATTTTTAACGTAATAATTGGTGAATAACAGTGAAACATCAAACCTCATTTTTAAAGTTGGTTAAAAATTACGCACAGGACAGGACCATCAAACCCCACCGCAATTCTCCAAACTCCCAACCAGATATGAATTTAAATGGTACCATTCACCTCAAACACGTGCTGCTAAACGTGAAACGATGAAATCGTCCCCAAGCTTCAGCCAATCTCTTTGGTTATGGTGTGGCTTCTCGGGCAAATAATATTCGGGAGTACATCGCATTTGATACGTCTTTCATGCTAAAATATCTGTTGAATAAAATTGAATGTTTGTTCGTTGTTTTGGTTTTGTCAAGGTCAAATTAAACGTGGTTCTTTGAAATATCTTTAAACATTCTTGGAAAGGGATAGCCTCTGTTTTTCCACTGTTTCTATCCTACTCTGACTTTTGCCATGTCCCACAAAAACACCTTTGAAAGGTGTCACAAGGTCATCCCGCCAACGTTTTCTCGACATGCCCTTCTTCGTCGCCCATCTACAGATAAATATTCCATTGCTGGGAAATATTTATCTGATTCCACTGCTGTCGATCACCGGTTTTAGTCTTATTCAAACCTTCAACTTGAGGACTTCATCCTAGTTAGACCATCATCAGTGCTACTGTCGTGTCTACCTCATCGTCAGTCTCCTTCTAAACCAACATAATACAAGCAAATTCAATTACCACCATGGGTCTCATAGGTAGGTACATTACAAAACAACTTTAATTCACCACAAAATCGCAAGTCCATTGACCCGAGCGCTATGGGAATGGCACCGTCGCGGAGCTACTAAATTATTTATGACATAGGTACGAGCTACGTTCCTAGTACCTACTGGTCAGGGAAGGGCTACGTCTGAATTCCAAGAAACAGGAATGAATCAAGAATATGTTTTGATGAGACTGACTTCGTTAAAACAACGTAGCAAAGAGCAATTTAGATCGCACAAGCGCGCGATTCTTGGCGTTAATCTTGCCATTTCATTATGTGTGTAAAAGCAGCAGGGGTAAACACCTGTATTACAATTCGTTATTTTTCACTTTCTAACGCTCTTTCTTTTCTACCACATATTTTAAAACTAGTCAAACATTTATAGACAACATTATTTTATGAAAACTGCTCAACATATACAGTTAATAATACCGCATCCAAATCTTTTTGCACCGTAAACATCTCATTACATATTCCAAAAACGGAATCACCGTATAGGAACTCTTGTTAATTTCGAGTTCTCGTTATTTTCTTCGAAAACTTCTCAAACATTCTAGACTGTTTCAAAATACTTTAGATAGGATCTTTTTTATAAATAAAAAAAACAGAAAAGTGCGAGTAGGACTCGTGCATAAAAGATTGATTAAATTGAATAGTGTTTATTTATTATTAATTATTAATTAGTTATTAATTACCTATGTTTTTTTGTTCTAAAATATTTTAAGTCTATGGAAAGTTTTAAGAGTAGTGCAGCTAGTAATGTAATAAAGCGTAAGAGTTTGTATGTGCGATCTAATCACTACCATTCGGGTTTGAAAAACTATTTCTGTGTAGATTTTTTCTTGAGGAAGAACAAAAAGGACTCAACATCACAATACCTTTAGAAGCAAAAATAAAGAAGGCGCATTAAATTTCCAAGCAGAGCTAGTTTTACATAAGAAAAATAGAGTTCAACAATATTTTTTTCTACAACACTCTCATTCTACGTGATACGATGATGGATTGTACAGATATCTTGTTTGTATTGGCGTGCCATTGACCCAACGGCTATTTAAAAAGTTTATGAAGCAACGTTACTCAAATTATGTTTTTACGAGTGATCGCTAGAAATACTCTTTGTGAATTCTTTCGGAGCGTATTTTTGCGTATTTGTAAAATGAAATATGAGATGTTATTAAACGAATCCATGCATGTTTTTAGGAATAATAAGAAACATTGGGTTTGTTTCTGTGAGGGCTTGTGGGAATGACGAAATACAGAGATAGTTAGAAAGTTATGAGGGAGACCTTTGCCCAGCAGTGGGACGACATCATATTGATTAAAATAAAAATAAGAATCATTTTATCTTTACTACTCTTTCGTTATCATATTTAATTTCGAACATTTTCGTCTGCAAATCTAAATAAACCGTATATTTCAAAGTGGAATTCGCAATTTTATTATCATTGGCACCAAAGTGCAGTCCATAACATGACGTCACGGACATTTGGACGTCGTGGCACGTGCAGCAAACGTAATGCCACTATGATAACCATCAAGGATAGCCTTTATGTGAGCTCCTAAACCAGAAAAGCAGGGTGGTAGAGTCGTGTAGAATATTTGACACCATCGATATTCAAATTCATTTATATAATTATATCGTGTAATACTATCTGATACCTTATTGACTTCAAAAAAGGAGGTCTGATGTTCCACTGTATGTATTTTTTATTTAATTTTTTCACAGATGAGGTTACGCTATTTAGGTGCGCTACGAGGATTACCACATTCCAATATTGGATCGATTTTGAGAGTATTTTTTGTTTTACCGTGTTCTCAGGTCGCTCGCGGTAACCCTATAAAAAAATTTGAAGATCTGACGATGGTCTTCGGAGTTCTAGAGAAGCAGAGCAGTTGTTATGGTACAATATGGTACAATACCACTCCTGGCAAAGCTCATTCCACGACCCATTTACCACTGCCGCTCAAAATGCTACTCGAATGGGCAGGACAGATAGTATCTGACAGAGAGCCACAAAGCCCGCGGTCGATAAATAACATTTCATTATTTACTCTGTACTGTAAATTATTCGTATTTGATCGGAATGGAGCGGCCGCGTCGTGTATCATATATAAGATAAATAGGTCAGACCTGATCGATGGGCTTTAGTATCTGATGGTTCGTACCAGCTTTGCTCGTCTCTCTTGATAGATCGACAAAGTGAACTGTGAAATATACTGATCCGTTTCCAGAGTTGATCATCATGTTTCATCATTTTTTTTTTAAATGGAGTTTGTTATTCTCAGAGACTTTTAAAACTATCGTGAGTTGTTCTAGACATTTAATACAACGGGAAACATGTCGGTATCTAAATCGAAAATATTTTTACGTGAGTAATTTCCCGTTGTCTCAGAGTCTTTTGTAACTTCACCAAACTTTGGCGAAGGTGGAAGGCTCTACGCCAGAGTTGGGCACTAGCTCATCTGAACTTACTTTTGTATCAGGCCCTGTGCCTGTTCCATATTACATGGACTTGTATCTTTATCTAGCATCGCCAATTTTTTGTTCTCACTTTTGAGTTTGATCACGTTACTGAATTTCCTACACATTTTTTGTTTGTATATAACGTCAGTGATTGTGGAGCTATAAGCGATGGTTAGGGACGCATCATTAAGCTAGGAAATTTTAAAAAGTATGAGCCAGCAGTTTTGCAAAAACCGCAATTTTAAAAGTTCATAACCAACAATTTAACAGCAGACCTTTCTAAAAGGGCGAGCTTTGCAAACTTTCCCCGAATATTTAAAACTGGGAAAGGATTATTTTTTGCTTCGATAGAGTATCATACTGTGAAATTTCATGTAAAATATTGATGAAATCATTCCCAATATCCTAGAATCCTACTTAAAGTTCTACAAACGCCATGTTGTGACGTGTTGCTTACACTCCAACCCCTACAATAAAAGGCCATACCTACTTCATTTATTTCTTTTCGCAGTCTTCGTGTAATACATCTCTGGGTTTTCCTTTAGCCTGAAGGTTCGTGTACCTAATAATAAGTAAGTACCGCCTGCCTTTTGATAAACCTTCGACGGCAAACAATAGTACCTACGACTACAATGGTAGGCGGTTACCATAGCAACGAGTAAGTGTTATGTATTAGCTTACAAATGAACGCTAGGTCCTAACTGTTTGTAGCCCTGGTTCTTCATCGTATTGGTTGCCTTACGTCCGAATATTAAAACTCTACCTAAAGATTTAGGAGCTTATTAACCATTTAGATCTCTCTTACTTGTCAGAAACGTCGAAGAATGTCATAGTTATTCACAGTTTAGTTGCGTTTCAGTATTCGGGGGTTTTTATTCATATTTTGAGTCAAAATATGAATAGTTATTTTTTAATCGAAAAAATAAAAAACAATTGCAAATGTCCGATCTTATCGATATTTACGCTCAGCCAGACGTCTTTGAAGGTTGGAGTGAATATCGCTAAAGTTAGTCGTGACAATGTTTTTACAATAAAACCCGACTTTGACCTATCAAAGACCTTTTTGTTTACATAAGCCGCTTCCTAGCATCGAACTGGCACACAGATGGTGCACGGCATATGGTTATATCCTGTAGTATGATGTTAGGTTTCATTGAAATATAGTACTTTTAATTTACAACACAGTGAGGATTTTCGGATAAACTTTTTTTTCTAATTATTGCAAAAACTAACGATTTGATTTGGCAACTTTGGGAAAACCGCTCTTAGTGGGAAATAGGGTCGATGAAGATTAACTTTTTTCGTTTTTCAAAAATCTTTTTAAGGCCGATCGTACAGTCGCAGAACCAAAAGGTTGACCAGTTTTCAATTCAATTCGTTTGCAAGCACTCTATACGTTACCTTTTTAAACTGTGTACGAACAAGACAAGAATGTTTATGTTATGTCGAATGGTTGTCAAACCTAGTAAGCAATAACAGATCTTGTTGTGGTCAACCTTTTCCTTCCGCGACTAGACTTTTTTATCAAAAACCTAAAAATGGCAATATTTTTTTCTTCAAAATAAAAATAAGGTTCATAAGAACAACATCTTCTAACTACAAACGAAATGGTAAGAAGTCCAAAATTTGCCCTACCCTGTGTATTAATGATGTAAATCCAAAGATATAACTTACTAGCTGCGCCCTGCGGTTTCACCCGCGTAAGTCCCGTTCCCGCGGGAATATCGGGATAAAAAGTAGCCTGTGTGTTAATCCACGGTATCACATATCTACATACCAAATTTCAACCAAATCGGTCCAGCCGTTTTTGCGTGAAAGAATAACAAACGTTCATACAAACTTTCACCTTTATAATATTAGTAGGAAGGATTGAGACCGCCTGTTAGTAAACAAACTTTAACACTGTTTTTTACTACATATAAAAAAAATGTTTTTCTTTTCTTATATATCTTACTTAACCTACTGACCTAGCGCAGAACCAAGGACCATTACAAACAAACAAACTACTCCGGGATAAGGGGCAAGGGACACGCAACAGCGGTTGTATGTAAATGTGAAACCCACATAATGTTAATTGGCGAGCTTTTAACTTTCTACTGGCACCCGGTCGTAATTGGCTTCACAAGAAATTATAAAAAAATACGCTTAATTTTTTCCTCGTTTAACATAATAGTATTTTACTTGCGACAGCATTTTAGTCAGGCCGTACATCGTTACTTGATGATCTATATAGCGTCAGGGACAATCTTTGTTACTCCTATGGCAGAGAAAAGAGATAGCAACATATTTAACCCTTAACTACCTACCCTCTATTTTTGTCACGTAACTACCTACCCGCGGTCTGTGAGACGTCTGCGATATATCGCTCTAGAAAAAAATGTGGGGCAGTGGGTGATAATTTAAAATTAAAATCATATTTTAATGAGTCTTATGAACATATTTAAATATAAAAGACTTAAAAATCTAAATTGTTTATTAACAATATAATAACTTCTTCGAAAACAAGAGTAAAACACAAAAAACTGTACCTTATCTAGTAAAAAAGATCTACAATAAAAGAAACATAAATAATAAACTTTACTTTGCTAATTTCTATAAATTAAGTTACCAACTTATACAACTACACATTTATTTCAATAAAAAAGTAGATATTTTCACAAAATTGCAAGTCATCAACTTTATGGTTTTTTGTACACATATAGAATGTCTGCGCGCCCAAAGCAATTTGGTTTCTTGATATGAAAACACAAGTATTGGGTCTTGTGTTTCTTCTTAGGGTTATAAATAAAGCAGGTCTTGCGATTTTCCAACTTATCTGCACCTGCAGAAACTCCAGTAGCTGCCAAAACTACTTCATCTTCACCATCAACTTCAAAATCCGAACCGCGAAACACTTCTATCAAAATCATCTCAAAAGTTGATATTCGCATCACCGGCAGTTCTTGTTTATCGGAAGGGTCTTCCTATAACCAGTTCTCAATAATTCAATCGTTATAAGCCATTATGCACTAAAATAATGAAAATGACTTCATGAAAAATTGTCACGTAACTACCTACCTGCGGTCACTCAGACCGCTGACAAAAGTTTTTCACTCACCGATAAAAAACTCGCGCAAGTATTGCCTCGAAAATCGCAGTCGCGGTGCTGTGGGTAGTGGAGAAAAGGTACATGGAAGCACAAAATGTAACAATGCGTCCTCGCTTAGTAATTCACAAAAATATGATCGCTGGTGTCTGTGAGACCGCAGGTAGGTAGTTAAGGGTTAACATCGGTTTTTATAGGTTTACTGGTCCAATATGCATAAAAGCGCTATGTATAAATCGTAAAGAAATGAAAAATCTTATGACCTATTTTTCTGTTCCGTAGTTATTTTAATAAGACTTTTCAATTATTATGAAAATTAATACCTAATTACCTAAGTGGGATTTAACACTAAACTATCTTATTATTCGTCTATTAAAGATGAATAGAACTAAGTTCTATAATCAAATGCAAACAGGTTTAATACAAAGAAGGCTTTGCTTCCACTTGAGTATTGCCGTGGGCAGAAGATAGTATGTATTTAGCCCCTAAAGCTCATCCAATCAGGTTCCAAACCTACGCTCGTTGGCACCATGTATCCGCAGCCGGTCAGTAGTAAAATTAATAAAAACTCAATAAGAACTTTATATCTATTCAATAAAGCTTAAATTACTTTGTAGTTTTACTTATTTTTCAGACAACTTTTTTAATCTCTTGGAGTACTCATAAAATTGAGAAAGAACCAGTGATGATCTGAGCGTTTCAAGGTTACATATCCTACTTACGTTTTAATATCATCAAAATAGGTTCTTCATAATATTAGTATAGATTTTTTATACAGTTAAATATTAAAGCCCATTCACAAATAATAAAAACATCTTACAAATACAATACAAATACAAATACAAAATCATTTATTACCAGAAACACATATTTGGACATAGATATACTGGTGGTCCCCGCACGAGGCAAGCCTGTGTCGCGGCGCGGGAGGCCGGTTTACAAATTACGGTTACATATACAGTGAGATGTCAAAATAAATAGATTAACAAAAAGAGTACTACAAACATTTAACAATAAACAAAAATTTAAAAATAAGAGCTACTTCAGAAAATAAAAGAAGGACAAAATATTATAATCACAAGCACATGATTATGACCTGTACTGTATTTTATAGTGCCCATAAAAGCACAAAGATATTCTACAGGGGGTGATTATAATTTTATCTGCGACCCCATTCTCTATAAAAGCACCACCCTGTGCTCATCTGCTTCGTATTATGTAACATCAGCCTGTGCAATGGATATGAATCCTTTTGATTTAGAACCCCTGTAGTGTTGAAAGTAGTGAGCTATATGGAAATGATTTGTTTTGCAGTCATTAATTTAATGATCATTATGTGCCAAGATACTCGTATATGTCGGCCGAGTAGGATCGAATCTCAATTCTGATACCGAGGTAGGTTCGACTTGGTGAGGACCTTCATAGTGGTATAGGTCGCGATACGTAAAAAGAACGCTGAGGGGAAAAGCTGCGCAAGTCAAAAAAAATTAATTTAAAAAATATTTTTTTGTTTGAAAGAATAATTACACTCTAGAGGTGGTCCTATATTTAACCGTTATTTTCGCGGACTACTTTTTATTTTGAATCGCCACAATTTGATATAAGTTAGACAATCAGGAGATTTTGATTCTAGTGCTGTGACATTGACAAAATTGCATCTGTTATTATGTGTGATAGAGTGATTCAACACTTTAAATGTCACTTTACGGTACCACGTTGTACCAGTAGCAGTGACTCATCCAGTTATCGCAACGTTCAAGAGTGGGATGACGTCACCCAGGATTAAGTGTCGAATTATTACTACGGGTCTCATACAATGCAATGCAATAGTAGTAGTAATAACCCCGGTACGATAACACACTGTGGCCAATTCAAACCCAAACTCAAAATATTATTATCTTTAATTAATAAGATCTTATTAAAGACCACTTAGAATAGTCACGTTCTTAAAACTAGGGGTTCTATTGCCTGTTTCAACGCGACTCCAAGAAGAGTGGTGAGGTAGCCCGCGTTCAGGTGATCCCTCGACGCAGGTTTTAATCCTGCCGGTGTTGTAACTTTTTTTTTCTGATTTAAATAACACCATTCCGTTATAGTTTACATTTACTTTAGTTTTGATGATCTGTCAAAGCATGAACTCATGGATGATGTGTACCATCGAGTTGAAAACCCGTCCGAGGTAAAAACACTTCATAGGTCTTGAAATATCGAGGTAACAATAACAACCAATCGACGAAAGGTAGAGAAATTGAGGTACTGAACATCGAAGAAGACACGAGCTAGAGTATAAGACCCATTACTATTTTTGTGGTAAGTCTCGTTCGTTATTTATTTTATTTATTTGTTTAGTTACCACCTAGAAAAACCAGCAAAGTCAAGCTACAAATGACATAATAACTAACATAACTTGTAGTAACTAGTAACCCTTCAATAAAGTTTTACTCAAGTTTGACGGCGGCGGCGTGCTCGAGTTGCTGTCAAATATTAATGAAACTCGATTGTATGTGTCAGAATTGAGTTACGAAAGGACTGTATGTAGTAAAAGTGGCAGCGTATATTATATCTGTTGCTATCTCTTTTCGTTGCCATAGGAGTAACAAGAAAAAAAATATCTTTATAAATATAAAGATTTGCAAATTGAACATAGGTTTCAAGATTATTTTTTATTACTAGTCTTTTAGTTATTGTCTATTGTTAGTCTATTGTAGTAAATATAGTGGTATTTGATTACTACGATAGTATGTGTACTATGTGTTGACGGCGACATGGTTCAGCGATAAAATAGTTTATGGTTCAACCTGAAATTATGACTTTGTATCCTTTTGTGTAGAAACTTAGAAACTAGGCGATAAGATTATTTCTTTAACATAATAAGTAGGTCAAAATGGCGATTCTCAAGTCACCAAAACTTGCAAAAAATTAACTAAAGATGTTGCCGTCCCTTCCATAACGTTCGAAATAGTTTTGGCCACTCAGACGACGTCAGAATCGCCATTAATATTAATATTAAAACGTAACTCCGTCACCAGAGTTGGTCACTTAGCTCATACGAACAAACGAACGAAAACGTCTCACATAAAATTACTTTCTGAAATATAAAACCTTATCAAACCAATTAATTTAGTCAATTGAATTGATTAAGCACTCTGACCTGAGAATCGTTTGAATGCGGGTAATACCGCTGGAATATAAATGTTGATAAGATTTTTATTATTTATCATTATGATTTTAAATTTTTTTTTATTGAATTATAGATGAAGTTCAAGATTATGAATGAAAGATTTAGAAATGTAAAGTACACAATCACACTTTCACACTAATATTGTGTAAGTCTGTGTGTAAGTGTGAATGTTTGCAACTCCCTTTTGCCACTTGTAATTAAGTACTCACGTTGCATATGTATGTGCTGCTTGGGCATCTTGTAGTCGGGAGGGTAGCATTTTTCGTAGAACTCGATATCGCACACTTGGCTCACTTCCGGAGTTGGAATTATCAGCCCTGTGCCCGATATTGCCCTCTGAAGGTGGTGTTCCTGTTGACAAAGGAATTATTGTTAGGTTACTTGAAGGGCATACCGTTATTTATATTACATATGCCGAGACAGCATTTTGATACCAAAATAGATGGATTAATTTTTTTTTTACAAAACCATCTCTGGAACATTTTACCAGGAAGGACCATGACGTAATATTAAACAATTAAGTTTAGCTTACTTCATCATAGGACCATCGTTCATTATAGGACCTAAACTGAATCGATTTTAACGGTCATAGTAAGCCTACTGGTCTAATAATGTAAAAACAAATTATGATTCTATTATAAAATCATAATTTGTTTTGAGGAAAAATGGAAAATAAAATAAAGAGATATTATATTCCTTGTTATTCATCTCTAAGGGCACATTGCAACTCAACTCTCGTACATTATAAAACTAAACTAAGGCCATTAAATGCTACCAGTCACGATAAAAGATAAAAGGATGTACGTTAAAACACATCTTACTCTTTTTAACCGACTTAAAAAGAAGAAGTACTATGTTCCACTGTATGGTATTGCATTGTAATTATTTTATGTATGTTTGTTCACGCATTATTCTGTTGATAGTGGACCGATTTTTATAATTATGTGAATGAGTGCCGGAAATTGTTCTGTTCTTACAAAAAAGAAGTCGGTTTCATTAACACATATTTTTAACTTGTGACAATCATAATGGTGATACAAGTTGTTTTATGCAAAACATACTTATTAAAATATCATGTGGTAAACAGAAACATTTCTGCCCATGTCGTCATCGAATACAGCTGTAGAAAAAGAAAATGTATATAAATTGCAATTCAATGACTTCTGTCACCTAGATGTCGATTCACCGCGACTTTCAAAACAACATGACGCGGTAAGAGATTGCACGTTATCTAGATTTTGTTTTCTAAAATCCATCGCATTTTGCAACAAAAACACGCCGGGTCGTGCCAAGTCAACACATAATTATTTGGAGAAGGCGTCTGGTTAGAAATGTCAGAGCAAAGGATTAACGTTGATAGAAAGAGAATCGATACGACGCAATATAGCAACAGACTCTGCCAATTCTTATTTACATCCATAAAATACAAAATTACTTCTTAATGGCTTATGCAACGCATAAAGCTGTTAATCAAAAGGAGTTTCTGAGGACATCATCATTAAGGTTGTTTTATATTTTACTTGTTAGTCGTTACAACATGAATACAGTATCAGGTAACAAAAAAAGTTGTTGAGAATAATAAATACAGATAATAGCTGTATGAGTACGATCGGCCCTTCGATTGACTAACTTGTATCAAATTGTTGTGAATCAAAAATAAGAGTAATCCGCGAAATCTTTATGTACTTAACTTAACTGTATTTTGAAAGAGTTCATTCATTCTTTGAGCATATTATGAGGATCAGAGTTCAGGAAATTGCTCACCTCGGGCAATTGAAGTAGATTTAATTATTTTAAATTTTTCCACATATTAAACGATCATTTTTACAAAAATGGTATTTTATCAATGTATTTCTACATACGATGCTGTGAGTACATTTATTACGGTTCATTTACTGCCATTGGCCACAAGATTAATACATCATTCTCGCTACGTTGTTGGAGAAAGTAAACAACTGTTCATACTCTTTACTCACTCTATCGATCTTACTCCGACTTCGAAAGGATGCGGTACACCGCGAGCCAGAACATTTTATAAAGGAGTTTTATTTATAAAGCAGTTTCAAGCACAATGGGTAATAAAATAACTTTTGCTTAAAAGCGGAGGTTCGGTTCATTTTAGTATTAAAACTTCCTTTCTACGGAAGACATAAAAATCATTTGAATCACCCATTACTAACAATTTTAACAGTAAAAAGGATGCAATCAGGTTATTTTTGAAAAGCTTTTATTTTAAATTTGTATAAAGCTCATCAGATATTAATATGTTTACTAATATTATGCCTTAACTTTGTTGAAGTGCCTGGCAAGTTTTGAGAAAGGATAGGTTTGTCCTAAATATTATCTTTCAGAGTCCTAAACATACACAGGAGAAACGCGGTCCATACTTTAAGTACTACACTCTACGACACCTATAGAATAATCCCCAATGATGAAACCTATAGAAATGAATATTTCTTTGCTCAATACCATACCAACATTTTCACTTCAAACTGTCAACATAAAATAACTTTAAAGATGAAAATATAACACAAAAATCTTGACGAGAAATTCTTTCTTCCGTCCTACTTTAGCCGACAATTTTTACTTATCTTAATAACATTATTAAAATGAGTTCCCAGTACGAGTGAGACTAATTAGTTTACCTAGCAGAATCCGTCTGTCCTAGGTCGCTGGTAGGACGTCTCAAGGGTATTATGTTGTTCCTACCTGGCTGTATCTATTCTATATAGAAATGTTTGTAAGGATGTTTGGTTGTAAATGGTTTGTTGTTTTTATATGCTTTCCCTGTTATTATTTATGGATTTATAATAATATGTATCTTAATATAGCTCTAATGCCATCTCTTTACGTTCAAATAGTGAAATGATTACATGAAGAATTGGATTATAGAGAATTGATTTGGTCATTATTTTGTATATTTCTTGGAATTTTAGTAAAACGTTTTTTTTTTTAATTCTAGATTATGTGTATCGAAGCCGCAGGCGAAAGCTAGTGTTTATTATTGCGTGCTGGATAAATGAATAAATTTATAAGGAGTGAGATTGCGTAAGTGCTTTTATAAAACGACTTGAGTTTGTTTTTTCCAGGCTTGTTTTAATAAGATGTGAGTGAAAAATGATTCTTAATGTATCGAAAACGCAATAGGACTTGACACTGGGAGACGGTAAATCACGTGGTCAAAAGTGTCAAACTGCCAAATCAAAGGATGAGCGATGATAGAAATACATATAAGTACTCGTATATATACTACATATATTCTTAATCGATACAAAGCGTTTGTATTACTCTCGGCTCGCGAGCATCTTATAAAATGTTTTGTAAATGTCCTGAAGTGTAAAACAAGGACCCAGTCCAATAAGAATCATCCCTTAGTTTCCCAGGTGACAGGCAACAGCTTGTCACAAATTGTCGGCTGTCATGAACTTGCTTCGTTCTTACATCTGTCGCTCGTGAAAAACGTTTATGAAGAAAATGTTTGAGAGATTAATATGTAAAGATTTCAGCTTAAATTTGAAAACTTTTATAAGATTACTGGCACTCTCTCGAATTTTCTCTTGGACTAGTTTTAAAATGTTTGCTTTTAACTCTTAGTAGGACGCGGATAAGAAGTTAGTATGCAAAATTCATGACCTACTTTCATAATAATACTTAGCTTTATAGATTTTAATAAAAATATTATAATAAACAGTTTAACAGAAGAGTTATAAAAACATTTTTGAAAAAGCATATTGATTATCGATATTTCTATTGCATTAGCTCATCATATTACAAACCCCAGTTTCAAATACATTCAATATTGTATAAAATTGAATGCGCCAACAAAGTCGTTACCAAAATCTAATACGACAATATTCGCAAAAGCTGCAAGCATAAGGGATTCATACCCATTTAATTTTGGGTTATATAACTTTTGGGACTGAAATAACCTACATCAATGTTAATCTGGCAGTTAAACGGTTACCGTAGTTAAGCTAACGCCTTTCAGTTATCTATGAAACCAGCCTAACTACAGTTATGTACGGTAATGGATTGTTGGAAAATAAAATAGGTAAGAAAAAGTTTACGTAAGATGAATAAGAGGAAAAAATATTTTCTTAAACATATGAAACATTACTTAGATTATTTTAGGACAAGTCTCCTGAAATATGATGTGTACAAAAACCTTACACTGGCCGACCGAAGTGAAATAAAAATCATTAAATTGCCAACCTCCATTTCTATTAATTACACAATTACGTTTTGGGAAACATTATGGGACACATTCTCACTAAAAACTTTTACAAGACACGAGCATTGAATAAAATCTTGTATACAATTAATTGAACTTAAATTAAGCTCCATATTAATAAGACTAGGTTTTTTCCAAAGCTAATAAAACGATCACTCAATCAATAAAGCTATATCTTATCTATCACAGTCTCGGCGAGAATGTACATCCGGTGTTGGACTAAAAAGCTCCCCTTTTTGTATAGTTGAGTTATTCTGTAGCGGAGCGAGAAAATGTGTTTTTCCATGGGGTCGGTGTAAGGGGCTTTGTTGTGATAGAATTACTTCATAACCATCGAGCGTTTATTTAGAACGTTATTTTGTAATGCGATTTCCGTTGCGGCTATGGAACTTCTGCATAAACTTTTTAAACACTATCTGGTTTTTTTTATAGTGTAAATCTTTGCAAACGCTTAACGGGGAACTGTAGCGCATGGCAATGTTCAATACGTGTGAGTGAGGCTGACGCCGCGGGTTTTTAAGATGGCACAGTAAAGTCAGCGAATACATTTTTAAAACGCCTCAAAACGTAAATCATCAAAATACCTAAAAAAGACACCTTAATCTCAATTCTAGTAACTTGCTTTTCCAATTCAGAAAGATCTAGTTGCAAAGTTATGTGTCTGTGAATGAAGCCTAAAATATTACATTCTCTAAATGATAAGCAAAAACCCATTAGTTTTCCTCAACCGTTCCAGGGCAGATCTCGGCAAGAAACTTGGCTCGAATGTACCCCTCCACGGGCTTGTGTTACTTCGAAACTGATTGCAGTGAAAAATGTGCTTTGCGTACCTTGGCTTTAGAATAAAATATTGCATCTTGTGTCAATTGAATTAAATAGCAAAATTAAAGTTCGTCACATCAAATCAGAATCGTTTTGGATAGTTTTGTAATATCTAACTGATAGACAAACATAATGTATTTAACTCTATATCTTTACCGATCTCTTCTTTAGACCTAACACAAGGAGTGTTCAGTCAGTCAGTCGACGTTGGCTACAACCCTATTTCCATCACTTGCGCCTTTAACCAAAATAGAGTTTGGTGGCCACCAAGTGTAATCTCCTAAACTATGCAAAATAAAACTATTACAGAGGTATTAAAAACAAGCATTATGTGATAATTATTATCATCAACTGAACAATCATTTTTTGAAAATTTATTTGTTCTACGCAATAATAAGATAAAGTAGGTGATTTTGAGTAGTAGTTCCGCCTTAAAGTTCGATGTGTCATTGTCAGAGTGAAATGTACTATCACAAACTATTACACCATCTGTAGGGAAGTTGGAGGAAGTGAACCGTAAAGTTACGCCTGATTCAAAGACCTATGCGATTGGAGACGCTACAGAAGCGATGATACACCGGGGAAGTATGAAAGTTTGTACTTACGACGCATCTCAATCTTTGCATGGCTTATTCGATTATGCCGTGAAATGCACAATAATAGTAGATTTCTTAGACAGGACCATTTAGCATAACTCATCTTAGACAGGTGTGTCGTCTACTATTAAGTATCTACTTATATTATCTCTATCTATAACTTAAGTAGTTTGAAGACAAGGTGTTCCACCAAACACTCTCAAGAACTTAAAGCTGTATTATTTAAAAAGTTCAACAAACTTGAAGCTCGAGTTGAAAGTACAGTTTAAACAGGGAAAAGTTCGTCGTCCTTATTATTAAATTAAGTTAGATGCTTCACAAAGTGTTATTTAAGGGCTTGGCCGAGTACATCGTACCATATTATGATGACCGTTTCAGCCACGAAACAAGAAATTTAACATGAAAAACTAAAATATAATCGCGACTGTTTCCCAGGGAGCGGTAGACAGTTCTTTCAGATATTTACCGATTTTTAAATCCTTTTAATAGGTTTAAGGGGCATGTCTAAATACATTATAACAATAAGCTACTTAGCTTGGGACTAGATGACGCTGTGTGAAATGTCCAAGGATATTTATTTATTTATTATATTATCAAGAAATTATTAAGCACTAAGCCATCTGACGAAACGAGTGTTGTTTCATTTTCTGCAATACAGTTTTTCTCTTTTCTATTACGGTCATGGTATGGAACGGTATAGTCGGCAATGATCATTAGTGCCGTATCAGATGTTTGCTTAGCTTACCCTTTCAGGATGTGCTGATTTAGCTGGTAGAATATCAGCAAAGGATACAATGCTTAGCAAGCTCACACATTCCAAACTATAGTTTTATACTTTATATAGATAGGCATAGCACAGGACCGAGTATTGTGGCGTTTTCGAAGGGAGGCCTATACCCAGCAGTGGGTGCCTATGGGCTGGTAGGTACTGTAGTTTTTTGAATGTTGGATGAATTTCACACAGCGTCTTCAAGCCCCAAATTAAGCGAAAACAAATTTTGATAAACGAGCACTATAAAACTTTAAGCATCATTTCAAATCAAAAAACATCTTGAAATACCGTTCTCTCTGATTCCTAGGTAAAATCCGGTAAAATCCGGTAAAATCCGTATCCTACTAAATAAAAACTGAACTCCAAATAAAATCTTAACACCATTAACACCACAGAGCTCCGATAATATCAAAGTGCCTATAATAAAACTAAGGTACTTACTCTCAAATCTCGGAATCCTTAAATTTGGTGAGTTACATAAACCAGGGGTCAGTGACCGGAGGCCCGGACGGCCTCGCACTTGGCCAGGCGAAAGATTCGTATGGACACGTTTTTGGATTATTTTATTATTAGCACTTTGCTATAGACCGTGTTTTAGTGATTACAATCGTGAAAAATTAAAAGCTTGACCCATCATTTGAGATAAAGTTGTCCGTTTTATTATACGTTCTCATTATTTTTTAAACACAAAAATTACAGAATTCACACTCTATAATTTAAATCACACTAAAATATTACTTAACTGCGAAAATTATTATGGATAAAATAAATAAATAAATATTCTTGGACATTCCACACAGGATGCCTGTTTCTTACTTTTTCACGCAATACTACAACGCATTTCGCTGAAACTTAGAATATGACATAACCATAGGCTCCTTCTTATTTGGACAAAAAAATATTTGTGTCCAAGCTAGCTGATACATTTCTTACAAAAAAACAATACAACATACTTAATTCGTTTAAATTTCCTATGACTATCGCTAGCTTTGCAACCGGATAAGAATTATTTAAAATGCTATTCCACTATATTTGATTTATTCCAAGTTATATGTGTTGTGTGTTGGTGAATCACATAATATAATTATGTATAAAATTTCGTGTATTAAGTGGGTGGCATTATTTAATTTAATTGTGCGTTCATTAGGTTGAAATGGTGTTTGGTCTGCCACTGACTAAATACGAGCATTGATCTCGTGCTTTTGATAATGATGACATCATGGCATAAGCCATAGATGCGTGATGTCATTACAATAGCAAAGTAGATAAGCAATCAATACAGTGTAGGTTGGAAAATCCCTACGCCCTTCAACTTCCATCCACATCGATGGATAACTTAACAAGACTGAGGTTTATTTTGATGTGTATATTCACTGATCTTTGGTTTTGGTCACTGCGGGTAGATGTCTCGTTGAGTATCTTCGCAATTATGCACATAGAGTACCGAAAATTGCTGTCTTCTTACAAAAGTCGGTTTCTATTAAAAATATTCTGCCACTAAAACTGTTAAACTAGGGTTCATCAATTTCGTAACCGCATCAAATTAACTTCCACAATACGTAGAGCCACGAAGCAAGCTACACTACAATATTAGTACTATCGCTAGCTGAATAGAGCTTAATCACAAACACAAAGGAGTGTATTGGCTTTCACTGAGAAGCAATCAATTTAGACCATCCCATCCACACTAATCCATCACTCAGCTGACTCAAGGCAGTCCGAGGCTTGTAGCATTTGATCGAATTCGCAAGATCGAATCCGTTTTATTGCCTAAAATAACTTCGATAGCTGTAATCAGACTAAATTGTGTTAGGCTGACGAATGATAAATTAATCTGTATCTATGGAAAAAAAAACTTTTTTTGAAGTGACATGCGAGTACTTTTGTAACTTTTGATTCGAATTTCGACCTGCCGATCGATACGTTTTGATTTCCGATACATAATATGTTTTAACACATCAACCAAAAATTGACATCACACAAATAACGAAACACTGACAATAATAATAAAATTGCAATTAATAAAAATTGCCACTGAGTTATCAAACCACGTTTTTTTTTTTTTGCTTGTGGCAACCCTAGGAGCAACAGCTGTTGCTAATTGTCCCGTTTTAAAAATTAGATTTTAATTGTTTTTACGTATTGAAAAGCAGGCTTATACTATTTCATCGCTAAATTATAACATAAATAAACTGTGCAATTAAAATTACTAGTGAAAACTGTGTTGTTAGAGTGATTTGGCCATTTAAAAACTTGCTCGATTTCGTTAGGCCATTTGAATGTGATCCTTGTCTTCTCGGTTTATTAGTGTTTACTGCCTAATACGTGACTTGTAGACATAGATTTACTAGTCTTTGTACATAAAACTATGAATATAATCACGTAAGTACAAAAGTTTCAATTTTTTAACCTCAACTTGTGTTGACAGTTCCTTGGTTGTTTGTAACTCGTAACATTCTTTGTACGTTTCTCAAAGAATACTCATTTCTTAACAAAATGATGACTCGCAGAGCTTTGTCTCGCCAGGAGGAGTCCAAGCTCCAACAGGCTTTAAAAGAACTTAAAATAACAAAGGAACTGTGCAGCCAGTTGACTCAAGAAAGAGAAGACAATGAAAAGATTATGTTAGATACATTAGAAAGTAATAAAAAGCTAAAAAGTGAGTTATCCTTGTTGCACTCACAATGTAGTTATGCTATGGAAGAGCGGGATAGGCTTCAAATAATCATTGAGGGGTTCGACCAGTGCGGTATTGAGTATGAACAGGCACTCAAGCGAACATCTGTCTTAGAGAAGGAGTTGTGTGATGCCCATCAACAAATCACACAGCTGGAAGAAGCCGAACAATGCTCCGCTGCACTGAAAACCCAAAATCTATTTGATGAGCTAGTATCAGCTGATAGGGTCAACGGCCAAATTTCTAGTGCATGTTGTGCTACCCAGACTGTTACTACAATTGACTTGACAAATGATGACTCAGTTGGAGTTGCTGCAGCATGCACAAGAAATACACTGAGCAAGAAAAAACTTAGAAAATATGTTAAAATCAATAAATATATTACTAAGACAAAAAGAATGTTAAAAAACCAAAAATGTGTAGTTCATAAGTTTAAAAATAAGTCTCAAAAATTAGAAATATTAGATAAGTTACAAATGTGCACATTACAGTTAGAATGTAACAAAATGAAATACGAATCTGACATTCAGCATCTTCAGAATGAACTAGCTAGTGTTGAGGCATCTCTGAGATCCATAACCACTCGCTATGAAAAGTCACAGGATGCCATACGGGAGTACTCACTGGCCATGGACGAACTGCTTCAACTTTCCCATAGCAACAAAGACCGCTATGACTCCTTTTTGGCCAATCACCTATGTGATTGCCACTGCTCGGATACTCCTAAGCCAGTGCCTACTACCGAGTCAACTTCCTCGCTGAGTGTCAGTTCAACAAAAATACACACAAATGTACAAAAAACTTTTATGTACAGCGATGAAATAGGAAAAAATATGGGCCAACTATTAAATACAAGAATGGGACACTCTGTTGTAAATCATTGCTTGCCAGGCTCTAACTTGCATGATATCATGCAGTTAATAACTAAATCCAAATTTGATCATGACTCAAACATAGTAATTTGGCTTGGAAATAGGGGCAATGTAAACAAAATTGAACTTGTGAAATATGCTGATAGTCTATGTTCATTAAAAGTAAACAAAGTTGTAATGTTTACATTCCCCTACAGCAATACCCTGTCACAAGCAGAAAATAATCTTAGATATAAGTTAAATATGACTTTGCATACAATATCATGCAATAATAACTTAATACATGTGATTGACTCTAACAATATTGTTAGTAAAAAATTTTATTTGACAAATGGTAGTTATTACCTATCAAATTTTGACAAACGACAGGTAGCTGTGTCGCTATCTTATTATTTTAGTATAACAGCCAAAAACTTGGCTAATAAATCTGCTTCTATTGAGCAGCATCCTGACATTCAGAACATGACTCTGGAACTTTGTCCAAGTCATTTAAATTAAATTTTAAGACAACAGAGAGTACCTCTAGCACTCAAACAAATAATATTCAAAATTCACAAATTAATAAAATAATTGAATTGTCAAATACTATTCCAAATAAAAAGAGTCAAAATTATAACAAAAGTATAAAAATAAATGTAAACTGTACTAACTTGGTGCATCAGAATTTCGAAGGTTTACGCGGTAAAGAATTAGAGCTGGAATTGTACATGACCTCAAATAATATAAACATTATATGTATTACTGAACATTGGCTGAAAAGCCATGAGCTTATGTTTAATTTCAGTGATCACCAGGTTGGTAGTGCTTTTTGCAGAGTTCATTGTGATCGAGGTGGTTCACTAATTTTACTTAACAAGAATATTAAATACAAAGAACGCAAAGACATTATCCACCACTCTGTAGAAAGACACATTGAAATTGCGTGTGTAGAGTTGGAGCAGTTCATTGTTATAAGCATTTATAGCCCACCTTCCGCCACATTTAATATCTTTGAAAAAGTTATGGAAGAAGTTTTATATAAAATATGTGATTTACATATTATATATATAAATCACAATAATATAAGAAACAAATAATAGCGTGTGGCGATTTTAATGTAAATTTGTTAGAAAGTTACTCCTTAAATACTAGATTAACTAGTTTATTTAAATCATTTAATCTAGAACCTTCTTTTATGGAGCCAACACGGATTACAGCTACTTCTGCTACTTGTATTGACAATATTTATACAAATGTACATGTAATAAGTAAAAACATGATAAGTAATATCAAATCTGATCATCTCGGTCAGTTCATTAAAATTAAAACAGTGCCAAGACAAAATATTAGGAGAAAAATTACTTATGTACCAATGACCACTAATCGATTAGAAAAATTTAAAGAAAAAATTACATATTCAATTCAAAAGTTAAACTACACCAATGATAACCCAAATTACTTGTATAATACGTTTTTTAATAATTTTAACAATCAATTTAATTCAATTTATACATCCAAATCGATAATGGTCACAGAAGGTTTGAAATTTTGTGAGTGGGCAACAGCGGGTATTCATAAAAGTAGACACACTATGTATGAACTTTATAATGAAAAACAATATAATTTTAGTGAACAATTTCAAGAAAAAGTTAGAAAATACTCAAAAGTTTTTAAAAATGTGTGTCGCACAGCTAAATCAATGTATATAAGTAATAAAATAAGAAACAGTCAAGATAAAATAAAGGCAACTTGGAATGTAATTGGTAGTGAGACTGGAAAGGTTAGAGATCGTTCAAATACATATAAACTTAAAATTGGTGATACCGTAATTAACAAAGATGATGAAGTGGCCAAAGCATTTGAAACGTTTTTTACTGACATTCCGGTCTCTACTACTAAATCTTTAAAGTCATCACACATAATCGCAGAATCTTTGTTAAAAAAACATGTACCAAAATGTAATAGTCTCTTCTCTTTTGATTATGTAGATAAACAAGATATCATAAAAGCCTTTAAATTAATTAATGTCAAGCAAACCAAAGATCTCTGGGGGATTTCTGTTAGCGTTGTAAAACCACTGATTGACATCATCGCACCCGACCTAGCTTTAATATTCAACCAATGCATTGATGGTGGTGTGTTTCCTGATCTAATGAAACACAGTAAAATATCCCCCCTTTTCAAATCAGGTAGTCATTCTGACCCCAGCAATTTTAGACCAATATCAGTTTTACCAACATTTAGTAAAATATTCGAAAAGCTAATCCTTCTTCAACTCCAAAGACATTTTGACAAAAACAACCTACTGGACAACAAACAATTTGGTTTTACAAGAGGACTTTCTACCACAGACGCTGGAGTCAAGCTCATATCCCATATTTTTAATTTCTGGGAAAGTTCCCATGATGCGCTTGGCATTTTTTGTGACTTGTCTAAAGCATTTGATTGTGTACACCATGAAACGTTAATTAGGAAACTACACCACTATGGCGTTAGAGGTATTGCTCTCAACCTACTCACTTCTTATTTAAGTGAAAGATTACAGAGAGTTGACGTAAATGGTAAATGTTCCCCAGGGTCGGTGGTAACAATGGGTGTACCACAGGGATCAATATTAGGTCCATTTCTGTTTTTAATTTATATAAATGATTTACCTAAAATTATTGAAAACAATCATGAGATTGTACTGTTTGCAGATGACACTTCACTTCTATTCAAGTTGAAAAGACAACAGGTTAACTTTGACGAAGTAAACAATGCTATCTCTATGGTTGTAGAATGGTTCAATGTTAACAATTTATTACTTAATGAGAAAAAAACTAAATGCATACGATTTATACTACCAAATGTTAAACAAGTAAGGAGTCACATATTAATAAAAAACGAACAAATAGATCTCGTGGACACCACTACATTCTTAGGCATAACTTTAGATAGTAAGCTTCAATGGGGTCCACATATAGATGGATTGTCGAAGAGACTTAGTTCTGCAGCATACGCAGTGAATAAAATACGTCTATACACAGACGTAGATACTGCTAGACTAGTCTACTTCAGCTACTTTCACAGCATTATGTCTTACGGCATTCTGTTGTGGGGGTGTGCTGCAGACATTAACACCGTGTTTGTGTTGCAGAAGAGGGCTGTTCGAGCAATTTATTGTATGGGTCCCAGAGAGTCACTTAGAAATAAGTTTAAAGAAATATTTATAATGACTGTGCCTAGCCAGTTTATATATGAAAACCTGATGTATGTACGGAAAAACATTAAATTATTTAAGAAAAATAGTGATAACCATAATGTAAATACTAGAAATAAGGATAAACTCGCTGTTCCCACGATTAGGCTCGAAAAAGTTAAGAGATCATTTAAAGGGCAATGTGTACGCTTCTATAACAAAGTTCCAAGTGATTTGCAAGACTTATCAATTAACAAATTTAAAAAGCAAATTAAACGTCATCTTTTAAACAAAGCTTATTATAAAATATCAGATTATTTAGATGACAAAAACGCTTGGGACTGAACATGCTCCAACTCAGTTATTGGACCACTGAAAAAAATGCTAGGCCCGCATCACCAGGTTCTTGCCTGCTTCTTTCCCTGGTGTAGGGAATCGCGTTGGAACAGGCAATAGAATCCCCTAGTTTTAAGAACGTGACATGTCTAAGTGGTCTTATGATCTTATTGAATAAAATATTTTGAATTTTGAATTTTTTTTTTGACTCCCTTATTATATTACGGAACCGCAACTACGTATAAAACATGAAAAGAATGTGTGAGTTTCTAACAACCCAATTTAATACTAAGGTACTATAACTCATGATGATAGTTAAAAGCGCATAATTAACACCTCATTTTAAAAGTTTTTACTAGTTTTAGGTGTTGCGAGGGATCAGACGAACCATAAACGAACACAAAGACCGTTAAACAAAAACCCTCTTCTTTCCGTAATCTGGTAATAAAATTGCAGAGATATATTTTCGGGCTTACGTTCCCTTTATTCGCACAAACAAAACATTCGATTTCTGTTTAAGAGGCAAGACTGTAAAGGTTAGTAACAGTAAGGCTTAATAAGAGCAGCTTTGTTAGTAATTCTAGCAACTGCTTAATTAGATCAACATGTTGATAACCAGCCTTGTTACAATGGTTTTAAAGACTATTAGCACAATAATTAGTTGCCAATCTCGATAGGCCAGTTTCATTCATCACGGTATTTCTGTCATTAGCGTCTAACTATTATAACCGACTTCAAAAGACGCCTTGCTTGACCGTTTTGGAAACATGTTTTGTTGTTTGAAAAGTTAAAGTTTCACGGAGTTCTGAATAGAATTGCAATACGAGAGTGCGGAAAATTGTCCTTCTTACAATCTAAAGAAAATGGCCAGTGTAAAGGCAATTCACTCACATAGGTACCTATGTGAGTGGAGTGAGTAATGAGATGATGAGTGATAGAGTTAAATGGAGGAAATAATCATTATATCGATCCCACGAGTAGGAAAAAATCAGGGAGTTGATAATGAGGGTTACTATCGGAACACCTAGAAATCAAAATGAACATACAGCGGAATTGACCAAGACGTGAAAATGACCTTGTAGCAAAACGTCTGGAATTTTAAATAGTCCTTTATTCTGAAATGTCTGGTACAGTCAGTCTAGTGTAAATAATAACAACTAAATAAGCACTTATAAATTTAATAAAAACTAAAAAAATATAGGTTACAGATACCTACAAGCAACAATTAAAATTACATTCTATGAAAACTTATTTCCATTAAAACTTAAAAGAAAATCTCCGCATAATAATTTCGATGAATTTATACTACAAGTAGGCTGGGCTAGGTAAAAGGATATTTTTTGCATGTTATTTTAAAATTTATCTCCAAATAAAATGTCACATTTTTGAGGAATTGTAACGGTGACACGACTTGTCGGTTGAGTTTCTTTATTTCGCGTTTATATTTTTTATCAAAAATTAAATCATTTTTTTTCCGTTTTGGACTATCGAACAGGGCTTTTATGATTCTTAACTCTTGCCACTTGGCTTCTACTCTCAAGGCATGTGTATATCTGATGGTAGAGTCCTCTTAGGACCTACACGAACATTGTACCTCCTATGCCACGATTCGGTGGCGTTGTTGGTACGATGTCGCTGCCTAAAGCAGCTTATTTTCGCTGGAGACACTTTTAAAATCCACTGCTTATTAAAATAATCAATAAATTGACTCAAAGAAAAGAGTAAGAGAGTATTAAATTAGATACTTACTTCAAAACTAAAAGAAGGTTAGAGAAAAAGATTTACACAATATTGCAAAGACTGTACCTACATCAAGCAAGCCAGACGTTTTGCTACCAAGGCATTTTACTTGTATGACTATATCGATACAATGACATTTTATGATTAGGGCGTTCTAAAACATGCAACGTTTTGCTAAGAGGGTTTTCCGATAGGTACCCGATAATGATGATGACATATTGACTTAATTTTTAAGAAGAATATACTTCTACTCCTATAATCCTTTATCTTTTTTCTTTTAATCAGCCACTTGTAGTAATTTCTCCAGTATTTATGACAAAAATCAAAAAATCTCTTAAAAAAGGCGTTACGGTTTTATCACGAAAACTCTTGTCAGAACAACCCTAAGTATTTTATCCAAACAGTAATTAAGCTTATAATTACATTCTCGAACATTCAGCCTCAGAATATACGATATCAATTCCCTCTCGACTTGAACCAGGTCAAACGGCACAGTGCAAAAGCGATTTTACAACGCGCGATACGAACACATGCGTAAAATACGCAGAAGAAATTTTCAAGTGTATTTGTTTGTTGAAATCACAAGACGCACGAAAAACGCCTGGAAGTGCTATTGGTCTATGAAAGGCTTGATGAAGGGAAACCTTCCTCTCACACTCAAACGCAAACTAATGGACGTATGCATTCTTCCCATCCTCACCTACGGCTCACAAACCTGGTCGATGACAAATCTGCAGAAGTCCAAACTCGGGGTTTGCCAGCGAGCTATGGAGCGCAGTATTCTAGGTGTTAAGCTAACAGATCGCATCAGGAACAGTAAACTGCGCTCCCAAACACAAATCGCTGACGTTGGGCAGCAAGTTGCCAAATTGAAATGGGACTGGGCGGGCCACGTCTGCCGCATGTCGGATGAGTTGTGGGCACGGACCACCACCGAGTGGATCCCACGAGACAGGAAACGACTACGCGGCAGACCGCGGCGGCGGTGGAGAGATGAACTCGACTCATTCTGCCCACATTGGACCGCACTGGCTCTTGGTAGAGACGAGTGGAAGGAAGGAAGGGAGGCCTTTGCCCTGCAGTGGGACGCTACAGGCTCGTAATAATAATAATAATAATTTGTTTGTTTGAATCTTTTATTCGTAGTTTATTATGTAGCAGCAACAGCACGTCTCGGCTTTACAGGAGTGTACTAATGAAACTACGGGATGAAATATAGCCTATAATCACCCAGACAGTCCATTGAACACATCAGTGAAAACATTTAGCTAGTCTGATGAGGGGTACCCCCTCATTAGACTAGCTGCAGCTGCTATTTTTGCTGCCCTTTGAAGGTAGACTAGACTAGAAGCTCAGAATGTACGAGTATGTAAGTATAACTATCGTCAGAATATGGAATAGGTTTAAATCGCTCACAACTCAACAACCAAACTCTTTTAAGCGGTATCGTGAAGTGTTAAAAAGCTCTAGACACATATAGAACGCAAATGACTAGGGTTAGCACGTTTCGCGCCATTTCATGAACAAAGAATGGTCCGATGCTTTTTAAAAGCCCCAATTAATTTTGGCTTGTACGTGGCGTAAAAATATATACGACAGAAGCTTTTTGCTAGAAATTATTATATTTTATGATGTTCATTTTTCACGAGTGTTGCAAAAAAAGTTTAATGTGGTTCATAACATAACAAACCAACAGGTAAGTAAGTTCGAATGAATAACTCTGGTAAAAGTATTTTTTGGGCCGCCTAAAGGCCTCTGTCATGGCTTAACGACTTTCAAAGGCCGACAATTCAACGTGTCTGGAGCACTGAAATATGCACCTGTTATTGCCACTTGCGGTCATCCATCCAAAATGTGACCGCGCAGAACTACGCTCAACTTTAACGATCTAACAAGAACGTCTTAGCAAACTATGCCACTGGCAGTTCGTAATTTACAACTTAATATTATTATTAACTTAACCGCACAGTAGTTCAGCGACGAAACTAACTGAAAGTCCCAGATAAAACAATTCTACAATCAAACATTGTACGAATGCAATCAAATACAATGTTTAAAACGAGTTTTTAAATCGAAACAAAATTGAACAAGCTTTGTGGAAAAACGATATAGTAGATAAAAGTGTACAATGCAGCTAAATATTTTCTATGAAAATAAAATAGAGAATACTTATTTATGTATCTACTATAGTAGTGCTAAAGAGGAGACCTATGTCACAACAGTAGGTGGAATGGAAATTGACAGAAATGATGATTATGAAAATGATAATAAATACATAATTTAAAATAAGCCTGAACTAAATGATGGAAGATCAGAGTCACACGGGTTTCCCTTTAATAAAAGAATTTTTATAATGAACAATACAAACAAAGATTAAAGTAAAAATTTATGTGTTGTGACCAGTTAGAAAAAAAAATCAGTCGATGAGTCGTTTCCTATCTCGTTCGTTCGTGCGTGTGTATGTGGCCAACTTTGGTGATGAGTGGAAACAATAGACTACTTAGTTCGAAGTTCGGAGCGCTAAATACAACATGCAAATGATGCTAAGTGCCGACCTAACCTCTCCATGCCCCTAAAGCGGTCTACACACCAAAGCCGCCGGCCCGGCCCGGCACGAACAAAGATATATATTTTGTTCGTGCCGGGCCGGGCCGGCGGCTTTGGTGTGTAGACCGCTTTAGGCTCATGTGGATCACTGCAACGTTTTGTAAGCTCTGTATTAATATTATGTATGTCAAGGTTTAACTTCACGAAACTATGGAGTCCCGGACCTTTGATAGGCATGTATAGTGCCAAAGCCAACACACAGAGGCATTATTGTCAACTTTGATGTTATTGGAGACTCATACCGGCGATTAAGCGTAAAAAGAACGGCAGCTCTCTGTCTGTCACAAAGTTATTTTAAAGCGCGTCGTGCCGATCATCATATCTTGTTCCATAATTGTAAACCATCCAAATTATGACTTCTTACTATGTATCTTATGATTTTCTTATTAGGTTGTATTCCGAAGCTTGTGCCAGCCCTGAGTATTATGTAACCAGTGTTGTCGCTGTGCCCGGTCTAGGCTCTTGAGAACAATTGATTTCAAGGTACAAGCAATAAATATTCCCAATAGGCATGTTGACGACTGCCGAATCAATGCCTAGAAAACTTGCTTTATATTAGAAATACCTATTGCTACTTTCGAGATTAATTTTTAAAACATGTCTCTATCATCATCATTTTCACCTTGTACGAAGCCAGGTAAATACAGCTTTGTTCTTGAGAAACACATTCCTCGGAACGCATTTATGCTCATTTACTTTGCTTATCTCAGGAGGAAAGGCTTTTACTAGAGGCATGATTATATGTATCTATATTTGATACGGCAACTATTTCGTCCATCCATCTTTCTTTAGACAAAATAACAAGGTCAGCACAACAATTTTAGTATATTCCTTTCAGAAACATAATAATGATTGACTTGGGATTCATAAATCTTAGACATAAAAGATTATTCTTTTCAAAGTTAATAAAAATATTGCTAAACTGACGAAGATAAATCTCATAACGGAAATTCATTTGTAAATATTTCTTCCTATTCTTTATTACAAAGTAGATATAGTTTCAGAGCTAATTATTATCGATGAAACAAAACGTTGATCGAGGTTAAACTGTAAGATCAAAATGCTTTAAAAAGGTTTTAAGTTTAGTCAAAAGAAAGATTGGGACATTGTCACGTTTCAGAAGCTACGATTGGTACCAATATAATACAATATACCTTTACTCTACAAACTGAAAGCGATAACAATTATATAATTCTTCCGAATTCAGTTTCTACGAATATACGGTGACCTGCGTTTATTACGATATATCGTTTTCGATCTGTAGAGTAGGAGAGCAGGTTTCACTTTCTTGTAATTTTTTAAGTTCTGGGCAGTCACAATTTGGATGATCGCATCTAAATTTGAGGCTTAAAACTTCCGTCACCTGATGACCTGAGTAATTCTCGACAATCCTCGCCAAGCTTACATCATAATAATCTTAAATCTTTCTCTAACATAGGTCCGTTCAAATGCAGGTAGAACTAGCCAGGTCATACCAATTGACCCACCGAGTGCCGCCCAGAGCTACGGCAGATTCAGTTAGCTCCCGTTTAGAATTAGTTTAACAGAAACAGGATTTTCGTGCGGAAAAGTTCGAAAACTCTGCAAAGGAAAGCTTCATTAGTTGCCTATTCACTGCATAGGTTGGATTTTAGAAACTAATTCAACATTATATAGCAAGAATGCTCGCAAGCTTGTTGCATGCAATAGTATCCAAACTACAAGGTAAAGTAAGGTATGGTAAATTCAAGAGCCATTATGTTCCGTAAATTGTATTATTGTGTTTTTCTTATAATCACGTCTAGAACTAGCAGTGGTAGATGAAAAAATGATTCTGCATTTGTTAGCATATTTTAGGAAAAGAATAAATAACCAAAAACAAGGATAACAGGCGAAACCGCCGAGCATTGCTAGTAAATTTAAAGGCTACTGAGTTTACGCTATGAGTTTCTAAATCCCGTTACTTCTCCTTAGAAGGTTGAATTTCAGGAATTCCTTTCTGTGCGTCCCTCGAGATGCGAAAAGGATACAACTTCCATATTTCAAATCTCTCGTCGTAGTTACTTTGATTGAATTAGGCTGTTATCTGTACATTTCCATGAAATGAAATACGCACTCCCGTATTTCAAAGACGTGGTGTATTTTTCTTTCTGATAACTACTTTAAGTAACTAGACATTTTCAAATCCTTAATATTTTCTTTCGGATTATTAAATAAGTAGTAATTTTATTACTTTTACATGTGTTATTCCAGGATATAAACTATGTGCATTTTTAGAACAGACAAGCCCGTTCAGCAGCTTGTTCTCGAATGCATAACAAACATCCATCCATACATTCACCCATATTTTCTAGTTTATAATGAGTGAGATAAACACAAGGCCAATAAAAAGATTCTTATAGTTCACAAACTTCTAAATAAGCATTGAAATGAACATTTCAGTTGTACAATTGCGGTCAATCTTATCAATATTCTATAACAGTGGATAAACAGGTCAATCGATTCGATAATGTCTCTAGTTATTTTTAGAACAGTCAGGTGCACGGACAGACCATGTCATTGTAGAAAACCATAATAAATAATGTAATATTTATAGACCGTTTTGTGGATACGAAAATTTCATGCTAGGAGCGCTCAGGTTTTCCAATACCCTCAATATTCCGGCGATTGTATGTTTTATTGTCTAACTTCATTTAAACAGCTTCAAAAAACTCTATTTGAGGATGATAAAAGATAATAAAAATGGTCTAAAACCACTAATGTTGTGCGTTTCATTTTGGAAATTGAACAGATGTTTCCTTTTAAAAATGGCTACCATCTACAAATACGACTCATAATTATAAATTTTATTTCAGCTCCACCTAAAATATTGTTTTATGGATAAAACAATATTTGAGGAATCTATATTGCCTACTTGGCCTTATCCACAGGAAATATGGTCAACACGTGCGTCGCTGACTAAGCCTCGGGTTTCCTTACAATGTTTTCCTTGAGTGTGTACAGTAAATCTATTAATGTACAGATTTGTGACCACAACCTTCTGACCGATTATCAAGATTTTATATTTATTTAGTAGATCAACCTTTTAAGTTTCAAAAAAAGGTGTCTTTCAATTTTAAATGTACGTGAAGTTAATACAATGTGAAGTAAACTTTACGGTTGTGATGTTGTGGCTCCCGAGGTGACCCTTAAAATTCTTAAGTTGAGGATTATTATTATTTCACAAACACAAGAAAAACCACGAAAATTGGCACAAGCTATCGTCTTTAGCTTCAAGAGTAAACTTTCCCAGGTCACAAGTAACTCTCTCAAGGTAAACAGTAGACGCGATTGTTCACACTTTCATTCCCCAGACGAAACATTCTAAGCAGTATTTCATCCAATACCCACCCCCATCTTCCTTGAACAAGGGCATACCCTGTTGTGTTAAATAATAGGCTAGTTTCCTTGTTGGTAAACTAAGGGTACCGCTACATTGAGCGCAATATTACTTGTACGACATCGTTACATCACGTATAGAATACAAGTTCAAATTAAATGTTGGAACAGTTATTGTATTACTACTGTAGTAATACAAAAATGCAAGAGAATTTTAATGTAAAGGACTCTCTTCATTGACCTCAACACTTTTTAGAAGGAGAGACAGAATAAAAACAAGGGCTGGTGTGACTTGGTAAAATACCGAGAAAGATAAAAACAATTGTGGGAGACCTTTTTCCAGCAGTGGGAAAATGATAGTAAAAAAAAGATTCATTCAGGAGTTAGTTTAGAAAAGAATAACAAACATACCTTACCTACTCGCAACTCGCAATAAAGATACTTTGACTTTGACTTTGACTACTCAAACTGTAATTTTATACTAAATATCAAAATCATCATCAGCCTGTAGTATAGTATCTGATGAAGGCCACCTTTGTTTTCGCCATTTTTTATGATGTTGTCACAAATATTGTATTTTTTGATGTCGTTTCAACACTTTCAAAAACTTATTGTGAACGCTGCAACGCTTTCTAAGTTTCAGGCTTTTTGCCTGCCAATAAAAAGAGGTATTTTGCTAGCGATATTTCCTTAGCGGGGTCGGTGGAGCCGACTAAGGGGACGATTTATGTCATGTGAGGGCGGTAAGAACTTTTGGCAATGAAATGATTACGTACTACCAACTCCAATTTATTTTAGTAAAAACACTATAAACGAGGGGTCTTATTCATAAAAACTTGACAATTTAATACAGGTTTAAAGAACGTTTTTTTCTTGTCACCCATATGTCAACGAAAAGAGATAGCAATAGATTTAATATGCGTTTTAGCTAATACAGGTTTACTGGTCAATTATGCATAAGGGGGGAGATATTTACCATAATTCGTGGATTTCTGAAAGCATCTCTAATACAAAAATATAAATGATCTTGTACCCGCGACTTCGCTCGTTACCTGGATCAATAGTAGCCTTGTTATTCTTGTTTATAAACCTTGTGTATTTCAAGTTTCAGCAAAATCCGTGCAGTAGTTTCTGCGTCAAAGAGTGAGGCCCAGTTGCGTTTCACCATGTGTGCTGGGCCTAACAAACATACAACTTTGGCGTTTCTAATATTAGTAAGATTCTCTAACAAACTACAGACTGAGATTCATGAGTTGCATTCCTATGTTAATAGTTGTCCATTGCAACAACGATTATATTCCTTAAACTCATTCAATGTCAATGACCGTCCGTGGTAGCCTTGAAAGAGTTTTCAATGACCGATTACGAAAGAAATTGAGTGTACAGAATTTTTACGCTTTTTACATACCAAGCATTTAAAATACAACTAAAGTTCATCATAGTGCATTCACCTTTCTTCAGTTCTTGAAATGATGCATGATTACTCATAATGTTTTGAAAAAGTGCACACGTTTTGCTGACGTATTTTCAACTTTATTTAACAAGACTTAGAATATGGATAAATGTTAAGATAATAAAATACAAAACGCGTATAGTAATGCCTCTAGCGATCCATTCTGTGACAATGTAGAATGTCTAACTTTGACAAACATAGATTAATGGGTAGGTAGGTAGGTGTATAACTCTCTAACTAAATTATGTTTATATTTATGATTAATTGAGGACAATTTAGTACGTAGACAAGATTTGAGTGGTTACCATGAAACTACCGGGATAAAATATAGCCTATAACCATCCCGATAGTCCATTCTTCACATCGGTGAAAGATTTTTTGGAATTGACTGAGTAGTTTCGTAGATTACCCCCGTCAAACTAACAAACCAACATTACCTCTTTATATTATTTATTAATTTATTAATGATTACAAATTAATACGCAATCAATTTGCGCATTTTCCAAATTCAGGTTACAATCATGATAGTGTTCAAATCCGCAATATACATGCGATAAGAGACAATAATATTGCGTCATGCTGATTGTACTTACTTGATAAAGTGTCTACAACAATGTAGGCATATATTACTTTCTTACCTAACCTACTTCGCACCCACTGAGTAGCAATATCTACGCAGGATTTACTAAAACTACTTTTTGGTATCACGTCATCATCTTTGTAAATCAACTAGCAGAACGTCCCGGCATTGCACGGGTGTACTAATTAAACTACTGGGATAAAATAGCCTATAACCATCCCGACAGTCCATTCTATACATCGGTGAAAGAATTTTTGAAATCGGCTGAGTAATTTCGGAGATTACCTCCGTCAAACAAACAAACAAACAAACAAGTTTTTATTTATTTATAATATATGTATACTCTTAGTATAGATATATCTATACTACGAGTATAAAAAATATGTCACTACTATACTACTTCTATATATATAGAAGTAGTAGTAGTGACATATTTTTTAAAAGCGGCCAGCTAAACCTAGAAAATAAACAGCCAACTCAAACAGGGTAAACCCCATATACACTTATAATAATTCTCGCCGGGAGGGTTGAAAAAATCCCTACCTGGAAAAACCAATTAGCCCCTAGCTGGGGTGCGCGTTCTATCAGAAGGTTAGAAGAGGGTTATACTTCAAATTACGGTAAATTCTACCATCCAATAAGAGATACATACATGGTATATTGACGACTTGCAAATTTTCCGAAGTAAATACATCTCATTTTAAACTTTTATATGAATTAACAAAATGGATAGTTGGGCAGCACTGGGTGTTAATTACCGTGATTTCCTTCTCGTAAAGTGATGTCGATTATTATTTTTCATCCTTAAATTGTTATGATGTTTATGATAAACCGTAAACACAATTCTATTTTCATTTACACAAGTATTGTTTTACAAGGAAACCTTTTGTAATTTTCCTCAACTCAGCAAATTTTTCCGACTCTTCGTAACATAGGTAATATTATTTACCAAAGTCATAAACAAACCACGATAATACAATGACCCTGTGCCACTATACTACTTTTTTAAATTCAAACGAGTAAATGGATGCTTTTTTACGAGAAAAAAGACTACTGAACAGATTTGGGTAAAACTTGGAACATACATAGTTTGACACATGACTACTTCCATCACGCGAATCAACGAACGAACGAATCAACGAATCAACGAACACGAATTTTCGATCAAGCGAACAAAGCCGCGAGGATACTTGTTAACTTAATAATGTTGTGATCGTAACCATATGACTAATTACACTGCTTAAATATATATTTTTTTTACTTATACCATACATTATTATAAAAATATGCAAATATTTGTCTCGCAGCAGGGATCGTATCAGCAACCTTAGTGTCTCAAGTGAGCCTTCACCCACCGAGTCATCATCGGATAATATGTTAAGTGCTAATATTTTAACAAAGAAAAATATGTTCTAATATCAAGAACGTAGGATACAACATAGCTTGTCCAATATCATCGCAGTGAAACTGAATAAGCCGATTATAATTTCCTCTGTGGCAACAGCCCAGTATTTATGGACGAGAAACACCCAAATCCATGGTAAGGCAGAGATTGGCCTGAGCGTCCGTCTCATTTTTACATAGTAAAGAATAGCATTGTTGGAAAGAGAGGGAAAGCGAGCAATAACTCTTATTAAGTATGATGGAAGAGCTAGGAATTTTCCGGCCAATTATATTGGAATACTCGGGGCTTCGTTTTGCGAATAAAAGATATGTTCATTTTAACTTTCAATCAATCTTAGTTTAGTATGAAGATAAATAGGCAGAAAATTAATTGAAAATAAATAGTCTTGTACCATGTGTGTTTTGTACCAGCCATTAGAAATAATTTTTTTGATTTTCGAAAATTAGTTGACAAAAGGCGCCGTGTATGATTACTGATTAGTAAAACATCTTAACTTAAAGCAGGTTATCTTTGAGCCGACTTGTTAAGAACTCAAGTATTTTTAAATTGATTAGCTTATACAAACTTCACCTTCACCATTTCACAATTATCTTTTAGACAGTACTCTTCTATTGACGTCACGGATGGAAACCATTTACAATTATAATCATCTGTTGGAGACAAACCCGTTACACGAGCGGCGCGCCTGCACCGCGGCTGTACCACTACACGAAGGCAGCCGACCACAGCCGAGCACAGCCGACGAACGCCGCCGAGCGAGCCGCCGCGGACCGCGCCCCCTACAACTTCATACGCACTTCGGCTACAACTCTCATACTACGAACACTAAACCGTTATACGCACTTACTTTGTTCCTGAATTACAGCACCTGAGATACAGTCCACTAGTCTTTCCTTTATACAGAGCCATACATCGAAACATATGGTCCTTTCTCCCCTTGATAAAGGACAAAGAAGTGTCTTGAGGATATCGGAATTCGTAGCACTCAACATTTTGACCAACGGACGAGGTCAAACAAAGGACGGACACACGTCACCTGGACCCTGTGGTGTAAGGATACCTGACAAACTTGTGAGTTCGTTCCTATTTGTTCCTTATTCCCTCGTCTCTTATTTTAGTCAAAACATCTTATTTCAAATCTTTCTTTCATACTTTTTTTAGCTACAACTTGAGTCATAATTGTACGCTTACAACTTTTACAACTTTGTTTATTGAATAAAAAGCCTATAATCTATTTTTAACTTCATTCACAAAGCTTATCAGCAATTTAAAGCCTTTGTATTCCTAATCGCAGTCATAAAACTCGAACGCCATTGATGCATGACCTTTGCTCACCTTCGTAATCTATACTTTTTTTCGCACTCTTGCGCTTACGTGTCTAGTTTTTATCTTTGTCTTTATTCATTTTTAATTCATTCATTGCATTTTACATTGAAAACTAGATCTTTTCTTCGCAACAGCTGTTTTATTGCATCTATAAACGTGCATAAAATATACCTATCATTTTACAAAGTTACGTAATAATGGCAGAACTCAAAACTTTGATTAAAAAACGTTCTGTAATTAAATGTAAACTCACTATTTTTAATAATCATTTAAAAAGTATTGGTTCTAAGCCCCTATCCGAACTTCAAGCTATTGATTTGGAATGTCGTTTACGAAAATTTGAGCCCTTATGCGAAGAATTTGATACATTACAGACCGAAATCGAGGTACTTTCTGACGAGCTACAAACAGATGGCCAGGTCGTCTCCGCGGACCGCCAGCAGTTCGACACTGACTACTTTTCGCTGGTTTCTACAGCCAAGAGCCTACTTGCTGCTCGAGCTAGGACCATCGAACGTGAGGGATCTGTGGCGAGCTCCGGTGGATCAGAATCTGGTACGCAAGTGAGAAATTTAGTTAGGTTACCTAAAATTGACCTTCCTCGTTTTAACGGCGGCTATCAAAACTGGCTCGAATATAAAGATACATTCCTGTCTCTGATACATAATAGTGATATAGATAGCATAAACAAATTTCACTACTTACGGGCTTCTCTTCAAGGAGATGCCGCTCAGATAATAAAAAATATTGATTTTAGAGGTTCTAATTACACTATAGCGTGGGACCTACTATGTGAGAGATTTGACAATAATCGCTTACTAGTAAATAACCACCTACAAGCATTATTCAATGTTGTTCCTATTCGCACGGAATCATGTAAGTCAATTCGTGACATTATTGATATTACTAACAAAAACTTACGCGCACTCACTTCATTAAACGAATCAACCCAACATTGTGGCGACCTCTGTGGCGCAGTTGGGTGAACGCCCGGCTGAGACGCGGGGGTCGCGGGTTCGATCCCCGCTACGGGACAAATGTTTGTATGTTCTGCAGATATTTGTTCCGTGTCTGGGTGTTTTCTATCTATGTATGTATTTACAAAAAAAAAAAAAGTATCTATGTATTATATCAGTCATCTGGTTACCATAACACAAGCATTAAGTTGCTTAGCTTGGGACTAGATGACGCTGTGTGGAATGTCCAAGGATATTTATATTTATTTATTTATTTATTTATTGGGACACAATTATTATCTTTTTAATGTCCACGAAACTAGATAGCATAACAAGCCGTGAGTGGGAAGAACACAGAAACAATATTGAAACTTCTCCTACACTAAATCAATTCATAACATTTTTAAATAGACGAGCGGACTTATTAGAAACCATTGAAGAAAATAAACGACACAATAACAAACACAAAAACTATACTACAGATAATGCTAAAACTTTGATAATAGACAAAAGCTCTTACACAAAAACACAACAACCTAATCATAAATCATGTCCTATGTGTGATAATGATTCACACCAATTATATGCATGTGAAACATTTAGAAGTTTACCTACTGAGTCTCGTGTTGAAATGGTAAAAAAGTTTAATGTGTGTTTAAATTGCTTACGTTCTGGGCACGCAACGAACAAGTGTTTCCTTTCACACTGCAAATATTGCACACAAAAACACAACACTCTCTTACACTTAGACAACACAGATTCCACTGCATCCAATACATCACATATTCCGTCAGAAGACATAGTTCTGACCGCTGAAAACATAAACGATCAGCATACTACTCCGTCGCGTGTATTCCTGTCCACAGCGCTGGTGCGAGTGACCGACAGCCGGGGCCGCAAACACACTGCGCGTGCGGTTCTGGACAACGGCAGCGGCATAAACATCGTCTCGGAGAACTTCTGTCGTAAGCTGGGTTTGCCGAGGCGGAACGTGAGCTCCACAGTGGCAGGTTTTAATAACAATGTATCCAATAGTACACAATCTTGTACACTAAAACTTGAGTCGACGAATAGTAGTTATAATACACGTTTAGATTGTCATATCTTCGAAAATGTCACTTCAGCAATTCCAACTACAAACATAGATACAAAAAATATACACATTCCTCAAGGCTTGAGTTTAGCTGACCCGTCTTATTATATTCCGTCTAAAGTGGATCTTCTTATCGGGGCAGACACCTTCTGGAATGTTCTAGGTAGTCATAAAATAAGTCTAGGTAAAAACCTTCCTGAGTTACGTGAATCAGAGTTAGGCTGGATTGTTACTGGTCGCGTCCTTAGCTCTCAAAATAAATAAGCTTACACAGCCGATTTCACAACAAATCATATTTAAATACGATCCTTCTGATCGCCTAAAGACCTACACTCTTTAAAAGTCTGTCAAGGTACCTTTTTTGCTTCTTTCCTTGCGACTAGGTGTTAGATTATTTTGGCGTCTTGAGTTAATGCGAATACTCTTGAGAAATACCCTGAGCGATGTCAATGAACTTTTTCTGCACGCAATATAGGTCAGTAGGTATTACGCACACACCTTATAATGTGATAGGTAGTTGACTCAGCGGGTCAACTTCTGAAAGCGATGCGATAAACCTATACAAGTTATTGCACTCGTCTTGAGTTCAGCACAATTTCAATTTCAACATAGCACTGTCTACTATTCCTCGTCTTGAGTCATGCGAGGTCTTATTAGTTGCAAGACTGTGTACTATACAAAAACACAATTAACACATAAAATCCATTCATACTTACATCTAATTTTAGGTAAGCCAACTTACCATCTTATCATTTAAAACATTTTGTACGTAGGTACTGCCGGCCACAGGTGGAGCTACGTACCGTCCAAGGAGAACCCGGCAGTTCTTGTTTCTCGCGGGGTGAAGGCTGATTCCAACAGCGGGGCCTCTTTTATCTTGGCCGTCCTTCTTACGCGAGTCCGTCGAAAACTAACTACCTACCTAACGTCTAACGAATCGCAGAAACACGACCTACCGGATCTCAATTAATGTTTACTATTAAATAATGATTCCAACAGGAATAATGACCAACTATTTACAAACTTATTACTAAATTACTTAAACCTAATTCTAAATACCTTTTCAAAATTACCTAAACATCTACTTACATTACATATATGGGTCATTCTAAGTTAAGAGGTAATCTGTTGTATGAAGACGCGGCACGGCATTTTTTTTTTAATTTTTACTTATTAATATATTTGTTTTATAGAAACCTTAAAGTTCAAAACATTCACAAAGTGGCCAGACAATTAGTTGTTTTTTTCTCGTTTTATTAGTGACCAGGGTAGATACTCAGTACAGGGTAGAGACATGTGCCCAGGGGAGGATACTTTATGGCCAGGGAAGAGAGATATACATATTAAAAACAGGGTTATTTTAAGAATTAACTTTATTTATTTATTTTAATTATGAATTATTTATAATTCAATCAGTTATGGCCCAACTGCCGTCATTACGTCTCGCTAAATGTCTTGCCAAATCTCGTTAAAAGTCTACTAATAGCCAGATTCTTACACGCTTATCAACTCCAAAAACAGCTACACACGATTTGACCATTTATTGATTTGACACCTGTTTCCCACAGGGATAGGCAGAGACCACGGACTTCCTCTTGCTCGATCCTGACACACCTTTTTTGCCTCATTTACTCTCACTACTACTTTTTTCAGCAGGTAGTTAGGGTACTTTTGACCTGAAACTTTCATTTTTCAACGTCACCACTTGGTCTAGGTATGTTCGTCTAGCTAGGTCTTCCCCTGCCAGCTGTCTCATTCGAAACATAGGTGCCACTCGCAACTAATCTGTCTGCAGTTCACTTGAAGTAGTACCCTCTCCATGAGGAGCTCCCATACCGTAACCTGCTTTATGAAAATTTCACCATGGCTGTTTAACCAGGACAGTTGTCTGCAAGATTTAAAAGATAGTGCTTGTCGATTGAGAATGAATGAGTTACTCGTTAAATGTCTTCTCTATGCCGATGATCAGGTTATACTAGCATCATCAGGAGATTAGTTGCAGGAGATGGTAACTGTTATGCATGAAGCTTTTGAGCGTAAGGGAATAAGGGTAATGTGAGTAAGACTAAAGTTATGGTGTTTGTAAAAGATGAAGCATGAGAATGATATTGAAAGGAGAGTGAATGCCGGAAACCGAGCAATAAGGCACGACTAGCAGCTAGACATTTAATCGAACTTTACAGAGTTTTTAGAATTCTATTCTTCTTGGTAAATCGTTGGAAGTGGCAAAGGCGTTGCGTAAAAGTCATATTTAATTATAAAGCTAAGATACACTTATTGCCAAGTAAAAGTTCAGAGAAGAATGTAAAAGTATTCATGAAAATGCATACAAATGTATCTCCCCTGGACATTAAGTATCTCCCCTGCCATCGAAAAAGCCAGGGGAAATACGCCAGGGGAGATACATTTTCAATTGATATCTAAAATAACCGTAAAAGTGTTTTTCGTACGCAATACACAACCAAATGTAAAAATGTATGCACTATTTCTAGTGAATCTTTAAGTTTGTATTAGTGTTTTAACAAATAATTGCTAAGTAAAACTTACCAGAGGAGAGACTGAATTCACTAAACTTTTCTACAGCCAGCGAGCGGAGTGACCAAAATGACCGTTAAAATAGCTGCTTAGTCGGCCTTTGGGCTGCTTGCTACTAGCTTCACGTTACATCCTATGCACTTTAGGTCACAACTTCCACAAATTAGCAAAACAAAACAGATTTTTAAACGAAAACAAAAAGCCAGGGGACGAGACACGAAAAACGCAGGACAAATTTCGGCGCTCAAAAAAATGATGAAAAATTGGAATATAAGTAATTTTACTTATAAGACACTGTAACTAAGTTATTGTTCTGTGTAGAATTAGCGATGGTGAATATATTATTGAATTTTAACACATTCATATTAACTGGTTTACAAAAAAAGTCGGTATTGGGACAGACCAGGGTAGAGACTTTTTGCATGTTTAAGAATTTATTGTGACTAAACTACACACATTTCTGTAATAAATTTCAGTGACCAAGTAGATAACATTTAGTTTTATGTAATAGGTAAGTTAATTACGATGTGAGTTTAGAAAAATAGTAGTTTTTTGTCCTTGCCATCGAAAGTACCTCTTAACTCGGAATGACCCATATACTATACAATGGTCATCATTCTTGTAAAGAATTAAAATAAAACACATATCATTATTACAAAATAAATACTTAAATACCTACTTAAACTTACTAAAATGTTTCATAAACAATATCGCATTTTAAAGTTCTTTGCAAAACATAATTCTTAATATCATTTACCCTTTTTCTTTTCTAGATTTCTTAAAATGAAATCTTGAGTGTAGAAATCTAAAATTGATATTTCTATTATCACTTGAGGCTTTTTTATATACTGGACCGCAATCATTGCTATCCACTATTATACAGGCTTGAAGGCAGGAATTTATCTTAACATTGCTACATTAATTCATTTAGGCAGTAACTATTTTTGATAGCCAGCTAAAAGGGTCTAGGTTACCAACTTTAATTCTTACTTGTGCATCTGTCTGTCTGCAGAGGCGCGTTACAGATCTCACCACCTTCATCGCTGCCTTGAATCAATAGTTATATCACCTTCGTAGGTTTCTCCTACTCAATCATTTTACCTATGAAGCAAACATATTTGACTCAAGTTAAAGCAAAATATTAAATTCCTGTCCTATCACTTCCTTAAGCTCTAGCCCTTCCGATATTACGCCACTCCTTCCTGCACATTTCCTCTTAGGACGACCACTCTTGTCGGTTCTACATCCGCAGGTGTCGAAAAGGAAATACGTGTCTTGAGCGACTTGAGAATCAAGGGATGCGCCATAATTCGAAGGGCATGTAACGACGTTTGTCCCCTTCCAGATTTCTGTTGATTGCCTAATACCACCTATCAACCCGGGGAGTATGTTGGAGACAAACCCGTTACACGAGCGGCGCGCCTGCACCGCGGCTGTACCACTACACGAAGGCAGCCGACCACAGCCGAGCACAGCCGACGAACGCCGCCGAGCGAGCCGCCGCGGACCGCGCCCCCTACAACTTCATACGCACTTCGGCTACAACTCTCATACTACGAACACTAAACCGTTATACGCACTTACTTTGTTCCTGAATTACAGCACCTGAGATACAGTCCACTAGTCTTTCCTTTATACAGAGCCATACATCGAAACACATCAATAACTCAAATTTTACTTCAACTGGTTCATGCCACTTCAAACAACTTTAAACTCTCTTTCAGAAGTTTTCTTGCTAAATTGATTCAACTTTCCTTACAAACTCTAACTATCGTATTCTTGTAACAAACTGGCATTTGCCTGCGGCTTTAAGATACAAGTTGGTAGCGACATGAAGACGTGTTACAGTAACACTACTGGTTTCTATGCGTATTTTTATGACACACGTCGCCAGCTTCGTGTCTCTAACTACGTGAGTGATTTCTAAGAAATACATAGAGAGAAAGAAAAATCAGGATCGCATCGACATCGCTGTGACTTCATGTCATTAGCTTAGCTACCAACCTTAAGGTACTCTCTTGGAACAATTAAGTAAATCGTGGAAAAAAAAGGTTGTGTGAAAATACGCGAAAACATCAGTTGATTTAAAAAACGTTTTTATATAAATATTATCGATTGAAAGGGAAGCGCGCGTTTTTTCATTTTTCAACTACATAACGCACAATATTACAAGTCCCAAGGTATCCACAATAAGTCAAAACTATACCCCAAAAGTCTATAATGAAGGTATTTTGTATTCAGAAACACAAGCCCCGTTAGAGGTGTATTTGTAACACGGAGATAACATAAATTCTTTGAAACCACAACCCGAATGGAAAATATACAAATAGGCGTAAAGCATTTACTTTTTTTAATCAATTAAATTTATGACTCTTTTGTTTATTTTTTTGTCTGCCTAGTATTGAATCAGTCTAGCGTCTTGTGTGTGACACAGACAATTTGCGAAAGTTCGTTTAATATATTAGGTGCTTGGTTCTAGGTAATTATTTCAATAGCTATTAAAGTTGACAATTTTTTTAGTAAGCCAGCATGGATAAAATAATAGGTAGTCTTATTTGTTGATTTTACTCATGAATTTTCGATATTAACTTTCTTTGCAGTGCGCAATAAAAGACTGAGAAAGAGGGTAGACCGTTTCGTCTGCCAGTGACTACCTACCTACTAACTCGCAAGAACTTCAGTTTAACCGTGATGGCGCATGCAACTGTGCCGAAATATCGGGAAACTCAAGAATCCACAAATCATGGTAAATATCTCGTAACAAGTGTTTATAATGTTCAAAACCATGATAGTTTAAAAAGTTTTATTTCTTTGCAGTGTTTCAATCCATCCTCTTTCAATCAAAGACGTGGTCTTAATTCGTTTGCCTTTGTATGCAGCAACTTGAACGAATTAGACAAACACTGTTCCTATAAGACAAATTTGATCACGTGAAATGAAAATGGTTATCTGCGAAATTATTTGATACCTACATCAAATAAATACGACCTTTAAAATTGCTAGGTAACCTGTTTTGCTACTTCTTCTCGAATATTCTGTATTATGAGGATTTTTTAATATTACCTACTGGTAAAAAAACTAACCAGGCTCGCGTCTATATCATGAGACTTTACATCAATACTATCAATACTAATATTATAAAGAGATAAAGTTTGTTTGTTTGACGAAGGTAATCTCCGAAACAACTCAGCCGATTTCAAAAATATTTTCAACGATGTTTAGAATGGACTGTCGGGTTATAGGCTATATTTTATCCCGGTTGGTTTATCAGTACACCCGTGCAAAGCCGGGACGTGCCGTTAAATCTACAGACATTTAAGATTCTTCTAGAGATAAAACCAAATTTATACATACTGGACCCGTCATAACATAACATGCAAAGAGTTCCCAAGTAGCAAATAACATGCCTTCACCAAGTAAATATTTTGGATAGATTAACTAAGTTTTTCCTTAGGAAATAACAAATGTAACAAAAACATGTTTATGTTTCTTTGGACTTTGAATGATAGATCTGGTGTTGGTCAAAACAAGTTATTATTGGGAAAAGTTCGGTAAAACAGTCTCAATCCGCCAATCATGCTCTCTTGTTTAACTTCATGCAATTTCACTCATGTCTCATGAGTATGGATAATAAATTACTTAAAAGCTGGTGCTTAACTAAATAAACTGGTTTGACTAATCCTGAGTTAGGACTAGGTAGACGGATGTTTTTTTCAATCTCAGAATTTTTTTATTAGTTATGTCCTCAGTATTTTAGGAGGCAGAACACTGAATAAATAAAAGGTCCTGGATGTATTATTCGTAAATTTACGTAGCTAATGCCAACTAAGTCCAGACGCAAAAGTGGTTCGTTATTTGAAAGCTTTTAAGTCAGTTGTTAAACATTTGAAACTGTCCTACTATGCGATCTGTGGTCCAACTTTAGTACAATAAAAGACCCTTCGTTTCAACTAGACGCAATTAGCAGTTGGGTTGGGGCGACCACAGTTTTTCATAATGGCCCTACCCTTGGATCTTTGCCGTTTTATACTATGCTTTGTCCTTTATATTGGACATTTGAATTTAAATATAAGTAATTATTGAAATGAGCAATAATCTGGTACCCTTTCGAACCTATATTCATTAATTGGTCCATTTACTTTTACTCTTGTAACATGCCAATTCAACCTTTTTCAGGACAACTTCAACGTGATTACGGTTTCGGATTGCAGGCTGTCACATAATGTCTAATTAAAACTGGGTATGGTGTGAATGGATGGAATAAACTTTTCGACACGAAAAGTCTATTGATGCACTTACTATAACATTATCGATTATATCATCAGTGCCCGAATCTTATAGCCAATTCCTGCCAGTCAAGAACATGTTTTACTGTACAAATATTGAGAATTGATATTAGAAGTGAACCTGTCGCAACAGTGTGGGTCAATGCTAACCGCTGCAGTACCTACTGCGGGACTAGAGTACATGACGTAACGTATAGCGGCTCTCGTGTCATTGAGAAAAATATTCAATAGAAATATGAATACGTACTTTTTATTACAAACTAGCACCTTGTCCTGGCTTTGCACTGTGTGTATTAATGAAACCCAAGATTTAACAGTGATAAAATATAGTCTAAGTTGTCAGTTTTACTTAATCAAAGCTTTGTAGAAATGGAAAAACCCGTAGTTTTTGTTCCCGAATCATTTATCAAGGAAGGCAAAAATTAAATTAACATAATCAATTTCTAAGCTAAAATGAAATAAATATGCTCACAGCGCTATGCTTCCAATCAAAAATAAGGGTCATATTCTTAAAGATTTTAATGTAATTAAGGATTTAAACAAATTATTTCAGACCTTTTTAATCATTTTAATACACCGACGATGTTTAAAGGGTAGTCAGAGGTATGTTATAGGTTAGTAAAAGTTATTACACTAATATTTTGAGTTATGAGCGACATTAAGCTTGTATCCTACTCATTTGGTAACTATTGCGCAAAAAGTGGGCATTTGCCAAATGTGTGAGTGTGACGTTTTCAACGTGCCCTTGACAATCTAATTGTTAAGTTCCGAGAGTCAATTACCTATTTAAATGAATGACGTACTTAATTGTGAATTTGTAAAATGTTTAACAAATGACCTGAGTATGTTAAGTAAATAATGTAAAATAGGTGGTTACAAGTATCGACTATTTTTTTTGCATAGAAGTTTTAAACTCATAATATTATTTATGTACTTATTTATAGTGCCTACATGAGAGTATAATATTATTTTTCTTTTATTTTCACAAAATCCTCCGACACCAATTGAAGTGCTAAGAACAGTCTCGATTAAAACGATACCTTTCTAATAAATAAATAAAAAAAACATTAAAATGGGTTCATCTGATCAGAATGTCTATGCAACTAACGGACACAGTATAAACTTCCTCCTTTTCATCGCAGATTAAAAATCTTTATTCTGAAAACTATGCAACCGTGAGCTTGTATCTGTTTTGAAATTTCGTATCACCCCCAATACAAGCTTGAGTTACCTACCATACTTAACTTTTCCATTCTACTGAGTTTGTTGATGTTATCAGAGTTCATCTTAGGTCTTGAGGAACACTCAAAACGATCGCATGGTATTGGAGTGCCAATCTAATTTCGTTGAACGGTTCTGACGCGATAAAACTGTCACAAGCAAGAGGCCGTAATCGGAAAGTGTCAGGCTAAAAATTGCCTTGTAATTTCTCGTGTAAACGTCTCCGAAACAGTGTACGAAAAATGGTGAATAATAATGTATACTTCATTTCTTGAAGCGAACTAACAGGAAGAAAAATAATCTCACGTGATTGGTCGTCGAAATTCATTGGATTGGCTAAATTTGACAATCTAGCCAATTACGAGAAATACAATTATTTTCGACGACCAATCACGTGCGTTTATTTTTGTTCCTATTAGCTCGATTCAAGAAATGAAGTATAGCATTAAATTCTGTTAATTTAGCAACATTTTATTTCGCATACCGAGGAAAAGACAGCAAAAAATTAAATTTTATATGCAAATGCAATTCTCCACTACTTTTCTGTACATCATTAGAACAAACGACAGCAAAATAACGACTACAGTGAATCTAAAATAAAAACCCGTTGAAAAAAATAGACAAAATATCGGACAACTCATGCCAGTATTTATTCCTAAAAAGAGCATTCAATTTTATATTTCCTCTTTCATAATCCATACAACCTGGTAAAACCTCGGCCCGGGTGACCTAGATTTCCTCCCTGTATTTTCCTTATTTTTAACAATAGATTTATTGCTATTGGATATTAAACCAATTACTGAACTAATATATGAGTATTAAGATGGATAAATCAGCACGCGACTTTCCTGGTAATAACAAAAAACCACTTAGCGCTTCCGTGCTTCGGAGGGTTAAATTGTCGGTTCCAGCTTTAAAAATCGTTAAGCCATGGACTTTAAGCGCACTTGCTCATACAAACGTCCTAACAAACTTGTTAAGTTTGTGATCTTAGGGAAAAACATGCATGTTCTTTCTTTCACTTCAGCAACGTTTTTCAGTATTCGGGCAAGAATTTAACTTTTTACCAAAATTGAGAATACAGTTCACAATATATCCGCTTCATTCTACACAAGACGTACGATGTTACGTGACGAAATGCTAATAGCATTGTCGTGTTTGACTGTATTCAATTGTCGTTTTTTGCGGCCCAGACTTGTGCTGTACTAGCGGGGGTGTATCATTATTCTAAACTTGTTTTGGTAATAAACATGGGTTCGGAATTTATCGTTCAAATCGAAAAGAATTTTAATTTACATGACGAATTTGATTTAACCTTTGAGGAAGGAGAGTGGTTAAGTTTGTTGTGTGTATCTCAGGTAACTTTAAGTTGCCGGAGCTAATAGCTCCTGAACAGTTTTTTCGAGAACTTTTTTTCTTCCTTTTAGCTTCAAGAAATCCTACTCTGATGTGTGAAATTAATCAGTTCTTTCCTAGTTATTTTATAAATAGTTTTTAATATTTCTGCAATACAATTTACAGAATGTCCACATCGCATCTGAACTATGTTACAATTGAATCATATTCTATTCGAAGAATCATAGTACTAAGAAAAACAACTCCATTTCCTGTACGCTTTCATTTCATCCATGAGTTGCGAAGTATGTGGGGTAACTTTGAATGATTGAAAAACAGTGGCGATAAGAGAGCGTTGGAATGAACAAAGATATTCATCTTGAGAACTAAGGAATGCAAGCGTTGTTTTATTTTATTTTTAAAAAGATACATTTTAGATATGACGCTGTTTGGAAAGACGTTGTAGAAGGATCAATTTATTTATTTAATTTAGAAAAATTTCCAATAGAAGCAATACACCGTGGTGAATGGAAAAAGGGAAGGAAGGCCTATACACAGCAGTGTAATCCAGTGTGATAATTAAATAAAAAAAGTTTAAAACGAAAAGAAGTCCAAAAACTGGAAAACTGAGTGAAAAATACCAAAAATCGTAGTAATTAGAAAATGTGATTTTAATAAATTTAACTGTATCATTTCAGTTTAATTCTACAACTTTTGAGAACTCTCGCATTACTGGCATAAGTGGCATATCAAAGGGCAAAACTATACAGATACCTACTTTCATCTGGAAAGCGCCACGTACAGTTACATAGTCCCAGACTGGCCGTTAGCCAAAACTACAAACTTACCACCTATTCATTCAGATTTCGCGTCTATTAGTATAATTAAATAACGTCTCTTACAAACTGGATAAATGCGGAATTACTATCATAAAAGATATACCTTTAGAATTTTCTCGAACATTAATAATATATTTCAATCGTAGTAAGTTAAGTTAATGATAAATAACGACTTTGCCGATCTATTTATACACTAGTAGCCCGTCCCGGGTTTGCACTAATGAAACTCTGGATTTTACCGGAATAAAATATAGGCTGTGTTCATTGGAAAAGTCCATTTTATGCATCGGTGAAATAATTTTTGTAATCGGATTTGTAGTTTCGGAGATCACCCCTAACAAATAAACTTTCCTCTTAATAATATGAGCATATTGAGCATTTCAAACCAAGAAATCGGTAGTCAATGCCTGTCTATGAGAAAGTAGCGTAATTTAAAATGTATGTGTACTTCTTCACCATTAAGTAATATTGGACGCTTGAGGTGAAGCGGAATAAATGGCGTACAAAAGAGAGGCCTACACTCAGCAGTGGGACATTAGTGAATATGTACATCTCACAGATTATTATTGCCTACTACAACACAACAGAATGACAAAATGTACTTACAACGCATTCAGTTTCTGCGAAATAGATGTGCATTTTTACCGGAGTACAAAGTCTGAGAGCCCGATAAAGTTTCACAATATTTTCTTGTTCGAACACAGATTGCTATAGAGCTGCGTCATATTGTCGAGCTTTGTGGAATGGCATTTTGTTTATTTAGGAATATGATACAAGCACTACCATAATAATACTATGACGGTCATTTGAAACATTGTAAACATTGCATTACGCATTGACTAGCTCATTTGCCCGCGGCTTCGTGTGGTACCTACCTGGACAAAAAATAGCCTATTTGTTGATTAAAGTTACATCTTGTTTTACGTGAAATAACAAACAATTTAACGAAATACAACTTCAATTACGATTTTTACGTCGATATATTATATTTTATTTATAATTTCAAAGAAAGCAGACTACTGGAAGAATGCGTCAGCTGAGGAACGTACGAGTATCCAAGTGTGCGTAATCATTGTCCGCAAAGCGTTGCATTTCTATCAAAGAGTAGCATTACAGTCATTTTTTTCTTGGCAGCTAACGCGGAAAATAGTAGAAAACTATAGGTTTTTTTTTATTTTAAGACACTTAAAGCGGTATTAACCATTAAGGACGTTTGTTAACAAATCTATTTAGGCAAACTTCGAATAATTTCATAGATAAGCACCACTTACTTTAATTATCGTTTCAGTATTCGGGCAATAATCATCGTAAAAAGAAAAGTATTATGAATTTCAATGCATGATTAGATTAGCCCACGCAATCTACTTAATTGATATAAAATAACGTTAATGTTAAATAAACAAAAAAACTTAAGTATGTACTTAATTAACAATATAAAAAAAAGTTTCTCATTTTTTAATTCATGTACTGATAATACCACAAAACTACAATAGCAGATAACCTCCAACCTGTCCACTCTCCAACACAATCTTTGGTCGGAAACACGCCACCAGCCAGCCACGTGAGTACTATCCGATCAATACAAACTGCTTGTTATTCTGTGAGCAAGTGACTCAACCGCATTCATTCAGATATAATGAGCAGAGTCAGCTGTACTTGACGTGGTGCGAGAATTACTCGTTATAAGTTCACGACTTCACTTAAATCGATAAGAAATGTTTTATATGTACTTTGGATAACTAATAATCGACTTCGTAGTAAGCTTTTTGTGTTTTTGTAAAATAATGAATATGTTATAACTATAATCTAACTAAGTATGTACTTACTTAGTAAAAATTTAATTACCTACATTTAGTTCTTTATTTAAAGTGATGTGATGACGAATATTCAACTATTTTTACTTTTATGTGGTGGGTTTTCCATATGTAGTCACAATTAATACGCATCAAAACTAAGGGCATTTATGTTTAACCTTACTCTACCCTCCACGACGCCGACGTCTTACAAAATCAAAATACATAGACGTAATAAGTTATTGCTAACGACAAATATTTTATTTGTAAGATATTTCTAAGTCTAACATAATAATTGATTGAGATAACCTAAGTACCTAATAGCTATGTAAAGAAAAAGATCCAAGAACAATTTCGATTACGTCAGCTGTCAAGACTTAAAAAACTGCATCAAAATCGGTTAGGAGCTATTAACGGATATACACAGACTAGAAACATCTCAAGTCAGAAACACCTTTTTTGTAAATGAAAATATGTTGGAACAGTCTACTTAAAGATAAATTGAAACATGTATTATTTTGCGAAACAAAGTCAGCACTCAATGTTAGTACAGGCAGCAAGTTTCAGACTTTAACACACAGGTATAAAGACTTCTTTGCAATACCTAAAATTTACTTTAGTAGCACGGAACCTGCAAGATGCTAACAAAAAACGCATTGCCTTGCAGCTGTCGACATAATCGGCAGATGTCTCGAAAGTCGAGGTCAGTTTCGGCAATGGAAAAAGGATTTCGTACAAAAAACCGACTACAGAGTGTAAGGCTGTTAAAAATCATTTTAAATTTCTAGTCTTTAGTAGCTTTACTTAAATAGCGTAAATTGAATAAGGTAAGGAAGGTGTTTGGCCTACAGTGTGACAGCAATGCCTAAAAATGAATGTACGAAGAATGAAGCAAGTATAAATAAATATTAGGCAGATACCTATGATTAGCAGTAGTTAGCATGCCTATGTGATAGGCTGCACACCTTTTTAGTCTGTTTATAAACGTTTTCATCAATATAAATAAAAAATATCCTTGGACATTCACACAGCGTCATCTCGTACTCACAACCTTTGCCAAAGTTCTGTATTGATCGTGAAGAAATATAATCAGCTAGCTTTTAAGGCTATCTTATATGATCCCAGTGCTTCTTCAAAACAAATGCATATTGACTTTGAGTTTATAAGTAGTGCCTCTCTACTCTAAGCTAGCACTGATCTGACAACATAAGAACTTTTACTCAGAATAGCTCAAGTGGTTATTTCTTGAAATATTCTGAGAAACGAAAAACAATTTCTGAGTAGTGTTTTATGATTTTCGAGTCTGCTGGGAGTTGGCAAAAGATAGAGATTTGAGTAGATTATACATATGTATTAACAATTTGCGAAAGCTCCGTCTAGCACTCACGCGAAATCAAATAAGAATAAGTTTATGTAGAAGTGTTTGTATATATACTTAAGTATGTATTCCGTGGACAAGTTTTAAAACAAAATAAAAGTTATATAAAAACAACATTCAATAAATTAAATAGGTAGTATCTAAATGTAAGAAACAATTTTATGATAGCATTCATTATGAATTTATCATACAGTCATGTATTATTTTTACATACAACAAAGGAAAAAACCATTCAATATGGAAAGACCGATTGTGAAAGTCATTACTATTATAGAATCGATTAATTATTATTATATTAGGTATATATAGTAGGTTATTGATCATCAAATTGAATTCACAGACACGAAAAAAAACCGAGGGATTTTGTTATTTAAGATCTCTTATTTTAATAACAAAACCCCTCGCTTGTTTTTCTATTTGAGAGTTGAAAGTGATCCCTGCACAATAAAACAGTCACCGATATGAACGTTAGACTAATTTTCATTATGTCTTAAGTATTATGATGCCATGCCATGCCAGAACAAAGTACAGATGGATGGATTGTTGTGTGAGAGATGACATCCATAAGGTTCGTGAGACGATGATCGGTGTGGAAGAAAACAAAGATTTCGATGACTATCATGAACAACAACGAATTTAGGCATCATTAAGTGTGTAACGATAATAGTAAATTCAATCCGCTATCATATTTTGGTGAGTTACCAATGAAAATTGTTAAAAATGATCCCCCTTTTGAAAGCCCAAACTTTAAATTATTATTTGGCCTTGAGCCAGGACAGAACGGACTGATGACGTCATAGCGGGAAAACCCAGCCCGCTACCGTAGGCATAAACAGTGTCTACGGTTCTGAGAAAAAGTTATATTCATTGAAATAATTTATTTATTATTTTTATTCCTCCACCATCTCAGCTTAAATCAGCCATATCTATAAGAGCTGATCAATACTTATAAAACGGTGTAAGCCGTTTTCCTTTACCGATTTGAGCATAGTTTTTCCATAACGAAAATCTTTTGGCACGCAGCCGGCATTCGAGCTTAAGATTGAAAATTACGAAAATCTCACTCGGCCAAAACGGCTATGGTATATTTCAGCTTACATCCAAACACTGCTAGGTTTAAGCCTTCTCGCTATCCTGCCATCCATAGCTACCAACCAATAGTCATTCTGTAAAAAATCAACCTTGACTCCACTAAAGTTAGAGTGAATTCGAGATTTTAATGTCGAGACGACTTGAAAATTGCCAATATTTTGGCGACACAAAATTTGGATATTTTTGTACAGATCACGAAATTTAGATCTCACTGTTCAGCTCTTCGACTTCAAAAGTTAAATTTGTTTACTTATTTGACAGAATAGCTCATAGAGTTTACAGAGCTAATAATCTCGATCGTTACCTTAATGAATACAGTATGTACCTACTACAGTACAGCGTCTTGATGAAGCAATAATTTATTAAAAGCACATACACCTGCGATCGGCCCTGTGATAGTGAACACATGAATATTTATATAGCATGTGCTTGGTTAGCACATTTATGAGGTACGTCCGAGTTTTAGTTCTCGGCAAGTTTTATAGAAACTACATCACTTTATTTCACATGTTTTACGATATTTTTTACTAAAATGGTTTAGTTTCAAAGCTTTATTGTTTGTGAAATTACCTTAATTTCGAAATCTTGAAGAACGGCTCTGATAACTAAGAGTCTACAGCATTTTTTCACAAAGCTTTATGCAATATGATATCCATCTCATCATACGATTATTTCGGCAATAGCAAGCGTCGAAAAGGTAGATTGGGTCTAAGTTACCGTGCCATAAATCGTTTATTTGTAAATGCTGTTCGATTAATAAGCTAGATAAACACATGGAAAGTTACTGCGTGGATAATCGTATGTGTGTAAACTCTACAAAGACTAAATGAGATTCTTGATTAAGCAAAATGTGAAGTCAAAGAACAATGGGGTGGATAATACAGTAAATTCACATCAAATCACAGAGCATACTGTCCGTAAAGCCCGTTCAGGATGTGAAACTCTAAATTACAATAATTAAACGCATTTCTGATCCCCACGCATTCCGCTTCGCCGAGTGCCGTATCCATGGCTTTTGTAAAGGCGTAGTTCCGAATTACAATACTCGAGTCTCTTTGAAAAACAGGATTATGAGACTTCGTTCCACAATAATTTTTCATTTTTATAACACATCAATGGGCGGTTATAGCCTTTGGATAGTAAGAAACGATGAGATCAATTCTTTTTGTTTTTAAAATTGTTTGAATATGTTTAATGGGGTTGTTAGACGCCTAACAAAACATTCAGATTATGGGAAATCGTGTAAGAATTGATCTCTAAACTTTTGAAAGTAACGAGATAACTAGCAGAATCAACAAGAATTGCAAAAAAAAATTGCAGAATGAACTTTCTAACGCTTAATAAGACTGGAATTCTTCACTATCTAGGATTTTAAACGATAAAGATTTATGCATTTCATAATGGCAATCACTTCACGAAATCGCAACCTTCATGATGTCACCGACCGCGCTATCGCTTTCTGTCGATTGACGACCCGGACTTCACATCCATACAAATATGCTTAGTTTTAAAATGGTAGTACTTCAGTTGCTATTTGAACGAAAATAGTGATGTAGTGGAACAACGTGGCAGAATAGAACGATGGCTGCACAGTAGCTGTATTATATATAGGCTGAAATAACTTTTAGGTTGCCTGGGATAGTAGTAGTTAATAAATAATTGAAAAAAGGTAGTAGAAAACCTATCGTATCAGCGATCTAGATGTAATTCGTCAAAATCACAACGCCAGGATTATTTGAACTGAAGCCGATATATAATAGAGCCATAACTTACAGAGTATTGGAACATAATTCATGGGTTTGTCAAAATATTAGGCGATAAACAAGAACAGGATTGATTAAGATTGTACAAACTAAACTGTTACTTTAGTTAAGGATAGTGTATCACGACAAAATAAACAGTCCAGACGCAAAGATCGGAACGTTACCTTAAACAATCCACTCCAGCAATCCCTGATTTAATTAAGCTTTACCTGTCGAGTGAAAAACCTTGTTTTTCCAACTTCAACATGCATAAATATGGGCTTTATAAAATAAGCAATAAATCTATTTGTTTTACGTAAACATCAAATAAGATGTATTTTTCGTTTAATATCGTGATTGGTAAATTCAGATTGAATCAAATTCGAGTAATGAAGTTGAAAGGTTTATGAAATAAAAAAATAAATAAATATGATCACGACTGTTTTCCTAAAGTGCGGTAAACATTTCTTTAGGCATTTTTAGATCCTGTAATTCAAGGCAGCGCGGCCTAAGGGGTTCAGTAGTCCAAATATTTATTTGGTACATGCCCACATTTTACAGAAGTTAACATTTCAAAAGTGACAGCTTGCAAGCCCATGAACGCTCTCAGAAAGTTTTTAGCTTTATTGTAGTTTGCACACAATATAAAATGGTAGCTCTACTTGAAGAAGGAAGGCTTCGTGGCTGAGTGGTAAGGCAGCCCGGTTAAAGAGCGATCGCTTGTATCTTGCGGGTTCGTATCTCGTCGAAGCTGTAAACTTTTAGTAACTTACTAAAAGTTTACGGCTTAAATAAAAACTATATTCTGGCCATTACTAAATCCAGTATCAGATTACACGACGGCATGCCAAAACAGATGACCGATAAGACGACCGATAGCTTATCTTGATAAATTATTATGGTGAATCCAATTCAAGTAGGTAGACTGTAACTGTACCGGCTAGACACACCACAACGGCAATAAAAAACTTAGCCTTTACACGTACAAGATGTTTTTTTTTGCCTGCAGTTTACAACACTGTAGTCTCTGGGATTTTGAAATGGAATTAGGCTTGCCCAACACCTAGACCATCCTCTCAGCCTTGCAATATCCACAAAATAGTTTACCGATGTGTAGAATGGACTGTCGGGATGGGTATATGCTATATTTTATTCGGTTTAATTAGTACTTACACCCGTGCAAAGCCGGGACGTGCTGCTAGTCAATAATATAGAACACTAGCTGCGCCCCGCGGTTTCACCAGCGTAACTTCCGTTCCCGCGGGAATATCGGGATAAAAAGTATAAAAAGTAAGCCTATATGTTAATCCAGGGTATCACCTATCTACATTCCAAATTTCAACCAAATCGGTACAGCCGTTTTTGCGTGAAAGAATAAAAACATACATACATTCTCACAAACTTTATCATTTATTATATTAGTAGGATAGTAGGAAGGATAGGAAGTAGGATATTCCTGTTGTTCCTATAGTGGCATTTTTGAAAGGCTATCCACAGAAAGAGAACACTATACTTAGACTAGGCAGGTTCTTATCAAACGCATTAAAACACCTAAGTACCCAATTACACGATAAGAACTTTAAGAGTTGCCTACTAGCGATACGATAATACTCGAAACTAGGTTGAATTATTTCTCACATCTATTATAAAGTAGGTATGTAATGTACACTACGCTATAAGTTGGCACTATGAGTAATATGGCGCCCTAGATTAAGGTTTATTCTGCATTTGTATAGTAGTTTTGTAGTTAGATGGCAATTGCTTAAACATAAAACCTCTAATCTATTGTGTCGGTTAAAATTGTTAACTTCATGTTTAGTGTTCTTAAGTCGTAGAGTCGGCCCCGGCTTATAAAGTCGTTAAGCTACGGGTTTTCAGATAACTTAAATTTTTTTGACACAAATATCTTTGACTTCGTTTTCTGACTGTATAAATAAAAGTTATAAGTAGTGTGTCGTTCGTTCGTTCGTAAGAGCAAGTGGTCAACTCTGGTGGTGTATGAGTGCCACTTAAGAACATATTGGACTTGTGCAAAGAACATGTTAATTTTCAGTGTTATTTTCTATGAAAAAGTAGTATCATTCGTTGACATGACCTATGATTTCATTTTATCATATCTAATCCAATAACCATTTAATACGTGATATAATTTTATTACGCTAATGTAGAGATAAGATATCTTCTTAAATAGAATATTACTAACTGCGCCCCGCGGTTTCACCCGCGTAAGTCCCGTTCCCGTGTGAAAATCGGGATAAAAAGAAGAAGAGAGAGAAGCCTATGTGTTAATCCAGGGTAACACCTATCTACATACCAAATTTCAACCAAATCGGTCCAGCCGTTTTTGCGTGAAAGAATAACAAACATACATACATTCTCACAAACTTTCACATTTATAATATTATATAGATATAGATAATATGAAACTAACTATGCGAAGAGCTTTTGGCGAATCATGCTAAGACGTTCTTGATAGATCATCGAAGTAAAGCAACGTTCTGAGCGGTCACTACTTGGATGGGTGACCGCAAGTAGCACTTTCATCGTGGAAACAAAACAATAGAAAACGTAAGTAGCTGTTAAGGGTTTAAGGACTTAAATTTTGCCCCACCCTGTATATTTGAGTAAGCTGTCCCAAGAGTTATGTACCTATACAAAGTACCTAGCCTGTGTTGATCCAGGGTCATCCAACCTTTTATAGTAATTGCTTTTAAACCCTTCAGGATCAAGGGAGCTGATTTTTGCTTGGTCCCTTTATAAATTCAACTAAGGGTTAACTCACAATTTTATTATACGTCTAAAGTAATTTTGGTTGGTAATGAAATTGTTTCCTATGAAAAAAAGGATTATATTAAATTACTTTAAGGTTGAAATTGAACTACTTAAATACTTTTACACGATAAATTATATTTCAATTCAGATTGAGCAAAACAAGCGCATTGTTTAATAATGTAAACCGATTTATCTTCATCAAAACGAACCGTTATTACAACAACACCTATTATTTATTTATTTATTTATAAGCCTGATGTTTCCCACTGCAGGGCAAAGGCCTCCCTTCCCTCTTTCCACTGATCCCGGCTTTGTGCTTTCTGGCGCCATTCTTCATTCAACAACACCTAGTATAAAAATAATTGTAATTTATGGGAAATAAAAATGTAGTAAAAGAAAGCACGTAAAGAAAGAAAAACCAACAGCAAAACCCAAGTGTTTAGTAAAAATCGTAACTGAAACAACTTGTAACAAGATTTTACAAAGCAAAAAGTAACAATGAGCAAGAAATTTACTCTAAATAGGCCACTTCCTTCCTTCCAACTCACGTTCTACCCTCGAAGGACCATTATTACGAAGTAGGGCAGAATTTAAACAGGTCAATTTGCACTGGTATGCCTTCAAACAACGTACAGAGTACCACGATAATGAGAGCCGTGAGGAAGCCCAATCAATATTGTTTTTATAAAACAAGTATTTTTCCTGTGAGTGTTTGTTACGAGTTGCTGAGCTTAAATTTTAAAACGTTTTCGTGGAACGTATTTACTGTGAACATAAGATATTATGTTATACTGGTTGTTTCATAGTATTGACGTTATTACGAAAGAACAGCAGGCTTACAATGACCGTTAAAAGCGATTCAGTTTAGGTCCAATTATGAACTCACAGCTTACAGCGCCTTAGCTTTTGACGTAAGCTGAGGCACTAATGTAAAGTTAGGACAGTTAGAACCTTAACTGAATTGTTTAATAATACGTCATGGTAAGCCTCCAGGAGTAGGAAGGCTATTTCAACCACTGGGAACACTTAATTTACATTATTATGCATAAAGACTATTGACAAGTACTAATGTAAGTTCTATTGACCTTTAAGACTACAAAACATAGCTTAAACACGCAGCGATAGTCATAAAAAGATAAATTGCATATCTTTCCTATTTTAATAAAGAAAAGTATTTTTTTTATTGAGTTACAGGGTTTCAAAACCCGTTTTTTATAAATTTTGTTACCAAGTAAAATAAAGAGGAAATTAGGGAGCTGTTAAAAATGATTCACCCTTAGGTGTTTCACATTAAGGATAACATGAGCTTTGATATATTATTTCCGGACCATTAGGCCACAGCACAGGAAAATGATAACTAAAATTCAATAATACAGTCCATTTTCAAACAAACAGGACAAATGTTCAAAAAATATTAAAAAGAACGAGAATTCTGTTTAGCTAAAGCTAAAATTGTCTCTAGACGTAGTAACTATGTTTAATCTACGGCCAGACGTAGGGAAACAGTACATATTATATAACTTCTGTATGGCATTTCTAGTCGGCAAAACAGTCGGCCCGCATTGAATACAAATTGAAGTATTTTGATGATACTCGAACAGGTAAAGTATGTTCGATTGAGTATGACTTGCGTCACTAATAAATTTCACAGGAAAACGAGCTCTGTCGAATATGAATATAAAATTCAAATTTTAAACAGTAAAACTATCACTTAATATTTTTTAAACAGGTATGGGATGATGTGTCTCCGAATTAAACAAGCGTAGATCAGTTTACACACTCGAACAGCTAAAGGATTTCTTACGGCTATTTTTTAACAACGGTAAAGAATGGTGGGACTCAGCCAAAGATCGGGATGATTGAAAGAGTTTGGGGGAGACCTTTGCCCAGCAGTGGGACGAAATAGCATAATTTTTTTTTAACTTAGGCATTCAAGAATTTTCTAAGCTATCTAAGAAGGAAATCAGATGTCACCCATATTATAGTACGTCATACGAATTTAATGACTGGTCATTTTGTCAGCCTCCCCCCGATTTGGAAATGTCATGTCACACACAAAGCTTAGACCCCTCATCACAGTTCGTCGACATAAATAAATTTTCATCAATTCATAAAATAATTCCTTTTTACGTGTGACGGACTTTACGAATGACTCCTGAGAGGCACATCCATTACTTTAGTACAAGCCTACTTAAAGCTAAAATTGCCATTACATCTCAAAAATTTGTAGCGTCAAAAAGCTCTTTTAATGAGCAAGAAAATAGAACGTCTCTTTGAACACGTAATCAATAAACTCCCATGAACATGATAGTCATGGCAACACGCCTACTCGCGTTGTGTTGGTATGTATATAAATATTTGGTATAATGATTTGCTGTTATCACATAAGACTTATGTATTTACTTCACATTATTAGTGTCAAGTACGCAAACTAAGGTATGAAACGGCTTTTTTTATAAATACAAAAAATAACTGAGATACAGTCGTTTTCATATTTCTTTTCTTTTGATTTATAAAATACCATCTTATATTATTCTTATTTTATTTTAATCCTTTTAAAGGTGTCTAGAGGGGTAGTCAGAGGTATTTATAAAATTAATACACTACAGTTTTGTCAACTATGAGTAGACAACATCCGCAAGACAGTATAATAAATACCAAAACCAATACGGGTTCTGTAAAAATCCTCCATATTTTAATAAGTAAGATAGCAATAAAAATATTTATCTTAAATCATTTTTACGAGAAATTTAATCGTCCGTTGACCTTAATGCTAATTTCGTGAATTTCAACATCTTATTTCTTAATAAGAATCCTCGAGTTAATTACGTAGGTACTTCATCTCTTATTATACTTGTAAAGTTTAATTTTGAGTAACATTACATTAGGCAGAGCTCAAATATTTATTACGCGTTTAACACTTCGTTCCGTAACAAATTGCTTTAAAAGCGTGTAGAAGCGATCTTATTTGTTCTCATAAGTAAATTAAGAAGTTTTATTTAATTTGAATTAAGTACTTAATATTACTTTTCATCCGCTGTTTTATTCGCGCAATACATTTATTATGCTTTTAGAAGTCACGATTAAATATGATAATGGTGAAAGAAAACATCAAGAAACACGGAGCTTAATCAACTTTACATGTTTATGACAGGTCTCGGAATATAGCTGATTATGATAAGAGAACAGAGCAACCTCAAAAGCAACAACAAAAACGGGACAATAATCGCAGTTCATCTTATGTTGGTTAATCTTCCGAAATCAGTACCACCAACATAATCAGAACTGCTATTATTGGCATGATACGATTCGGGAGTGAGGCCCAGTTTAGCTGATCAAAGCTACTCCATCTGCATGGGTAAATAACTCGTGTGTGAAAATGTTTAAGTCCAAAATTAGCTAACTTGACAGCTTATGATGAAGCAGTATAGCTCCAAGTTTACCTTATTTCATGAAAATATCACAGTCAGCTGCGCCTTCTACAAAAACATTACGTAATTACGTTCTAATGAAGTGAACACATTAATTTTCGTACTAGCACCGTCACAGGCGTCTACTAGCTAATCTGTGGTGCATTCAAGCGACATAATGACGTCATTAATCAAGATATATTGCGAATCAGCAGCTAATTAGTAGGATGACTGTCTTTTCTTTCATTATAACTAAATTTCTACCTATATATAATTGGTTTTACAGGAACCAGGATAACACGTTGTATGCCCCGGACGCACTACCTCGTCCATCAGCTGAAGGACGAGCCGGAGGACTTGGGCCTTGAATGGGATAAAAGATCCTATCTATTCCTCAGCCAAATTAGAGCTGTAATGTTTGTAAACAAACTTTCACTCGTAAAATTGAATTGCTTCCTTGGTATTGCCAAACTCAATTATTTCTTTCATACTCATATTTGAGTAAGTTTATGATAATCAATTTCAAACTGTTTAGAAATATCAATAATAATGAGAATTAAGAGAGTTCAGCAAGGGCCAAATTATAAACGAAATCATTCTCTTCATTAATTCAAGACAAAATCTATAAGTTTTCAAGCAATTCATCATCTCCCTGCCCTTATCCCATTAATTAAGAAAGCAAAACCTGTAGAATCACCATTACACGATTTTTCAAAATGATTCGCACCATAAAATTATTTATCCAAGATCCTAGGATATATTTTAAAAAACTTTAAACAAAATCTGATTGAAATACTGAAGAAATCAGGAAATTTGTTGGCACTATGTAGTCATAAATGCTTGTTATTTAAAAATTTTAAAGAAATAGCTATCTTATCCATCTATCCACAATGTGAACTGAATACCTTCGTCATATTTATAATTAAAGAGCAGCAATTCAAAATAAATCGAATGTGGGCCTTATATACGAATGTAGCTTTAAATGTGGAAGAACATCTTTGTTTCTCAAATCCTCAACAGTATTAAAAATAAATATAAAAATTAAGTATAGGGTATTTCATCAAACCAACCAAAATCTATGAAAAACTATGAACAAAATTAACCGAAATATATGAAAAATATTTGTAGGTTTTTAGCCGTAGTCTATAATAATAAAGCGTAGAAAATTGCGTACGTTATTGTGAACAGTAATTAAATGTTTGTGGTTAAATTATTAGAAAAACATTGTTACCGGCATGTTTTGTTTGTAAACAAATAACAGATGATCGTTCAACCGGCGAATATTTGTTTTCATACCATGTTTTCTACATAAATTCGTCTATATTGAACAGAAAAATCAGCTTTTTACGACTCAAAACGAGAGAGAAATTAAATATTGAAACAAACACGTCGTGAGCAAGAACTTCGGAAAAACACCATGATCGAGAGCGCGCCAAAATTGACATCTGTTTTGAGCATACGATGAAAAATACTTTTGTTCAATGTATCTTACGTATTTATGGCTGTAAACAAGTCAGAAAATAACACTGTGCTGCATCGTAAGCACATTTCAATAGGCTACTTGACTCATATCAAATTTGACCCAATAAATTAGTATTTCCTGAAGTACTTTCCTTGCAAAACCAAAATATAATAATTTCAGTTAATCAAAGTCCATGATGCTTGCATAATTTCAATTTAAAAAACGGTTTCTTTTTTTTTTTAATTGGAACGCTGAAAACGCTACGGCCATTATGGTGACGTCATTATTATCGGAAATAAACAAATGTCACATAACTAAAACCAATTTACAGTAATGCCAACTTTTCAAAATGTGCATGTTCCCTAGACGTAAATCACGAAAATTATTGTTTTGGTTAAGAATGACGTCACAGCATAGACAATTCCATAGACCAATATGGCGGTAGCGTTTTCACCTGTTTTTGAAAAGTAGAACTTTTAAAATAAAATTTTGCGGTTTCTTAGGTCCAAAAAAATATGGTAGTATTTTTTTTGGTCTAAAAGAACAATTATTTATCATATAAGAGCTACATAAAAATAGAGTCAACTAGCCTATTCAGAAAACGTCGTTTTCAGCAAAATAAATAATTTCGAGAAATTAATTACGCCTCTGGTGGTGAAAACAAGAAACCGAGAAATGTAATGGCCGCCATACTGTGGTTTCGATGACTTAACACCTAAATGCGCAAATTACTTACGCTTTCCTCCTCTTTTTCCATTCCAGAGGGCATTTGAGGTACTGCACGGTTAATCGCCGAGTAGTCCGGAAGATCCGGGAGCTCCTCGGCGAGATATATGGGCATTGGTTTCGACGCATCCAGGGCCCTCGCCCTAAAAGATAGCTTCGACATTTTGTTGACAGAACAAAACACGTTAGCGTCGACACAAAAATGCACTTTTATAACACTTTATAGCTCCTCCAGGAGGTCCCAAAGGACCTTAAACTGAACTTTGCACACTCTAGTTCGTTCCCATGGTTAATTTTTGCACGCACTCAGTCACAATTAACGAAAAACATTAACGAAACTTTACATATTGAACGTACTTTACAGAAAGCCATCATGGCGGCTTTCCGTTTGCCGAGCGACCATGACCAACTTCCACCTTGTGCGACGTGCGCGGGAAGGAAACACGCGGGAATGATTTGACTAATTATTTTTAGTACCTTGTAAAAGCTCAAAATAATCAAAGTGTTTTAATAATTTTGGTAATAAATAATTGTAAAATAAATAATTAATGCGATTAATATTAGTATTTTAAATTTAAAAAGTTTTTGTAAAATAAAAGAACTGAAATGATGACCGCCATCTTGGTTTTTAACCATAGACAAGTCTATTACGTTCCGTTACACGCATATCCCACGAATTGAGTCCATGTTTTTTTTTTTCATGATTCGATGCCGTGTCTATGGATATTAATAAATTCATAGACAAGGCGTTGCCTACCCGCGAAACTCAGGCGAGATTTAAATGTTTTTTTTTTTCATTTAAGTGTTATCTTAAACTTGGACGTAATTCTGAAAAGAATAGAACTTCATTCTCTTCATTCCTCTTCATTAGGGCTATTTAAATTTAGGTACAACTAACTTTTTCAATAAATACTATTCTGTCAAGAACTTCGTAATATTATTTTATAAATCGCGGCCGCGCTGCAAGAGGACGAGCTCGGGACTTGGGCCCACAGAACATAATACTCAAGAGCTTGGGCCTTGAATGTGATAAATATAGTTGCAAAATGAACACACTTGGAGCAGCGCCATCTATAACCGTCCTATATAAACTTATTTCATTCCTCAGATAAATTTTGGCCTCTCCTCTCTCCTCCTTTATTCATCATTTCCCTGCCCTTATCCCACACTGGGTGGGGTCGGCCCTACATGTCTTCTTCTTCCATTCATCTTTATCATTCTTCAACTCCGAATTCACTCCTCTCACATTCATGTCCTCTTTCACACAATCCATCCACTTCTTCCTCCCTCCTTTATTATTTTATCTATATCCTTGCCCTTACCTACAAGACCCAAGATCCATCTTCGGTATTCGGGCGTTGGGCTCTCAAATTAAATTAAACACAAAAATATTGTCTCGGATATTTTATTAAATTAAACAGATTCAGAATGATAAAATAAAAAAGAGATTTTGTCTATGATTGTACCTCCAGCACTACCTTCAAATTTGAATGCTTGAGGGTAGGCAGGCTGAGGTAAGATTATAATGCAGTGTACAAATACAAACTTACAAGATTTATGATTAAAAAACGTTTATTATTCAGTGTCCTTAATTTGAACAATGGATCGATGTCACGGTAAAATAATATAACCAATTTAAAGTAGGTACAAGTTATCGGACTAATTGCAGCAGCAGGTGACGACGTATCGCTGACTACGAAGAGAATTTCATGGATAGGAGTGCAAGGTTGGTGTGGTATGGGCATGTCATGAGGAGGGATGAGTTTGAATGTGGATGGATACACTGGGATAGCTGGCCTAAGAAAATATGGATGTGTGTATGCAGATACGTGTATGAGAGGAGTGAGTACTGAATAGACGAGCGATAAGCGAAATATGGAGGTAAGAAACATGTGCCGACCCACTTAGTGGGATAAAGGCAGGGAGATGATGACATAGAAACCAGTAGTGTCGCTCAGACTGCTGTGTGAATTCACCACAACTTGTACCTTTACAGAATAGTCAATGCAATACTTACACAAGTTTTTACTTCATACATACACTGTTTTCATTAAGTTAGCCTACGATACATAACAACTAAAACACATCCAAACGTAACAAACATACATAACGTTATTTTATACATCATATTTTATTTTAGTTTAATTTAGTTCGTGAATCTAAGAAAGTAAAAGGTAAGTATTTTGCAAGTGATGGTAAAAATGCCATTAGTCTAAAAGTTAGAGTTAGGTAATTAAATTAGTAAGTCCATCACCATAGCAACTTTGTTTTTAAAACATAAAACGTATGAAACTTTTCAAAAACAACGTTGCTGTGGCTAAGGTCCTACGGACTTCCGTAAGTTGGATAAGGGAACCGGGGCGTGTTGTATGCATTTCGTCACGTATTCTATACTATTACTTGCTATTATTATGTACTATTGTTGTACCTGATTAAAAGCTCTAAGTTAATTCGTTTATAAGATTATTGGTGCAAATACATTTGATATTTCATTACAAAGTATTATGAAGTCACCATTTCAACTTGAAAGTAAAGGGCATCATAGACGGAGAAGATACTATAACATTTTACCTATGTCTATACTAATATTATAAAGAGGTAATGTAGGTTTGTTTGTTTGACGGAGGTAATCTCCGAAACTATTTAGCCATTTTACATTAAAAAAAACTCTTTCACCGATTTGTACAGTGGACTGTCGGGATAGTTATAGGTCAAGTCAAGTCAAGTCAAAATGCCATACAACCACTATGAGATTGTATGGCGAGCGATTTATCGTAAAATATTATAGCATGTTCAACTGTCTGTGACGCCCTTTATCACTTGTTCAAAAGATCATTACTAGCATATAATCAAGTGTATGTAGCATTACGTAATTAGATAATATAGTCTCATTTAATTATAGATTTTGTGTAAATATTAGGCCAATGAATGACGGAATGCGAAACACTGATAAAATTTTGCAAACACAATGATTTTTCTAAAATACTAATCTGTTTGTACATTATAGCCGTTAAAATAAAAAGAATTAAAATCCATTTAAAACCAAATTTATTAAATCAAAAAAGTGTTAAATACGATTTTATATTCCATTACGCGATATGAGTATCATAATTCCATATTAAATTTTAAAAACACATTTTTACATACATTTCATATTAAATTACAAAATATCACTGGATTAAGCAAATTGCGAGCAAAAATATCTATTTAGCTAACAGTATAGATACATACAGACATGATGTTTGAATAATTCATAGCAAATCCAACCACAATTAAAAAAAATCATTTCAATGTCAGTTTATAAATAAATGCGAGCTACTGTCTTTAGACCTATCAACTAAACATCATTATAAAGTAAATAGTATTAGTAACTGGTATAGTCTAAACGAGCATTCAATAAAAAATATAATTTGGGATTATGGTTGGTTTATATTAATCTGATTTTACTGTTCTATTAACAAGCGTATTTTCTATGTATTTTTTACTGTATACTTTTTAATTGTTTTTCAATAACATTTTATATACAGATTAGACAAAGTATAAATATTCATGGATTATAAAATAATTTCACAAACATTTTAGTTATATTTGTTGTTGCAATAATTTTATACGCCAAAAAAAACAATCTAAGCATACTAAAATAAACAACAGCAAAATTCGCCAGTAAAAAAATGAATACATCCATAAATTTCATTAAAATCGTGATATAAATAAAATAAATTTTGCATAAATATTAAAGGATTAAAAAAACATGTTTTCTGATTCAATTTATAAAAAGAAAGTTAATATATAAAACGCTTGAATGAAACGCAAAACGCAACTTAAAACTTGTGCATATCTACGACACTATTTGATTACACAAATCTGACAAGTAAGAGCGTCTCAAATTAATACGGTCCTAAACATTAAAGTAGCGTATTCTGTTTGAACATTATCGAAGCTAATTTCAGTTTTAAGGGTTTAAATAAATTAAATGTACTTTTTAAACTATCGCGACTTGGAAACATTTATAAATACTATCGGGACTTAATCTCGTAGTCTATTCGTGACCACGGTGACTGTAACGTCATCAAAACGAGGTAATTAAAATGATTTCAATACGCAATTAAATCCCGGTAATATTTATAAATTAAATGTACTATACTATTTTATACTAAGCTAAATAGTTAGGTTTGCTCTACGTTTTAAAAGAATCAGCTTCGATCAATGGAGTCTTCTGAGCGCTGCCCGCTCATGCAGTCACCTTTAGGCGCTACTTTTGTGGGCTTCGCTGTTTTACCCACAAAGATTTCAACCTCCTGAAAATATCGGAAAAATTACTTACTAAGAGTTTCGACTTTGGCAGGATTCGAAAAAACTCGAAAAAGATATACACAAATTATTCTCGCTGAAATCTGAGTGTTTGGACCGATTTGGGTAATTATCTTGAAATAGATATGGAAGCTACAACAATATTGTTTCCCTGGTGTAGGAAGTTGTGTTGGAACAGGCAATAGAGTCACCTAGCTTATAAGAATGTATAGTCGACAAAGAAATTGGTTTACCACTCTAAGGCTGAATATCATTTGCATGTACAAAACATCAAGGTCTATTTTCGCTTGACAGACTGCTACGTCAAAATCTGTCATTCCTGTTTATTTAGCCTCAGAACTGTTGGCTTGCAATTTAGAGCCTGTCCAGAAAGAGCGATTTACGCGCGTGTCAACTCGCGCGTAAGCACTCGCGCGTACTCGAGATACTAGAGCTACATACATCCCGTCCAGATGCCCTCGCGCGTACTACGCGCGTATTACGCGCGAGGGCATCTGGACGGGATGTATGTAGCTCTAGTATCTCGAGTACGCGCGAGTGCTTACGCGCGAGTTGACACGCGCGTAAATCGCTCTTTCTGGACAGGCTCTTAACCTCTTGCTACTTTATGTGCAATAAAACGTTTTGTTTAGTTTCGACGTAAAATAATTGAATTTTGAATCCAGCGAATTGAACTTTATTATATATGTTTTTATTAGATTTAAAAACGTCCTATTTCCTGCTAGTAGCGTAAAGGGTTTTAGGATTCATAATAAACAATGATTTATCATTTAAAAATAACTTTATTGTCCTTCATAAAACGTAACAGTATCATTTAGGTAATTGTAAACAAAAATTATAGGGAAATATCAGCCTAATAACGCGTGTTTCCACCATTAGCTTCGATGACTGCTAACAAGCGACTTCTCATAGAGCCAACGAACGAGGCGTGAACAAATGTCTGTCCCGCGCAAAGCCTCCCAAACTTCGTGGCAATGACTATCTATGGCATCTCGAGCGTCGGTCAAATAAACTTTTTTAGCGTAACGTCTGTAATGCAATCCCATACTATGCAAATACTGCCGAATGGTCTCTTTCGTAACATCGAATTCTTCTGCAAAATCGCTGGTAGAAGTAAAGCTGTTCTCTTCGTACTGACGTCTCATTGTTTCTCTTTGCTCGCTGGACAGTGCAGGCGGCCGACCACTTCGCCTATGATCTTGAAGATTACCTTCTTCCCCTTCACGTCTTATCCAAAAACGTGCCGTATATCGCGATATGTTCAGTTCTCTAGAAATATCACTTATGTTGTATCCTAACCGATGTAATGATAAAATTTCGGCTCTTTCCTGTAAGTTTAAATTACGCGACATTTTCTTGACATTAAGTGACTCTTGACAGATCATAAGTCAAAAGCGATTCGAAAATGAATAAGTTTTTTTTAAGTATGGTAGGTATCTAGCATAAACCTTCTTGATTTATAAGGACAAGTTGGTTTGTGTTTACAAAAAATATTCTCTATTGCGTTGACATCACAGTTCAAGTTGCATGTTCTTTTAACCATTGCTCTGTGATTGGCTCACAGTTAACCAATTACGTTAATGTAATACAGTAATCCTTAGCGAATAATTATGTTACTGGGAGATGTCATCAAAAGTGGTAAACCAATTTCTTTGTCGACTATACATTTTTTAAGGCTTGTATTCAAGTTCACTCAAACTTGAGTCTACGTGTACGCATCGATTTTTGACAGTTCTCTATGACTGAGTTATGAATCACCGCTTGAGACACGATTTACGCTTGAGTATAATCTCTGAATAGCCTCAGTGATCCTCGAGGTCCTACAGAAATAAGCACATTTTTCTTTTCTTACTAGCTGTGCCCCGCGGTTTCAACCGCGTAAGTCTCCTTTACCGCGGGAATATCGGGATAAAAAGTAGCCTATGTCACTCTCCATCCCTTCAACTAAAAAGAAAAAATTACGCCAATTCGTCGCCCCGTTTTGCCGTAAAAGACGGACAAACAGACAGACAGACACACACACTTTCCCTTTTATTATATTAATAGTATGGATTTCTTTCTGCTGTAGTAATGATTATATAACAGAACTAGTGAATCACCTGGCTTCCCTCGATGGCCATATCGGGTCCCAGCTCTCTACTGGTCCCGGCGGCGGGCGCGCGCGACGCCAGCTGTCGCTCGCGAGCCACGCGTCTGTAATAAATAAAATAAAATAGCATTTATTCCATAACATAAAAAAAAAGACGTGTGGCACTCGGGGACTGCCGCGGTAAAGCTATTGCATGCCACCTAAAAGCGAATTGCTAAACTAAAGTGACAGCGGTCAGGTGATTCCGTTACGGAATTTCTGGATTCGGTCTCCACGCCAAGGCCCGCGATAGAAGCTATGCAATAGCTTAATAAAATAGTTTTTATTCCATTACATAAGAAAAAATTACAATCTATACTATTATGGTATGTATTTTGGTTTCTAGGTGTTCCGCTAGTAACCCAATATTATAGAGGTAAAGTTTGTTTGTTTGACGGAGGTAATCAATACAATACAATACAATATGAATAACCAAATATTTTCTACTTGTTATGATAACTGTGTTAACTTGTACCTAACATAACATAAGACTACTTACTACCTTTGTACAACAGTTTTGTAATAAAAATATTTCTGATTCTGATTCTGTTCTAACATAATATCCATGCCTACTATGTCATCGATTTCTTTCCATCCTAAGGTTGTCTGGAAGAAAACGCTTCTTAGCGATAAGACCGCCTATTGTACAATTTATTTTAAGGATTTGTAGTTCATAAGTTTCTTTCTGTGTACAATAAAGTATTTTTATTCATTCATTCATTCATAATATTCTTTCAGATTCCTCACCTCCTATGTTCCAGCATAGCTTTCCTATCGACCTCTCGCTTCTCCGCCGCTAAACGTGCCTTTTCATTCTGAGGGGCGGGAGCGCGGGCCTTCACACGCGGCGCGGCGGCAGACGGCGCTGCCTTCACCTTAGGTACTGATATCTGGAAACAGAAAAGTAAATTAGCTAGCAAAAACACGGGTCGGTTTTTTTAAGACTGTCGGTATTTTATATTTTTATACCTAACTAGCAGCACGTCCCGGCTTCGCACGGGTGTACTAATAATGCTACCGAGACAAAATATAGCCTACTAGATGGCGCAGGTAAAATGACCCGATTCTAGAGCGCGCTGACGAAAACGCGCGGTGCGGGCGCGGAATCACCTCCCCATACAAACAAACCAACATTACCGCTTTATAATAAACTAGTAGCACGGCTTCTCACGGGTGTACTAATGGAGCTACCGGGATAAAATATAGCCTATAACCTCCCGGACAATCCATTCTACACACCCGTGAAAAAAAATTTGAGATCGGTTGAGTAGTTTCGGAGATTACCTCCGTCAAACAAACAAACAAACTTTACCTCTTTATAATATTAGTGTAGATAGATTGTGTAGATAAGTATAGATATAGATATACCTACAAGAACAACTAAAATAACTTCTAAATCTAATGGTGTAGGTTACCTTACCTCTTGCCAATTGTTAGCCTTCAGCTCCTCAAGGTGCTGATATAGAGCGTCCACGTTGCGAACCTGGAGACATACCATGTCCCAGAACCCCTGGAGGTCCTCCACTGTGGTCGGGAACGGTTCGTCTTGTCTCTCGTTTATGTGGTTGTAGCATAGACCTGGAATTTAACATGATATCTATACTAATATTATAAAGAAGTATGTTTGTTTGTTTGACGGAGGTAATCTCCGAAACTACTCAGCAGATTTCCAAAATTCTTTCACTAATGTCTAGAATGGACTGCCTGGATGGTTGTAGGCTATATTTTATCCCGGTAGTTACATTAGTACACCCGTGCAAAGTCGGGACGTGGAAACCCGGGGTTTTACCGGGATAAAGTTTAATATTTCATCTGGTTACCATAACACAAGCATTAAGTTGCTTAGCTTGGGACTAGATGACGCTGTGTGGAATGTCCAAGGATATTTATTTTATTATTATTATTACCTTCAAATTGCTGCATCTTCTGCGTTGCCAGGAGTCTGGCTTTGCCCGCTGCGGAACGAAGCAGGCCTAGTACCTCCTCGCTTACTTCTTGATCCTGAAATAGTAGAATAAAACCTTTACTTATATCTATAAGCATGCAGCACAAGCTGAATTTACTCCTTTTGTTTTACTGTATAATAGTTTAAGTTAGTTTTTTGTATCTCTTCTGGTGCCTATGGCTATTCTTACTTAAAGCAATAAATGATTTTTTATTTTATTTTATTTTTATCTATACTAATAATATAAATAATCTATATTCTATCCTATCTATACTACATAATATTATAAAGAGGTAATGCTGTTTCAAAAATGCTTTTACTCATGTCTAGAATGGACAGTCGGGATGGTTATAGGCTATATTTTATCCCGGTAGTTTCATTAAGTACCGTGCAAAGCCGGGACGTGCTGCTAGTTTTGGTATAAATAAATATCCTTGGACATTTCATACAGCTTGTGTCCCGTTAAGTGAAGGCAAAGATGACGTTGTATAAATCATCTAATGAAGATGTAAGAGTTTTTTTGTTTCAAAATGATGTAAAAATGTGTGATGTGGATGATGTTGTGGGTCATATATTTACTTAAGCTTATATTTACTCAACACCTTATACCATAAGATTATAATGTATGACTGTTAATCTTCCCAAATAAATAAAAATAAATATATAATAAAATAAAAAGAAATCTCACCTGCAAACTCTCCAAATACTTCTCCGCTAACGCCGACAGCGCCAACAGTCTCTCAGTCTCTTTCTTCTCCAACTTGAGGAAGTAATAAGCGTCCCTTTCACCATTCACTTCACCATTCACATCATCACTCACATCCAAAACTGTAACACCATTCGTAATTTCATCAGTCTTAAATGGAATGTCATCAGGCTTTACAGGGCTCTTCTTTGGTGATAAAATCGGCAGCTGAGCTCTGAATTCTGGTCGTAAATGCCTAAGAACGGGTAGGGCTACGTTGGATTCTTCAATAGGAGATGTTTCTATACTATCGCTTGATTTCCTAGATGTGAAATTGTCGGGGCAGTTTAGGGATTTCTCTTGCAAGACCTTAGGATCTTCGTCTTCGCTGCCGCTTTTGAGTTTATGCCGTTTTTGATTGAAGAAACCCTGGGCTAGAGCGCCAGGCCCGTATAATCTTTCCACTCTTTGTTGAATGAAACTCTTCATAGGACTTGTAAGTTTCTCACCATTTTCTTTAGTGATTTCAACTCTTTTCGACACTCCGTTCGATGATATGGTATAGGACTCCGAGCTTAGCCTGGATTCTTTCGTCTCCTTGCCGTTCGTAACAGTTTTCCTGAAGTTGGTTTCTGAAAAGCTGGATTTGAAAGTCATTTCTTTCGCATTATCAACTTCATCTTTCTGATGTAGCATTGAAGATGCGAAATTCTTGCTCTCCGTGGAGATGTAGGATCTAGTGGTAGTCATGTTTCCTAGGAAGTCGTTCTTCAGTTGTTTATTCTCTGCTGCCATGAAGACGTGTAGTGGAGACGTTGCGAGATATGGGTCCGTGTGCGCCTTAGTAGGCGCCTTCGTCGTCAAATGCTTAGTATCATGAGGACCGAAGTTCGGTACCAGCAGTTTGTTTGCGCTAACAGGCACAGGCACAAGAAGGGAATTATTTTCACTTCTGTACTGATACGTGTGTGTTATAGGCCTTATGGGTGATGCTTCACGGCTTTTATTGATATCCTGCCTCAACTTGGAGTCGTAGGTTGTCAGATTGGTGTACCCGTTGACAGAACACGCTAGGTTGAGATAGCTAGGTTTCTTGTGTGGGGGATCGTCACATTTCTTGTGGTGGCCTCTTGATCTGTGGCTGGTTGAGTCTACATGGACTTTTGGGGGAGGTTTGAGCAAGTTTTCTGATTTTCTTGGAGTTGGGGTGGTGTCGTCTGTACGAGAAGGGACAGGTGTGAGATGAGTGAGATTGGATCCTGCCCGCTCTTGGATCCGGGAGGTGAAGTCTCTGATGCGGCTGTTGGTTGATGACGGCGTCAGGAGATTCAAGCTACCCGATGTGGTATCTGGAAATAAGGAATTCATTTCTTAATTAGTTTGTCTTTGCTAATAAGTGATTATGTCATCATCTATCATGTTTGCGATATCTTCTATTTCTCAGTCATTTGAAAAGTTCTGTAGTCTGTTTAATTTTTTTTGGAAAGAATTGAGATATTGACATTATACTTTACATCCTCATATTTACATCTCATCACATTTACTCTAGATGATCTAGTCACAAATATGGATTTTTCGAGCTTTGAATGGTCAAGTCTTATTAGCTATGATTGACCGTTTTACAAAGCACAGTTTAGCTATTTAAAGCTATTAAGCTGTTGACGTCACTTGGCAGTCATCTTTTGACTTTAAAGATGTAACAAAAAGAAACACATCATCATTCAAATACCTATTACCTAGTATGACTAGCATACATGCTTTTAGAAATAGTTTAATGGAAATAATGAATCAGCTGTAATGAATCACAATAGATTAATCTAAACATAATATAAGAATGTTTTAAATAACTATGAAAAGTATGCAAGTATATTTTCAATTATCTATCTACATTAAAATGTTTGGAGCGCTTAAGGTCTATCAAAGACTCAACTCACACCGAGCTGAAAGGGAATTTTTCAGCGCGAGGCGCAACTAGTTTTTAACATAACATGTTTAATAATAAATAATATATAACACTTCACACAGAACCCCATAGGCTTTTACCATTGGATGTAAAAATGATTACTCACATGTAAATAGTAGGTAATAATCACACATTTTACAATCAAGATGACAGATACTAATAACAAATCATTACCAACATGTGATGTGGTATAATATTTTCTACTAAATCTAGTGTGGGGAAACACTACCACTACCCATTCATATTATGAAAGCAAAAGTTTGTATGGATGTAAGTATAATAAGTATAAATTACTCGTCGCGCAAGTTTCATAGTTTTACCCAAGGTCAGAACTAACTACGGAAAGAAGATGTTTACTTTTGAAGGAGCGCAACTATATAACAAACTACCCGCAACTATAAAAAATGTAAGCTCATTTTGCGCATTTAAAAAAGCACTTAGTACCTACCTTAACAATTAGATTAACCTATACTTATATTCTGTGTTGGGCAATGCGCAAAGTGAGTACCTAAACACACCTACTTATACTATTTTACTTTTGTTTTAGAGTTGAGCGATCGACCAAAATTTTGTACTTATACCTTATATTTTTGTTCTCATGTAAGTGACAGTGTCTTTTATGAGAAATAAAAAAATATCTTTAAACCTAAATTACTCTTCAAACCTAGATAATGGATTTGGCTGAAACTTACGTTTACAAATATGGGCTACTTTTATACCTATTTTGATAAAATTTTGGCTACTTTTTTTAATTTAAGATGTATGTATATTATTTTAAATCAGTCATTATTAACTAGTAACAGTAACATCAATTCTGCATTTATGGCATACTAGCTGCGCCTTGCGGTTTCACCCGCGTGAGTCCCGTTCCCGAGGGAATATCAGGATAAAAAGTAGCCTATATGTTAATTCAGGGTATCGCCTATCTACATTCAAATTTCAACCTAATCGGTCTAGCCGTTTTTGCATAAAAGAATAACAAACATACATACATTCTCACAAAACTTTCACATTTATAATATTAGTAGGAGGATAGTAGGAAGTAGGATTTCTTGCAACAGTTAGACATATGCATGCATATGAACATGGATAGCATGCATGTTATATTATATATGTTTCCCATCACTATTTACTACAATCACACAAAGATAAATGCTGATATAAAATTAGCTAATCAAGGTGAAGTTATTAATAATGAATATGATAATTTGAGTAATTAAATGTAAGTATTTACCTTTACTTAGATAACTATACTTCATTTCTTGAATCGAGCTAATAGGAACAAAAATAAACGTACGTGATTGGTTGTCGAAAATAATTATCTTTCTCGTGATCGGCTAGATTGTCAAATCAATTGTCAATTGTCAAATCTAGCCAATCCAATTATTTTCGACGACCAATCACGTGTTTATTTCTCTTCCTATTAGCTCGTTTCAATAAATGAAGTATAGTAGGAAGCATGTCCATGTATAAAAAGGTTTTAATAAATAAACTAATATTCTATAAACCTTTTTACTATAAACTCACCCTCATATATTGCAGGTAAATGCATATTCAATTATTGACACTATTCCAGTATAACATAAATAAAAAAACAAAATAAGAAGTAGCAAATGAAAAATGTAATATTTCCTGCTCTCTCATTTCTGTTCATAAATATGAATACCCTCATTTTGATCAACATACATATTTCGAAAATCACAGTTGTATTTTTGTAGGTTCTATACTAATATTAGACAAGAGTTGGATTGTTTGTTTGACGGAAGTAATCTCCAAAACTAATCAGCCGATTTCAAAAATTCTTTTACCGATGTGTAGAATGGACTGTTGGGATGGTTATAGGCTATATTTTATCAAGGTTGTTTCATTAGTACACCCGTGCAAAGCCGGGATGTGCTGCTAGTAATGTATATAGTAAAGTTTACAATCAGGGTCATGTAATAGTAACATATTAAATGAATGCAGTATAAAATTATTGTGACAGACGATACCTATCTTGGAGGTACAGTAAAAGCTCCTTATTCGCGGGGGATACGTTCCATAAATATGCCGCGAATACAGAAACCGTGAATACGGAATGGTAATTTACATGGGATTATAGGGGATACGTTCCTAGGTGACAAAATTTTTTATTCGTTGACATTGAATGAGCGTGATATGGATGCAAATGATTTTCCATGGCGTAAACGATCAAGCATTTCTATTTTCAGTTTTAGCAGTAAGTAACACAGATTTTTTCGTGTCGAAAGTCGTTTCTCATTTTTTTAGTTGACATTATAAATTAGGAAGTTTGCGGTAGAAACGTGTTACTCGATCACAATTTTTGTAACGAATGTAAAAGAAGAAACAATAAAACACGCAAAGCGGCTTTTACTATAGAACGGAACAGTAACATTAAAAAAAACTGTTGCTTTTATTCTGTTTGTTTACATTCTCAAAAACACCAACGCAGCGAAGGCAGGTTTTTTCAAAGTCCTCTGCGTTAGGTATCATTTATAACAACATACTTTAGGCATAGTTGTAATAAGATCTATTTTCCTTTTTGTATTTAGTCCATATGACGGCATTTACAAAGAATATTGGGTTGGATACCTATTGAAATCTTTTTAATATTATGTATGTACTTATTAGATCCGCGAATAACGAAATTTTTAGCCGCGAATATAGGAATTGGGTCGCATTTTTTTAATCCGCGAATAGTGAAAACGCGAATGAAGAAAGCGCGAATAAGGAACTTCTACTGTATTAGAAAAAAATATCTAGATTATCAATTAAGTATTCATGCACCAATTACATAAATTAAATAAGTAGGTAGGTACTTCACAAATTACATGACCTAAAATGTTTAACTGGTAAGAATTTTGGATATTCGAGGCCTATAATTAAAGTTTTAAGGAAATAAATAAGAGTTTGCAAATAGAATAATCAGCTATACTCAAAAACAGTAAATCTTAGCGATATTTTAAGTCGAAGGTAGTTCAAGACGGTCGGAAAACATTTAGACACAAATAACACATGAAATTCGATAAAACTTACCAATCAAACTACATCACAAAACAAAGAATAAGTACACAAACAATAATTACTACGGAATTCAAATGATTTTCTATAAATTTACAACACTTCCGAATTTTTTAAAACTTGAAAGAAAACTATGACATCACATCACAAAGAAACGTCAAACTTTTTCTTTTTATTTTGTCGCAGTGTCAAGTAATGTCAAATCAAAACGCGTTTGGCAAGTTATTGCGTTCCGTTACACGCTTCCTTCCGTCGTCTCGTCGCGTAGTTATTCGGATTGGAATGCGATTGAAAATTTAGGAAAATATAAAATTACTTTACTAAGCATTCTTACGGGATTACAATGATGCATTTCAACTGGTTAAAACCAGGCCAGTTTATTTTATGTAAATTAAATCACGCATTACTAATCATCTGGTATAATATTTTTGTTTGTATGCATTTAGAACTGCATTGTTTGCATGAGGTAGTTACCTAGTTAGTTTAGTAGGTATTGTTTTTCGTGACCTAGTTTGGTAGTAAATAGTCAATTGTTTTAAAGTTATTTTTACCACATACAAGGTTTATAAATTATAGTTAGCTAAACTACCTAGACAAATTATGTAGGAGGTATATATACCTATTATATTATTATACCTATTTAGATATAGAGGACATTAAGAAAGATAGCAGGTAGGTAGGTAAGTACCATAGGTAGGAATTAAGAACGTACGTACGTAGTTAAAGTTAATGTTAATTCATATTTCCTCTAGTAGGTAGGTTAGGTACCTATTCATTCTGAACACTGGGTCAAAGTCAAGTCAAGACTACCTACTACAAAACAGATAGGTACCTAGGTTAAACGCGTTTCAGTTCACGGAGACGACGTTGTGTTACTTTAAACTGGGTCTCAAAAATGCACCATCATAACCAATTTAACTATACAGTTAAAAATTTAATATTTACGAGAGAAGCAATCAAGGAAACTGACTAGTAATGAGAAAATTATATTAACGGTAACTCATTATACCTATATAAGTCTCAAAGTTAATTGATGTGTTAACTTATTTTATATGGATTCTGTTATATATTTAACACACGTTTCACATTTGGAATCAAGTTTCTATGAACAGTGTGAATATATATACCTGCGTAATGATTGTTAAGTTGAATAGTTAAGCAGATAAAAATCAAATTAAAAACTGAAAGATACACTGAATTAATAAATCACAAGACTTCACAAGCAACAATCACAAAGGTATTGAAAAGAAAACACAGATAAATGAAAATAATGAATAATTTATTAAAATAAATGTATAATGATAAGAAATAAATCTAAAGAGTGAGTCTACTATAAACAACCAACAAAATAATCTCGCAAGTGCAAATATCGATTTTAGAGTAGTCCGTATAAATGATAAATGTTTATAAAATAATTGAAATACAACCAATAATCACACAGACAACGATACAATACAATAGATATAACAAACACCATGCCAAATACAAGCTACACAAAAATCAGTTTACCTGAAAAATCCGTGCTAGCATCCACATCTAGGGAACAGCTGCCGATCGAATCCACAGACTTATCCATCACTTTAACTGTTAAGTTCTTTGGAGCTTTAAGATCCGTTTCTTTTACCTCAATTTCATACGCCCCTATACTATCCAAGTCCCTTTCATCAGATTTAGGACTAACCGTTGAACTAGGCAATCTAATATCAGTCTCTTCCGTATTTATTGTTAGTAAAGAGTCTATCTTTTCAGGGTTATTTTTGTCAAGAATCAATGTGCTTTGACTTGTGAAGTTGCTTCTTATAGGCTCAATGTATTCAACGTCATCGTCGTCGACAAAGACGTTATTAGAATGCCCGCTGGGACCTTGAACGTCAGTAGCATCTTTAGGGACCGCGTCGACCACTTGAGACTTAGCTAGGCTTCTATAGTAATGGCTTTCTAACTTTTCCAATTGTCTTCGCGTCTCTGAATGCTTTTTGCGAACTGAATCTATAATAACGGGGAGGTTTAGGAGATCTGGGGTCTTTTCCCTGTGTTCTTGCCTGAAGAGTGGTGAATCATCACTTTCTAATTCAAATCTCTTATATTTTGATGAGCAATAGTCATCTATGGATGAAGAATCAGATTTTTTGTCAAAGAATGTGTCTAGGGAGAAGAAAGATTTTCGTTTCTTCTTTGGTTGGCTGGCTTTGCTAAAATTTGGTTGGAGAAATGGCTCGGGTTTCGACGGTTGTACGCAAAAATTGCTAGTAGCAACCAAGGATTTAGGGCGCTTTTCCTGCGGCAATGTCAGCACACGATTGGTTTCTATTTTTCTGGAGTCTAAGCTGAGAGTCTTTCGAAATCTCTCGTTCAAATTCGATAGCAGAAAATGTCTTCTTTCAGTAGATTTTGGAGTTATATTGTAACTCTGCTTGCTGCTAGAAGGTTGGGGGTTTGGAATGTGTTCTGTGTACTTGAACTCTATTTCATTTTCAGAAAAGTCCTTGGTTTCTCTCTTGTAAGTCTCAGAGTTAAGCGACTGGTTGTCAGGCCTATGGAATGAAAACGAGCCTCGGTTGGAGCTCTTCTTTCTATCACAGATACAGCTACCTGCGCAGTTCAACTTGAGGCATCTCCTGTCTTCTGGCTCCAAAGAAACATCGTGCTCATTGTGGATGTACCTATCTGGTTTGCTTTTATGCACTTGGAGATCTTTCCTTATTTTCTCCAACCTCTCGTCTCCATGATGACCTCGGGTGTACTTCGACTTGGGTGGACGGAAGAATCTAATTGATCCTGATGAATGGGGCTCCACAGATCTTCGTCTGACGAAAGGCGAGTCCGATATTTTGTTCACGCCTAAGAGCAGGACAGGTGATTTTTTTTCCTCTTCATCCGGTAGGTCGCTGGAATGAAACGAGTGCAGCGTTAGATACTTTTTTCGTTAAACGCAAATCAAATGTTTTAAAACTAGGTTGTTAAAAAAAACATAATTAGTAACAAATCAGTTTAAAACAAAAAACGATAAGCAAAAATGAAAAAACAAACAAGCTCAAAAACAAAAAGTGATACTCACAAAAACAAAATAAAACACACAGAAGAAATAGAGTAGCAAACTCAGACAGACTGCAGACACTTGGTAAGTATCTAATCTACCCTGTTAGTAGGTTGGAAGTAGTGCACACTATGTAGGTGCTATTGTAAATGAAGTCAAAGCCATGGCAGAGGTCTTTAGGCTACCTAAATACTACATTACCAGCGTTGACAACTGGCTCATACAAAATTACTTCCTATAGGTATATTCCCTTACCTAAGCCCGATTCAGATAAGGTAAAAACGACAACACACAAATCAAGGAAAAAATAGAATTTGCGCCATGTTGTAACAGGCACACCCTTTCTTCACCAAATCGAACGGATGCCCTTTATTACATTAGTCACGCGACTTTTTATATCATTCTTTCGTATATAACATTGCCAGACACAATTTCAATTATTTTAGCTGCACGCTCGAGAATTAGGCACGCTTTTCAATTGGTATCCAAACTTTTTGGTATTTGAAAACTTAATCAGAAAACGGTATGCGACCTTCCTCAATCGTGAAGCTATGTGGAACGGAACGTATATATAGTGTTGTGAAATCTTTGATACAGTATCGATTTTTAGATACAGTTATCAATGTTATCGTAGGTACGATTATTATTATCGATATTAATAATGTATCTATGTTTTGTGTTTACACAAGGTTTATTGATGCTCGCTTAATAAAATATGACGAATAGTTCTTTTAATACTAGTAAGTACCTACAGTGTATGAGTGTGGTAAGTAATATGGGATAGGTAAGGTACCTAGAAAAAGTCAATTAATGTGTGTCAGAAATATCGAACAGTAACCAATATATGGTGCAAGTTGAGTTGACAGCCGATAGAAGGTTCTAAATCAATTCTAATATAAATATAAATCAATATCTATGGGTGGGTATGGGTACCTTACCTGCCTACTACTTATATGGCTTTTTTCCTACTATTTTAGTTTCTATTATCTTAGTCTTGGATCAGAGAAAGCAACATCAATGTCATAAATCTGCTTATATTTTTATGCATCTCGCACTATCAAATTAATCATTAAAAAGTTATGTTGCCGCTTTCGACTAGAGTCGTAACCGTAAGACAAATTTAATAAATCGAATACGATTAATCGATTGACCAATAGCGCGTCGGAATTCCGTTAGGCTAATCCCCTTCCGACTTAATAAGCCACGGTCCACAGACTCCAGTGGAATACAAGGTGTTACCATTTTGAAATTATATTACAAGCAGCCCGTCCCGGCTTTGCACGGGTGTAAACCCAGGATTTTACAGGGATAAAATATAGCCTATGTTCATTCGGAAAATAACTTCTATATGTACCTACTTAAATCGGTGAAATATTTTTTAAAATTAGATCACTCTACCTACTAACAAACAAACTTGTGTAGTGTAGGTTAGGTACCTACACTACACAAATATTAATCACTTTACTTAAATATTGCTAGGGGGGTTAAAAAGGCCGTATCGAGCATTTCTGCTAGCAATTCATAAAGTGCATTAATTTCATGAATTGTTTAGCATTTTCATCAAAATTTGGTTTTCATTCTACAAAGTGGGTTATTGCAATCAAGAGGAATAGACTTGTCAGGGATCGATCTAAAGAACAGCGTAGGTAATCAACTGGTGGGTGGACTGGGCTGAAATGATGATGATTTACGGAACAAATTAATCGATTTAAGAAATTAGAATAAATCATATTTTAGAACTATTTATACACAGGTTTTTATCGCGTTAATTACCTTATTTATTATAATAAATCAACCTGTGCAATACCACACAGCAGTACCGATCGCCGACACACGGCGCAAGTAACAGTAAGCTCGATGAAGCGTTTCGTGCGATGCGATGATGGGCCGATTGATGACAGCTAGTGATGTGCTTCGATATCGAACGAAAAGAAGAATAGGTCAAACCGCGCTGGACGGATTTGAATGAAATTTGATATCGGAATAACTTAAATACTGGACAAACACATACCTATAAGCAAGTGGCCAACTCTAGTGACGGAGTTTTTAGGCCGCCTTAAGGCCTCCATCCGCTTCCACGATCCGCACGGCCGAGGTACTTAGGTATATTATTATTTAGGTATTTATTTTTTCCTACATTTCTTTCTTTTAATAGAAATGACTACAAACTGAATCGTTTGTGACACCTAATCCTGTGGTCATACCAGTTTAGACCAAACTATTACGCAAGCTAATCATCGCTATCGATAACAAACAACACAAGAACACAACACTACACGTACCGTTGGTCAGACGAAGCGCAAATTGCTCTATTGCACGCAAAATTAGATTACAGACAAACGGACCGGCCGGTGAAGACAGCTACAATGATAGATCAAACATTATTAATATTATTATTAGCCCGTTGTCTGAGTCCCACAGTCCCACAGCTGGGCAAAGGCCTCCCCTTGATCTCTCCAATCACTTAATTCTCTAAGCTCCAATCATCACGTTCCTGTACAATTTGGACCCCGATTGAAAATTCAATATTTTATGCAAAATAATCTTACTGCTGTTATGAATCTGAAAGTTTATGACAATAACATAACAAGGTCAAAGATCATTGATGTGGGTGAAAAGGATAAATGCGTAAGCTTGTGGGTATGGATGTATGGTTTTATGTTTGTTCCTCTTTCACGAAAAAACTACAAAACAGATTGAGATGAAATTTGAAAAAAAAAACGTGAAACCGTGGGGCGCAGCTAGGTGATAAAGTTTCATCTTTTTGAATTTTTGTTTTTACCACAGTTTTCAAAGAACCATTTTGGAAGAAACTAGGAAGGATAAAAGACGTCATTAGTGAACAAATTACTTTGCCTTTCCTGTAGATAAAAGTCGATTTAATTAATAAAATATTTCAGGTGCCAATCAAAGTTTTCTCTATTATGAAACAATGTCCCAGGCACTACAATGCTTCGTTAACTGTAAGCATAGATTGCCTTCTGACACGATAAAATTGTCTATAGAGTCCACAATAGGACAATATTACTACATTAATAACGACAGGTAGGTTAAGAGACAGGGTCACAGTTTTCCGGAAGCTATCAATTGGCAAGGAGACGATTATTTATACCTATATATAGGGAGTCTATATTGTACAATCATAAATTGATTTAAACAACTTTACAGAGCAAGACATGAATATGTGAATAAACGCTAATATATTACCTAAATATTTTGTTTATGATTTAAATAAGTAAAATAAATAAATAAATTATTTATTATAATAAGTTTGGTGGAGCATTATGATTTTAATACTGGTATTTTTTATCTAAAGTTTATATTGAAAAAAACTAGCGTGAATCATATTTTAATTAAAATACAAGATACAACCTTAATGCAAATTGTCCTGGAATTCAAATTGCAAAAACATAGTCTTGATTCCATTCGCCTCAGTTTCAAAATCTTTTTAAGTCACCCATTCTAATTGAACATAATCTTGAATTCTTTTAGAAAGCGACAATCAAATTTAACGGTCATTCGAAAAACAATATCGATTATGGAATGCAATGAGGAATCGATTCTATTATGTTGGTTGCATAAATCGATAAAACTTCCGATTGCGTGACTAGACTAGTGACGTGATTGTGATTATACCCGATACGGTTAAGATTAATGAGTTATGTGCAGACAATCCTAAAAAATATAATGAAAAGGTAATTTAAAAGTAACAATTAAAAAATTATAACAAAATCTGCTGTAATTTTTGCTATTTTCGTAGTTTTGGTGAAACGAATAATTGGAGCACTGTCAGACTCGAACCCACGACCTACAGATCGAAGTTAAAGCACTAACTCATTCGGCTAACACAGCTCCAAAGAGTCATTTTATCCGTCCAGCAGTTTGAGCGTGAAAGAGTAACAAAGACACATCCATACATAGTTATAAACTTTCGCATTTATAGTACCTATTAGTAGGGTTTTAATAAGAGTTCTGATTTAGATTACTTTCTCTAAGCCTATATCTTGATTCCCATAGAAATTATGACATAAGCGTCCTCTCAAGCGTTGAAACTATATCCTCATCGCGAGTTCTTTGACCTAGAGTTCAGTTACGTCCGTAATTATTTCGTAAGCATTGTTTCAGATAATTCGACGGTTTTTCCTCGTAAGTGTACGTTAGTGTTGTAATAGTTCCGGTAGCTAATCACTACTTACCATAATGAGCTTTTTCACATATTCTTAGACTTTTTAATTTATGAACTCAATTTGGTACTTAATTTACATAGGTATGTACCGCTGATTTCAATTTTAATACCATGTAAGGGGTCGTCTATTAAACTACCTACGTGGACGCCTGTAAGACTTAACTCTGGCTGGTGACAGTTTGAGGTCTAAAGCAGTCCTCTATTTTACAAAATGGATCTATAAATTCAAAATTAGAACACTTGAGTGTTTAATGAATTCTGACGCAATTCGTCATAAGCTTTTTATAGCCGATTTGAAGAAACAGCAAAATATGTGTCAAATCAACCACATTGTTGCAATGTGCAAACCACATTTACCTACAGCCCGATGACGAAATGAAATAAATTGTGTAGGGTAAAGCCGTAGGGGGATTTTACCCCTCCTCTAAGAAAAGTTACGAGATAATCATAAATATTAACCAACATAGACAGAAATATCAAGGAAACAAACGCTTGTATTTTATTCTATCTTGTAGATTTGGCGATTTAATTAATCTTAAGCTTTCCAAGTAACTTGTGTTTATGGAATGATAAGCTCGAAACTTTTATTTGAAATTGAGTTAAAAATCATCGATTTTTTCCATATTCGACCAGACAAATCGATATTTCATCGACATTCGTTTTCACTGCACCTATCACTAGTTCCAATTTCGAAATTCAAAACATGATTACTTTTTTATTCGAATTAGACACACCGCTGATCGTGCATTGTGCCCAATGAGGAGGAAGATGATTGCTCTGAGATTGTGCCAGTGTGACACATAGCAAGAAAAAGATGAAAGTTACACTTGTAGAGTCTGTCACCTGACAGACCCAGAAAAAGTGTTCTCACTGATCCAGTATTTTTATGGCCGTTTCTGGGAAACTGGAATGGAAAGCTCGACTGTGGCACAGAAATAAATTGTCTGTGGTCCGGGACCGTTATAAAATGTGCCTTTGAAATTGGAATTCAACTGTATCACTTTTTATATTACCGTTGCGAGATAATTTACGAACTAGTTGCGTCTTAGTTACCCAGGTTGTGGTGTTGATGATGGTGCCTTTAACTTTCCTCATTAAATAAGCTCTCGAATGGATTTTCTTACCTAATAAGATATCATACGATTCTTCTTTGTCTAAGTAGGAACTGATCAGAAGTGGGATAAGACCTACAAAATCTAAAAAATAATGTTAAAAAAGTAAGTACCTAAGTAATAATTTAAGTAAATGAAATTACGGGACTTTATCACGTATATTACTGATATTACCTTATTATTTTACATTAAATTATGTCTAAAGATCGCGAAAGTTTAAATTGTACTAAGTAAGTAGGTACCTACCTAATGTTGTGTCACGTTTATTTTTCGTTTTAAAGTTAGGTATTTAAGCATGTTTTAATTACTATTTAGTTATGAACTCAAAATAATGAAAAATAATAAGAAGTTATACCACCGTAAACAATGATAAATCGAAAATTCGAAACATCTAGATTCTACATCTTGGAGACAACAATAAAGTTATTACCTACGTGGGCAAAATATTAGACAACCTACATTCTAGTTTAACAAAGACTCATTTTACGTAATGACATTATACATAGGTAATCCATTGTTTTAATGCTGATTTAAACCTAAATTATGTATTCACACATTATTATTTAATATCATCATCACTGGTGGGTACAATGATGACATAGAGTAGGTAAGTAAGTAGGTACCTATCTTGTATGGAGAATACCTACCTATTAACTAAGACATGATTTCCCCTATAACTAATCAAGATCTGGTTAAACACTATCACTTTGGGTGCCCCGGACGCACTACCTACCTCGGGACTTGGACCTTGAATGTGTTAACTTGCTTAGCTTGGGATTATATGATGTTGGGTGGAATGTCCAAGCAGGGATATTTATTTATTTAATCTTCAACGAGTCCCGTTACCTCAATCTGAAGATATAGGTACCTACCTCACAAAATCACAGAATTTCAACCAAGTAAACTTGACCATTAAGTTTACGTTGCTATAAATTTGTGAGAGTAATTTGTTTTGCAGTCCATTTAGGCTGATTTTAAAGAGATCTTTTACCCTGAAGTAATAATCAAAAAGACATGACTCAGAAGATACCATAATAGGAAAAGCGAGTTCCGGTTAAAATGTGATGAAAGTGAGAAAGTAAAGCTATGTTCCCACGTCAAGGGCAAGTAACACAATACCTACGTACAACTGTGGTAGGTACCTATACCTACTACACGTTTCTAAATACCGATGGGAAAAGTGCATTCTTTAGTTATCTATGTAGGTATATCGTTACATCTTACACAAATTTATCTATACCTACTGATTATAAAGAGGATAGATTTGTATTTTTGTATACTCAAAAACTATAATGCCGATTTTAACAAATATTAAATACTTACTTACTTACCTACCTAAACCATTAGAAAGCTGACCCATTACCTTATTCAGTGGCTCGTCAAGTTAATAATTCCACACTCTCTATAGTCTGGAATTCTGGATAGTCTAGTCGCAGATTTTCCAACTCGCTTTTTTTTAGGAGGGAGCAAGGAGTATAAGGGCCCCCGCAGACGGCAGACTTTTTGTAGGTCGAAAAATCGGTCATACCTACTGACAAAACGACTACTGCAAGGAAAAATATTGTAACTCACATTTTGGCCAAATTGAGTTAGAATCATATTCGTGCTGAGCGTATCTGAGCTCAATTTTTAAATGTGACTTTCGTATTTCTTTATTGTTAAACGAATAAAAACAAGATAAAGAGCAAAAAGTATTATTTTTATAAATATTTTCTAACGTTGTTGCTTATAACTTCTTTTTTAGTTGATTTATGGCAAAAAGTTATAGCAAGATATTGGTAGGTAAAACAATTTGCTACAAATTATGTCTTGTCATTTTTTTTGTAAGACGTAAAGTTTAAGAGATTTCGCAAAATAAGAGTTTTCATCCCTTTTTTTCAAAATGGCGGCCGGGGAACAAGAGTGGCGACCCCACAAACTTGAGGTTAAGCTTTTATTGACCCATCACACATGTCCTAAAAATAAAATTGCGTCCTCTTACAAATGCAAAGCTCATGGTAGTAACATTTCAATGAACTATTATGTAAAGTTACGAAAAATAATCTAGCCCATTCATAATAAGATAACAGTAACAAAATTGCAACATAATTTACAGTCATTATTAGACTGAAATGAATTTTTTGAAACTTTAACACGCTCCCCTAAAAAGTAGTAAAAAATGGGTTACAATGATTTTCCTTGTAGGCGCCAAAAAAGTCGGTGAGAAATAAAATCGGTGCATTCCGACTAGGGATGGGTCATACTTGTAAAATCGAGTACCAGGGCTTACAAGTGCGTTTAAAAACCAGGGCTCAATACCTTCAAAGTATTTTAAGGGTCCGACTTTCTTCTTCATTCGGAGCGAGCGCGAGTGCGCCAAAAAGTCTTTTTCTACATAGTATTTTACCTGGAAATATCAATTCGACCTCAGTGGCGCAGTTGGGTGAACGCCCGGCTGAGACGCTAGGGTCGCGGGTTCGATCCCCGCTACGGGACAAATGTTTGTATGTTCTGCAGATATTTGTTCCGTGTCTGGGTGTTTTCTATCTATAATATGTATGTATTTACAAAAAAAAAAAAAAAAAAAAAAAAAAATATATATCTAAGTATTATATCAGTCATCTGGTTACCATAACACAAGCATTAAATTGCTTAGCTTGGGACCAGATGACGCTGTGTGAAATGTCTAAGGATATTTATTTATTTATTTATTTATAAAAAAAAAAAAAAAAAAAAAAAAAAAAAATTCACGTATATTACGGCGTATTACGCCGTAATGCTTTTTATTTGGATGAACAAAGAGATTATTATTCTTCAAAAGTATTTTTGGCTTGAAGTATTTTTAGCAAAAAAGTTTTTTCTGCAAAGCACACAATTATGATATGACAAAAGGGGTTTTAATTCTTTAATAGTATTTTTGAGATGGACCTTATTTTTTTTAAAGTATTTTTGACATTGACGTATTTTCTGCATAGGTACCTACCTACCTACTCAATTATGCTTTTTGAGTAAATGGAAACAAAGATCATTCTAAAGTGAATACCTACAACTAAGTCATTTATTTTATTTATTTATTTATTATTTATTTATTTATTTATTTTATTTCATTTTACAATGTCATGACAGTCAGGACCAAATCGACACTGGAAAGCAACTAAAACACAAAAATTAAAGATCCAATTACCTAATTAACCTATCTAACATTGTTCTGATAAATACTTAAAAGCTATTTCTGTAAATTTCGTCAAAGAAATCAAGAAAATATCGCAATCGTCCCTATTGCACAATATATTTATATTGCGAATACCTCTTGTGAACGGTGCTTCTTTCAACAAGTTGGTCCTTGCCCATGGTTCGACTAAAAGTTTATGTCGCCGGATACGGATATAGTTGTTGGGCACGTACAGCCCCACACACATCAACAGTCGCGGGTTATGCACCAATCCTCTCAGTAATTTGAAGATGTAAGTTACCATCATAACTTCTCTCCTCACCTCAAGTTTGAAATACCCCACCATTCCTATGACGAAGAGTGTTGGGTACATAAGGGGGTAGAAAGGATACACACCATACATTTTAAGGTAAAGAAACCGGGTAAATTTATTTTGAAGTTTCTCCACCATGCTGCAATATTTCTTTTCATGTGGGTTCCATATCATCCCACTACTTTCAAGCCTACTTCGCACCAAGGCGTTATACAGTGCTTTTATTGAATTGATGTTCTGAAAATTGGAACACTGCCTTAGTATGAACCCCAAGTTACGAAACGATTTCTTGCACGTCTCTATAATATGGTTTTTAAAGGCCAACTCTGGATCCATACGGACACCAAGATCCCTTACTGATGTGACCCTATTCATGCAGTTATGGTCCAGTTGGTAGCCATAAGACACAGGATTATGTGACTTGCTGTACGACATGATATAGCATTTATCCATATTAAAATATAATTTGTTATCATAACTCCATTGAATAATGTTACCAATGTCTTCCTGGAGAAGTGCACAGTCATTTGTACTTTTAATCCTTAAGAATAGTTTGAGATCATCCGCGAAAAGAACACATACAGAGTTCTTGACCACCCTTGGGAGATCATTTATCATGATTAAGAACTCCAATGGGCCAAGATTGCTACCCTGGCTGACACCTGAGTTCGTAAAGAATGGGTCTGATGTGGATCCTTGGTATTCCACATATTGCTTTCTTCCTCTCAGGTAGCTGGAGAAGAACGTTAGACTATCCACGGTAAACCCAATCGATGCCAGCTTCTTTAGTAACACATCATTATCAACTGTGTCATAAAAATATGACTTTTAATTGGATAGATAGGTACCTATCTACTTACTTTTTGTTAATTACGTACATTCAATAAGTAATTTACTACAACCTTTTATAAAATTACGATTTTTATTTCAGAGTTTTTGATTTGACCGCGATTTTTCAATTAGCCAGGCAAAATTATTATGGAACTTACATACGTAAGTAGGTAACTAAATAAATAAATGGAAAATTGTTTAGAGGAATTACTCGCATACGTACTCACTCTTACCTACGGTCATCCCGTAGGTAGAAGTGAGTATGCGAGTATGCGTACTGTCCTCTCACTAGCACCGACAAGAGAGTCGGTGACAAAATTTTTCGTAGGTATGACCGATTTTTCGACCTACAAAAAGTCGGCCGTCTGCGGGGGCCCTAAGATAAACATAGAAGCTTCGTAAAAGTACTAAAGACGGGGCAACTTGCTAAGAATTAATATACTTACCTACCTAAGTCTTTGCCGCACCCAATTCACTATTCCAATGCTAGACGAATGACAGATGACACAAGGCAGGTCAATGAACTCATGTCCTTAATCACATTGCACAAGATTAGCGTCTGACCTATTAGTACTATTCTTTCATCACTGGTGATGGTCATTGATGAAAATCAAAGATGACGCAGGCTTAACTGACAATAACAATAGCAGGATTGTGAGTAGGCAGTACGATTTATTTAAGTACCTACATACCTACCTACATTAAAAAAACGCAAAAATTCCATTGTAAGTAACTTGCTTTCTTTTTCTAATGTGTGAATTCACTCTTTCACGAAGGCACTTACGCGGTAGCCCAGAGATGGTGTCGCATCTAGTGATTTATGTCATAGTAATGGTGACCTCTTTAGACATGATGTGTTTGTTTGTCTGTCATCATCTTCGTTAGCACTGGTTTTGTAATGATTGTGCTAATGCATGGCCGGCAATAGGCCTTATACGATGTTTATATACTAGTTGAAATTCTAGATTTACACTTTGGATGCCCTGGACGCACTACCTCGGGCTCGCTCCGGACTTGGGCCTTGAATGTGTTAATGCTTGTGTTATGTAACCAGGTTGGTCTTCCATTACAGCTGAGAAGAGTGGAAGAAGAAACAGGAACACTTTTACCCCACAGTGGGATGATATGATACCATGGGAAATAAGAAGTAACTTCAACTGATTCAAGCGACTGCCAGAAGAAGTTTGCCCAAGGCACTGTTAAAATTGACTTACCTATTTATATGTATTAACATATTTATATGTAATAAGTAGTTTACTTTCTGTCAATAAATAAACAGAATAAACAGAAAGTAAACTACTTCAAAATGACATCTTGATTAGATGATAGGTCCAATCTACACTATAGTGACAGGGACCATTCAACATGGAAGCTTGCCCAGCACTTAAACAAGCATGTAAATAGTGGTAAATACCTTTCTTATGGCTTATAGGGTAAAGAAACCCAAGAATGTGGCGAAACAAGAGTCTTTAAAGATAAGATACATCAGGAATGCAGTGCTATCTACGCTAAATTCTTTGGCAGGAAATATACGAGCATTTGTCTGTTTGTCGAAGCATAGGCTAGATATATGTCATAAGAGATTCAGATAATCTAGATATTACGCAGAATGAGCAAAAAAATAATTAATATTTACCTTATAACTCGGTAACATAGAAAAAACGAACAGGATGGACAAAATTTGAGGTCAAGCCATTGACTCGCCAAGAAGAAGTCAAATTGCTAACACGATTTGCGTTGATTGACCAATAGCTCAATAGGTAGCGCAGGGGGCTTACCATGACATCTTTTTCTTTTGAAATCTGCCGAGAAGTTTCGGAGATAACCTCCGTGCAACAAACAAACATTACCTCTTTATAATATTAGTGTGGATGTAGATTTCACGAATTGATTACGATTTAATTTCCAATAAAACATAATCTTAACAACAATAGAAACATCTAACAAGTCATAAACCTTGAAGAAATTTCACTCTAACACATTCACCATCAGCGTTCAATGATTCATCACTCGTTCAACAAAACAAAAACAACTTTCGTCTTATTCAAATAAGGCATATTTTGCATAACCAATAACTTAGTCATTCAATAAACAAAAAATAACCAAGACAATGCTTTGATTTAAAATACTTACACATCTCATGCATATTTTTCAAATGATCATTTAACCATTGTATGCAGTTCACATGCACACAAAACCATGAGAAAATTGATTTCACTAACGAAAGTGTTTAAAAGATTTCACTTAACACAACTGTCACAATAAATTAAGAGATAGCGATTATAAAAAAAGGGTCCCAAAATGGAGCCCGTGTTGACACCTAAAAATTTCACCGGTTTGGATTATAATTTAATCGCCGGCGCACGTCTACCTTCCCGTGGGCGGTCTGACTGTATGACGTGGTCTCGAAATCAAGCAACAGAACGGTTCTCTACTTAAATAATACCGTTAGCAACGATAGCTACCCGGTCGAATGCCTCTTCGAAGTCGGAACATTAACTCCTATGGGAATTAAGCCTGCAATGGTTGCGCTGTAAGCGGTTTGGTTTGATTTTTAATGGGTTGTGTGATAGTGGAGGGGTTTAGAGGGGGATTCGAGAGCAGACTACTACCGGTATGTTTATGTTTGATGGTGTGGCACGCGCCATGAGTACCGTATGTGATCATTACACCTGAACAGATGTTTAGCACATTGTTTTTGTTGGCGCGTCAGTTTTTTCTATCCTCTAGCGTTATAATTAGGACTTTTATGAAGACCCATCAGACCTTGAAGTCAAAGACCTCCGCGTAAAAAGGAATTAGATTCAATTTAAGATTCTTATCTAAATAATTCCGGTGTTGGACGTCCAATTGAATACTGTTATAGTTTTTGTTCATGAGTATCTAAATTAATTAATTGCCTTCTAAATAAAACCAATTAAGAAAATGGGTATGGGATTGGATTCATTTAAAATAATCGTCTGCTGGTATAAAAATAGAGTTATTGAAGGCAAAACATACCCCTCCCACTTCCCCTCATCGTTCTTTTTACGTGGCGCGCGCGACTTATATCTATTGGAAACATTATTGCCTTTTGAAACAATATATTACTCAGTAAAGACGTAGAGGCCATTTGACGTAACGAACAGACAGATGCGACCTTTGTCATTTGCCATGTTAGTTATGCCATTTCAGCAGTGGACTTGGAATGTGGAATAGTCCGTTGAAATGTTACATTTGCTTTGCATTTGTTAGAGGACGCAATTTTATTATTGGGACATGTGTGGGGGGTCAATAGAAGCTTAACCTCAAGTTTGTGGGGTCGCCACCCTTGTTTCCCGGCCGCCATCTTGAAAATAGTGGTGAACATGATATCTCAGAAACTATGCGTCTGACAAAAAAATTGTCAAGCTATAATTTGTAGCAAATTGTTTTGCCTACAAATATGTTTATATAACTTTTTGCCCTAAATCAAATATTTAAGAAGTTATAAGCAAAAAAGTGAGAAAGTTTTTATATTTTGCTTTATAACTTCACGCAAAAACGGCTAGACCGATTTAGTTGAAATTTAGTATGTAGATAGGTGATACCCTGGAGTAACACAAAGGCTACGGGTGAAACCGCGGGGCGCAACAACTTAAACCGGATAAAAAGTAACCTATGTGTTAATCCAGGGTATCACCTATCTACATATCAAATTTCAACCAAATCGGTCCAGCTGTTTTTGCGTGAAGTTATAAAGCAAAATATAAAAAAATTCTCACTTTTTTGCTTAAAACTTCTTAAATATTTGATTTAAGTCAAAAATTTATAGAAATACATTTGTAGGCAAAACAATTTGCTACAAATTATAGCTTGACAATTTTTTTGTAAGACGCATAGTTTCTGAGATATCGTGTTCACCACTATTTTCAAGATGGCGTCCGGGAAACAAGGGTGGCAACCCCACAAACTTGAGGTTAAGCTTTTATTGACCCCCCACACATGTCCCAATAATAAAATTGCGTCCTCTAACAAATGCAATACTCTGACCTCAAATTGTAACATTTCAATGGACTAGAAACTATTACAAATATTTGTCATCTCTTGTCTATTTGAATGCAATGTTGTCGATTACGTTATACACTTGATATTATTTATTAGTTTGTCGTTTGTGGTCTAGATTTGTTGATAGGTCTTGGAGTTATTCGATGTAAAATGAAACATGAGCACGAATGTATCCCAGGGTGCGGTAGACATTCATCTTCTTTCAGATCTTTTTATGTAATTCTTTAGATCCTTTGAAGATGTCAGAATAGGGCCGTCAGAGGTATGGCATAATGGTGAGGTTGTGGTTATTCATTGGTCGGAGTTGACTCCTAAAAAGAGTAGGTTCTATGTTTCACTGTATGTATTTTTTTTCATCATTTTTTTACACTTGTATCCAGATTTCAAGTAGCGCAAGCGATGCCGCGGGCGATTAGGCTAGTGCATATTAATTGTTAGTTTTACCTAATCATGTTATTATTTCATTACTACTTGACTAACTACTTATTAACCCTAATTAAATATTGCATTTCTTAAATTGCAACAAAAACTTTGACATGGTGCTACAAATTAACTTACAGCACGCGTGTGTACGTAAAGATATGGAATCTAACTAAACACACTTTACAAGGAATAAATTATTGATAAACTAGCAGCACGTCACAGCTTTGCAAGGGTGTACTAATGAAGCTACCGGGATAAAATATAGCCTATAACCATCCCGACATCTGCATCATCGGTGAAATAATTTTTGAAATCGGCTGAGTAGTTTCGGAGATTAGCTAATCACGATAATTCCACAATAATTCAGTAACCGAAGCCATGAACGCTCGCCGAAGCGAGTAGAAAGAGCCATAAACCACAAGAAACTAGCTCATTATACACGCTAGTTCATTGTTAATATGATAGGCGATGCGTTAAATTGTAGGACAAGACCGATTTGCTCTAGAAAAGCGTATAAAAGCTTAAAATTGTGCGTTATTTAATCTTTACCTAGTGTATATTAAGCCGTGTTGACTAAGTGGATTGATACTTCGACTTAAGGTTACAAGTATTTCTGACTACCCCCTTAGACATCTTTAAATAATCTAAGAATTCCGTTCCGAGCTGCCTGACCGCTAGCATTCCATCTCTATTCTGTGCTGCTAGGTGGTATAATAACTTAGTAGGCCTTCAGACGGCCAAAAATTTGTTGCATCAGATTTATTTATTTATATAATCACTAATACGAACCAAACATTGCAAAGACCTTACCTTCAATTACCATTAGAGGTTGTTACTAAATCAACTTTTAAGATCGCATCTGACATTTAGCGATGACGTCATTATTAGTAACAGAATATTGCCCGTAAATCAGGGTAGCAATCACATGCGTAGGCGCCACTCAGTGGGTCAGTTTGCGAAACTGCTATACTTTTTGCATCCCACACTTCTTCAAAGCTTAGTGCTTCAAGTAGCTTTTTACGTATGTTATTAGCTTCACTAACTTTGGGGTACCTACCTACCTATAGAGCGGTATTAAAATAAAGATTCATCTATTTTTGTAAATAAGTACTTAACGAGGGGTTTTCAATATGTATTTTAAGAAAAAACATATAACCACTCATTTTTTATACTGGCAAAACCAAACTTGGCTGAATCTTCTTTCTGTAAGTAATTCTGATCAGACGATTTATGGTTGATCTGTCAACGTCAAAGATCAGAAGTCCCGCTTCTTATTCGTAGCAAATTGTACCGTTATCTCGTCACTTTAACACGTTCGCTGCGGTATGAGGCATAAGTGCCTCATGCACGTCCTCGCGCGCAGTGCGGAACAAAATCCTGCTGTTTCGCTCTGGTGCGGAGCTCATAACTTGGGTATTTATTGGAGTAGAAAAAAGATGGATATAGGTTTGTGTTTGTCATTATATCGAGGATTCGGAAAGGCAAAAATATATGTATGAGGTTTTTAGGCCCCAAATCGCACTGAAGGTGAAAAAACTTTATTCAGTGCGGCTATGAGGCATAGGGACCTCTCAACCGAGTGAGGTGCATCCGCCCCATCCCGCACCTGTTTATTTGTTGTTATTTTCTTTTTACGCATTAGTGTTGTGCATGTATCGGTACCTGACATTTTGAATCATGTTTCGCGGAAACAAAAGGTGCCGAAGATGAATAAACAAAATAAAAATGACAAAGTATACGATGTTTTAGTACCAAAATATCGTCGTATAATATGAAGATCCTCCAAAAATCATTTTATTCTGTATTAATTGCAGCAAAGCTTTGTTTACGTGTTTAAATGATTCTCTTAAAAAGTTAATTCCACACGTTAATTAGTTTTAAGTTTAATTTAGTAAGATTAGATTACCTATCTACCACATATCGATAATTTGGTTTCATTGAACACTCAAAACATCACTAGCTAGACTCATAACTGTATATATAATTCAGTGCGTTATGAGGCTTACGTGCCTCATACTATTTTTGGTGTTTTTCTATTGTTTCCAACATCAGAACCCCAGGCGAAGCCAAAACATGGTGCACTGGAGTTTTTCGAATGTATTGGTTTTAGTTTGAAAAACAAAAAGTAGGTTTTCGAGAAGAAAATAGAAGTAAAAGCTATTGATGTGGAATGAGGTCGAAAGACCACATATAGCACTAGCGAAAAAGTACGATTAGGGCTTTTCAACCTCATATCGCACTGGCTGAAAAATAGACGAATTTCTTCTCGCAGCGAACGTGTTAAGAATACCTTAAATGTTTTGTTTAAAACATTACATTTTTTTGTATCACGGGTGAGGCCGGTGTCAAGGAACTTAAATACCATTAGTGACACTCGACCATCCCATAAAAACATTATAATCTGCGCCCAAATAAGGCATCATGTTTAACAAAAACAATTTTTGTTGTATTATATTTCTGCATCATTTTTATGATGAACTCTGCCAAAAATCGTTGAGTCAACAGTATTTATATGACGTAACCAATGGGAGGTTACTACTGTGTCCCGTTAAGTAGGCAAAAGATTGCCTCCTGACGCTGTATACTCTCAGGCCTGTGTGCATCTATAGTAGATGATTTATACAGTGTCAGGAGGCAATCTTTTGCCTGTAGGGCCTGGGACATTGTTTTAGATGGAATAGGCTTGCCCAGCACCCTGTATAAGTCATCTAGTAAAGATGCAAAGGCCTGAGTAAATTGTTGTTTGGGGGCCCTTACTACCTATGAAATGACATCATCAAACATACCTATAGACTGCATAGGTACGAGTACTATTGTATCAGACAGACAGACCGGAACCAAGGCTATGTTAATGATATCATCTGAAATTAATGGTTTAATATAATAGGAAATTAATGTAGGCTTGTCATATTCGATGAACCGGTATCAATTCTAGATGATTTATAAATCATAAGCTTCAGGCGATTTTATAATTTATATGTTTTACGCCTCACTGGTTTCAATTCAATTCAGTGTCGCTTTAGTCTGGTGTTCTACATATATTCTATCTACAAAGATAGAACCCTCAGCCTCCAGCGTCTCAGACAAGCCTTCATCCACTGCACTACTGTTATCAACGGATGTTAATAAAATAGATAAGTATTTGTCGAAACTTGCACAGTCGAGATCTGAACCCATGATTTTGGATTGAAAGTCAAGGCTCTATCCCACCCACTAGGCCATGATTGCGCTAAATTATTGGCTAAGCCAAATACCTATTTTTATTTTGAATCAAGCTCTTTTGTGATGTTAAAACAAGTTATAAGTAGTAGTTTTATTAGTAATCCACACACAAACGTTTCACAAAATGTGTAGGCAGATTATTATTAGAATCTTTCCAGCATGCTCGTGTTTAAAACGTGGTTTAGTAGCATAATAACACGTTAGCAACTCAAAAAATTACCTTCTTATCCAGCGAAAGAAACGGTTTCCCCCTTTCTTCACACTATTTTTCTTCTTCTTCCCCATTTTTACGCTCTATGGAAAGCATAAAACACTGGCAGTTGGCACTATGTCTTACACACAACACTGTCTATGGTCACAATTCGAAAATAGAACGCACTGTTCGATGCTACTCACAGCACTGGCCACTTGTTTATCAGTAGAAAGTTTTTTAATCTTTATTTGAACATCGAATAATTTATTTATATTTAGAACGGACTGTCTCTGGCCGATACAGGACTCTATACTTGGGCTCTATGGATCAAAATAAAAGTCTTATTCTATCTCCTGAAATAGTTACTGATTTCAAGATGGTGAATTGTTAACAACAAAGCAAACAAGGATAGGAAAAGCCAAAACAAAACTAATTATTTACAGGAAGCAACGCAATGCCCAATATTTACCAAAACGTCCGCATGTAACGCAGAAAATTAAGAAAACTCATTTATGAATAGGAATTCGAATTCCGAACGAGGTGCTCGATGGGGTGCGCGCGCGCCGGTACTGGCGCGTGGCCACGTTCAAATTTAGAAGCTTAAAAAAAAGCAAAACACGCTGGCTGGATGCACATTGCGAGAAATGCATGTGTCTGTTTATTTTCGTAACTAACTCTAAGAGATAGAGAGTCGTGATCGAGACGATAGGAAGTGTAATGATACGTTTTCAAACATAATTGAAGACTTTGAACATAATACGCATGTCGAAGACATTAAAGAAGCCAACGGACGGGAAAACACTACTTCGGTAATAGATAAAAGCTTGTGGAAATTACAGAGCACACGTGGTTGAACATTCTTTCTTTTAGAAATAACTCGTTCGTTCGTTCGAAATAACTACTTACTGAGCAAAACAAGACAAGATAAAAAATACTTCAAGACACTTACAGAGAAAATGTCTAATGTGTCCACGTCCACGAGATACCAAAGTAACGTGGCCGTCAATTACACATTTGCTTTTACATTTAAACTTAATCTGGTCAACAAAAATTAAAAAGAAAGAACCGTTGACAAAATTAAGCAAGTACTCAAAACGTAGACAAAACTCACAATGTTATAATAATCATTAAAGTAAAATCAACGATTGAAGGTAACAGAGTACCACTAAAGAACAGAACTAAGTACAACAAAATAACGATGATAGTTGACTTGACATGGCCATTTACAAAGTGTAATAGACTTTGGAAACAAAAACAGAGTGTTTGCAGACAGACGTAAATCAATGACCATTCTGAGTCACAGATTTAATTCTGGACTGGAGGGCGAGGTGCCACAGACAAGTATACACATACTCAGTGTCAGAAATCTTCAAGATCTTTAAACTTTCAATGAGTAAAGTAGATATTTTTTTACGATGATTTGTGTACAGACAGACGTGTGAAGGAACAGATAGAACTAGAAGAAACACTTAAAATAATTTTGTACAAAAGACTTCAAAATGGTTTTGAGCCATGACAAAAGATTTCAGGCGGCTTAAAAACTTCTTAATTAAAGTTAAGAAGAAATTAATCATGCTAACTTAAAGTTTAACTTTAGTAAATTTAAATAAGGTACCTGCCTACATTTTTAATGATTAAATTATGTTACGCGCATTTGGAGATATCCGAGGTAATAAAAAAATTGTGGCATAACAGCAATTTTCAGAAGCTTTGAAGTTTTATAAAAACTTCAAAGCTTCTGAAAATTGTTGCACCTGCAAAATCGCCTGCTTACAAACACGAATCCAATTGCACCACAAACATAAACAAAATGATATAACTATCTACATTTTGGACACGAGCCAAAACCACCTGAAGGATGGACACGGAAATGACAAACATAATATAAAATGCGATGTGTTTTCATAACCAACTTTGATAAAAAAATCTTTTTAATCTTTTTTTCTTTTTTTGTACCTAATTGAATCATAAATCATATCATAATAAGTAATGACAGGTAGAATGGTTTTGACAGACTTGTGCCAAAGAGTTGGACATGAAAGAGTTCATTTAACTGTGTGACATGACAGGTCGAGGACATCAAAAGGAACGAGGGTCATCATCAAGGGTCGATTCTGAATATACCTCACGTATTCAGAATCGACGTTATTTTTTATGTCCTCAGAATGAATGGCGTAAACAAAGGGAGACACAGCAGGGATCGGCAGTGGTTGATGATAGTTAGAATCTAAGTGACAGAGGAAGTTAGCTTGACACGCTGGTCATTCGGGGTCTGTCACGGAATTACTTCAACGGAGTAGAAGAAATGCGCTGTAATTTGAATGAAAAAATATGTCTACCCGTGACCACGAGCGCTGCAACGCACTCGAAACGTCGGGAAATATAAAATAAAACTTTATATAGTATAATAAGGTAAATACGTGATAAAGTCCTGTAATTTTTATTTAATTTATGAAAAAATATGAATCTGGTTCAGTTGTATGAACAGTTGTATAACAATGTGAAGTGTATGAACGTTGATGAAAATAGTTCAAAAGATGATAGGTGTCAAATCATAAACCAAAAATGATGAAGAAGATCTAACTGGGAGACAGAACAAGGTAATAATTTTAACAGACCTAAGTTAAGTAAACATTGAAGCATCAGAAATAGTCTTTAGTTCATTCTGAATAATTCACTAATCCCTACGAGCTTGACGAAGGGTAAACACCAGCCTAACAAGACCTCCCCTTCTCTAATGAGTCAAGAAACGTTCAAGACAACAACAAGCATAAAGGATTGCACGGAGATCACATGTAACTGGCCACAACAAAGACACTTTCACGGACCGACGAAAGCGAAATGACACGTGATGTTCCATTTTCAAAACTTCCTGTTCCGTTTTCGAAATTTTGTAACACTGGCTGCTAAACACTGATTGTCATCCGTCAAATCACAAAAAGGTGCGCTTTTTGTTGTCACTTAACAGATAATTAGGTAATTAACAAATTCACCGTAAAAATGTCGAGCGCTGGCCTGAGTCCTGTAGCGTCAGACCATAGCAAATTCAACGCGTCAACTGACCGAATATTTTTGAATACTTATTCACACGAAAATACGAGCATTTCGGGAAGTCACAGTTTAATAATAGCCGGAGATGAAACGACTATAGTATAGGCCAGATGCGCAGATAAAACACTTCGTATTGCTATGAAATCGGAGAGCGTTATTTAGAATTTTTAAAATCATATTAAATTTAATATTGTCTCATTGCCTCATAACTACTGTGGTCTGTAGATGATGATGAGATGAACATGCATCATCATAGTTAGAACGATATATTGCCCCCTATATCACCCCAAAAAAAAATTTAGAAAATGCCGTTTTAGCCGTGTTTACAGGCAATGGGATACCATTCAGGTACTACCTACGTCTTATTTGCGTCAGCTGACTCTGTACATTTATTTCATGACCGCGGTGTATTGGCCGTGAAATTGTTGGCCAACAATGTCTGTATGATTCATATAAGTACATAATATGTATCATAATATGAGCTTGGTAAGAACCGTTGGTCGTTTGGAATGGACTCTCGATCCCAAGATTCCTACTTACTTACTAAGGTACGTAGCTTGCCCCTCCCCCCCACCCTCTAGATCCGCGGCTATGAACAATAGTTAATTGTATCTATAATGTAGAATTCTAGATAGCTACAATATCATCAATCGATCTCATGTTAAATGTATGGAGTTGAATGCATAATCGCCACGTGTTCGCATGCTTGCGATGACTCAAGATGTTTCAAGATATTTTTGCGACATTTGCATTAAGTAGTTAATTAAGAAATAAAGATTTATCATTCATCATTTGATACCTGGACCATGAATGTGTTAAGTATTATGGAATGTTAAGTTCTGGACTTTGTGGAAATGTGGGTACCAAATATGTATTTGGGGTAGTTAGGTTAGGAACGTACCCACTTAACCATGTTCATAGGATCGAGAAAAGCCTGAAGATGTAAGAAAACATGTCTCGCATCTCGGGAATAAAGTCATGACTCATGATCCTACCTTCCATTTGAAAAGCAAAGCATAACGAGATAAGTCAAATAAAAAGATCAACGCGTCAAAATTAGCGCCAAAACGAGATAAAAGAACAACCGCATTGTCTATGGCTAGATGCAGTTTGGCTACTGCAAGCTGGCTGAACGCCAAACGCAAGAGATCGTCGACCTATGATATTTCTTTTATTATCGTCTGAGCGATTCAGTTTAATAGTGTTTATTGGGATTCCTTTGATGGAGGATTATGAGATCTGTACTGATGGGCAAGTAGGGATTTTTATGGTAACAGTTGAAAAAACAAATACCTATCGACCCGGAAGAAAGTTTTAATGAGGAATTCACAAATTCTTTTACCCAAGGAAGATACAACCTTCCTCCCGCAACTTAGTTCGCGTGGTACCTACTTGACACAAGCCTATCCTATGTGCTGTTCCTGGTCATAAACTATTTTTATTCCAAGTTTGAAGCTCAGTTAGTTTCAGTAGTTTTTTCAAGTGGGAAACTAACATCTAAATAGGTAGGTTATAAAAACTTTCGTAATATTAATGGGGTTTCGACTGAAAAACTTATTCCTAGCTAATGGGCAAACTGAACTTTAAACTGTCGTAATGAGCCAGGTCACTTAACAAAGGTGATTAGATAAAGGTGTTAAGAAGTTAGGTTGGCAAGATTCGTAATTAATGTAAGTAGATAGTGTAGATACCTATGTTTTAAACCACATCACCACAACACACACAACACCAAAACCGCGACCACATAGGTAGGTAATTTTGACATATGAAATCTAATAGACCTAGCTATATTATTTGAAATCAAAGAAACAAAATTGTCTATAGTTCCAGTATTGACCGGAAACAGCCCGATAAAAGAAATAAAATGTATTTTTCAAAATTCAAACACTATCGCGCGTGCTATTTCGCGCCAAACTGACCATGTCGGTCGCATCAAAACTCAATGGCGACGAAATTATAAAAGGTAATGCGATATTTATAGAATCAATTATGATTCTAGCTGTGTCCTAAACCAAATTCGTACGTAGAACGCACGATGTCAGTTATTGGGAGCAATGGATAAATAATTGAGTTATCGATTGGTTGCATGCAACGGAATTACAGCTTTAAATGTTAGCACTTAACAGCCACAAACTGTCCCTTTTGGAGGCAATGTGATAGTTTTTACATATTATTTAGTTATAGCATTTACTATCCTCAATAAACTTTTTCAAAACAGTGTTGCCTTGCCCGAGCAGTGTAGTTTGTAGAGCAGCGATGGACTTGCCATTTGTCATACAGCAGCGCCAGCACTCTAGATTAAGTACTTAGTTAGGTAGGTAAGTACCTATAGTTGTTAACAGGTTACTTAGGTAGTTATATCTTAGTTCTTTATTGTGACTCTGTAGAATGACTGAGAGACAAAAGATAAGTTAAGCCTAAAACAAAAGTTAATTAATTTCTTCGGAAAAGCAGACTCAATAAAGAAAATAAAAATGGCCGATTTTTATTCTTGCGGTCATTCCAAGACAGGATGCTAATAAGCCAATGACGCGATATGGACGGTCATAAACACAATGGCAGGCAGGATGTATCAATGTCTTTAGGCTTAATGAGTAGGTACCTACTATTGTGTGCGTTGGTCAAGGAATTTTGTCCTTTGTAAGTACATACTTAAATATATGCAAAGTCGCGGGCAAAAGATGGATCAGATTGGCACAGGATCGTGGCGGATGGCACAAACTGAGGGAGGCCTATACCCAGCAGTGGGTTAAGTCGGGCTGTGGATGATGATGATGATGAAGCACTTAAATTCGTATGATTATAGAGAAAACGCTAAATTTTTTTTCCCAGTTTAGCTTAGTTTTTAATAAGTTTAGGTAGAACTGCGGCATTACATGGGGGGAAGAATAAGGTTTGGGCCTCTAACACACAACACCCCCTTGTGGAAAGCTATAGCTATAGATCATGGTATCGCTCGCGTGGCACTGGTGGCACCTGCCTGGAAAAAAAGTAGGTAGCCTTTTACCTACCTCCATAGGTATTAGAAATTACAGCCAAATCTGTTCGTAGTTTTCACGTGAAAAAGTTCCAAACATCCATCTTTACATACAAACTTTCGTGTTCATTAAAATTGGTACCTATTTTATGAGGATGTAGGTAGGTATCTACTTGAGGTGTTACTCAAGAAGGATGTAGATGAGTTAATTGCTATGACTGAGGTAAGTACTAGGTAGGTATATTTATGACGCTACAGGATGAATCCAAAGAGGAAAGGGTAACAATGTTTACATTTATCCTTGTTTATAATATAGACATAGGATTCAGGGTCAATTGGTAGCATGTTAATGTGTAATATTATAATATTCACCTGTAATTACAATAGCAATAATTAGCAATCTATAATAATTCTGTGGGTCCATTGTTATTTAATGATTATCCAGTTCTTCGCCCACTAATTGATCTTATTTAATTTGTTTTAAACAATAATATGACTTAAGTACCTACTTGAAAAATTACCTGCTTTACATATTAAAAAGCGATGAAAACATAATAAATTTAAAAAAATTAAGCTGTAGTTTGGGTTTGTAGACTTTGTACCTAGCTTAGCTATCATTGTAGCTAGGGACAGTTATTGTGTAGTTTAGTTGGTATAAAATAAATCAATTGAATTGAACTGTAGGTACTCATAAACAGCGGTAGGTATATTCATGTTCACAAAGTTTATTTTCAGTAGGATATGAATATGACGTAGGTAATTGATAAGAAAAACATTCACATTATAACTTTGCTTAAAAGTGGGGCACCTAAAATTTATTTAAGACCTTCAGTTTTTTAAATTAACAAGACCTCCAAATAATATAATGTAAAATCTGGGGAGGTCACTAGTGTATTTATGGCGGAAAGGATATTAGCGCCTACGTAAACTTATTATGGGCATCGTTCAGAACTGGTTTACAAATCCTGTCCCGTGTATGTATATTGTGTGCTAAAACAACATACCTACAGCAAAATTCCTATATTTGCTTATTAAAAGCGTAAGCTGCAGTAATAAAGTAGATGTTGCTAAGCATAATTTGATTTGCAACTTAAAATCAATTTTTGTTATTTAAAGTTCTATTTATGTATAATAAAATAACATTGTTGGTTTCATAGCTATTGTTCTAGATTAAATAGGCAACCATTGATTTTTAAAGTACTTACCTACTTACTTTGAATAAAATTGCTCTTGATTTTGTGTTTTTAGGGGTAGGTATTAAAATTGTACAACGCTACTAAAGCTACATAGACCGCATAAAACGGGGAATTTGTGCAGAATTTTATTAATATTCTAATAAATAAAAATTAAAATTAAATAATAGGTAGGCTAGCTATTTCATAAATATTTACTGTGTGGGTAGAATAACAAAGGGAAAAATAAGCTTTGATTTAACTATCCGAAGTAAACTAGCTTTAAGTACATACAAATATTAAAGAAACGTAATCGAAATTATGTAGAGCTAAAATTATAATATCGTAAAAACAATACTCACCCTACGTGGAGGAAATCAAGTTTTTGCGCCGAAAAAGCCTTCGCACAGAGTTTTTAACACACAGAAAATTTACATAAAATCTAATAAGTCCAGCGGTTTAGACAATATTTCGAAATGTTCTCAGAAATGCAAAATAAAAAACATGTTGTTTACACACATCACCACTCGCACGGGTTTTTGACTTTTTGACGATTCGCAAGCTCACAAGATTCGATTGATTTTTTTATGATTTTGACAGCTAATTTTTGGCTGTCAGTTAACATGACAGCTTGATCGAAAGAAATTGATTTGTCTATGGTTTTACAAGACTTCCGGTACCTACAATTTATTATTTGCTACTGGCAAACTTCAGAGCACTAAATAATAGGCGGCGCCAAATCTCAAATATTGTGTGTATTGTATGGGGTGATGAAGAAAAGTTTAAAATAATATGTTAAGAAAACTGCGTGCCGCTTTCCTCCCTTCTTGGCGTTGAGCCTACCTAATTGCTACGTATATTAAGTAGGTGACACCATCGTACACTGAATGTGACAAATAAAACCATTATATATTGAAATATCATTTATTTACCTACTGTAATATTGCATTCGTACATAGCTAAATAATAATTTGTATGAAACCGTAAAATTCGTTTATATAAATAAGTTACCTAACTTACTAACTAATAACTACTCAGATTTACACTACAAAATATCTGATTGAAATTACATATTAAAAAATACTAGTACATATTTTCGGAACATTTCAAGTCAAAAATCAAAGCTTTCTGAGCTTTGTTGTACCCTAGGTACTCCTATTTACGAAAAACTATTCCAAGACTTAGTATTATTTTGGTATAAATGTAAATCGAGTGAAAAAATTAGATTTATCTATACGAGTTTAATAAAGAATCAAGGATTATTTTAGGAAGAAATTGATAACCATATACAGGGTGTCACAACGCCACTTCCACTTATAACATCATTACAGATCTCTAATTAAAACCTCAGGCGAAAGAGGTTTGTCAGTATCGTAGCAAGTGGAGTTCCGTTGTCTCTGCCTACCCCCTTAAGAAAGAGGCGTGATTTTATGAACCAGCAGCACGTCTCGGCTTTGCACGGGTGTACTTATAAAACTACCGGGATATAATATAGCCTATAACCATCCCGACAGTCCAGTCTACACATTGGTGAAAGAGTTTTTGAAATCGGCTGCGTAGTTTCGGAGATTACCTCCGTCAAACAAACAACCCAACATTCCCTCTATATTAGTATAGAAGTATAGATATTCCATTTACATAATAATGTACACACTATACAGAAAACAAGAAAACAAAGTTTATATTTCTAACGAAACACATTTGACTATGTTTGGTGGTAAACATATTTATCCTTGGCCACTTTGTACTATGCTCTACACTAATCATACCCAAACATACTTCATCATCATAAAACAAACACAAATACATTAAATAAATGCCATTATTTCTAATTTTAACTGTCACACAACACGGTCTAATTGTAAAGTTTGATATTGTCATCTAAAGGCTCGATTTATAGTTTTAAGATATTTTTCTAATCTATTCATAGAAAAAACTTGGATGTGTCTAGGCCCAATTCGGATGATTTAAAACACTTACAATTTTATTAGTTTAGCTCGAGCTATTACCTACTGCCATTTTCTTAACACTGTTCATCTTTTAACATAACAAATTAATGGTCAAATCACCACATTAGGTTATCAGAATCTGTAATCTGGTCACCAAAACACAAGCATTGAGTTGCTTAGCTTGGGACTAGATGACGCTGTGTAAAATGTCCAAGGATATTTATTTATATCTCTCTTCACATAGCAATCAGATCCCACTGTTCTCTATCTCCACCTATTTTTCTCCACTTCTTCACATATTAACTTCCAGTCTAAATAACGTGTCTATCTCCGATTTTGCTTACTGTCGGTAAATATTTGACACATTTTGTATGGAAGTAATGACAAATATCTACCCGCAGTAAGCAAAACCAGAGATAGAAAGGTTATTGCGTTAAGTAAGGGCGTTTGTCCACCGCCGCCGTCACCGTCACGTCACCGAGAACGAGATTATTTCTGGCCGAGTTTAGTATGGCGGCCGGGATGACGGCGCTCGGGTGACGGATGTGCGGTGGACACGCGGCTAAGTAATGTAATGTAAATGTATGTACCGCTACTTCGGCGCCGTCATCTCGTTCTCGGTGACGTGACGGTGACGGCGGCGGTGGACAAACGCTCTAAGTAGATGATGAAAATCGTGTGACGTAGGTACTTTATATATATTTCTGTCATGTTCACATATTGAGTAGATGATGCAGCGCCCGGGCGCCGCCCTCGCTGGCCCAGTGGAGCGCCCCGCAGCGCCCGCCGAGCGCCCACACGTACGGAGTGAAGAACTCCTCGGGGCGCTCCTCTTCCACGTAACGGAACTTTAGGTCGGGGAATTTCTGGAAGGAGTTAACATTGTTATACGTCGCACCACGTAACAATAAATAAATAAATATCCTGGGATATTCCACACAGCGTCATCTTGTCCCAAGCTAAGCAATTTAATGCTTGTGTTATGGTAACCAGATGACTGATATAATACATAGATACATTTTTTTTTGTAAATACATACACATATTATAGATAGAAAACACCCAGACACGGAACAAATATCTAAAGAACATACAAACATTTGTCCCGTAGCGGGGATCGAAACCGCAACCTCGGCTTCTCAGCCGGGAGTTCGCACAACTGCGCCACAGAGCTCGCCAAATGCGTGTGTGGATTAACACATACTTAGGCTACTTTTTATCCCGATATTCTCGTGGGAACGGGACATACGTAGGTGAAACCGCGGGGCGCAGCTAGTGGCTTATTACTCTGATATAGATTATTCTTGGGGGAGACCTTTGCCCAGCAGTGGGACACAATAGGTTAATTTAAAAAAAATAGATTATTACCTTTAGCCTATCACTGGACCACTGCTCTGCGCCTTTCTTGATGCAAGCTAGTACTTCGTTAACGCCCAGTTCACCGCCCGCGCCTTCTTGCACCCTTTGTAATCGCGTAGAGAAGTAGCCTATTACCTGGAAATTATAGTCAATTTAGAACATTTCAGAAAGATATTATATGAATACAACGGGAATTACTCACGTAAAAGTATTGTCGATTTAGATAAAGAGAAATGTGTTTATGTCTGTAGGACCTCAAGGATCACTTAAAAATGTACAGTCTTATAAGCTAGGTGACTCTATTGCCTGTTCCAACGCAACTCCCTACACCAGGGAAAGAATCAGGCAAGAACCTGGTGGTGTGGCCTAGCTTATTTTTAAAGCGATCCCTTAACAATCTATGTAAATAGTTAAGCTTCCAGCGTTTTTCGAAACGCGGCTAGGGGCGCCGCAAAAATCAAACACAAAAAATAGCCCGAAGAAAAAAGGAGTCATTTTAATGTTCGAGATGACGTATCTGTATTTATGTAACAAGAAAGACAATGGTCAATACGTGTGGGGCTGACTAGCCGCGGGTTTCCTCACGATGTTTCCCTTCACCGTTTAAAGCTAGATGGTTTAGGTGCTACAAGCCTATTCCATCTCAACAATGTCCCAGGCACTACAGTGTCCTGTAAGTGTAGGCAAAGATTGCCTCCTGACGCTGTATAAATAATCTATACTGCATTTCTGGAAGCGAGCTATTAGGAAGAAAAATAAACGCACATGATTCGTTGTCGAAAATAATTGGATTGGCTAGATTTGGGAATTGACAATTGATTTGATAATCTAGCCAATCACGAGGAATACAATTACATATTTTTGACGACCAATCACGTGAGTTTATTTTGCTTCCTATTAGCTCGGTTCAAGAAATGAAGTATAGTAAAGATGTAATGGCCTGAGTTACTTATATACCCCATTATGCATATTCGACCTAAAACCTGTATTAGCTAAAACGTATATTAAATCTGTTGCTATCTCTTTTCGTTGACATATGAGTGACAAGAAAAAAACGTTCTAAAACGTTTCTAAAACCTGTATTAAATTGTCAAGTTTTTATGAATAAACCCCTTAATCTGTTGTAGCACTCACCATCTCTATATTCTGGGCGACTGGCAAACTCCTGTGCTGTTGGAAAAGTTGCCGCTTATGAAGTAGCGCGTAAACAAGATTCAAGTTATTTGCTAACTGGTGTGTCAGACACGAGTTTATTATCTCGAGCAGCATCCTTAGGACCTCATCTAGAACTGCTATGTGGTCCATCTGTTGAAAAACAATACTTAACAGTACTTCAAAATAAATTTATAAATATTAACGGGACTTTATCGCGTATTGAAATTATTTTATTTCATTACGCTACTCATTTATATCATTTTTCGACGACCACGGTGATTGTAACGTCATCGAAACGTCGAGGTAAATAAAATGACCAAAGGGCTGGTGCTTACCTCGGACAAAGGATAAGTTTAGCCATTCAACGAGGTAACGCTGCCAGCCTTTTGGGCACCCTACCTGCGGCCGGTGACCTGAACTCTGTATTCTATCTTTAGGTAAATAGGTTAGAATACAGAGTTCATTTTTATTAAATTAGTTTTTAAGTAGTGTAGGTATTTTTTTTGTTTCTGATATAAAACTTTGTTTGAATAAATAAATAAATATGAGTACTTTAATCTAAAAAAAAAAATGATTTCAGTACGCGATTAAGTCCCGTTATTATTTATAAATATGTTTCCAATTCGCGATAGTTTTTAAAGTACTTAAAATCAAATCAAATCATTTATTTTAGAACAAATTTCATGAAATAAGGTACAACAGGAAACATTGATTACAAAAGTTTCATTATGCCTGAAGTTGCCTGAGTATTTTGCGTCCCCAGAGTCGCAAAGTTACTTTCCTGCCCTAGGGCTGAAAGTTAATAACTTTCAATTAATTCACAAGGACACAATGTGTTTTATGATTAAATAATACTTACAATTTCTTCTGTTTTCTCTTCTGCGTGATGTGGTAGTTCTAAATTATTTATATCACCTCCTGTAAATAATAAATAAAATATAAATAAAATATAAGGAGGGACGAACTCTCCAAATTCTGTGCCGACTGGACCATTCTGGCACAGAATAGGGATGAATGGAAGGAATGGGGGGAGGCCTTTGCCCAGCAGTGGGACATTGAGGGCTGTTAATAAATAAATAAATAAATACTTTACTTTATTATCATTAGCAGTCGTAAAACGTAACATAAAAGTAAGTTATATTAATACAACGAAAAATTACTCACGTAAAAATATTGACAATTTATATACTGATTCAGACATCTCCGGAAGAATAAAAACATTGTCGGTATCTAAATCGACAATATTTTTACGTGAGTAATTTCCCGTTGTATTAATGTCTAGTACAACTCACGATAGTTTTGAAAGTGAAGTAAAGGTAAGTTTAATAAAATATGTGTTACCTACCTTCAATTTGTGAACACAGCCTTGTTCTTCGCTTCGTCAAAGTTTCGAAAAGTGATATTAACCTCTGTGCCACATACGGATGTAGGTTTCTAAACTCACCTGAAAATAAAAAACATTTTTTTAGGAACCTGTCGTATCCCACTGCTGGTGTAAAAAACATATACCTATTATACAAAAAAAACTTTATTTTATTACAATATACAGCACTAGCTGCGCCCCGCGGTTTCGCCCGCGTAAGTCCCGTTCCCGTGGTAATATCGGGATAAAAAGTAGCCTATGTGTTAATCCAGGGTATGACCAGGGGTGCCACATCTCGAACATTGAAATCACTCCTATTTTTCTTCGGGCTAATTATTGGTGTTTGATTTTTGCGGCGTCACCTAGCGGCGTTTAGGCATCCGACTGTATGCTACTTAGCACTAGATGGAGTTTGTTGATTGCAGGCAAGACCTAAACGCCGCTCGGGGCGCCGCAAAAATCAAACACAAAAATAGCCCGAAAAAACAAGAACAACGTTCGAGATGAGGTATCTAACTTATGTAGGTAATCTGTGACTCACAGCTCATATTAGCAATGGCGGCTGCACAGTTAGTGTGCAGATATTTGTCCCGCAACCACGCCATGTTGTGTGTACTCTGTACTATCCTACTTCCTACTTAATATTATAAATGTGAAAGTTTGTGAGAATGTATGTTTGTTATTCTTTCACGCAAAAACGGCTGGACCGATTTGGTTGAAACTTGGTATGTAGGTAGGGAGAAGTAAGTTGGCTAATGTATGTACTCACAGCTCATATTAGCAATGGCGGCTGCACAGTTAGTGTGCAGATATTTGTCCCGCAACCACGCCATGTTGTGTTGTAACGCGCGGATTATCACGAGCACCATCAAGCCGCCGAGAGAGAGGGACGATATGGACCTTTCTGTGTACCATTGCAGGTTTGATAGCATCTGAAACAATAATAATAAATAATAATCCCAATTTAATCGCGCACACTGATGTGCACTTGGCTTAGGCCCGTGCACAACAGTTGTTAACCGACTCCCGCGAGTCGAGTAGATCAGATCAACATAAGAATAATAATAATAAATAAATAAATATCCTTGGACGTTCTACACAGCGTCATCTAGTCCCAAGCCACGGGTACATCAACCTAGAACATTGATTTCACTCCGTTTTTTTCGGCTAATTATTTTAGACAACCAATCACGTGAGTTTATTTTTTCTTCCTATTAGCTCGCTTCAAGAAATGAAATATAAAATTGTAATTATAGAACTGTCAGACTGTTGTGTCGTTTTGAACTAATTTGAGAACGAAATAACAGCTTTCGAATTTAGGAATTTTTAATTAGTCAGTGCCGCACAGCGTATGTAGCGTCGATGGGCTTGCAACCTGTCACGTGTGGAAAGCTAACTTCTGCAAAAAGTGGGCATGTACCAAATATGTATTTGGACATACCTCTGACTACCCCATTAGACATCTTCAAAGGATCTATAGTTTTACACAAAGATCTGAAAGAAATGTCTACTGCACCCTGGGTGTCGTGAAAATATTTCATTTATTAGCGAGTAGGTACTTACAATTTTGTGTACATTCTTGATTAAGGCCTCGTCCTCGGTTAGTATTAATATAACTATCAATGACATGTATATTTGATGTGAGTTGTTTAAGTTAGCATCATATAATACTTGTAGTATCGGCACTATCTGTAAACAAAAATAAATAAATAAATATCCTTAGACATTCTACACAGCGTCATAAATAAATATCCATAGACATTCCACACAGCGTCATCTAGTCCCAAGCTAAGCAACTTAATGTTTGTGTTATGGTAACCAGATGACTGATATAATACTTAGATTAGATACATTTTTTTTGTAAATACATACATATTATTAGATAGAAAACACCCAGACACGGAACAAATATCTGCAGAAGATACAAACATTTGTCCCGTAGCGGGGATCGAACCCGAAAATAATAATTATAAGAAACTAGCAGCACGGCCTGGCTTTGCACGGGTATACTAATGAAGTTGCCGGGATACATATAGCCTATAACCACCCAGACAGTCCATTCCACATATCAGTAAAGGACTTCTGAAATCGGTTGAGTAGTTTCCGAGATTCAAACAAACAAACAAACAAACAATATATTTTATCTCGGTAGCTTCATTATTTCATTCAATAAATTCGAGCTAGTAAATGATAAATTCTCACCAGATTTTCAATATTAGGCACGGAGCTAACATACTTCTTGTAATCTTTACATGAATGCAACATTAAGTATAGAAGTAGGGTAGTGTGTTCACATCCCGCCGTCGCACAGAGGAACTTATGGAGCTGAAACAAAAAACAAATTTAAAACGACATCAAAAGGAGAAGGTATAAGTCACGCCACGTTAAAATAACGCTGAGGGGAAAAACTGCGCAGGCGATTTGAAGGAATGTTATGTGTGATGTGAAGGTATAGGTCGCGCCACGTTAAAAGACCGCTGAGGGACTGCGCAGTAGGCGATTTTAACGAATGTTATGTGTGATTGGTTGTGTGGTGACGCGGCGCACTTCACACATTGATGTAGCGCGTGCTGTTGGCGAGTGAGCGAGTGACCCCCCACCAACACATACCCTCATCGTTCTGTTTGTTACTTGTGAGTTATCTATATCTATACTAATATTATAAAGAGGTAAAATTTGTTTGTTTGTTTGACGGAGGTAATATCCGAAACTACTGGACCGATTTCAAAAAATTCTTTCACGGGTGGGTAGAATGGACTGTCCGGGAGGTTATAGGCTATATTTTATCCCGGTAGCTCCATTAGTACACCCGTGCGAAGCCGGGACGTGCTACTAGTAAGATTTAGGTACCTCTTTCATTTCTATCCGTGGTGGAGTGATTTGTGTGCCTTCGAATTCTGTGTCTTTTGATGGTGTCGTTGATGACGTTTCTGTAACAATAAACATAGATTTATGTTATTTTTTTTATTCTGCTCGCCAAATTGTATATGCAAAAACTTGTAGTTTTCTTTGAAATATATTGGGCGAGCGAAGCGAGACACATTTTCCCTTTAAAACTATAATCTTACCTGTGCTATCCTGTGCAGACAACAGCGCAGCCCTATACAGATTCCTCGTCCGTATACAGTGGTTAGACAGAGCCAACAGCAACAGACAAGCCTGGTTAGCGACGGCGTGCTCGCTCTGCAGCCGCGTTAGTAACTCGTGTCTATCCGTCGGCGGCTGGGAGTAGATGCTGCGGCGTAGTGGTGATGAGAAGGTAAGCATGTTCCAGAATCCAGCTGCGGATAATTTACTCAAATTAAAAATAAATATAAATAAATAAATAATATAATAATATCCTTGGACATTCCACACAGCACACAAAGATCTCTAAGAAATGTCTACCGCTCCCTGGGATACAGTCGTGATCATATTTCATTTCATTTCATTTCATTCCACACAGCGTCATCTAGTCCCAAGCTAAGCAACTTAATGCTTGTGTTATGGTAACCAGATGACTGATACAATACTTAGATACATTTTTTTTGTAAATACATACATATTATGGATAGAAAACACCCAGACACGGAACAAATATCTGCAGAACATGCAAACATTTGTCCCAAATTAACATAGGTACATACAGGCATAAGTAATAATCGCCGCTCGGGGCGCCGCAAAAATCGAACACCAAAAAATAGCCCGAAGAAAAGAGAACAACGATTAACTTTTTTAAATCAAATAGTCACACATTGCATCCGCCATTGTAATAGCTTCTCTATTAACTTAAGGTTTGCTGGTAGAAAACTCTAATAGGGTTAAGCTCGCCTTACATGTTGTTTTTAATGTCCTATTTTTAAGTTTCTCATTTGTGTGCAATAAAGAATTACAAGATTACAATGTTCGAGATGAGGTATCTGACTTATGTAGGTAATCTGTGGCACTACTTACAAGCTAGATCTATAAGTATGCTCCCGCCTTCGGTTCTTGCTCCGAACATAGTGGGTGGTGCTGGCATCATCGCACAAATATCTTTGACTAGTGTCTTCACCAGGATTGGGGCGTGCATGCTGTATCGACCTTGGAAGAGAGTTCTGAAATAAATATCATCATGAATGTTTTAAAAAACATATTGTGGGTACTTGGGAAATATGGTCAACTAGCTGCGAAAGAATTGTTGAAATCGGCTGAGTAATTTCGGAGATTACCTCCCTCAAACAAACAAACCAACATTACCTCTATAATATTAGTATAGATTGGTAGGACAAACACTACTGGTCTATAAATTATGGCTGACTTTGTGACACCATAGCTTTTTGACACTCTTGAAACGTAACATAAATGTACATAAAACTAGGCCTTTACATCTATACTAGATGATTTATACAGATTTATACGGAGACAACCTTTGCCTATACTTAACGGGACACTGTAGTGCCTGGGACATTGTTGAGATGGAATAGGCTTGTAGCACCTAAACCATCCTCTCAGCTGCCGGTCATATCCACAGGAAAGACAATGGTCAATATGTGTGGGGCTGACTAGCCGCGGGTTTCCTCACGATGTTTTCCTTCACCGTGATGGAAATGTATATAACTTACCTATATATCAAAGAAGATTCGATCAGTCTTGACTGTTCGTGTAGCCCGGCGAACATATAAACTGACATCAGGACTATAATAGTGTTAATGCATTCAAGATGTAGGTAGTATGTATTTTCTCTGAAAAGAAATACCACATTTTAAACACTAGTAGCACGAACCGGCTTGTGTGTGGTAATGAAAGTATCGGGATAAAATATAGCCTATAAACCTGACAATTCATTCTACACATCGGTGAAAGAATTTATAAAATCGGCTGAATAGTTTCGGAGATTACCTCCGTTAAACAAACAAACAAATTTTACCTCTTTATATTATTTGTAAAGATGGCCTAAATTTATCAGTATAACAATTAAATTACTTACTTATTTTGATTTTAACAATTTAAATGTGTACATACACTCCTTTACATTAATCTTTTGACGTTTTATAAGGTACATGATTTTTGACATTCATACACCTGTATTAGGTAGGTTTTGGTAGAACAATATTATTAACTTAAAGACCTAATTTACTAACTTAAAAAAATATGCATAAGATTAAATTTTAATACTTACGTGGTGTGTGAAAGGAGTGAGTACTGAGATGACGAGCGATAGGGGAAAATGGAAGGAAACATGTTGTCCACCCCACTTAGTGGGATAAGGGCAGGGAGATGATGACTTACGTGACGGGTACATCGATAATGAGACTGATTAGCGCGTCTATAACCATTTCGACCCGACTGTCCGGGGTCAGTTTGGGCGACGTCTCGGCTTCATTCGCCGGTGATGGCGGCGTGTCCGGGATTGTGGTCTCATCTATATAATCTTGAGGCTGGAAAGACATAAACCTCATAAAAACCTAAAATAAACCTAGATATAGGTCGCGCCAGTGAACTCTGAGGGAAAAAGCTGCGCAGTAGGCGATTTGAAGGAATGTTAGATGGGATTGGTTGTGTGGTGACGCGGCGCACTTCACACATTGATGTAGCGCGTGCTGTTGGTTCGTGAGCGAGTGACCCCCCACCAACACATACCCCCCTCCCGTTCCCTTCGGCGTTCTTTTTACGTGTCGCGACTTATATTTTAGCTCGAAAAATTCCAATCACTGAGTAAGATATTTCGGTTAAGCAACGATTAGCGCCATCTATTGGAATTATTTAATTAATTTATAGGGGAATTAGTTAGTCTACTACTCACAGAGGGCGGTGTTTCCTCGTGAACCCTCTTAGGCCGCCTGTCGGGCTGTACATCCATGTGCTGACACAACTCTTGCTCAGCTACCATCTCCACAAGGTACTTGGTGACCGCTCGGATCACGAACAAAGCGTTGTATGTCTGCCATGCTAGCATTACACTGAAATAGACAAGAATAGAAATATTTTTTTACCCGAGCAAAGAAGGAACATGTTATCTATACTAATATTATAAAGAGGTAATGTTAGTTTGTATGGGGAGGTCATTCCGTGCTGGGCGTTTTCGTCAGCGCGATCTAGAATCGGGTCATTTTTACTAGCGCCATCTATGTTGTCTCGGTCGGTAACATTATTAGTAAACCCGTGCAAAGCCGGGATGTGCTGCTAGTTTAGTACAAACGTGCAAAGCCGGGACATGCTCCTAGTATACTAATAAACATACTTATCACTATTAGGCGAGGCGAGCAAGATCGACGCTCGTGTGATGAAAACCTGCAGAAGAGAGCCGAGGTTCCCAGTCTGCAAGTTGTTCTGGAGAAACTTGGTGAGCAGTGACTCTGTACTCGAATCGAAGAATAACTGTTCCTGACTGCAAGTAAAAGAAAGAAAAATGTGTTTATTTCTGTAAGACCTCAAGAATCACATAAAACTGTAGTCTTATAAGGTAGACTCTATTGCCTGTTCCAACGCAACTCCCTACACCACGGAATGAAGTAATTTTATTTTATTTTTTATTTTATTTTATTTATTCAACAAAATCCACAGCCCTTAAAGAATAATAATAAATCTAAATTTAGACTAAGCTTACGGCCAATAACGGACTTACATTATATAGCTAGTGCTTCTAAACAGACAGCAAAGTAAATAAAAAAAGTGCAACAACAAAGTACATGCTGCAAAAAAGAACAAACATAATAATTAAAGTAATGTGAAATAAAGGTAATAAAGGTAAAACTAAAGATAAATATATAAATATGAAAAGGTAAATATTATAAATACATAAATATTAAATATGTTTCAATAAATAAATTAAATAGATCAATAAATACATAAATGAAATAACAAATTACCTATTAAATAAATTTTACACCTATGTATCATAAAAGATAAAATTATGTGTTTGTGTTTGTGGTGCATCCAAATTATTCCTCATCCAGAACCTTTAATATTTCCCTTTTAAAAGTAACTCGACTATTATGAAATATGTCACAAGAGTTGAATTTATTGTTATAATCTCTGTGTAGTCTATTCACTATTGAATTTTGGGCATAATTTGTAGAAGATTTCGAGACAGCAAACAACTTAGTATGTCTAGTGCGTTTTCGTGGAGTACAAAAACACAGCATTCGTTCAGCCAGTTCAGGACAATCTATATATCCATTAACAAGACCATGAAGAAAAGACATATCCATGAGAGTACGTCGCACTTGAAGGCTATTTAGATTATGGTGTTTACATGATTGTTCATAGTCTTGTGAATAGTTATGTTCCCTAAAATTTAAGTGTTTTACAAACTTGCGCTGATTTTTTTCTAAATCGCCAATATATGTTATGTATTGTGGGTTCCAGATAGTACTACAATATTCTAGAATGCTTCTTACATATGAAAAATAAAGTATTTTTATACAGGTAGAATCAGAAAATGGTTTGCTAACCCTTAAAATGAAACCAAGGCTTTTAAAAGATTTATTTATGATAGACTCAATATGCTCAGAAAATGTTAGCTTCACATCAAGTAGCACACCAAGATCCCTAACAAGCTCGACTTTATTAATTGTTTTATGACATAACTTATATTCAAATTTTACTGGGTTTCTTTTTCGCGTAAACGAGACATGATGGCACTTACTTACATTGACTCCTATAAGATTTTCTTCATAATAGTGCCCAAGACAATCAAGATCAGATTGAAGTTTAAGACAGTCGGAGTAATCTGTTACTTTCATAAATATTTTTGTGTCGTCAGCATACATGAGAAAATTAGAGTACTGAAAACATTTTCCGACGTCATACAGATAGCAAGCATATAAGAGCGGGCCTAGGATAGATCCCTGTGGGACACCTGACGTTATTTCGATATAATTTGAGCAATAGCCTCCTATTACGACTGCTTGGGATCGTTTCCATAGGTAAGACTCCATCCATCTTAACAGATTGCCACGGATCCCAAGTTCATATAGTTTACGTAGTAGTATGATGTGATCCACACGGTCAAAAGCCTTCTCAAAGTCAGTGTAGACCACATCCACTTGAAATCCTCCGTCCATATTACTTGCAACATAATCAATGAACACACCCAAATTAGTCATTGTAGAGCGTCCCTTCATGAAGCCGTGTTGCTCTGAGGGTATAGAGGATGATATGACCGGGTAAATATGATTATGAGCAGTTCTTTCCATTAATTTACTAAGGACATTTAGTATTGATATGGGTCTATAATTTTCTATAGCGGTTTTAGAACCTTTTTTGTGAACAGGAACGACTTGTGCTTTTTTCCAAATGTTAGGGAAGTAACCATCATAAAAAGACCTATTAAAATAGTAGTTTTCTACAATCTGGCCGATTTTCTGCTTGAGATTTCTAGCGAGAGGGCTCAGTTTTGCACTTTTTCATGGTTCTCTTCGGATATATGACAACCTCTGTGGCGCAGTGGCGATGGCCCGGCTGAGACGTGGAGGTTGCGGGTTCGATCCCCGCTACGGCACAAATGTTTGTATGTTCTACAGATATTTGTTCAGTGTCTGGGCCACTGCGCCACAGAGGTCTTCATAATAATGAAGTCACAGAAAGAAACATAATACTTACGAGCTCGAAGGCGGGTTGATATTGAAAGACAGCATCTGATTCCAGAACGGATCATTCGGTGATATGATTTCCGATGAGCAGAATCTCATGAGTAGCTCATTTGAGCTGAGCTCGGAGTATTTGCTCACAGCAACACCCATTGTCTGGAAATGTCATAATTAAATAAATAAATGGGCATTTATAGAATTCAGGGTGACGCATGATTCGACTTCCGAGGGCTGGAAAATAAGAATGTTTTTTATGTTTGATTTATGTGTCCTAGCTACTACCTTAGCATAAGAATTCTGTTATGTGATGATGTCTGAATTCTGTACCTAAGTTTAATAATAAATAAATAAGTGAAGAATTTGGCATAAAAGGTCAGCATTGTTATTCAGCGCAGCAATGCTGCCAGTGTCTTGGGCATGTTTTATAATAGTTTAATGCTTTTAATGATTAAATGTTGTATGTATGTACCTAACTGGTTGATATTTCGCCGGCGTAGCTCATGCCGGGACAGACTGGACCAGAAAAACCAGTGATAGAACAGAGTGGAGAAAAATTGGAGAGGCATACGCCCTGCAGTGGGCAAATATATGCTGAAGAAGAAGAAGGTCATTAACCTCTATGAGTAGGCTTTGATGGAAGGGGCTATAGAATTTTGTTTAAGGTTTTTTGTAATGCAATTTAAAGTAAACAAGTTTAGTACTTTACCTATTCAAATTCGTTTCGTCAGACAATGCTATTACGTGGTGCAACAGTAACTACAAAGATGTACGTAGATACAGCTATAACGTACATTACACAAAGGCATTTTAACGCAATCCTTGATCAAGTGCTAGGTAAACTTATAAAAACAGTTCTCTAATGAACTTTAGCATGTAATAATTAAGAAAAATTCGCTATTTGTAGCAATACACATGAGTAAATTGGGTATTTTGCTTGAAGTACTAAACAAATATGTTAGATCGATATTAACATTACTCTGGGTTTTTTACAACGGATTTGGAGGTAAAATAATTGTACCTGTAAACGTTTTTGCAATTAAAACAATCAAATAGTTGCACTTAAAGTGAATTTATGATTGTTTTCCACAAAATTTACTTCATCACTTGGCCACGAAACCATTGCCGAACATTTGACAACAATGACTGACAGACAACAAAAAGATGATTTTTGATTGAATGACGTGCATGACATGTTGAGTATTATGTTCTGTGATGACATGACATGACATTAAATGTTTTTCATTCATTCACCCACAGATCAAACAGAAAAATCATCATCATTCTCAGCTTGGTAGAACCCACGGCTGGGCATAAGCCTCCTTCCCTGAACGCCAAACACTTCTGCTTTGGGCCTTTTGCATCCAGGTCTTACCTGTACAGCAACTATGTCGTCCATCCAGCTGGCAGGTGGTCTGCCAAGAGGTAATTTTTATCACGATATTCCCACGGGAACGGGACTTACGCGGGTGAAACCGCGGGGCGCAGCTAGTTGAATATGAATATGAATGAATGAGTTATTATGATGATCTCTTCCACAGAGTACTTTTGTATAACTGAAAAGAAAACCTCTTCTTTCTTTTCTTTCTTTCTTTCTTGCTTGCTTGCTAAAGCCGGTCGGTTCCAGTATTTTACATCAAAAAACACATTAAAATCGTATCTATTTATTCGCATTTAGCTACTAACTATTACAATGGTAAGTTAAATGTTTTTTGATGTAAAAACATAATTTGGCGGCAATGAGAGGTTATGAAATTATTTCCAGTCCCACACAATTCTACTGATACAGTCTGGCCAGAGGAATGAAACGAGGAAGTTTTCTGATTTTGAAAGCGTAAATGACTGCATGGAAGGAGTCTGCAAGATCTATGAAGAGCATTTAAAAAAGCACAACCCGAATACGCCAACGATAACATATGATATTTCTCAGCTGTTTGATTTCCTGGACAAGGTACGTAGTGCGACCAATACGTCGTGTTTTCTAACTTGCCTCATGGAGAAGTGCCTGCGGTTGCCTCCCGAATTACTAGTCTAGGTACCAGAGCTAGTGCGTCCCTCATTGTGAGTGAAAACATTGTTGAGGATTTTACTGCATTGACTGTACAATTTAATCCAAAAATAATTACCAATGACTTATTCATATTCATATTCATTTATTAATTGCTTGTATGTACTGTTATTACTTGTATGTACATTGTGTTTAGCTTAGGTCTAAAGTGAGCTAGGTATAGTGGGTACAAACACCCTGTTGGGCGTTGCAATTTGATTTTAAGTATAAAAAATAGTTGAATTTATTGTAAACATGCAAAAAATAATTATAATGATTGTCACAGATTAAAATATCGATGAGTTAGATAAATGTCAAGCTGATAGGTCTTTCTGAATAATAGTCAAGATACACTGCCAACTTGCCAATATTTTGACGATCTCTGTGGCGCAGTGCGCAAAGGCCTGGCTGAGATGCGGAGGTTGTGGGTTCGATCCCCGCTATAGAACAAATATTTGTTCTGCACAAATTTGTTTCATGTCTGGGTGTTTTCTACCTATTATATGTATGTAAAAAAAGTATCCAAGTATTATACCTATCAGTCATCTGGTTACCATAAACCAAACATTAAATGCTTAGCTTGGGATTAGATGACACTGTGTGGAATGTCAAAGGATATTTATTTATTTTATTTACTTGGTTTGATATTGAGGGTTTAATTTTATCATATTGTTCACAGTTAACAGACCTCAGTTGCCTTGTATACCAGAAATCAACAAACACATATGCACCGCACAACATAGACTGGATTAAAGAGAAGATCTATGTCTTGTTACGCCAAGCAGCGGGACAATTAGTTTAAGGATAGATTTATAAACTGGTAAACTTTTATACAAATCTTTTGATAACTCTTAGCATTATTTTGGTATGTCTTGTGTATAAAGTACCTTTCGGACTATGATATAATACATGTCACAGAAAATGTATGCTAACTGGAAGTGGTGGGTAATGTTAAACTCGCTAACAAACCAATAGCACCTAAATCAATGCTGTGAAGTGCGCTGCGTTACTTCACCAATCTCATTTAACACGAACAAGGCCCAAGTCTCGACCTCGTCGGTCGGCCTTGAATGTGTTAGACATTAAGATTCCTAAAAATTGAAAGGATGGCAATTTTATTTTAGTGCTCTGGCAAAATAAGTCATCGAGAATCAATATCCTGAATCGCTACATTCGCTACCAATGTTTGAACCGAATCAGCGCTATTTTCTAACTAAATTGTACCTAAATAAATATTTACATAACAAGATGCCTTCAGACTTTAGTAGAACTTAAGAGAAGGATTAAGACTGATTTCGTTTTTCTAACGTTGATTGTTCAGAGATTTAAGATAGTTAAGTTTAGAATAAAGATTTTTTTCGTTATTTTGTTTTTTATTTTCCAATTAATAGAAAAAAATAGCCACAAAGGTGTGTAGGTATTACATTAGGTATATACATTATCTTTACCGATCTATCTAGGTTTACCTACTAATATTATAGAGGTAATCTCCGAAACTGCTCAACTGATTTCAAAAATTCTTTCACGGGTGTGTAGAATGGACTGTCCGGGTGGTTATAGGCTATATTTTATCCCGGTAGGTTCATTTGACTTGACATGTTTGAACAGAGTTTGAGAGTACTTTTGTATTTTAACTGTGGACTATCTACTAAACCTAACTACCTCTGTAACAGATAGAATAGGCTCTATCCTGTGGCTCTATCATTATAAAACATTCGGATTAAACCCATTTCAGTATATACAAATGTACTCTGTGATTATACCTCTTGAGTATTAAGTTCTGTGGATTAAACTCTCCGTTTGCAATTTTTTCCATCTTTTGCTAGAACGATGATTGGCTGTAGGGTAGGGGCACTGAGGGAGGGAGGAAGCCACAGAACCAGAACATAATACTGTAGAGAGGAGGAAGCAGAGAAGATTGCTCTGAGGGTAGGGGTGTGCTAACAAAATGGCAAAAAAGGCAATGTTGCCATCATTCTAAAATATCGCCGAAAGGGGATTACATTACCTACACAGTCTGTGGCACACTATATCTTGTTCATCCATCATTCATTTTGTTGATAGTTTAGTTCTGTGGTTTAGTTAGTTTTAGTCTCTTGAGTATTATGTTCTGTGGTTTTAGTTAGTTTCCTTCGGCCACAGAGTACATTTGTAAATACTGCCTTCGGCTCGGCGCCTATTCTATTGCACCCAAAGAAAGAGAATAAAATCACTACGTTACTGCACCCGCGCCACCCGCTACTTTACTTACTTACTAATAATTTTGCGAAGTTAGCAATTCTCTGTTTATTTCATCACTGCTCATGTACTGCAGATGTGAACAAATTGAAAAATGGAGGAAGACTTGTTGATTCGGGTTTTGCATTATCGAAATCCGCATTTACTGTGGGTTGAGGTGAAAAATCTCGATACCTATTCACTTCGGCAAATCGGTTTGTTTGGTATTGTGCCGAGGCAGGCCTCTATCGTTAATGGAGAGAGGATTTGCACCAAAAGTGATAGTTGGGATCCAAAGGCGAATGAGATTGTAGAAGAGTTTTTGGAGACGAAGCACCAGCTTTCCTTCAAGTCGACGTATCGTCTTGATGATGAGCAGTAAGTATTTTTACTGTTACCTAGATTATTTTCGTGAGTATCTGTTCAAACCTCAGACCAAAAATTTTATTTGGTCTGAGGTTCAAACATAGTCAATTCCTTTTCATTATTTGACTGGGAAGTGAAGATACAAACAAAGAAATAGCATTTTGTACCATAATCTTAAATTTCCTACCTTACTAACAATATTATTTCTAACAAAAACTACACATAGTAGGAGATAGGATAGTAGGTATAATGTACACACATTCTACCAATTTCACATTTTCAAATTAATCATTTAAACTCATTCCCCATTATCATGAAAGAACAAAAAAAAAAATTGTTTATTTCTGTAGGACCTCAAGAGTCACTTAAAAATGTACAGTCTTGCTAGGTGACTCTATTGCCTGTTCCAACAAAACTTTATACACCAGGGAAGGAATATAGCAAGAACCTGGTGGTGTGGGCCTAGCTTCTTTGATTGATCCCTTAACAATCTATAGTCAAGCTTCAGTGAGAAGCCAGTCAAACTAACAATAATTCCCGTTCAAGCCCATACAGATCAGATTCACCACCTTTGTTTATCCTACTTCCTACTATCCTACTTCCTTCTTATCCTACTTCCTACTTCCTACTTCCTACTAATATTATAAATGTGAAAGTTTGTGAGAATGTATGTTTGTTATTCTTTCACGCAAAAACGGCTGGACCTATTTAAAAAAAAGGTGATACCCTGGAATAACACATAGGCACATACTTTTTATCCCGATTTTCCCGCGGGAACGAAACTTACGTGGGTGAAACCGCAGGTCGCAGCTAGTTATAAATAATCTTTCAGAACCTCAATCTTCAACAACCACCCTCACATCTTCGGAGAGATCTCTTCAGTTAGAAAGGGTGTCAAGAAACAACTGTCAAACTATCTCGACAGCTCGGTATATGCTTACAAAAGCAAGAATGAATTCTGGCAGATGCTAGAAAAGGGAAAGATTAAGACGGACCTTGATATAGAAGATGAAATTGATGTTCTGGAGAATATTATAAACTGCTATAAAGAGAAAGGTAAGAAATTTTGATCTGACTCACACTTATATTATCATGGTGAAAGTTTGTGTGAATGATTGTTACTTCTTTACACTCGGACACTTCATAGTCAGACATTAATAATAAAGAAATAAGTATAAAATATATATACCTACCTATGTAATTTAAAATAGGGACAAAACGACTTCAATTTAGTAAGAAGTTGGAAATTTTCTGCACTCAAGGTGTGTTATGATAACAACTCTAAAGATCCTTTAAGAGACCACCTTAGAGTTTTCTTTTTCCAACAAAAAAACAATTTTCAAAATCGGTCTACTTTAAAATACATACAATCGGACATAGAACCCCCTTATTCTTTCATGTTAGAGAGATATATTAAACTCTCTCTCTCTCTCTCAAACTTCAATAGATAAGATTGCATAGAATAAGAAAATGACATTAATAATAATTTGAAAAACCAATTGCAGGACTCTGGCATAAAAGAAAATCAATATTTCTCAAACACCTATCACCCGCACAATTGAGTGCCCTAAACAAATACATAGATGAGGTATCCCCAAAAAAACTGACAGTAGAAAACCTTGAAAAACACAGAATTCTGACCACAAAACATGACATCGGAAAATCAGATAAATACATTGGTATTTCTATCGAAAAACCTGAGAAAGTAAAACCAGCCCGATCAAAGAAATACAAAGATTTTAACTATGGTGATAAAGATTTAGCTCCGGTGGAATTTGTTGAGAATGTTATAAAGAAGTGTACAGTTGTGGAAAAGTCAGATTGTGAGATTAAAATGTATACATTGAGGGATGACGCGGACAGAACAGGGTCAGTGCTGTCTCAGGTAACAGTTTACGATGAAGAAATCAATTCTAATGATTCTGGTGATGAAATGGATATAGGTAAGTCAATTACCCACAATTTTAATGCTTTACAAATGAATTTATATAAGACCCGTGACCATGAGAGCTGTAACGCACTCGGAACGTCGGGAAATAAAAAAAATTAGGTAAACACTTAATAAAGTCTCGTAATTTTATTCAAATTATGTCTAAACATCGGAAAGTTTAAATTGTACTTTTACAAATGTATCATCATTCATTCAAAACAGAGTACATCAAGGAAATACAATGGCCCCTAAATCTTTTAGACGCAATCCCAGTTCTTTGAACAATTTTTTATATAGGCAGTATGTATTTTCTTATTCCAGCGTTCCAAAGAACCAAAGGACGAGCTAACAGTCGTCAAAACAGACACTCAAAAGAATCATCTGTTAACAAAGAGAATAGACCCGAGTTACTTAAAGTTATAGATACACCCAAACAGCAGAATATAAGCAAACATTCCAATGACAGTGCACAGTGTAAAGACAAGAGTTTCGACCCATCATCTGATAGTATAAAACTACAGAAAGGATATAAAGATATGAATAATAGAATGACACAGAAGAAAAGTTATTCTTTTAAGTTGAAAGACAATGAGGGCTCCGGAAGCCATGGTAAGTTAAATTACCTATAGCATATACGTAAGTATATGTTAAGGAGATGTCACATTTTGCAGAAGTTAACTTTCCATGGCCTATGCCCCTCAGTGGGTAAAGTCAGGCTGTGGATGATGATGATGATAACTTACCATACATGACAGGTTGCAAGCCCATCGACAGTTCGATAAAAGATGTTCTAAATTGAGTTTTTCTTTACAGCGTCACCTAGTTCAAAACATGAGCGCTTAGTAGCATACGGGCCGCCTATGAGTAACAAGCAACATCTGGTGCTCAAGCTAGTCAACATATTAGACAGCACGCCGTCAAAACAAGAAGAATCTCAGAACACTGATCATGAGGATGATAACAGAGGTAAAATTCAATGGTACAATGATGATACTTTCGATTTTAATGATGAATTATGTAAAGATTTACCTAAAACACTTGATGTAGATCAAAGAATTGTAACTGATAAAGATGAACGAAAAGTTGATATTAAAAGTGAAAAGAGGTATGATTTGAATGATCCTAAACATTACAACGATTTTATTCAAAGTAAAAACCTAAAAGAATCTTCAGCGGAAAGAAGTCTCTTTCAAGTGAATGAACATGGTAAAGACAAAAATGATGTGAACCAAATTCAGATGAATAAAGAAAATAAAAAACCTAAAAGTAAACTATTGGAAATTGTGAGGAAACGGAGTGTCAAATTAAATGATAGTTCGTCTACAGATGAAAGTTCAGTCAAAAATGATCAAGTAAAAACAACTGACCTAAATATATCAAATGACACTGATTCTGATGACGAATTAGAGCAAATTCACGCTAAACTCAAAACTCAAATTAACGTGCCTAAAATCGAAGTAAATAAAAAAATCGCAGATGAAAACGAGAAAATGAATGTAAATCCATTCAAAAATTTAGACGGTAGCAAATCTGTTTTCGTTGAGAATCTCGTACAGCCACTACTACTTGCACATACAAAAAATAACAACAAAGTATTTCCACAAAGCAGCATGAGAGATGTCCCTTTTAAAGTACCGATTACAAACACATTACGGAATATGCAAGTAAAAGAACCATCGCGTTTACAATCTGTGTCATGGCCGTATATTTTAAGAGGGCATAGCTTATTTATGATAAGTCCATCCGGTAGCGGTAAAACCCTAGGTTACCTCCCAGCTGTCTGCAACTTGGTCCTAGATTACAATTTTGGTTTCGCTGGCCTTGGACCGATTTGCATAATAGTGTGTGCTACATCAATATCTGTTGCTACTGTCACAAAAATGTGCAAAATATTTGTCAACAAGAAAGTTATACCATGCTTTCCCGGTCTGGACAACACAAAATTGATGACGGACATTGTAAACGGTTGCGATATTTTGGTGTCTACACCATCTTTACTGTATAGACTGCTTGGTGCCGAAATAGGTATTGATTTGAGAAGATTAACAACGGTTGTGTTTGATGACTGCGAGTTTTTAGCTGACGTTTACGAGTTAGAGCTCAAAGCTGTACAGTTGTGTGTAAAGAAAATGCTAAAATCCCGTACAGACAAACAAGTGAAAGTACAGTATATTTTGGCGTCTAGAAAGTGGTGCGAGATGATGGGCCCTCTAGCGAAAAAATCACCAGATACAATAATGGTATTTACTGCTTTCCACGAATGCGTGTTTTACTCGAAATCAAAAACTTCGGTTAGCTTCGTAAAGAAAGACAACAAAGTAGATGCAGTTCTCGAGTTTTTGAAGAAAACAGACGATTCGAAACTTACAGTTATCGTCTGTAGGTCGGATGACGAAGTAGACGTTTTGAAATCGACGTTGATTGATCTGAATTACAATGTTGTCGCTTGCAACAATCAAATGACGATACACGATCTTTATAAGATAAGGAATGAGGAATTGAGTTCTATTCTGATATGTTGCGATAGTAATTTAAAGCAGCTTAACGTGACTTACGCGACATATTTAGTACACTTCTCAATGCCCGCGGTCTATACTCAGTTCTGTGCTCGATTTTCCGTTCTCAACGACAATTATCCGTCAATATTCGGATCAGAAAAAGATGATGTCAAAATAAAGATCTTGCTAGAAGACACGAATGTCGAACAATTGCCAAAGATACTGAATTTCGTCAAAAGATGTTCAGGCAAAGTCCCCGAGGTGTTAGAAAAGGTTGCACTCAAAGTTTTGGAGCAGAAAGACTTGGAGAAAGCGGATATGTTGGTGCCGATATGTGAAAATCTGTTTTCGTTGGGAGAATGTGTCGATTTCGATGTTTGTCAAAGCAGACACGTAATTCTACAGAAATACGATGAACCGAAATCGTGGATGCCAAGAAATGGTGTGATTACATTCAAAATAATAAACTACAACACAGCTACGACATACTCGGCTAGGTTACTAACCCACTGTATTGGTACTGACAGAACAAAGTACCCGGAAACGTACGGAACCCTGTGTTTGAAGCTAGGAATGTACTTCAGTAAGGAAGATAACAAAAGATTACACGGCGAACCTAATGTTGGAGATGTATGCGCTGTTCCGATCAGAAATAACTTCATAGCAAGATGCAGAGTTCTCAAAATCAACAGCTACGAGAAAGGAAAGGCCAAATATGTAGTAATCAATCTTATAGACGAAGAACAAATCACTGTCGTAAGAGCAGTGGAGTTGTACCACCTTCCAGAGAAGTTTAAAAACGTAGAAACGCATGTAGTGAAAGTACAACTCGTTGGAATCAGACCGCAAGATAAGGATGTGACATTTTCAGACTTAGCTATGAATAAGCTGAAGAAAATAACGAATGACGACGAAGATTTGTACATTAGAGGAAAAGTCGCTATGACCGTTGGAAACACCATTTTCGTTACGACTTTAGAAGCGTGCGCTGAACTGTCAGCGTTGTGTGAGACAGTAGTTAAACATGACTTTAAAATGATGCTACTTAACACACATGCTATACCACACCCAGAACATCTGAATAAACTACAAAAACTTTGCTATAACGGCAATTTGAAAGTAAACGAAGCAAAAACTGAATTGACTAAATCAAAACCACGGACAATCAAGAAAGATGTAGAATACCGTTGGGCGCATTTAGACAAGAACGATTGGACCGACGTTATATTCGCCAATACGATAAATCCAAGCAAATTCTTTGTGAGGCCTCAGAAATTCAGTAAATGTATAAATTCGTTGGTATCTGATATCAGAAAGCACGTTGAGGATAACCCGAAGGCAGTAGACGAAGTAGCTGTAAAAGATATCGTTTTGGCAGAATTTCCTGACGATTCTGTATACGAACGAGCGATGATCGAAGAAATAATCGATGAAAACAAAGTAAAGTGCTTCTTTGTCGACAATGCTGATTGGAGAGATGTTTCCATTGATAAAATAAAGCCTATTCCGCAGAAGTTTGTTAAACAAATACCATTCCAGTCGATAGAATGTCGCTTAGTGGGAGTTAAACCTCCAGGGCATAATTGGACAGAGTTCAGTACTAACTGGCTACATGATAACTGCTTAGAAGATTTTAAGGGTAATTTGAAAAGGTTTTATGTGAAATATTTTAAGAAAGAGGTAGCTGAAGTGACAGGTGGTCACAAATACGGCGTTGTTCTTGTCGATACAACAACAGAAGATGATGTTATCATAAACAAGAAGATTATTGAACTAAATCTAGCGGCCATTGATGAAAATGAAAGTGAATACCTAGATATGCCTCTAGATTTTGTTCGAGACAAAACTGATACATCATCTTACGAAGATGATTTGGATGAATTTGAGAATGATCAAGAAATTAAAAAAGAAGAAAAGCCGAGAAGTAAAGAATTGATTCCTATTCCGATTAGAATGATACCAACTAATGAAGACTACAAAGACAATGATTATATCAAAAATGATAAATTAACACCATACATCCACAACAATGGTCATATTGACAATAACATTCCGCTTAAGAATGTTTTCGCCGCAAAACCACTAAGATCAGTTCCTTTAGTGAGCGATAGTGATGAAGATTCTGACAAATGGGACGTTTGCTTTGACGGAAGTCTGGGTGAATGCTTTGGCCTGCCAAAACTGCCTCATAACGATTCAAACAAAATTACGGAAAATGATGATCTTAATAAGTCAGTCGCTGATACTCCCAAAAACGACGTAAGTACAAAGATACTTGCGATAGCTGGTGAAACTGTTAAAGATAGCAATAGCGACTTTAGACCAACTGAAGAAAAAGAAAACGTCGCTACAAATGTGGATAACAATAATGAAACAGATAAAGAAATTAGTAAAGAAGTTGGTAACTATCAAAAAATAAACCCTGAGGTAATGGCGAGCGTTAGTAAAAGATTGAGTCTATTTGGAAGACGCATGGAAAAAGAGGTTGACATAAATAAGGAAAAACCTATGCTTGATACTAACGTTTTGAAAGGAGGCATCAAAGATGTATTTATTTATGATTCAGATGACACACTATCTATAGCCACAGTTAATGACAAAGTTGAAATTACTATGGAACCTAGCATAGTTAAAGATAGCTTACTAGACTCTGATGATACATCATTTTGCACAGATGACAAGGAAATCAACATTGAAAAAGAAAATAAAAGTATTTTAGATTCAGACGATTCTGAAATTGAAGAAACAACAAAACCAATTGAAGAAGTTGATGTGAAAACACAAGTTGAAAATAAAACAAATAATACTTTTGGTAAAGTTAAAGCTAAAACTGATTTGAAACGCAAAGTTTCTATAAAAGAAGTACCTAAAGTCGAAATGGCTATTGAAAATGATAAGAATGGAACAGTATCAAAATCTGTCATTCTCAACAAAGATCAACAAAAAGACATTGAAGAAAGAACTGTTGAAATGAAAAGCAAAACTATAACAATAACACAAACAACGGAACCAACAAGAACACCTCAATTAGTATGGAAGCAAAACAAAAACACAATAACTATTAAAATAAAAGTTATAGTTGACCAATATAACTTAGAAACTGGTAGTAGATCTCTCAAATTCTCCGCATACCAAAACGAAGTTAAATACGCCTTTGATATAGAACTATACGGAGTTATCAAAAGCGAAGAAACGAAACATTCAAACAAAGGACAGTATATACTAGTTATATTAAGTACAATGCAAAAAAAGACGACGCGGTGGCTGAAACTAACAAAGGAATTTAAGAATTGGATTGTTTACGATGTAGATTCGATCGATACATCGTCTGATGAAGAATCGCCGGTGAATAAGGATGCGTTGAAGATTATCATGGATAAACACGAGAAAGCAATGGATGAGTACGACGATGATGATGTATTAGATGACACATCGGGATTTAAATACAGGGATTACGATTAGTTACTACTCCCCGAATACTGAAACGCTAATTAAAGAAAGTTGCACTTATCTATGTCATAATCTGACATTTGTCCATGCGACTTACATCTTACATCTGTCATAAAGATTCTATAGTTTATATATTTTTATACTCGTAGTGTTAAACCACACTTAGGCAATTCATTTATAAATGAAAAATCGTAAAGTTTTGGGCTTCGACGGGACTCAAACCCGCAAGATACAAGCGATCGTCCTAAAGCCGGTATGCCTTGCCTCGGCCACGAAGCCCTAGTGTCGTAGCTAGAAACTATCAGTAAGTTGATATTTTCGGTTAAAGTCAAAAAAGTTGTTTGTAGTGAGGCCGTTAGTGTCTTATGTGTAAGCAAAGTTTGTCTCCTGACGCTGTATCCTACTTCCTATTAATATGGACGCGAAAGTATGTTTGTTGGTCTTTGGATTTTGATGGAATTTGGTAGTTTGGAATAACACATGGGCTACCTTTGATCCAGGTATTCCCACTGGAACGGGAACAATTCGCCGCGGGTAACTTCGCTGGGCGCAGCTTACAAACAAAAATTGATATACTTGTAGTTTAACCCACCTTTAGATATTAGCAAGTTATATCTATAGTTCATGATTTTGTGCCACATCAAAATGTTATCTATTAAGAAAGACAAGACTGTTCTTAATCTAAGATTTAGACGAGTTTTTCCTATTTAGAGATCCCGTTATTCATACAGATTTGTTAATTTAATATGGGTTATAACAATGTTTTTTTATGTTACTTATATGTCGATGAAAAGAGATAGCGACAGATATAATAGACGTTTTAGTTAACCTAAGTTTACTAGTCTATTATGAGTAACAGAGTAAATGTTTAGCTATAAGATCATTGTCTTACTTATATTTATAACTGTCTTGTCACGTGTAGTGGTAGGTATAGGTCGCGCGTAAAAAGAACGCTGAGGGGAAAAGGTGCACAGTAGGCGATTTTAATGAATCTTATGTGTGATTGGTTGTGTGGTGACGCAGCGCACTTCACACATTGATGTAGCGCGTGCTATTGGTTCGTGAGCGAGTGACCCCCCACCAACACATAACCCCTCCCGATCCCTCATCGTTCATTTTACGTGGCGCGACTTTTATGTATGTTTGGTATGCTACTTAAAATACTTTTTTGTGCCGTCACTTTGTCACTGATTTTTACCATAATAATATATACTTAATTGTTAATTCCGTCTAAAGTTGTCTGAAAGAGATCGCTTCATAGCGATATGACCGCCCATTGTACCTTATCTTGTATGAAAATCTTGAGTTTTCTTTACGTATTTTTTCTGTGTAGTATTTGTCTAAACGAATGGACCGCGTAGTCTGTAGAATTTTGTAGTCATTTGTTGTACTGGTGTTATATACACTGTTTCATTTTTTCTAAACTAAGTTAAGCTTAGCAGTTAAGTGCCACTCATATCTGTATCTTATTTAAAAGCATTCGTTACTGACATATCACAGCCCAAACCATAACTCTATGATGTAAAGATGTAATATATAGATGTAATCTCAAAAGTAGGTAATTTTGCGATATTATTTCGGTTTAAAACGTTTTAATAATACGTTATTATTGTAAAAGTTTATGTAAGTACCTTAACTAATTACCTACCTACTATGAAAGTTATTGTGATTTGTAACCGACTTTTAAAAAGAGGCAGTTATAATTTTTAATGGATGTAATAAAAGTACACCCTAAAACAAAAAAAATGAAAGCTATGGTTCTTTATTGTTTAGTATACAGGTTGAGTTTAATTAAAGTCCTTACATGACTTTTCAATAACTCAGATTTAACTCATAAAATAAACTCATTCTGTATATTTCATAATTATTTTGTGATAAAAGTGTGATTTTAAGTTTGTTTTAATCTTAGTTCATCGATTCTTGCGGGAACCGATAATCCTTAATGCTCGATTTCTATAACTAACGTATGGATGTCCGTGGGACCATCACCATAGCAACTTTATACAAACCCGTATGAAAATACGGAATCGAATCCGAACTCTTTGAAAGGAGTTCGGATTCGGATCGGACGAATCTTATTTTGGCTTGAAAATCCCATAAACTTTTGTCAAATAAAAGACAATTTTTGTTATACTGTTTTAAAGGTCTCTGTTTAGTTTTTTATATGTGTTCTAAAAGTTTAGTTTTGTAATAAAGATTTATTTCTTAATTTAGTTGTTTTATTCACTGCCTATAAAAATATAAATATAATTTTAAATCGAGCTATGCTTGACTTCTTGAAAGAAAGAAGAAAAAAAATGTGTTTATTTCTGTTGGGACGTAAGGATCACTTAAAAATGTACGTACAGTCTTATAAGCTAGGTGACTCTATTGCATGTTCCAACGCAACTGCCTGCACCAGGGAAAGAATCAGGCAAGAACCTCTTAAAATAAAACAACAAATAAACAGGGAACGATTTATTTCTGATTAAATATCTTACAATTTTATGGTAACAGTTAAATAAACACAGACAATAATACAATTTCAGTTATAAGTTACTTTAATCTATATTTGGGTAAGACATTTACCAATTAACAATCATTTATTAACTAATGTTAGTATTCGTTACATCGACTAATAATTACTACTCAACTAAAACGTAAATGGATTGAATAAACATGTAATTGTTTAAATCACAAAAACCAAAACATAACACTCAAAATTATAACATCACAATAATTTAGACTACCTAAAACTATTTATAAATATTAACGGGACTTAATCGCGTATTAAAATCATATTATTTACCTCGACGTTTCGGTGGCGTTACAGTCACCGTGGTCACGAGTAGACTGAAGGCCGGCACCCGCTCGCATCTTCAACTGACGAGGTTTTTGTCTACCCTCAATCAGTCAACACAAAACTACTACTAGGGTTGCGACACACCACACTCACAATGTCCGGCGAAATGTTAGACGACTTTTTTCGATGCGAACACATTCTTATGACTGGATCCCACGTAGATGACAATTTGTAACCACTGTCCCGGTTAAAATTCTTGTGCTTCTTAATTTCAACCGCTTCACGCACAATTCGGCTATAATAGTGGCGATCATTGGACAGGATTATTGGCTTGTGCAGTTCTATCCAGTGGTTTGACCCAAATTCAAGCAAATGCTCCGCTATCGCTGATTTTTCAACCTGGCGGTTTTTGACAGCTGCGATATGTTCTTTGACTCTTTCAGCAATTGTCCGCTTAGTTTGTCCGATGTAAGAACTACCGCAACTGCAATCGACCTTGTACACCCCAGGTGTCTGATAGGGTATGGTGTCTTTGACAGTTCCTACTTGCGCTGCTATCTTGGATAGTGGAGTGAAAACTGACTTTATTGCGTATTTCTTAAGCAATGAACCGACTTTGTCTGTCACCCCTCTAATGTACGGCAAGTATGCTCTTTCTCTCGGAACGTCAACCTTCCTTACTCTATTAGTACGTCTAGCACTCATATTCCTCATCCTGTAACCATTCTTCTCCAGTACTCCTTTTACATGTGTTAGTTCTTCTTGTAAAAATTCCGAGTCACACAATGCATAGGCTCTGTCGACTAGTGAAGAAACTACCGATGCTAAATGTGTAGGATGATGATGGGACGCCGAATTTAAATTGATCCTATTGATCCTACATATACTGTGCTTAAACTGAGGGAACAAAAGACTAGTAGTCGTAATGTTTACGCGAGGCGGACGAATACTGCTCACCGAGATACAGTTTTTTAACTAGTTCGGCGGGTAGGGCGAATCCAATTTGATCGTATACCAATAAAACACTACAATTAAGTGCCCTGTAAGTTACAACTTCATAAATTTATATACTTAGGTAACATTTATATACTATACAGTGGGTAAGTAGGCACTACAATTCGTAGTTTTTTCTTTTTTTTACCACTCTGTGCTAATACAGACCTAGTTATTCAGAATGTATTCTTTTTCTCCTTTTTTTTCTTTTATTAGTGCCTACCTACCAAATTACTTGTATTACCACAAAGTACCTATCATAATAAGATTATTGTCTTGTTGCCTACCTATTTGAATACCTACCCAGGTAGGTACAATTATAATATGTATAACTACCTACTGTTTACATAGTAGCTTATAGTTCTAAGGAAAATAGATTGTAATTTGGTTTCTTTTAAAATAATAAAACTTTATTATTATTATTATTATTATAAATATTTGTCAGTGTGAGTAGGTTTTCTGTAGACAGAGTGTGTTAGAGAACCATCCGATCTCGCCATTACTTTGATGTCCAGAAAAGGTAATGTACGATTACTTTGCAACTCATAAGTGTAAGGTTTCATAAATTTAATGTAGTAATTTAGATACTGTTTGTAAAATATTTAGTCCGGATTGACCGGAAGTGATTCAAAATATAGCTTATAGTATGTTTAATTGTTTATGTTTGTGAAAATATGAATAATGGCGTTATTAATCTTGCTTACTATTTTACACTGTATTAATAGAAGATATTTAGTTGTTTTATATTCTGTATATTTCTGAAAGTCACTAAACGAATGCCGTCACGGCACGACACCGCCGCCATCTTGTTGTTTACGAAAAAGCGGGTTATAAAAGTAGTGGGGGCAGTCGTGCCGGGATCATTCGTTGTCTGACTGCCGAGCTGGAAGCTTCACTTAACTAGGGTAAGTGCATACCTACTTGGACTGTAACAAAATATAGGTACTTAGATTTATAGACATTGTTAGATTGTTAGATAGATAGATGTTAGATGTTAGATTAGATGGTTAGATTTATAGACATGGATAGATAGACAGATTATAGTTATAGATAGATTGTAACAATGGCAATGAAAATGTAGAAACGTGCAAATAAAAGATTATTGTAACATTTTAAAGTGTTGTTTCTTTATAAGTCAGAAGTGACAAGACCACGTGCTTGTAGGCCTTTATCATATTTTCTTGTTCAAAAAGTACAAATATTGCAATAATAATTCAGATAAATATAGAGTTTAACGAATCCAATGGCCTAATTTACAAAATAATAAGTGATCACAATGATTTAAACTGATTAAGTATAATGGTTTTCTTTTACTAGAAATCAAGGTACCCTCATTGAATATTTATTTCCTTTTAATTACTAAAAATCGGTTTTCCTATGATATGAATGTCGATTCATATGAAGGGGTACTGGTATGGGGTCTACGGGGAAGTGAAATATCATTATTTTTGAGCTACGACGCACCGTTTTCGAGATAATCGAAATGAACCGTTTTAACTCTGTGTTTTTTTTTTATCTGTTTTCGAGATGCTCCTTAATCGTGAATGATCGTCACGTTCACGTCGATTAAGGACGCCTGATGGCATCGTGGCGGCGGCGTCGTAGAAGTCGAAGTCGAAGTCAACACGCTCGCCACCGCGAGCCAAGTCGTCGCAGCGTTCGAGAGCTGAGCCACAGTCCAGCACGCTTACGAAGCGATGGGCGCGCACCCAGCCACGTTCCGGTCCACCCAGCCAGCGAGCCGTATCGGGGACATCGAAGCAACGAGCACCCTTGGCGCGACGTCGTCGAGACGACAGCCAACGAGGGAGCAGCGTCGCGCAGCACTCATGACAAACAAGGTCACGTAGTTTTTTTTATTTTCGACGACCTCTGTGGCGCAGTGGGCGAACGCCCGGCTGAGACGCGGAGGTTGCGGGTTCGATTCCCGCTACGGGACAAATGTTTGTATGTTCTGCAGATATTTGTTTCGTGGGTGTTTTCTATCTATAGTATGTAGATTTGTATACACAAAAAAAAAAACAAAAGAAGTTACAAAGTATGGGTATCTGATCTATTTGAGGTTTTGGCTCATTTGATGCATCTTTTAATGTTTTAAAAGTAAGCCTAGTTATCCGACAGGATAAAGTCAGCGAGTTTTGTTTTAAAAACATCAAATGAGCCAACACTTTTTATTTCAGCGGGTAGTTTGTTGTACAGCTGAGCGCCATCAGAGACAATAGCAGTTTTGCCGTAGTTAGTGCGAGTCTTGGGTAGGACGAGAAAACTTCCTTTGCGGCACGTGGATCGTGTTCGCATTGCTAACTGCTTGATTTTAGTAAAGGCTAATCAGAATAATCAATTTATTGGTACCTAAATGTCGGTTTACGAGTCATATTATTAGGTACAAGTATAATAAAAAAATAACAGTCATGTTGATTTAAATAATTTTATGGTACATATAATTAAGTATGTATCTACATGTCACTGGATTTTACAGACAAAATCCTCAACACGATAGAACGCTTGCTCGATGAGCCACGATTTTAATTTATTGCGCTGCCTAGCCTAGCACACAACTTTTCTATGTGGCTGCCCCTAAGCCACGGTCGATCACAAACCCTAGCAGAGTGATGGATTTTACTTGATCCACAGGAGTCTTGTCTATGCATACATTTAGATTTTTGTGTGCCTACCCGAGATGGAGAAGTGAATGAAATGCGTTTGTTTAGTTTGAGCAAAAGTCCATTTCACTTAAACCACCGTGCTATTTGGTTGGCGACCTCATTCAGTCGCTGCTCGAGTTGTTCCAGTTAGTATGGATTGATTTGTGGAGGATTTTTTCTAACAAGAATACAGTACTGTAATTATATAATTGTTTGATGTTCATCAGTTTAGTTTCTTGGTAAATTGTTTTTGACGAAGTTAATTAGGGTAATTAAATAGTATTTGAATAATTTTGTTTTGGATAATTTGGAGCTTACTCAGTGTGGTTTTAGTGGCGCTACCCCGAATTTCCACGAGTTGACAAGTGAGTTATAAATCATGTAGCGTATTTGCCATGGAACACATCAGACAATGTTTCGCAGTGATCCAGCAAGTGATGAAAGTTTGGATGTGATGTGTTCGATTTGTGTGTTCCATGTCAAATGGCTGTCCATACGTAAACCAAGATATACTTCAGTGTGTTTTTCTTGGGCTACATTATCGATAGTTAGGTGAATATATGGTGGGATTATTTTATTTTTGATTTGAATATGATATAGCATGTCTTAGTGGTGTTAATTGTCAAGAGATTGTGTTGAAACCAGTCAAACAACGTATTGAGATCTTTTGAGCTAACGCAGTTACATGATGTAACTTACATCTTGTATTGAGGGTCCAAAGTAAAACAGACAAGTATCATTCGCGCACAGGGTTATCTGACCAGATAGGCCTATTTTATTTATGTTATTAATGAAATGAAATTTATTTATTGAGCAGCTTAAACATACACATCAAGTAAATTAGGTACTAACTAAAATCTATAATTATCATAGATGCATATCTAGGACATGGTGTCATGTTGAAACCATGGTGATTTGTGAGAGTACTTAGGTATTACTTGCATAGTATGGGTTGTTTGGACTAATTAGGAGCTAGTACCTAACAATGGATTATAAGTCGAGGGATAGGAAGCTGCTTACTAGAGTTACAAATTATAATTATGAGCCCTAGGCCTCGCACTAGGAATACCTGTGTCGTGAGGTCTAGTACCCGCCCTTGTGCAGTAAAATATAACATGCACGGTATAATAAATAATATTACGAGTATAATGAATAAGTAGGTAGGTACTTACTTAATGAAATAAAATAATTGGTGGATGAAAAGGTGATTTTGAATAAGAGTGATTATGTAGGCTATCAGAAGGATGGCTAGGTAAATTGAAAAACAAAAGCTATTAAAAGTAGTGTTCAATGTAAATCAAGAATAGCAATGGGAATAATGTAGAACCTCGTGGGACTCCACAGGTTATAGGCATAGACTTGCTCTGAGCATTATTGATTTTAACTATTGATTTTAACTATCTACTTGTAGTCTGTTTGATAGGTATGACTCAAACATCTTTAGGGCAGTTCCAGTTACACCTATGCATTCCAATTTCTTGATCAGTAATTTGTGGCTAACCGTATCGAATGCTTTCTTCAGATCTATAAATATACCTAGAGCAATGTTTTTGTTATCTATATTTGTTTTGATTCTAGTGACTAGGTCAATTGCCGCAGCTAGTGTGTTACTTTTGGGCCTGAATTCGTATTGTTCTTTGCAAATGAAGTTTATTCGGTTTAAATATCTTTCTAACCGTATTTGAAGTATTTTTCTAAAATTTTGGAAAGCATAGGTAGTACTGAAATAGGTTGGTAATTGCCAAGATCTGTTTTCGGTCCTGATTTGTGTATAGGAGACACTTTGGCAATCTTAAGTGTATCAGGGAATGTGCCATCAAGCAGTAGTTTGTTAAAGCAATTGGAAAGCTGATGTAATATAAGGTTTTTATACATTTTGTGCATTTAGTATTAATGCCATCAATGCCAGCGCTAGACAAATTCTAAGTCAATCAAGTCCAGATTCTTTATAATGTTATTAATTTCACAAGATATACAGAGATCGAAGGAAGTTAATTTGTTATCGAGAATAGTTGTTGGGAGTGCTTTTATGAAGTTGTTGTGGTAATATTTAGGTATTTGAGCAGCCAGATGCGGGCCAATAGTAGAGAAATATTCATTAAACATTTCACAGATATCGTTTTCATTAGTAATTTGTTTAGAATTAACTATTAGTTTTGGTGGATACATGTTTCTTTAATTTTGCTATTTGTCAGATTGTTGATAATTTTCCACATTTTTGGGTTTGTTAGTAGTACATGTTATGAATTCTTTGTAGTAGTAATTATCTTTCGTATTCTGAATAAGTTTTGCAGTGTGGTCTCTTTTTGCTTTAAAGTCTGTTAAGAGAGTTTCATTTTCCGGTTCCTTCTTTGATTCTATCCAGAATTTATTACACAAGCATTAAGTTGCTTAGCTTGGGACTAGATGACGCTGTGTGAAATGTCCAAGGACATTTATTATTATTTATTTATTTTCGTCTAAAGATGTGGCAAAATTGCTAAGGCACTTGTCACACCGGCAACAAGTAACGAGTAGAGCTAGAACTAGAAACGAGTTTGCGAGAAGCGAGGAGCGAGTGCGTAGTTAGAAAGAAATAAAGAAACAAAGAAAGATATTTATTTCCGATCACCATTATGAACTAATACAGTAACAAGTAGATCGGACTTCCTGTTAAGAGGTGACAATGGTACAAACTCTTAAATTGCTAAAATTAACCTTAAAATAAAAATAATAGAAATAGAGAAATAGAGAGATGAGGAGAGTAGGATATTATTGTAGAGCTTTCCGCTATGCCAACCAGGGTTAGTTCCGTTATTTGTATAGCTCGGATATAAGCGAGTGTCCGAGTGAGGCGGGCGATTACTCGCATCACTCGCTAGCGGCAGTCAAGCACTGTAGAGAGATGACCACTGGTTGTTCTCTCGGCGTGAGTTCTAATCGTTTGGAGAGTATCGCCGAACGAGTGTTATCTTAATAGCTCTTGTCGTTCAGCGACAAACTAGTGAAGAGTGCTCGCCGGCAGTGTGAACAGTCAGCGATCAACTATTTGTATATGCACCCCTTTTTGTTCACACGGAAAGTATTATCTATTGTACGTTTCTTGAGCGAGAAAATAGCCGATAGTTAGTCGTATAATCGCAGTTGGTGAGACGACTGCCTAAAAACAGTGAGCCAATAAAAAAAAACTATTTCTACGATTGATTGATGTTTATTCAGGATTTTCAACAAATCATATAGTTGTACTTTAGAAGTTGTTTTTGTTGTTGTTGCAGATTGATTACCATGGACTGACCCTCCAAGATGCTAGAGATGAACATGGGCGAATTCCAGGACCGATAGTGATGATCGGTTGATTGACCTGGTTTCGCCAGCGCGTCGAAGGCTATGAGGAAGGGGACGAGTCCTAGTAATACAATCAGAAAAATCTCTTAACGAGATAACACAAGTGATGCCAGAACTGAGGCTTGGTTGGTGAATTTAGCTTCCCTATATTAGAGAGATTCAGAGGATGTGATACGTAATGAGACGTAGATATTCATTCTAGGATGTACTACGTAATGAGACGTAGAGATCCAGAGGATGTGATACGTAATGAGACGTAGATATTCATTCTAGGATGTACTACGTAATGAGACGTAGAGATCCAGAGGATGTGATACGTAGTGAGACGTAGAGATTCATTCAGAAGATGTATTACATAGTGAGACATAGAGAGATTCAGAGGATGTATTACGTAGTGAGACTTAGGCAGATTCAGAGGATGTATTATGTGGTGAGCCGTAGAAAGATTCAGATGAGGTATTACGCAGTGAGACGTAAGAGTTGATTGTCATGACTTGACTCTGACTTCATAGTGAAAACTACTATAGGCCGAATGTAAGGTTTCGTAATTTATTAGGTTTTCAACAGAAACATGCATGGGGACATGCATATTATCAGAATGGCCGAATGTAAGGTTTCATAAATTTAATGTAGTAATTTAGATACTGTTTGTAAAATATTTAGTCCGGATTGACCGGAAGTGATTCAAAATATAGCTTATAGTATGTTTAATTGTTTATGTTTGTGAAAATATGAATAATGGCGTTATTAATCTTGCTTACTATTTTACACTGTATTAATAGAAGATATTTAGTTGTTTTATATTCTGTATATTTCTGAAAGTCACTAAACGAATGCCGTCACGGCACGACACCGCCGCCATCTTGTTGTTTACGAAAAAGCGGGTTATAAAAGTAGTGGGGGCAGTCGTGCCGGGATCATTCGTTGTCTGACTGCCGAGCTGGAAGCTTCACTTAACTAGGGTAAGTGCATACCTACTTGGACTGTAACAAAATATAGGTACTTAGATTTATAGACATTGTTAGATTGTTAGATAGATAGATGTTAGATGTTAGATTAGATGGTTAGATTTATAGACATGGATAGATAGACAGATTATAGTTATAGATAGATTGTAACAATGGCAATGAAAATGTAGAAACGTGCAAATAAAAGATTATTGTAACATTTTAAAGTGTTGTTTCTTTATATAAGTAAACCTAATCTTGTGATGGATAGAGTTCAGGTGTTGTAGAAACTGTTCGACTTCCGGCTTGTTACCTTTCATAATGCAAAACACATCGTCTACGTAACGTTTCCATAGCTTCAAACCAGATGGAAACTGTATTAGTGACTCCAAGTGCTCCATCCAGATATTAGCCATTACGGACACCGGGACAGTGGTTACAAATTGTCATCTACGTGGGATCCAGTCATAAGAATGTGTTCGCATCGAAAAAAGTCGTCTAACATTTCGCCGGACATTGTGAGTGTGGTGTGTCGCAACCCTAGTACCTAGTAGTTTTGTGTTGACTGATTGAGGGTAGACAAAAACCTCGTCAGTTGAAGATGCGAGCGGGTGCCGGCCTTCAGTCTACTCGTGACCACGGTGACTGTAACGCCACCGAAACGTCGAGGTAAATAATATGATTTTAATACGCGATTAAGTCCCGTTAATATTTATAAATATGTTTCCAAGTCGCGATAGTTTAAATAGTATTTTAACTAACCGGTACGGGCCGGAAGTTGTTACAAAAGTACGAGATCTAGAAAAACTCCGGAAGAAAAGAGTGCGGTTGGAGTCATCATTAACATTTTTAATTAAATGTCGTGATACGGACATTATTCCAACATGTGCGAGAATTAAACCGCGAAATGACATTCTTTTTTCGGAAAGTATTCTTCGAAGTGCTAGTGTTCGTTTGCTCAAACAAATAATTAGGAACAGTTTTTGCGAATTAGACAAAGTGAATCGTGCTTTATACGCTTTGCATTGTGAGTGTAGTGCTGTGCTTTCTTTTGATGATTTTTGCATGTGTGATCGGGTTACCTACTTGCAAGCAGATCGAGTGTATGAATTGTGTAGTGTTACACATGATCGTAAATATAAAAAGTTTTATGATCGTCAGAAACGGAACACAGTTCGCAGCGAGGATGTTGTGTCGGTGGTAAATTTATCAAGTACTACATTAAACAGTGCAACCGAAAGTGTCTTAGCGAAGGGTTTGAATTATGCAACTACCCCCCAACAAATTCCGTATGAGAAAATTATAAGTAGTGTTGAGGAGGTCATACTACGTAACAAACTACCTTCCAGTGATTCGGAATCATTACGACAAGATGTTTCGGTAATATTACGCAGAGCTAAATTACCGAAATGTAACATTTCTTCCGAAGAACGGGCTGCTCTTAAGGACTTGCGCGAAAACAGTGATGTATGTGTTCTTAAGGCCGATAAGGGGAATGCTACGGTTGTGATCGACTCAGTTGACTACGATCATAAGGTGCATGATTTGTTGAGCGACACAAATATTTACAAACCCGTGTCCTATGACCCGACTGCAAGAGTGACACGACGTATACGTGCGGTGATCAGAGACAATAAAGAAATTATGAAAGAAGATGACTTTACGAGGTTATTTAAACCTCAAATTGTTCAACCGCCAAAATTCTATGGTCTGCCGAAGATACACAAATCCAACGTTCCATTGCGACCTATTGTGAGTCAGATTAACTCACCGACTTACAGTCTTGCAGGGTACGTTGCGAAAGTGTTGCAACCATTGGTGGGGAAGACGTCTTCCTTCGTGAAGGATTCTCGCCATTTCATCGCTATAATTAAGGACATAATGCTGGAACCAGATGACGTCATGGTGAGTTTTGATGTTGAGTCACTTTTCACGAATGTTCCAGTTAAAGAGTGTGTAGACTTAATTAGGCGAAAACTTGAGGACAACATCATGCCAGAAGGATACATTACTTTGTTAAGAAACTGTTTAGAAGGGAGTTATTTTTTGTATAGAGGGCAACACTACCTACAGATAGATGGCGTTGCTATGGGTAGTCCTGTAGCACCCGTAATGGCTAATATCTGGATGGAGCACTTGGAGTCACTAATACAGTTTCCATCTGGTTTGAAGCTATGGAAACGTTACGTAGACGATGTGTTTTGCATTATGAAAGGTAACAAGCCGGAAGTCGAACAGTTTCTACAACACCTGAACTCTATCCATCACAAGATTAGGTTTACTTATGAGTTGCAAAGTAATCGTACATTACCTTTTCTGGACATCAAAGTAATGGCGAGATCGGATGGTTCTCTAACACACTCTGTCTACAGAAAACCTACTCACACTGACAAATATTTAAATTCGGCGTCCCATCATCATCCTACACATTTAGCATCGGTAGTTTCTTCACTAGTCGACAGAGCCTATGCATTGTGTGACTCGGAATTTTTACAAGAAGAACTAACACATGTAAAAGGAGTACTGGAGAAGAATGGTTACAGGATGAGGAATATGAGTGCTAGACGTACTAATAGAGTAAGGAAGGTTGACGTTCCGAGAGAAAGAGCATACTTGCCGTACATTAGAGGGGTGACAGACAAAGTCGGTTCATTGCTTAAGAAATACGCAATAAAGTCAGTTTTCACTCCACTATCCAAGATAGCAGCGCAAGTAGGAACTGTCAAAGACACCATACCCTATCAGACACCTGGGGTGTACAAGGTCGATTGCAGTTGCGGTAGTTCTTACATCGGACAAACTAAGCGGACAATTGCTGAAAGAGTCAAAGAACATATCGCAGCTGTCAAAAACCGCCAGGTTGAAAAATCAGCGATAGCGGAGCATTTGCTTGAATTTGGGTCAAACCACTGGATAGAACTGCACAAGCCAATAATCCTGTCCAATGATCGCCACTATTATAGCCGAATTGTGCGTGAAGCGGTTGAAATTAAGAAGCACAAGAATTTTAACCGGGACAGTGGTTACAAATTGTCATCTACGTGGGATCCAGTCATAAGAATGTGTTCGCATCGAAAAAAGTCGTCTAACATTTCGCCGGACATTGTGAGTGTGGTGTGTCGCAACCCTAGTAGTAGTTTTGTGTTGACTGATTGAGGGTAGACAAAAACCTCGTCAGTTGAAGATGCGAGCGGGTGCCGGCCTTCAGTCTACTCGTGACCACGGTGACTGTAACGCCACCGAAACGTCGAGGTAAATAATATGATTTTAATACGCGATTAAGTCCCGTTAATATTTATAAATATGTTTCCAAGTCGCGATAGTTTAAATAGTATTTTACCTAAAACTACTTTTAGAATAATATGTTAAATAATAAAACTGTTTAATACTAGCTGAATGTTATATGCAATAAAATGCTTGTCCTAAAATTACATTTGTAGAATGAAAAGTTGTGCAGTTTTCAAATCAATTCGTTTACGCGTTGCAAGCACATGTTGCCTTTTTAAACTGCGTCTTAGACGAGAGTGCTGTCAAATGGTAATCAAACTAATATAGGTTGCGCCACGTAAAAATAACGCTGAGGGGAAAAGCTGCGCAGTAGGCGATTTTAAGAAATCTTAGGTGTGATTGGTTGTGTGGTGACGCGGCTCACTTCACACATTGATGTAGCGCGTGCTGTTGGTTCGTGAGCGAGTGACCCCCCACCAACACATACCCCATCGTTCCCCTCATCGTTCTTTTTACGTGGCGCGACAAGGTGAATCTTTTTAAGCACAAAATGTGTATGTCTCGTCTTGTTTTCGGCTTTTCGGCAGAAAAGTATTTTTTAACCAAAGTTCTTGAATTTAGCACCTAAATGACTAAAAAGCTACCAAGGTCGTTTTACGAGTAACATAATAAAAAGTTATTAAGAAATTCTAGTTAAAGAATTTCTACTAAAAAACTAAGATCGCATGTCGCCATGGTGCATTTTATTATAAAACTACACCTATCATATTTCAGCGAGTGAAGCGAGCAAACTTTTATTGAATATTTCGGCAATGATTCTATAGTTTTATTAAGTTTTACAAACAGTTCATTAATTAAAGTCCTCTACACGTTGAAGCGTGACACATTTTAGTGAAAATTTCGGAAATCTGCGATGATTCAATAGCCCGAATTCTATAATCAGCGTACGGATATCCGTAGGCATAGCAATTTTGTTTTTACAACAAACTGTATGAAACTTTTTGTTATCTGAATAACAACGTTGCTACGGCTAACTTACTGACATAAGTTAGTTATAAGAACCGGGCGTAACAGTTTATTTCTTAAGCTCCCTCTACACATTGAAGCGAGTTTCCGAGCCGTCTGCCAGCATCAGCGTGACAGTCCTACAATTGGTCCACACGAGGCGTGCTAAACGCGCGGGATTTAAACGCGAAACGTCGGCCATGGGCGCTGTACTGTAGCATTTGACGCAGCGCGTCTGGGCGGCGCCTAAGCCGAACATACCTGGGAACACAATAGTATTTTTTATTTTTATTTTATTTCGTCACAAGTTCGGATTCGGATTGGACGTAGTGAAAAACCACTATGAGATAATAATCTGCTAAAAGATAATAATAATTTTCCCAAAAATTACAGGAAGCGAAGCGAGTCATTACTTCATTTCTACACTCTCATTTCTTTTTTCTTCGGGCTATTTTTGTGTTTGATTTTTGCGGCGCCCCGAGCGGCGCTTAGGTCTTGCCTGCAATCAAAAATAAGTAATTCCATCTAGTGCTAAGTAGCATGCAGTCGGATGCCTAAACGCCGCTAGGTGACGCCGCAAAAATCAAACATCAAAAAATTGCCCGAAGAAAAACGGAGTGAATTCAATGTTCGAGATGAGGTACCCGTGCTATCTATCTACTTACCAGCGGTGCTTTGCCAGAACGAGAGTCTATTGTCGCTGGTAGCGTATGAGACGAGGTACCGTCCGTCCGGACTGAATGCGCACGCGGTGACTGGGCCGGTGTGCGCCGCGAGGGACTGACACCGCCCCGCGCGCAGCTCGTACATCGCCAGCTGACCGGTGTGACTGCCAACTGGGATGTAAACATCATTATTCATTTGGACATACCTCTGACTACCCCATTAGACATCTTTCAAATGATCTAAAGTATTAAATAAAGATCAGAGAGAAAATGTCTACGGCTCCTGGGATACAGTCGTGATAATATTTTATTTTTTAAATTGTTTTTTCATAAACTAGCTGCGTCATCGCGGTTTCACCTGCATAAGTCCTGTTCCCGCAGTAATATCGGAATAAAAAATACCCTGTGTCACCTGTGTCCTGTCGCCATCCCTTCAAATATCAGCACTTAATCTTTTAAGTGCACGGCAAAACGGTGCGATGAATTGACGTGATCTTTCACGTCAATTCGTCGCACCGTTTTGCCGTGGAAGACGGACAAACAGACAGACACACACACTTTCCCATTTATAATATTTTTAGTATTAGTATGGATATATATTTCTTACCGGCAATTCTCCTTGTAGCCGGGCAGTGTGACACCTGGTTGTATCTGCATATCGCCGGGAACACCTCGTTCAGTCCCTTGCTCTTCAAGTGGGACTGATCCACGCAGTGTAGGATTATATCCATCACCTGGTATATTTTAAGATTTAATAATCAGATTATTCATAGCAGCACGTCCCGGCTTCGCACGGGTGTACTAATGAAACTAGCAGGATAAAAATATAGCCTATGTTACTCCTTGATACTGCAGCTTTCATTCGAAAAACGTTTTGAAATCGGTCTAGTAGTTTCGGAGCCTATTGGTTACAAACAAACAAACAAATCTTACCTCTTTATAATATTAGTGTAGATATTATTATGTTTATTATTATAACACTAGGGACCCACCCCGGCTTCGCACGGGTCCAATAATTATACATATGAATCTACATCTTGAATCACTCTATCTAAAACAAAAAGGCGTGTGGCACTCGGGGACTGCCGCGGTAAAGCTATTGCATGCCACCTAGAGGCGAGTTGCTGAACTAAAGTGACAAGCGTTAGGTTTTTTCGTTACGGAATTTCTGGATTCGGTCTCCACGCTCAAGGCCCGCGATAGAAGCTATGCAATAGCTTAAAAAAGTGGTCGCCAACAGCACTGACCTCTACAAGCAGTGTTGCCAGCTCCGCGTGCATCCTGTCTATGAGTAGTTCTATCCCCCGCAACACCTCGGCCCTCCCCCGCTGCAGGGCGAGGTAAGCGGGGGGAGGGGCGGCGCCGTGGGATAGGGCGGCGCAGCGGGCCACCTCGCGAGCCATTGTGGTGATGAATGCAGCCGGTCTGAGGATATATCAATAAATAAAAAGAAAGACGTCACTCGAGGACTGCCGCGGTAAAGCTATTGCATACCACCTAGAGACGAATAAAACGTCAAACGTCTACCTCGTCAAACGCACGCAATTATGCGTCCTATATTAATGAGCAGAGTTCATTATCTTTAAACGGGACGCCGCCGCCGGAATTTTTTCGTTACGGAATTTCTGGATTCGGTCACCCCGCCGAGGCCCTCGAAAGAAGCTATGCAATAGCTTAAAAACTTGATAGAAAACGAAGTTCTATGAGAGAGAGAGACAGAGAAACACGCGCACGCCGCACGGCTTACAACTATAGCGAAAAGTGTCGTTACAACTATTGGTCTTAATTTTTTCCGTCTAGCTCCCTTTCGCAACGCGCGATAAGGAACTTCGTTCCAAACTTAGCTTGGGACTAGATGACGTTGTGTGGAATGTCCAAGGATATTTATGAATATACCTGGCAGTAGCGATGAGTGTGAGCGCGTGCCTCGCGGTGCGACACGAGTCAGCCTGCGGAGTGAGCGGCAAGCCGTAGCTCATAGACGGGACTAGCTTGTCTGCATGACACGGTTAGTCAAGTGTGACATACCTGGCAGTAGCGATGAGTGTGAGCGCGTGCCTCGCGGTGCGACACGAGTCAGCCTGCGGAGTGAGCGGCAAGCCGTAGCTCATAGACGGGACTAGCTTGTCTGCGTCAGAACACATCTCCAGAAGACCTGGGGAATATTTTGTGGTTAAGTATTTGAGATTTGTATCATGTGTCTTGTGTAATGTGTTTTTTGTCTTGTGTCTTGTGCCTTGTATCTTGTGTAATGTGTCTTTTGTCTTGTCTTGTGTAATTGTGTCATGTGTCATGTGTCATGTGTCATGTGTCTTGTGGCTTGTGTCTTGTGTCTTGTGTCTTGTGTCATGTGTCTTTTGTCTTGTGTCTTTGGGCTTGTGTCTTGTGTCTTGTGTAATGTGTCTTTTGTCTTGTGTCTTGTGTAATGTGTCTTGTGTTATGTGTCTTGTGTCTTGTGTAATGTGTTTTTTGTGCTGTGTCTTGTGTCTTTTGTCTTGTGTCATGTGTCTTGTGTCTTGTGTCTTGTGTTATGTGTCTTGTGTAATTGTGTCATGTGGTACATACCGAGCAGCACATGGCTCTGGTCCAGATACGGCTCCCAGACGGTAAAGCCCCGTCCAAGCAGGTCGACGGCGGCGCGCCGCAGCGGCGTGTGGGCGGGGAGGCGCGCACACGCCGGTGATAGTAGGAGGTGGGATAATGCGAGCGCAGTCAGGCGCGCTAGGTTGTTTGATGAGCTCAGGGTGAAGCCTGGAGGTAAATAATAGAAAAGATTTATTTTAATTCAATGTTAATGATATTTATTTATAGTATAACACATAAAACGGGATATTTACCATGATTCGTAGATTAAACATTACCTCTTCATAATATTAGTACATATAATAAATACTAAATGATAACTTACCTTCAACCACAGAGCTCTTTCGGCTGTCACCATCTTTACGTCTTTTATCTTTCGCTGCGCCTAAAAATTACAATTTATTGAAAAATAATCCATACTAATACTATACAAGGGAAAGTGTATGTGTCTGTCTGTATGTTTGTCCGTCTTTCACGGCAAAACGGGGCGACAAATTTACGTGATTTTTTGTGTGGTGATAGTGAGTGTGAGTATTGAATTCTATTAGTTTCTATTAATTCTATTAGTTGAATAGAAGGGATGGCAAGTGACGTAGGCTACTTTTATCCCGATATTCCCGCGGAAACGGGACGTATGCGGATGGAAACGGGGAGCGCAGCTAGTCAGTATATAATAAAATACAAGTTTATATTATTTAGTATAACTACTTTGACTACTTTGATTCGTACCATCGCTGGTTATGTCCTGTCCAAACTCAGCGCCAATAACGCCGAGCAGCACCACCGCTGTGGTCTGCTTCCTCTTCAGCTCGGCCATGGAAGAGGGCTTGCGGATTATCTCTTCCTCTTCCTCTTCAAACTCCTCGTCTTGCTGGAATGAGAATGAATGAATGAATGAAAAATTCTTTATTGCACACCTTAAATTAAAAATAACAATAAAATAATAACAACAAAGATAGAATGTACAATGGGCGGCCTTATCGCTAAAAGCGATCTCTTCCAGGCAACCTTTGGATGGAAAAGATATGAGAATATGTGGTGTGTCTAAAAACTGGAATCATTATTTGTTTGTTTTTGTTTGTTCGTATGAGCAAGTGGCCAACTCTGGTGACGGAGTTTTTAGGCCGCATAAAGGCCTCCGTCATGGCTTAACGACTTTAAAAGCCGGGACCGACAATGTAACGTGCCCTCCGAAGCACGGAAGCGCTCAGGTAATAATACCACTTGCCACCCTTGGTCATCCATCCAAGTTGTGACCGCTCAGAACGTTGCTTAACTACGACGATCTATCAAGACCATCTTAGCTTCGCCGCGGGCGCTTCAAAAATTTACTTTTATTTTACTTTAGTGGCGATTCTGACGTATTGTGTGAAACCACACATAGGTAAGTATTTGCATATTAAAAAAAACCAAAACAACAAATATCAGACTAACCTGTATGTTTTCTGTGAGCGGTGCCTTCTCTGCCGGCTCCTTTGTCGCGTGAGGGTTAATACTCTCCGTGTGAGTGTAGAGAGGCAAGTACTGGGCCCAGTTGTCGACGAGTGTCTTACGGCCTTTCGGACCGAGCCTGGAGAATGTATGAATATATAAATAACCTTGGAGATTCTATGGTTTATAAGTCGATGCACTTTTAAATAAAATAAAAGTAAACAAATTTAAAAAACAGTCTAAAAGTTCGTAATTTTTTGAAATAAGAACTATTAGGTTCTGTTGACAGTTGAGTTGTGTCGTATTCCAAATTAGAAATGTTTTATTTTCTTTTTTAAGCCTTAGCCCCTTCTCTCACGAAGCGACTCTCAAGCGATTTGTGTTTCGTACGCGTATCCTACGCGTCGCTTGCGAGTAGCCGCCATACATATTCAGCTAGTTTCGCACACGACGAGACGCGTCGACGACGCGTTTGATATCAGTCGCACGCAACCGACTTGCTGGTCGCACGCTACCCGAGTCGAATACGCGTTGCATCAAAAAATGGCGGCGGAACAAATCTTTAATATTAATTTTGTCCAGGAGGTGGAAAATTATCCATGTTTGTATTATTATAGGCTGCCAGAGTACGTAAGAAAAGATGTTACAGAAAAGGCGTGGATTGAGATTGAAAAAAAATTCAAATGCTCTACAATTTATATTTTTTTCGATGTACGGATTCACCCAGAATCTTCTTTTACATTTTCGTTTATTTTTGTAATATAAATACAGAAGAACATTGTCTTCATCGCTAGAGTCACTAGACATCTTCGTACGAATGTTGTTCTTCAAATGATAAAAATAGTCTCATTTGCATAGCACCGTGTGCGGAAACGAGTAGCATACCAGTAGGCAACCAAGGTTTGCATCTCAGTCGCGTAGCATTTGAGTAGCGTCGTGAGAGGAGGGCCTTACCCTACCCAATTAGAGGTATAGTTAGAAGCATTAACCTGTCCAGTTCGAAGCATTATTCTGCCCAGTTAGCGACATTAACCTGCCAAGTTCGAAGCATTAATTTGCCCAGTTAGAAGCATGAACCTGCCCAGTTAGAAGCACTAACCTGCCCAGTTCAGCCAGCAGTAGGGCCTGTGACGCGTCCCTGACCTCCAAGCAATGGTGTTGCCATCTACGAGCTAGCATTTCTACTTGGGGACGCTTGAAGTTCTTCGCGCCTGTAAATTTAGAAGTTTAAGTTAAAGCGAAAAAAAGCGACTTTTGTTTAAAATTCTGGCTAATTAATGTTTTTTCCCATCTCAAATGATATCACTAAGAAAGTCATGAGTATGAGTGTGGATGGACATAAAAGTAAAGGAAGGCCGAGGAAGAAGTGGATGGATTGTGTGAAAGAGGACATGAGTGTGAGAGGAGTGGATTCGGAGTTGACGAGTGATAGAGATGAATGGAAGAAAAAAACCTGTTGGGCCGACCCCATCTAGCGTGGGATAAGAGCAGGAGAATAATGATGATGAGCCAGTATTTCAAACAGCAAGGCTATTGCCTAACTTGTTTCGAAATGGAGGCCTATTATAATAGCCATGAAGAGGTATAATTATTTCACTTTCAAAACTATCGTGAGTTGTACTAGGCATCATTATAATAGTATGAGACGCATCCGCGAGGAGTTACCACACTCATACCCAGATGAAGATTCTCCGGAAGAATCGAAAAATTGTCGGTATCTAAATCGATAGTATACGTAAGTAATTTCCCGTGTTAGTAGTAATGTTAAGTATTATTATTTACTTAAAAAACCGTCATGGCTTTATGTCTCTGTCGATAAATTTGATGGTTGACCTCACCTGCAGCCAGGACCTTGTCCGGAAGCAGTACAGCATGCAAGGTGGCCAGGAGCGACCAGCCCTGCTTGATGTGAGCCTGCTGGGCTGCTAGCTGTTCCTCTCTCTCCTCGTCTCCGGCCCAGGATGTACTGCTTCTAGTTGAGGGTCTGGAGAATTTGATGGCTGACCTTACCTGCAGCCAGGACCTTGTCCGGAAGCAGTACAGCATGCAAGGTGGCCAGGAGCGACCAGCCCTGCTTGATGTGAGCCTGCTGGGCTGCTAGCTGTTCCTCCCTCTCCTCGTCTCCAGCCCAGGAGGTACTGCTTCTAGTTGAGGGTCTGGAGACAGAAGGCAGTTAGGCAAAACGAGATCACGTGTAACGCTGGTATCTTTATTATTAAGAGGATATGTTGGTTTGTTTGTTTGCGGAGGTAATCCGAAACTACTATTAGGCGAATTCAAAAATTCTTGTGTGTACAATGGACTGTCGGTTATAGGCTATTTTATCCCGGTAGTTTCATTAGTACATCTGTGCAATGCCGTTTGAAGTGGGTTGAAACACCGACATAATTTGGGGAAAAACAAAAAAAAAAGGTGTGTGGGTAAAACATGTGGGTAACAACAGAAATACACCATGCCGGGGCGTTTGTTGGCACTTTTGACATTCAACGACAACGCAGTCTTTGTGCGATTTAGGGAGAGAATCAGGCCAGAACTAATATGTACCTGTGCATCCTTCTAGCGACTTCCTGTTCCGGCACGAAGCTGGCGTTGCTCATGGACATGAGCGTGTTGGCCAGAGCCACTATGGACAGCAGGTGGTTGGTGGTCAGAGTGGTCGACAGCTCCCAGTGGAGTTTCGATGAGAATAGCCTGGAATATGGTCAAATAGTACAATTTAAACTCTTGCGATCTTTAGACATAATTTGTATGAAACTACGGGACTTTATCACGTAATAATAAGGTGAATACGAGATAAAGTCCCATAATTCCATATAAATAATGTATAGTCAAATGTCAAAATATGGTTAGGGTATGTATTAAACAGCGAGTGGTAGTTTCTTTCAAATCTTTAGGCAATTTTTAGGTCCTTTTGAAGTTATACATATCGTTCGTTCGTATAAGCAAGTGACCAACTCTGGTGACGGAGTTTTTAGGCCGCCTAAAGGTTTCCATTATGGCTTAACGACTTTTTAAAAGCTGGGACTGACCATTGAGGAACCAGTTAGCTTTCTAAGAGCGTCGATGGGCTTGTAACCTGTCTCGTATGAAAATTTAACTTCTGCAAAATGTGGGCATGTACTAAATATGTATTTGGACAAACCTTTGACTACCCCATTAGACACAAAAGATCTAAAGAATTAGATAAAGATCTGAAAGAAATGTCTACCGCTCCCATGTTCGTGATCATATTTTCATTTCACTTCTATAGCCAAAGACCTGGTAAGCTTCTCCTGCCTCAGCAGTTCTGGTGGTAGACCAGAGGTATTGAGGAGCGGGTCCTCAGGGGCAGACGCGCAAGCCTGGTCCCAGCCTCCAAGCCATGTGGGCAGCTGGACTGCCATGTGGCCATGACGGGAAACCACGCCGAAACAGACAGGTACCTGTGTGACAAACTTTTAGTAAGATTTTTCATTTATAAATGAAATGCCTAAGTGTGGTTTAACACTATAAAAATATATAAACTATAGATTTAGCTATAGCGACTTCTCTAGTCATTTGTATTGAATGTATTTCAGTCAATTAGCAGGTGTTCCTAATTCTTCTAGGATCCCTGTAGATGGCGCTAGTCGGTGCTTTAACCGAAAATATGATCTTACTGATAGTTTGGAGCTACGACTCGCCAAGAGATACATCGCGAGGGCGGGAACGTTGTGATTTGGTCGTAAAGCCCGTATTGAATAGACTTTAAGCCATGACGGGACTGTCTCCCGTCATGGCTTAACGTCTGTTCATCACGGGCTCAACGGATTCAACTCACCATAGGCCTCAACAGTCCAAGCTTGCTTTCGCAGACCCTGTCCAGGTCAGGGTCTAGACCCCACGCGTGGAGTAGAGAGATTAGGATCTGGGCTATCTCCATCGTGTGTGGAGTCTCGCCAAGAGACACATCGCGAGGGCGGGAACGTTTGCCTGATGCTGCCTCATCTGAAAATAAATAAACATCATTCATTCATTCGTTCGTTTGAGCAAGTGGCCATTTGCTATAAAGATCATTTGCTTGATATTATATTAACACAATTACTGAAATAAAAATATTAAAAAACAGTCAATAGTCACTTATAAGACTGTATATTTTTAAGTGATCCTTGAGGTCCTAAAGAAATAAACACATTTTTCTTTCTTGGGAGTGTAAACAAATTCATAGGCTGATATTAGATCAAGCTACTTTTAAGTAGAGCGTAGATCAATCACTATAACAGTGAGATTGTAAGTATAGTCAGCGTCGGTATACCTAATATCACTACTATAGAACAAAGTCGATGTCGCTGTCTGTCCGTCCCTATGTCTGCATAAATCTTTACAACTTCGCAACGGATTTCGAAGCGGTTTTCTTTCATAGATAGAGTGATTCAAGAGGAAGGTTTCGGCTTTGCCGGGTACACTATAATTAAACCCGGGATTATACCAGGATAAATCTAGCCTATGTTCTGCCAGAAAGTCCATTCTACACACCGGTGAAATAATTTTTGAAATCGGCTGAGTAGTTTTGAAGATTACCACCGTCAAACAAACAAACAAACCAATATTACCTCTTTATAATATTAGTAAGATAGATAAACAATAATTGCTCGTTTAAAAATAAAATTTCTTCGTACGGTACATTTTGACATGACTGTACCTAGTAAATACCAACAGAATAATCCTTGGCCTATACATAATTACCATGATATTACCCATTGACTACGTGGTCTTAAAGGCCAGATAAACCAAGAGAAGGGTTAAAAAATATCGTATACGTATGAGTAACTGGTCTATTGTTACCGGCGGAAGAACTTTATTTAAAAGAAAAGACGTGTGGCACTCGGGGACTGCCGCGGTAAAGCTATTGCATGCCACCTAGAGGCGAGTTGCTGAACTAAATGACAGCGGTCAGGCTTACGGAATTTCTGGATACGGTCTTCAAGCCAAGGCCCGCGATAGAAGCTATGCAATAGCTTAAAAAAGTATAAATCATAATAAAGTTGAGATTCGATTAGTATTAGTATAGAAATCTAGACTAGCACAACGTCCCAGCTCTGCACCGGTGTACTTATGAAATTACCGGGATAAAATATAGCCTATAACCATCCCGACAATTCTATAAATCGGTGAAAGAATTTTTAAAATCGGCTGACTAGGTTCGGAGATTACCTCCTTTTAAACCAGTAGGCCTAACATGTGCAACGTTTCGACACGACAAATGAAATATCTCGATCATGTCAGACTGCTCTAACGTACTATGTTAGAGCAGGAGATAATATTTTGTCGACGACGAAATGATTTCTCGCGCCGCACATGTTAAGCCGGCTGGTGGGTATATGTACCACGCGAAAGAAGACGCGGGCAAGCAAGCTAGTGTTAAATCAGACATTTCATCAGAAGGTAAAAAATACTTAGTTTGCGAGTAATTTTCCAAATTTGGTTTTACAAGACCCGAAGTGAATAAATCACTTTAAACATTTCCGCATTTTTCAACCGAAATAACCCGTATTTTATGTACTTATATTAGTTGTTTTTACGGACCAAGAACTTCCGTATATACGGAAATGGTAAAATAACTAGATGTTATCTTTTAATCAAGTTGAACTAATATTAACAGACTTTAAAAAGAAAGAGAGTGTTCCACGCCATACTTCCTATTCCCATCCTATCGGTACTTTTTTTTATGTACTGATTATACCGCCAAGACGGAGGCCTTTAGGCGGCCTAAAAACTCCGTCACCAGAGTTGGCTACTTGCTCATACGAACGAATGAACAAACCAACATTACGTCTTTATAATATTAGTAATAGGTATAGATATATGTTGCGACTGGACGTTCGTTACAGTACGTACCAAGCTAGCCATCGATGTCACAATAAACCGAGTGTCGGGCGTGATTCCTTTGTGGCGCAACACGTACCCACTTAGAACATGGCGCATACAATCTAATACCTACTCGTATCGTATACCACAGGATATGGTAGAACAAAGAAGACATCTTTATAAATATAAACGGGACTTAATCGCGTATTGAAATTATATTATTTAGTCTACTCGTGACCACGGTGACTGTAACGCCACCGAAACGTCGAGGTAAATAATTATGATTTCAATACGCGATTAAGTCCCGTTAATATTTATAAATATGTTTCCAAGTCGCGATAGTTAAAATAGTATTTTAAAGAAGACATCGTAAGGAAACCCGAGGCTAGTCAGCCCTACACGTATTGACCATTGTCTTTCCTGTGGATATGGCCGGCAGTTGAGAGGGTGGTTTTGGTGTTAAAAGCCTATTCCATCTAAACAATGTCCCAGGCACTACACTACAGTCCCGTCAAGTGTAGGCAAAGATTGCTTCCTGACGCTGTATAAATCATCTAGACATCGAGTCGATCGAAAAATAAACCAACTAAATGTGTTGTCCATAAATTTTGGTACATAGGTAGGTATTTTGGTAACTTGTAAAGAAAGAAGAATACATCACATAAGGCAATGTGAACTCGCCCTAGGCCCGTTTTCGACGTCCACCACGTGCGTTTATTTTTCTGACTATCGACTCGGTGTACATTTAGGGCCCCCGCAGACGGCCGACTTTTTGTAGGTGGAAAAGTAGGTCGCTTTTTCGACCGATTTTGTCACCTACTTTGTCACCGACTCCAACGCACACGACCGTCACTTTGTAGGTGGCTAGTGAGGGGACAACATCGAAAAATACTAGAACGGTGGATTTGCAAAGGAAGATAATTAAGTAGATAATATAGTAGAAGATAAGACTACCTAACTTTCTTTTCTTATAATGCAGCCGAAATATACTTCGGTTATAATCCTTTCTACTAATCCTACGAAAATTCCTACTATAATTTACTTATCGAAAGTTTGTGAGTATGGATGTAGGTATGGTTATTTCTCTTTCACGAAAAAACTACAAAACCTATTATAGGTATACCTACTTTGGGATATAGGTAGCTAATGACATGGTATTATACATAGGCTACTTTTATCCTGATATTCCCGCGGAATTCGTTAAAATTACTTTAAATTACAATAAGTAGGTATTGTACTTAATAAATTACATGGTTAGGTAAGTACCTACTTGTAATATTATTATTATTAATCCAATAACAATAAATTATAATTATGAATGATTGAACCTACTTATCTACCAGAAGTGTACCTAGGTACCTAAGCAAATAAAATTCGGAGTAAATAGTCCACTTGCGGAGTAAGCTCTATCACTTATTCCGAAAAGCGCATCACTAAACGACCTACACATTCGGAGTCGGTGTCGGGTCGGTCGGAATGCCACCTACTTTTTTCTCACCTACTTTTTGTAGGTCGTGTGCGTTGCACTATTGTTGTCAGTACGTTCTATTTTTCGACCGATTTTTCCACCTACAAAAAGTCGGCCGTCTGCGGGGGCCCTTAAGAGTATAGTAAATTAAAGGCCTGAGAAGTATGAAGACCTAGTTTTGGTCGGGGATTAAATGCGTTATTACGCTCTAAATAATGACTAAGTTGCAATAAATATTGCATAACAATTTGAAACAATGCAATGCAGTTAAATATCAAACACTGCACTACATCGAGGTCCGATCCAACTTGATCCAAGGCTAGCCGCACCCACTTAGGTAATTCTAGATCACTTTAAGCTACAAGATCCTTGTTATTTCTTGAATATTAAAATCAGTGTCAGGCGTCCTGTTTTAGGTTCAACTCACACCGAGATGGAAGGGAAGCGGCGGGCAGTTAGTTAGTTTAGTGTCTTTTCATTTTAAACTTTATCTTCATTCTAATTACGAGTACATAGTATCGCTTGAGAAACTTCAAATGGAGGGGACCACGAGCGAAGCGACGACTTAGAAACATCTTGGTGTCGCGACGCCAAGACATTTCTTTAGTATGTTTAAGGTTAAGTCATGATGGAGGTCAGAAAAGAAATATATAAAAACAGTACAGCGCGAGTGCGACTAGAGTCAGCTGGGCCGACATTCAGGATAGAGAGAGGAGTGAAGCAAGGAGATCCGCTCTCTCCAAACATTTTTATAGCAGTCCTGGAGTACATTTTTAGGCGACTAGACTGGAGTGAAATGGGTATACAAATCGAAGGAAAATACTTAACCCACTTAAGATTTGCAGATGACCTAGTAATACTTGCTGAAAATCCGATCAAGCTGCAGAGCATGGTAGAGTCTCTTAGTACGCAAAGTAGATACATAGGCCTAGAGGTAAATCAGGATAAAACGAAAGTCATGACAAATAGATCAAAAACACCGATTAAAATCAACTCTAAGACTCTAGACTACGTAGAAGACTATGTTTACCTCGGCCACCTTATTTCATTTAAAACATGTCAAGATAAAGAAATAACCAGAAGAATAAAAAGTACCTGGAACAAATACTGGGCTATGAAAGAGGTTTTTAAAGGTACTCTACCAGTGACACTAAAAACAAAGGCTATGAACATTTGCCTTATGCCATGCCTCACCTACGCTTGTCAGACCTGGTCTCTCACAAAAAAGGATCTGGAAAGAATTCGAACCTGCCAGAGAGCAATAGAGAGAAGCTATGTTGGCTTTAAACTTAAAGACAAAATAAGAAACAGCTTCATAAGACGAAAAACGAAAGCCAAAGACGTGGTACATAAAATAATGGGGCTGAAATGGAGATGGGCAGGCCACCTTCAGAGACTACGTTCAAATAGATGGGCTCAAGTAGTCACAAATTGGGTACCCCGAAATAAAAAAAGGATGAGAGGACGCCCATGTAAAAGATGGGAAGACGATATTGTTGAGACGGCCGGAAATCACTGGTCGAGAAAAGCGAGAGAAAGAAGAGAATGGCAACTTTTGGAGGAGGCTTTTACCGCCACAGGCGGTCCATATACCTACTTAGAAGAAGAAAAATGAATAGTGAAATAATTTTGAATAATGAATACCTATTGTAATGTAATAATAATTATATGAATATTGTAATTGTAATGTATTTGGAAAATAAAGCACATTTTATTTTATTTTATTTTTTATTTATTTATTTCATGATGGAGGTCTTTAGGCGGCCTAAAAACTCCGTCACCGTCATGCGAAAGATTTAGGAAGTCCAACTTTACGTATTGACATGACCTACACAAGTTTTGTGATCAAGGGCGAGCTGTAATTGTTGATAACATTCATACCAAGGTGGTATTACATAATGCGTTCTTGCATTGTGATTATTTTTGTTGCAACCTTCTTGTTGAAATCAGAAAGAACCGGACTTTTTGGCGGGAATTTTAGTTTCGTTTTATCGAATATCAATCTAATCCTACTAATACTAGTAGTTCGTCCCGAACGAGATCTCGCTCGCCGTTACTTGCTCATTTACTTGCTTATTTACTTGCCTTTTTGTTTTTATTAATATTGTCTTTAAGTAGTACTTTGGTATTTTACCTCCAACACGTAACTCGTACACTCACTTGTGAAGTTGTGAGTCATGCGTGCGCGTGCGCACACGTAGCACATGACGCGACATGTCACACCGGTTGTCGTGTGAGCGCAAAACTTAATGCCAAGGGCAGGGGTCCTTCCTGTTCGAATTGGAGCAAAAAGGGCTTGGTCTGTAGGAGGGTTTTCCTCTTGCAATAAAATGAAGTATCATCAACTGTATCCCAGGGATCGGTAGACATTTCTTTCAGATCTTTATGAAATTTTGAGATCAATCTGTCATCTGCTACCTGCTTGTCTAACTTGTATCCAATTGTTGCGAATCAAAAGTAATCAAAACTAACAGTAGACCGCGTGTGACGCTGTGTGAAATGTCCAAGTATATTTATTTAAATACGTAATGCATCATATCGTCCTTCTTAACGCATAGGTCTTGTTTTAATCTAGAATTAGTATAGACCTAAGGTCACCAGTTTCTCACCACGGCCTACGACTTTTTCTTCCAGCCTATCTAGAATTCTAGACTGTAGCTTGCCTTGCCCTTTGAGAAAGTTGTTTTATACCGTTTGTACGTCAGTTTCGTACTTATAGCCGTGTTGGCCAAGTGGATTGATACTTCGACTTCCGTTGCGAACGTCGTGGTATCTAATCCGGCCGTGCATCAATGGACTTTTCGTGTCGAAAAGCTTACATGCGCTTTAACACGAGCTATAAACAAAGGAAAATATCGTGAGGAAACCCGCGGCTAGTCAGCCCCACACGTATCGACCATTGTCTTTCCTGTGGATATGACCGGCAGCTGAGAGGATGGTTTAGCTGCAAGCCTATTCCATCTCAACAATGTTTCAGGCACTGCAGTGTCCCGTTAGGTGTAGGAAATGATTGCCTCCTGACGCTGTATCAAGCATCTAGTAAAGATGTGAAGGCCTGAGTGGTAATCATATCATTTTATAGCTGAACCGACCTCGTCTGTGGTTCCCATGGTATCGTGAGACGGATCGCCAGATTATAAAACTTTATTTATCAATATAAGACATCGGGTATTGTTTGCGTAAATATTACAAAAAGCACACTTTTATAAGGAAAAACATCGTAAGCTTAACGTAATTAGATTTCTAGCAAGGTCGATGGGCTTGCAACCTGTCACGTTACTTCTGCAAAATGTAAGTACATATGTACCAAATATGTATGTATTTTGTTTTTTTAATTGGACATGACTCTGACTACCCATTTGGACATCTTCAAAGGATCTAAACGATCCGAAAAAGTGCAACAAGCCATCAGCATCATAAAATATCATAATAAGTACAATATAATAAACATTAGTCCATCTTGAGTAACATAATTTGTGTATAGATAGGTATATCTTCTCTAGGTATACCTACTTTAAAATACACGATGTCACGCAAAGTTCATAACAGTATCACAGGTCGTGTGATACAAATATGTTCTGGTTCACAAAAGTTTTGTAACTACTGGATTGTTATTATTCGCTATCACCCAATAAAACGTAACGCGACAAAACGCGTTAACGCGCAAAGTACAATAACGCGGTAAGTTTTTTCGTATGTCAGCGTTCGGCGCTGAGCTTCGGCGTAAGTTCAGTAAAAGTTAGACGGAAATTCCGCGGCGGATAGTATTCCCAGCACACGTAGTCGCGCAACTATATTTCGGCATTTATCAAATCAAATCAAAATTATCTTTCTTGAGGATACAATTTGTACCACAGACAACAGAGAAATCAGACTGTCAAAGTTCATACATAGGTGGCGTGATTCAAAAATTCACAAAATCGCGTCCCGTTTTCTATTTTTGTGTATGGTGGTACTAATATAAATAGGCTTACAATTAGGCGTAGTATGTTACAATCGGCGGTCTTTAGGCTATATTTGGTCTCGGTAGCATTATTAGTACACCCGTGCAAAGCCGGGACATGCTGCTAGTATACTATACACCAGTTAGTTGTTAAAGGTGCAATGCTCTAGATAAGTTACGACACATCCAATGCATTTCTGAACAAAGCCCTAAACACGCCAAATGGTAAGATAAACTGTTGCGTACAACCGGTTTAGGGCCCCCGCAGACGGCCGACTTTTTGTAGGTGGAAAAGTAGGTCGCTTTTTCGACCGATTTTGTCACCTACTTTGTCACCGACTCCAACGCACACGACCGTCACTTTGTAGGTGGCTAGTGAGGGGACAGCACGTCGAAAAATATTATAACGGTGGATTTGCAAAGGAAGATAAGTATAGCTAGCTCTCTTTTCTTACGTAAGTAGGTACACTAGGTACCTACCTATTCAAAAACTTTTGCGTGTGTGTGATAGTACCTATGTTCAACTACATGGTACCTAACAATACAAAGGAAGGAGTAGGTACTTTGGTTATAATCCTTTCTACTAATCCTACGAAAATTCCTACTATAATTTACTTATCGAGTTTGTGAGTATGGATGTATGGTTATTTATCTTTCACGAAAAAACTACAAAACCGATTGTATACTTTGGGATATAGGTAGCTAATGACATGGTATAATACATAGGCTACTTTTATCCTGATATTCCCGCGGAATTCGTTGAAATTACTTTAAATTACAATAAGTACTTAATAAATTACATGGTTAGGTAAGTAATATTATTATTATTAATCCAATAACAATAAATTATAATATGAATGATTGAACCTACTTATCTACCAGAAGTGCACCTAGGTACCTAAGCAAATAAAATTCGGAGTAAATAATCCACTTGCGGAGTAAGCTCTATCACTTATTCCGAAAAGCGCATCACTAAACGACCTACACTTTCGGAGTCGGTGTCGGGTCGGTCGGAATGCCACCTACTTTTTTCTCACCTACTTTTTGTAGGTCGTGTGCGTTGCGCTATTGTTGTCAGTACGTTCTATTTTTCGACCGATTTTTCCACCTACAAAAAGTCGGCCGTCTGCGGGGGCCCTTATAGAACAGGAGCCAATGCTAAGATAAACACGTAACGATAATCGTGGCTAACAACTGACCCTTCTGTGCTTCGGAGGGCACGTTAATTTGTCGGTCCCGGCTTTTAAAGTCGTTAAGGCATGACGGAGGCCTTTATGCGGCCTAAAAACTCCGTCACCAGAGTAGGCCACTTGCTCATGAGAACGAACGAACTTTCGCCCCGTGGAGGCTTAGACGGAGGCCTTGTGGCCTCCGTCTGGCTTAACGACTTTAAAAGCCTGGTACTCCGAAGCACGGAAGCGCTCAGATAATAACACCACCTGCGGTCACCCATTCAAGTAGTGACTGCTCAGAACATTGCTTAACTTCGACGATCTATGAAGAACGTCTTAGCAAGCTTCGCCACGAGTGAGAAGTGCGTTATTGGAGTGTAAGATTGTTACAGTGAGCTCCGGATCTACATGTGGCAATAGGTGCCGTGTTGACCCCTCCTACCAGGAAATGTGTTTACTATTGTAGACCTAATCAAAAGTTATATTAAGTATATTAATCATTGAAACAGTTAGCTGAAGAATTGCATGAGCCTATAACACTTTAAAAGGTAGGTATCATTTCTTTAGTGTTCTAAAATAAGCTGCTATCTTGCAGTTTTTTTTAGAACGTTTTCGCATGAAAATGGTTTTGACCCGGATAAAATATGGTTTTATAATAGTCATAACTATTATTATAATCGAAACCTTTGTAAAGTTTCAAAAGTTAAGATTATAATAATTTTATAACCATATTTTTAACCGGGCTAGTGTCTATATCCGTATTTACATCACTTCAAAGTTACTAAGTCATGTTCAATAACGACTTATCAGTCATTCTCTTAGCTCTAAATTGATGGGTCCATATATGATGATGATGATTAATTAAAACGAAAAATCACCAATCATAACTCAAAAGTATAATTCTATAGCATTACAAACGCAACCTCGTCTAAAGATTATGTCTAAGACAAATAAGTGTACTATTATTGTGAAACTGTAATGAGGTGTGGTTTTGACCTTGGTCTCTTTGTCTTGGTCACCCTACTTAATATTTCTTCAGGTCGAAATTGAACTTCAAGCAGCTTGCTTTGAAAATCTATCTAAATATTATAAAGAGGTAAAATTTGTTTGATTGTTTGTTTGACGGAGGTAATCTCCGAAACTACTCAGCCGATTTCAAAAATTCTTTCACCGATGTGTAGAATGGACTGTCGGGATGGTTATAGCCTATAACCATCCCGACAGTCCTATATATAGGTTATAGGTTAAATTTTATCCCGGTATTTTCATTGGTACACCCGTGCAAAGCCGAGACGTGCTAATAGTATTAAATAAATAAATAAACTCACAATGCGCGAGTTTCATACACTTGATTTGTTTATTTTAACCTAAACATTTCTTTGCATTACGTGATTATCAAGATTCCCACAATACAGTTACACTACCAAATATAGTTTAAGTATCTTAGCGTTTGCTAATACGGCCGGAGATTGTTATCTTAACGACTTTTAGTAGACATGCTCGAAATATGCCGTGCTAAATGTTGCATTTTTATTTAACTTTATAATACAAAGATTTAATGAATCTATATGATACTGATTTGCCCAGCAGTGAGATCCAGCAGGCTGAATAAATAAATAAATAAAATATGATACTGCACACCACAAGAAGAAGTGGATGGATTGTGTGAAAGAGGATATGAATGTGATAGGAGTGAATACGGAGTTGACGAATGATAGAGATGAATGGAAGAAGAAAACATGTTGTGCCGACCCCACCTAGCGTGGGATAAGGGCAGGGGAATGATGATGATGATACTGCACACAAGTAAGAATATTTTTGTTTTAATGTAAACTCAGCTGCACAATAAACAACCCAGTGATTTTACTAGTTTACTAGTTTGAAATTTACTCTACTTACTACTACTTATACTGATGCATACGAAAAAATTAAGTGATGGGGGTAGTTTTGAATGTTTATATGACTTATACTGAATACTGATGCATACGAAAAAATTAAGGGGTAGTTTTGAATGTTTATATGACTTACCTATACTGATGCATACGAAAAAGTTTTATGATGGGGTAGTTTTGAATGTTTTTTGTGCCGAAATATCTTTCACACTTGACTCATTTCGATCCCCGCTACGGGACAAATGTTTGCATGTTCTGCAGATATTTGTTTCGTGTCTGGGTGTTTTCTATCTATAATATGTATGTATTTACAAAAAAAAATGTATCTAAGTATTATATCAGTCATCTGGTTACCATAACACAAGCATTAAGTTGCTTAGCTTGGGACTAGATGACGCTGCGTGGAATGTCCAAGGATATTTATTATTATTATTTATTATTTACCTATGTTTCTATCTACCATCAGTGGATTTAGAAAATAGTTTTTTTATAAAAATAATATTTTACTACAATTTTCCAATGTACTTTACATAGTCGGGCCAGTTACGTACCAATGGTACCATTCAATCGGTAACGTACGTATCAACGTTTTGCATTTTATACAAAACCTCAATGAAACCAATTACATACATTTCATCGGCATTGAAAACCGGATAATACTTACTTCCCTATAATTCATAAGCTTTACTATCTATAAAATAAGGATCATTATCGACAAAATTACAAATTAAGACGTAAACTCTTTATAACTATTGAAATAAAGGTGATAATGCTTCAAGTAAAGTGAGTTAATGTCCGGTTGCAGGGAATTGTGGGTAATGGACAATAAGTTGGTGTCCTTAGCGAGGTTAAACAAAATTATATCATTGGGCCCGATGTGGAATGCGGGGTGAAAGGGTGGTGGTTAGTGATAGGAGGTAGCGGAAGCGATTTGGATTAAGTCTTAACTTAGCATAGCGTTTCGGCTTTGCACGGGTGTACTAATGAAACTACCGATATAAAATCTAGAGTATATATATATACTCTATATTTTATCCTAGTTCTATCCTAGTTATCTCTAGTTTCATTAGTACACCCGTGCAAAGCCGAAACGCTATGCTAAGTTAAGACTTAATCCAAATAACCATCTCAACAGTCCATTCTACAGATCGGTGAAAGAACTTTTGAAATCGGCTGAGTAGTTTCGGTGATTAGCTCCGTCAAACAAACAAACCAACCAACATTACCTCTTTATACTATTAGTATAGATAGTATAGAACGCTATTTCGTTTCAGTATTCGAAGCGAAGCTTACTAGAACTCTACATAAAGTGAGTGACACGACAAAAAAATCCCTAGAAATGTTTATTTGACGACAGTACATTCTACTGTCGGGATGGTTAAAGGCACTATTTTATCCCGGTAGTTTCATTAGTACACCCGTGCTAAAATAATTCCCACCGCTTATTAAAACGCTCATCGTTCAGCACATGACTTCACTCGCTGTACATCTAGAACCGCGAGTGAGCGGAGGCGTGACGCACAGACATAATATCGCCTTGTTTTATATCTAGATCTGATAGCCTTAGCATACTGGCTACCGCACGCGGTTTCGTTCGTCCTACGCAATTATGATTACAAGTTCGTATGAGCTTGGCTGTTACCACGGTTGTAGCTATTGCTTTCATATAGGGGGTTCGCGAGGCATCAAAATATAACCCCCCCCCCCAACTTGTAATTTTACACGCTAATGCAATTTTAAATAAAATACAGTACTTACCTAGTTTTGTTAGTTCACGGCGAGCGATGAATATGAATGTGGATGGATACACTGGAAGAGGTAGGCCTAAGAAAAGATGGATGGACTGTGTGTGTGCAGATATGTGTGTGAAAGGAGTGAGTACTGAGATGACGAGCGATAGAGGGAAATGGAAGAAAGAAACGTGCTGTGCCGAACCCACTTAGTGGGATAAGGGCAAGGAGATGATGATAGTACTTACCTAGTTTTGTCGAATCTTGTTTTTTACATTAATTTGCTTTATTATTAAATTGCTTGGAACTAGATGACGCTGTGTGGAATGTTCAAGGATATTTTTTTATTAATAGTGGAAATATTTGTTTCATTAGTCAGTCAGTAACATAATGTTATTTGTAGATATATAAATTAACAACAGATAGAGAGTGAATTCGTATCCTATTGTAATATTACGTTTTGCAATGCTCTTAGTACGACCTACCTTTGGCTAAGACTAGTTAAAGAAGTGAATTCTATTTTAACAGGTTGTAAAATTTAAAAAAATTAAACCGAGTTTTGAAAAGAGAGAATTTCCCGGTATATTTCTATTGTTAACTCCGAACATCCTCATAAGATATTTTATGGGACTACCTCGGGATTAAACTCTTTCAAACACAATAAGAATTTTCAAAATAGACAGTTAAATCCGCGAACATGTATAAAAAATCATCAAATTCATTGACTCGTGAACCAGGATAGAAAATGAAATGAAAATTCTTTATTGCACCTTAAAATAAAATAACAAACAGAATATTATAACAAAGTTGAACATGTACAATGGGCGGCCTTATCGCTAACAGCGATCTCTTCCAGGCAACCTTTGGATGGAAAAGAGTTACGCTGAAAGGATGATTGGTCGGGTGATAGATTACTATCAAACACCGATGCCACTGATTGAAAGTCGCGGTACATCCCACTCGGCTAACACGACTCTATATACAAACAAACCCTAGACGGACTAGGTACCTAGGTCTAGAGCTAGTCACGCGGATGACCTACTCTCAGTTCGATGTGCCATTTACAACCTGTTTTAAATACATTTTACATATAGGTACTAAAACGGAGATTATTACGTATTTTAAGTTTTATTTGTTGAAAGAATCGTCATACAGTTATCTCTATAATATAAACCGACTTAAAAATAGAAGCAGATTTATTTTCCACTATATACTTTAAAAGTAAAAGTATAGAAGTGCACTACGTGAGTGTAGTAAATTGCTCTCTCCTTACGAAATTGGAGTCAGTGCAATGTTTTTTTTAAATTTTGCCACTTGCCACTAGTTTATCCTTAATAGTATAATATAATAAATTTACTTGGACATTTCATACAACGTCATCTAGTCCCAAGCTAAGCAACTTAATGCTCTGGTTATGGTAACTATAATAATATGACTGGTATAATACTTCCATACATTTTTTCTTCTAAATACATACATACACCATTTAAAGTGACGCTCTGTTAACTGTAATTGGCAAATACTAGAAATAATTATAAATTATTTAATTACAAAACTATAAACTGTGAGTGTGAGTGTGAGTTACATTGAAGATAGATAAACTCTTTATTGTTACATTTTAATTGAAATTAAAATGTAAACATAACACCCGAACCGAAACTGAGACGCTAATTAAAGTAAGTGGTGCTTATCAACGTTATAATTTGACATTAATCATACAAACCTGTCAAAAATTAACTACACGGCCTGAAATATTTAAAAAGCCTTCGAATGGATCGATAAGTTGTGACTACTCGGGTGATGGAGTTTCTAGGTCGACTAAAATGAAGTTTTATTTCAGGATTTTTTTCTCAAAAATGAAGTAACTGTATTTTCTGCTAAGCTGAGAGGATAATTGGGCTACAAGCCTATTCCACACAACAATGTCCCAGGCACTACAGTGTCCCGTTGTAGGCAAACATTGCCTCCTGACGCTGCGCGCTGTATAAAATCATCTCATAAAGATATAAAGGCTCGAGTACATACTCCAATCACATGATTATGCAAAATTTATGCGAAATGATTCTTTATGGCAAATTATGTCAGATTATGATAATGCCGGCATAATGGCATTGTTTAAACGCATCTTTATAATGATAATTGAGTGTAAACGGCATATTTATACGAGTTGAATGAACTAGTTAGTGCATGCACATCGCGTTTTAAAGCGCAGTCACTGAGCGTTTTATAGAAAGAACGAACGAAAAAAAAGACGTGTGGCACTCGGGGACTGCCGCGGTAATGCTATTGCATGCCACCTAGAGGTGAGTTGCTGAACTAAAGAGACAAGCGTTAGGTTTTTTCGTTACGGAATTTCTGGATTAGGTCTCCACGCTCAAGGCCCGCGATAGAAGCTATGCAATAGCTTAAAATCACACTGTAACATAGAATCTACTCCTATTTTAAAGTCGGTTAAATAGCGGTATCTGACAAACAAATTAGACAATAACTTTCATTTTCGTAACCGCCGTACTAATGGACATCATCATCATCAATGGTGCCGAGCCGTGAAATAATTTCAAGATATGAAAACTGCCAATCATAATTGAGTTTTTATCGACATCATCTCATTAATATTATCTGCTTCTTAAATTAATTAGCTAAAGTAGTCGCTTAAAAAATAATACTTGTACTGGGTGTTTAAAGCCTTAGTAAGAAATAGGTAGTTCGGCTTGAAGTATGTTTTTTAACTATCTGCTCCCGCTTCTGCTTTTACCCGCGGTGAACAGTTCCCGTTCCCGTGAGAATAGCGGAATCAAGAGAAGCTACTCAAATAATCTACGGTACAAGCTATCCTATATAAAATTTCATAAAAATCCGTCTGGCCGTTTGAGCGTGAAGGAGAAAAAAATATTCACACTTTTACACAAACTTTCGCCTTTTATAATATAAGTATGATTATATATTGTAAAAGTGACTATTTCAATAGAACAATTCTGTAACAAATTCAAAATCTAATAAAAAACAAGCAACAGAGCTTTTGTGCTTTTGGAGTATTCCACATAAAAACTAAATAGAAAGAAAAATTTGGAAAATATAATGAAAATATATCTCCGTCAAACAAACAAACTCAACCTCTTTATATAAAAAAAGCATTATTATATAGCGTAGACTTGGTACAACCTGTTATTGAGGCGTGTTATATAGACAAGAAGCTTCCGAAAAATTTGAATACTGGTTACATCAAAAGTACATCTTGTTTATAAAATGATGTCTCTGAACTATACATTAATTACCATTTCCGATACACGAATAAATATTAGAAACAAGTTTATTTTCGCAACTTTATATTGCCTGGTAGTGTTTACTATAATCGCTTATTTACTTCTAGTAAAGATACCTACATTTATACAAGCACATAAACTAGCGAGTGGCCCCGGCTTCGCACGGGTGCAATGCTAATTCTCCACTATTTAATGGATGTTATACATAATATAAACCATCTTCAATCACTCTATCTATAAAAAAAACCGCGTCAAAATCAGTAGGGATTGAAAAGTCAAGTTAGGAAAAGCTCGCTTTATTAAAAACTAGAAGCACGTCCCGGCTTTGCACGGTTGTACTAATGAAACTACCTAAATAAAATATAGCCTACAACCATCCCGACAGTCCATTTGAGAGAGATTTTTTAGTTCTAAATAGTGCATTTCTCGGCCGTCAAACAAACGTCAGCTGTCAAAAAATGGCGCGCTTCCTGCCGCCGTTCCCGCCCTTGAAAAGCGCCGCTTACTTTTTTAACTCGCTCGCACCACACGGCTACTATAAAAACCTTCCGCGGCCGAATGTTGGCACACAGTAGCTCGAGCAGTCTAACAGAAGTGCACCATGAGATTTCTGGTTAGTTAATTTGAATTACCTTTGTGATGTGAACGCTAACTGGATCAATTTAGCGGTGCAGTGTGGAAAACCATATTCCAATTTTAAACATAAACTTTATGGAGCGAAGCTATTCGAATTTCAAACCCTTTTGGTTGGATTTCAAACTTGTGTTGTGATTTTTATGAAGTTTCAAAGCTGGATCTCAGTGGATTTATACAGCTAATTTGAATAAGATCTTTAATTACCTATAAGGTCCTTTATCAATTACTGGATAATTATAGCAACTGAGCCTTTAGCATTGCGAGTTTATGGATTCCATCAAATATTTAGAAATTGATGCATTGAAAATATTGAAATAGTATTATAAGTTTAAATCCAGTATTGTAACAGTCACCCATACAATAACAAGCTCTCTTCACTCTAATTTTCTATTATTGTCAGTATTCTTCTTCTTTGACATTTGTTTTCGAGCCAATTTCTACATTAAAATCGTGTTTCAGATTGTCGCCACCGCCGTCCTCGCCTGCGCCGCAGCCGTCCCATCCGGCTTGCTGGCTGCACCCTACGGGCTCGCCCATGGCTACGCTTCCCCGTTAGTCCACGCTGCCCCATTGGTCCACGCTGCCCCGTTGGTCCACGCTGCCCCGGCAGTGCCCACCATCTCGCCCGGTGACATCGCCGGCGCCGCCATCGACGCTCACGTCGAACAATCCGACCATGTTCGCGCAGCTGTTGACGCTCACCGTGAACATCATGACCAGGTAAGAAGATTCTATCTATCTATCTACTTAGCCGGTAACACCCACTGCTGGGTGAAGGCCTCTTCTCTATCACGCCACTCTTGGCGGTGTTGTGCTATACGGATCCATCTATCTATCTATCTATCTATCTATCCGAAAATCGGGTAAATGGTCTGCACCGAGGCCGCCGCACATCTCTTGGCCACCATTCGGTAACTGCTAGTTCTTTTTAAATGGCTACTGTGTAGCTGTCATAATTCTGCCGTTGTCCGTGTCCAAGATAAATCCTCATTGTCAATGTCAAGCTTAACAACTGTCAATTTTGATACCACTTTGATCGATTTCCGTTATCTACTTTCGTATACTAGAATTAATCGTATATCATTGTATGTTTCTGATATTGATGATTGAAAATGAGTGTCGAATTCATTTTCAGAATGTGATAAGTTCACAATCCATGACCCTTTTACAAATTCGATCATTGCATTTCGAAGCATCGTGTTTTATCACATTGATACTTATGATACAATTTTTCCCAGGCTTCCGAACTCCAGGGACAGGCCATCAACGCCGCTGAGGACCACTCATGGCAAGCAGTAGACGCTGTCAAGACCGCCCAGGCCCAACTCGACGGTGCCGCCGCCGGCGTCGCCCCCGTTCTCGCTAAGCAGCTGGTCGGCCATGCCGCTTACGCTGCGCCCGTCCATGCCGCTTACGCCGCGCCCGTCCATGCCGCTTACGCCGCGCCCGTACATGGCGCTTACGCCGCGCCCGTCCATGCCGCTTACGCCGCGCCCGTCCATGCCGCTTACGGCCATGGCTACGCCGCTCCCGCGTACGCCGCCAGCAAGACCGTCGTCTCCCAATCCCTCAGCCAGACCCACCCCGGCGCGCTCGTCCACGCCGCCCCGGCATTCCACGCCGGATACGGCCACGGACTCGCCCACGGATGGTAAACTGTGATATAACTTAGGTAACCAATAAAGTCAATACTCACTCGGATTTGTAAATAAATAAATTATGAAAATGAATCTACAGGCAAAAGCGAGGATGTGTGAATAAATGAAAATAGTAATTTATTTATTGTTTTATTGTAATCCTTAAATCCATTGACATGAATTTCTTTTCAAAGACTCTGGACTAAGATCGGATCAAATCTTCATACCCTCCTATCGACTTCCCTATATCCCAGGGCCAACTACAACTTTAATTTATACAATCATTATTTAACTTTAAGTTAACTAGCCAACCATGACGTATGGTCGTCGCCCTTCTAAACTCCGTCATTCACTGACCATAAACACAAACAAAGAATTTTGTTTAATAATTATTCTTATTTAATTAAAGCCTGTTGTATCCGCAGGACAAATACCTCCTTCCTCTTATTCAACTTCTTTTTTTTTAATAAATAATAAATAAATATGTTTATTATTTCCATAAATACAAATACCATTAGATAACCATTAATTCCACGTAACTAGGTCAGTTTTGAATACCGAAACATAATCAGGCATAATCAATATAATAATGGCCAATCAAACACGAACAGACTTGGAATTCGGAATAAATTATTGTTATCTGTCATTTGAAACGTCAAAATAATGTCCTTTGTTAGATTAGAACTAAGCTAGAAGGAATGCGGTAAAACGAGTCATACTCCTTGGACAGTAAACTAGTTCATAAAAAGTTTATAAAATACAATGACAAAATTAACATAGGAGTCATTGAGTGATCGACAAATTGACGGGTGACCTATGGCATTGAAGCAATGCTTCAGAGATTTATATTAATTAAACATGGATTATTGGAAAATTTAAGTAAGTTATACTTACTAATTTTATTAAAATAAAATGAAAATGAAATATGATCACGACTGTATCCCAGGGTGCTGTAGACATTTTCTTTCAGATCTTTTAGGCAATGTTTTATTTTATTATATTATTACGAAACGTCAAAGTCTTAAAGCGTAGACTAGACATACAATTAATGATATTTACGAGTACATATAATTCTAATCGTTAAACTAATTATATTTTACAAAGGGCAAACAAGAAAAATATATCGATAAAACTTAACAAAAAAGCGGAAGTGATTTGTGTCCTTGAATGTCTAAATAAAGTACAAAAAAACTATCTCGGCATTTAAAACTGGGTGTGTGTAGCAAAAAGTTTATCTTTTTAATGTATCCGTAATTAATTGTACCTAATTATATTGCGCATTATGAAAAATAAAAATATCACAAGACTGTATCCCAAGGAGCGGTAGACATCTTTCAGATCTTCGTGTAATTTTTAGAACATTAGATCCTTTTGAAGATATCTAAGGGGGCAGTCACAGGTATGTCCAAATACATTATTTTACCGTAATTGCGATAAATACATGTAAATTTACGAGTATGTTTCATCATGTGTTCTGATCGCGAAAGTTTAAAAAAGACGAAAACTATTAAGTGTAAACTTACATATTTGCAAAATCTGTGAATGCAGTTCAGAATATCCCATACCATCCGACATAACAACCAATTTCAAAAATTCGTCCTTAAATATTCAGAGATGACCCACATAGTTCTTCCATTCATCCAACACAATAAAAAAAACTATTGTCTATAAAAACCGCGAAGAAAACTATCCAATTACAAACAAAGCCTACAAATCGTTAAAAAAGAAATAAAACTTCTAAATTCAAACACAAAGCGTGGAACAAAAGCCAAGGTCGGACGCCGTGGGAACATTGCACAAGAGTACATCATGGTTATGTGAAAACTGACACAATTGCATTACATGCGAGATGGTGATGGAAAACATCGAGGGAGTATTGCCAGCAGAAGAAATTAAATTATTATAAAATGTCAAAGTTTTAAAATTATTCTTTTAGTTAAATTGTGTGCATTGGTGATTTTGTTTCAAAAGTTGTAATTTATTTATTGACGACCTCTGTGGTGCTGTGTGTGGCCCGCATGAGACGCAGAGGTTGAGGGTTCGATCCCCGCGGGACATATATTTGTGTGTTCTGCAGATATTTGTTTCGGGTCTAGGTTTTTTTTCTATTTAATATGTATGGATTTAAAAAAAAAATTAATATATCAGACATTTGATTCCCAAAAGACAAGCTAAAGAAAATGTCCAAGGATATATATTTTTTTTATTTAATTCATGTATTCAGGCGTAAGTTGTATTAACTCGAAAACTAGAGTAATTATTTGATGTTGGAAATCGTTCTAATTATAAATTAACATGTTTTGGTAGCTAATTAGGAAGTAATTGCGTCTTACGTGTAACATAAGGAAATTATAGAACTAGTTGGTACTTCCTTCATTTTTACATGGCATTTAAATCTATGATAGATATTATTTAAATAGCTTATGATAGCAATCAAAATATTGTACGAGAAATAATTTTCTTTAAAAATAATTCAAAATCAAATTCAAATTCAAAATACGGAGATGTAGGGATGAAAGTCATATCACTAAGAAAGTAATGAATATGAGTGGATATACAAGTAGAGGAAGGCCGAGGAAGAAGTGGATGGATTGTGTAAAAGAGGATATGAATCTGAGAGGAGTGAATTCGGAGTTGACAAATTATAGATATGAATGGAAGAAAAAAACATGTTTGGCCGACCCGACTTAGTGTTAGTATAACCTTTTTAATACTCGTAGGTACCTACACTACTAATACATTTAGGTCTATGAAAAGTATACTAAATCAATAACCAAGTTGGGCCAAAGTATATTATAAAATTAGTATTATTTGGGTACATCTATGAACTACGAGTATAACTATAGCACAGCGCCTGTAAATTCTCGATGATGGCTATCGATGGTACGTTGGTGCTAGCTATTACAAAATTGACAGGCGCTCTATAAATACATTTCTTATTCTCGTTTGTTGAATTTTTACGTTATTTTTTTTATCGCAGAATAAGGATAATAACAAATACTTGAAAAAAAATATACTTATAAGTAGGTAATGTAAGTATTTATTTAATGATAAGTACCTAGGTAAGGTGTCTTAGGGTAAGATCGGACTAGTTTTCAGAAAACCAATCGAGTGTTTGAAAATATTTTTTTGTATCGCCTCTGGTTATTCTTTCCTAACGCAATAGGGTGTCAACAAATGCAAAAATACAGAGGTTTCATTTCTTATATTTAGTTTTTAGATAAACCCAACGGTCGATGTTTTATGAATGATAGAAAAGAGCATAATTTTTCAAAATGGCCAGGGAAAGATCGGACCGTGTGAGAGTAAGACCGGACTATCTAATAAAACCACCCCTGTAACAGATAGAATAAGCTCTATCACTAGAAAACATTCGGACTTATCCTAGTAAAAACATAGTAAAAAATTAATTTAATCTCTTTACAATTTTGAGTTTTAGCTTGGATTTTGTAAAAATTTTTTGCCTCTATGCCGATCTTACCCCTGCATGTCTGAAACTCTGACTTTTTAACTAGTTAACCAATTAAAATTAGTAAAAAATGGTAAGAAAATGAACAACTTGATCAACTAACATAGGAATTTGCAAATACATTGAATAATTCACTGGGAAATGAAACCGAAAAAATGACCGGATGCTCATAGTCCGAACTTCACCTATTGAAATTTCCGAGGCTAAAGATCGGATCTCTGTTTACAAACGTCTTAGACGTGAATGTATAATATTAATCAATAAATTTAACTACACTCATAGTGATAAAGCCGCGAAACTTCAAAAATCATGAAAACTACTTACCAAATTGCTTGTTAAAAGTTTGAAGTGAAAGATCGGATCGTCTCCTTTTTCATTTTTTTCCCATCTTTTGCTAGAACGATGATTACTCGCGTTCGGCTGGGCCTAGCGTCAGTCGCAGGATGTAGGGGGGTGCATAACAAAATGGCACAAAAGGCAATGTTGCCATAATTGTAAAATATCGCCAAATTTAGTAGTTATGCGACTTGTACGGACTTACCCCTTGTCCGATCTTACCCTAAGACACCTTACGTATTTTTATCCTAATTACAAAAAACTACTAAACGGATTATTTTGGCCAAAATCTAAAACACGGAAACATAGTTTCAGTGTTTCATGTGTCTAAAATAACACATAGGTAACTTTTTATCCAGATATAACACACGAGCAAACCCGCAGACTAGTAAGCAAGTTAAAATTTGTTCCCAGACAAACAAAATACAGCTAATCTCATCTGTGTACTAATATTAAAAAGATAGATAGATAGAAAACACCCAGACACGAAACAAATATCTGCAGAACATACAAACTTTTGTCCCGTAGCGGGGATCGAACCCGCAACCTCCGCGTCTCAGCCGGGCCTTCGCCCACTGCGCCGCAGAGGTCGTCTGGGATTGTGGGAATGTATGCAACTTTGAAAGTACCAGAGGATCTTTTGAAAGGACGCATCAGTAAATGTCACGATGCTCGTGCTTCTGATTAACTATGACCTGTTTTCATTGGATTACTAGCAGAACGGTTTTGCACTAGTGTACTAAGAACCCGGATAAAATATAGTGTAGCCATCCCCACAGTTACTGTTCTACACATCATCGGTCAAAAAATTTTTAAATCGGCTGAGTAGTTTCGGTGATTACCTCCGCCATTTTGATTTTTTTTCCAACAAAGTGCAGTGTATAGTGTATTCAGCACCTTAAGGTCATCGATCTTATTTAAGTTCAAGAGCAAGCAATTAAAAGATTCAACAACGATTTACACACACAACGATTCATACTTTATTGTGGATCGGTAGTATTAAATTGTTTTGTTAATTGTCATTAATTTTACTTTATTTCTGAATGACCGTAGAGTCCTTTTATGGTAGTGATACATTGAGAACTAGAAATGTTGTTGAAGCGCTCGTAGGTAGCTTGCCAAGACGTTCTTGATAGATCGTAGAAGTTAAGCAACGCTCTGAGGGGTCACAACTTGGATGGGTGACCGCAAGTGGCATTATCAACTAAGCGCTTCCGTGCTTCGGAGGGCACGCTAAATTGTCGGTTCCGGCTTTTAAACCATAACACAAGCCTTAGGGGTTTATTCATAAAAACTTGACAATTTAATACAGGTTTTAGAAATGTTTTAGAACGTTTTTTTCTTGTCACTCATATGTCAACGAAAAGAGATAGCAACAGATTTAATATACGTTTTAGCTAATACAGGTTTTAGGTCGAATATGCATAATGGGGTTAATATATAAAACGCGTATTAATCATAATAAATAAATAATATTTGATAGCAAAACGTCTGCCTATCAAGCTCGATAGTTTCAAATAAATTAATATAAACCAAGAACCCTCTTTAAAACCTACACGCCCTGTAATATATTAATGCTATAGTTTAAGGACGATATTTGCATAAAAAATACCATCTGTAGGTGAACAGGTACTTTGTCGAAAAACTGATAAATTTAGTATTATATAGATCAGGAGCTAGAGTTAACTTTCTTGATTCAGTTAATTTCATTGTGCTCTTTAGACATAGTGGAAGAAGAAGTGTTCTTAAAAACATGTTTTTTTATGATTGTTTTCTTTTAGGCAATAGAATCCCCTAGTTTTAAGACATGTCAAAGTGGTCTATAAGATTTCATTGAATAAAATATTTTGACTTTTGACTTTTTGACTTTTTAGGACACTGTACCTATTTCTGTTGTGAACTGAATAAGTTGCTGAATCCGAGGTTTTTTAATTAAGTTATCTTTTAAGTTTAAGTTTCAAAAATAAGATCAGAACTTAGAGCAAAATTCATTTCAATACGCAATCACGCCTTAACACTTATTTTGGCACATGCCGAAATTAAGAAGGGGGTAGGTTTCTACTGCTTTAGAACTATTTCAGCATCAAAATATTGCCTACTTTAATCCGATGTTTTTTTTAAACATAAACTAAATTGATGTACAACGGAACATATATTTTTTAAATTGAAATAAACGACCGTTTATTTGGCAAATAGCATGAAAATAGAACACTAATAACTAATTACAAATTAAAAAATAATTAGTTATTATTATCATACTCGTAAATAAAACTATTTTTTGTGTACAAAGAAGAATTTAACTTCTCATATTATAAAGATAAGAAAACTAAGTCCATCTCCCGCACTATAATTGACATTTCGTAAATCTATAACAATGCCGTTAAAAACTCAACCGCTTGGCATTTACCGGTTTATCTGAGGATAATGTGTATATATTCAACCTGTACTTGTTTTAAATATCTACTTATAACGAAATACGAATGATAGTTTGTTATCAAAAATATTTTTTTTAATGATAAAAATGGAGTGCACCTATATCTAGTTTCTAAACTTCCAGAGGTAAAGTATTATAAAAATAATAATTAATAATTATTATAATAAAGTAAAACAACAGTTTAAACAAGTGACAGAATTAAACCGATTTCAATTTGGTAGGAAGACCTTTTACGAGTATACCTAGGTGCATTTTGGATCACAATTCCGAAGAACCTCGTCGGATCCTTTTTGTTTAAGGGGACCAACTCGGGAGTGTTTGCTTTCAAACATTTTTAATTATCGGACCACTAATTAAGAAATATTCTATATACTTTCATAAAAAAAGCTTTTAAAAATTCTAGGACACATTTCTACTTTTGAATTAAAAAAAAATACACTTTATGTACCTACTTATTAAGTGGAACAGAAACCATTCTTGTTTTAAAGTTTAAAGTGTTTAAGAGTTAAAGGTGGTTAAAGCATCAAAACATGTGACCATGTCAGTCAGATGTTCAGGTAGCAAGTCTATTAGACAAAATATCAGACGCTCAATAATGTATTCTCCGAACAAAACCTTAAACAAAAGCTTGTATTAAACTTAATGATGCAACATAATCTACGCCCAGAAAGCCATCTTGGATTCAAATATGGCGCCGGCTGTCAAAACGCTTCCTGCATTCTTCCCGCCTTTTTACTTATTTTTTAATGGCTACGGGCATCTCGCTCATCCAGTTTTTTTTATTCCGATCTATATGCTGAGTATAAAAACAGTTTGTAGGGTTAAGTTGGCAATCAGTAGCCATCGGAACCAACGAGGTTGCAAGATGAGAGTATTGGTCAGTCTATTTTATATTTTCTAAGTATTTTGATTTTAGAAGTTGATCTGAAGTGACTTTGATTGTTCTGGAATTAGAAGTGTGACTTTTAATATGGAGTTTGACTTGGAAATTTGCAGGCAGTGTGACTTTTTGGTTACTTTTTTTGGAGTGACTTAAATTTAATTTATATTTTAAAATCAGTTATTATTTAATTGTGTTAACATTGGTTTTAAAATCTTTAATTATTTTCAAGGATAATTTTTCAAACGTAAATAGTTCATTATGCAAAGAGACCTTTTTCAATTATTTTCGTTAAATATTTAACTAAATAAAGGTTCGTATGCCATAAGATAGAGATGTCAAACTGAAAAACTTTTCAAAATTTCAGAATATTTTTCATTTAGTGCCTGTGCGATGATAACAGGAAGGAAATTTCTAAAAATTTTGTTCAGAACTTTTTTAGATTTTCAGATCCTATGAAGATATTTATGATATTGTGTCGTAATACAGAGATATGTACATAACTAATTAATGCGTAAACTAAGTGTAAGGTTTTTTAATGTTAGGATATTAATTTATTTATAAAATATAATGTTTAAATTATGTCGAAATCATTACATTCACTGTTAAGCTATTGCATAGCTTCTATCGCGGGCCTTGAGCGTGGAGACTGGAGACCGAATCCAGAAATTCCGTAACGAAAATACCTAACGGTGTCACTTTAGTTCAGCAACTCGCTTTTAGGTGGCATGCAATAGCTTTACCGCGACAGTCCCCGAGTGCCACACGTCTCTTTTTTTTAAATACTTAATAGTTGTAACTCATAGGTATATCCCCAGCAGATCAAGTCAATTAGACTAGGTACGTAGGTACAGGTACTCAGTAAAACTTGATCTAATTATTCAATGTATTTAAAATATGCGACAATGTAGCTCACTAACCTTCAATCAACTTATCAAAGTTAAAGTCACTTGTTTTGCCATTTTTAATAGGTCCACCTGACACGTATTTAGTTCAACATACATAAGGAAAAAAGTATCAAATTCTAAAAATGCGTAACTATTTACAACTTGCTTGTGTCGTGGCTCTATTCAGTTTTCGCATCCTACTAATATAATAAATGCGAAAGTTTGTTGATATTCCAGCGGAAACGGGACTTACGGCCAGTGAAACCGCGGGGCGCAGCTGGTCGGTCATAAAAAGCTGTAAATATCTACGACTCTACTCATGAATAATCATTTTTCCAGATCCTTTCCGCATTTCTGGCCTGCGCGGCGGCGGCGCCCTCAGGGCTCCTTGCGCCAGTGGCTGTGGCCCCAGTCCCACTAGGCCCAGTGCACCTGACCCCAGTGGCCGTAGCCCCAGTGCCCCTGGCCTACACCTCAATCGTGCCCACAATCTCCCCCGGAGACATCCAAGCAGCTGTCATTGACGCCCAAGTGAAAGCCCAAGACCAAGTCATCGCTGCTGTGGACAAAGCCAGGGAACTCTCCGAGCTAGCTGTTGAGAATTTGAACGAAAAATCCTACTCCAATAACGACCAGATTAAAGAGAAAGTTGAGGAGCAGTTCTGGTCAGCGGAGGAGAACAAATGGCAGGCATTGGACGCGTTGAAGACAGCCCAAGCTCAGCTGGACGCTTCAGTTGCGAGCAACGCTGATGCGCTGTCAAAGAGTGCTGTTGCGTTGCCTTACGTAGCACCAATTGTCCCAGCCCCTGTTGCCATCACCCCCGGCATCGTAGCACCAGTTTTAAAGACCGCAGAAGAACCAGCACCAGTTTCAAAGACTGCAGAAGAACCGGCAGAGGTCAAAGAAGAGACACCCGAAGCTGCAGTTAAAACCGCTGAGGAAAAGGATTCCGTTGCAGTTGAAGCTGTGAAGGCTGAGGAGAAACCCGCTGAGGTTAAGAGCCTAGAGACCAAGCCATTGGTTGTTCCAGGACAGTTCGGATACCCGATTGTAGCCCCTTTTGTGCCACCAGTGCTTAAGTACAGCGCGGGGCTGCCTTACAGCGTTCAGACTATTGGTCTGCCTCAGCCAATTCTGGCCCCTACGTTATACAACACACCCATTTACAACACCGTCTGGTAAACTAAGTCATGAGAGAGAGAGAGAGAGATGAAGAGAATGAAATAAAATAATAAAATGTATTGTCTTTTTGTTTTCCTAGGGTAACAGTGAAAGCGGGATTTTATTCATCACTAATAAATAATAATAAATAAATAAATATCCTTGGACATACTACACAGCGTCACTAGCATGTCTCCGCTTTGCACGGGTGTACTAATGAAACTAGCGGGATAAAATATAACCTATAACCAGACAGTCCATTCTACACATCGATGAAAGAATTTTTGCAAGCAGCCGAGTAGTTTCGGAGAATAGCTAAACAACTCAAACTCAACAGTAATAGAATGAAAATGAAAAATGGAATATGATCACGACTGTATCCCAGGGAGCGGTAGATATTTCTCAAATCTTTATGTAATTCTGTAGATTCTTTGAAGATGTCTAGTGAGGTAGTCAATAATGTATTTGGACATACCACTGCAGTGGTATGTCCAAATACATTATTTGGTACATACAACAGCAATAGTCTAGTGTTATAGCTGTCCTTAGTATATAATTGGTAATATCCTAGTCAAATTATAGTCTCAAGGTCACGAATAATTGAAATAGTTGTACACGCGAGTAATTACAAAAAGTAATTTAAATGCCAACAAGTGTGTTTTACGACATATATACAATGTCCGATGATAAAGCCGTGTTGGCCAAGTGAATTGGTACTTCAACTTTCGTTCCGTGGGTCGTGAGATCGAATCGTGCATCATGGACTTTTCGTGTCGAAAAATTTATATGCGTCAACTTGATTTAACATTCATCTAACAAAAATATGATTACGTCTGCATAATTATCGTTTATTAATATCGTTTTGAAAATGTCTCAGAGGGTAGTCAGGGGTACGTCCAACCAAATACATATTTGCTTTATCTTCATTTTCCTTCACCTAAACGGCTTGTAATTATCAAATTATAAATAGTACAAATAATAAAAATACATAACTTTAAATTATCTATCTATTTATCTATATTTTTAATATATTTAGGATTAGGTATATTTTTTTGATTAATGCTCTGACCGGATTTGAGCCCACGACCAATCTGAACGAACTAAGAGGTACTTACAACAAAGCAACACGGCTCATACTAAGGGCTGGTTATCTAGGCCAAAGTATGAATAACACAGTCAGGCGTAACGAAACTATGATTGGGTACGATTTGGTACATTCTGGACACTTCTGTAGCTGACACCTTCGTAAGTACTGTCAGCGACAAAAGTCGATGGAGAGTAGACTTTTTACCCGACCGCGTCAGTATTGTTGTGAAAGTAGGTATGCTCTTTTATATACTTAATCTAGGTACCTATATATAGTATGGGGCACAACAGTAAAAACATTTTGAGTTTTGTAAGGTACGTTTTTTGGTACTTACTTAGAAAGTTTTGATGTGAGACAATCGTTGTTTTATTTCGAAGATAATTTGGATTATTAGATTTTTTTTATAAACGAAAATTTTAAAAAAAGTTGATTTTGTGGAATCTATGTAACTTACCAAATAAGTAAGTTTTTACAATAATAAAAAACATTTCTATTTAGACAGCACCCTGTAAACAACAGTTTTACAAGGCGTTACAAAGAAACCTAGGTTTTAATTAAAACTAGACACTAATTAAGTTACACTTCCTCAACTATACCGCAGTGAGTGTAGGTCGTTACTGTACCTAACTACATACATCTTATGATGGTGATGATTTTCTGGTACTACTAAGAGAATTCAGAGTTCATTTTTATTAAATTAGTTTTTAAGTAGTATTTTTTGCATCTGTCTGTTTTTTTCATTTGTTCCTTAAAACAGTAAAATAAATAATAAAGAAATAAAAAAATAAACGTTGCGCTGACAAGCCTTACTTTGAAAAGTAGGTAGGTATATTATTTCCACATGACAATAACCATGTTGAAACAGTAGTCACCCACTTTGACAACGCGGATGGAATACTGAGCAACGATGAGGCATAATTGGTGTAATTTCTTTCCGAAGGTCATTGATACATGCATTAAGTATTTCTAAAATCCAAAGTGTTTGTACAAAAGACGGGTTGTTGACAAACTTGAAAATAACTAATTATCCTTGGACGTTTTATACGGAATCATCGCAGACATCTTTACTAGAGGTTTTATACAGCGCAGCGTCAGGAGGCAATCTTTGCCTATACTGTAGTGCCTGGGACATCATCGTTGAGATGGAATAGGCTTGCCCTAAACCATCCTCTCAGCTTAGCCGGCCACATTAATAGGAATGGTCAAAACGTGTGGGGCTGTCTAGCCGCGAGTTTCCTCACGATGTTTTCCTTCACCGTTATGACACAACTTTAAAAGCCGTACAAATGAAGCTATTAAAAGTGTGTTGAATCTGAGAAGTTATTTTATTTTGACACCTCAAGTAGTTTAAGTAGTTATGGCAAAGGAATGTAATTTCATTCTGCTAGAGCTGGGTATTGTCGAAAACAGGGCGAGGTTCGGAGTTTTACTAAAGCGATCACCGCCATATTAAGGCCTTTACATCTGTACCCAATAAACTTATCGATCCTAGATGATTTATACAGTGTCTGGAGGCAATCTTTGCCTTCACATAACGGGACACTGTAGTGCCTGGGACATTAAGATGAAGTAGGTTTGCCCAGCACCTAAACCAGCCTCTCAACGTAGACGGCTGATGGCCATATCCACAGGAAAGACAATGGTCAATTACGTGTGGGGCTGACTAGCCGCGGGTTTCCTCATGATGATAGTTACATAAATAACCTTGGAAATTCCACATAGCGTCATCTAGCCCTAAGCTTAGCAATGTAATGCTTATATTCTGGTAACCAGATGACTGATATAATTACTTAGATACATTTTTTTGTCATATACACATAAATTATACTACCCAAATACGGATATATCTGGATATGAGAAAGCCAGTCCGTAATATAACAGCCGCTATCCTTAAAACCCAAAGCTTAAGGTCGACAAGATCTGATGAAATAGTTGCTAGAATTACTGGAGCGGAGGCGAGTATTGTGGCCCTAAACATGACTCTAGATTACAGCTGTCAGCTGTCAAAGTGACAGTTGCAAGAAGGGACCTATCAGGGAGAGGATTTTTAAGCCCTGCCGCCTTACTCTCCAAATAACCATGTCTTGACGTGGCACGACACGGCGTGGTTTAGTTGAATAATGCAATGGATTTCAGAAAAAAGATGTCGCCAAAACTAAAACTATGATCTGGGTCGTTATACCACTTTCTTACTAGGAGAAGTCACGTTCTTACTAGGTGATTATTTTGCCTGTTCGAACGCGATGACACCAGGGAAAGAAGCAGGCAAGAACCTGGTCGACGGCCTAGCTTATTTTTCAGTGCTACGGCAACGAAACGAGATAGCAACATATTTAATATCGGTTTAAGCTAACATAGGTTTACTGGTCCTATATGTATAAGGGGGTTAGAATAGCCTAGAGAGAGGTCATCATGTGCCAACTAAGTGAACCAATTAGCAATAATTAAATCATTTATTTATGGCACTAGACAAAGTATTATTATAAATAAACTTTATATTTATTTATAACTTGTGTCTTAAGAGTTCTAAATAATGCGGTCTTGCCCTTATAGTACTGACAGTCACACCGAAATGTAAGCTTGTTAAAGCAAAGAAATAAAATAACAAAAGAGCGTTAAATAAAGATAAGGGGAACGGGAGGGGTATGTTTGGTGGGGGGTCACTCGCTCACGAACCAATAGCACGCGCTACATCACTGTAACACTGCGGCATTGTTGAGATGGAGTAGGCTTGCCCAGCACCTAAACCATACTCGCAGCTTAGCCGACCATATCCACAAGAAAGACAATGTAACATAGAATCTCCTGCAATTTGGAAGTCGGCTAATAAAGATCACTGTTAGGTTTATTGAACGAGTTCGTTTTGGTGTGACGGCGTCATGGCACCTTAAATGTCATTGTCATTGTGACAGTTTTTTTTTTCGTTCTCAAAAAGCTTCCTGCTCCGCCTGAGCGATCGGACGCTTTGTAGCAATATATAGAGCTAATAATGGCATAGAACTGACGGATGAAATGTTAATTATGTGTCAATATTGTCACATGGTTGATTTATGCAATTGTTCTACTTAGGTTTACTTTACAAATATACATAGATAAGCACAATGCACTATCTTTCCAGTTTTCTACTGTGAATATCTCTTTGTACAATAACAAATTCCTATTTCCCTAAGTACTGACCCAACTTGAGACCGTCTTTAACGGTTTCATTCATCTTTTCTGATAAGTTTTCTAATATTTTGTTAAAGGTTCTTCTACTCTCTCAGAAAGAAATAAAATTACAGATAATGACAAATTTCACACGAACAAAAACGCAGGCAACCGCTAATATCAATACCTACTTACATTTTATATCAAAGTTTATTTGTAATGATTGTGTTTTTTAAGAGACACAATTTGTAGTTAAATATATAATAAGGTATACAGCCTATTTAAACATCGGTACCACGTAAGCCACAGCATGGGTGGAAGTTATTATACGCAACACAGTGTGAGATACAATCTCACTCATTAAAAAAGTATGAAATTGGCTCATAAAAGTTAAAATAATTAATAACATAAAAAAATAATTGCATGCACCTAGTTTGTAAATAATTATCATTACCTTGAAAACTATTATCACAGTTAGTTTCAGGCTATTTATATTTTTTTGAGCAAAGTCACCAACTGTTCCTAGAATTGATTACTCACTTATAATAACTTATTATTATTATTATTATTACGAGCCTGTAGCGTCCCACTGCAGGGCAAAGGCCTCCCTTCCTTCCTTCCACTCGTCTCTACCAAGAGCCAGTGCGGTCCAATGTGTAAACCAATGTCAAAAATAATCCAAAAAATCCAATATAATAACTTAAAAAATTAAAATCCGTAAGTAAAGCCAATGATTTCAATACGCGATTAAGTCCCGATAATATTTATAAATAAGCCAATACTTATCAATATTTTTTGAAAATACAAATCAAACGGTGATTTTCAATTATGACATTTAAATCAAACTTTATTTTATTAGTAAGTATTTTAAAACGACATGTTAGAAATAACCCCATATTTATAACTAAAAAGAAAAGTATTTCAAAAACAGAAATTCCGAATATGTCCAAAAATCCTTGTCCACGCATCCCCCTCTAATCCTTCATAACTCTACCCAATGATAAGAGCTGATAGGCCTCAATCACACTTATCACGTAGCCATACGGTTCAATATAACGCCCAAAGGATCAATGCTACTTTCAATACACACCAAGGGGTGGTATAAAAGACCAGAGCAGCTAGAAAACAATATTCAGTAGCTATCGAGTAGTCAACAAGAAGTGCACGATGAGATTCCTGGTACGGTACTTTTTAATAAGTGTAATGTGAAATTTGTATTCCCGCCGAAAAGTGACAGCTGACATTACAGCGCGATCAGTGATTTCGAATTGGATTTTAATTTTCGAACATTAACGGTACCATACCAACACGGATAGTAGTCTCTGTGTTATTTCAGCCATCTTATTCTCCAAATAACAATGTCTTAACGCGGCACGTCACGGAGTGGTTATTTTAAAAAATCTATGGATTTCAAAAAACAAAAGCTAGATAACGTGCCATCTCTTACCGCGTTATGTTTTGAAAGTCGTCGAGAATCAACATGCTTATCTGTCAAATAACTACTACGTATTGTAGATTGATTGGTACATGTGATGGTTACACAGATGCACCGTAAAAGACGGTGTTACTCAACACAAGGTTACCACGTACGGTTATGCGTTTTACGGTCAAGCGTGATCGGCATTACAATTGCATAGAATTTGGTTCTAAGCAATTGTAAATTGGACATATTGTTAGTTGTATGAATTTTAGATAATTGCATAAAAATTGTAATGCAAATCAAAAGGAAAACAGTATTTTTTAATGCAAACGTTTGACCTGAAGAACACATGTTGTGCCGACCCCACATAGTGGGATAGATAAGGGCAGAAAGAAGAAGAAGATTTTTTTTTATAATTTTAAAAGCTTTTATTTAACTTGCGTATGTCTATTCGAATATATTGTATGTTATACCAGAACAAAGTTGTTTGGCGGTTAGGGAAGGAGGCTTATGCCCAGCAGTGGGTCACTAAAAGCTGACAATGATGATGATGATGTCTATTCGGGTGGAATCTTGCAACTCAATTTTGAAGCAAATTTTTTTAACTGATTGAGCTGAAATTTAGTATACTCGTTTTCAATTAGAGCACAATAACTAATCGATTACATTTGACATTTCAAGGCCAAGTTCAAACCATAACTAATTTAAGTGTTCATTGTCAACACGCACGCAAAAAGTATATAAACTCGAGTCATGTTCTATCGGAACTATGCGGAAGCAATTTAATTACATATTAAAAAAATCTATCTCAATTACTTGTTCGTAAGTAATAAATTAATTTAGACTCTTGGTAATTTTAATGTTATGTAATTTTGAGAAAAATAAAATATTTTGATTGATTGATTGAAAAAATGACAAAATCTAAATAAATTGTTTTTAAATTTTTATTACAGTGTTATACCACACTAAGATATTTAATCAGTAACAATAAAAGATCTTGTCGTCATCGCTTGTATCGACGCAGGTTCGAATATTGCCGGTGTCGTATCTTTTGTTAAGATTTTAATTTTTCTCAATAAATACTTTATTTTTCGATGTGTGTGCATCTTTTTAGTTCGCAGAAAATTGAATTTGAATCCGCCATATTGGATTTTTTTGACATTGACATTAGTTTAACCTAGATTCACTCTGTCATCAAACATTTTTAGATAAGCACTTGTCACATTAATTAACCCCTTTTCGCAGTCAGATAACAATAGTGCATAAAATATATACAAACAAATAACGAAAAACAGTTACACAACGTTTCGCGCGAATAGCCTAAAAACTAGAAGTGCCGTGTCGTCACCGTTTCGGTTTACGTAAATAATTGGCGGGATAATTAAGTTTTAATTTTCGTATGTGTGAATGCGGGCAGGTATTATTTGTTTCATTACACGGTTTGTTGGGTAAAACTTAGGTACAATTGGCTTAGAAAATTAATTGTTTTAATTGTTTATAATGTGTTACAATAGATATACAGGCTTTGGGTAACTAAAGTTTGTGTACCAAATGCCAGAATACTGAAATACTACTTATTTAAAATGGTGCTTTTGAAAATTGACATTTTGTTTATAAAAATCTGATAGTTTGATAAATACTTTAAACAATTCGGCAACGGAAGCTCTGTGACGTCAGAATGAAATTCTTCATCAAATTGAGGTTTTCATCTTAGGCTTGCTTTTGCTATAGCTAACTGTACTATTTACTTTACGAAAGGATGCAACACTAATTAAGTTGTTGATAATTAAGTAATGCTTATATGTGTCTACGCGATTTATTGTAGACAATTGCGTACCATATTTGGGTTGTAGAAGGTTATTGAACTGGGATTAGAATAGAATATGAATAGGCTCATTATGTTATGATTATGTATGACCGAGAAAAAAATATCCAAGGATATTTATTGAACGTTTGAAATTAATCACGTTCTTTCATATTTTGACACTTACCTACATTAATAGGACTATTATTCCTTAGTTCTGAGCTGTTACAATTTGGTTGGACTAACGACTAATTTTATAATATTACGATAAATTATCGGGCCCAGCTTTTCTTTGAAGTTTTTAAGCCATATTGAAGGCATTAAAACTCCGCCAAGTCAGTTGTCTCCGTAGATGTTATATAAAACTGGTGGCGAAGGCGAATGTTATAATGGTAATCGAGTCTACAATAATGTCTGTTTGTTTTCAGATTGCTTTCGCCGCCGTCCTCGGCTACGCCTCCGCTGGCCTCATCTCCCCCCTGGTCTTGGGAGTGAACCCAGGAGACGCACAGGTATACCTTAAATATCAAGTTATAGAAAAGATGATTAGATTACTTGGTCGCGACTTCGGCCCAATGGCACCTGAATAAAAAGAAGCCTATTTGTATGGATCACAAGCTGAACGCCACACTTTCGTGATTATTTTCGTTTGACTATTAGAATAGTGCGGTTAACAGTTATTGATAACTATTATTCCTTCTAGCTGCCACCGTTGACACCGCCGTTACCGAAACCGTTGTAAATAACTGTTATTTTCATAGCTTCTTCGTTATTAATAACTGTTATTGTTATAGGCTGCCGCCATTGACACAGCAGTTCACGTGCAAGACACCGCACGCGCTATTGGTGAGAACCATGCCCGCGCCAACGAAGCCGCCATCCAGTACAACACTGAGGCCGTCAGACAGGTATGACCACTTTTGAATGTGTCGTCAAAGAGTTTTTAAACCCTGCACCATATCGAAAAATGGTGTACATTTATTGCTGGTATTATGGTTTTGTATCATTGTTGTGAAGTTATTCACACTATCGTTATTTACAGGTAGCCGAAACCAACCGTGACCTCCACCAGAACTCGTACTGGAACTCACTAGCCGCTAGCCAGAACTACGTCGCCGCTGCCCAATCCCAAGCCGCCGCTATCGACGGTGCCGCTGCCTCTGTCCGCGCCGCTCACGTGGCCGCTCCCTACGCCGCCTACGCAGCCCCCTACGGTGTCGGTTACGCCGGTCTTGGTTACGCCGGACTCGGTTACGCCGGTCTCGGTTACGCCGGTCTCGGCCACGCCGCTTGGTAAATGGATTATAGATCTGTTATAACTGTTATTGAATAACTATTTCAGAACAAATATCAACTCAAAACAAAAAGATAACTGTTTTGACAGTTCTGACAGAAATAAAACGGTTAGGTCTTGTAACAGTTTAATCTGTTTAAGACGCTCTACTCGAAAATGGAATTTACATTTTTGAATAGGAACCTCACTTTATTCAGTAATAGTTTTAACAGGTTATTTTTAACGATATCGATAACGTTTTCGATGAATAACATTATTCATTGCTAACGTTATCGATAGGTCTTGTCTGATAGCGTTATTGTTGTCAGATGATATCGTTGCTCAACGGAACATGCTCAATGTAAACAAAACGGTCTCAAAGATGTAACTCTCTTTGTAAATAAATGCCATCACTGCCAAAGTGTAAATAAACACATTTAAAACTTATGTTTTTACTGTTATTTACAACCCTTACCCTAACCTAACCCTTTGTCTTATTACGCACACTTTTTATACCAATTGGCCAATATAATAAATATCCAATTTGGCCAAAGTAGATCACTCATGAACGATCTCATGAGTTTTAAGCCGCTAAATGTTTGACTAAAGTAAATGTTAGACATGGATGTGTGTAGGTACCTCATAATTATGTCTGATTAGTTAAATTAATTAGTCTCATAGTCTCACTATTCAGATATTATCGCCAAAACTAAAACTAAACTATGTATTTAAAGAGTCTTCGAGATGGTTTCGAAGCCCAAAACTTTTAGTAAGATTTTTCATTTATAAATGAAATGCCTAAGTGCATTTTATTCAAGTCTAAGATTGAGCAAGATTTTCAACCCCAACACAAAAGGGGTGGCGTTCTGAGTTTTAACGCCCCGTGGCACCGTTGCTCTTAAACGAGTAGAAACTGATTAGTTTTCTGGTTTTCTAGTGGAGGTTCAAAATTTTTTTTTGCAAAATCGGCTTATTTAGTAGGTAAGAGGTTTAAAAGATATGATGGATGAAAGTGATAAATAATAGAACTATTCAAATTTACACTAGTTTTTTTTTAAAGGTACCTAAAACGGGATATTTACCATGATTTGTAGATTAGTAGACATATTTCTACAAATCATGGTAAATATTATTATATTATTAAGTGTTCATAATCTTCAAAACAATAACAGTTTAAAACATTTTAGCTACCAATAGATAACTTTGAGGTTTAAACACAGAAACTTAGCAAATCGAATGACAACGCCCTTTGCTATTATTTTGCATTGCATATTTGCACGCTATAAATATTTAACGAATCTGACCTTTACTTAATGGTAATAAGGTGCAATTACAATTGAACGATAGTTTCTGTTGATATCTGGACTGCCTTGGAGAGGGCGTAGGCTTTGGGGACACACGGAAGTAAATTACAACGAGCTTGTCGCAGTTTGAGATATTGAAATGACACCGACCGAGACGGTTTGATATACATCTATACTAATTATAATGAGGTAATGTTGGTTTGTTTGTTTGTTTGATGGAGATAATATCCGAAACTACTCAGCCGATTTTAAAAAGCAATGTGTACCACGTGTGACCACGTCTTTCCTGTGGATATGGCCGGCAGCTGAGAGGGTGGTTAGGTGCTGGGCAAGCCTATTCCATCACAACAATGTCCCAGGCACTACAGTGTTCCTTTAAGTGAAGGCAAAAGATTGCCTCCTGACGCTTTATAAATCACCTACTATAGATGTAAAGGTCTGAGTAGTATTGTGTAACTATTATTGGCCAGCATGCTCGTGATACCAACCATCCGTGTGTCCCCAAAAAGGTAGCACTTCGTACTAAAATTAATTTATGAATGTAGATCACCTTGAACATACCTTATTATTATTATTATTACTTGCATTTCCTTACTTGACTGAGCGTGGGCGGTAATTTGACTTAATACATCAAAGTAAGTAAGTACCTATAACCTGTACTACGAACGATATCTATCTATACTTCATTTATTGAAACGAGTTAATAGGAAGAGAAAGAAACACGTGATTGGTCGTCGTTTTTCTTTTTCTTTTTTTTTTTTTTTTTTTTTCTTTTGCCAAATGTTGATTAAGTAAGTACCTACAACACATTTAGTTATAAAATATCTATAAGGGTGTGTAGCTATACCTTGCCGTAACACAGTTTTTAACTAGCACGGAAGGTAAAGTTCCATATTTCTGCCATATTGATATCCTTACTATAACTAACTAATCTTAGACTAGAGCACTGTTTATGTTTGATTATAAGGATATTGTCAAAGTTACTGAACCGTGTCAAAATGAGGCAAAAATACTTTTTATAAGTAAATAAAATTATCTTATCTTATCTTATCTTAATAAATGAAGTATAGCTATCTTTTTTTAAGACTATTTAACTTTGAAACTATCCTGTATATGAATGAAAATGATATGAAAATGAAAATGAATATTTGTAAACACTACATAGCACTATCATCCTACTTCCTACTGATATTATAAATGTAAAAGTTTGTGAGAATGTATGTACGTACTTATGTTTGTTATTCTTTCACGCAAAAACGGCTGGACCGATTTGGTTGAAATTTGGTACGTAGTATATATAGGTGGGCCTGGATTAACGCATAGGCTACTTTTTTTCCTGATATTCCTGCGGGAACGGGACTTATGCGGGTAAAACCGCGGGGCACAGCTAGTATTATTATAAAAAAGGTTTTAAAATCAGTATTCGAAATTAAGAAATAATAAAGTCAATAGAATTTTTGGATCACATTGAAACTTGATACTACATACTTGATAGGTGGTTCTTTTGTTCAAACACAACTCCCTACACCAGGAAAAGAACCAGACAAGAACACATGGTGTAGGCCTAGGTGATCCTTTAATTAATGGGTCCTTTTTATAGACGTAATCCAACTTTTGGATAACGCCTGTAAATATGATGTTAGCAACAGTAATATCATTGCTATTTAAATTTTGTAGGCGAAACCAAACGTAGCTAAGAGAACATTGAATATATACATATAAATTTCCGTATATAAACGTTGTAAATCCTTAAGGAGCAAGTACTTGCGAAGCTAGCGCCACTGGCTTATTTATTTGATTACTCTGTTGAACAAAGGATTTTAAAAGAAAAGGCCTGGTTAGTTTGTGATACAAACAAACAAACCTACTTTACCTTTTTATAATATTTTTCGAATTGACAGACCTTTTTTGAATTCATTTAAAAACAACGTAAAATTAAACTTACCTTAATGATGATGATTTACTTCGTAATGATCTGCCACCGGTGATAATAGACCTTATCCCACTTACCTTTAGGCTCAACATGGCCCTTAAGCTGTTCCGCCTTCGCCTGTAGTTTGGTCTGCATATTTTCAGCCCCTTCTTTCATTTTTGCTAATATACCTGAGGATTAAAATAAATATTATAAATACTGTAAAGAAAATTGTTTGTTGAACCTTAAACTCGTATAACATTTTGTGACATCACATGTACCGGTATATTATCAAATATGACAGTATAACTGACAGGTTTAAAAGCAAAAATCGCGGGTTCGATCCCCGCTATAGGACAAATGTTTGTATGTTCCGCAGATATTTGTTCCGAGTCTGGGTGTTTATCTATAATATGTATGTATTTACAAAAAAAATGTATCTAAGATTCTAAGTATTATATCAGTCATCTGGTTACCATAACACACGCATTCAATAGCTTAGCTTGGGACTAGATAACGCTGTGTGAAATGTCCAAGGATATTTATTTTATTTATTTATCTAGTTACCAAAACACAAGCAAAAATAGCTTAACTTGGGACTAGATGACGCTGTGTGGAATGTCCAAAGATATTTATATACCCAGTACCCACCATGTTTGTCCTTCTCTTTGAGAATTCTCTCCATATCACCCGCCTTGTCTTTGACACGGCCAAAGAAATCTATCCATTGTGTTAGCGTGTACAGAAATAACATCATTTATAAAAAAATGTTCTACATTTATTACAAATTAATTATAATAATAAATAGTATTTCTTATTAAGGATTGTATGAAACTACCGGGATAAAATATCCGACAGTCCATTCTACACACCCGTGAAAGAATTTTTGAAATCGATTGAGAAGTTTCGGAGATTACCTCCGTCAAACAAACTTTACCACTTTATAATATTAGTATAGAAGTATAGATATAGGTATTAGTATATTATGATATGATATGATATGATAACAGACCTGATATGCGTTTGGTGGCGTCAGGACTCGCAGACTGCGTCAAAGCCGCCACCTTCATATATTCACTCGTGATCAAACCGGCTGCCTGTTGACAAAATACAGTTTTAGACTAGACTTTATTAAAAAAAATTACTATGATCACAGTTTTAAGCTATTGCATAGCTTCTATCGCGGGCCTTGGCGTGGAGACCGAATCCAGAAATTCCGTAACGAAATCACCTAACGCTGTCTCTTTAGTTCAGCAACTCGCCTCTAGGTGGCATGCAATAGCTTTACCGCGGCAGTCCCCGAGTGCCACGCGTCTTTTTTATTCATCATCATCATCAGCCATTTTTAACCCACTGCTGGGCATCTTCCTTCGTGATTGCCATTCGCCTCGATCCTGCGCTAGTCTTAGCCACGTGCAACCTGCTGCTAAATCTACACTAATATTATAAAGAGGTAAAATTTGCTTGTTTGTATGTTTGTTTGACTATCTATTATAATTAAAGAGAGAAGAAGAAAAATATGTTTATTTCATAGGACCTCAAGGATCGCTCGAAAATGTACAGTCTTAAAAACTAGTTGACTCTATTGCCTGTTCCAAAACAATTCCCTACACCAGGGAAAGAATCAGGCAAGAACCTGGTGGTCTGGGCCTAGCTTTTTTTTTTTAATAATTCTAACCTTAGTTAGCTTACCTCTAAGCTAGCGGGACTCATAGCTGAGTACTCTTCGCTCAGCAACTCTACGATCAGACCTTCGATGTCAAAGAACAGGATATGGCTCTCTGGATCTGCAGAAGACATCAAAAACACATTACACATCTAATAGAGTTAAACACAAACAAACATAATGTTTATCCCACCGGCTGCGCCAAATTTATACGTTATTTCATAATAAATTTTATGCGTTATTTATTATTTTACTATAAATAACTTTTGACTATTAATAAATAACTTATAAAGTTGTTGATTATTATTTTATGAGATATAACTTTTATTCCATATTTTATTGTAAATAACGCTATATGATATCCCGTACCTATGTTTCGATTTCAAATTTAATAAACTTCAAATAAATAAAAACATACACAAAAATAAATATGAGTGTACTCACCAGCGGGGTTCGACCTGAAGCCCTGGACCGTCAGCGGAGCCCTGCGGCTCCTGGCGGGCTCAGCGAGGGGGCCTAGGCTGGCCGCGCCCGCACCTGACCCTAGGGCCGCTAGGCCGCGGGCCGTGGCCGCGCGCATCGCGTTTATATTGCGGTGACGAAGACCTCTGTAACATAATGTTTTATATGTAGATCATTACTAGCAGCACCCACGGTTTCACCCGCGTAAGTCCCGTTCCCGCGGGATTATCGCGATAAAAATTATCCTATGTCTTATTCCAGGTTTTAATCTACATTTTTATCCCGATATTCCCGCGGATACGGGACTTAAGCGGGTGAAACCGCGGAGCGCAGCTAGTTTATACCAATAATATTAGTTCGTTCATTCGTTTGTTCGTATGAGCAAGTGGCCAACTCTGGTGACGGAGTTTTTAGGCCGCCTAAAGGCCTCCGTCATGGCTTAACGACTTCAACAGCCGGGATCGACAATTATATATTAGTACGGGTATTATTTACCTGAAGAAGTGTACAGCCGGGTTAGCTAGACCCTGTAGATCGCTGCCCGCGGTCACTGACCCGCCGAGATCGTCCGTCGATGTATCATCACAAGCCGACAGCACTTCCTCTGCTATGATGTACCAGGATCAAAAGTAGCCTATATGACAATCTAGGATACAAGCTCTGTCTTGGTATCAGGGTAACAAATTTCATTCAAATAACTTTAATAGTCTTCACGAGTTTGGCACTAAGTTAGCTTATATCTTGGATTAACACATAGGCTAACTTTGATCATTAGTCATCCTTCTATAGCTTAGAATACTTACCGTAATCTATAATATTAGTATGGGTATTATTTACCTGAAGAAGTGTACAGCCGGGTTGGCTAGACCCTGTAGATCGCTGCCCGCGGTCACTGACCCGCCGAGATCGTCCGTCGATGTATCATCACAAGCCGACAGCACTTCCTCTGCTATCATACCTGTTAATTACCATAATAACGTATTTATTTGGTTTTAAATTTAAAAAAATTGAGTTAGGGTAAGGTCAAGGTCAAAATTAGTCAACGACCTCTGAGGCGTAGGGGGCCGAGGCCCGACTGAGACGTGTACAGTTCCATCGTATTTTAAGTTGGGTCAATGTCAAGGACAGAGCCAAGGTCAAAGTCAAAGTCAACTACCAAACTCTGTCTAGGTGCCCAGTTTCAATCTGCCAAACGTGCACAGTTATATCGCTTTTTTAATTAGGTCAAGGTCAATATCAAGGACAAAGTCAAAGCCAAGGTCAAAGTCAAGGTCAATTACCATGCAGCACGCGATCCAGATGCCCAGTTTCCATCTGCCACACGTGCACAGTACCGTCGCTGCAGCCGACCACCATGAAATCGTCCGCCGGCCGCCATTTTATAGCGACCACGGGAAAAAGATGGCGGGACGCGAGCGTAACGCATTTACGTTCTGTTAAACCTGGAGAGAGAAAATATTTCATAATCATAATCATTTATTTGCTTTGAATATGGTATTTACATTACATACAGGTGTTAAAATTTCATTATACTCGTAATAGTTCATCATATTCAGCTATTTGTCATAACATGCAAATAATATAGGTATTGTAAAAATAGTTTAGGTCAATTTAGTTACGTATCTATTAAATTTATAATTAAAAAACATTCATGTCAAAAAATTTAAAACAATTCATTCAGCAATTTCATTGCTTCAAACGCTAAATTAAAGGCCGCAGAGGGAGAAAAAGACGTGTGGCACTCGGGAACTGCCGCGGTAAAGCTATTGCATGCCACCTAGAGGCGAGTTGCTGAACTAAAGTGACAGCGTTAGGTGTTTTCGTTACGGAATTTCTGGATTCGGTCTCCACGCTCAAGGCCCGCGATAGAAGCTATGCAATAGCTTAATTATAGGCGTTTTCAAAAACCACATTACAATATTACTCACCCACATATTTACATTTTGAAAACAAGATTCAGTTAACAAGCAAACAAAAAAAGAATTAATTTAAACCAGTCTAACATAAATCAGTTTTTTTACCTTCAAATTTGTTGCTAAGAACATTTTTTGTTTTTGTAAAATATTTTCCTTAATATTGAATCTGGTTGTGTTTATATTTTGGGCATATTTAATGGGCTATTTGACTACTATTTAATAACCATTTTATATTGTTTATTGGTTTATAAAAATGATAAAAATAATGTTTTAATTTATACAAAAACAAAAGAGTTGATCATTTAAAAAACAAATCACCACAGTTGTCAAGCTCAAACCTTTAAATTTTTAAATACTAACTTCTCCCCGCGGTTTCACCCACGTAAGTCCCGTTCCCGCGGGAATATCGGGAAAAAAGTCGTTGATAATGTAGCTTTCGAATGGTGAAAGAATTTTTAAAATCGGTCCAGTAGTTTTTGAGCCTACTCACTACAACCATACAAACAAAGTTTTCCTCTTTATAATATTAGTATAGATTTATTTATTTATATTATTAACTTACTCAATAAAGTAACGCTGTGGTCAGATGCTACAGAGCAGATGCACTTTTGTATTCTTGGCTGAAACAAAATAAATTAAAATAATTAAAATTGAACTTTAATAAAAATAACAAAACAATGCGTTAAAAGTGCAACGCGTCAATCGAATTGATTTCAAAATTGGTCAACCTTTTCGTTCTGCGCTTGGGACTAGATGACGCTGTTTTGGCTAAGCCTAAAATAGGCTTGAAAATTTCAATGTTTTTCATCACCATAATTCAAATTTACACAACACAAGGAGGCTCAATCAGCTAAACCTAAAATAGGTTATTAATATTTGAAAATTTGAATGTTTTTCATCACCATTCAAACTTACACTGCAATTATGTGGTGGCACAATCAGCTGGGTTATCTCGCCGGCGTGCACGCAGAATCGGTGAAGCAAAACACCAGAGAACAGATCCCACAGGCATACAGCGAAGTCTATACCACCAGATACTAAATGCGCTTTGTCGTATCTGAAAGTTAATTTTACATTAATGTCTCAAACAGACGTCTTATCTAGTAGACAGTAGACACCTAATAAAGGGCGAAAGCTTTTAGTTCACACATGAGCGTTTTAGCGCTTATAACAATCCACGAATACGTTCGACCAATAAAGACCAGATTTGTGTGCCATGAACAGTTCTGATTTCTCATGATCTGACCTAAAGAACTAAATAACGATCTTAAAGAAATGTCAGTCAATCGCTCCCTGGGATACAGTCGTGATCATAATTTCATTTTATTTATTAACTAGCTGCGCCCCGCGGATTCACCCGCGTAGGTCCCGTTCCCGCTGGAATATCGGGATCGAATTTTCATCACCCTTTAAACATTCCCTAGGGAAGGTTGAAGGTTGAAGACCTTCACGAACATTTCAAGACCAAGATAAGATAAATCCGTTCAGCCGTTCTCGAGTTTTAGCGAGACTAACGAACAGCAATTCATTTTTATATATATAGAAAGAAGAAGAAGATTAATTATTAATTAACCTCTGATGCACATGATGCGGGTAAAGTAGACAGTTTACTCTACCATTGTGTCCCAACAACAGCTGATGCGGCGGCCAATCTGTAAAAAAACAACAAAATATTACGAAATCTATCTATACTTCTATACTAATATTATAATAATAATAATAATAAACTCTTTATTTCAGACAACGTTGGTCCATACAATAGAGAACACAAAATTTGAACATTACACAACTATAAAAACAATTAAAAATGAACACAAATTTAAAAAATACAAAGAAGCAATGTAGGTAAAGATATAAAAATAAAAATACAACTATTTTCTTAAATAGTTAGTTTCCAAATGAACAATTCTAACCCAGTGCAACAGTATGGAACTGTCAAATCTATCTGATAAGACGTTCAAAATACTATTGCGACTACCTCTCATTCTTCCCATTAGCGACCCTACTCTTTTGCGGATGACAGCAGGGAAGCCATCTATCCTGGCATCCGCAAACATTCCAGATGCACTGCAATGAATCGAGCTAAAATTTGTTTGTTCGTTTGCTTGTTTGACGGAGGTAATCTCCGAAACTACTCAACCGATTTCAAAAATTCTTTCACGGGTGTGTAGAATGGACTGTCCGGGTGGTTAAAGGCTGGTGGCTGGGTAGTTTTATCCCGGTAGTTTCATTAGTAAACCCGTGCGAAGCCGAGACGTGCTACTAGTCTTATACATTTCACATATATGACACACCAGTTGTTTTATTTTCTCTGTTTCTTCCATTCATTGTACTCAAAACATTGCGATTCATCTAATTTATAAGAATCGTCATAAAGTTTAAAGTAACATGACAATAAAATTGCGCGCCGCTTCTCTTCCATCACGGAATTTAGCCAAGGGAATCCAATCCCGGGATCACACGGTTCAGGATCCCGGGAGCCCGGGATTGGATTCCCTAGTTGATCCTAATCGAAGTCCATCCATCCTTTCGCCAAAGTGCCCTGCCCATCTTCACTTAAGACTTTCGATGCTTCTAATTAAATAAAATTACCGGTTATCACTAGACATACACAAAAAACCAAAACAGGTAAATGTAGATAATTATTTCTATTTTCCTGTTCTTTATTTAATCAAATTGTCTAGAGGAATTCCCGTCTATCACAACCTTTGACATAATTATCTTTCAATTATCTTATTCATATTAGACGACCTCTGTGGCGCAGTGGGCGAACGCCCGGCTGAGACGCGGAGGTTGCGGGTTCGATCCCCGCTACGGGACAAATATTTGTATGTTCTGCAGATATTAGTTCCGTGTCTGGGTGTTTTCTATCTATAAAATGTATGTATTTACAAAAAAATGTATCTAAGTATTGTATCAGTCATCTGGTTACCATAACACAAGCATTAAGTTGCTTAGCTTGGGACTAGATGACGCTGTGTGGAATGTCCAAGTATATTTATTTATTTATATTTCATATTGGTTAACGCCCGGTTCCTATAACCAACTTACGAATGGCCGTAGGACTTTCGCCGTTGCGAATCACTACATAGTATAAAACAAAGTCGCTTTCTCTGTCCCTATATCACTAGGTATGCTTAAATCTTTAAAACTACGCAATTTTGATGCGGTTTTTTTTAAAGATAGAGTGGTTCAAGAGGTAGGTTTTATATGTATAATTATTGGACCCGTGCGAAGCCGGGTCGGCAAACCAACATTACTACATAATTATATATATTTACTTCTTTATACTATTAGTATAGATATAGATATTAAAGATATATTGACTAGATCCTAACATCAAAAAAATAAACAAACTAAGACCACAGACAAGTTCTATATATTAAGTTATCAAAAAACCAAAGAATAATTTGCTGTATTTTCCTCATGAACCCGTATAAATACGTTGATGGGACCCGAATCATCACAGAACGTCACAGCATCACAATCTTACAACAACTCTTTAAAACAAAAAACAAAATGGCTGCCATCAAGTCCGTTACTATCTTCTTCATCCTGCTGGTGGCTGCTTCTATGGTGGTGGACATCACCGAAGCCGTCTCTAGGGTCGGACCTTGCGATCAGGTGAGATCGGTGATGGAAAACATCAGGCGTAGTTTTCCAAACATGCATAGTCTAAGGCTCGTATTCAGAGACTTCACTCAAACTTGAGTCTACGTTTAAGCATCGATTTTTGACAGTTCTCTATGATAACTGAGTTATGAATAACCGCTTGAGACACGATTTACGCTTGAGGATAGTCTTTGAATACGGGCCTAAGAGTCTTTTTCTAAAAACTAGACAATTTAATATAGGTTTCAAGAATGTTTTTTCTTATTACTTACATGGCAACGAAAAGAGATAGCAACATATTTAATATTGGTATTAGTTAATGTCGGTTTACTGGTCGCATATGCATAAGGTTAAACGTTAATTAAACTAGAAATTAGTTAAATAAATAAATTGTGTTTAAATGTCACATTTTTAATTGATATAGAAATATATTCTCTGACTCAATCTGGTAGCGGACAAAATGGACTTATTCCACGATCCTTTGTGCGAATTCGTAAAAGTGACAATGTATATCCTATGTTATATGCTTGAATAAATGGTTAGATTAGGTTTTATTTTTTGACATGACTTGTAATTAATGATTGTAATTGTATAAATAATTAATCTGTTTTTTGTGTGTGTAAATAACTCTATTGCTTTAGGATTATACCCTGTAAAATAGATGTTAAGCGAAATAAATAAATAAATAAATAAATAAATAAATAAATATTTCAGTTTGATGAAGCCTATGTGTTAATCCAGGGTATCACCTATCTACATACCAAATTTCAACCAAATCGGTCCAGCCGTTTTGCGTGAAAGAATAACAAACATACATTCTCACTTTTCACATTTATAATATTAGTAGGATAGTAGGATCATCTGCTAAAATTGTTTTTTTTTTGCCTAGTTTGTAATACATGTATTTTCCACCAGGTTTGCTCTCGGACTGAGCCGGAGAGAAACGAATGCTGCCGCGCCCACGGCTACTCTGGCTACTACTCTTGCTCAGGCGGAATGAAATGTTACTGATCAACCCAATCCCAACCCACTGATCAGGCTTACCATGACGTATTATTAAACAATTCAGTTTAGGTTCTGTTATAACTTTAGCGCCTTAGCTTACGTCAAAAGCAGTTCATTGCCTAAACTGAATCGATTTTAAAGGTCATAGTAAGCCTACAGAAAACTAGTAAATACTTGAATCACTTGGAATGTACTGATCATTCCCGCTGATCAGTATTAGACTAGTAAATGCTTGATTACTTGATACTGATCATTTTTCCTCATTTTCACTAATTATTCGTAAAACTTTTGTTTGATCATTTTTTATTCATTAGTTTTTGTAATATACTGATCATTTTTCCTAACTTGCACCGATTAATAGAACTTGTGTTTGTTGATCATTTTTAGTAAAATTTTTAAGTATTGCTCAGAAACTCTGTTAACTAAATTCGACTGCTTAAATAAATGTATTTTACTTAACGTGTTATTTTAATGTCCTATCGCATTTGCATATATGAGCATTGTTTTAGAATTAATAATGATCAAATATTTATTTCAATCATGTTAATTTTATTGACATTAAATTAAATCACAGCTATTTTACATAATAAAACAAATATTATCACGTTTAAGCATTGATAATAATGTATTAATGTATAATTAACATAAACAATCTTAATATTGTTTATCAATAATTGACGACCTCTGTGGCGCATGGCGCCCTTTTTTATCAGGTTAGTTTCATTAGTGCAAAGCCGGGACGTGCTCCTAATACGCCATGGGTAAGGGAGTTCGTATGAGCAAGTGGTCAAAACTCAGGTGACGGTGGTATTAGGCCGCTTATAGGCCTCCGTCATGGCTAAAGCCAGGACCGACCATTTAACGAGCCTGAAGCAAAGAAAGCTCTACTGTTAATACCACTTGCGGCCACCCATCCAAGTTGTGACCGCTCAGAGCGTTGCTTAACTTCAACGATCTATCCAGAGCGTTTTGACAAGCTTCACCACGAGCGCTTCACTTGAAACAATGTAGGTATGTGAATGACACTTTCTGACTAATACAATATTTAAGGAAAAACAAATTTTAATGAGTGACAAAGCTCAGAAAAAATATGCAGTTAGTAAAAACAGCCGCTAAACTAGTTATCGTATGTAAACAAAGAATCTAGAGTAAAAAATCAAACAGGAAAAGTATCATTTTTTTGCCAGTAAGCTCCTACGGCTTCATAAAAACAAAACAAAACACTAGTCGAAGAAAGAAAAGTCTATACTATATTACTAAATTATAATGTAATAAAATTTTTAATTAATGGTTTGGATCAGTTGAGCTACCTATAGACCGTTTGCAACGGTCCTTAGATGGCTCAACTGGTTCTATTTGTATTTTTTACAGTTTTAAAGTTTAATTTAGCAATGTAATAAAAAGGTAAAATTTGTTTGTTTGTTTGACGGTGACATTTGTCCCAATTTGACTAAAATTAGGTAATATTAGGGATGTCACTCAGACTGCTATTTTGTTTTGAACTTTATAGAGAACGTAATAAGAGCTTTCGAATTTAGGAACTTTTAACTAGTCATATGTGACATGACAACTCATGCGGTAAGATAAATTAGCCGCTAGACTTAATGTAAACAAAGAACCTAGATTGAAAAATCAAACAGGAAAATATGGTTTTCCTATATGCACTGAGCTAGTTTGCGCACGCAACTTCGTAATAAAAGCAAAATTAATCTAATATTATAAGGAGGAGAAATTTGTATTTTTGAACGATTTAAAAAAAACAATTTCTTAATTCGATTGATCTTATTATTAGTATTAATTATTAGTTTATGAACAAATTTTGATGATTATTTTTTTGTTGGAAAGGAGATATCCCAAGGGCGGTCTCATATAAATATTTTGAGGGTATGATATAGATCTTTGGAGTTATGAACAGAAATGCACCTCAAAAGGGCAAAAATCTTTCAAATCATAAACTACAAAATCGGTTCACTTTTGATATAGGAATCTAGTATATAAAATAAATACATACACCTTTAGTAGAAAAAAAACATCCTCCTTTTGTAAGTCGGTTTTAAATTTATGAACTACAATAGAATTGCGTACACTAGAATTTAAGAAACAGCATTGCCAATCAGCGCTGCCTTGACTCCCGATTCCATTGGGACTGCCAAATTTAGCTTGGATCACTTGAGCTACCTATTGTAGATCGTTAACAACTATCCTCTAAGGCTCATTAGAAAATATTTTGTTAATTTATGCTAAATATTGTAGTTTAGTTTCTGTTAAAAAGTTTTGATCATAAATTATCAATTTTCTGATCATTTTTACTAAATATTTATTTTATTTATTAGCATTAGCCCAAAATATTTATTTATGAGTTTGTTTTTTATCATAAATCAACAAACATACGAACGTACCAAAGTTTAAGTAAACATGCCTCTTTCCTTATTGTTAACTTAGCGCGGTGGTATTTCCATCTTGACAATATAGGAGCAGATTCGCCTCATAACAGTTATCTATATAAAAAACACATGTTTGTACGTAAGTTTCCGATAAAATTGATGTTGTAAATATTAAATAAAAAATAATCAGCAGACGAATTTTTATTTCAAAAAATTATATTAAAAAAGTCTTTACAACTTAAGGTGGTTCTACTAGTGCGACTAGCGCCACTGGCTTATTTATTTTATTATTTCCTACGTCGAACAAAAACAGAATTTGCATGAACGGGAGAGGGTACGTTTGCGTATGGGCCACTCGCTCACGAACCAATAGCACGCGCTAAATCAATGGCCTAAACGCCACCAATCCCACCTAAGATTCCTTAAGCCCAGGCGGACTGCGGCAGCCAGTAAAACATATGACGTTGTATAGGAGCCCGCGCACTAGGCAGCCACGAAATCTCGGCTGCAGCAGCCAATAAATCTCGGCTGCAGCAGCCACGTCATATGTTTTACTGGCTGCCGCAGCCTGGCTGCCGCAGCCTGGCTGCCTAGTGCGCGCCTACGCTAAAACCGCCTACTTCCCTTCGGCGTTCTTTTTAAGTGTCGCGCGCGACCTATACTTTTCTAAACATATTTAACGGCAGTTATGTTTAAATGAAGTCGTGACAAGAACAGAGATCTATTTAGGTTTGTATAATTTGTATAGACCTAAAGAAAGGTGACTTAATACAATATTAGTTATGCGCGTGTGATGCAACATAAATCCTACTAATCCTACTAATATGTATTATTAATGCGAAAGTTTGTGACTTTTTTGTGTTCTTTTTTGTGTACACAGCGACCCTTAGCGTTTAATCTTCTCTCTCTAGCCTCAAAGGTTTGCTGGAAGAGAACTCTCTTTAGGGTTAAGCTCGCCTTTGTACATGTCTTTACAAATTATATTTTTCTGTATCAATTTATTTGTGTACAATAAAGAATAAAGAAAGTTTGTGACTATGGATGGATGGATGAATGTTTATAGCACTGAACAAACAGCTCTGAATTTAGTACCAGATTTATATCCTGACTTAACACATGGGCTACTTTCGATTCCTGTATTCCCATGGTTACAGGTAATATAGCGTTTGAGAGCCACAAATTCTTAAGATGTCGGTCGGTTCGAAAATATTGATAACAGATCATACTTTCTGCTAAACACATACTTATACCCTGATCACACGTACCGAGTAAAGTGGCGAGAGAGTGCTCTCGGCCGAGCGCTCGGTAAGTATTAAAAAGATTTTCCTAAACTCTCGCGATCACAATTCACAATTAACACAAAAACAAGAAACTTAGAGAAATAATACAAAAAAGTATATAGCCCGATAATATCCTGTATTTTTGTTTTTATAATTCAAACAAAAATACAGGAGTTATAATCATCATCATCATATCAGCCCGGTTGCACCCACTGCTGGGTATAGGCCTCCTCTCTATGACGCCACTCAGTTCGGTCCTGTGCGATCCTTTGCCACGCATTTCCGTTTGAATTATAAAAATACTTTTTTTTACTCAAAACTTACAAAAATACAAGTAAATCCAGCAGATCAAAACGAGGCCATCATTTTCCGCATCAATACATATTGTTTATGCCTACTTATAATCATCTGTTATATAATAACATGTAAAGTTTTCCTCATTCATTCCTTTATATACTCTGAAAGGGCCTCAAATCATCACAGAACTAAGTTCGCCTTCAACAAGTAAACAACTTTAAAAAAAAACAAAATGGCCGCCTTCAAAGCTGTTTCCATCTTCCTCATCGTGCTTGTCGCAGCTTCCATGGTGATTGACGTCACCGAAGCTGCTACCAGGGTTGGACCTTGCGATCAGGTGAGGGAAAACATCATTTTTTACGCATCTTGTTCATTACTCAATTACTTATTCGGTATAATGTTGTATCTAAAGTTCAGCTAGGATTTTAATGTAGGTGATGAAAAACATCATTTTCTTATGGCGTCATAAAAATGACAATAAAAAGAGTAACAGTTAAAAGACAGTATAGTGTAGGCAGTCCTTGAATTTTTTTTTCAAAAATATTTCGGGAGTTTTTAAGACCATTTTTTAATTCAACGAATAATAAGTACGTGACATATTTAGCTAGCTTTAAAGTGCTAAGTGTTTCCCACTCATCCCTAATAGTGAATCCGTCTTATTTAAAAATGTGAAAAAATCGTAGTAATAGGGCATAAAAAAGAATTTAAAAGCAAAACTATCACAGGCAAGACTAACAGGCTGACGCGTAAGAATATTGTAGAAAAAAATAATTAAATATGTAGTTTGTAAACAAATGGTTGAATATGCAATAATATAAACCTTGCTTATATAAATACATTTTTTAATACAATTTACTTAAATTATTCGTTTTCAATAAATCACTTTGACAAAAAGTTAACCCTGCATACAAAGAAACTGCTTAAAACCGGTTATGTACCTCGTTAACTATAACTGGTAGACTTATCGACCCTCGGTTTAATTAATAAAATAAATAAATATCCTTGGACATTCCACACAGCGTCATCCAGTCTCAAGCTAAGCAACTTAATGCTTGTGTTATGGTAACCAGATGACTGATATTATCACTTAGATATTTTTTTTGTAAATACATACATATTATATAGAAAACACCCAGACACGGAACAAATATCTGCAGAACATACAAACATTTGTCCCGTAGCGGGGATCGACCGCAACCTCCGCGTCTCAGGCGGGTCTCCCACTACGCCACAGAGGTCGCCATAGTAAGCCTACTGCACGTTTTAACAATGTATTTTCCCCCCCAGGTTTGCCCCCGTATCGTCCCTGAGAGGCACGAATGCTGCCGCTCCCACGGACACTCTGGCTACTCCAGCTGTTCTGGTGGAAGGATGTACTGTCGTTAACCAGATCATCACCAGATGGCTTACCATGACGTACTAACCAATTCAGTTTAGGTCTGCCCCTCTACTACACAAATCAAAAACGATGCATCGTGCCAATTTTCGCAGGTCAGCTGTGTTGGTTAATCTTCAGAATTCAGTTTCCACCAAGCTAACCTGCGATTTGATGCCGAAATAGTAATGTGCCGAAGTGCCGAATAGTAGACCCCCTGACTGTCAAAACTTTACGTCAGCGCCTTAGCTTACGTCAATAGCAGTTTTATAGGACCTAAACTGAATCGCTAACGGTCATAGTAAGCCGGCAGGCCTAACAGTACCACACAAAATAACAAAATATCTTGCAAACTGCTCTAACGTACTATGTTAGAGCAGGAGAGAATACTTATAGTTAGCATTAGGCCCGCTGATTACCCGACGACCTACGCGCTAAATCAAGAACTTTACACTGATTGATCATATTAATTTACTGATCATTTTTCAATTGATCAATACCATCTGATCATTTGTTTTTAAGAACTTAATACTGATCATTTTTAAAACGATTTTGTTTTGCTGATCATTTTTTACTAATCATTTTTCACCTGATCAGTTTCTGTTCTTGTCAGGATTTGTTTTTTTCTTATCGATTTGTTTTGATGTATTATTAATTAGCTTTTTGCGGACCTTATAAATTTAGACTATTTTAATAATAAATTTATTAGATTCAATGAACTATTTTTATTTAACAACCATTTTATGGAAAGGAAGAAAGAAAGGGAAAAAAATGTATTATTCGGTAGGACCTCTAACAGCCAATTTCAATAACCTTTCTATCTCCGATTTTGCCTACTGTCGGTAGATATTTGACATATGTATTTTGTATGGAAGTAATGTCAAATATCCATCCGCAGTAAGCAAAATCGGAGATAGAAAGGTTATTGAAATTGGCAGTAAGACCACTTCGATATAAGTTTTATAAGCTAGGTGACTCTATTGCCTGTTCCAACTTAACTCCCTACACCAGGGAAAGAATCAGACAAGAACCTGGTGGTGTATGGCTAGCTTTTTTTTAAAGCTATTCCTTAACAATTTAATTATTTTAGTTAGTTACCTATTTATTATGATCTAACTTTTAATGCGAGCCTTTTAAAAGTTGTAGTCAGACAATCACTATGGATTCAACACATTTTTACTCATATCTTTCAAACCACTGAACTTATTTTGTTCAAACAAAGACCATTGAACTTCTCTTGAAAGCGGGAACCCTCATCATTTCCCTGCCCTTATCCCACACTAGGTGGGGTCGGCCCAACATGTCTTCTTCTTCCATTCATCTCATCGGGAACCCTATAAAATATAAATAAATAAATAAAAAATAAATATATATATAAACTCAAGCACAATGCCATATGGGAAACGCTATTAGAACAAGGCCTCGATGAAGAATATATCAGCGTCCTTTACGGCATCTACTCCAGAAGCTGTGCCAAAATTAGGTTGGAAAGAGAAGGAGAAGAATTATTATGAACCTATTGAGAAAGGTGTGCGACAGGGCGATCCATTATCTCCGAAAGTCTTTTCTGTCGTCCTAGAAACAATATTTAGAAACCTAAACTGGCAAAACAAAGGGATATTAATTGATGGAGAGCGACTGAGCCACCTGCGTTTTGCAGACGACATAGTCGTTTTTGCGAAAACTCCAACTGATTTAGAAGCAATGCTTAATGAACTTACAACCCAAAGCAAGACAGTAGGCCTTTCACTCAACACAACAAAAACAAAAATTATAAGCAACGGAGAAAGGCAAGAGATAATAGTAGAAGGAGGAAATATCGAGTTTGTTAATGAATATATAATATCTAGGTCAACCTGTCTCATTCGAGAACTGTACACAAAAGGAAGTCTACAGACGGATTGCAATATTATGGCAAAAGTACTGGAGTCATAAAGAGATAATGAAGAACAAACAAACACATATGAAAATCAAGAAGAAAGTATATGAAGTGATTATTCTACCATGTCTGACATATGGTTGCCAAACGTGGTCCCTCACAAAGAAAGATGAAAATAAGTTAGCTGTGTGCCAGAGGAAGATGGAGCGAAGTATGCTAGGAATAAAGCTATCTGACCGAATTAGCAACAGTACAATTAGGAACAAAACAAAACTAAGCGATGTTGTCAGCAAAATAAGAACACTAAAATGGAACTGGGCAGGCCACATTTGTCGAATGGAGAACGCCAGATGGACAAAGAGAGTAATGGAGTGGATCCCACGTGGCAACAAAAGGAAAAAAGGACGACCGAAAAAACGATGTGACGATATTTTCTTTAAAGTGTGGAACAGACTGGATGAGACAGGCACGGAATAGAGAGGATTGGAGACACATGGGGGAGGCCTACGCCCGAGAGGCGACTTTTACATTAGACCAATAATGCATGACATTTAATTTTTAAAATACTAATCCTAAAAAAATTATCATTCTTATCTCAAATCTAATAACGAAATGAAATGAAATGAAATGAAAATACTTTATTGCACACACCTTAAAATAAAATAACAAACAGAAAAATACAAAGTTGAACATGTACAATGGGCGGCCTTATCGCTAACAGCGATCTCTTCCAGGCAACCTTTGGATGGAAAAGAGTAACGCTGAAAGTATGATTGGTCGGGTGCATTAACAAAAATAAATAAGATAGTACAAAAACTCTATTTAATACCTAATAATAAACTATTTTTACACAGGTTTTTATCGCGTTGATTACCTTATTTATATCCCGACAATAGTCGTGGTCGCGGGCAGACATAAAAATATGAATTAAATATGAATTGTGATCGCGAAAGTTTAAGAAAAAACAAAACTAAAAAGACTTATCATTATTGCAATAAACTTACTTAAACATACACAAATATAATATCTTCTAAAATATATAAATATGTTTAATTGATAATGGCAGAGCATTCCATTGATGTACAGCTTGGACAGTAAAAGAGTCTGCATAGAAGCTAGTTCTATGTAGAGGAGTTTTAGAAGGAGGTTATCTGAGGAACGAAGAGCACGAGCATGGCCATCATGCAGATACTCAAAACGTTCCCTCAAATAACCGGGGGTAGTGGGATTACGAAGGATGTTGAAAAGAAGAGAGAGAATATGGGAATTGCGACGGAGACGGATTGGCAGCCACTTAGCTTGGTACGAAATTCTGAAACGTGATCATATTTACGAAGCCCGAAAAAAAACGAACGAAAATAAAACGTATACATACATTCTGAAGACGCTCAAGTTTGTTGAGGTGTTCCTCAGTAATGTCAAGATAGGAAGAGTCTGCATAGTCAAGGATAGGGAGCAAGAGCGTTTGTGCAAGCGTAATCTTAGTGGCAGTCGGAAGAAAGTTACGCAACCTTCGACGTTCGCGCGTGATGCATCATAAATCCTACTAATCCTACTAATATTATAAATGCGAAAGTTTGTGACTACGGAAAAGATAATTGAGATAAGATAAGATAATTTATTTAGGGTGGAGCTTACCACCTAAAATATAAGTTTGTGTGAGTAGGTATTATGACAGTTAATTATTTTCATTTTAATTTTAATTTTTGTTAGTTTTATCTGTATTTTTTTTGTAAATTATTAATGCAATATGGACCATGTGTCTGAAATAAACTATTTTATTATTATTATTATTATTTATTATTTATTTCGGGACAAAATAACATAGTTAGGTACTAGTACAATTCGTACGATGAATGCTGGATAAATGTTTAAAACACTGATCAAACCGCTGCTGGACAAATTTTGATTAAGTACAAGGTTTATATCCTGACTAAACACATAGGCTACTTTCGTTTAAGGTATTTCCACGGAAACAGGAATTATTCACCGAGGGTAACATCGCACTAGAGTTTGAGAGCTACTAACTCCTAAGACGTCGGTCGGCTCCAAAATATTGAAAACACATCATATTTTCAGTTATAATAAACACATACTCGTATTAGATAAACAGATTTTCTTTAACTCTTGGGATCACAGTAGGCTACTTGACTTATATATCAAATTTGGCACAGCAAATTTGTATTTTCTGCGGTATTTGACATGCGAAACCAAATTATATCGATTTCAGTTAATTAAAATTAAGATGGTTGCATATTTTCAATTTAAAAATTGTTGTTTTTATTTTTCATTTGGAACTCTGAAACGCGCTTTTTGTTTGAATTATAAAAATCCTTTTCATACATAACTAGCACGTCCCGGCTTCGCACGGGTGTACTAATGGAGCTACCGGGATAAAATATAGCCTATAACCTCCCGGACAGTCCATTCTACCCACCCGTGAAAGAATTTTTGAAATCGGTCCAGTAGTTTCGGAGATTACCTCCGTCAAATAAACAAACAAACAAATTTTACCTCTTTATAATATTAGTATAGAAGTATAGATAGTATAGATATAGATTAGTATAGATATAGAAAAGATAAGAGTAAATCCATCATTTTCCGCATAAATACATATTATTTATGCCTACTTATAATCATCTGTTATATCATATAAAGTTTAGTACTATTATAACATGTAAAGTTTTCCTCATTCATTCCTTTATATACTCTGAAAGGGCCTCGAATCATCACAGAACTAAGTTCGCCTTCAACAAGTAAACAACTTTAAAAAAAAAAATGGCCGCCTTCAAAGCTGTTTCCATCTTCCTCATCGTGCTTGTCGCAGCTTCCATGGTGATTGACGTCACCGAAGCTATTACCAGGGTTGAACGTTGCGATCGGGTGAGGGAAAACATCATTTTTTACGCATCTTGTTCATTACTCAATCACATATTCGGTATAATGTAGTGTCTAAATTTCAGCTATGATTTTAATGTAGGTGATGAAAAACATCATTTTTTATAACGTCATAAAAATGACCATAAAAATAGTAACAGTTAAACGGCAGTATAGTATAGGCAGTCCTTGAAAAATTTTTCAAAAATATTTCGGGAGTTTTTAAGACCATTTTTCAATTGAACGAATTAGTACGTGAAATATTTAGTTAGCTTGAAAGTTTTAAGTGTCTCCCACTTATCTCTAATAGTGAATCCGCCTTATTTAAAAATGTAAAAAAATCGTAGTAATAGGGCATAAATATAAAAATTAAAAACCTAAACTATCAAAAGCAACTCTAACAGGTTAACGCGTAAAATGTAAGAATTTTGTAGAAAAATATTTTTAAATACTACGTAGTACGTAGTATTTAAAAATATTTTTCTACAAAAGTACGTACTACTAGTTACGCGATTATAATACGCAAAACAATCCTACTCATATTATAAATGTGAAAGTTTGTGAGAATGTATGGATGTAGGTTTGTTATTCTTTCACGCAAAAACGGCTGGACCGATTTGTTTGAAAGTATGCACAGAGGTCGCCATAGTAAGCCTACTGCACGTTTCACAATGTATTTTCTCCCCCAGGTTTGCACCCGTAGCGTCCCTGAGAGGCACGAATGCTGCCGCGCCTACGGACACTTTGGCTACTCCAGCTGTTCTAGTTTGAGGATGATGTACTGTAGTTAACCAGATCATCACCAGGAGGCTTACCATGACGTAATTAAACAATTCAGTTTAGGTTCTGACTGTCAAAAGTGCATTATAGGACTTAGTTTAGGTTCTGACTTCTGACCCTCTACTACACAAATCGAAAACCATGCATCGTGCCTATTTTCGCAGGTCAGCTTATGTTGGTTAATCTTCCGAATTCAGTAGCCATCAACTTAAGCTGACCTGCGATTTGATACAGAAATTTCGTTTTTCACTGTCCATAGACCCCCTGACTGTCAAAACTTTACGTCAGCGCCTTAGCTTACGTCAAAAGTTCATTAAAGGACCTAAACTGAATCGCTTTATACGGTCATAGTAAGGGTGACAAATCAACATCGAGCTGTGCTGCGCTGTACTGCGCTGTGCTATGTTTTGTCAACTCGCTCGTCTTATATTTCAATGAGGATACAAACAAACCATGCTGTGCTGCGCTGTGCGAGGCTACGCTCTGTTTAAAACGTCAGTCGTCTTGAGCGATTCGCGCTACCCGCCGTGCTAGGCCGAGCTGTGCTATGTTTTTGTTTGCCGATTAGTTTTAATACTGAGAAAAACAAAGCGCAGCGCAGCTTGATGTTGATTGTTAAAAAAACGTAGCGTAAGAAACACAGCGCAGCACAGCGCAGTACAGCGCAGCACAGCTCGATGTTGATTTGTCACCCTAAGCCGGCAGGCCTAACAGTACCACACAAAACATCTCGCTTACTGCTCTAATACGTTAGAGCAGGAGAGAATACTTATAGTTAGCATTAAGCCCGCTGATTACCCGACGACCTACGCACTAAATCAAGAACTTTACACTGATTGATCATATTAATTTACTGATCATTTTTCAATTGATCAATACCATCTGATCATTTGTTTTTAATAACTTAATACTGATCATTTTTAAAACGATTTTGTTTTGCTGATCATTTTTTACTAATCATTTTTCACCTGATCAGTTTCTGTTCTTGCCAGGATTTGATTTTTTCTCACTGATTTGTTTTGATGTATTATTAATTGGATTTTTGCGGACCTTATAAATTTAGACTACATATTTTAATAATAAATTTATTAGATTCAATTAACTATTTTTATTTTTAACAACCATTTATTGAAAGGAAGAAAGAAAGGAAAAAAAGATTATTATTCGGTAGGACCTCTAAGATTACTTCGATATAGTCTTATAAGCCAGGTGATTTATATATATATTGTTAGCGGAGTCCCTTGTTGATGACTAATCGACAGACTGCACCTACATAAAAAGCGAGCGCATGGCGGTGCTCGCTCACTTTGCTCTTGGCTTTCGAACGAGACGGATGTCTCGGTTTCCTAGGAATTTGTGTTGTTAGGTCGTTTTCTTGTATTTTGTAATCGTGTAGCCTATGTCAGTGCTTATTTTGGTTTAATGGTGTAAATTGGTGTTTCCTTTGCTTCCGTTGTCTATCCTGACCATCTCAAATTGTTCGCTTATAAAGATAATTTAGTTTTGATGATTTGACTATTTGTGTTAATAAAGTTGTTCTTCTATTTTTTTAAAGATTTTCACTTCTGGTTTCCAATATCAGAAGTGGGATAGAATTACACTTCCCACTATCATCCTGATCGCTTTTATCCTGTTTTTCTTTGTTAAAGAATTTTTGAGGGTATTAGAAAAAAAAAATCGAAGTAAACACCAATTTTCTTTGTTCGAGCCATATTTTTATTCGATGACCAACGTAGGTCTGTGCACAAGTCATGTCGATGCGAAGTAAGTCGTGAAACTTGACGCGATCTCGAAGTAGGTCAAATTCTTGTCGACCAGGTTTCGTCGTCGCGACAGGAGTGATGATTCGCGTAGTAACACTCGTTGTCGAAGCAGAATTCGTTCTAGGGGTAGATCTAGTTCGCAATGTAGGTCAAGGTCGAATCGTACTGTGCCATCCATCATCTTGACAATAGTTTTGTTCCGGATTTGTGTTATTTTGTGATTTTGTGTTATTTTCGTGATTTTGTGTTGTTTTCTGGATTTTCGTGATTTTGTGCGATTAACAAAAATCGTAACTACCCTCATTTTGATAAAAATGTCTGGACGTTCGTCGAGGACTAGAGATCGTGAAAATGTACAAAGGAGAGATCGTTCAAGTAGTGGGAGTCGCAATCGTCGTTGTCTGGCGTCTAATAGTCGATAAATTTGTTTGGTGACGCAAAGTCGTAGTTGAGTGGTTGTGTCTCAGGCAACGGGTCGAGGAGTGACTTCGGGAAAGTTTGGTTTAGTTTTCACTTTGTCCTCGTAACGTTGACATGGATAGCGTCTTGTTTGGGGTTGTGAGTTCTGTTCGTGGTACGAACATCAATGGGTACTTCCATAACTTTTTATTTGTTATTTTGTACGTGTTTATTTAACCAGGGTGCTTGCGCACCGTTATTGTGTGTTGTGCAGAACGAGTCGAGCCGCTCTCGGTCACGTCACCGGCAGCGCTCGTCCGGGTTGCGGAGTGATCGCTCGCGGGACAGGAGGTCTCGTGGCCGGCGGTCGCGCAGCCACACGCGAGATGGATCGCCGCACCGGCGCTCTCGCGATCGGAGGTCGCGCAGCATCGCGCATGACGTTGAGGTACCTAGCTGCCAGGTACGTGCGGCGCGGTTACCACCACGGAGCAACTGTGAGTCTTTTGATACTAAAACGTTGTGTTGTTTGTGATCGAGGTATACGTCTTATGCCTTCAGATTTTGTTGCACTTTCTTAATACGGAAGTTGAGTATCTGGACTGACTAATTGAACAAGGTCAGGTACGGCCGAGCTCAGGTATGATTAAAGCTCGCTCTGAATCACCAAAACTCAGTCAGATGTTTCATACTAGACATCCCTAATACTGACAGACATTCAGGTCAAGGTCATTTCTCTACCAAGCTCTGATAACCTTGTTGGACCTTAGATCTCGTGTGCGTTTTGTTTTCTGTACAGGGCGCTTGCTCCTGTGCGACCGGTCCTGTGGACGCGCTCTGGACGCGCTCTGGACGAGCGGTCCTGCGGACGAGCGGTCCGGTGGACGAGCGGTCCGGTGGACGAGCGGTCCTGTGGACGAGCGGTCCGGTGGACAAGCGGTCTGGTGGACAAGCGGTCCGGTCAGCGTTCGATCCGATCTTTGCTCCTGTGGACGCGCTGTGGACGAGCTGTCTTGTGGACAGGTGGTCCGCGCACGTGCGGTCCTTGAGGCATGGTTGGCCCCTGAGGCATGGTTGGCCCCTGAGGCACTGTTGGCCCTTGAGGTACAGTTGGCCCTTGAGGTACTGTTGGCCCTTGAGGTACTGTTGGCCCTTGACGCACTGACGCCGGACCACCAGTCCCAGCAGCTCCGCCCGCAGGCGATCACGCAGTCTCTAGAGCAGGTTCCGCCAGCAGGCGAGCACCGGCTCCGCCAGCGGCGAGCACCGGCTGCGCCAGCGGCGAGCATCGGCTGCGCCCGCAGGCGAGCACCGGCTGCGCCAGCGGCGAGCACCGGCTGCGCCCGCAGGCGAGCACCGGCTGCGCCAGCGGCGAGCATCGGCTGCGCCCGCAGGCGAGCACCGGCTGCGCCAGCGGCGAGCATCGGCTGCGCCCGCAGGCGAGCACCGGCTGCGCCCGCAGGCGAGCACCGGCTGCGCCAGCGGCGAGCATCGGCTGCGCCCGCAGGCGAGCACCGGCTGCGCCAGCGGCGAGCACCAGCTGCGCTAGCGGCCGAGCACCGGCTTCGCCAGCAGGCGAGCACCGGCTCCGCCAGCGGCGAGCACCGGCTGCGCCAGCGGCGAGCACCGGCTCCGCCAGCAGGCGAGCACCAGCTGCGCTAGCGGCCGAGCACCGGCTTCGCCAGCAGGCGAGCACCGGCTCCGCCAGCGGCGAGCACCGGCTGCGCCAGCGGCGAGCACCGGCTCCGCCAGCGGCGAGCACCGGCTCCGCCAGCGGCGAGCACCGGCTGCGCCAGCAGGCGAGCACCGGCTGCGCCAGCGGCGAGCACCGGCTCCGCCAGCAGGCGAGCACCGGCTGCGCCAGCAGGCGAGCACCGGCTGCGCCAGCGGCGAGCACCGGCTCCGCCAGCGGCGAGCACCGGCTCCGCCAGCGGCGAGCACCGGCTGCGCCAGCGGCGAGCACGCAGTCCTGCTAGCCAGCGAGCGCGCCTTACAACATGGAATCAGTGGAACAAGCATCAGCCTTGTTCCTAAATAAGTATCTGAGAGACGTCTCAATAGTGTTAAGAGAGATGGTATGTCTTTGTGGATGAATTTATTGTTGTAAGACGATGTATGAATTGACTGCCAGATCGTGTGTAAGAAGAGTATGGAACACTGGGTGTAAACTGGCAGCCTATCTTAAAAAGCTTTCGTTTTCAGATGAAGACGAAGATGATCAAGTTTCTGGCACAGGTCCCTCCATGCCTGTGTTAGGCGCGATCCGGAGGCGAGTTCGCCGTCGGCAGCTGTCGTCGGTTCCAGTGGCACCACACCGCGTTCCCGGGTCGAGGACGACCCTCTGTCAGGAGAGGCCGTGTTAGCGGAGTCCCTTGTTGATGACTAATCGACAGACTGCACCTACATAAAAAGCGAGCGCATGGCGGTGCTCGCTCACTTTGCTCTTGGCTTTCGAACGAGACGGATGTCTCGGTTTCCTAGGAATTTGTGTTGTTAGGTCGTTTTCTTGTATTTTGTAATCGTGTAGCCTATGTCAGTGCTTATTTTGGTTTAATGGTGTAAATTGGTGTTTCCTTTGCTTCCGTTGTCTATCCTGACCATCTCAAATTGTTCGCTTATAAAGATAATTTAGTTTTGATGATTTGACTATTTGTGTTAATAAAGTTGTTCTTCTATTTTTTTAAAGATTTTCTCTTCTGGTTTCCAATAATATATATTACTAGCTGCTCCCCGCGGTTTCACCCGCGTAAGTCCCGTTCCCGCGGGAATATTGGGATAAAAAGTAGCCTATGTTACTCGTGGAAAATGTAGCTTTCGAATGGTGAAAGAATTTTTAAAATCGGTCCAGTAGTTTTTGAGCCTATTCATTACAACCAAACAAACAAACAAACAAACAAACAAACAAAGTTTTCCTCTTTATAATATTAGTGTAGATAAACTCACTATCTAACTGCTGATGCATGCTGTGTAATAGTTGCAGTTGGACCGTATGAGCTGCGTTCACTATCACTATGGATCCAAAGATCCAGCACATTTTTACTCATAACTTTCAAACCACTGAACGTATTTTGTTGAAACAAAGACCATTGAACTCCTCTTGAAAGCTGGAACCCTATTAAATATACTTAAATAAATAAATAATAAATAAATAATAGTAAAAACTCACCATCTAATTGCTGATGCATGCTGTGTAATAGTTGTAGTTGGACCGTATGAGCTGCGTTCACTATCACTATGGATCCAAAGATCCAACACATTTTTACTTATAACTTTCAAACCACTGAACGTATTTTGTTGAAACAAAGTCCATTGAACTCCTCTTGAAAGCTGGAACCCTATTAAATATACTTAAATAAAAAATAAATATATATACATAATAAAAAAAAAGAAATTGTGGGCTAAAGCTACCACTGAGTGGGTCCCACAAGGCGTTACGCGGCCTCGCGGTCGGCCCAGGCGGAGATGGCGGGACGAACTCGATAGCTACTCCTCTAGCTGGCCGACAGAAGCCCTACACCGCGGCGAGTGGAAAAAGGGAGGGGAGGCCTTTGCCCAGCAGTGGGATCCAGCAGGCTGAATAAATAAATAAATAAATAAATATAAACTCACCATCTAATTGCTGATGCGTTCCGTGCAATAGTTGTAGTTGGACCGTGTGAGCTGCGTTCACTATCACTATGGATCCATCCTCACGTCCCACTACCAGACGATTAAATATAAATAAATAAATTAAAAATAAAATTATATATAAACTCACCATCTAATTGCTGATGCGTTCCGTGCAATAGTTGTAGTTGGACCGTGTGAGCTGCGTTCACTATCACTATGGATCCATCCTCACGCCCCACTACCAGACGATTCGCGCACAGTAAGTAGATCGATGCTGTTAGCTTTATTTCTGCAAACAAATACGAAAATTACTGATAGCACAGATTACATAAGTACAGATGCCTCATCTCGAACATTGATTTCACTCCTATTTTTCTTCGGGCTATTTTTGGTGTTTGACTTTTGCGGCATCCCTAGCAGTGTTTAGGTCTTGCCTGAAATCAAAAATAAGTAACTCCATCTAGTGCTAAGTATCATGCAGTCGGATGCCTAAACGCCGCTACGTGACGCCGCAAAAATCAAACACCAAAAAAATAGCCCGAAGAAAAATAGGAGTGAAATCAATGTTTGAGATGAGGCATCTGTATCCTACTTATGTAATCTGTTCTGATAGCTCATAATTTCATCTAAATTATATATAACTAGCAGCACGTCCCGGCTTTGCACGGGTATCCCATTCTACACATCGGTGAAAGAATTTTTGAAATCGACTGAATAGTTTCGTAGATTACCTCCGTCAAACAAACAAACCAACATTACCTCTTTATAACATTAGTATAGAGAACTCACCGGGTTCTTCTGGATGGCTGAGTTGGTCCAGAATGCCGACGGGACTGGGGTTCATTTCCGCCCAGGCCATGTCCAAACTAGTCAGGACAATGGGGGTGTGTGCTGAAACAAGATAGCGTGCAATCTTTTACCGCGTCATGTTTTGAAAGTCGTCGAGAATCGACTATCTGTTTTAAGAGAGAAATTTCCTGCACTCCAAAGGTACATTTCTGGTCATAACTCCCTACACCATGGAAGAATCAGGCAAGAACCTAGTGGTGTGGGCCTAGCTTTTTTTTAAAGCTCAACATTCCCCTGCCCTTATCCCACACTAGGTGGGGTCGGCACGACATGTTTTCTTCATCTCTTTCATTCGTCAACTCCGTATTCACTCCTCTCACATTCATATCCTCTTTCACACAATCCATCCACTTCTTCCTCGGCCCTCCTCTACTTGTATATCCAGCCACACTCATACTCATAACTTTCTTAGTAATATGACTTTCATCCCTCCTCATTACATGTCCATACCATGCTAATCTGGCACTCCTCTCCTTTTCAGACTTTTTTTTAAAGCTATCCCTTTACAATCTAAATAGTCAAGCTTCAGTGAGAAGCCAGTCAAACAAGGCATGTCAGAGTAATTAAATAAATAATAATAATAAATAAATATAATGGGACATTCCACACAGCGCCATCTAGTCCCAAGCTAAGCAAGTTAATGCTTGTGTCATGGTAACCAGATGACTGATATAATGCTAAGATATTTTTTTTTTTGTAAATACATTCATATTATAGATAGAAAACACCCAGACACGGAATAAATATCTGCAGAAAATAGAAACATTTTTCCCGTAGCGGGAATCGAACCCGCAACCCCCGCGTCTCAGCCGGGCTTTCGCTCACTGCGCCACAGAGGTCGTCAAAACAAAATTAAAAGTAAGCCCTGCGAAGCCATTATAACTTACTGGGTGTCTGGTTGGGGAGTAGCGTGGCCGCTGCGTCAACGTTCCACAGAGAGACCACACCAGCCGAGTCTCCTCTGAGGAGTAGCCTGCGTTGTTTTCCACCACAAGATGTGATGATGAACCTCATTGATGGAGGGCAAGATAATATCTAGAAAGAAACTTGTTTTAGACACATTTCACAACATTCATACACACAGTTTAGTAATAATAAATATTTATTTATTTATTTATTTATTTATTAAGTTGCACCAACAAAGTGAACACCATAACATGCAATAATCATAGTAAAATATTAAATTAAGAGCCAAGTGCCACCTCAATTATAGGCGCAAACCACATCCAATTGGTTTCGTTGTACATTCCATGGACATTCCACACAGCGTCATCTAGTCCCAAGCTAAGCAACTTAATGCTTGTGTTATGGTAACTAGATGACTGATATAATACCTACTTAAATAATTTTTTTGTAAAATACATACATATTATATAGAAAACACCCAGACACGGAACAAATATCTGCAGAACATACAAACATTTGTCCCGTAGCGGGGATCGAACCCGCAACCTTCGCGTCTCAGCCGGGCTTCCCGCCCACTGCGCCGAAGTCATAACTTTCACACATGCTTTCGCCTTTATAATGTTAGGCTCGTATTCAGAGACTTCGCTCAAACTTGAGTCTAAGTTTAAGTATCGATTTTTGACAATTCTATATGAAAACTGATTCATGAATCACGTCGCTCGAGACATGATTTACGCTTGTGTATAGTCTACGAATACGGGTAGTAGTCAAAGTAAAGACTTACCTTATTGTCAGGGTGTGCCAAAAGACCATACAGCAACGGACTGTCTGAATCTACAGTAGGGCCATGAAATCCTTTGTGATCGGGCACAGAACTGAAACATCCACTTAATTAATACATCATCATCATCATCATCAGCCCTTTTTATCGGCCCACTGCTGGGCATAGGCCTCCCTTCGATAATAAAATATACAACACTAGCCGCGCCCCGCGGTTTCACCCACTTAAGTATTTCCGCGGGAATATCGGGATAAAATCGGGACAATGGTCAATACGTGTGGGGCTGACTAGCCGCGGGTTATCTCACGATGTTTTCCTTCAACGTTTAGAGTTAGTTATAATGCGCATATAAACTTTTAGGTTATGTAGTCATATACAAATACAAAATACATATTTTGGTGTGCCAATTCCAGAAGTGATAAGTATGCCTTTTAGAAATGATTTAGTTATAATTTAATTTACCGTTTTTTCTGTGTACTTACTATAGTTAAGTATACTTCATTTCTTGAATCGAGCTAATAGGAACAAAATAAACGCACGTGATTGGTCGTCGAAAATAATTGTATTTCTCGTGATTGGCTGGATTATCAAATCAATTGTCAATTGTCAAATCTAGCCAACCCAATGAATTTCGACGACCAATCACGTGCGATTATTTTTCTTCCTATTAGCTCGATTTAAGAAATGAAGTATAGTCTAATTACAATAATAATAGTTGTACAAAATAAAAATATAGATGGGTAAAATGAAAGTGCTATGCAAATAAAATAACTACACTACACAGATTTGTAACGAAAATAACAGAAATTTTCCTTACATTACTGCAAAACTAAAAATACAATAAAACACTTAATAATTACTACTTAGGAGGACTTTTAGGAGGCGTGACCATACTCATACCCAGATGAAGATTCTCCGGAAGAATCGAAACATTGTCGGTATCTAAATCGACGATATTTTTACGTGAGTAATTTCCCGTGTCATTATAATAATGCCTAGTACAACTCACTATATTTTGAAAGTGAAATATTTAGTAAATATAGTAGTTTAATAATAAAATATTTATTAAAAAACAATATATCTATTTTAACTAAAAAGCATTGGGACATAGTGCAAGCAAAACAATTCAACTACATTGATGTACTGTTTGCAAGAATATCACCGCGATCATTTAATTGATGGGTGACCGGTAAAACATGGCTTGAATATTGTTAAGAAATCGCTTTTAAAAAAGCTACGCCCACACCACCAGGTTCTTGCCTGATTCTTTCCCTGGTGTAGGGGGTAAAGGTTTAGTTAAAGGTTAGAGGATTTGAAAGATAAAAATGATCAAATCTATATGTACTTAATTTCTTGAAGCGAGCTAATAGGAAAGAAAATAAACGCACGTGATTAGTCGTCGAAAATAATTGAGTATTCTCGGATTGGCTAGATTTGACAATTGACAATTGATTTGACAATCTAGCCAATCACGAGATAGATAACTATTTTTGACAACCAATTACGTGAGTTTATTTTATCTTCCTATTAGCTCGTTTCAAGAAATTAAGTATAGTAGGGTTTTGCTTCCTGATTACATATCTACCACTTTTATATCTAGGAGATGCTTAGTTTTCGAGAAATTAATAAAAACATTTTTCATTCAAATTCAAAGGAAACGTGAAACGAAACAGGAAAAAAATAACTTTACATGAATTTGTTTGACAGCTTATTTGTCACAGTTTATTATCTATGGTGTAAAATGGCGCACAAAAACAATGAACGGAACGCCACCTAGTGACGAGTAGCGGAAATATTGTGTTCTTCGCATTTCACTAACTTGATTAATAAATTAATGACAAAAAGGTACGGCACAGTATATCTTGAAACAGTACATCAACTATAATAAAACATGGTGCTGACCTACTGAGCGCCCGTCCACGCAGTCTGCTATAAAGAAGAAATTATTCAATTATTTATGTTATTTAGCTTTTATTGAAACTGTGCTCAATTTTGTTAATAAACACATTAGTTCTTAAACGACTTTAATAACCGCCAGTCTTACTTTTCCGTATTTCCGTATCCGTACTTTTCTTTTTAAGTTTTGATCTGATGAATATCTTCGGAGTTATAAATAGAGATGTACTTCAATAATTGCTTCAGTAATTGCTCTCTTCTCAATTAAAGTCGCTTAAAAAAACTCAAGTTTGCCAGTTTTGGAAGTTATAGGTTATTTTGAATGTTAACAGGTTATGGGTTTCAAAACTAGTCTACTTTCCAATTTTTTTTATTTCATGCGAGCATCATTTCTTATCATATCTTGTCTATGTCTTGTATATGTTTCATTATGATCTTTATGTATTTTTTTTATATATTTTACAATTTATACCAAAATTCAGCACAGTTTTAAACACTAGTCACACAGTAGCATGTGCGAATGGATCTCTAATGAATTTCGAATGACACATGCCGATGATAACCTTTTCCATTTATTATAAAAAAAGACTGCTTTATCAAAACAAAAAAAATGTATCTACACACATCAACAAAGTCTAGGGATATCTTAGTACCACATTATTTTCGCTTTGATATTTTAAAATCTTGTTTGTTTTCATTAAAAGTTTATATACCGATTGAAACCTCTTTTATTCTATTTTCAATTTTTTTAAATGGAAATTAAAAAAAAAAGATTATTAATAGTACGGAGGCAAAATTGTTAGAGGTGTGTTTCGATGAGAAAAAATTAAATTGTTTTATTGAAATTAATTATTGAAAAAGGGATTATTTTGTTTTTATTTTATAATTTGTTGGGCCGTATGAGTTTAAAGAGCAATTTTACATCGTCATTTGAGTCGAGATGAAACCCGTGAGCCGTGGGCACGTTAGAAAATGGTGCTATTTAACGCGTTGTTGCTGAGGCCATACACGCCAGCCAAGACGTGACAACAGGATTGTGATCACGTTATCTTAGTAATAGGGATGTAGTAAAACTGCCCAAGGTTAGATTCGGTGTTACTACGCAGAGATAGGATTGATTTTTCCAAATGACCGCTAGAAGACCACTGAATTTTACAGCGATGTAACTAGTAAAAAGGCTCTAGGGGGACCCCCAGCTGCTGATAAGCGTCCAAACCGTGCAAATGAGGTTGCATGAAGTTGGTCTTCATATTCGAAGACCGTTGCGTGTTACAGCGTTGCGACGTGGCAATCGCGGTCGGCTGCATTTACGAGTTCGGGAGCATTTAACATCGAGTGACGAACATTGGTCTTTGGTATTGTTCATCGATGAGTTCCGGTTTAATTTTCATCCGGTTTCAAGAAGAACACGCGTTTGCCAAACTCTAGGAAGAGTTAGTCGCCTGCAGCACCCTCAAGAGGTCCCCCCATACCAAGGCGGAACAATCACGCTTTGGGCAGAAATTCGTCTTGGCGCACGAACCCAGCTCGTTTGGATCCAAGGCAACGTGACTGCATAAAAATACCACGAGGAGGTACTAGAATCTGTCGTTGTCCCTCACGGAGTCCAAATGGGCTAAGAACTTTTACTCAAACACGATAATGCTAATGTCCATACCGCGCGGCCGCTCACCGACAACTCCGCAACAAGAAATTGGCAATTTAATTTTAAGTATCAACCAAAAATATCGATGTGTAATTAATGTAAGAGGTAGCAACACTAATAACTTAAAATTAGATTTTAAATTTAATAAAAGAAACAGTAAGAAATTATTATTTTTATCATACAAATTTTTTATGGAGGTAAAAAATAATATTATTAATGTTAAAAACAAAAGAATTACATAATGTTTTATTTTATTATTATAGACCTTAAAATTACCTACCATTTTGCCATTTACTGTTTTTAAAAATTCTTCACCGATTTTTAGATATTTGATGAAATGTACAATATCCCTAGACTTTGTTGATGTGTGTATGTATTATATCAGTCATCTGGTTACCATAACACAAGCAAAGTTGCTTAGCTTGGGACTAGATGACACTGTGTGGAATGTCCAAGGATATTTATTATTATTATTATTATTATTAAAATGGTAGTATGAATTGGTCAAATAAATTAGAATTAAATTTTAGCTGAGTTTGGTATTTTTAATCAAATTGAGGTAAATGTGTATAGTTTTAATCAAGACCATTTTGCTCCTGACTAAAACTACATACATTCACTTAAATTTTACTAAAATTAGATAATTAAATTTCCATTTTTGTGTTCTCTGAATCATTGTATCTTTCCACAAAATATATTTGTATTTAAAACGCAAAAACCAAAATATTCCGCTTAATTTCTAAGGTTTTTCCTTAATCATATCATAATACAATAAATTATTACTTACTTTGCGGGTAGTTTGTAAAGATATCCTTTGCCTTCTGTAGACCAAACCATCACTCTATCGGGCGCAAGAAAATCACCCGACATCCATCGTTCGCCGGTCGGTGCTTGTATCGAACACAGTACCGAGAAATCACCTGCAAATATATAATTTATTTATCTTTTCCATCCAAAGGTTGCCTGGAAGTAATCGCTTTTAGCGATAAGGCCGCCCATTGTACATTTTTAACTTTGTTGTTGTAATTATTATTATTATTATTATGAGCCCTCAATGTCCCACTGCTGGGCAAAGGCCTCCCCCCACTCCTTCCATTCATCTCTTTGCCGTGCTAAGATGGTCCAGTCGGCCCGGAAGTAGTAGTAAGTTAGTTGTTGTAATTATTTTATTGTTATTTTTAATTTAAGGGCATTCATTCATTTCTTTCACATTTATAATATTAGTAGGAAGGAAGTAGAATAGGATAGGATACTTACCAGCATCATATATCTGACAGTACTTAGCGCACACTATAAGAACAGTGCGCTGGTTATAAGCGCAACAGTTGAGCGAAAGTGCGTTCAGACATCGAATCTGCTTCGATTCGTTCTCGTAGATTGGCTCGGATTGCTTATTCTCATGGCCTAGGAGGGACCATACCTAGAAATAAATAAATAAATAAATATCTTTGGACATTCCACACAACGTCATCGAGTCCCATGCTGAGCAATTTAATGCTTGTGTTATGGTAACCAGATGACTGATATAATACGTGTTATATATATAGCTGTGCAGAGTTTAGTATGCTATGATACTTTATTGATCTATATAAAGTTGGTATATATGTATAGGTAGATTCTCATAGTTTTCATAACCTCACTTTTGTGACAGCTCCCTAGCGTGTCCCTAGCTGAATAAACGATACCTATCGAGAAATGTGTTTTCATGTGAAACCCGGACATAATAGTGGCGACGTTTAGAAAAAACTGTTAAAATGAGTGCTAAAGCAGTGAAATTTGATCAATTCAACCCACAAACGGACAATTGGGAGATATATCTCGACCGTTTAAAGTTTTGTTTCGAGGCGAATGGCGTCATGGACGATGCATCGAAACGTGCGAATTTCTTTTCAGTTTGTGGTGCGCGAGTGTTTGAGACTGTACTTGCGTTAATTACGCCGAGAAAAGCTCTCGAGGTGACTTTTGTGGAAATAGAAACAATTCTAACTAAACATTTTAGCCCAAAACCGAATGAGATTTCGGTTTCGTTCAAGTTTTACAAGTGCGATCAAAAAAGAGACGAATCTGCCGCGGACTACATCGCTAACCTTAGAAAACTGAGTTCGTGGTGTAACTTTACTGATTTAGAGCGAATGCTACGTGATAGACTTGTGTGTGGTATGCGAGACGCTAAATTGCAATACGAACTTTTGAAGAAAGACAATTTACGCTATCAGGATGTGGTGGACGCGATGTTTACATATGAAAGTGCGGGCAAGGACGCGCGCATGATGCAGGACGCCGCCGGCACTTCGGCGACGCCGCCGAGCGCCGGCGCTGCCCCTGCGACGTCGGGCGTTGAGCCGATGGACATCAATGCGGTTCAATCTAAGTTCTACGCTCGATTGTGCTATCGCTGCGGCGATCGACATGCCGGACAATGCCATTTTGTGAACACGGTTTGTCGGTTTTGTAAAAAGAAAGGACACATTGAAAAGGTTTGCATTACAAAAAAGAAAAATGCTAACCGAAACATCAATTTCACTGACGAAGAATACTCCTACTGTTTGAATGGAGTTTATTGTGTACAAAGCAACAGTCGCGTACCGCCGTACGAAGTGGAGGTGTCGTTGGCTGATACGCCAGTTCGCATGCAAGTGGACACCGGCGCAAGTTTTTCGATCGTCAACGAAGACACATGGCGCTCCGTGCGCGCAGGCCTGTCTCACGTCGCGCTACTGCCTGCGCGGGTGACGCTACGCACCTGGACGGAGACGCCGGTTCAGCTCCTAGGGCAGGCCACCCTGCCTGTTCGGTACAAAAGCTCTAATCACGAGTTGAATTTCTTCGTTGCTAAAGGAAACGGACCCAACCTGCTGGGCCGTGATTGGTTAGCTCCACTCGACATAACAATGAACAATATAAATCTCATATCGAACGCGACTGACCTCGAGATGGTGAGAGTGATTGAGAAACATGAAGAAGTATTCAAGGATGGACTAGGTACCTACCGTGGTCATCCAGTGGCAATACATGTGAAAGAAGGTGCGACACCAAGATTTCTTAAAGCTCGACCGGTACCATATGCCATTAAAGAGAGAGTTGAAAAAGAAATTGATAGACTGGAAAGCGAAGGGGTTCTACGCCCTATTTCTTATTCTGACTGGGCAACACCCGTTGTACCTATTATAAAAAAGTCTGGTGATGTCAGATTGTGCGGTGACTATCGCAGCACAGTCAATGAAGCGACTGAATCGGATACTTATCCGATGCCAACAGCAAATGAAGTGTTTGCTACTGTAGCTGGAGGAAGATTTTTTACAACATTGGATTTAGAACGAGCCTATACACAAGTAGTGGTAAACGAAGAGACATCCAGATTATTGACTTTGAACACATGCAAAGGATTGTACACCGTTCACAGATTAGCATTTGGAGTTAAAGCATGTCCGGGGATTTTTCAACGGTTGATGAGTTCCTTACTGGCGGGCATTGGTGGAGTTTCTGTGCTAATCGATGACATCATTGTGTGCGGTCGTACGATGACTGAAATGCAGGAGAGACTTGATGCAGTTCTGGAGAGAGTAAAAAGAGCAGGACTTCGACTGAACAAAGGCAAGTGTAAATTCGCTAAAACTCAAGTCGAATTCCTAGGATTCATCATCGATGCTGAGGGTATACATCCAGCACCTAGTAAAGTGGAATCCATTGTTAACACTCCTGAACCAAAAAACAAACGAGAACTGCAGGCATTTCTGGGTCTGTATAATTTTTATGAGAGATTTGTACCAAACAAGGCAACTCTACTGGAACCACTACATAGACTTTTAGAGACAAGTCAGACATGGAAATGGACTGAAAAGGAACAGAACGCGTTTGAAATGGCCAAACGTTTAATTACTTTCGACTTGACGTTGGTACACTATGACCTTAAAAAACCACTTGTACTTACATGCGATAGCTCAGAGTATGGAGTCGGGGCAGTATTATCACACGAGATCGGAAATGACCAGGAACGCCCCATAGCCATGGCTTCAAGGACACTACATACCCATGAACGGAGATACTCACAACTTGACAAAGAGGCAGCAGCTATTATGTTTGGCATCACGAAATTTCATAATTACCTTACAGGAAGACATTTTCGAATTGTGACAGATCATAAACCACTTCTTGGAATATTTGACCCAAAGAAGCCTATGCCTAACATGCTGTCTCCAAGACTAACGAGGATTGCTATTGCATTGACATCACACAGCTATGACATATTTTACAAACCTGGAGCGATACTTGGGAATGCGGATAGTCTAAGCCGCTGGCCACAGCCGGTGCCGGATCAGACAGAGACACAGATCGGAGAAATTTTGTTAATGGCAGAGACACCCGAGGATTTTCCGTATGATGTTGAACACATCGCTTTAGAGACAAAGCGAGACAAAGTACTATCACAAGTGAAGTATCACGTACAGCGCGGTTGGCCCGCCAAGGTACCTGATAATGAACTACGCCCATATTGGCTAAATCGATTGGAATTATCACTTCAGGACGACTGTATACTACTAGGATATCGTGTAGTAGTACCAAAGACACTGCGCCAAGCAGTATTGAAAATGTTACACAGGACACATACAGGAATTGTACAAACCAAGGCATTGGCCAGAAGCTATGTATGGTGGCCAGGACTCAATGACGAGATTGAGACGTTAGTGAATGGATGCACTAAATGCCTTGAACACCGACACATGCCACCTAAAACCAGACATGAATGGATAACACCAACAAGACCATGGTCAAGAATCCATATTGATTTCGCTGGACCGTTCCATAATAAATACTTTTTGATAATGGTTGATGCTCACTCCCGATGGCCTGAGTTATTTATGGTCAACAATACTACATCGGCCACAGTCATACGACTTTTAAGAACAGTATTTGCTACACATGGACTTTGTGAAGTTCTGGTATCAGACAATGGCACTTCATTTGTGTCTAATGAAATGAAACAATTTTTACAAGCAAACAATATTCGACATATCACAACAGCACCCTATCACCCTTCCACCAACGGGTTAGCTGAAAGAATGGTTCAAACCATTAAAGATAAGTTGCGAAAAATGGAGGACTTAGCATGGGACATCAGAATACCAAATCTTTTATTGGGCCTTCGTTCGACGCCATGCACTACAACCAATAAAACACCAGCAGAGCTGTTGATGAATAGACGTCTAAGGACCTTGTTGGATACAATACACCCAGACAACCTGAAATATAAAAGAACAGAGAACCAGATTAAGGACAACAATGATAAAAAAACTAGAGAGACTGATGTTGGTCAAAATGTAATGTACCGAAATTATAGCAACACAGGTTCTAGATGGTTACCAGGCCGCGTTATTAACAAAAGCGGTCCATCAAGCTACAGAATTGAGACTGACGATGGCATGGTTGTCAATCGACACGTAGATCAATTGTTTAAAACTGCTACAGGACCAAGGGAGGAGGAAGAACAGGGAGGAAGAGAAGAAACAACTGAAAATACAAACACGACTCCCGTAGAAACTATGGAAGATATATTTGGTGATAATGATGAGGCAATGAGAGAGACACAAGAACCTGAAGAAATCATTGAGATTCCAGATGCTGATCAATGGGCTGATATGCTTGGGATACCAACATCGAACACTCCCCATGATACAGCAGGAAAGATGAAGAATAAGTTCAATGAACATTATAAAACTCCTTATCAAAGACCTCATTGCTCCAAAGATAGCCAGCTATATTTGTACTAGCTAATTTTGATAATGATTATATTGTTTTGTTAGAATCAGAAAGTTATATGTAAAGTATAATTTTAATGAATACTAACTAGAGTTATTTTGAGTTTATTGTTTAGGCATTGTATACAGTTACTGAGAGGGGAGGTATGTTATATATATAGCTGTGCAGAGTTTAGTATGCTATGATACTTTATTGATCTATATAAAGTTGGTATATATGTATAGGTAGATTCTCATAGTTTTCATAACCTCACTTTTGTGACAGCTCCCTAGCGTGTCCCTAGCTGAATAAACGATACCTATCGAGAAATGTGTTTTCATGTGAAACCCGGACATAATAATACGTATATAATATGTGTGTATTTTTTGTAAATACACACATTTTATAGATAGAAAACACTTAGACACGGAACAAATATCTGCAGAACATTTGTCGTAGCGGGGATCGAACCCGCAACCTCTGCGTTTCAGGCGGGCGTTCGCCCACTGCGCCACAGAGGTCGTCAAAATTGTATTAACATAAAAACAATCACCATCATTATCTCCCTGCCCTTATCCTACTATTATAAACCATATTTATATAACTCACTTTTACTGTTCCAGTGATAGAGATTGCCAAAACAACATCATCCTTTCTTGACGATGGACGCAGAACCTGAAGGAATATCAAAATAGTAAATTAAATAATTACTACTGACTACGGATCATACAAACATTAATTTCATCAGAATTTAAAAACCTTAATAAAAGTTACAACTTCGGCAGGATTCGAACCTGCGATGATAGCTTTCGATATACGGACTGCCAGTTACCAATCCAGCTAAAGAATACCTTTTAAAATTTTCTGACGCTGTATAAATCATCTATACTTCATTTCTTGAAGCGAGCTAATAGGAAGATAAGCTAATAGATTGTGCTGTTATAGTGTTAAAATTGTTTTAGTTTATTTTTAGTTAAACTCACGAGATTGGTTGTCAAAAATATTTGTCTAACTCGTGATTGGCTAGATTGTCAAATCAATGTCAATTGTCAAATCTAGCCAATCGCCCTTATTAGCTCACTTCAAGATATGAAGTACATATAAGATGTAAAGGCCTGAGTTTTTTTACTTACATGCAAAGCAGAGATCCAATCTGGGTTCATCTTTGAGCTCAGTGAGAAAATAATCTCTAACGAGAACGGATCCATTATTAAAATCTCAGCGTAGTAGCCATTGCAGAACAGACGTAGGTCTTCACTGTTACACATGTGGTAGGACTGTAGGGTAATAAATTAAATAAATAAATTTCGTGTCTTGGGCACGTTGAGCTACCTATAGACCATTTGCAACGGTCCTTAGGTGGCTCAACTGGTTCTATTTGTATTATGTACAATAATGTAAATAGTTTAGTTTCTGTAAATAAAGTTTTATTCAATAAATAAATATCCTTGGACATCCCACACAGCGCCATCTAATCCCAAGCTAAGCAACTTCATACTTGTGTTATGGTAACTATACTTCATTTCTTGAAACGAGCTAATAGGAACAAAAATAAATGCAAGTGATTGGTCGTCGAAAATAATATTCTATCTCGTCATTGGCTAGTAATTGTCAATTATCAAATCTAGCCAATACGAGAATAAACAATTATTTTCGACGACCAATAACGTGCTTTTATTTACGTTCCTATTAGCTTGTTTCAATAAATGAAGTATAGATGACTGACATAATACCACTGGTACCTCATCTCGAACATAGAAATCACTTGTATTTTTCTTAGGTCTATTTTTGGTGTTTGATTTTTGCGGCGACATCTAGTGGCATTTAGGTCTTGTCATCATAACAGACACTTGGTCGACTCACTGAATAAGTTCACTGGAGGGACTAAATAAATAAAACTGTTTAACGGGTGTTTTACGTAATAAAAGACTGAGAAAGAGGGTAGAACGTTTCGTCTGCCAATAACAACACACAAACTCGCTAGAACTTTTAGTTTAACCGTGATCATGGCGCATGCAACTGTGCCGAAATATCGGGAAACTCAAACAACCACAAATCATGGTAATTATCTAGTGTCAAGTGTTGACTAAATAAATAGTTTGTAAGAATGTAATTTACCTGAATGTTAGTGTGCACTTGGGTTAGCTTGACACTCTCTCTGCACTTGCCGTCGACTAGATCCCATGTACACATCTCACCAGCCTCCGATGAGCTTACTATGTAGTTGTTGTCCTGGAAATATAATACCAAAGTTCATACACGTTTCATAATGTTTTGTTAGGGTATTCCTACGACCCATTTGAGTAGTTAAACTGGGATTAGATGACGCTGTATGAAATGTATTTATTTATTTATTTTGAAAAGCACCGAAGTACTTCCACATAGCGAACCCATTTAGGTGCTTTTAATTAAATAGTTATCAAGGTATAAGGTAAAAGACCTTCATAGAAAAAATCCCAAAAAGCTTGGTTGAAAAAAGATCAGAAACTCTGTCACTAGTGTTGGCCACTTGCTCAAAAACAAACCTGTATTATAGAAGCCCGGGACAAACAAGTGACTGGAGCGGTATGCCCAACCAGCAGACATCTTGGTGTCATCTTAAGGCTCTCCGGATCCACCTGCCAGATACAAATCTGGCCATCATAGCAGCCAGTAACGAGGGTCTTCTGGTCACGGGAGAGGTAGACTGAGGACACGCAGTGGGTTGGTGCATGCTTCCCCCAGAGAACAACAGGGACGATTAGGTTTGTGCCCGGCATGGTGGCCTGAAAACATAATTTAGAAGTAATGGATATTTGTGACATTTTGATAAATAATTACCTATTTAACAATTACATATTTGTCAAGATGTATCTAATTATTTATACTAACTGTTCCTTTTTACATCAATTAGAAATGCAAATACCTATATAGTTGTTCTAAGTAAATTTTGCCCCACTCCTTATGACTCAAATTGTGATATTTAATAGACTATCTTATTGAGAGGAAGTAGAATTGCATTGTATGTTCAGTTTCTAAGATAAAGCAATAAGCTTATTACTTGAAGATGATTTAATGGGTAATTCATAATTAAGTAATTGACACTCATATATTTAAACATTGATAAAATAAATGTAAATACATAACAAATATAAAAAACACCCAGACACAAGACAAAATGGAGCTCAAATTGATCTGAAATCTTGAAGTGATACAAGATTACTTTCTGAATTAAGAAAAGTTATCATTTTTAACCAAAAACCATAGATTGGTACTTTAAAATGCAGTAATTATCAAAAAACATTACATTGACACACCTTTTTAGTGCCTCAGGAGAAATCTATATTATTACACTTATGAGACACATACGTTTCTACTGAGTTATTCAAAAGTTAAGTAACAGCAATGAAAAACAACAAAACTAGCCGTGAAGATGTTTTGTTTGTATAATTTTCCGATAAGACATGATTTTCTTTGCTATTGAATCGGTACAAGGACAAAACAATTTACAACTAACCTGATGCACTTGGGTGGCGGGAATTAGCTGTATATGGTGGTTACTATACTAAATCACCATTTAAAACCGAACTTAAAAAGAGTTTAGAGGAATAATTTGAGGAAAAACTAAAAATTACAAGACTGCGACAAATTTAACCAGCAATCAATGACAGCTGACTGACTGACATGCATGCATGGCATGACATTGATTTATTTTTCAAATGTTGGCAATCCTGCACAAATGTCAAAATCAAAATAAATGCGTTCATGAATAACTGTTTCGGAAACTACCGGTTTTTGAAGAATTTTACGGAAGAGGACATCTGAATTCAAAATTATTAAATTCTCGTTGGTATTAATGTCTTATTGTCATTTTTCACATACGATACTGGTTTTTTTTTAGATTGATGCTTTGATTTATTCAAAATGGATAAAAATAAAAATGCTTCTTCTACGAAAGTAAAATCGAAGCCTACTAAGGAAGACAAGATTGGTGATCTAGCAGCGAAGATAGATGAAACTGATGAAATGAAACTAAAGATGCTTGCTGCTCTGGAAAAGCCAGAGCCTGAGGATATGCTGTATCCTGCTGAGTTGAATGCACATCTCATAGAGCAATTGAAGGTACCTAGAGCCTACGATGTTTCACTATGCTTTTCTCTTCATACTCGTGTAGATACCTACACCTAGATGTATCACATCTAGAGCACACACACAACTCTTACGTTGTTTTTTAACCTACCTTTAATACGTATATAAAAAGACAATAACGCATAACACGTCGACCCATGTATTACTAATAGGTAGGTAGATACCGATGCATAATGCAGTTGGTGCAGATGTTCCAGTGGCCTAAAACCACTGCTTCTTGTCACTTTTATTTACAGGTAATGACGTGCGAAAACAATGAACTTCGAAAATGTGTTTTCAATAAAGACCAAGATATAAAAGAACTTAACAAAACCATCAGTGACTTGAACCAACGTATCCGTGATATTATCTCCGGAACTGGTCCAGCTATATCTTCCAAATCAGCTGGTATCATCAGTGCAAAGATAACTGACCTTTGTAAACAGAATAGACATCTAGTCGCTGAAGTTGAAGGATATAAAACAAAGAATGCTGCACTTGAAAGAAAAATAATGCAGCTAGAAATTATAAATAAAGATATTGAGAAGCTAGATATCTGTCTATGCAAAGATGAACCGATCGACGCAAGCCCTGATGAGCTGAAAGATTTGAATGCGAAACTTACTGTCGTTAACAAAAAGTTGTATGACAGTAAGAATAAAAATCTTGAGTTGAAGAATGATATTCTTCTTGCAACTAAAATCTTGCAACAGGAACTTGGAGATAAGTTTACAAGCATTAAAGAACTGCAAAATGATGTGGCTGGATGGAAAGGCAGGGCTCAGCAAATTATATTACTGCAAGCTAAAGTAAGCGATTTGGAAGAAAAGCTAACTGGAAAACATAAGAACTTGATTGATACTAAAAGTAAACCACAAGCTGAGGTATGTAACGTAACCGTTAATAAAATCAGTACCTAAGTAAGTAGGTACTCATGTAGATAAACATTTGTAACTAAAACAACCAAATTACAGGTTATAAAAGAGCTTGAAATGAAGAGGAAGAAAGAAGTAGAGCAAGCAATGAAGGAGCTAGAGATTCTCAGATGTGAGAATCAAGAGTTAAAAAAGAAGCTAGACGGAGCGAGATGTAGGATCCGAAATCTGGAGTGTGACTCAACTACCATCAGACAAAAGATGCAGACTTTTATGGAAAAGAGTAGCCATGATGATATGCTGATCAATGAACAGAGGGTGAGTAATTAGCAATGCTCCAGACACGCACAACATGAATTAAGTATCTACTTAAATACTAAAGATTTAGTTTTGTTTACGCTTTTAACTATTTTCAGACTCAAATCAAAAATTCAGAGCTCTATTACCAAGAGATCCTAAAAGAAAATACTACAAAGATGAACAAAATGCATAGTGAGGTAGCAGAGTATCAGAAACTCATTTCAAATACAGATGCAAAGATCGATGCTTTGAGAAAGCAGTCAGCTGAAAAAGCTTCCAAAATTGAAGAGCTACGAGCTCAACTTCTAAGATACGAAGAATGCTCGCTACAAAGTGTTTTCTTTACTCCGATGAAGACTGCCACTGATAACGAAATCAAAAAGCTCTCAGACCTTGTGGTTATTCTAAACGACAGACTGGATTCAGAAAGGCGCAAATGGGATGAGCTAGAAATTAGCCATAGAAAGATAAAGGAGAGAAAACGTCGTCTAGAACGAAGAGTTAATGCTTTAGAAGAAGAGTTAAAGATGTATAAAGACTCCAAAAGAGGTTCCAGGCTGTCGAGAACCTCTATAGCTAAAGAAGCACCGTTTGAAATGTTTGGTGGCGGTATGCCTGTCACTAGGAAGCAGTCGTCGATAACTGCAGTTGCTGAAAAACCTAGCGAGAGTTCTTCTTCAGAATCACAACCTACAGAGGGATACGAGGCGCTGGATAGAGATGATTTGAAATATAAATTGGACCTCGCTGATGAAAAACTAAAGATAATGGAGGACAAATTAAAAATGATTGAGGAAGAAAAACAAGATGATTACAATCATCTAACGGATATGATCCAAACGTCGAAACAATTATTCAATGAGGCTCTTGCTGTATTGCAACGAGAAAAATGTCTTTGTTTGTAGTTTTTTAGCTTGGTTATACATTTTCTAAAATAATATGGTATTTTTATTTGATTAACCTACCTACTCACTCATTAATAAGTTTATTTTCGTATATCGTGCAAATTTAGCACAACACACGAACGAACGAAGCACTCAACATCCAGCAAGTTTTCCAGCAACATCCAGACAATATCATGTCGAATGAAAACCAGCACAAAATGGTAGGTTATGGTAGGATCTGCTGTTTGATCGTTGGCAACCCTGTTCGCCGCCATTTATCATTTTATTTTTTGGCATGCGCGTTCGGAGATGCTACGAAAATCGTGCTCCTGAGTGTTTTCTAACAAAAGTGAATCCAAAACTTTGTTTGTGAATTGTGAAAAGTGGTGTTGCTCGGTGAATTATCAGTGCTGATAATAATATTAGTGTGCTGTGCTAAAAACAATCATCATGAATAAAACTTGCGCAAGGTGTGAGAAAACAGTTTACCCAACTGAGGAATTAAAATGTTTGGACAAGGTAATTTTCACACGCATTCCAGAAAGTTAACTTTCTTGCGCATGCGATGATTTATCATCCTTTTCTATCTTTTACGATTAATATTTCTAAGAACTTTACACATTCTTCGTTCGAAATTCGAACGTTTTTGTTAGAACGGCCGGCAATTCAATTTATCCACACGCGTGAGTCATAAAATTACCTATAAATTGACTCTGATATCATTGCGGTGGTCCATTTAGTGCCTTATTTGTACCTTCGACGACCTTTTACTTAATTAGAGGCATCAGAAGTAAAATCGACCTTGTGCGAATGATTATCGATTGTATTCAAATACGTTATCTCACGGTTATTTGCAGCTGTTTCTTGCCATTCCTAGTAGAATGTTTACCGTAGTGCCGTCAAAGATAAGATAAAACCTAATTTTGATTATGAAACAATTATTACCATGATTAAAATACTTCTCTGTTGTATTTTATTTTTTTTGTATTCTCTATGTTTTTAGTAATTATTCTGGTCTCTGGCTTGAAACTGAAACATTCAAATCAAAACAAGAATAAGTAGGTGGGATGTTGATGGGAAAGAAAGCTAGAAAGAACTCTTAACTCGACAGAGGGAATAAGACAATGGTGACAATCACCGCTCGACCACAATAAGATTTTAAGCTAAGCTTGACGTAAAGGGTTCCTACATTCCTATTCGTCTAGCAAGAAACCAATTCGCTGCCCGGATTTGTTTCTGCTCTTTGAATTAGGAAGGATACAGAAAACGTAAGATAAACTAACATAAAATTAACTGTGATTATTGGCACAAAATAGATTTTTATATTAACGGGACTTAATCGCGTATTGAAATCATATTATTTACCTCGACTTTATAAATATGTTTCCAAGTCGGGATTGTTTCTATACTCAGCAGCACAATTAACAGCCCACCTGTTTTATTTATTTATTTAACGATGATAGACAACCAGCTACGGCTGGTATGTCTATATCACACAGTGTTGGAATTATAGGCAGCAAGTTTTGATTTTATCGCAATTATAAGTTAGGAACATAAATTAGTGAAGTGTGAAAGATATACAAATACAAAATACAAATACAAATTTTATTTATTACCAAAAACAGGTTTGTACAGAGATATATTTCGGTACAAAAAACATTAAAAACTACCCCATAAGCTATCAATAGTATTCAAGTGGTATGGTAGGATCGGTCAGAGAAGTGTCGCGCGTCTAGTGGCGAGGTGGGTCGACGACATAGTTCACGTCGCGGGGCGACAATGGATGCGACTGGCGCAGAATCGTAGTGGATGGCACAAACTAAGGGAGGCCTATGCCCAGCAGTGGGTAAAGTCGGGCTGTGAATGATGATGATGATGATGGTATGGTAGAGAATTTATTTATTTATTTATTTATTTATATAAAAGAAGCACGGTTACACACACCAGTTACGCTAATTTTAAAAGAAGTTATATAAAATACAGTAGTCAAAAATAAAAATAATTGATAAAAAAATGATTAAAAATAATAAATTACAGGTATATAATAATAGTTAAAATACATTATCATAATAATTAAAATAAAAGTACCTAAAAAGATGAAATAGGCAATAAGATGAAATAGGCAATAAGATGAAATAGGCAGTAGCGCTATTTTAAAGCATACATGACCCGTAATTTTTGTTTGCTTTACCCATGTCTTCTATCCCATCACACAATGTAATAATCACATGACTGTAATATTATGTCGACGATGTTAATATTCCCGTGTCGTGAGCAGGGCTTGGAATACCGGTATTTCTAAATACCGGTTCGACTGACCTTGACGTGGTACCGGTACTTCTTTGGTATCGATACAAATTATACCGGTACTTCTTGAGAACCGGTATAATTGGACTTAGTATGGTATCGGTACTTTCATTGGTACCGGTACTTAAGTATCGGTATTTTCTATAAGTATCGGTAAAGTTACCGAAATTATGCACGAAAAGTACCGGTACTTTTCAACATATTTATTTTGTGCAAGCGAGAGAGAAAGCTGATTAGAAAAGACAGCCGAGCCGGCTGACTGCGCAGCGGTAGTCATTGTATACTTGCTTGTGGAGTGCGCTGTGCTGTGTGTGACTACTATTCAACTATCGGTGGTTTGCGTTGTCTTGATTACATTGCTGCGCCCTAAGCAACCATGCAAAACTGCTGCCTGCGTGAGCCGTCATTGTATACTTGCTTGTAGAGTGACGTATTTCAACAATGAAAGTATTGGCGCCAAGCCGCAATAATCAAACTCCAAAAAATAACCCGAAGAAAAAAAGGAGTGATTTCAATGTTCAATGAGGCACCGCTGCTTAGGTACCTACACACAAACAATTCAATCTACTATATAGGCACTCAAGTAAGGGTAGGTAGGTACCCAGGTAGAAAGTTTGTTGAGAATGTGCATAGGTACCTACTTCAAAAAGCATCTGTTTTTTGTCTACCTACCTAAGTACCTACAATAAAAATATCAATCAATAGGTAGGTAGGTAGGTATGTGCCTATTATGAACGTATAAATTTGTTAAACTTGGTTAGGTACCTATTATGACGTATGAACAGAAGCAATTTAGGTACCTAGGTAGGTACTTATTTTTGACTGCATTGGTAGGTGTAGGTACCTACTTTTTAAATAGTTAAAAAGTAGGTAGCATATCATCACATAGAAGGATTGGTTTTTAGCTTGCTTTAATGTGCGGGGGATGCTGGATTGTAAGTAGGTACTTTAAACAAAGAAACCTAGGTACCAAAACAGTTGATTTTGATGATAAATTAGATAAGTAGGTAGGAAAGTGCTTGTTCAATGTTCGAGGTGAGGTGAGGCACACTCTGTGGTACACTATACCTAAGTACCTACCATTACAATATCAATCAATAGGTATTGAATGTGTTAAGGTAGATAGGTATCTGTTGTTGACTGTATTCAAAATAAACCACAATCTCAAAGAAAGAAAGAAACCTACCAGAAAGTTAGGTGCAGGTAAATGGGACAGTTGGAAGTACCTACCTAGGTAGGTATAAGTAGAAGACAAGACCGTGGCCCGTGTCGCCAAGTGTCACAAAAAAAATCTCTACTAATTTTGTGTAGGTAATATTTATTTCTCTAGAAAGTAAAAATAGCTTTCTACTGACGTTGGGTCAGGCAGAGCTGCGCCTTAAAACACTGTGCTCTGTAAATATTCCGTCCGAGCACGAAATATGCACAAATTGGCAAGCACGCGCGCCCGCCCCCCGGTCGGTACCTACGCTATGAAAGGAGAGCTGGCAACGTCGCGAGAACCGCTTAGAATACCGGTACTTTTAGGCAAATTACCGGTACTTCAAAAGTATCGATACTCGAATTTAACGAAATGAAAGTACCGTTACTACCGTAAAAGTACCGGTATTATTGGTACCGGTAGCAAGCCCTGGTCGTGAGTCATTTCAGTCATTGACCAAGTGTTATTTATAGGTGGCTTATAAATTCGGTCATCTAAATAGAATTTAATGTTTCCATTATAGGTAGATAACTTCCTTATGCACGGGCCGGTAAACCTATATTAGCTAAAACTGTAATCTGCTATCCTTTTTCGTTGCCATAGAGAGTAACAAGAAAAATATGTTTTAAATCTATTAAATTGTCAATTTTTATGTATGAGGCTTCAATGATTCGTGGTCTCAAACAACAATAGCTTCAACAAAAAAAAGAAGATACAAAAAGATATGATTCCGGCCAGGATCGAACTGGCGGCCTTCTGCGTGTAAAGCAGATGTGATAACCACTACACCACGGAACCCGTTGAATGGGTCTGCGAATTATAGCACGACGTTCGTCTGGCGAGGCTATGACGTAACGCTTAATAACTATGCGATAGTCTGTAGGTCATCGCTTTGCCCTGTTTTATATGGAGACTTGCTGCGCCCCGCGGTTTCACTCTCGTAAGTCGCGTTCCCGCAGGAATATCGGCATAAAAAGTAGCCATGTCACTCTCCATCCCTTCAACTATCACCACCTAAAAAATCAAGTCAATGTGTAGAATGGACTGTCTGGATGGTTATAGGCTATATTTTATCCCGGTAGTGTATTAGTACACCCGTGCAAAGCTGGGACGTGCTGCTAGTAAAAAAATCTAAACAGTTTTAAAATTGTTTAGCGCAGAACACAACTAGTCAAGAATGAATCAAGCTAACGTACACGCGGGAAGTGAAAACTCACATTGATATCCTAATAGGTAGTATAATATTACTTTCGAGTTTAGCGCTATTTTCACACTAATTGGTGTATCTTACACGTAAGATGTAGGAAATCCTCTCTTCTCACGTAATTGAAGTCGTTTTAATATTTTTACTTTTGAAAGTTTCAACGCGGCAGACCAAAACGGAGGTGGAGATACGAGATAGACCAGTTTTTGCCGGACTGGAGGGTAGTTGCCGAGGATCGTGAGGTGTGGAAGGAGAGGGGGAGGCCTTTGCCCAGCAGTGGGATCATCAAGGCTAAAAATAATAAAATAAAATACTTAATAATTTGTTTCAACAAAATTGAAAGTAGTTATGACATAGTTTACCACCCTACTTCGTCTATAATAAACTGTGTTAAACATAATTGGTCACTAGGTCACGTTGTAAAATCGCTTTAACAATAGATTACTTAAGCATGCGGGTATTGGTCAAGAGCGTGTCAGAATGTTCAATAGAATACCGCAATCGTACCGTGCGAAGTAATATTGTAAGCAGCACGTCCCGGCTTATAAATATAACGAGAGAGATTATATTTATTATTTTAACTATTACAAATCTCAATTAACAATAATACTGAGGCCCTACTACCAATTTACTGTAGTATTGATACTATCCTCGTTACCGAGACAAGTATCAAAAAATATATTATGAGAATCCAGCGCAGCGCCGCCCCCGGTAACTTGCATGAACTAATAATTTCATACTTTGAAATACTTGAGCCGTTAGCGAAGATAGTTAACTATACAACTCAGATGGTAGGGCTACTGGTCTAATATGCATAAAGGGGTTAATTCACCTAAGTTAATTCACCAAACTTACATATTTTTATAAATCAACAATGATGTTCCGAGTATTGGAAACAAAGCCAAATTCAGTGATCGCCACCCACGATCGCGATGACAATGCTACGTGGTCAACATCCTTGTGTAGCGATCCGGCAAGAGTCATTGTGCCTCAATCAGATACCGTGACGAGTGGCCAGAAAACAATGTTTACCTTGGATATTTTAATACTGTGTTATATGTCGCGCCACGTAAAAAGAATGAGGGGAACGAGAGGGGGTATGTTTGCGCATGTGTCACTCGCTCACGAGCTAATAGCACGCGGTAAATCAATGGTGTGAAGTGCGCCGCGTCACCCCTCCACCTATCGAACTTTAGTTTCCTTACAATCGCCTGATTTTCCCTCAGCGTTCTTTTTACGTGGCGTGACTTATAATAGAAATGCTGTGCTATCGCAAGATTTTTATTATTAGGTAGGTACAACCACATGGCCATGTGTGTTAAGTACCCACCAAACAGTCTACAGTGTTACCCATTTTTTTTCTCTATTTAAGTACCTTAAGTAGGCCTTCCGCACATTTTTTTTATTTTACATGCATAAATTTGAAAATGGACATTTAGTTTATTAAGGCATAGTTTACAAAATAGATAATACATGGTCAACCTACAAGCCACTCCCACCATCTTGCATTGATTTAATCATTCAATTCGGCGTCTGATTGAGCATCGTTAAAAATAGTTTACTACTAAGATCCTATGCACATTGCACACTGCGTATTTTTGCGTTTCTAGTTCCTGGGAAAGAAACAAAGAAAAATGTGTTTATTTTTGTAGGACCTCAAGGATTATTTAAAAATGTAGTCTTATAAGCTAGGTGACTCTATTGCCTGTTCCAACGCAACTCCCTGTCAGTGTCGAGATGGAATACGCTTCCAGCGCCTGAACCAGCATAGCCGACCATATCCACAGGAAAGACAATGATCAATACGTGTGGGGCTGAATAGCCGCGGGTTTCCTTCACCGTTTATAGCTCGTGCTAAAGCGCATATACTTTTCATCATCCATTTCAAAAGTCCATTGATGTTTGGCTGGTTTCGATCCCAAGACCATCGACCAAGATATTTCGTTTGTCGTTTCAATACGTTGCACATGTTAGCCTGTCTGTAGGTCTGTATTAAACTGTGAAATAACCAAAAGATAAAACGGGGTCAAGCCAGAACGTAATGAGTGAGACCAGTGAGTCATGCATATTTGCAAATGTAAACAAGTTATTATTTAATAAACAACTTCCGCCCGTGGTTTTGCTCTCGACAAATGAACCAAACCAGAATATACCGTACACTATCATAGCGGCACGTCCCGGCTTCGCACGGGCTTACTTATGAAATTATCGGGATAAAATATGCTAAAACCATCCCAACAGTCACAGTTTTTAAAATCGGCTGAGTAGTTTCGGAGATTACCTCCGTCAAACAAACAAACAAATTTTACCTCTTTATAATATTAGTATAGATAGATTGTGTGAAAGAGGACATGAATGTGAGAGGAGTAAATTCGGAGTTGACGAGTGATAGAGATGAATGGAAGAAGAAAACATGTTGGGCCGACCCCACCTAGTGTGGGATAAGGGCAGGGAAATGATGATAATATTAGTATAGATAGTACCTATAGACTAGCACGGACGTACACGTACACGCACGGCTTTGCACGGGTAAACTAATAAAACTACCGGGATAAAATATAGCCTTTCACCATATCGACAGTCCATTCTAAACATCGATGAAAGAATTTTTGAAATCGGCTGAGTAGTTTATTAGATCACTTTTAGAAATGAAACTCGATAACGTCATAATCTGTTATTAGTTTGGTGGAAAACCTGCGCATACGCAGAACATTAGACTAGAAAGTCAGTTAGCTTTGCCCATAGATGGCGCCGGGTCGCCGAGGTCGCTTAAAGAGGTCGCCATCTGGTTATGTCATTTAATAGAAACACAATGGACTGTGTCGTTATTGTGCCGAGACACTGCTGTGGCGCAGTGGGCGAAGGCCCGACTGAGACGCGGAGGTTGCGGGTTTGATCTCCGCTACGGGACAAATGTTTGCATATTATAAACACTACAAACGAGATATTTACCATTCTTCTTCTTCTTCTTTCGTATGAGCAAGTGGCCAACTCTGGTGACGGATAATATTTACCATGATTTGGAGATTTATGAGTTTCCCGATATTTCGGCACAGTTGCATGCGCCATGATCACGGTTTAACTGAATCATGGTAAATATCTCGTTTGTAGTGTTTATAATGTTCAAAACCGTGATAGTTTAAAAAAATGTTTGCATGTTCAGAAACACAAATAAAATGTAACTAAGTATTTTACTAATATCAGTCAAATCTGGTTACCATAACAAAAGCATTAAGTTGCTTAGCTTGGGACGAGATGACGCTGCGTAAAATCAAGTATATTATATTAACTACACCAACATCTACTGTAATAAACTTTGACCACGTATGATCTTTTAAACCCAAAACACCTTTACCAGAAACCTTAAAATAATAAGTCTTCGTACAAAGTACTATCTCGTAACTCGCAAGTACACAGACAATGCATTCTTTGTTATAATACCTACTGCACAATTGAACCATCGTCACGTAGTACTACTAACTTTATATTATTCTACAATCACGTACATAAGGATAATGTCTTTGTGTATCATATACTTTCCGTAAACCTAATTATAAAACTTACCTACTGTGTGACCAAAAGTCAAAAAGTCAATATAAGAATTTAAGTAAATTTAGATTCACCCAGATAGACTTCATGTCATCTCATAAACCTAATAAACTAGCTATATTAAATTGTTTATCAAAATGACTTCAGTTTCGTGTAAAGAGAGCAATTTCGTGCACTTTTAAAATACATTTCTGTTCACAACTAGTCAAATAATATAATCTTTTTATGTTTTTGTTTGCAGGCGTGGCACAAAGGGTGTTTCAAATGCCAGGAGTGTGGCATGACGCTCAACATGAGGACATACAAGGGATATGGAAAACTACCATACTGTGAAGCGTAAGTACAAAATTGTATCATCAAAAATTTCAATAGAGGTAAAGCTTGTTTGTTTGACGGAGGTAATCTCCGAAAGTACTCATCCGATTTCCAAAATTCTTTCACCGATGTGTAAAATGGACTGTTGGGATGGTTATAGGCTATACTTTTACATTAGTAGACCCATTATATATTTTGAGTTTTAGTATCAGATACATTACATGCTACACGGTTAGTTGAATTACCCTGTTTTACGGTTATTAAAGAGACTATTGACGTGCACTGGCTAATCCAATGACTCGGATATGAGTAACTTGTGAGCTCACTACAATGAAATGATTGTTGGGTAATTTATAAATAACTTTATTATTATTCTTAGTAATAAATAACTGTTGATGAGTAGTTCTGAATCATCTAGGCAGAGGATCTGGGAAATCAAGTAAAATAAGAAGGAACGAACATAAAAATACATATTTATATATTTTTTTAGACTATTAATCAAGTCAGACCATTTTTAGACCTACATATAAAAAAACAAAATACTTACATAAGTTTGTATGTATGTTTGCTATTCTTTTAAGCGAAAACAATTGAACGGCTTTGGCTGAAACATAGAGTACCTATGCATAAATTAGTTTATTTGAAATAACACATAAGCTAATTTTTATCCAGGTGAACACCGCGGGGTCGAAGACCCGACCAAGTAAGCTAGTATCAACATTATCAAATTCACATAAACATAATTAAAATCGTAAAGTCATAATTACCTGAGCAATTACCGTAAAATCAATAAGTAATTAACATACAATTAGTAGGCAATAGTGCGTGGTATGTCATAAGTTTTGCAACACTGAATCGTATTATATGCTCAGTTGAATATGTAATGCTTAGTTACTTGTGATAGGATTGGATTTCGGTCAAGAAATTAATTTCTAGCAGCACGTTCCCTCTTTTTACAGGTGTACTAATGAAGTAACCGGGATAAAATATAGCCTATAACTATCCCGATAGCCTCTACAGATTGGCGAAATAATTTTAAAAATCGGCGGAGTAGTTTCGGAGATTACCGCCATCAAACAAACAAACAAACCAACATTACTCTTTATAATCGTACGATTATAAAGAGTGGCCACCTAAAGGCCTCCTCTTTATAATATTAGTATAGATTTATACAGCGCCAGGAGGCAACCTTTGCCAACACTTAACGGGACACTGTAGTGCCTGGGACATTTTTTGTACTGAGCATACAAAAACTACACAAAGTAAAAGCGAGTTTAATTGCATTCGCTTTCATGTGTCACACGCAACATGTGACAATACCCTTCACTTTTAACGGTTTACGTCCAGTTTCAATAATCTATCTGGTATTTTTAACTGACGTCAAAAAATAAGTGTTCTACGTTCCGCAAATTAATATAAATATCCTCCGACATTCCACATAGTGTGATCTAGTCCCAAGATAAGCAATTTTATGCTTCTGTTAATAGTAACCAGATGACTGATATACTACATAGTTTTTAACTCCCAGAAATAAGACATAAAATTAGCAGACTTTTCAAACAATATCTAGAAACCGTGCCACAGAGATCCTTACAAAAACTAAAGTAGGTAGTTTGGCATAGATTACACATAGACATGACATAGACGTGATCGATCCCGACGCCGCCTTGCTAGAACAGCTAAAATAATAATTAATTGTTAATTTCAGACATGTGCCCAAAGCGAAACACACCACAATGGCGGAGACGCCGGAGTTGAAACGTATAGCGGAGAACACAAAACTGCAGAGCAATGTCAAATACCACGCCGACTTCGAGCGGAGCAAGGGGAAGTTCACACAGGTACGAACATTGTTAAACAGGAGGCTTACCATGACTGATTATTAAACAATTCAGTTTAGGTTCTAACTGTTATAACTTTACGTCAGCGCCTTAGCTTACGTCAAAAGCAGTTCATAAGAGGACCTAAACTGAATCACTTCTTACGGACTTGCCAACAGGTGGGAGAGATCTCGGAGGTCTTGAAGTGTTCGGATATTTTAATCTAATTATCATTGTTTAAAAACTGCAGGCGTAAACATGATATTAAAATTGCATAACATTAAAGTCAATCATCTTATTCAGAGACCATCTAATGCTTCCAGGTGGCAGATGACCCAGAAACACTTCGCATTCGCGCCAACACCCGAATCTTCTCCAATGTCACCTACCACGGCGATTTGGAGAAGAAAGCGCAGATGGAGAAGCAGCGACAGATCAACGAGAACGGTGAACTTGTCGGTAAGTGGAGAATATCTGGGTGCGTGAGGAATATCTCGGTGCGTGAGGAATATCTCGATATGTGGAGAATAATTCGGTGTGTGGAGAATATCTCGGTATGGTGAATGTCGGTGTTGTTGAGTAAATTGTGATGTTTGTGGTGAATGTTGTTTTGGTTTTAAAACTGGTGTTTACATTATTGGGAAGTCGTGAGTGACGTTGTTCATTTTAATGAAATATGTAATCATAATTCTTCTTCTTCTTTCGTGTGAGCAAGTGGCCAACTCTGGTGACGGAGTTTTTTAGGCCGCCTAAAGGCCTCCGTCATAATCATAATTAAATGTTGACATTCAATCATATCAATAAAAAGTTAAAAAATGTTAAAGTTTTAAAAACAAGTATCCCTTGATTAGAACACTAATCCACAAAAAAAAAATTTGTTTTTTAATTGGTGCTTAAAATAAGTACGTGAATAATTTATACAAATAGTACAATCTAGAAAAATAATCAAACCATGTTATTTCCATTCATTCCTACTTTTATAAACACCCGATTTTATGACCTTGGTTATTGTGAGCTTGTCTATCACCACACTGGTTCATGATGGCAAATATAGACACACATTACATTGCACAGTGCTATTGTAATGTGGGAATGGTGTTTGGCTACGTTTATATAAGACGAAGTTAGACTAATTAGTAATTAGTAAAATATAATTACGGTAATTTTAATGTAATAAAAATAAAATGTTGATAACTTCTGTAAAATGTGGGCAATGTACCAAATATATCATTGTACTATTACATATACCAACTAACTCTTATGTAAACGTAGCCTTATTTGTTCATTGATTTGGCCATTTTGTTGCTAACATTTAGTTTGATCAGACTAAAATAAATAAATAATATCTTTGGACATTTTACACAGCGTCATCTAGTCCCAAGCTAAGCTTAATGCTTGTATTCTGGTAAACAGACGACTGTTATAAGAATGTGTCTTAAAATATACAATATTTTGAAAATAGTTTAAAGAAAATAGCAAATATAAAAACTCCAAACTCTCTTTGCCCAAAATATAATTTCAATAATTAAAATTTAAAACAAGGTAATAGTTTATTCACATTTATGTTAAATATAACTCAGACCTCTCCTTTTTTGGATTTAACAACCTGTTTTCCTGTCGTAACAGGATAATGTACTTAGTTACTTATAATTTAGTTGTACCTATTGTAGCTTGGAAAAAACTTAATTAGTAATAATGGGTTTTGTTATTGAACAAGTGACAAATATAAAAATTTTACTAAAAAGACTTAAATTTCGCAAAGAGAGACCAATTTCCGATAAACATTAAAAAAATATTATAAAAAACATACAGTGGAACAGAGAACCTCCATTTTGGTTTCGGCGGTTAAAAACCTAAGAAATTGACAAAAACTGTTGTGTTATTATTTTTAACATTAAGTCTGATCAAACAATTCACTGTCACTCATGTTTTAACATTCATTATTTGTCCATCAAGATGTTACCGCTGACTACCACCAACAGATCGACAACTACGCATCAGAAATGCTTCCCCCTCCGCACCTCCCCCCAAAAAGTCACTACCAAACCCCCGTGACCTACCAACCCTACCAAACCCAATCTCTATCCACCCAGAACGTCCAGAACCATCAGAATCAGAACCAGCCTTATCAGAATCCTCCCCATCAGAACCAACCGTATCAGAACCATTCTCAACCTTCCCACCAACCTCATCAGAATCCGTCTCTCCCCCATCAGAATCAGCCTCTCCCCCATCAGAATCAGCCTCTCCCCCATCAGAATCAACCTCTCCCCCATCAGAACCAACCCCACTCCCATCAGAATTCATCGCACTCCCAGAACCGGTATTTAGACCAATCGCAACCGCGTCAAGACAAATACGATTATTACAAGAAAGATGAATACTACGGGTACCAGCAGGGGTACCAAAGTATTGGCAAGATTCAAGATTACGATCCTGAAACGGACGGCCCGCGGGCACCCATCAATTCGCCGCGAGCGATGCCAACGCTTGTGTACAACAGCAATGATAATAGAGGTTTGTATTATTTTACGGCCGGTTCCTATAACCAACTTACGGATGTCCGTAGCACTTTCGCCATAGCAACGTTGTTATCTTTAAAAAAGTTTCATACTCTTTATGTAATAACAAAGTTGCTACGGCGACGGACCTACGGACATCCGTACGTTAGTTATGGAATTCGGGAATTAGATTATAATTATGGAAGGTAAGTGTATTTAAATGTGTTTTTATTAAAAACAAAATTCCGGTCTATCTATCGTTACTTTATGCGCCTTATGCTCTCGGTAAAGGAAAACATCGTGAGGAAACCAGTTAGTATTCATTTATTTTACTTGTTATTACAGGTCTTTTTTTGTCTGACTGGCTCTATGAAAGAAAGAAATAAATTTATTGCTTGACTATTCAGTTCCTTCGTTCGAACGTATGAGCGAGTGGCAAACTCTGGTGACGGAGTTTTTAGGCCGCCTAAAGACCTCCGTCATGCCAACGGCTTACGACAGCCCTCGGATCACGTGTCGCTTCAACCAGACGCCGTGAAATAATTTTAAACCTACTGAACCCTACTGACCCAGGGTCTCCACCCCAAATGGCTCAAATATGTAATCCCTTTCGAGATTTACATATTTGCGCCGTTCGAGACCTTGCCTTTCTTGCTTGATTCTTTCCCTGGTGTAGGGAGTTGCGTTGTTACAGTCAAAGTCACCTAGCTTATAAGACTGTACATTTTTAAGTGACCCTTGAGGTCCTACAGAAATAAACATATTTTCTTTCTTTCCAATATTGTTGTATGTTTTCAGGGTCACAGCAGGCGAGTCAGTCCCAGCCGCGTCAGATCGGTCGTGTGACAGATCTCGATCCATTGGCCAAGGAAGTGCCGAGAGCGTCCAATAATCACCAACAGCAACAACCACCCGCGCCTTTACCTAACCAGGTTTGTAACACCATTATCTAAGTATCATATCAGTCATCTAGTTACCATAACACAAGCATTAAATTGCTTACCTTGACTATACTTCATTTCTTGAAACGAGCTAATAGGAAGGGAAATAAACGCACGTGATTGGTCGTCGAAAATAATTGTTCATTCTCGTGATGGCTAGATTTGACAATTGACAATTGATTTGACAATCTAGCCAATCACGAGAAAGATAATTATTTTCGACGACCAATCACGTGAGTTTATTTTTTTTTCCTATTAGCTCGCTGCAAGAAATGAAGTATAGATGACGCTGTGTGAAGTCCAAGGATATTTTATTGATTTTATTTTTATTTACCGATGTATCTGCCCTTCTACCCTACAAACCGAAAACGAACATCTCATCGCAGGTCAGCTTATGTTGGTTAATCCTCCGAATTCAGTTACAACCAACTTAAGCTGACCTCCGATTTGATGCCGAAATTTCGTTTTTCGCTATGCAGAGTGGACCCTCTGTATTTACCGATATTTGGTATGGCCCGAATTGACATTACATAGGTACACATACCTATGTAATGTCATACTTAAATTCAATTCTTCCTTCTTCCAGAAAGTATACGTAGCAATGTACGACTACGAAGCGAATGATAACGACGAGGTGTCTTTCCGCGAAGGAGACCTCATCAGCAACGTATCAAGCATCGACGAGGGATGGATGACGGGCCAGGTGCTTCGTACCGGACGAGCGGGCATGTTGCCGGCTAACTATGTCGTCGAACGACCGCCTTATTAGACAAGGTAACATTTTTCAGACATGGTAACATTTTTCAGACATGGTAACACTTTTCAGACAAGGTAACATTTGATACTAGACAAGGTGACATTAGTTACTCTAGACAAGCTGACATTTGTTACTTTATGCAACGTATCAAGCATCGACGAGGGATGAATGACAGGCCAGGTGCTTCGTACCGGACGAGCGGGCATGTTGCCGGCTAACTATGTCGTCGAACGACCGCCTTATTAGACAAGGTAACATCTTTAAGACAGTGTAACATTTTTCAGACATGGTAACATTTTTCAGATAATAATATAATAAAATTAATATAGATAAGATTTTTTGGTAGACCCAAGAAAAGATGGATGGATTGTGTGAAGGATGACATGAGTAAGAAAGGTGTGAGTGCTGAGATGACGTCTGATAGAGGGAAGTGGAAGAGGAATACATGTTGTGCCGACCCCACATAGTGGGATAAGGGCAGGAGGATGATGGTAACATTTTTCAGACAAGGTAACATTTGATACTAGACACGATGACATTTGTTACTAGACTGGGTAACATTTATGTAAAATAGTATTTGTAACATCGTCTAATTTCTGTCAGTGTTATTTCTATAAATGACCAAGCCACGCACGCTATATTTAAATTTTTACTACCCACCCTGTTATTTTTAAGTTATAAGACAATTTCTTTATTAAACATATGTTTTTATTTTCAGGACCACTTGACTACTACCGCTGTGAAACGAAACATGCTGTTGCAACTTCCATCAAATCTAGTTAAATTAACTGCCCCTGATTGTCTAACTTGTATCAAATTGTTGCAAATCAAAAAATAAGTTATCTGCGAAAACAATGGTCAGATTTTACTCTAAATATGTAAGTTAGTTAGTACCTATATAGTAACCTACATATTTCACAGTTGTTTACGCGGATTACTTTTATTGATTGGCAACAATTTGATACAAAGAAAATTGTTGAAAGTTTGATTGTACCTCTACATTCTGGCAAGGTTTGGTGGAAGATGGACAAAAATCAAAAACAAAATAGCATTCTTTGATACATTGCCACTAGATATAAATATATTTTTATAAATAATTTAGAATAAAGACAATAATATGCATTGTGAAGACATAAAAGAAAACTATTTACAAAATATTACTTTTAAATTGATTACAATTATGTATAACACTTATGGTATATAACTGGCTTAAAAATACTGAACCAATTTTAAAATTTGCATTGAACATGCATTCCAAGCTTTTTATCTTGTAAATCGTATTTTATGTTAATAAAATATATAATTTTTAATCGAACAAAAGCAATTGCCTATATTTTAGTATATTTATGGTAGATTTTTGAGAAAATTTTTAACCTTACGATTTTTACGGTAAAATTATAAATTATGTTAAAAATGGGGCGTTTATCTTTAATTTTTTTTAATATTTAATTGCTGAAACGAAAATGCGTTTTTTATATATTAGTTTTAAAACTGTAAACATACTATTGTGTATGTATTTAATAAGTATTATAAGTTTAATATAAAATAATTTTGTTGACACCAGTCCAAAAATAGCAGATCTTTTTATTATATATATATAGCATTTCTTTTTTACTTATACAAGTAATACCTTTTTTTTCCTAAAAATTACATTGTTTTAAAGTCGACTGTCATAAAAATATTGTTAAAAAAACATAAAATTCATACATAAATAAAATTATTTGTCTAAGAGTAGCCTGAGTGTACAGTATACCTCAGCCTCAGCCAATTGGGAATTCAGTTGTGATCATTTATTTACAAAATTACAATATTTTTGGACTTGAGTCAACTTATCTTGTTATTCTGTTATTTTAATCTAGATTTCTAGAATTAAGAACGCCTTTGTCTTATGTGTACATAAACTTAGGGACTTCCCTTATGTAAAATTATATTTTTATACAATGCTTTGATATGTAGCAAGAGATTAAGTAAGGTTCTGGTATAAGTAGGTCGTTTAGACTGATAAATTTGTAATTTTTACCATTTTGATAACTTTAAAAAAACGGATAAATCTTGATTTAGACGTGATTTTACGAAAATTTTAGATATTAAACATTTCAAAATTTTTAGTACGTATAACATACTTAACGTACTTGGTACCTACGCCAATCACCAAATAGTTTTTCTCAAATATTCACACTAAGGCCAGCCAAACACAGCCAAGCTAAGCCTGATACGGGGCTAGACAGGGCAAATCCGGGAGCTGCACTTAGTGCATTATAAAATCCAGTGATTGATAAAATTCCATTTCACATTCCGTTGTAAAACTAATAATCATTGAATTGTATATTTTAGTAATTTTTTCCGTTATTTCCTGAAATATGTATAATATTTAATGTTTGTCAAGATGCATCCACGCTGTAGTTATCATTTTCCAACAACACGGTAACAGGATAAAGCATCATTCACGCAACACTGTGGACAAGAATTAGGTTATTTTGCTGTCTTTTGTCCCTTTGGTTCAATTTTGTAACTAAGGCTCGTACTCAGAGAATTCACTCAAACTTGAGTCTACGTTTAAGCATCGATTTTTGACAGTTCTCTATGAAAACTGAGTAATGAATCCCCGCTTGAGACACGATTTACGCTTGAGTATATATATATAACACCTACTCGTTCTAGAAAATGGTAACTATAGTGTGGATTTACCATTACTGGGCCTAATACGAACTTTATATTAACCATCCAAGTTCCAGGCAGTTCAGTTTACGGCCTTAAACTGCCTTGTTCTTTTTCGTAATATGAGGTACCTAACTCTGACCGGATTCAAGCTGGCTTGCTACGGATACGTTGTCTCTGGCCGGTTTCTAAGTTTCGTCCGCATCGTTCAGAAACGCCGCTGAATATTTTTCGGAATGTTACGGTTTTATTTTCTAACACATTTAGTGAGTAAAATAATTCATTATAATAAAATGTTAAAACAATATATCAAATAATGAATGCAGTGTCAGATATTTCATTACCGTCAGTACGTAAAGAAGTACCTACTATGATTTCTTAGTATAAAATTATAACTTTACTAGGTTTCCGAACGGAACGTGTCGTCGTATGGCGGGAAGTTCCTCGTTTTTAACTTTTGTTTAACCACTTGAGAATCTAAAAGCGATTAAATTCTCTGATAGTGATAACTTTTAGTGAGTGTAGTGTAGAGCTTGTGAGTAATAGTTTAATCGGTGTTCAGTGAAGAATGGCGTAAGTATTTTAGATCTTCGATACTTATTATTTGTTTTAGGTACATAATTTACTACCTATCTATTTACAATGCTTTTCTTTATTTCAGTTCGTCAGATGATAGTTCTCGGCGACGACGTGCTACCTTATCTCAACTCGAGACACTATGGGAGTTTTTAAACTCCCACAAAGAAATAGCTACAGGCTACAATAAATCGGCTCAAGCCAGAGAATATTCGAGGAGAATGTGGGAGTCTGTCGCCGAGGCACTCAACTCCCAAGGAGAAGGTGCCGTGAAGGATTGGAAGGGATGGTCCAGCGTACGTATATTTTGTTAATACCTACCAACTAATCTTTCTCTACATTTCCTACATCACATCTTTTCAACCACCTATAGTGGTCTTACTGCTGACAACGATTCTCTTCGGAGGTATTTGCGTTATTCAGTATAAAAAACAAAAATGTATAAATATTATATATTTTATTTTAAGGATGGCGGGAGGCCCACAGCCGAGAAACCAAGGCGCGCCTTATAGCTAGGCCATCATTCAACTCTCTGTTGTTGCTAGTTGATGGTTCATTGACTCTGGCATTATCTTCGTTTTGTTGCAAACCTTCCTGCATAGCTTCTTCATTGGTGAGTACCTCTTCAGGCAGATTTGCACGGACACACATGTTATGTAAAATAACACATGCATTTACAATAGATGCTGCTACTTGCGGTGTGTAGTGTAAGACTCGATGGACCAGTAAACATCTAAAACGAGCTTTCAGGAGTCCAATGGTTCTTTCTATAGTGCTTCTTGTTCTCACATGCAGTGTGGTATAATGAGCTTCCTGTGTACCTGGAGTAGCATTTGTAATAGGAGTCATCAAATACTTCCTCAATGGATATCCAGAATCACCTGTAATGATAAACAATAAAGATATTTCAATAGAACTGTTTAAAGATTGCATGAAAATTATTGTTATTGACATTAAATTTATACAAAAGTAAAAGTTTTACATACCAAGTAACCATACAGACTGATTTCTAGTAAGCTCTTGTAGGTGTAGTTTTATTGGATGATTGCTCCAGATGTGCGAGTCATGAGTAGCACCTCCATGGCCAGCATCCACGCTGATGATTTCATAATCTGCATTACAAATCTGTAATATTTTTGTTTCAGGTTAACCACAAATTAATGAAAAAGGTTGTATTAGTATTATCATAATTTTAATTTGTTATAATAATAGTTTAATGTGTTTTATTGTATCTGATGCACTTTGTTTCTATTTTTGTGTCTTATTGTAAAGTGAGATTTCCTTACAACAGTAACAACCAAATAGGTAGGTATTGAGAATCTTACTAGTTGTATGTTAAGAGAATGATATTGCTTCCTACAATAATAGCGTTCTTCATTTTCTGTTGGGCGTATGATAGCAATATGACTGCAATCTATACAGCCCAACACTCCCGGCATACCAAACTTGTTATGAAATCTAAAATGAGAAACAAATTTAAGTATATATCCAAACATTAATGTTCATTGGAATAATGTGTACAATTATTTATAAGGTACCCATTAAATACATTAAGACACTTTGTAAATAAATATCACTAACCTTATAGTATTAGTTCTGCGTTCATCCTGTGTTCTTGGGAACTTTATAAACTTTTCTCGCATGTGAGGCAAATTTAATAAGGTGGTAATTTGTCTTATTACTGTGGAGACTGTTGGCTGAGCTATGGCATGGGAGCTAATATCGCCTGTAGGGCGCTGGTAAGACCCAGTAGCATAAAAAGATAATGCTACCAATAACTGAAATGAGAATACAAACATTTATTTAGATGCACATCATCGATGCAAATGAATGCTGTAGGTTTGAGAAGTCGAGCAACAGCAAAAATCACCAACCTTAGTCTCCAAAGATAAATCTGTAGATTTCGTCGGTTCTGGCGAATGCGGTTTAAGTTCTTCCAAAAGATTACGCACCAAATCTTTCGACAACCGGTACCGATTGATGAATTGGGTGTCGCTCATAGAAAACGGATTGCACTCATCTCGGAGCCGTTTTCTCTGTAATTTCATATTTCTATTTTCCTGCGAAGAATCACTTTCCAAGAACTCTAACATTTCTAACTCTTCACTCATTTTTATGGAGATATAATTGCCGAAAACAATATTTCTTCTAACTAAAAATCCAAAACAATTCACAAAAAGCTCAATTGTAGCAGCGTAAACAGAATGGTTTGATTTGACAGACAAAACACGGATAGAAATGTCAAATGGACACTCGTAATACGGTATTTCCAGTCAATTTCCGTTCAGAAGTCGGCCAAGTGTCACGTGACCGCTGACTGGCTGGTGTTTCAAGTTCATATTACAAAAATGGCGGGCAGTTCAGTTTACGGCGTATATTGCCTGGAATTAAGAGTTCATAATAGGCCCAGTTATAAAACTTACAAATAAACACAAAATAAAACAAATGAAAGAATCTAAAAATATTTAAATCCCCCGTGGGATTCAAACACAAAATCAATTAAATTAGTGATCTCAGGTATCCTAGACCAAAAGGAATGCCTGGATCTTGTATACTATATTCTAATAATGCCTAAATACCGCTTTAGTAGGCTATAAAACTTTAAATCTATTTTTAGAATATGAATTCTATTTATAGAATTTAAGGTTATGCAAAGATTGTACTAACTTTACACAATGTTTTAAACAATTAAACATACAAGTTTTATACACAAAAATACCGCAAAATTACCCAGTGCACATCTATCAAAACCGCTAGATAGTGTGCAATAAAATACTCTTCCCAACAAGTATGAAGAACAAAATGTTTGTGTAATGTATGTTTATAAATATATATTTTGGGGAACACTAAATATAATATGTGTAGCCCTACCGCAATAATTAATAGTTTTGAGTTTCTCTGTGTAGTGTAAGTAATAATAACTTTGGTGGATACCTTACCGCACGGCACCAGACCAAAGTTACCAAATAAAATTTACTGAAAATACTATAAACCGCCAAGTATTTTCAGCCACCGCGTTCCGCACTAACCAGAATTGGGCAAGATTCCGTGCAAAGCTGCTCGTATACCGCCGGAGCACTTTGATCAGGGAATCAACCGCGTGAAAAGTGTAACTAGTACAAGATGACGATAAAACCACAGGGCTTTGGAATTAAACAAATCCGCGCTCGAGTAGGACCAAGCCTTAGCTCTTACACTTATCCTAAAATAATTGGTTATGAAAATGTTTATTTGGTTACTAATTATCAATTTTTTTGGCTAAGGCATATATACCAGCTTTCATATCTATAAGTATAGAATAGTTCTATTTATTTTCTAACAAATAAAATTGTTAAAACATCACAACAAGGCTTCGCATGGAGACATTCTGTATGTGCCTTTTAACTGTTTAATAAATTTTATAAGCAATTTTGTGAGTTTTATTTATTAGAATGGACATAGCACACACAACATTTTGCAGAAAGGCCAGGAGGCCTAATACGAACTTTATATTAACCATCCAAGTTCCAGGCAGTTCAGTTTACGGCCTTAAACTGCCTTGTTCTTTTTCGTAATATGAGGTACCTAACTCTGACCGGATTCAAGCTGGCTTGCTACGGATACGTTGTCTCTGGCCGGTTTCTAAGTTTCAGGTCAGAAGTACCCTAAACCGGCGAGCATGTATGAAGAATGTAATGAGAGTGAGTGAGGCGAAAGAGGTATGTCAGGATCGTAGCAAATGGAGATTCGTGGTCTCTACCTACCCCCATGGGAAAGAGGCGTGATTTTATGTATGTATTGAATAGGGATTGTAGAACCGGTGCTCTTTCAAAGAACCGGGATTTTCGGTACTTTCTGGCTAAAGAACCGGGATTCCCGGTACTTTCGGTACTTTAGTTAAGTCTTCATGAAATGGCAGAGTTAAAAGTTTAAATTGTGTTACAACAACCGTGGTCTCGGGCGAACTGTATGTAGGTAGGTAGGCTCCGACGAGAAGCGGCAGTTAGCTTCACTACCCTCACTCAATCTTCGTTCATTGGCAAGAATCTTTGGATCTTGAAGCTTAATCCAGTGGTTAGGTCGAGGTGAGGGTAGTTGGTTAGGTCGAGGTGAGGATAGTTATGCTAACTGCTGCTTCTCGTCAGAGCCTACCTATATACTCCAGTTCACTCAAGACCACGGTCGTTGTAACATATAATCAAAACGTCGGGAAATAATATAAAAAAGGTGTTTAACGCGATGAAATCCTGTTTTCTAGTTTAAATTATGTATTGTGATCGCGAGAGTTTTAAAAAGACTACCTATCATTATACCAACAAAACTCTTATTGCAATTAAACAAATTTTAATATTCAACTTCCCAACGTTTTTATTGATAATTTAAATAAGAAAGAGAACAGTGTAGTTTTAGCATAGCATTATTCAGTCTTAATAGGCGTACCTACCTACCTTACCTATTCAAGAGTACGCCTAGCAACGTCACAATGCAAGAGAAGCAGCGTCACAATTTTTCTACACATTTCACAAATCTTCTTTTTTGCAAATATCCTAATATTGTAGTTTCCGACAGTCTACGTTCTCTATAGAAACCGTGTTGGCTAAGTGGATTGGTACTTCGACTTTCGTTTCGGAGGTCGTGGGATCGAATTCAGCCGTGCATCAATGGACTTTTCGTATTGAAATGCGCTTTAACACGAGCTTTAAACGGTGAAGGAAAACATCTTGAGGAAACCCGCGGCTAGTCAGCCCCACACGTATTGACATTGTCTTTCCTGTGGATATGGCCGCCTAAGCTGAGAGGGTGGTTTAGGTGCTGGGCAAGCCTATTCCATTAAGTGTAGGCAAAGATTGCCTCCTGGCGCTGTATAAATAATCTACTATAGATGCAAAGGACTGAGTTTTTTTTATATGCACGTTAGAAGTTTTAGAAACCGCTCCAGAGCATTTGCTAGACTGCCCCATCGTGTTTTTGAGTCTCTTGTCAGTGGTAATACTTTTTATTTAAGCAGTTGGGCTTTAGGCAATAACAATACAATTAGAAATATTTTGAACGTAAATAATTTTTCTCGAAAGTACCGAAAGAACCGGGATTTGATTTTCAAAATCCCGGTTCTTACAACCACGAAAAGAACCGGGATTTCCCGGTACTTTCGGTACCGGTATTTCCCGGGACCAAACCCTAGTATTGAAGGACTACGATAGAACAATTTACTACACAGCTACTTATAGCTTTTGGCGAGAATCTCTATTTAATTTTATAGTTCGAAAATATTTATATTTCAAAACGCGGCGCCATCTTTTTGTATACCTACTAGTAAAGCTCGATAGATGGCAGTGGCAGTCATTCTATTGTGACGATTTCATATTCATATATTGACATAATATAAGCACAGAGAGAAAATAAATACTCTTATTCGTCCATGACATAAGTATGGTTATGAAACAACAACAACGCCAGAATTGCATGTAGAAGCAGATTTTTTATGAAGAGCTAGTAGCTAATATTCTGATCAAAGCACGAGAGCGTGCTAGTGAATTTTCCTTAGTATTAATAAATAATAATAAATATCCTTGGACATTCCACACAGCGTCATCTAGTCCCAAGCTAAGCAACTTAATGCTTGTGTTATGGTAACCAGATGACCGATATAATACTTAGATATTTTTTTTGTAAATACATACACATTATATATAGAAAACACCCAGACACGAAACAAATATCTGCAGAACATGCAAACATTTGTCCCGTAGCGGGGATCGAACCCGCAACCTCCGCATCTCAGCCGGGCGTTAACACAACTGCGCCACAGAGGTCGTCAAATATTCCTTATATTCAATAGATGGCGCTGTTGTAAATTCACTCGCTCAGGGTCCCTAGAATTGAATAAAAGCACATAATTTATGGTAGGTACTTTTGCGATTAGCGTGTCGCAGTAATTTGAAATATCACTATCTTTGTTCACGTACCGTATGATTGTTTCTCTTTCATAGTGACAGTTCAAAATGCGAACGCCCAGCAGGCCTAAGAAGATCGGCACGGTCACGTTATTTTGCGCTTACATACATCAAAACTAAATAAAAATAAAACAATAAATTCCAGAAAGAATGCTTTATTTCCATTACATCTATATTTACAAAAGAAGCATCCACTCAAGACGTTTTCTAAAAAAATAAATTCAGAACATACATCTTTGGAAAAAAACGTATTGAACTTTAGTTTTTTTTAATTTCAGGAGACTTTCCCGATATTAAATTATTGCTGTTATTCCTACGCCAACAGATAGTATCAACTGGACTCTAGAACTTAAAATAAATTTGTTAATTACCTACTAAATTGAATTGGACTAAATAACGTAAAAGTATGGACCATACCGTCAATTTCAACCCTCTTTTTCGCAAATGCGGTAAATTTTTTACATCTCTTTAAACATTTTAGATAAATCGCCTTGACTTGAATTTTTTATTCATACATAAACCCACGCAGACATCCTCAGATCCTATCAGCGTTAGATCCTGTTGGTTTAACGCATAGAGCAAAAATGTCCATTCATATAGAAATATGAATAAGCCAGTATGTATCTCAAATTTAATATAGATACCTTTACGAATAACAGGGTTTGTGTCAGTTAAAAGTTCAGTTCCGGAAACCAAAAAATATACATGTTGGTATTTGTAAATGCAGTTTTTCAAAACACATAAATTAGGCCTATTACTACAAAAATATGCTTTATTCATAATAGTTTTATAGCTTCGACAGACTGAAAGTGGTATTAATAAAAAAATTATTATATAAATTAGTGATTGTCTAGATTATCATAGCACAATTTAGTGAACATAGTTTTATACATGCCGTATTCGTAGAATTTATTTAACAGCAAGCTTTTAGGAAAACGGTACTTAATAGGGGCAAAGCACGAATAAATACTTGCTAAATATATTGAACATGTGAAATTATCGGGTTTAGCTTGAATCATATTTCGAGTGTACTAAATTAAATGGGATTTTTAACAAATATCTACACTAATATTATAAAGAGGAAAACTTTGTTTGTTTGTTTGTTTGGTTGTAATGAATAGGCTCAAAAACTACTGGACCGATTTTAAAAGTTCTTTCACCATTCGAAAGCTACATTATCCGCGAGTAACATAGGCTACTTTTTATCCCGATATTCCCGCGGGAACGGGACTTACGCGGGTGAAACCGCGGGGAGCAGCTAGTGTGAGATATATTTGTTCATTGTTTCATAGGAATAGCAAAATTAAATATTATCATACCAACCGATTTCTATTGTTTGTAATTCAATTCGTGAGATAACAATTGTAAACTTCGGGAGTTCTCGTTTCCACAAAAAGTAATTAAAAATCGGCTCACTATTGAAGGTAAAATCACTAAACATTAAAAATATATTCAGTCACAGAACCTCCTCTTTTTACGAAGTCGGCTAAGTCTGTTCTTAAATTCAGTATTATTTTCGTCAGAGCACCAGTGATTGCACTAACAATATAATTCAAAACTAAATCCAATAAATCACAATCTTTTAACACGTAGATACATAGAACAAGATTAGTTTCTGCCCGCGGCTTTGCTCGTGTCACCTACTATTCAAGTATCTTTATACGAAAACATCGTGAGGAAACCCGCGACTTAGGTACTACGTTACGTTTTTTTTTGAGGCTATGGCAGCTGAGAGGATGGTTTAGGTGTTACAAGTCTATTCCATCTCAACAATGTCCCAGGCACCAGTGTCCCGTAAAGCGTGGGCAAAGATTGCCTCCTGACGCTGTATAAATCATCTAGTAAAAGATGTTAAGGCCCGAGTTTATATATAAACAACAAACAAACAAACTTTAGATTATAGGAATACAACCACTTTACCTGATTCGAACCATTATCACATTTTTTTCATTTTTAAGAACTTTGCCGATGATTTACTATAATATACACATCGTATTTTGTTCAAAGAGCGGACGAATAAATTAGTTAACTTTACACGCGTTTTAATTTAGGTTTTATTTCTATGCTGCTTTCGTATTCCTATATAATACTATATTTATTATAATATTATACTCAGCGGCACAATTAACCGCCCATCACCTTGATTTTTTAGTTTTCTAGTTTGAATTTTACCCTACTTACTGAAACATACGAAAAAAATAAGTTATGAGGGTAGTCTCGAATGTTTTTGTACCGAAATTTCTTTCACACATGAATTTATGTTCTTAACTTACAATTGCGATAAAATCAAAACTTACTACCTATAACAAGGTAGGCGGTTAATTGTGCCGCTGAATATATATTATAATATATACACTACTATATAGAAGTAGCAACAGATAAACCGAGTAAGTATATGAAAAGTAACTTCAAGGTGTTAAAGAGAATTTAATTTTTCTCATAAAAACACCGTTTACGTATCGGCGCGAAAAGCTAGCGAGGTGTATTATCTATTAAAAAATATGTACACTTAATCTACATAAGTAGCAGACTCAACGAAACTACGAAAAAATTAAAAGTTTTAAAGATATTTCGCAAATACTAACAATCCGCGAAATATACACAAAGAAATATCTTTCTGAAACTAAACAAAACTTATAATAAATGAAATCATCTACTCACCAAATTGCTTCTACGCAAAATCTCCCACTATACACAGATTTTTAAATTTTATATTTTTTTTTATATCAAATAATAAGATTTTTGTTCAATCATTCAACGCTACGTCGATATTTTTTTTTTAATTTTCATAATTATTTAACACCTAACTAACTATACGAATACTCATAAGAATAGTCACATTCGACATCCCGTAAATTTTAATTTCTGTTGCGTATGGGAACATAATTACCTCGAAATTTAAGTGTCAATTCACACCAAGATGGAACTGAGGCGAAGTTTCAGTGTCATCTGATTTTAAACTTTATGATTATCACAATAATGCATAGTATTAAAGCGCTTTGAAAGTGATCTTGGCGCCGCGCCGCTTACGGTCGCTTTTGCCTTAGTTTGAAGTTTCTCAAGCGATACTGTGTATTATGGTGATGAAGATAAAGTTTTAAATGATATGACAATAAAACTGCGCGCCGCTCCCCTTCCATCTCAGTGTGAGTTGAGCCTAAGAATAATTTTTCATATCTTACTTTTATGTCTACCATTTTGAACTCTGTCAGTTTTTTTTCTATAAACATTTTGGTATTTTTATACAGTGATTTAACACAAAAATTGTTTATAAAGGTATACAATTTCCATTATTCATAGTCCTGATATAGCAATTATAACAGAAGTAAATAAATCAACCTCATTATTTATAAAACGTTGAAAATATTTTAATAATAATAAGGGTTTTAAGCTTTTTTTTCGCTTGCACAATGATAGCAACAGATTAACAGCCGTTTTAGCTATAATTTACCGGTTCATTATGAATAAAGTAGCAAGAATATAGCGTGGTTTAATCAGAACTATGAATATTGTGTTCCCATACACATCAGTTGGGCCGAACAGATTTAAAAATCTATATCAATCTGACAGGCCCTATAATGGGACACACAGACCCACGCAACGCAGGTAATATACAAACTTATTTCCACTATACATTCGTAAATAATAGACTTTTTATTAAAGACGCACCTCTGACTACCCCCTCTAAATCTTAAATAAATATATTTGTGGATGACAATCAAATGACGGTTCGTATGAAAGTGACCAACTCTGGTGATGGTAATTTTTAAGACGCTAATTAATTAAGGATTTTTATTTAGTTTGTTTGTTAGAACTTGTACGTGGGGGATAGTTAGAGGCACGTCTAGAGGTTCGCATCGCAGCAAAGTTATTTATTATATAAAAACATAGCTATTGTGGAAATAAGTTTGCATTTAAAAGGCTACGAAGCCTTATATAGTAAAACCCTATAAATAACTTTCAAAATGAAATCTCACAGTCAAATATCGTTGACAAGACGGAAAAGGTTTAGACAGAGATATACATCATTTTCCGAATTGTTTTTTGCCTTGAGGAATATATACCAGAAACATTTTTGTAGTATTTTGATTTATCTTTTGAACGTCACGTTTACGTTTCATATATTGGACATTTTGGTTCCTCGAAACGTTTTTCAAAAAATCGAATGTTTAATAGTCAATTTATATTATAGAAAATAAGCAAAGTAAGTATACATTCCGGTATATACATCTCAAGGCCCCAATACCACATAGATTAGAAGCTGTTTTAGCCATTTTTACCTCCGGTCCGATTTTGGCTCCAAAATATTCAGTCTATTGTATATAACACTGGTTTTTCTTTCTCTCTCTAGTTTTGGGGGAAGGCACAGCATACATTTAGATACTATAAAACTATTTATTTATTAACAGTATAAATGAAATAACTTTACAAGTGACGAACCGAACCAACAAAGTATACAAAATATTATCATTTTATATTTTGTTATTATATTTTGGTTATATATTGTATTTGGTTTGATTTAAAAAAAACAATGTATGATAAAAATGTTCGCCACTTTGCAAATCCTATCCGTAATTTTTCATCAAAAACCTAATTATAATTGCTACTTTTATACAATGATTTATATACATTCGCCTACTTACAATCCGTGAGGTGATAATTATTTTGGTTTCAGACAATTTTTAACACATCCACAAATATATTTACAATATGAAAAGCTTGTTCAGCCCAGTATTGAAAATGTCGAGCCAAAACCGTCCCAATAACAACGAAAGTAAGGTTCACCGCACGCGGCAATTAAATAAGTAAAAGCACAACTCTCTCAAACTGGCAGCTACCGTGCTGCCATCTATCTGTCAAAATTAAGCCTTGATAATGTGTTATAGGCAGATTAAATGGAAAAAATAAATATTTACACAATTGAAATCACCCCGTGCGTTAACCTTGGACATTGAAATATAATGAAACGAGTCAAAGAAATTCACAACTGTATTATTACGATTTTTACAATCTAAATTGTGTGAAATAATGATAATTCAAATAATACGTAAGTATTGCAAATTTCCGTCACTCTCGGTAATGGAAACCGACTGGGTTCTTAATTACTAGATTGATTTACGATTAGTATTTTATGATCATTATAACAATTCGTTGTTTTTATTCAAATTTTTCATGCCATCTCATAAAATGTGCAAACGTTTATGAATCAAAGTACACATGAAAAAATTGAATTTGTCTATATTTTGGAAATTGTATTTGTCTCTTTAGACAAGTATTGCGATTCAGGTGACAATTTGTTTATAGTGTCACCTCTGCTTTAAGCCCCACGCATTGACCATTTCTTGAGAATATGTTCAACTAAACTCAGAAAGGTAGATGCCTATTTCATCTAAAAACTGCCTCAGGCGGCTTACCATGACGTATTATTAAACAATTCAGTTTAGGTTCAACTTACGTCAGCGCCTCTACGTCAAAATCTATTCAAAATAGGACCTAAACTCTGGTCATAGTAAGCCTACTTCTTCACGTTCGTTAACCTCAATTCTGAAGGTCGTGCCCTTAAAAAGAAACCTACAGGCACTGATAAACTATACTTCATTTCTTGAATCGAGCTAATAGGAGCAAAAATAAACGCACGTGATTGGTCGTCGAAAATAATTGTATTTCTCGTGATTGGCTAGATTGTCAAATGAATTGTCAATTGTCAAATCTTGCCAATCCAATGAATTTCGACGACCAATCACGTGAGATTATTTTTCATCCTATTAGCTCGCTTCAAGAAATGAAGCATAGTTAACCTTACGGTAAATAAAAACCCAGTCAACGCCATATAAAAAAAAAACAAAAAAAAACTAAACCATAACAAGACTAGTGAGGTCCGTAAGTTGTAGAAACGTCGACACACGCCGGCCCGACGCATTCAGTTCCCCGCGGCGTCGACCTGCAACCGTTCATACGTGAGCACGCGCTGTGTCGGCGTTCCTTGACGCTGGGTTAACGCTAGGCGGTGGTTGGCAGGACGATTTAAGATAAACAGCCTTACTATGACCGTTAACTGCCAGTTTCAATAACATTCCTATCTCTGGTTGTGCTTAATGCGGGTAGATATTAGTCATTACTTCTATACAAAATGTGTCAAATATCTACTGACAGTTAGCAAAATCGGAGATAGGCACGTTATTGAGACTGGCAGTCAGTTTAGGTCATATTATGAACAGCTTTTGACGTAAGCTAAGGCGCTGAAGTAAAGTTTTGACAGTCAGAACCTAAATTGTTTAATAATACGTCATGGTAAGTCTCCTAGTGGCTTACCATGACGTATTAAACAATTCAGTTTAGGTTTTAACTGTTCTCACTTTACGTCAGCGCCTTAGCTTCAAAAGTAGTTCATTATAGGACCTAAACTGAATCGCTTTTAACGGTCATAGTAAGCCAGCTGTTTATTTACTGTAGGACCTCAAGGATCACTAAAATCACTTTCTTATTTGGTCCGGCAACGACTTTTGAGAATTTTGGCATGACGATGATTAGACTTTACGGATTTTATAGCAGAACGATTATAATTTATTTACAAAAGGATAGTGTGAAGATTTTATAACGAAACACTTTATATTTTTAAAAATAATCGTCAACTATTTTCCATTACCGTCATAATGTTTTTCCTAATTATATTGATCGAACCACCGCCGCACGTTAAATGCACAAAACTCGGATTGTTAACCGGAAACCATACGAGTTTTGTAACGCCCTGCCGTCCCGCCACCAAGTTTTAATAAAGCATAACCTAACCCAGCGTTGTGCCAGAAAACTGTACCAAATAGTTTTTTAATTGGTACAGTTTGAGCCCCACAAGGTACGAAACACAGCACGAGAAAGCTACTATTTAGCTGTTAAGAAAATGTCAACATGATATTGACATAAACCGTAGCGTTAGTCACATGCGAAAGATTGATAAATTTTAAAACAAAGTTCTGTGATTTTTATGTTTTAATAGAAATATACTTTCAGAAATAAATATTTTTTTTTAAATGTAATGCTTTAATGTGACTACGCTTATCGGTCATAAAGTTTCAGTAACCAATTTGCAGTTACTGATAGAAAATAAATACACAAAAAACAAAAGGCAATTTGACAAGTCGATACACAATTTATATTGAAGCGGTAAAACAGTGGACATTAAATACCCATAAAATAACACAGAATAACAGCTAAATAATAGTGAAAAGTGCCACATAGTGAGAATTATTTGTGTGAAGCAAACACATGCATCATAAAACTAAATAAAAATTATGTCAGTCTAACCAATATTACAATAATGCTAAAAACAAAATCTGTCGAACATACTTTGTTGAAGTTCGATTATGTACATTAGCAAGCTTGTTTCAACAAAATACGTTCAACAAATCTTGCTACATAACAAAATAAAATAAACGTTCACATTTCAAATCATATTTTAATGATCAGCTGATATCAAAAACGTTACATTAAATTCGTGTCAACTTAAAAAAACAATTTCTATCTATAGGAAAAAACTTATTATAATAATTGAAATTCGTGATGGTAATCTCTTTTATAACTTTATTTACTTGGCACAAAATGCTATTCCAAGTTTAAACACAGGTAAGAAAAGAAAAAGAAGGCCATAATAAAAAAACAAAGACATTATTCAAAGAAATTACTTTTGAAATGTAATCCTATACTCTTTCTAGCGATTTGTGCCAAGTTTTTTTATAATATTACAAGACGTGTCCCACTCCGCTGTTTTGAAAAACGACAGCCACTAACCCCCGGTTCCTATAACCAACCTACGGATGGCCGTAGGACTTTTGCCAACGTTGTTATCTGTCAAAAAGTTTCATACATTTTGTTTTGTAATAACAAAGTTACTATGGTGATGGTAGCAACAACGTACGTATGACCTACGGACATGCGTACGTTGGTTATAGAAATCGAGCATGACGGCTTGTGTAATCGGTATGAGGTTTTTTTCGTGAGTAATTGCGCGTGACAGTGACAGAGTTATCACGAATAACTTTGTGAGAATGAAATAGCATGATTTGACGATCGGCACGCGGCGCTTGAGCGAACTGAATTGCACTTTCTTTCAAAGTACTAAGAGTCGCTATTTAAATAAATGTTTACGCGAAGTGGGTCGTCCTTGTTCTATTATGTATTCTTTGCTATTAAATCTAAAGTATTTTAACATATTGGACAGATACACAACAACTTATTACTTTAGTAATCCTAAATAAACTTACAAATTAAAAAGTAATTAACATTTATAAACATAAAAAAATAACTAAACTTTATCAATAATTAAGTACACTTTTAGAACATGTCAAAAAATATTTAACTTTTTTTTTAAACTATATATTAAAATGGTAACAACAATGGCACCATTGCAATTATGATGATTCGTTTTTTTATTTACATTTTAAATTATGAAACAAAACTATTAAGAGAGAGAAGGTTGAAAATTCAAATAGTTAAATAAATATTTAATAATAATAAGTTGAAAGATTCTATCAGGAGGCGTACCATGATGTCTTATTTAGCGATTTAGTTTAGGTTCTGACTGTCAAAACTTTATGTCAGCGCCTTAGTTTACGTCAAAAGTAATTCGTAGTACGACCTAAACTGAATCGCTATAAATGGTCATGGTAAGCCGGCAAAAATAAAGTTATTGGTTCATTATGAAAAGTTATATAGCTTTGCATGTAATGTGTATGACAAAAGCGTTTTATAAATTCACATTTTGTAAGACAGACTACATATATATATACACGGACATATTTTTGTATATATACTTACTTTAATTTGGCTATGAACTAAGTTCACGGAAAGGAACTAGGAATGTTCACCCTGTTTTGACATTTCAAGTTTTGATCATTATTTTGATTTTGAGCAAAGCTTTACTTACAAATAAACAACTATTATTTTATAACATTGGGCTTGTTTTACCATATCCAAGTGGAATACCAAGACTGTTAGTTAAGTATATAAAGAAGTAGCGTTCTGACCCGGCTTCGCACGGGTGTTTTCTCTTCTACAAATGCATGTATTCATTATTATATACATACATATATGGTTATTAATTTTGAATCGCAGTCTATTGCTGAAAACCGCATTAAAATCTTTAAAAACTGAAAAGAAATGAGTGCACAGACAGCGGGAAGCGATGTGTTTTGAAATAAATTATTTTTATCTTAAAAGAGGGTACTTCGCAAACGGCTTTTATAGCATAATTATAAGTTTTTATGGGTTATTGGTTAACTTAGTTTGAAGAACTTTGTGGTAGTTTAAAACTTGGAAGTGGTAAAATAAGACCGAAGCGTCAATTCGGGTACCTATCGGAAAACCCACTTAGCAAAACGTTGTATGTTTAAGAACGCCCTAATCGTAAAATGTCATTGTTTCGATATAGTCATACAAGTAAAATGACTTGGTAGCAAAACGTCTGGTTTGCTTGATGCAAGTACAGTCATATTTGCAGTTTTGTGTTAATCTTTTTCTCTTACCTTCTTTTAGTTCTTAAGTAAGTATTTAAGTAAATAACTCTTTTGATGAGGTACCGAATCCCTGGCCACTTCAAAAAATAATGTTCATTATAAGTCGTTATTGTACGTGTGTGTGTTATACGTGGCCTAGACAAGGACACCGCAACAGGGGACGTCCACCGGCACGATGGATAGATGACATCCGTAAGGCTGCAGGTTGCACGTGGCTAAGGCTGGCGCAGGATCGAGGCGAATGGCAGTCGCGAAGGGAGGCCTATGCCCAGCAGTGGGCTGATAAAAAGGGCTGATGATGATGATGATGATGATGATAAGTCGTTATTATAATTTTAGATTAATAATATAAACGCGAAATAACAAAACTTAACCGAGAAAAGGTGTCACCATTAGGTACAATTCCTCAAAAATGTGACCCATGTAAAGCGTATTTTATTTGGAGATAAATTTTAAAATGACACGTAAAGAACATAAAGTACCAAGCCTAGCCTACCACTACTACTACTACTACAGGTTCATCGAAATTGTTAAGTATGCGGAATCTTTAAGTTTAAAGGCGATACCTATACTTCATTTATTGAATCGATTGAATAGGAAGAGAAATAAACACGTGATTGGTCGTCGAAAATAATTGGATTGGCTAGATTTGACAATTGACAATTAATTGGACAATCTAGCCAATCACGAGAAAGATAATTATTTTCGACCACCAATCACGTGTGTTTATTTGTCTTCCTATTAGCTCGTTTCAATAAATGAAGTATAAGTATAGGTACAATAAATTTTTTGTTTCATTTAAATTTATAAGTGCTAATTTAGTTGTTATTATGTTTTACTAGACTGACTGTACCAGACATTTCATTATAAAGGACTATTTAAAATTCCAGACGTTTTGCTAAAAGGTCATTTTCACGACTTGGTCAATTCAGCTGTGTGTTCATTTTGCTTTCTAGGTGTTCCGATAGTAACCCGTCAATTCATACGAAGATGGAAGGGAAGCGAAGCGAAGTTTCAGTGTCATGTGATTTTAAACCTTATGAATATTACTATAATGCATAATATAAAGCGCTTTGAAAAGTGCTCTTGGCGCCGCCACTGTCGCTCGTGGTCGCCTGCATTTGAAGTTTCTTAAGCAATACTATGTATTATGGGTGATGAAGATAAAGTCAAAAATCATTATGACAATAAAACTACGCGCCGCTTCTCTTCCATCTCGGTGTGTGTTGAGCCTTACAGTAGCATATTCGAAATCTATAAGTTTTTGTCATTCCATTACAACACAATATAAGAAAATAAGTAATAACAACACTCTAAAGTAGAATTTGTGATTGACATCATGTCAATAAATTATTTATAAATAGTTTGGAATGTCAATATATACCTAATTCCACAAGTTATATTATAAACATTATAACAGATCTAAACTACTTATATATAAAATCTTTATATGTGATGTATAAGTTACATTTATACGTATATTTGTATAATATATGTGCAATAAGCTTTGATATATTAGCAAAAGCTAATTTAAGTTTTATAAATACATAGATTAATAATATTAAATGTTTTAGGGCATTTTGATATAGTAAACAGCAGTTTTAATACCCAGATAAATTGACTTATTTTCAAGATAATAATTACAATACAATTTTGAGGCAACAACAAATTTTAATTTGATGATTGACCACCAATGGCGTATGAGTTCGATTCTTACGGCGGGACAAATGTTTAAAAGCTCTAAAAATATTTGTGACTAATGATTTATAATGTCTTTTATATTATGATTCAGTCTCTACAGATTTAAGCAATTTTAAGAACACATTAAATTGAATTAGCTATTAATGATGTTTGTACCTCAAATGAACAATATTGATAGAAAAATAGCTACATTCTGTTTTATAAATATATTTAGTTGAATTTGTTTTTTAACGAGATTGTGAAAAAATATGAATATTGTAAAAGTTATGGGTATACATTTTTTTCGTTTTAAGCTCTGTATATGTACTTTTTATATAATTACTATTTTCTCGTAATTTACGGTAAAATTTAAAAATATAACACTAGCGATTTACTAAATTTTAATATTAGACAACAACGCGATAAGTTGGGCAAAAGCACCCATTTGTAAAATATCTATCAATCTAACGGCGAATATTATAATATAATGGAAGAATAGTTTTACTACATATAAATAGGTCACATTTCAAAAACAATATTTACAAAAATACGCAGCTCACATGTATAGCGATATTTAAACTATATACAAGTATTTAACTCTCTCAGAAATTACATTTCTAATGTGTATTTATTATATTATAGTAAAACTGAGTGTAAAAATACTACCTGTAAACCATTCAATCTGTGTTTTCAGAACGTTCGTTCGAATGAACAAGTGGCCAACTCTGGTGATGGATTAACGACTTTAAAAGCCGGGACCGACAATTTAACCCTCCGAAGCACGGAAGCGCTCAGTCACCCATCCAAATTGTGACCGTTTAGAACGCTGCTTAATACAACAACTGAAGAACGTCTATCGATAGTATTATTACACTCAGCTATGTTAATATGCAGTAGTTTTGTTCAGAACATTTTAATTTCTCGTACACGAAAAGTACGCTTGAAGTCACCTGAACATGGTGTGGAAAACAGCACTTTTCGACCCAGGATTAATGCGATTTCGTTTTACTAGGTGATTCTATTGCCTTTTCCAGTGCTACTCCCAATACACGAGGTTCCTATAACCATTTCCGGATGGCCGTAGGACTTTTGCCATAGCAACGTTGTTATCCGTCAAAAAGACTCATACTTGTTGTAAAAAACAAAGTTGCTGTGGTGATGGACCTACGTAACTACATACGTATACTTACGTATTCGTACGTTAGTTATAGAATTCGAGCATTAGAGTGCTTTCATTATTAAATCAGTAGCTTTCAAGCGTTCACAACTTTGAAATGTAACTTTTATGTATTCGGTTTTTCGATAAGATTGAAAAGTACTGTTTTCTCAACGAAATGAGCTAATTTAATTTATTCAGGAGGTGGCGGCGGCACAGGCGGCGGCGGCATTGCTGGTAACGGCGGCTGCGGTGGCGGCGGTCTTGAGTGATTCAGGGGGTGATTGGGAAGATGGTTGGGGGGGTGATTGGCAAGCTGGTTCGGGGGATGATTGGGAAGCTGGTTCGGGGGGTGATTGGGAAGCTGGTTCGGGGGGTGATTGGGAATATGATTAGGGGGACGATTGAGCGGATGATGTGGATTAGGACCGTGGCTAGCCATCGGGTGGTTAGGATGATGCGGCGGATACATTTGCTGATAATAATACCCTTCCATACCATAGTTATAATACATCGGAGGGGGTTGCACCATAAAATAAGGCATTGGGGGTCTGTAATGTGGCCAACCTACCTTTGGATGTCCGTTCTGACGGGGTTGTTTTGGTGGTGGTCCTATTTCTGGACCAGCGGTGCGTTTCCTCGATGTTTCCAAGACCTCTTTGGAGATCTTGATTTTGAGGCCCGAGGTTTGCGGCGGAGGTGGTGGGGCGGCCAGACGTTCCTTGGGAATCTTGATTTTAAGTCCGGGGCTTGTCGATAACTTGTCTCTTGGTATTGTTATCCGGAGACCGCCATCTTGGTTCGCATCCTGGACGGGAGGTGGGTTCTGTGCATCTTCCTTCTTCTTTTCTCTCTCTTTATCCTTTTTGTGTTTCTTCCGCTCCTCTTTAGACTTGTCCCGGTCTTTGTGTTTGTGTTTCTCTTTCTTCTTCTTCTCCTTTTTATGTTTATGTTCTAGTTCTTCTGTCGTCGGTGGTACCTCTAGTTGTGGTGTGGGTGTGGGTTCAATAACTTCTTTTTTGACTTCAATAACGGGTGACTTTTTCTCGGTAGGAACGGATATAGGTACAGGTTTCGCTAAGCTTTCCTTGAGCAAGTTTGATACTAAAGTCGGGTCTGTTTCGATGCCATTCAGAGATCTACTCGTTGGTTCTTTTTTAATTTCAGTTTTGACTTTAGTTGTGTTCCCTCTTTGTGACTCTCTTATAACATTTTCGTAGCCCGGAGTTTCATCTAGCTTTTTAACGACCACTTGTAACTCCGGTTCCGAGTTAGACTGTTGCCTCTGTCTTTGTTTAGGTTGTTCTTTGGCCGGAGGTGATGAGAATGGGGACAGTATGGCCGGTGGTTGCATTTCTCTGACCGCTGCGGTGGCATCGGGCCGTTTCTTAGGACTGACAGTGACCGGTCTAGTTTCTTGCGGACGGGTTTCCTTAGGCCTGTGTTGGGGCTGAGTGGGCCTTCTCGGCGCGGCCGCGGCGGCTGTAGGCGTCGTTACATTCTCCGGAGAGAACAAAGATGGCGGTCTCGTTCTTGGTACTTCGGGGGTGGGTTGAGTTGCTTGATTGGGGGTTGGTTGAGCGTGAGTCGGCGGTCTATGGTGTCTGTGGTCATGGGGTGGTTTCTGATGATGCTTATGATGACCCGGCGGCCAAGGATGATGAGCCTTATGATGATGCTGGCTCGTTCTCTGATGAGGTACAGAACCGTCTGGTCTGTTCTCTCTGGTCTCTGGTCTGGCTTCAGGTCTGATCGCTTCTGGCCTTGCACCTTCCGGTCTGGCGCCTTCCGGTCTAGCGGTTTCTGGCCTTGGGTTATCCGGTCTGGGATTTTCTGGTCTAGCGTTCTCTGGGCGTGGGTTTTCCGGTCTGGATTCTGGTCTGGGTCTGACTGGCGCGCCGGGACGTTGCATCGCCTGTGGATAACGTAATTTTTAACAAACAAATCCAACAAAATTTGGACGCGTACGCCTTTAGGGCTAGAGTATCGGCTTTTGTATAGTATAATAGTAATCTATTCTCGCTCACGAGGCAAGTATATTAACGGTCGGTTCCTATAACCAACTTACGGATGTCCGTAGGACTTTCGTCATAGGAACGGTGCCAAAAGTTTCACACATTTTATGTTGTAAAAACTTGAAAGAATAGTCCGTCCGAAAAAAAATAATCTCACCTGTTGCCGTCTCTCTCTCTCCTCCCGCCTCTCCCGCTCTTCCCTCTCCCTCTTCTCTCTGTAGAGCGCGTAGTCTATCTTCATAGGGTGGGGCGCGGCCGGCGCAGTCGCGGGCACATAGCCGCCTGGGACTGGGGCCGCGAGCCGACGACGCTCACGCTCGTATTCTGTAGGGAAAAAAATTAAATGAAATATTATCACGACTGTATCCCAGGGAGCGGTAGACATTTCTTTCAGATCTTTATGTAATTCTTTAGATCCTTTAAGATGTCTAAGGGAGTAGTCAGAGATGTGTCCAAATACATATTGTGCAATGTACACTTTTTGCAGAAGTTAACTTTTCAAACGTGACACCGTTCCTTCACCGTTTAAAGCTCTTGTTAAAGCGCATACAAATTTTTCGACGCGCAAAGTTCATTGTTGCACGGCCGGATCCGATCCCACGACCTTCGGATCGCAAGGCGAGGTATTAATCAACTTGGCCAACACAGCTTTTATAAAAACTTAACTTAAAAATTATTATTATTTTTTCACGAAAATCTATTGGTAACTTTACCTTTGTCAAACGCCTTATCGAAGTCATCGCTAGGTGGCGCTGCGTGTTTAGCGGCGGCGCCTGCGCTCGACGACGCATGCGCCGCGTTCGAATGAGGCGACCCAGTGTCTGAAACAAATATATCTTTTATTTGCTAAATATATTAATATCTGGCTAACCTAAGAGATAACTAGTAATACAAAGTGAAACTTGGAAAAGTGATTGTACAATTTACAAGATGCATATAGCCCCGCCCTGCGGTTTTACCCGCAGTCCCGTTTCCGCGGGAATATCGGATAAGTAGCCTATGTCAATCTCCATCCCTTCAACTATCAACACCATCAGGTTATGGGCCCAGAATCATCAAACGCCAATGATAACTGTTAACCTTTTATATCAGAAAAATTAATTAAAAATCTTAATAAAAGTTACGACTTCGGCAGGATTCGAACCTGCGATGATACAAGCGATCGTCCTTAACGCGTACTGCCAGTTGCCAACCCAGCCAACGAAGCGTTCGTTGCCTGCCGAAGTCGTAACTTTTATTAAGATTTTAAATAATTTTTTCTGATGAAATACCTATGTGTGGTTTAACACAGAAATAAATATATAAAAACATATTATATTGAAATAAATAAATGTATTTTCTTTCTTTTCAATTAATTTACCTGCGCGCTGTTGGTTCATCATCTTTCTCTTCAACCTAGACGGGCACTTCTCGAATATCAGCAGGAACTCTGACGTGAGTCGCTCCAACAACTCAACGGTCACTGTGCGATCCACGTAAGAGAACCAATGACGACCTTCGTTTGATTGCGGTATCTGAAATTAAATATAATATAATATAGCTTTCTTGTACACCATAAGGGTCTTATTCATAAAAACTTGACAATTTAATACAGGTTTTAAGAACGTTTTTTTCTTGTCACCCATATGTCAACAAAAAGAGATAGCAACAGATTTAATATGCGTTTTAGCTAATACAGGTTTACTGGTCGAATATGCATAATGGGGTAAATCTGTACTACTATTATAAAGAGGTAATGTTGGTTTGTTTGTTTGACGGAGGTAATATACAAAGTTACTCCGCCGATTTCTAAATTCTTTCACCGATGTGTAGAATGGACTGTCGGGATGGTTATAGGCTACTTAGGCTACTAATATTATAAAGAGGTAAAATTTGTTCGTTTGTTTGACGGAGGTAATCTCCGAAACTACTGGACCGATTTCAAAAATTCTTTCACGGGTGTGTAGAATGGGCTGTCCGGGTGGTTATAGGCTATATTTTATCCCGGTAGCTTCATTAGTACACCCGTGCGAAGCCGGGACGTGCTACTAGTAGGCTATATGAAACGGGAAAAATGCACAAAAGGTAAAACAAAACACGAGACTTACTAATCTACAACAAAACGCAGCATACCTTCGCTTCCCATCTTCAACAACAAACTCACCGCCCAACTGCTCCATTTAGAAGCGAGATGTATGCAGAAGCACGCTACGACTGTCGGTCTGTACTGCAAACACATCGTGGTGAGGTGGAGACTGTTGCTCGCCATGAAGTACGAAGTCTGGGCGAGATCTTTCGGCGCTGTTGGGAAAATCATCAGTTAGTAATAAGTCTACCTAATTTAATTAAAATTCTACTAAAAATGAAATGAAAATATGATTACGACTTTCTTGAGGTATTTTCAATTTCTTTAGGTGTAGGGACATGCAATAGAGTCACCCATCTTATAAGACTAAATTTAAGTGATCTTTGAGGTCCTACAGAAATAAAAAGATTTATATTTCTTTCTTTCTTTTGGCAATTTTTAATCTATCGAAGTGTGGAGGGTCAGCGTCAGCGGTATGTCAATAATAGGCTAGTTGACTCTAATTTTATGTAGCTCTTATATGATAAATAATTGTTCTTTTAGACCAAAAAAAATACTACCATATTTTTTTGGACCTAAGAAACCGCAAAATTTTATTTTAATAGTTCTACTTTTCAAAAACAGGTGAAAACGCTACCGCCATATTGGTCTATGGAATTGTCTGTGCTGTGACGTCATTCCTAACCAAAACAATAGTTTTCGTGATTTACGTCTAGGGAACATGCACATTTTGAAAAGTTGGCATTACTGTAAATTGGTTTTAGTTATGTGACATTTGTTTATTTCCGATAATAATGACGTCACCATAATGGCCGTAGCGTTTTCAGCGTTCCAATTAAAAAAAAAAGAAACCGTTTTTTAAATTGAAATTATGCAAGCATCATGGACTTTGATTAACTGAAATTATTATATTTTGGTTTTGCAAGGAAAGTACTTCAGGAAATACTAATTTATTGGGTCAAATTTGATATGAGTCAAGTAGGCTATTGGGTCAATATTATATATGTGCAATATATGGTATAGGCTACACGTTAAATGAACGCTGAGGGGAAATGCTGCGTAGTAGTCGATTTTTAGTGTGTTACATGGTGATCTTTAGACGACCTTTGTGGCGCAGTTGGGCGAACGCATGGCTGTGACGCCGAGGTTGCGGGTTCGATCCCCGCTACGGGACAAATGTTTGAATGTTCTGCAGATATTTGTTCCGTGTCTGGGTGTTTTCTATCTATAATATGTATGAATTTACAAAAAAGTCATCTGGTTACCATAACACAAGCATTAAGTTGCTTAGCTTGGGACTAGATGACGCTGTGTGGAAGGTCCAAGGATATTTATTTATTTATCTGGAGTTTGGTAATGACAATGAAAGTGACACACAAGCTATAGATACAACATACCTTTTAAATAAGATGGTTTCATACATTGCCTGTTGTTATACTCCAAATATACGCATGGCAAGTTGAGCTAGGTTTATCGAAATCGGATCAACTATTTTAGTAGTAGCTACAACCAAAATAGTGGTATATACTATCGGGACTTAATCGCGTATTGAAATCATTTTATTTACCTCTATGTTTCGATGACGTCACAGTCACCGTGGTCACGAGTAGACAAAATAATGGTAAGTTACAGCGTTTTTCATCTGGTTATAATAAGCATTAAATTGCTTAGCTTGGGACTAGATGACGATGTGTGGAATGTCCAAAGATTATATCCCTTTATAATATATTTGTATTTATAAAATTAGCGAGGACGTTATAAACTGAATAAAATAGATAAATGTGATATGAATACGCATAGAGAACTTATGGAGGGGCATATGACCGATTTGGTTACATATTTGTGAAAGTTCAGGGAAGGTTTAAACGGTGGAAAAAATTGAATTGCAAAAAATATTACGAAAAAATGTGGCGGTACGAAATTCACTGGATCAGTAATTAAATCATAACTTCCGAGTATTATACCAGCATATAAGTAAAAACAGATGTAACTCTTTAAGAGTAAATAACTTTAAATCCGTTTCCGAAACCAAAGTCGCTCAACTCTCGCCAGGCAAGTCATGCGAATTCGCGCAGACCTGTCACGAGTCGCCATAACTTCTCGTGAGTCGCCACGACCTCCCACGAGTCGCCACGACTTCTCTCGAGTCGCCACGACTTCTCAAGAGTAGCCACGACTTTTCATAAGTCACGACTTCTCATGAGTCACCGCAGGTTCCCACGAGTCGCCACGACTTCTCACGAGTCGTCACGGCTTCTCACGAGTCGCCACGACTTCCCACAAGTCTCCGCGACCTCACCTTTCACAAGGTGACAAGTCCGGACGACGTGCGTGTGAGGGTGGTCGATGGCGACGTCGAAGCCTAGCGTTTGCAGTAGGACATTCTCGTTGAAGACTAAATCTTGAGCCTGAAATAAAGAAAATAAATTATTGAAGGTATTGGTGTATAATCGAAAAAAACACAACGCCCGGTTCCTATAACTAACGTACGGATGTCCGTAGGTAAATCACCATAACAACTTTGTTTTTACAACATAATAAGTAGTGCTGGGCAAGCCTATTCAGTCTCAACAATATCCCAGGCACGAGTGTCCCGTTAAATGTATCAAAGATTGCCTTCGCCCACTGTATAACTCATCTAGCATAGATGAAAAGGCCAGAGTACAGTACAATAAGCAAAATACCATGACATCCAATTATCTAGTCCACTGAAATGAGCTCGTACTTTCACTTTTTGTTTCATGTGTGCGGCTAGATCTTATCTAGGCGTAAGTAAGTAGGCGTGTCGTATCTTCAAAACTAACTTATCAAAATAAACTAGTGTATAGACACGTGCCGAACGTGTTTTAATTAAAGCATTCATTCCTTCCTTCCTTCGTATGAGCAAGTGGCCAACTCTGGTGACGGAGTTTTTTAGGCCGCCTAAAGGCTCCGTCATGGCTTAACGACTTTTAAAAGCCGGGACCGACAATTTAACGCATTCATTAGTCACTTTCCTTAGAAATTCTAAACTCATTCCTTTACATCTACTAGATGATTTATGCAGCGTCAGGAGGCAATCTTTGCCTATACTTAAGACACTGTAGTGCTTGGGACATTGTTAAGATGGTATAGGCTTGCCCAGCACCTAATCAACACTCTCATCTTATGAGTGTAGCAATTAAGAGTATGCATGCCTTCGTTTCGCTGAAGTATAGTCTTGACAGTTTTCTATTGAAACTGCGTCATGACCACCGCTTTTTCTGACAGATTTGTATGGACTAATATGAAATTATGTTATAGATAAGCCACTTACTATTATAGCAGTATTTGGGCGTTAGGGGCTGGTGTACTTTTTCTTCCTCAAAGATGTAAAGGGTTTTTTGGCTCACCTGTTCTTGATACTGTTCTGAGGTAAGGGCGCTCACGCCTTCACCTCTGTGGAGGCAGACGTGGGCGACTTTTATGACATATTCTAATTTCCTTGGCTGCTCCTCTACCTGTGGAAAGATTTAAAAATATTTTAGTATGTCACAGGTGTAGGTAGACCAACAAGTGGAAAAAACAATTTTCTATGAGACCAACCAAAATGACAAGAAAGAGCTGGTTTTCACATTGGATAGAAAAGATTTATTGGACAGCATATTTGCAAAAAACTAATTATTAAAGTAACTTTAGGTAGGTACTGTTAAATAAAATCGGCGGTCTTTTCGCTAAGAAATCTGTACGATCTCTAATGACGACCTCAGTGGCGCAGTGGGCGTGCGATCCCCGCTACGGGACAGTTGCTTAGCTTGGGACTAGATGACGCTCTGTGGAATGTCCTAGGATATTTTTTATTAATAATAACTCAGGTTGTTTCTTACCTTGGCGGCGAGGAATAGAGCTGCAGCAGCAATAGCGTTCCTGTGGAACTGTGTGAAGGAATGGAAGGCGTAGAAGCGGTGCATGTAGACAATAGCCGTGTTGATACATAGTTGCGAACTGTATGTCTGATTTAAGGAAATTGGGTACACATACAACATAGAAAATAAATGGTCTTACATATTTACTTTAAAAAATAGGTTAAAAAACGTTTTTTTCTTGTTAAACCTATGGCAACAGATTTAATATCGACTAACTCATACAAAATACTTTTAAAATGCCTAAAAGTGTGCTGTGACAATTCTTCAGGAATTTTATCCTATTGATTTTTATTGAATACAATGGTAGCTCGCACCTTTAAGAGACAGGTATAAACTCAACAAAGGCATCTTTTGGACAGTTCACCTTTTGTGAAACTCTCAATACTATTTATGAATAGTGGACCTGTTAGCCTAACATGTGTCCAGACAATAATTGAACTATCTACATATATTGTCAAACTGCTAATGTACTGTGGATCAGCATTGGAAGCACATAGTATTAGTTGGATTTAAAAAATACCAACCTATAGCTAATATTTTTTTTTTAATGCATACTAATAAAAAGTATTATAATTATAATCCTTATTGAAAGGAACATACAAAAACCGATATAAATAACTACTGTGCTACATAATAACAAATAGAAAAATGACTCACAACATTCAATAAATATGCATGACTCATGTTTAATATTTTGTTTATTGTGTTTAATACCACTATATTATCAGTATTTTTATATGCAGGGAAATACCAATGTATATAAAGGGCAAATTGATGCTCTGGGGAATACCCAACTTGCACTTATGTAGAGTTCACCAGCAAAGAAAAATATTGAAAGACGGGTAGGAAAAAAAGGAAATTTATTATGTGTCAGTAGGACCGATCGCAGATCGAAATGGAAAAAATGTTAGTACCTAGGACCTTAAAGTTTACTTTTGATTGTGTCATATGCTAGGTGGTTCTATTGACTGTTCAAGCGTGACTCCCAATACACCAGAAAAAGAATCAGACAACCTAGCGGTGTGGGTCTAGCTTTTTATACAGTAAGCGCAATATAATAACATTTTTTTGGAATAGCAAAATTAAGTCTACAACTATTGTAAACAAGTACTCTTTAATAACTAGCAATTAATTTTCTTTGAATCATGATAAGCATCCAAATAAACAAACAAAATTATCAGATTTCTAATAATAGGTTGATTCTATGAAATAAATTTGAATTTAATCAGTAGTAATCAAGATTATTTCATAACAACAAAAAATATTGTTCAATATTGAAACTTGAGTAATGACTACGTAGTTTAACAAACTAAGGGTCTCCCAACAAGTCATAGCCTTCCAGACAGTAGGTCATCTAAGGTCAACAATTTTGAACTTTGTCTTTGAGAAGTTTCAGGATAATGAACTAGCGATTCGCTAGGGACTAAATAGGCCTATCATAGCAATAACAATGTTACTTTGGTCATTTATATCATTTTGTTGAATGAAATAATCATAAAAATTCGTGTCTTTCTTCAAAAACATGTCTTCTAGGCGATAGAGAAGCGATAACCACTGAAAAATACTAGCCTATCTCAAAAATGTGCAATAACATTGCTACTTTGGTCATTGTTATCATTTTCTGAATGAAATTATCATAAAAATTCGTGTCTTTCTTCAAAAACATGTCTTTTAAGCGATAGAGAAGAGCGATAACGGCTGAAAAGGCCAATCATTGTTTATAGACGATCGTACCAGGAAAACATGATAACGAAATGTCGTTTTGTTTTTCCAAGAACACACGTTTCGCGCTCACGTTGAAGACGGTTGGGGAGTAATTTTAGCGCGGTATAGGTCGATCACCGATGCCCTACGTCACCCGCGCAGGCGTCCCGTCAAAGCACAGCTGTCGTTTACTGACCTCGAAACGACCACGCGTGGTCATGCAACCCTAACCTAACCAAACAATGACCTAGGACTTAATATGACCAAGAAAAGAAAGCTCTTACCTCTAGAACGCAGCGCGTTACTCACTGTTAGCGGGAAATCCCAGAAATCAAAGCGAAAGTGGGCCTCGGGTGACGCCGTAACAATTATGAATTTCGTCATCTTTACTCCAATGCACAATGTCACAACACACTTAATAGCTTCACATATTTGTTTAGGACACTTTAATCATGATTTCTTTATTAAAAACACGACAGAAGAGCGTGTAATACGCATTTCACACACATGACTCGACAAAAACATTGCACTCAATCACCACTTTCTGGAAAAGGATACACTTGCAGCCTCTGTCCCATATCCTGGATGAGGTTTGCGGCTTGCTGCCGATAAGCTAGTTCTTTATCTGCATCTAAACCGCATTTTCTGCTTGCTGAACTCTGTAGCTGATCTTTTGTAAAATACCATTTTTCTTGCCCTCCAGCCATTGAACGGATGTTCCGACTGCGCGCGAGAAAGCACGACGGAAAGCAGCGCTCCGTCTACGTGCTTGAGTTGGAAAGGGACAGCGCTATGACAGCGACCACCGGATGTAGACCAAGTTAACATTTGAGGGATTTGTAACAAATTAACTTAGCATTTCACGGTAAATTCACCGATATTGGGCACTAATTTAAAACTTAAATCAAATAAAGTATTTTAAAACAACAGAATAAAGAATAATAAAGGATTTTTTTTGTCACAAATCTAAATTTTGATAGGTATTCTTCAATGAGACGCCATTGCAAAAGTTGGTGGTTAACGTAGTGAGGTCTCCGGTGACACAATGATGTTCTGCAACAAGCACAAGTAAGTTTCACTTTATCACTATGTTTACTTTTGTAGTCTAGATGAATCTCGTTGTTTTGTGCATATTTTTATAGCGAATCATTAACTTTTCATCGAATAATAAGCAAAATAAAATTACGGACCTAGGGACTGTATCACACCGTGCAAATGGCCGACCATCACTGTTTACAATCAGGCTACTTTTTGTTACGTTGAAATCCATTAATTTATAACTTAAATACCCGATAACAATGCCAAAATTAGTTAATTGTTTATATGAATCACTTAGTGCTATCAAGAAATGTGAGAGTATAGTGGGTATTAGAATAAAAAATAATAAGTTGAAGTTATGACCGGCACCTGTGATATGAAATTTGCGCGGCGACGTGGTTTTTCTTTCATTCATTTCACGATTGAAAAGAAAAATCTGAACTGCGCAAATAATTACGCAATTTTAATTTTGATTACATGATTGTTTATCTATCGAGTAACTGCATTCACTACAAATTATTCTCTTCCCTGCTTTATTTATCTCAAAATATGTTTTCCTTTCTACGGGCAAATAAACAACAGCTGTCGGCTCATAACATTCGAGTCTCTGAACGTAAGCATGAAAAAATTACAATTTTCTATTCGTATTGAAATTCAAAGCATGTTTTTCAATTTTTCAGTTAAAAATCCAGTTGGAATCATGTCGCAGCCGCAGCCTCGTAAGCTGCTTCACCTTCCGAGGATCAGAATGCTGACTCGCGGTGGCAGGACTGGTGGATCAGGCATCAGGATTACCAACGTGAAGACCATCCGCCCTCCAAACCCTGAGCTGGTGAAGAAGCAAGAGAATGATAAACTTAGGGCTGAGGTATTTTTTTGCTCATTATTTCATAACCTAACATTAGTACCTAAACCAATTAGGTACTAACGCCCGAATACTGCAAGGCTAATTAAAGTAAATGGTGCTTATTTACCTATCTATGTCATAATTTGATATGTGTACATACAAATTAGGTAAAAAATAACTTCCTCAACGGTTAATACGGCTTTTAATATTTAATTAGCATTTGAGTACCTACCTACTTATTAGATGACCGTTACCTTCATATTTTAATTACCTACCTACTTATTATGCCTGAATAGTCAAACTAAGGTTTTTATTACCTATCAGATTGGTAGGTATAAAAAATTGCCTCCTGATGCTGTAGGTACCTACTTTAATCATCGAGTATCACTTAACCCACACACAAGAGCACATTCCAACCAACTTTATAAAACTAGGTCAAAATCAAATTGCTCATTAGCATAATAGTGTATAATAATTTATTATGCTCTAATAACTAAAAAAAAACCTTGACCCACAGATGCAAAGAGAGATAGCATCCCGTTCAGGCGCATGCCTGTACACCGGCTACCCTTGCCACGCGGTCGTGCTGTCAGGACGGCGGTACTGCGCCCTCCACATCCTGCAGGATCCGACGGCGCCCTACGCTCCGTGCGCACACCCCACTGACAAATGCACCATGCCCGCGCCCAGGCCGCAAGATAGCAGGGACGAACCGTTAGTATCATTTTTATTGTATGTACTTTACATATAAACTGGAAGTTAACTGAAATGTATGGGTCGAAACCAAGTGCATGTGAAAGCTATTGTGCGACTGTATGTCCTCATTAACTTTAGTCTGTAAAAAGTGTGTTAAGTCTGTCTGGTTGTCTTCGCGACTCAGCGCGAACACAGGCCATGTGCTAAGGTAGGAGTCAAGTTCGTCGCGCCATCTCATCCTGGGTCGTCCACGTCGTCGTGTCGCGTTGAGTGGGGTCTACTCTGTGGTCCTCTTTGCCCACAATTCGTTCGACATCCGACAAACGTGACCGATGAAATAAATAATAAATAAATATCCTTGGACATTCCACACAGCGTCATCTAGTCCCAAGGTAAGCAATTTAATGCTTGTGTTATGGTAACCAGATGACTGATATAATACTTAGATACATATTTTTTTTTGTAAATACATACATATTATAGATAGAAAACACCCAGACACGGAACAAATATCTGCAGAACATACAAACATTTGTCCCATTTTGAGAAATCTTTATGAATAAGACTACTTTGTTGTTCCAGGCTATGTTTCGAGCACGCGCGCGCGGCTTTACTCGCGCGACAGAGAACGGCCGCGCCGCCGCCGCCGGTCCTCAGTACAGAGACGCTGCTTAACCAACTACAGCATTATGTCAAGTTAGTATTTTAATACACATTTTAGACTTGAAACATATTTATAAATATTATCAAGACTTTATAGAGAGACTTTTTAGACCGAAAACTCTAAAATTTGATGGTTATTCAGAAAGTCCTTTCTACACACATCGCATAGATGGAAGATTTTTTAAAATCGGCTTGAACCTGGTGGTCTAGCATTTTTTAGTTTTCTAATTTTATAAACTAAGTTGGAGCATGGTCAGTTACAATTTTTCGCAGTCATAACCATGTACCAACCTATGGTATGGTGTGACCTTGTTTCAAACCCTCTGTTTATGTTCAGACCGGAACGTGTAAGAACGACGTCGTGTGCCTCCGCGGTGTCCGTGGTCAGCGAGCCATCGGAGCCCGAGCAAGCATCGCCAGTCGCTGTCGACCCATTCAGTAAGTTACATCACTACATAGTCTATACTATCTATACTAATATTATAAAGAGGTAATATTGGTTTGTTTGTTTGAAACTGGGCTGGACATGTCTGTCGCATGCCAAGTGAGCTGTGGGCAAAGGTTGCCACCGAGTGGCGCCCTGACCCGGCGCGAAGGCGACGCGGCAGACTTAAAAGAAGGTGGCGGGAACTTGACAAATTTACAGCCGAATGGGAGTTCTAGCGCAAGATCGTGACGTCTGGAAGCAATGGGGGGAGGCCTTTGCCCAGCTGTGGGACACGAACGGCTGAATATAATATATAATATAATATAATATTGTTTGACAGAGGTAATCTCTGATACTACTCAGTCGATTTCAGAAATTCTTTCACCGATGTATAGAATGGACTGTCAGGATGGTTATAGGCTATTTTATAGTGGTGGTTTCATTAGTACACCCCTGCAAAGCCGAGTCGTGCTGCTAGTAATTGTTATATTTTTCAGAACAAATGGACGCTAAATCAATAAACGCCGCCTACTCAGCGTCTATACTGGAATGTGCGTCGTGCAGTGAGAGTGACGGCGAGAGCATCACTCTCGGACCGGAGGGGAACTGTAGGTACACGCAGCAGAGCTCTGACACTGAGGAGGGAACCGTTGAGGAGTCACCTTTATGGTATGTACCTACCTTCTTAATAAATATTCTTGGACATTTCACACAGCGTCATCTAGTCCCAAGCTAAGCAACTTAATGCTTGTGTTATGGTAACCAGATGACTGATATAATACTTAGATACATTTTTTTTGTAAATACATAGGTACATATTATAGATAGAAAACACCCAGACACGGAACAAATATCTGTAGAACATACAAACATTTGTCCCGCAGCGGGGATCGAACCCGCAACCTCCGCCGCAAATCTCAGCCGGGCGTTCGCCCAACTGCGCCACAGAGGTCGTCAAATCCATCCACACTCATACTCATTTGAGTATTACTCTCGGACCCGAGGGGAACTGTAGGTACACGCAGCAGAGCTCGGACACTGAGGAGGGGACCGTTGAGGAGTCACCTTTATGGTACGTACCTACCTTCATTCCCCTGCCCTTATCCCAACTATACTTCATTTCTTGAAGTGAGCTAATAGGAAGAAAATAAACGTACGTGATTGGTCGTCGAAAATAATTTTCCATTCTTGGATTGGCTAGATTTGACAATTGACAATTGATTTGACAATCTAGCCAATAAGGAGATAGCAAAGTATTTTTGACAACCAATCACGTGAATTTATTTTTTCTTACTATTAGCTCGCTTCAAGAAATGAAGTATAGGTGGGGTCGGCCCAACAACTCTTCTTCCATTCATCTCTATCATTCGTCAGCTCCGAATTCACTCCTCTCACACTCATCTTTTACACAATCCATCCACTTCTTCCTCGGCCTTCCTCTACTTGTATATCCATCCACACTCATACTCATTTGAGTTTATTAGATTACTCTCGGACCGGAGGGGAACTAGTTCACACATGAGTGAATACGGAGTTGACGAATGATAGAGATGAATGGAAGAAGAAAACATGTTGTGCCGACCCCACCTTGTGTGGGATAAGGGCAAGGGAATGATGATGATGCTTTTAGTTCACACATGAGCGCTTTAGCGCTTACATCAAGCCACGCCCCCTTACGTTCGACCAATAAAGACCAGTTTAGTGACCCGTGAACATTTCTGATTGTCATGATTTGTCGGTGACCTTAAACTGACCAATAAGGGTTCACTTTCCCGCTCCCGCACACCTCAGTTGGTTGAAGAGTTTGTATTGCGAAGGTACCACTTGGCAAAACTAATATTACTAATATTAGGTTTCCAATGGTGTGAATCTCAATTGCTATTGAAGAAACTAAATGTTATATTCTATTTCAGGCGAGCGGGTGTTTTCACAGCAGAAGAAGCGGTGTCAGAGACTAAAACAGCACTTTGCTCGCTGCAAACAGCTTACCTGAACCAGATGGAGCGCTTGAAGCAATTGCTGCAGACCGCTAGATTGCAGTACTTGAGGTCGCTGAAGTTGGAAAAGGAACAGAACTGTAAGTAAAAATGAAAATCCTACTTTTTTTTGCTAACCTATGTTGTCCCACTGCTGGGCAAAGGTCTCCCCCTATCCTACTAAAATTATTAATGCGTAAGTTTATAACTATGGATGGATGTATGTTTGTTTGTCATTCAAGCGCAAACCACTTTTTTATTCTACTAGCAGCACGTCCCGGCGTTGCATGGGTGTACTAATGAACCTACCAGGATAAAATATAGCCTATAACCATCCCGTCAGTCCATTCTACATTTCAGTGTAAGAATTTTTAAAATCGGCTGAGTTGTTTCGGAGATTACCTCCGTCAAACAAACAAACTTTACCTCTTTTATAATATTAGTATAGACTATGTAGTGATGTAACTTACTGAACGGATCCACAGCGATTACCTCCGTCAACCAAATAAACTTTACCTCTATAATATTAGTATTCTTCGTTCGTTAGCATCGTCCTTGCACAGTTTTAAACCTCAATTGAGCATTTTTAATACAATTCCAGGTAGCATCAACTCACAAGCTCGCACGGGACCTCTTAACATACGAGAGAGACGGCAGTTGAGGAAACTGAAGGCGTACGCCGGATACCATAGGAAGCATGGAGTCGACGCGGTACTCGCGAGAAAGCTGCATAAGAAACGAGCTAAGGTATTTTTTATAGTTTTGTTATAGTGTTAAACCACACCTGGTATCATCACAGAAATTGCAAAAGTTATGACACCGGCAGGATTCGAACCTGGGTCGTTACAAGCGATCTCGCTAACTTACCGGCCAAAAAAAAACTAACAGCACGGCCCAGCTTTGCACGGGAGGACTAATGACACTACTGCGATAAAATATAGCCTATAACCATCCCATCCCATTCTACACAACGGTGAAAGTTTTTTTGAAATCGCCGCAGATTACCTCCGTCAAACAAACATTACCTCTTTATAATATTAGTATAAATAAAACCGGGCGAGCGGGCAGGTGTTGTTGACCTTTCTTAGCTTGGGACTAGATGACGCTGTGTGAAATGTCCAAGGATAGTTATTTAATATTTTCCTGACATTCCAGGTGAACGACAGTACCCTGAACCGTCCCGTCCCCTCCGCCGCTCGCTGCACCTACACGGAGGAGAGTGTGCGCTGTTCCCGACAGTCTGTGCCGGCCTCCAAGCACTGCCTTAAACATATACTGCATGATAGGAATCAGGTAATATTTTTAAATTGTCGTACTAATATATCCTTCCTACTATCCTATCCTACTTCCTTCCTACTAATATCATAAATGTGAAAGTTTGTGAGAATGTATGTACCTATGTTTGTTATTCTTTCACGCAAAAACAGCTGGACCGATTTGCTTCAAATTTGGTACCTATGTAGAATTGTAGATAGATGATACCCTGGATTAACACATTTTATCCCAATATTCCCGCGGGAACGGGACTTACGCGGGTGAAACCGCGGGGCGCTAGTTAATAATAAGATCACAAGCCTTTGGTATAATAATAATTGTACGACCATCATCATCATCCACAGCCTCATCTCTCCCACTGCTGGGTATAGTACGTCCATCGTCGTCCATAGTCCATAATTGTACCACAGATAAAATAATACTAATACTGATATATGCCCTGCATGTATTATTTCTGTATCATTAACTAACCCTGTACATAGCTGTAAGTTTTCCTAAAATAAATAAAATAAAATACACAGTACAGTATGTAAAATAAATAAATTGTACGTATGTTTGTCAGGTGCTGTTCACAGCGTGCAGCGATATCCGCGGCGTGGAGAGTTGCCGCGAGCCGGTCGCCAAGCTGCCGCTGCCGTCTGACGCCTGTCGCTACCACACCGACCCGCCCTCTTACACTGTCTTCACACTCAAGGTAATAATATAAGCGAGACTTCATTTACGGGACAAAAGTCAGTTCTCGTTGGACAAATGTTACCATTCGACCAAAAACAGTGTTGGTCAAATGGTGGCACAGGCAGTAGAATCCCCTAGTTTTAAGAACGTGATGATGCAAAGTGGTCTGTAATAAAATTTTATTGAATAAATATGTATTTTGAGTTTGAGTTTGGTAACATTTGTCCAACACTGTTTTTTTTTTTGCCGCGGACATAATTCTGCAAAATCACAGATTTAAAAAATATAGTCCAACATCAGGCATGGCACAACATTGGGAGGGTTGGCACAAGCGAGGCCTATGCCCAGCAGTGGGATGAAACAGGCTGCACATGATGATGATGATGATGATGAACAGAAATAAAAATATGGTTTATTCATTAACTTAATCTATACATAAATTAGTTTTCTTTGGAAACCCTCTTTTAAATAAGTATATAAATACCTGTGTTAGAGAGTTTCGCTTTTGCCTTATGTAACAATTTCATTTCCAGAAGGACGATTCAGACAGTGAGACGGACTCGCAAACCTCCATCACTCAGTTCTCGGACGCGTCCCCCCCTCCGGCCTCCCCCCCGGCCCCCCTGCCGGCCCCCGACCCGCCGGCCCCCTGACCCCTACTCGACCTTGACCAGTTCCTGGCCATGAGTCCCGGGGACGACTTCATGTTTGGACTTCAACCCGTTGATATATAGGCGTCCACACTTAATGTTTGGACTTCAGCCTGTTGATATATAAGTGCGCGGTGACAAGCGGTGGGCACAGTGACGCGAGCGACAAATTGGTTTATTATAGGTCGACGCGTAAAAAGAACGTTGAGTGGAAAAGCGCAGTAGGCGATTTTATGGAACCTTAGGTGGGATTGGTGTCGTCATGTCGTGGTCACTTCACTTCACACTATTGATATAGCGCGTATGGTTCGTGAGCGAGTGACCCGTGCGCAAACATACCCCCTCCCGTTCCCCTCATCGTTGTTTTTACGTGGCGCGACTTATACCTCCGCCACAGGCGCGTTAGATCGCTGCCTAGGCCCGTAGTGCGGCCAGAAAGAAACAGGACCATTTGAAAACTACACGCGCTGTCTCGCTCTAGTCTAGTCTCGCTAGTCACTGCAATTATGGACGCAAACGCGCGCTTCATCATGTTTGATTTTCGCATCTGCGCTAGGATCGCAGAGGCTGGTGATGAAGTGAAAGTGATTTAACACGGTGACGTGTGACTAAATTGTGATAATCAGTGACATGATAAAGTGGTTTTAAGTGAAAAGTCAATGTGACTTTATAAGTGTTAGCTTCAGGCTCCCAAAGATGGACCAGTTTCTGTACCTAAGTACAGGTAAAGACAAAGTTAGTTTGGACACAGATAAAATAATACTAGTAGTTTGGGTACCTAGTTGATATACCTACTTAGTTGATGCAATATACCCACCATAATGTTTCAAATATTTCAAAATCAATATTGTATGTTCCATAAATGCTTAAACATTAGGACATTATAAGTATTTATAGTGAAAGTGGATGGATTAAAAAATCTCTGCTTCTGCTTTTTACTAACATGCAAAACTCGCCAGAGATGCTGCCCCGGCAGCGACCTCGCCCTACGTGCCCGGATGGGCATTGTCATAAGAAGTCCTGCGGCAGCCGGCAGGGAACACTGCCGCAGGACTTGTTCGATGGCGTTGCGTGGGCGGTGCTGCACGGGGCAGGGCACTGCCACAAGAGAAGCTGCCGCCGCAAACACTGCCTTTATCTTTTAGTTGTTTTTTTATTGTATGTAAGTAGGTATAGGTATTTATTGTTATTATAAACACTGCCGCCTCGGGCAACTATGCGCGAGGCGACGTTTGATGTTTTAGTTGATTTTTATTGTATGTAAGTAGGTATAGTTATTAGATTAAAAGTATTTATTATTAAACGCTGTGGTTTACCGATTTGTTTTGTTTAAAAGATCATGATTATGGTTTTCTGAATATTTTCTGTGCCTACAAAAGATAAATAATTAAGTACCAAGCTTACCTTTTGTATTCTTCGAAATATTATGCTGTAGAGAAGTAGGTATCTGTTTTAGATATAGCATTTATTCTTCGATTGTTGACAAAATCTGTAAAATATGCGTAGTAATTTGTAAACAAAGATTGTCTTAAGATTAGTGATTCGTCATAAATCTGAATTTAATCGATACTACGAAAATAAATAGTTTTGATCTTACGTTGTTTTTTTATTAAGTAGGTTACCTATCTATCTATGATCTATTGCATTTAGAAAATCTGTTATTTTGGGAAAAGGTGATTGTAAGATTTATTTTAGGTTAGAACTTTATAAAAATCTCTCTCTCTCGGTCTTACCTAGCAGACCAGAAACTCATTAAAAACTTATATAATGTAAAAAATTAAAAATACCTAACGCATCACGTTCCACTATGGTTCCACTCATGGTCATTCGAAGATGTATATATACAATATTTTAAAGAGTTAAGAAAACAATAATGATAACAACATCGATTTATTAAAATAATTACTACAATTTTACTTATTTTACAGGAATGTCAAGTATACCATTGTATTTAATTAATTGCACACATTTTGAAAGAAAACTAACAAAACAGTACTTATAAATAACTTGGTACTTTTTTGGCTATGGTCACACATTCATTTTATGATTGGGCAGAATGTCGACTTGTCAAGCAATCCGACGGAGTAGTAGGTAGGTTAAGATAACTACAGCAATAAAAAAAAATATTATTCCCTGTGGTTCTATTCATGAGAATCGTTCTCACTAGTTCCATTTTCTGCAAAATTGTAATGTAGGTAATTTCCAAGTATTTTTTATAACAAATTTTAATCTGTGAAACAATTATACAAACGTTAAAAATAAGCTATATTTTATCTTAACCCTTAAATGCATGATTTTTTATTTAATTATGAAATAAATATTTCAGTATAGGTTTTGAGTCACAGATAAAGGGAAAAATAATAAAAAAAATATTGGTATCAATAAAAGCTATATTTTTGAAAAAAATATGTATGTAGCCATTTGGCTACACTATGCGTCTAGGTTGGTGATGAAATATCTTAGTTATTTATGAAATTCAGCAAAAACAGTTTCTTTCTTTGTTGTGTCATAGGGCCACCTGACCCTTGGTGCATTCCGTCCATGAAAACCCCTTGCACCCCGGCAACTTGCATCTATTTTAGGTACTACACCATTTCTCATTATGGTCCACCCCAGTTCCAACGTCTTTGGGTGGAACAGGCTTCATAGGGCCTCGGTGCTTTTTTGCATCAAATTCTCTCTCTAAAGTACTACTAGATGGTCTTCCTCTTTTATTTTCGGCAGATTTTTTACAGTTACATAATGTCTCTGCTAAGTCTGACCGAAATTCTCCAAGGTTCATAATTTTTTTGTCCCTTTATTCATATGGGCTTTCTTATACCACACCCAAGAATTTATAACCGCCATGTCAATCATACCTTCGGCTTTTTTAACATAAATGATAAAAAAACCGAAGATACCATTTTCGTCTTTTTATTCTGATCCTGTACCTTCCTAAGAAACTATCCATCAGATCTACTCCTTCCCTACGGGCATTGTAGTCCTTTATGATTTTTGGGCATGGTATGGTGTTTTTTTTTTCCTTTTCGTCATATCTGTTTACTGTGCCTGCGGGTTCAGCACCAAACAAGCATTGCGATCATCGTTCCATGGTAAATTTCTTTTTTTCCATGTAAGCTCCCGGCTTCGTGACCTCTAAGCTGCAACTCCAGTATTAGGTACATGTACTTATTTGGGATGAGGTTCCCGCCACAGGTTCCGCGTGGATGCACCACCTGACAAGTGCTCCTCTTCATAGACTATGGGAGGGTCTTCGTTACTGTCCAAGGGTTCATCTTCCAGGTCATGTAATAAGTCCCCTACGTTTGAATAATAATCAATATTATAATCATCGAAATCTTCACCATCTTCGGAGACCTCACCATCATTTTATGCAGCTAGAGCTGCCTCAATTTCCTATTCTGCCAAAGAGCCCGACATGCTGAAGAAAAAAGCGAAATAAACAAAATACCAAAACCATACCCAAATAAGCAAACAATAAAAAATAAATACCAAAAACGCATGGTGTAGACATTTGGATACATACATAAAAGTCAAAATACAAACACATTCAGGATAAATTGCCAAAAAAAACGTTATAATATTGTTTTCTTACCTTATGTCTTATCTATTTGTAATTTTTTTAACTCTTTTCGGCAATTAGTTTTCACTAAATCTTAATTCAAAAGTCACAAATTTTCATTCAACCAACTTTTTCCACCTTCACAATTTAGAAGTCAAATTACCCGCCAATTTTATCTTCCACAGACCCTCTTACTCGTTTTTTTTTTTCATTTTGATATTAGCTATGATTTAAAAATACGTTCTGAACACTTGTCACAGCTGTCACTTTTTAAAATGGCAAAAATTCGTTTGTAGACTTTTGGCAACAATATGCATTTAAGGGTTAAAATATAATTTTCTCTGAAATCAGTCATTTTAAAATAAATACCTACCTAATGTCAAAAATTTATGTATTTAGAACACAGTACATACATACACATATGTTTCAACTACCATGCATGACATTAACTACTTATTAGTTCATAACTCCGCAGTAACAGATAATATAAAATATAACTAGAAGAGTCAGGAATCAATAAACAATTTGAAGATAACCAAGCAATACAATGGCAGGCACATCGCAATCAAATCCGATGGAAACCGATGCAGCGTTGGTTACTAAAGAAAGAGATGATGAGATTGAAAAGATATTCACTATAACCGAGCTCATAATCAAAGAGATAGGAACTGTAGGGTTGAGTATTTTAGAAGATCCCCGGAAAAAACCTATTGATGTCGATCTATCAGATGAAATAGCTGGTTTCCTAATGACAGTGTTCACGTGTCTCCGCAAAGAGGAGAATGACAAAGCCGGTCACAACAAATATTTGGGCTATGAAGTGACTATATTGAGTCAAACATTAACCGTCAAGGGTGTTGTGGACAAAATTAAATGTGCCAACATCAAGCTCAATTTTCTTGTGGCAACACCAATAGTGGAGATTCTCACTGTTTTCAAGGGGATTTTTGATGAGGTAAGAACAGGAGTGACTAAATTTAGAGTACGGGAAGATGTGGCAAGAAGAGCAGGAACCAAGAGGGATAAAGAAGGTAGACCGATGCCTCCGTCAAAGACCATTGATAGGACACACAATATAGGCATGTACGGTCTAAATAATCAACATATCCCTCTCTTGCAAGGCATTACTCTCCCTCCCGAACGGCGCACGGGGATTCTTAGAAGTCTGGGACCATTGACCCAAGCTACACTGCTTGTTATGGAAAACAAATACCATTCTAAGCTAACAAATGCTTTAAAGTACTCCACGCAAATGCTACCCATGCATTCAGAGATCGCCCAATGCTTAAAGGAGGCAACTTCACCAGGAATGACATCAGGGGTAATGAAGGAACTGGGAGACATCCTATTACTAACCACATCCAGGGCAACGCAAAAGATATTCATGCCATTGATGTTTGCTTTTCACTTGTGGAGACTGAGAAACACAGGAACGCAGTGGAGCTTTTCTGGCTCAGCAATGATGAAATTGTATAATGCAGCCATCGAATCAGGAGTTCGCTTTACCATGAGAAGTGGAGCGGATGGGCCAATGACTTCAGAAGTCGTCTTCCACGCGATGTATGGGACCTATCTGGATGATCTTGGGGTACTTTCCTCTATAACCAACAAAGCAAGGTGGCACCAGAGAAAAGAGTTGAACGGTGTTTTTATAGATAGATCCAAGCAACAAAAGGTGTTATTCTCCCCGATCATGTTCAAATATGTGAGTAAAATGGCGCAGGCACTCCAAACGCGTACATTGGGAAATGTGGACCCTTGTGCAACAAGTAGGCCATCATTTACTGGGGTGAGGCAGCGGACATTTACACAAGAGTTTGCTGCCTATTTGGCTACAGGACGGAGCAGCGCAAGTTATTCGAGCGACCCGGCCCAACTACACTTTGCACTGAAAAAGACAAAAGAGGACGTAATGAAGGATATGGATACTGTGAAGTTGACCATCTCAGGCACCAAGGAATGGGAAGAAATCCAAAACGGAGAATGGTTTCCAAGTAAATTCATGCCGGTGGAGAGCGGGATCAAATTTTATGGAAAGTCTGCTTAAATTGTGATTGATTTCCGTTTTTTAGAATATGTGTTGATTTTTGTAATACTTTTTTTTCCTGATCCCATCCACTTAGTTCGCGTTCATTTTTTTGTAAATACATGATTCTGTTTCCCTAATTTTTAAACCTTGTAAATACCTTGTAAACTTGAGCAATGGCAAATGCACAAATAGCGCGAAGCCAAAAAAAAAAAAAAAAAAAAAAAAAAAACTACTTACATTAAAAAGATGATATTAAATTATCAAGGTGTAAAAGTAGCCTCTACAAGTTTTCTGGGCCCAGTAAATACAAAACTGGGTATATTTTGGCACAGTTTGTCTCGTCTCAAACTTTGGATAACTCTAGTAAGTACCTAATTGTAAAGTCTGAAAAACACTAAAAAGCACGTCTGCTTGCTACTAGATATAAAGCTACAGATACACATGCTACTAAAAAGCATGATTATTTGGTACTAGATAGTATGCTCATGTCAAAATAATTTCATTTCATATATTCACAAGCATGCTCTTTTCGTATACACGTGCTCATTGTATGCTACTAAGTAGCATCTGCTCAAAAATAGCATGCTTTCGTGCTACTTTCGAGCATGTGTATCTGTAGCTTAAGGCTCATAATAGCATGCTCTCAGAGTGTGTAGATTTGCATGCTCTTTTCGAAAACACGTGCTAATTGTAATAAAAATCTTTACAGCATTTCACAATCAACATTAGCTTACAACATTCATTGAATTACAATAACAAATTTAATTACTTATATTTTTCAAATTTTAACTGTCATTTTACATTGTCATAGGAGGTCCTGGCTAATAACTGCCATTCTCAATAACTTATAATAGGTAATTATTATTTTTAATTTATAATAACTATATCTGGTTTTGCTTACAGTCGGTATTTGACACATTTTGTATGGAAGTAATGTTATATCTATAGTAATGTTATATATCTACAAGCAGCACGCTAAACCAAAGATAGAAAGTTTATTGAAACTGGCTGTAAGTTGTGTGTCCGGATAGATGAAGCTACTTCTAGAATTGCGCATAAATTCAACAAATAAAAGTGTGCGTTTCTCTGTCATGGCTTTACAACATAACAGACGGGACCGAAAATATAAAATACGTAAATTCTAAAAACTTGTCATGGAAAGTTAAGTTCTAAAGCCGTACAAATAAATAGGCTAATACATACGGTTCATAAAAATACATACCTACTTTTATACATAAATACATATCGAGAACTCCAAATACATAATTTCCCGACAACTAATCCTAGGCCGTTGACGTCATTCCGTTGCCATTTTCAAATTTATTTCTTCTTTTTCATTTGTTTCGCTTTTTTCTTTTCTTCCTTTTTCAATTCCTTCTCCTTGATAGACTTGTACAGCTTGTAGCCAAAGAACACTGGAAATAAAAAAAAACAGTTAATCATACAAAAAATATAAATGCAACATTATGGATGGAAATTTGTTATTCATGGAAATGGCAATGCGGCCATGTGTTTTGGGCACGCTTCCGTCTGGCAGTGGTTTGGATCAGTTGAGTTACCTATAGACCGTTTGCAACGGTCCTTAGGTAGCTTTATTATTCTTTTTATTTTTGTTTGACGCTGAGTGGAATGTCCTAGGATATTTATTTATTATTTGTATTTTGTACAGTTATGTACCTTACCTATATCTGTATTAGAAGAACTAGTGAAGGGATTGAACTGGGAATATCATATTACACCTATAATAAATTTAATTCAGATTAGTAACAGATTATCAATGTCGGCGCAGATATTAATTAATGCGTTCGTAAGTGACCAGAATTTAATTAAAAACGGACTAATTATTATGCAAAAATAGAGCTAAATAGCACTTTTTTAATGCTATTTCAGAAGTAGACTGATATTTAGCGTCAGAACATCAGAGTGCCTATATAAATAGCAATATTTGGGTTAATTAGGTTGGGGTAAGTTCAAGATAATGGTTTTATTTTAATGTGATTAAAATTGAACTTTCACCCTTGATTACCAGATCGAAAAGGTACCTAGGCTACCTAGAGGATAAGTAAAACACAAATAACAATTACAAGATAAGACTCCTATTCATAAAACTTTTTTAGCGGCATATTCATATACTCAATAGGTTGGGTGATTAAAAGGAGGTCAAATGAAAACGAACCGGACACTTGTCGCGAAGACTAGTCGCGGCCACTTGTAGCGGCGACTAGTCGCGGAGACTAGTCGCGGAGACTTGTAGCAGCGACATGTCGCGGAGACTAGTCGCGGCGACTAGTAGCGGCGACTTGTCGCGGAGACTAGTCGCGGAGACTTGTCGCGGCGACTTGTCGCGGAGACTAGTCGCGAGTAGTCGCCGCGACAAGTCTTTTAAGTAAAAAAAAAGGTACATTAGGTACCTACTTAGCCGGTCCACGGGTAAATTTTTAAATTAGTAGCAGGCATTTGAGAAATCAAAATTGTTACCTAATCCAGATAACATAATCATTCCAATGTAGATTAACTGATATTTTTTATAAAAAAACAACATACCAACAAGTATAATGATAACTAAAATCACAGCCCCATATAAATAAAGCTGGTTCATGACCGCAGCACCAATGGCGTCTTCCAATCCGCTCATATCTATTGAACTATCCTGCAGTTTAGCACTAATCTTCTTCGTCAAACCTTCTTTTATCTTAGCCGTGAAAGTTTCCTTGTCTTCGTCACTCATTGAATTGAATTGTGCTAAAACTCCTTGTAATTTCTGTCGTATTTCTTCAGATTCACTATCATCTGGTGACGAGTCGACCATTTTTTGTAATACAGTCATAACGTCCATGTTTTTAATGGTTTCCGATAGTTTTTCATTAATCGCCCCGGCGAGGTTCATTCCGGAAGGCGCAGTTTCGTCCGCCATTTTTTCTGGTTTAGGCGGGAAATGTTAATTGTTTGATTGGCTAATTATGTCAATTTAGCAACGATTTCGTTTGCATGAGAGTAGTATTTGATTCGTTTTAATTCTATTTAGATCAAAATAATATTATTTTCGTTGTTTAATATTATTTTAGTAGTTCTAAACAAGAGATTTAACAATTATTTATATATTTAACTCTCGATGGAAATAAAACTGATTCAAGAACACCCGAGACACCTTTCGAAGATAAAAACACATTCAGTCAAACCTAAAACGAGATGATGCCACAGACACAAAACTTATAACACCTCCCTAAAAACACTAAAAGAAGGATTCATTGAATTCGTGTTTCACCACTACTCCCAGTCCGTATTTACGCACTACATTCATAAAATACCCCTCTTTTATCGATATAAATAGACATAGAAATCTATAAAAAGTTAAAAACTAAATAAAATCTTAGAAGTATTAGTGGTTCACGGCTACTCCACTAAATTCCAGATGCACTTCAAACTTATAACACCTATCTTTTTCTTCGGTTTTTATAGATGCAGCGAAGTAGTAAACACTGAATAGACCATTTTTGATATTAATTCGTGGTTCTCGGTTAATCCACTAACGCTGACTGAATATAGTACAGATGTAGAAAATACTAAGTGTAGATAATTTTAGAGATGCCCTTTCATTTGGATTCGGGCCAAAATAGACATTCTAAACAATTACTTTGTAACTTAGGCGCCATTTTAAAATGTAGTGGTGTAACCGACTTCAAAAAAGGAGAAGTTTCTACGTTCCAACGTGCTTTCTATTGTATGTTTAATGATTATTCCGTCAATAGTGTACCGATATCGTAAATTAAATTAAGTTATCTTTCTAATATTATAAATGCGAAAGGATGTAACTATGAATGGATGGATGCGTTTGTTTCATTTTCACGATCAAAACGCTCGCTGGACGGAATTTGTAATGAAATTTGTGCCAGGATAGCTTATATCCTGGATTAACACAATAATACTTTTGATCCGGGTATTCTCACGGGACCGGGAACTATTCACCGCAGGCCGCAACTAGTCTATACTAATATTATGAAGAGGGAATGTTGGTTTGTTTGTTTGTCGGAGGTAATATCCGAAACTACTCAGGCTACTCAACATCTGACGAGGATCGTCGGAGAGTGCTGGAAATTGCTTTTACAAAACTGAAGATACTTTTCATTCATCTTTTTTTTTTGCCTCAATTTATTTTAACTTAGATAAACTCTCGTGCAAACGTAATCTTAAACGGTTCAAAACATAATAAGTAATTGACTTGAATATTATTATTTTAAGAAAGTGATAAACTCACCGCTGTGTCCGACGATTGATGATAAACTAATATTTATCTTTAGATGACGCTACTACGAGTTCACGTTCGCAACTCGATAGTAAGATAGTGTCGTACGATCGCTATATGGCGCTAGCGAACTAGTAAGTCAGAGGTATTCTTCGTAGCGCACCCATTTTCAAGACCTAATGAAGAGCACCAAAGTACTTCCACATAGCCTACCCGTTTAGGTGCACTCAAGTTTTTATTCCTAAAGCGCACCGATGTTAATGTAGGTAACTCACAATCGAATAACATAAAGTACCGTATTTGAATCGAGTTTTCACATTATTTGTATTTGAAGTTTCGAGTTCCGAGTTATTGTTGTTCAAGTAGTAGGGGCTGTGATAACTATCCTTATCCGTTGTTCTTACGTGTCTCAATACGATTGTTACTAGATATAGTAATTAGGTACATGTTTACACCTACACTAACAGCACGTCCCGGCTTTGCACGGGACTACCGGTATAGAATACAGCCTATAATCATTCCGACAGTCCATTCTACATATCATCGGTGAAATAATTTTTAAAATGAGTAGTTTCGATGATTAACTCCGTCAAACAAACAAACCAACATTACCTCTTTATAACATTACCTATAGAAAATTACAGCTGTATCCCAGGGAGCGGTGGACAATTATTTCACATCATAATTACTTCTACCTACATAATCTTGTGGTTGCCACAGAATATATATATATATATAACAGAACAAGTTATACTTAATCTGTTTATTATCTAGAGTTTAAATTCATTTGACAGATAACTGTGACCTGGTTTAAAGGTAAATAAGTAACATTCGATAAATATTAACTTTGTTGCAATAAGTTTATCAATATAATAATGTAAAATCGCCCTTTTAAGTTGGATCCCTTCGACTTCCAATCCAAATATCGTGGTTTCGAATCCAACCGTGTACCAATGTTTGTTTTTAGTTTTGAAAATATGCGATTAACCCGAGGTTTAAACGGTGAAGGAAAACATCGTGAGGAAACCTGTTAGCTTTCTATTAGACGGGCTTCCTTCCTTCCTTCGTATGAGCAAGTGGCCAACTCTGGTGACGGAGTTTTTAGGCCGCCTAAAGGCCTCCGTCATGGCTTAACGACTTTTTTAAAAGCCGGGACCGACAATTTAACGTGCCCTCCGAAGCACGGCTAACAACCTGTTATAAATATGTACAGGTATTTTAAATGTGAAAGAACATAGTCGTGAATATAATTTGATTTTTTTCAATGACATGTTGAAAAACACCATCAGAATTGACACCATTCTAAGCCCTTTTAACTAAGTACTCGCTACACTGGGAAACGACGCCGCAGACGAACTAGCACGAAGGGGCTCGGAAACTCAAGTAGAAGGCCCAGCCCCCTTCCTGCCCCTGCCGTTCTCCCAGCTACGCACCTGGATACGACAACACACCCAAAATCTTCATAACGATCGATGGATACGGGCGACGGACTGCAGACAGTCTAGAGCAGCGATACCAGCGGCCACACCACGACTGACACGTCGTCTGATGAACCTCCAAAGAAAAGACCTCAAAATAATCATAGGAACACTAACAGGGCACTGCCCCCTAAACAAACATCTGTACAACATCGGCATCACGGACAGCCCACTCTGCAGGGGATGTCTAACCGAAGAAGAATCAGCGGCCCACGTAGTCCTGGAATGCGTGAGCGTAGCAGCTCAACGGCAGCAAATCCTCAACAATCCGAGGTCGCTCCTCGAAGCCTGTGAAGACCCCAGGAAACTTCTGTGCTTCTGGGAGGAGCTAGGCTGGCTTCACAACTAGTGAGCCAGATCATCCCCACGCATAAAGGACCACCTCTGAATCCAAATGCGGAAAAGGGAGTCCCCATACATACATACATACATACATACTAAGTACTCGCATGAAATAATAGATTTTATATAGAGTATTATTTCACAACTTTTAGGTATATTATTATGACAGTAAGTACTTACATATTATTGTGAATATAATTATCACGAACAGCACAGCAAGTAATGCACCACTACCATAACTCCCAAAGACCTGGGGCACATCACCCCTCAACATTCCCCTCAAACTCTCTCTCACTTCATCGGAGAGATCAGCCGATTCTATCAGCTCCAAAACATCTTTCCTCGATGGATTCTCCTTATTGCCACTGGCTGCAAGCAACTCTTCTAGCTTCTGAAGATTTTCCATGTCAAGGTTCTCCATTTTGAAATATTATTTGATTTTGCTATCACAGTTGAAAGATATCTGAATTGTAATGAAACGTGGAGCCACGTATTGGAATTGTTGTGGTCTAAGTTGGAAGATAGTGGCGATTATAGCCGCTATTTCAGAAAACTTAACTCTTATTACAAAATGCAAGAGAATATTAATGGAATGAAGATATCTGAATTGTAATGAAACATGGAGCCACGTATTGGAATTGTTGTGGTCTAAGATGGAAGATGGTGGCAATTACAACGTCTGTGGCAAGTGGGTGACACAAGTAGTAGTATAAAATGTACCTACTTTACATAATGTTTTCATTGTTTTAGCTTTCTAGTAGCGTTGATGGGCTTGCAACCTGTCACATGGAAAGTTGACTTCTGCAAAATAATGGGCACGTAACAAAATGTTTTTGGACATACATAATTATCTCTGACTACTGACTACCCCATTAGACATCTTCAAAGGATCTACAGAATTACATAAAGATCTGAAATAAATGTTTACCACTCCCTGATACAATCGTGAACATTTTTAATTTCATTTTTAAATGGTTTAAACATATATTGTTATCTCTTACAACTTGTACCACACATAGATATTGATAACACAAGTGTCTTGGGGCAATAAATACAGATATATAACAGTTTAATGTTTGTTTGCAAATAGACTAGCAACACATCCCGGCTTTGTACGGATGTACTAATGAAACTACCGGGATAAAATATAGCCTATAACCATCTCGACAGTCCATTCTACACATCGCTGAAGAATTTTTGAAATTGGCTGAGTAGTTTTAAAGATTATAACCATCAAACAAACTAACCAACATTACATCTTTATAATATAACCCCCTTATGCATATTCGACCAGTAAACCTGTATTAGCTAAAACGCATATTAAATCTGTTGCTATCTCTTTTCGTTGACATATGAGTGACAAGAAAAAACAGTTCTTAAATAAAACCTATATTAAATTGTCAAGTTTTTATGAATAAGACCCTTAGTATATAATACTACCACTTTACCATAGTGGTAGACAGAAACCACTGATTTCCAATTAGTTCAACTTTTGTTTTTAGAGAGCCTTGTAAAATTATGCTAGCAAATTGTGAATGTGATTGATCAGACATAAAAAAAAATGATTTTGGTAGGTACCACATTTTTTTATTAAAGGAAATCTTTATGTTATGAATTAGGTATGTGTTTGTTATGAATTTACGAGTTGTCCTAAAGCAGAAATATTTTTAAGAATTAGAAAATGAGTAGGTACTTAAGTTATTTTTGCAAATACTTTTTCACATACCTTACCTACTAATTTTGTAGCAAAAATATTAAGAAGGTAAAAATGTATAGTTTTCAATTAATAAGTTACTTTTCGAAATTTGGTAAAACAACTTAGGCAAATTGCTTATTAATGTGTAAACGTAGGTAAGTAAGTAGGTACATAGGGTAAGTGTTATTAGTAGGTATTAACCTACAATTAAAAATTTTAGTCCAGAAGACATCAGATTGATGTAAACGAATTTGCCGCTAAAAAACCTACAAATATAAATAAATAAACAACTTAAATTAATTACGAATAAATCCGACTAGGCATACCTAAAGAAAATTCGATTGTTGGAAAATTCGATTGTTGTTGCAACAGGTCCGAATCATAACAATGATTTTTTGGTCAGTAAAGCTACAAACCTCCAACAAAATGTTTTTTATCAGTTTAATATTAAAGTGGGATAATAAATAAATGCATTTTACCTGATAATCCGACGACAACAATCCCAGGAAGAATAAAAACAGAGTTTGAAAATGCCAACTCCAATGGCCCATCAGCGCCGCCACTGAGATCCACCATCTTCTTGTAATACTGAGATTTTCTCTTTAATACTGCACTCGGCGTAGATTCCCTTTATCGTAGATCACACTTTACATCTTTTTTTCCACTTTTATTGCGCGTTTTCAGAATAACAATATGAAAATCTACCTACAGGCGATCAACGATTTTTTTTCGCAACGCAAACTAAGACGAAATGTGTTGTGACACTGACAACCAACAGGAGTTTGACACTTGACAGTTGAAGTGAGGCGACAGCGATGTTTGTTTTGGTTTACCGGTTTTTTCCGAAAAAATCATTATCACGGTTTTTATTATGCCTAATATAAAGTGTTTTGGTCGGCAAATGAAATCCTTCATTTAAAAGTAAGCCAAATAAAAGTCAATAAAAGTAGGATGCCAACAGTTTAATTTATTACTTGACGCCCTATATTTTTTATGACAGCGCGCGAAGCGATATCAACCTTTTTGTGGGTACCTACACTACCTACCACAACACATATAGGTTATTTATAGGTTACCGTTTTTGTATAGCTAGGTATTATAGTTCCATTTACCGATATAAAAAAAAACAAAACATTATAAACATACATTTATTATCGAAAATACACAATTATGTATTATCTTTTGGCCTTATATAGTAACATTAGTGTACACAATACTAAAACAATATTCCACTAATGAGACATTGCAATACAACAGTTTAATTACGAAAACTATTATATAAATCTTAAATTAACTTTATAATAATATAGAATCAAGAATAAAATCATAATCAATCAATAAAATAGAATGGAATGTGTTGA